>CM057456.1:258621428-259847142 GCA_016271365.2 Neoceratodus forsteri
ACCAGGCACAGCCACATTATGTGCGTGTGGGTTGCACTTTGCTTGTCATGCTGCCTCCAGCATACAGCACTGGTTTTGTTCACATATTTGGCAGTGATTACTGGAGTTCTAAAGTAGTGAACCAAGTGCTTCCACACATATTCTCTCCTTATATGAGAAGAGATGATCCCACCTGCTTTACATCAGCTCCTTTTCCACTGCTCTCTGTCCTGGGCTTGCCCCAACTCCTCTCCCCATTTCACTGCTATACATAAGGTGTCCTAGAGCAGCACCCCTTGCAGTGCCTGGTAGATAGTAGAGACAAGATGGGCAGTGGTCTGGGTTATAATGTGTGTTACCAAGGTAGAAATGTTTGCAGATGACTTAGTGAAGTCTCAGTAGGGCAATGGCTTTGATTCAATAAAGTGCCTTACTTGGAGGTACCTAAAAGAAATCTCTCTGCTTCAGTCAATACTGTTCTTGAAGCTCTAGGAAGGATTTAACAGTGCCCCTAGAACAAAACTGTGTGAGGTAGAGGAGAATCCTCCTTCTCCATCCTCTGAATATATCGTCTAGGTGGGTCAGTGGGAAACCCTCCAGTTGTACCAGTGGGCATACCCATATCACCACTGAGAGCAAGAACAGGACTGTAACCATCTTCCACCATACCTCCCATACCCTGTGGAGCCAGGGATTTTGGCTCGACATATCCCCATCATGGGATGGCAGTCCAAACCTGTACTAGGTTATGTCGCAGAATGGAAGGATGTTGCATTCCATTTTGAGCCACTGTAGGCCTTTCCATGCAAGGTGCCAGGAAAAGAGGATCCTCAACTGGGAGGCAGTGTAGTATGTCTTAACATCAGGTAGTGCAAAGCCCCCCTCTAGAGTTTGGTAGCATCAAGGTACAGAATCTAATTCTGGGACCTCGGCCATTCCAGACATATCTAATGACAGTGACTTACCATATCTTCCACTCCTGCTCCAGGATAGGCAATGGTACATTTTGAAAGACATACAGGAAGCAAGATAGGGTTACCATACAGACTGACTCAACCCATCTAGTCAAACTGAGGGAGAGGCCTTGCCATTGCTGTAGATCAACTGTCAACTGGGATGAACTACTATTTTCAAAAATCTGCACACATCCCTCTGCTTTTCAGTAAGACAGCCAGTAAGTAGACAAAAAGGGAATATGGTACAGTATCATGTTGCAGTATGTGGTGCTTCAGTACAATGTTTCAATTTTCACCACCCCCAACCCCAGAAGAGACAGAGAGGGCCTTTAATGGATTGGGCGAGTCTACTATGCATGCTGGGAATTTGGTGTTACTTTATGCACCCATCTCAAAAAAATATTTATGTGTCTTTCAGGGTTTGATTATAAATGATGTCATTTAATTTTCAGATTTGCCCTTGTCAGACATTATCCTTGTTTTAAAACGTGTTTTCATGAATTAAAACAAATAATATAGCAAGTTAAAGGGGATAAAGCTGCTAGGGCACCTCTCTGCTCTTTTCCACAATCCTCTGGTGTTGCTGTCACATTGGTCCCTGTGTGGGTCCCAGACTCAATAGATAGGAGATGCAGGGGCCCAATTCTCAGTTAAAAGAGACTACTGCAAAATTAGTGTGAAGCTCTGTCTGGGTGGGGTGGAAACCCCAGTGCAAATCCTACTATTTAAATAAAGGTGCCCAGATGTTACTATTTGCTGCCACATATATATACAGTATATACATATATATGTATGTGCATGGTGCGGTGCCATGCAACTATTTTATACATGTGAGTGGGGGCACTATGTGACTAAAACGCCCACTGCTGCTAACTTGCACCTTCTGGCTGCTTCTGGCCTGTCAAGGATATTTTCCATAATGTTGCTCACCAGTCTCCTTGGCATACCTCTCAACCTTTTGTCCCCCAAATGTGGAACATTGCCTGTCAAAATGTGGAACAAATGGTCAAAATGTGATACACTTAATCAAATCTTTACCTAAGAAGCTGAAAACACTGTTAATATGTTGCATTTATGTTCAGAAAGTCTGTTATTAATTGAATAATATATTTTTTGCATCATTTACTATGGATTTTTGCTTTAAAATGTTGACTTTGAATGTGGAACAAGTCCTCACAATGTGGAACAGGGAGTTTTTGTGAAGTAAAATGAGGAATGTGCCTTGCAATGTGGTACTGTTGAGAGGTATGCTCCTTGGTAGTCCATTGGGCACCCAACAACTTTTAAACATATTATTGTCCCTGGTGGTCTCCCTAGCCTTGGCTGTCTGCATACTGTTGTTCCTGAACTGGTTCAACAACAGTCTCAAACCCCTGATGAGTGTGACCACCTGCACAGAACCGTAGCAACCATTTCTTTCTGGTGGCATATGGGGCCTTTGCAAAAGTACCAAGACAGGTGTGTAAGTGGTAGTTGACAATATGAATGACACTGTTTTCCATTTACATGTCAACTCTGCCTCCTGCCACATTTCAGTGCACTTTGATGTACACTGACATACAGTAGAAGGGCCCCTAGGCCCCACCTTGGAACACAGCTAGAGGCAGTGACAACCAAGGGACTCTCATAAAATCAGTTCACACTTATTTTGTGACAGTCCCTTAAGACTGAGAATCGAGCCCCTAATCTCCATGCAAGTGTTCTGCCAGCTGAGTTAAAGGAGCATCAGTCCTTAGCTTTGTTAATAGAAGACTACTACACTGAAGTGTAGCCATTATTGTGTCCTACCTGCCGTTTGGGTAGTGCAGTACACAACATCCCCACAGTTAAAAATTAACAAGATCATCTGAATAACGATCTCCCAATAGGCAAGGAGTGGGATACAGTCTTTGTTTCTGTAAAGTGCACCAGGTTTATGGTGAGGTGTCTTATGGATGGCATCCACATGACAGGAAAAGTCAAGACAATGGTCCAGCCAGGTTCCAATGTACTTAAAGGAGGTAACCTCCTCCAATGTGGTTCCATTCAGGGTTGTGGAGGCCAGGTTTTTATGGGGGCTGCACCTTGGCCTGATGGCACCTGGTGCCAAAGATCATTGCGACACTTTTCTTAGCAATTGGTGTAAGCTGGTTAGAGCAGAACCAGTGGTAGATATTTGAAAGGTCTCCCTTGAGATGTGTTGCCAGTTTGGAGGCTGAAGAACCACAGGCAAAGAGCACAGTGTCATTTGCATGCATTTGTGTGTTTAGGAGACACATAATTTGGGGGAGTTTGTTGACGAAAATTGAGGCCAAGAAAAGGCTAAGGATGGAGTCTTGGGGACATCTGAACTGTTTGGAAGTGCGTGTGGGAGGTAGGAATCTCTTATGCAGACTGTGACGTATATTAAATTTAGGAGTCAAACCATTTAACTAAAAGGACAGATGGACATGTTCCACTGAGCTTGTCCAGGAGAATGGGGTAGGCATTAGTGTCAAAGGTTTTGGCCAGGTTGATAAAAATGGCAGAGGTGACCAGACCCTGATCTATCCCCTGCAGGAAGGAATCAATGAGCCTGACGAGGGAGGATACAGTGGAATGGGCTTTTCTAAAGCCAGACTGGAATGGGGTGAGAAAGGAGGAGAAGTCTGAAAATGAAGGCAGTTGGGAGAGAACAAGTTATTTTTGGAGTTTGACCATGACAGGCAGGAGTTAGATAATGTAACCAGATGCATGCCATCTGATGCCCTGGCAGTGCCTTACAGCAGAGCAAGTCTAGCCAAACACTCCTTTGCAACCAGAGCCCCCCCCCAATGGCTTAATGAATTGCAAGTATCATAACAGACACCTGTTAAACTGGGCCAATTAAAACGGGAGCTACTAAAAGTGCTCCTACCTGGCACCAACTGTGACTGCATCTTCCAAAATGACTCCTACACACGATGGATGGATGGCTGCATCTTCCAAAAAGACCCCTCCACACACTGGCACTTGACACCAGCACTACAATCCATCCCTGTCTAAGCAGCTCTTTGACCTCTCACTCATGTACTACTCTACTGATTTCCTGTGCCATACTGGGCACAAATCTGATCCCCGGCACTTACGCCCTGTGACTTACGGCAGCCGCAAGGTTGCGCCATGGGAATGGCACAATGGATTTGGGTGCTACAAGCCACTGACCAGGAAGAACTGTCCCCCAAACCCCCCAGCTATGAAAACAGCCCGCAAGTCCGAGTGGGCCAGGATGGGGAGGGTCTGGCAGTGTGGCAGAGGTGCAAGGGTGGTGCCGGACTAACCGGACCTGGGTGCCGGCAGGTGGCACCCCAGTAATGGGGAGGTAATGGGTGGCTTTCCAGTGTTGAGGGGGTCCATGGGGCACAGATGTGTGTGTGTGTGTGTGTGTGTTGTGGCACTGTGGGGGGGTCAACTACCATTTTGCCAGGATGGAAGCCCCAGCTGGTCTAACCCCATAGTGCCGTAGTAGCTCTTGTAATTATGTAACTGGGTTACAGCAGCTGCCCCCTCAGAATAGGGTGCATTTGCTGCTGTAAACCCCCTTCCGCCATGCTGTAGGGGCTATGGCCAGCGGATGTCCCCTTGGGCGCAGGCCGCCTGCACCATGGTGTAGGCCACCTCCTGGAATCCTGACCAACGTAACACATGGCACAAGGTGTGACTTGTGCTATTGGGTCTGACGCAAGTCACCTCGCGACATGTGTAAAAGTCTTGGAATCTGGCCTTCTGTTGTTACTGCTTGTTTTTTTAAGGATTTGTGAACTCTGAAGACATGTTGTAACCATTTGTTGTTCTTGGCAAGGAACCTTTGTAAATGAGCATTTTTCACAAAGGTGTGCATCTGAGTAATAAATAAATAAAAAAAAATAATCAAAAAACAAAGGAGCAGCCCACATGAACACTGATATATGAAATGTTTCATTATACTCATAAAGAAAAAAAGTGCAAAGTGCTACATGACCATTGAACAGTACCCAACATAACAAAGGCTGGAAAGACACACGCCACCACTAACTCCCCTTATGTATCGAGGTTCACTACCTCTTCCTTGGTGGCATGGAGTTAGGTTGTTAAGGTGTGTATTGAAATAGGGCTGCACCATATGCCAAGTATTAAATTACATTGATTTCCAGTTAATTACTTTGCTTTAACTTTTAGCCCTTATTTTTCATTGTTTCTTTTAAGATTCAGTTTTCATCACAACATTGCATACCTATACAGAGACTACTAAAAATGCATGTTATGCTACAATCCCAATGAAAAAGTCTAATTGAATCCCTTAATAAAGACCACACATATTAAAGCAGCAGTGAATGATAGTGGTGAAAATTTTGACCTATACTTTTTTATTCTATTTTAGATTGCCTCGTCTCCTGACTTCTATGACACCCTTCTTTCACTGTTTTCAGTCTACTTTAGCACTTTTTTTACATTTAAAGTAATATAAGGCGCATGCTTTTTTATATGACTCGAAACAGGTTTTCATCTGTATTCACACCTGTTTTTGTACATCTGGGCCAGGATTCACAAAGAGAATGTAAAGTGGGTACAAAGGTTTGCGCTGCACTTCCCAGCTGTGCTGGTGGGCAATGGAGCTATTTAAAGTCAGACATCGTGGTGCGCTATCTGACTGTGAATAAGGGCTGATGGGGGCAGCGCTAACCCAGGAAAAGCAGTGGAATACCCACAGCCAGCCTGGAAAATGACCCTGCAGCCAATAGTGCTCAGGCGCTAAAGTGCTATTCATGAAAGTAGGCATGCAAATGAGCTAGTGACCATTAACATGCCCATTATGGGTTAATTTGCATGCCATTAGTGTGGCGGTGCACGGGCCCCCCACCAGCCCAAGTCCCATGCAGCCACATTCCTCCGTAGTTTAGTGGTGCCCTCCAACACCCAGATCGCGGACCTGATGGTAAGAAAATATATTTCCGTAGTGTAGGATCCCACCCCAGTCCCCGATCTCCTGATCTTCTACCTGATAATAATAAATATCTGTTTTCATAGTGTAGAGTCCCACCCTGGTCCCTGATCTCCTGATCTCCAACCCAGTAATAATAAATATCTATTTCTATAGTGTAGGGTCCCACCCCAGTACCCAATCTCCTGATCTCCCACCTGGTAATAATAAATAGCTGTTTCCATAGTGTAGGGTTCCACCCCATTGCCCAGTCCCCACCCGATATGACAAATGACAACCAATGAGCTTGTAGTGCATACTGTAAGCTGTCATTGACAGTTCAGTCTGCTGGCAGCCGTGGAGGTGTGAGGAAGGCTGTGCTGTTCGGTGATTGGCGGCCATGCTGGGGCGGGGGAGTGGGGTGGTATGTGCTTACCTGAGTGGATAGGAGGTTGGGGGAGCTACTAGACTACCAGGGTCAGGGCACATGTCCATTTGGGGACCTCAATCAGTGATGGGGGGAATACTACAATATGGAAATAGGGTTTGGTACTGTTGAGTGGGAGATCGGGCACCGGGGTGGGACATTACACTATGGAAAAATATTTTTATTCTGGGATCAGTGACTGGGGATGGGGGAGGGACCACTACACTATGGGAAGATGTCACTTGTTGTATTAGGTGGGGGATATGGCAATGGAGTGGGACCCTACTCTATGGAAACATATATTTATTATTGCTGGGTGGGAGATCAGGAGATCAGGAACTGGAGTGGGCGCTACACTATGGAAACAGACATTACACTATGGAAACTGATATTTATTATTACCAGGTAGGACATCATGAGATCGGGGACTGAGGAAGGACTCTACACTATGGAAATATACTTTTACTATTGACGGGTGAGAAATCCTGAGATCGGGGACCGGGGAGGGGGGGGGCTACAGTACCTCCACCAACCACTAGGATTGTGCTGATTAGCACCAGTTTTTTTCCGGGGTAATTTTCTCCACTCAAGGACTGTTGTAAAGGCCCTTGCATGGAGCAAACCCTTAGTGAATGGGATTGAGGAGATATGCAGGTCCCCTTCCCCTCATTTGCATTGCAGCCACCCTCACTACTTTGCCTGGGTGCAAACCCAGTTTTCAGGGGCAAACTGGGCTTTGTGAATACCAACTATTCACAAAGCCGGGGCAAACTGGGTTTGCACCCAGGCAAAGCTTTGTGAATCCTGCCCCTGTTGTCCTATAAGGTCATGGAGCCACATTTACTGCATGCTAGTTCATGATAGTCACAAGAAAAGTGATCTTAAACCCTGGATGTTCAAAAAGTTCAGAGAAGAGAGATGACAACCTGTTTCAAGCCATATTACAGTGAGTACTCTATTATTTCAGCTGTAAAAAATAAGTGGTAAAGCAGATTCAAAATGGAGAAAAAAGCATATCATTCAAGTCAGGAGATAAGGGGCGATCTAAAATAGAATAACAAATATTGGGCAAAATTTTCACTGCTGTCATACACCGCTGCACTTATTTATAACTACTGAAAACACACAAAATATTAAAAACCAAATCGAGTTTGTAAACTTGGTACCAGGATATTGTTACATACAGTATTATGGATTTGATTTATATAAATATATTATCAAATGTGTGCAATGAACACCTTTTCCTTAATTAAAGATTGCACATATTCATGATCCTTATTGGATTTGTTAAACATACAATGCAACGTGGAATCATGATTAAGTTCACATCGATCATCAAACTGGCACAACTGCACCCTAATTACACAAACTTAAAGCTGATGACCGTAGCTGCTTACTGCTGTACTGCTGTTTCCATATTTACCATTTTCAAAACAGTCGCTGAACGACTGATTCTATTTCCAAGCATTTAAGAAGATCTATCAGCTATAACCTTAATATTTTCACTGTACAAGTAGAAGGAATCCCTTGTGATTCTGAATCGACCAACACGCCGCTTTCTATGCTCAGTGCATGTAGATTTCCATTTGATTTTCCTGCATGATTACAATGGCTCAACAAATCTGTAATAATAAAAGATAAGAAAAAAATAAACTTAACGTTCTTTTGCTAAAATAATCTTTGTGTTTGCACCACCGGGGTTACCTTTATGGCAGTCTGCCTTTTTTTTTTGAGATAATATGTTTATTTGCCTTTATTTTTTGTGTGCTGCTTTGTTATCTTTGAGTGGTGTTGCGGTGTCCTGGCCTCTCTGAGCAGCAGCTCAAAAGTTTCTTTCCCCACACGGTCATTTTGTTTTCTGTTTGCTTTCCATTTTGTTCGTATTAGTGTTATTTTGTTGCTGATGTTATGATTGATTAATTAGATCAATGTTAGTGTAAGGGACGGGCACCCCCCTGTCTAGAAGTATTGGATGGCATTTTGTCCAGGAGAGCACCAGCCTTGTGTCACGAAATACCAGTTCTGAACAAGCACCAGTCACTTTGGCATCGCAGGGCAGGGGTGATGGGGATTGGAAGCACCTTAAACCATACCCTGGGGCACCAAGAACATGAAAACACACGGAAACCGTAAGGTCCATACCGAAGCTGGGCTCAAGCATGTTGGCTTTATTATTAAGCTGCCTAGATGGTACACAGCTCTCCAGGCATTTACCTGGCTGTAACTTCTCATGTTGGTATCTGCAAACACTACATTACAACTTCATTCCTGGGTCATGCCCTGCACTTACAGTACATAACATCCTTTATTCTTGGGGCTTTCACATCTCTCCCCCACCTCTATTGTGCATACAGTTGGTATCCCGTCAATGCGTCAACTGATTATTGGCACTGTGATTTTGTCACTGGAATGTTACCGCAGGCTTGTTGGGCTACTTTGATTTTTTGGCAGTCTATGTTCTGAGTGTGAGCAGTTTTACAGCACCGTGTTTGCTGAGTGTTGCAGTGTTGTCACGTGTCACTCTCTTTTGCATCGCTAATTTTAATGTCATGGTAGCATTTTCCCTGTGTGGTTCTCTGTTCTCTGTCTAGCATGCCATAACCTGGAGTTTGTTGTATTTAGTACTGGGGGGGGGGTGCGGGTGCGGGTGGCAGAGCCCACCACAATATTGCATTTCTACCTGTGGATGTCCTTCTATTGATTTCTAGTTGGCTAGTCATTTATTTGTTGATGTTTTCCTGTTTTTTGTTGTACTTCTTGCTATAGGATGGCGCTGCATCAGTTGTGTCATCTGCATGCATATGGATATGTAAGTTGGCACAGGTAGAGTGGAGATCATTCAGGAAAATGGAGGAATGGCTAGGATCCAGGATGGAGCCCTGCAGGACCCCAGCCATCATGGGAAGGGGTGGTGAGAGGATTCCTCCAACCTGTACTGACTGTTGCTGGCCCATTAGGTAGAAATGGGGCCAGTCAACAGTGGGAGCTGAGAGGCCAGCAGAACTCGGCTTGTCCAGGAGGAATGGGTGGGACACTGGGTCAAAGGCTTTGGCTGGATCAATGAAAATGGCAGTGTGATGTGCCCCTGATCCATCTTAGAGACAATGGAGTCAGTGATACACAGTAGGGAGGCAACTATGGAACGGTACTTCCTGAAGCCAGACTAGAAGGGGGGGAGGAAATTGGAGGATGAGAGGTAGTTTAAAAGTCTAGAGTAGACTAGCTTCTCTTGCAGCTTAGCAAGGGAGTGAAGGAAGGAGACAGGATGGAAGTTACCAGGAGAGGAGGGATCGCCCCCTTTGTGAAGTGGAAGAACTTTGGCAATCTTCCAGGACTGAGGAACAGAGCAGATGGAGAATGATAGGTTAAGCAGGTGAGTAACTGGTGCTGCAATGACAGGAGTTGAAAGGTGGAGGAGTTTAGGATCTAGCCATCAGGGCTAGACTTTGAGAAGTTGAGGGAGGAAAGGGAAAGCAGGGTTTCCTGTGTAGTGATGGGGAAATGGAAACATTGGGTAGAGTGGGGAGAGGAGGGGAGTAGGAGTGGAAGGAGGGAGCCTGGAATGGGGGGGCGATGGGAGGGTACAAATGATGAAGAACTCACTGAAGTGAGCAGCAACAGAAAAAGGGTCAGACGCAGGTGAAACATTAAACGTGAGGACAGGCAGAGCAGACTGGGTGGGGGTTGGGGGTTATTGAAAAGGGAGTGGATTATCTTCCAGAAGTTAGCTGGGGAGTTAAGGTTGTTCTAGAGTTTGGCTTTAAAATAATGAGATTTCGCCGCTTGGTCAGCCTTAGTACAATTGTTTCTCAGGGCCCTGTCATAGAGGAGGTTGGGTAGGGAGTGAGATAATTTGTTGCAGGCCCAGCAAGATCATGGGACTTGCACTGATCAATGATGTCGGGGGAAATCCAGGGGAGGTAGGGAGGTGGGAAGACTTGACCCTGGATTTCTTGAGGAGGACATGCTTGTCCCAGACTGAAGAGAATTTGGAGTGAAAAAGGGGATAGGCCACATCTATATTGGGGAACCAGAGGATGGCTGACCAGTCTGTTGCAGTGAGGTCTCTCAGGAGTGCATTGATATTCAGTGACCGAAGGCACCTGTATTAAACATATTTTGGGGATGGAGGGATGCCAGATTTTCCTGTTGCAGAACATCATGCAGTGGTTGCTGAAGGAATCTGGCTTTATATACATAAAAACATAGAAACAGTATTTGATGGTAGATAAGGACTGAGTGGCCCGTCCGGCCTGCCTATTTTTCCCTACCTATGGTATCACAGAAGACCCAACTTGACTGCCAACTCTTTCTCCCTTCCCCTTCCCCTTTCCTTTCCACTATGGTTCCCTTGTGCCTATCCCATGCATTCTTTTTTTTTTTTAATTTTCTTTTCATTAAAGAAGAGAGGTTGTGACTACAATGCATTACAGACAATTACTTTGTTAGTTTGTCTTTTTCTACATCTTTTGTCCACGTCTTGATAAAAACATACGTCCTGATAGCCCCCTTGTAATTACCCTTAATGGCCATGGGGGGAGAACTCCGAATGTTAGTTCGGGGTTTCCTGTCCCTTACCACCCTTTACCTCAATTGCTTCCCATCTTCAGGGTACAAAATCAGGGTCTCTGCTGGAAATGTAAAATACCCATGATCTCCATAATAGCTCAGCCTGAGAGTCTTTGTTGTGTAGTTTAGCTGTAAGAGTCTCCAGATGATAGATGCTGGATACTATCCTGTTCCAATCTTCTATGGTCGGAATTATCTCTGACATCCAACCTCTTGTTATGGCCTTTTTGGCAGCTGCTATGTAAATGGGTAGCAATGTTTTATGCCAGGATGGGGTATGTGGGGGAAATATCGCCAGGAGAACCATTTCTGCAGTTAATGTGACCTCTTCTCCCAGACATTCCGACACTGCCTTTTGAAGATTACACCAATATGGCATTAATAAGGGACATGTACAAAAAATATGGGTAAGGTCAGCTACCTGGCATCTACAAGACCTCCAGCATCTGCCATAGGAGGAGGGGAGATATTTAATTAGAATGGCTGGGGATCTGAAAAAACGCACTCTGCATTTCCAGGCAAATTCCCTCCAAATACATGAATGAGTTATCTTACAAGCCATAGGAGAAGCTTGAAGCCAATCTTGTTTGGAGATTTCCCTCTCTAAATCTCTACCCCAACTTCTCATGATGGAAAGTGATGAGTCACCCAATCCCTCACGTAGGATCTGGTAAATGTAGCCCACCAGATGTTCCCACAAATGACCAGCTATGGCATCTTCTAGGAGTTTCCAAAAAATTGGAACTGGAATGGGCAATTGAGATGTTACATCTCTTTGTCTTAGAAGATAATTTTTAACCTGGGTATATCTATAGATGGCCCCTTCGGGTAAACCATAGTCACTTTGTAATGTTTCAAACTGGACAATGCCCTTATCTGTTATAAATTGTCTAAAGAACTGAAGTCCCACCCTCCTCCACCTAATAAAGGTATGGTCTAATGTTGCTGGGATAAAAGAACCATCCTCTGAGATCAGGGTAAATAGGAAAAATAATTCTTTAAAGCATTTATATTTCTTTAGATGGTACCATTGTGTTAAAACTTGAGCTGTAAAGGGTATAAATTCCCTCAGCTGTGGGGCCTTATTTATTGAAGCCATGGTTATTTTCAAAATGTTATATAAATCATTAATGACAAACTCCACATCCTTCCAAGGAGCCTCAAAAGACGGGGAAAGCCACAATATTAGGATCCTGAAAAAAGATGCCAAGGCATATAGCTTTAAATTGGAAAGGTTTGCACCTCTCTCCGTCAATGGAAGCTGTAGCAAGGACATCCTTACTTGAGGCTCCTGGCCATGCCATATAAAATTAGAAATGGTTCTATCCCACGACTTAAAGTAAAAATTAACAAGGAAAGTTGGAATATTTTGGAGCAGATATAACAATTTTGGTAGGATGATCATTCTAATGGAATCTATCCTCTGAAAAAAGCTCAAAGGCAAAGTAGACCAAGTTGTTAACTCTGTTTGAATTTGTATTGACCATGGTTCATAATTTAGTAACTCCACATTTTCTAAATTTTTTGGGATTACTATACCTAAGTACTTAATTTGTGTTTTGTGCCATTTTAAGGGGTACTTGTTTTTTAATGATTGGGTTGGGGAAAAGTTTAGAGCCAGCAAATCTGTTTTGGTTATATTTAAAACAAATCCTGAAATTTCAGAGAAAAGTGTCAGAGAATCCCACAGAGCCAAGAGGGAAGTCTCTGGAGAGAGGGCTGAAACCAAAATATCATCAGCAACAAAGCCATCTTGTATTCCTCTGACCCATAGGGACCCCCCTCTACACCTACGCTTTCTCCGAATTAACTCTGCTAGAGGTTCAGCATAAAGAGCTTATTAGTAGGGGACAAGGACATCCTGTCTCGTTTCCCTTTGTATAGGTATTGGTTGGGATAATGAGCCATTAATTCAAATATAGGCCTTAGGAGATGAGTATATATTCTTAATGCATGTTAAAAAAGAATCTGGAAATGAAAATTTGGGCAGGGTAGCCCATAAGAAATCCCATCCCACCTTATCGAATGCTTTGTCTGCATCAAGGCTCATTATAATAGAAGGAATCTTTCGGGCCTGAAGATGTTCCATAATAAGAAATAATCTATGGAGATTGTCTGCAGCACTTCTTGACTTCACAAAGCCCACCTAATCTTTGTGTATTAACTCCAGTAGGATGGGTTCTAGTCTTTTGGCCCAAATGGCCATAAATAATTTATAATCCACGTTTAGGATAGAGATTGGTCGATACGATTTTGGGGAGGGTGGGGTCCCTTTCAGGTTTAAGTAAAGGAGTTAAAATAGCATAGTTCCAAGAAGGAGGAGGAGTCTCTCCCTCAAAAACTGTCTTACAGGCTGGGAGAAAGCTGGGTAATAATTGGGGGATAAACGTTTTGTACCATTCTGGACTAAATCCATCCGGGCCTGGACTTTTCTGGGATTTAATTCTTTTTACCAGGTAAAGTATCTCCTCTGGTCTAATCGGTCTTTGTAGTTGAGAAATCTGGGTTTCCGAAAGTTTAGGTAAAGGGACATGGTCTAAAAACTCCTGAACTCTATGTTTGTATTTCGGGGCTGTATATAAAGATTCATAAAATTGTTTAAAAGTCTGTTTAATTTGGTTACCTTTATAAGTAGTAGTGCCAGTAGATTGAGATTTTATTTTCAGGATAGTAAAAGCTCTTTTATTGGTCCTCAGTTTCCTTGCTAGGTTTCTTGCCCCTTTTGCTCCCCCTTCATAGTTGTATTGTCGTAGATATGCCAGTTGTTGGAAGGTTTTATAATTCATAATGTTTTGTATCTCCTGTTTTAAACCTCTTATCCATCTCGGGAGATTAACATCTCCTTCTCTATATAAAGACTGATAGGAGGACAGGAGATCTTCTAAGAATTTTAACCTGGCATTTATTTTTGTCGATTTCCAGGAGATGTATTCCAGAATATCCCCCCTCAGTATGGCCTTCAGTGTATCCCACTGAATCGTATAAGAGACGTCCAGGGTCAGATTTTCCTGGATAGCCTGGGGGGTACGTTTCCTCATGGCATCAAGGAACCCCTGATCTTTTAAAAGAGATGTATTAAATAACCAGGTTTTAAATTTTCGCTGTTTCCCAAAGTCAATTTTTAGAATCAGGGGATTGTGGTCAGATAATATTCTTGGTTCAATTATAATATCCTGAACTAATGTAAGGTGTTCCCCCATAACAAAAAAGTAATCTAGCCTAGAATATGTTTTATATTGTGCCGAAAAAAAGGTATATCCTGGGACTGATGGGAAAGTCTTCCTCCAAATGTCTTCGAACCCTAAATATGCTAATTTTTTTTTTAAATATTTTCCTGTATTGGATAATCTATTGGGATTTGGATTGGATGAATCTATATAGGGATCGAATGTCAATTAAAATCTCCTCCCATGATCAAAATTCCTTTATATCTTTCTATTACCTTATGAAGGAATGACCGAACAACTGGAAGTGGAGTCTGTGGTGGTAAATAAGCATTAACTAAAGTTAGTCTGTGAATAAATTCTTCCAGTTAGAATCACAAATCTACCCTGTGGATCTGAAAAGGAGTCAAGAACCTCAAATGGGGTAGAGGCCGGTATCAAAATAGCTGTTCCCCTCTTATGTTTTTTTGGATGAGAGGAGGCAAACTCCTGATATCTGCCCCCCCCCCAATGTAACTTAGAGTGTTCTGACAGGGAAAGGTGAGGATCCTGTAGGAAAAATAAATCTGCTTTCTGATTGTGCAGATATTGCATAATTTTATATCTTTTAACAGGGGAATGCAGTCCATTCACATTTAATGACAGGATATTCACTGGGGTGTTAGTCATTTGTAGCTAGGGGGATTGTCACTATTGTGAAGGTAGGGGCATTGTCCAGCTTCCAGAAAAAATTATATGTATTTGATTATATTTAAATTATTCTTTCCTCCATTCTCTGGTGGCCCCTGACGGCCAAGCTCAGCATCTCCAGAGATAAAGGAAATTTCTTTATCTAATATCCCTCCAGAAACCATTATATCCAACCTTTTTTGAGGACAGTAGTATCAAATCTGAGTTAGTGTCACCTTCTCTCTTCAATTTTAACATAGTCAAAAACAAATAACCCATTAATCTAAATAACTGTTGAAAAACCATTTGTCCTCTTACCAAGGAAACTATATACATTTGGTCTTCCATTCGTGTGGGAAAAAAAAAAAATTTCCCACTTTGTCCCAGACCCACAAAACCTGTCGTCTGAGGAGACAGGGCAACACTTCTCTAAAGAGAGTATCTGTTCCTGTAGTGGTTGGATGATAAGCATCAAAATCTCAATAGATCAGAATAGAATGTTTAGTAAAAAGAATAAACATTCTCACCCCAATTCACCTTTTTCTAAATCTAACTAAATTATCCTTGCCCCCTTTATCCTATATTTAATACCCATTTCCCCTGCTCCCCATTATATAAAGTATCATTCAGCCTATCTAAATCCAGATTTTAATAGATATATCACAGAATTATTCCTTCAGTAAAAAATAATAAATGACTACTGGTTTGATGGCATGTAGAATCGAGGCAAAGTTCCCCGCCACGATCTTCGCCCCACAAGAGAAGAAGGACCATTCTCGAAACCCACCCTCCTTCTCCACCTTTCAAACTATTAACATTAGATTTTCCACCCCTGAATCAAACATCCTCTCAGTTCCCTCCCATCTCCCAAACAGTAGCCTTCGATGGCTTCATTGCCCCCCCACCAACAAAGAACAATCACATCCATGCACTTTCCCTTCAAAGTCTATCTTGTCCTCCAATGATAAGCATAGAGTAAAGTCTGGAGCTTAAAGCTCAAGTTTAAGGCATATACTTCCATCTTTGAATTAATCCATAGGAAATTGTTCATGCCGGTTGAAGTAGCAAAATGTTCAAGAGAAGAGAAAGAAAAAAAAAAGGGGGGGGAGAGGGCGAGGGCTGCCATCCGAAACGAGGGAGGCCGGGGTAGAGAAAGGCAATCTCCATACCCTGCTATCTATTTCGCCCAGTATAGATGGACATTTATTGTGCAGGGTTCTACAAGAAGGAGATGCCCCCCTCAACCCCTTACATCCCCAACAGATCCAGAACTCGGCATCCGCCTTCCGAGATGAAGGAGGCGGGGGGAGAGAAAGGCAATCTCCATGTCCTGCTATACATTTATTGTGCAGGGTTCCTCTATAGGACATGCCCTCCCTCAACCCCACAAACCCCAAATGACCCAAATATCAGCAGCTCCCTCTAACCACCCCATCCCCCCACCCTCTTATAGCTCCCATCTTCAAAGCCTCTTTTTAATCACTACTGGGGGGAGAGTGTAGCCAGGGTAGCCCCTCTACCTTGTTACTTGCAGGCCGAAGTATATTTGGTTGGTGGGGAGGGGGGGAAGAAAATGATTCTACCCCTCAGCCCAGGGAATGGAGAGGGGGAGAAAGGTATCCGCAAGGAGATTGCCAGGAGATCATCGTCTTCTCCCCATTGAAGAGTGAAGGTATAATGTGGCTCGAGCTTTAGCAAATAAATTCCTTTCCTTCAACCCCTCAAAACTTCAGGTCTAAGCCTCGGAAGTCTCTCTTCTCTGGGTGCCTCCCCCATCCCTCAATGAACCTGCATAGTTATATCCGTTTAAGGCTGCAGAGTAGGATTCCTAAGGTGCTGTATTTTGTCTAAAATCGCCTGTAGTCTCTGGTCCCCAGTTTCCATTCTGGAAGCTCCTCAAATCCCTGGCCTAGTTAAGGTGTTCTGATCTCTCATCGCCACCTTAGGGATCTTTCTCGTCTAGGATTCCTCTCTGTAAAAGATCCGATCTAGCCTCCGATGCTGACTGGTAAGTTTTGGGACCTCCCGGGAACTGAACCACCATTCTTGCAGGATATGGGGTACAAAATTTTAAGTTTTTTTCTTTGAGGGATGGGAATAGCGATGTGTACTCCCTTCTCATACGCTGTGTAGCCAGGGCATAGTCGTTATCGAACAGAATTCGCTGTTCCCTCCATTGAACTCTCTGTTTTCACCAGGCCTTAATTAAAAGCTGGTCTTTTTGGTAGAAGCTAACAAATCGCATCACAAACGATCTAGATCAGGCGTCTGGCCTAGAAGGGCTGGGGCCTAACGCTCTATGCACCCTCTCTATATCCAGCTGGTAATCCAGGCCCAAGTCTAAAGTTTGTCGCAGCAGCATATCAGCAAAGGCAACCGGATCGCTGCCCTCCTCTCCCTCTGGCAATCCGAACACGCGTTTGTTTTTCCGTCTGCCTCTGTTCTCCATATCCTCTAGCCTAGTCGATGTGTGTAATTGTTCATCTGCTATTGCATATACTGCTTTCTCCATGATCGATATATTTTTAGAGTTAGTTGTAGTCTGAGTTTCTATCTCGGCAGTTCTAGATTGTAGCTCTGTCAATTCTGTTCGCATATCTCGAAGGGCCTCTCTCATCTCTGACCGAAACTCGGTGATCGCTGCTAGGATAGTTTCAGAGTTAGGAAGATCGGGTACCTGTTTCTTTTTTTCTTTATCTCAACTACCCCTTTTTGATTCCGATTGTGGGAGAGTGGACAGGTTAGAATCGGAGCTTTGTATTTCATTTTCGTCTTCATCTTGTAAGTCTCTCAGCTGTTGGAAACGGTTGCAGTCCAAGTGAGCCATCTCTCCACGCCACCCCGCCTCAGCAACTGATTTATTTCTTTGTTTAAGTTTAAATATTTCTTCTCCGTTCCCTTTCAAGTTTGTTACAGTTTGTAAATACTTAAAAACTGATGCTGTAAAGGGGGATTCTACTGCAAAGGTGAATATGGGGTGAGAGCTGAAGTCTGTTGCGTCCTCATGGCGCCATTTCCCAACCGGAAGTCATCCCATGCATTCTTGAACCCCTGCACTGTTTTCACTCCCACCCCTTCTTTGGAAGGCTGTTCCAGGAATCCACCACTCTTTCTGTGATGAAGTACCTCCTCACGTCTCTTCTTAATCACCCCCTTCAGCTTCATAGCATGTTCCCTTGTTCTTGAGAACTTTTGTTTCTGAAAAAATACCCCCTCCTTACTTTATTTACCCACATGAGGTATTTAAAGGTCTCTGTCATATCCCCCCTTCTCCCTCCTCTCTTCCAGGGTGCACATATTTAGGTCTTTATGTCTTCCCTCATAGGACTTCTGATGCAGACCCTACACCATTTTAGTTGCACTCCTCTGGACTACCTCCACTCTGATTATGTTCTTTCAGAAATGTGGTCTCCAGAACTGGACATAGTACTCTAGGTGGGTCTTACCAGTGATCTATACAGAGGCAACACCACCCCCATCTTTCTGCTTGTGACACCCTCCTTATGCACCCCATCATCTCACTAGCCCTCCCAACTGTCTTGTCACACTGCCAGACCACCATTTAGGTCATTAGGCATAATTACCCCAGGTCTCTTTCCTGTTTGGTAGTTGTCATGATTACCCCCAGGGCTCTTTTCTGCTATGTGGTCATCAGTACCACCGCACCCATTATGTTCTCCGCCCCGGGCCTCTGTGTCCCAAGTGCATTATTTTGCACTTTTTTGCATGAGGTGTTTATAGTACATACCCCTCCCTACTCTCTTCGAAAGTGTACATATTGAGGTGCTTTATCCTCTCCTCATAGGGTTTTTTGATGCAGACCCTGCACCATTTTTGTTGCTCTCCTCTGGACCACCTCCACTCTTTCTATGTCCTTCTGGAGATATGGTCTCCAGAAATGGATACAATACTCTAGGTGGGGTCTTACCAGTGACACATACAGAGGCAACAGCATCTCCCTGTTTCTGCTGGTGCTGCCCCTCCCTATGCTCACCAGCATCCCATTAACCCTCCTGACTGGCTTGTCACCTTTAGGACATCAGATATGATTACCCCCAGGTCACTTTTCTGCTTGGTGTTTGTCAATATCACTCCACCCAGTTTGTATTCTGCCCCAGGATTTCTATGACCTAAGTGCATTATTTTGCATGTTTTTGCATTGAAACCCAGCTGCCATATCTTTAACTTAGAAACACAGAAACATTAGAATTTGCCGGCAGATAAGGACCACTTGAACCACCTAGTGTGCCCATTTTTTCTTGCCTACAGTATCACTGTAGATCCCACTTGATCTCTGGCCTATTCTCCCACCACCCTTTTTCCCTAAGATTATCTTATGCCTATCCCATGCCTTCTTGAACCACAGCACTGTTTTCACCCCCACCATCTTTGCTGGATGGCTGTTCCAGGAATCTACCACTCTTTCTGTGAAGAAGTATTTCCTCACATCTCTTCTGAATCTGCCCTCCCCCCAGCTTCTTATCATGCTCCATTATTCATGAGCACCTTTTTTATGAAAATACTTCCCTCCTGTACCTTATTTAACCCCATGAGGTATTTAAAGGTCTCAATCATATCCCCCCTCCCAGGATGTACATATTTAGGTCCTTAAGTCTCTCCTTGTAGGGCTTGTGATGCAGACCCTGAACCATTTTAGTTACCCTCCTTTGGACCTCCTCCACTCTGTCTGTGTCCTTCCAGAGATGTGGTCTCCAGAACTAGACACAGTACTCTACAGTAGGTTGGTCTTACAGGAGATCTATACAGAGGAAACACAACCTCCCGCTTTCTGTTGGTGATATCCCTCCTTATGCACTCCAGCATCCCACTAGCCCTCCCTACAGTTTTGTCACACAGCCTGGCCACCATTAGGTCATTAGATATGATTACCCCCAGGTCTCTTTCCTGCTTGGTGGTCACCAGTACCACCCCCCCCAATTCTGTATTTAGCTCCTGGGTTTCTGTGCCCTAACTGCATTGTTTTGCACTATTGTGCATTAAAATCTGGCTGCCCTACCCAAGTTTTCTCAGGTCACTGCTCATCCTTTCCACACATCCCCGGGTGCCCTCCCTATTGCACATTTTGGTGCCAACTGCAAAGAGAATGACCTTCCCTTCCAGCTCCTTTGCAATGTCACTTATCAAAACATTAAAGAGGACTGGTCCCAGCACTGATCCCTGAGGCACCCTACTGATCATTCTTACTTCCTCAGAGTGAGCTCCATTTACCCCCACCTCTGCCACTTGTCCCCTAACCAATTTCCAACCCAGTTTACCATGTTTGGACCTACTTATAACTTATCCCGCTTGCTTACTAGTCTCCTATGTGGAACAGTGTTGAAAGCCTTACTGAAATCTAGGTAGGCTACATCCAGCGCTCCACCCTGATCTAGTTCCTTGGTCACCCAGTTAAAGAAATCTATCAGATTCTTTTGACATGATGTCCCCCTGTGAGTCTGTAAGTCCCTCCTTGAAAGAGGGGCTTATGCTCCCATTTTAGGTATCCCTTTCCCCTTCCTACCCCCCAACAGAGCTAGGGAATTTATTAGTGCTCTGGGGGTTAGTACCTGCTGGACACTTCTTGGTGACAGCAGACAGTAGGCTTTAGGGAGGCATATATGGGTGGAGACAGGATATTTCAGGGTCTTTTCCAGCCCATGCAGCAGGCCTGCAGCTGGAGGGAGGTGGCTGTAGGAGCAGAGCAGACAGGATTAGGGGAGGAGCTTGGTGGTCTGGGTGCGCCAATGGGGTGGGAGACCCCCTCGTAGGTGGCAGATAGAGATGGCCTCTGCAGTGATGTGGCATCAAGGAGCCAGAAAGGAAGCTCTGTGGGGGGGAAGGATGGTTAGCCAGGTCCTGTGTCGCTGTGGGTAAGGGAGGAATAGGAGGCAGTTAGGAGGCCAGGATAGTCAGGAGCCCTTAGAGAGCCCCATTTATGTAGTTTGCTTAGGTTTCCAGGGTTGTGGGGATGGTGGCAGGGTCCTCACAGGGGGAAGGCCAGTGGCAGTGGTCTTTCCAGGTACCCAATGTGGCAGAGTGGCCTGAGGGCAGTTTGGAACCAGGGGCCCCTTCACCCATAATTGGGGCCTGCTTGGAGGGGCAGGTCCTGGGGTGCTGGCATTAAAGGGCCAGGCAGGTCACAGGTCATTAGGACAGACCTTGGAGGGTGGCCAGTGGTTGGAGCTTACCATAAGCCCTGGAGTGATGTGAGAGGGATGTGGTCCTGGGCATGGAGTCCCCCCCAAAACGGGTCAGCTGGGAGCAGAAGAGCGTATGGCACTGGTCACAGGGTTTGGGCTGCTCGGAGAGGCCTGGGTGGTGGCAGAGCCCATGGCTTCTCTCGTGGCAGGGCAGCCTGAAATAAGGGGCTCAGGTACTGGAGCAGGGCTGGGTTTAAGGGCCGCTGCATCAGTGGGAGCCATGGAGATGAAAATGCTGAGCTGCAAGAAGGGAACGGGTGCTGTGAGAGTGGGAGCACCTTACAGAGCAGGTTTCTTGTTGAGTGAGAGTGAGGGGTTGCAGGGTCTGGGTCGCAGGAACAAATCCTAGTATCCCTGGTATTTGGGTTGAGGTCCAGGGACCAGGCGGGGGAAGCAGCATGCTTTCCCATGCCGAAGTTGGGGCAGTGACCAGTGCCAGAGTGCTTTGTGTAACCCAGTAAAGAGTAGAAAGGCAAAGAAAAATGTTTGGCTTACCAGTGCCAGTGAGACAGGAACCTGTAGGTTTCTGAGAAGGGAGACTCCTTGGGTAAAGCATCCAAGTAGGTTAAAGTGAAGGATCCCTGTTGTACTGCCTGTATTTGATGTGCTTCTCTGATAGTCCAGTCAGGATGAACTGTATAAAGTTTCAATAGCTCCATGGAGCTGCTTTATTTGTTTATGAAGGATGTGACCCCTGCATTCCTGAAATCAACTGGGATGTTGGAGCTGCTCTCTCCAGGGGCTAGCACCAGAGTGGTGCTATGGGATTTCAATGGCGGTGTGCTTGGACAGCTCCGTGGCCACCATCCACCAAAAGCCGCAAGCTCCAGCCGCCCGCCTGGCTCTCCATCTTGGTGACCCTAGCAAGGGGCTAGTGCCTGAGCAGCGCTACGGGATTTCTATGGCAGTGTGCTCAGCCAGCTCCATGGCTGCTACCTGCCAAAAACCGCAAGCTCCAGCCACCCACCTGGCTCTCTGCCTCAGTGACCCTAGCAAGGGGCTAGCGCCTGAGTGGCACTACGGGATTTCTACGGCAGTGTGCTCTGCCAGCTCCGCGGCCACCGCCCGCCAAAAGCTGCAAGCTTCAGCTGCCTGCCTGGCTCTCCACCTCGGTGACCCTAGCAAGGGGCTAGCACCTGAGCAGTGCTAAGGGATTTCTACGGCGGTGCGCTCAGCCACCTCCCGCGGCCGCCACCTGCCAAAAGCCGCAAGCTCCTGCTGCCTGCCTGCCTGGCTCTACGCCTCGGTGACCCTAGCAAGGTATGACTGCTCCTGTCCTCACAGCATCTGATTGGTTTGGCATTTCTGAGGCGAACCATGATTGGTCTGCCTGCCTTCTGGACTCTGCACTGATTGGTGCGTCTTTTCCCATTGCCTTAATATTGTGTTTTCACCTGCTATCTCCCCCATCTCAAGATTTTTTTCTCCCTCCCCACCCCTTCCAGGCCTCCTTTAAATTCACTATAACTCTGCCCCTTGCTTCATCTCAAATGTGATTGGCTGTCCTGTGTCTCTGTTCTCCCCCTATCCCTGACCAATACCGCTGTATGACCTAGGTGTGCTTAGAGCTTCACTCCTGCTAATTATGGACTGCTTACTCTGGATTCTGCACTCTAGCCCTTTCTCACCTAATTTCTGATTCACTGCCTTTCACTAGCTTCATCTGTGGTACCCCTCACCACTCTGTCTCTGCTACAGTTCTGATCACTGCCCTTGCTACAATTTATTTTCATCCAACCCCAGGTGTTCTTAAAGCTACAGTTAGGCATAAAGTCTGCCGTAGCTATGGTTTGTTTACCTCATTTTTCTTTCTCTATTTGTGTCTGCCTGGTTAAAATCAATATTGGCATCTAAAGCCCAAATCCTGTCTAAAATGAAACCCTATTCTCTGCTCCCCCTACTCGTGGCCTCACTGGTATCAATCCACCTAGGCATGCTTACTCTACCTCGAGCCTCCTCGGCTATCCCTGTTTTCCAGCCCCATAACTTCTTATTCTCGAACCTCCTACTGATGCCTCCACAAAACTGTGACCCTACTCCAATGTTATTAAATAAGACTTGGATCCAGCTGGTTGCCTATGCCCTAAAACACTGCCACCTGCCTAATTGTACTCTATGACCCTTCCAGCAGTGCAAACTATCGTATCTCCTCCTACTGGCCCTATTGCTCTCAGGTGACATTCACTGTAACCTGGGGCCTGTAAACAAATCACCTACCCCTTTTACTAATGTCAAAGGTCTCACTGTGGTGCACCATAATATTAGAAGTCTTGTGCACAACTTTGCTGAATTGGAGTCCTTTCCAGTTCTCTATAATCCGGACAACATCTGTCTCACTGAAACCTGGCTCAAACCATCTACCCCTGACCTACTATGCTCCCTTCCTACATATAGCCTGCTGAGACTGGATAGACCTGCCCCTAAGAGAGGAGGTGGCACGGCTATTTACTTCAAAGATCACCTCCATCTCTCAGCCATCTACTTATCTCCTCTTACCCACTGTGAAGCACTACATGTTCTTCTTTCTTTCGGCTCCAAAAAACTACATATTGTCTGTACCTATAACCCACTCTCAGGAGGCCAAACTGGTCTTGATGAATAGTTGGAACAAACCTCTCGTCTCTCTGGGAGAAATGAGGTCTTAATACTAGGGGACTTAAATATAAATTAGCTTGGAAACTCTCAACCCGCATCTCTGATCAGTCTTCAAAGTTTCAACCTGAACCAGCTGAACGGTAATCCTACCAGAACTACCCCTCATACTAACTCCAGTACGCTACTGGACTGGATAATGACAAACCAGCCTGAGAATATAATCTCCTCAGGAGTTCTACCTGATGCCATCACAGACCACTCCCCTACTTTTTGTATATGGGGTAAGAGTAGGCCACCCTCATCCAACCCACGTCTTATTACCTTCTGAAACTATTCTCACTTCAACCCACTTGCCTTCCTAACTGATGTCAGTGCTATTGACTGGGCCCCTCTTTTCAAACTGAGTGATGTCCAGATAGCCCTAAGCCTCTTCCTCACTCACTTTCTTGTGCTTCAGGAGAAACACTGTCCCCTTGTAACCCGTAGGGTAAAAAATCGTCATACCCGCTGGCTAAAATCTGACCTACTCTCTAAATTCCAACAGCAGGACAAAAGCTGGCTCAATTACAGAAACTCTGGGTTACCTGCTGACCTAAATACCTATAGAGCTATGTGAATCTCCTGTAAAAAGGATATTAAAAGGGCTAAAAGTGCCTACTGTAAGGAGCTACTAACAAACTCTTATGTGACTCTAAAAAGTTCTGGTCCCATATAAAGTCCTTCCTGGGTTCTAACCAGGCCCCTACTCCTAATGACATGCTACTAAATGGTGTATACTGTAACAACCCCCTTACCATCGCAAACATCTTCAATACCCAATTCTCTGATCTTACTAAATACACTTCTTCCTTCCTTGTCCTACCTAACTGTAACCCCCCCTCCTGATGTCTCGGCACCTCAATTCTTCTTTAAGTTAGTCTCTTACCATGATGTCTTAAGATTTCTCAATAATATCTCAGCGTTCACTGCAATTGGGTCCGATGACCTCGAACCTAAGCTTCAAAAACTTGCTGCCCCTTACATAGCTGCTCCTCTGGCCAAGATCTTTACTCTCTCCCTGTGCCAAAGCCACGTCCTGGACATCTGGAAGACAGCTAGGATCACCCCAGTTTTCAAAAAAGGTGACTGTAAAGATCCCTCCAACTATAGGCCCATTGCCATCCTGTCAGTTCTTAGTAAAATTCTAGAGTAACTTGTGGCCACTCAAACCGCAGACTTTTTTCAGCAATATGACCTTCTTATGACTGCCCAGCATGGATTCCGTAAAGGTCATAGTACCACTACTGCACTACTCAAGTTTACGTCTGATGCTCTAATGGCCATGGACTCTGGCTTCCTCACTGGGGCCATTTTCATTGATATGACTAATGCTTTTTAGTTGACCACCCTATCCTTCTAACAACTCTTAAATCGCTAGGCTTTTCACCAAATGTTGTTAGGTGGTTCGGCAGCTACTTAGCTGACCGGACTCAGACAGTTAAATTTAACTCAACTTTCTCGGACAAAGCTTCCATTAATATTGGAGTGCCGCAAGGGTTCATCTTAGGTCCCTTGCTGTTTGCTATATTTATTAACAATATCACCTCCAGCCTCACTCACACAGACTCCCTACTATATGCAGATGATATTGTTCTGTACACCAGTGCGAAGAATATAGCTGACATCAACACTCGACTCTCCCATGACCTCCAAATCATTCAGGAATGGATGCTGACAAATAAGCTTATCCTGAATGAAGGAAAGACTCAAGCCATGCTATTTGGTTCCCATTTCAAACTCAAACTTTATCAATCTAAACTCAATGTCTCCTCTGCTAATGGCACATTTTGTAAGGGCAGTTAACTCATTTAAATATCTCTGTATCGCCCTAGACCCGACTCTGAATTTCGATCTTCATATTCAGCAGACCTGCAAATTGGTAAACATGAAACTTGGCATTGCCTACCAGACTAGCTATGTGCTCACACCATCCACTATGTTTGCCATTGCTCGTGGCGTACTCCTGCCATGTCTCACCTATGGTGTCACAACCTATGCCTCTGCCAGTAAATCAAGTCTTCAAAAATGGGATGTTACCTATAATAACATCTGTTGCTATGCATCCTCCTCTCCTTGGCTGAAGCACCATTGCCCCCTCTACTTGGATCTTGGCTGGCTTTTCCCTTCTGCATCTCGATCTTATGCTTATGGATCACTCATTGATAACATTATCAGATCCCAAATTCCCAAGCCACTGGCAGGACTATTCCTAAACCACACATCCAGCTATGGTCTCCGCTCTGCTGATAATGCTCCAGTCCACATCCCCAGACACCGAACGTCCAAAGGTACAAATGCTTTTGCCTGTTGTGCCTCCTTTTCTGGAACTCCCTCCCCCTAAGTACACGCTCAGCATCATCCCATGCCTACTTTAAAAAATTACTTTGACACTATCTTGTTGACTCCTGCTGTTGCTCCTGTTTCAAACCACTCTAGCCTTCATCTCCTCTCCTGTGTTTTTTCCTGCACTTACACCACTTCTTAGTTTACTGACCCTTCCAAAGTATAGCTGTTTCTTCCTATCACCTGATTACTAACTTTTATTACCTAGGGACTTTTATCCCTCACTAAGTCCCCATCTCCCTATCTTATCCTATGCTCCTCTTCTATTCCTATTTCCCCATCTCTACTTTACTTCTCCCACCTTATCCTGTACCAACTACAATAATGTCTCTGTCACCTAGTTTTAATCCTCCTGGATTCTATGATAATGCTAGCACTTATGACCTGACCTAATTGTCATTTGCTTTCTTGTAATTTTTACTTCTCTTTACTCTTATTTTTATTTTATTCTTCTCTGTTAACATATTTTACTAAGCTTGTTATTTAACTCCGGCCTGTTTTTGTATTCCTACGATTGTATATTGTAATTTCATATATTGTAACCTGTTATCTGTTTGTTTCTGTTTTGTACCCTCCAGGGTCGTGCCTGAAAGTAGTCATTGCTATGGCTAGTGCACCTACCCGGTCATCAAAAAACTAAATAAAACAAAAAAATAAATGAAGAAAGAAAGCTAGTTTGGGAAGAAATTGGTAGTGAACATTGCCTTATTTAAGCTGGAAGGGGATAGAATGATATAAGAACTCCGCCTCCTTGTGTTTAATTTGTCTCATAAGTTTCAATTCCAGGAGAGATGCTGCCACCTTGCATTCTGGATCAAGGAGCTCAGGGGTGTGAAGAGTCAGGAGGTAGCAGCTGGGAGATCCTGGTCTGGTGGTCAGTGTTTGAGAACAAAATCCAGATTTGGAGGTGAGATATGGGGTGCACTGGTGCATGAATTCATCTGAAAGGTAGCACCACTATTTTCCTATCTGGTATAAGTGTGCACTTGCTCGGGTAGTGCTTGATGTAGCCTTCTCTATGTGCCCTCTGGAACATCTGCAGTGAAGATTTATGTCCATAGATGATGGGGCCGAGGGGGGTTACACATGGAGGCTCGTCCGGGATGTTCCCCAAACCCCAAAATGCCACTGAACCCTGAGCCTTGCAGTTCGATGTGTGGTCAGCTCTCCTGGCCTGGTTGGGCCCTGTGGTGCAGAGAAAATTAGCTGTGGGGGTAGGCCTGAATGAGAAGTAGGCCTCAGCATGCCTGGTGTGGTGTGCGTGCGTGACCAACTGATCACGTGACCCTTAGGCGGAATCCGATTGGGTGATGGCCAGAGAGGAGCTACAGCAGCTGCAAGCAGAAGCACCATATTGAAAGGGAGATAGGAGAGAGTAGATCTGAGAGAGTGAGGAGAAAGCGAGTCAGAGAACAAAAATGCAAGAGTAAAGTTTGCACATGCACATCCAGGCAATGGACTGTGCCAAGTAAAGCAAAAGGAAACACTCAGACACAACCAAGTAAGTGAGTTCATTGCTGTGGTTACTGGGAGGTACAGAGAAGAGACTTGAGCAGGCAGCACCATGGATTGGTGGAGAATAGTGTCCGGCAGGGAGGAAGGTGGATCAGAGGCAACTCCCCAGGAGGAATCATTGGCCATGGTTCCTGCCTCACTGCTGTCCTGGATATGGAAAGCTGAGGGGAAAAGGGCGAGAAAATGAAAGATGTGTGAGGTGCAGGTATCGGGGGGGAAGGTGTTGCCAGATTGCCTGTGTGCCAGTGTTGTACAGGCATGCCGCCAGTTCCAAATTTGGGGATGTTCCCTTCCAGTTCCACTTCGAGCTCTTTTGTACCATGATCACTGGCCAGTGGGGATTCATGAGCCTTTGAGAGACTCTCCTTGGGAGAAAGCACTAATGCCCAGGTGGAAGAGACCAGGAGTGAGTCCCCAGACATCATAGTGGAGGCTGTGGAAGAAGAAGGTGTGGGGGAAAAAGCAAAGGAAGAAGAAGATGGGAGCACAGCTGTTTTCCCCGCTCCCTGCCACTAGCTACCGGCTATCCCAGTGGCATAGGGAGGGGCAGGCATCTCAGACAACTGGCAGGGGATCCTCCAGGGCCCGGGTGGTCTCTGCCTTGGCCCCTGTACAGTGGTAGCCCACAGCTCCTGTCATCCAAGTCAGAGCATACCACAGGAGCCAAGTTTAGAATCAAGCCCAGTGGGTTTGTCCCCGAGTCTGGTCCTGCACCAGCAGCAGCCAGGGAGAGTACTGAGTGAAGGGAGCTGGAAGAGTTGAATGAGCAGAAGTATATTGGTAGTACCTTTCAGTTTCAGGACTACTAGGTGGTTTGGGCAATCTCCAAGCGTTACCATCGCCCTGTGATCACCTTGGCGGACAGCACCCCACAGCTCCCGGTCCTAGCTAAGACCCTCCAGACCCAGACGGATAGGTTGAATCCTAGTGCCTCGTTAAACCTTAAGTATTGACAGGGGATATGGCTACCAGTGGGACAGGCCAGGCGGTCCAGTGTGAGAAACCTGCCAGAATGGAGCCAGGCAGAGAGGTGGGTCCGTAGGAGGCTGCGTGTGGAGTACCCCCATATGAACTGTCCTTATGTGCCAGAGAGGCTATGGGACATCATCGAGGAGATGAGGGAAGAATGGATGTTTAAGGAGCAGATGGATCAATTAAAGAATCGCCCTGGTGGTGGAGGTGCCGATCTCAGTAGTTAATATAGCAGGCACGGTCGATGTGTCACACAGGAACTTGATCTGGCCTGACTTTGTTCAGACATTTCATCCTGGTCCAGGACTTGGCTGGGACATGTGCCAAGTGCTACATTTTGAACTGGAATTCCTTTGGGGATGTGACGACCAAGCCAGACCCAGAGTACTATTTACCTCCCGAAGGGAGCCCTGCAACCTAGGTCTCTGGAAATCAGACTTATGAACTGTGCCAGGACAATTGCTCTGTGGAACAGAATCATGGTGACTATATACAGTTCTTATTCCTAAAAAGGGAAATTGTTGAGATTTACAATTATGTTGCTAATAACAACATTTTTATAATCATGATAAAACTGTTGGCATGACAGTTGGAAAAGTCTGTTGGGTACAAGTGTTTGGCTGTGTGGGTGAATGGCTTGGGGACTGTACACAGAGTAACTTGTTTTAATAGGTGGGAGGTATAATGGGGCATAGCTAAACTGTTAGAAAACTACCTCATTACTGTTTAAATGTGTAAGACAGAAGTCAAATCATTATGGAACAATGATTAAGGTTGTTTGCTTTTTGATAAAGAAACTATGAAGGTTTTCTAAGTATTTAGATTATCTCCTGGTGCAGGTAGGTTTTAGGTTATAGGATGTGCTGAGTTTAGTGAGGCAGGCTGGATGGTGCCTATGTCCAGGCATGGTGAGTCTCTTTCCAGAAGGCTGGGAAGTGGGCATACTCAGTTTAATGGGAGGATATCATCATTGGATCCTTGCCATCATTCCTAGGAGGAAATTATTTTCTGGGTGGGGGAAGAGTGTAAGCCCCCCCCAAAGAAGGGCTTATGCTCCCATTTTAGGCATCCCTTTCCCCTTCCTACCCCCTCCCCCTGAGCTAGGGAATTTATTAGTGCTCTGGGGGTTAGTACCTGCTGGACACCTCGTGGTGGCAGCAGAGAGTGGGTTTTAGGGAGGTATATAAGGGAGAAGACAGGAAGTTTTGGGGCTTTTTCCAGCCCATGCAGTAGGCCTGGGGCTGGAGGGGGTGGCTGGAGGAACAGAGCAGGCATGATTAGGGGAGCACAGCAGTCTGGGTGGGCCAGCAGGGGGGAGACCCTCCTGTAGGTGGTCTCAGCAGCAACGTGGCATTGAGGAGCCGGGAAAGAAGCTCCATGGGGGGAGGATGGTTAGCCAGGTCCTGCGTCATTGGGGTAGAGGAGGAGGAGGAGGAGGAGTAGGAGGCAATTAGGAGGTCAGACTAGACAGGAGCCCTTAGAGATCCCCGTTTAGGTAGTTTTCTCAGGCTGCCAGGGCTGTGGGGATGGTGGCAGGGTCCTCACAGGGGGAAGGCCGGTGGCAGTGGTCTTTCCTGGTACCCGGTGTGGCAGGGTGGCCTGAGGGCAGTTTGAAACCATGGGGACCTTCAACTATAATTGGGACCTGCTTGGATGGGCAGGTCCTGGGGTGCCAGCATTAAAGGGCCGGGTGGGTCACAGGTCGTTAGGACAGAGCTTGGAGGGTGACCACTGGTAGGAGCTTACCACAAGCCCAGGAGTGATGTGAGAGGGATGTGGGCCTGGGCATGAATCCCCCCCCCAAAAAAGAGCCAGCTGGGAGCAGAAGAGAGTATGGTGCAGGTCGCAGGGTTTGGGCTGCTCGGAAAGGCCTGGGAGTGGCAGGGCCCAGGGCTTCTCTCGAGGCAGGGAAGCCTGAAGAAAGGGGCTCAGGTACTGGAGCAGGACCAGGTTTAAGGGCAGCTGCACCAGTGGGAGCTGTGGAGATGAAAATGCTGAGCTGCAAGGAGGGAGTGGGTGCTGTGAGAGTGGGAGCACCTTACAGAGCAGGTTCCTTGTTGAGAGAGAGTGAGGGGTTGCTGGGTCTGGATCACAGGAAAAATCCTGGTATCCCTGGTATTTGGGGTGAGGTCCAGGGACCAGGTGGGGGAAGCAGCACGCTTTCCCACGCTGGAGTTGGGGCAGCGACCAGTGCCAGAGTGTTGTGTGTAACCCAGTGAAGAGTAGAAAAACAAAGAAAATGTTTTGGCTTACCAGCGCCAGTGAGACAGGACCCTGGAGGTTTCTGAGAAGGGAGGTTCCTTGGGTAAAGCATCCAAGTAGGGTAAAGTGAAGGATCCCTGTTGCACTGGCTGTATTTGATGTGCTGCTCCGAGTGTCCAGTCAGGATGAATTGTATAAAGTTTCAGTAGCCCCATGGAGCTGCTTTATTTATTTATGAAGGATGTGACCCCTGCATTTCTGAAATCATTTGGGATGTTAGAGCTAAATAAAGAAGCTAGTTTGGGAATAAATTGGTAGTGGACATTGCCTTATTTAAGCTGAAAGGGGGATAGAATGAAATAGGACCCCCCCTTGTGTTTAATTTGTCTCATAAGTTTCAATTCCAGGAGAGATGCTGTCACCCTGCATTTTGGATCAAGGGGCTCAGGGGTGCGAAAAGTCAGGAGGTCAGCTGGGAGATCCTGATCTGGTGGTCAGTGTTCGGCGACAAGATCCAGATTTGTAGGTGAGATCGAATGTGCACTGATGTATGAAGTCGTCTGAAAGGTAGGACCACTATTTTCCTATCTGGCATAAGTGTGCACTTGCTTGGGTTAGTGCTTGATGTAACCTTCTCTATGTGCACTCTGGAACAACTGCGATAAAGATTTATGCCGATAGACGAGGGGGCCGGGGGGAGAGGTTACAAATCCATGCTTCCTTAGGTCTTGTATCCTACTGGATTCAAGATGTTCCATAATCCTTTCCTTTAATAGTGATTCTATTAACTTCCCAACTACCAGTGTCAGGTTGACTGGCCTATCGTCGCCAGTGTCTTCCCTACTACTACTTTAGTGACATGGGAGTACATCTGCCCTTCTCCGGTCCTCTGGAACCAATTCTGCTTCCAATAAGTTGTTAAATAAGACTGTCAGAGGTGCAGCCAGTACCTCCCTGAACTCCCTCAATATCACTTTCAGATTAGCAAGTCCCTTCAGGACTCTTTCCTCCGAGAACAGACCAGTGTCCATTCCCTCCCTCCCTCCCTCCACAGCTCCTGTTACTGTTTTGTGGCCCCTCCCCTTCTCCTTCCTCTGCGAATGCTATATTTGTTCAATATGTCTGCCTTTTCCTAGTCCCTCTGCACATTCCCCCATCACTTTTTAACCTTACAATCCTCTTTTTGCTTACATACGGTACCTAAAAAATGTCTTATCCCCTTTCGTTACTTCTTGGGCTATTCTCTCTTCGATTTGTGCCGTTGAACTCCTTACTGATCTCCCTGCTTCCCTCTGTTTCCCCCGAGACACCTCCCTACCTTCCTCCCTCTGTATCTTCTTATACCATCTGAATGCTACCGTTTTAGCTTTTACCTATTCTGCCACCTCTTTTGAGAACATAGAAACATAGAAGTTGATGGCAGAAAAGGACTGCAAGGCCCATCCAGTCTGCCCATTTTACCAATTTGCTCCCACTGCCTCTACTAGGTCAGAGGCCTCAGCTATGCCCCCTCATATATATGATCCCCTTGTGCCTATCCCATGCCCTCTTTAATCCCTCCACTGTACGTGCTTCCACCGCCTCCTGAGGCAGGGGGCGTTCATGCATCCACCACCCTCTCTGTAAAAAAGAACTTTCTCATGTTACCCCTTGTGCGTCCCCCCTCCCCCTCCAATTTCATGTCATGCCCTCTTGTTCTATTATACTTTTATACTGGAAGATGCCATCCCGTTCCACCTTATTTATGCCCTTAAGATATTTGAAAGTCTCAATCATGTCCCCCCTCTCCCGTTTCTGTTCCAATGTGTACATATTGAAATCCCTAAGTCTATCCCCATATTCCTTGTTGTGCAGACCCTGCACTATCTTAGTTCCCCTTCTCTGCACTGTTTCCACCCTGTCAATATCCTTACGCAGGTGCGGTCTCCAGAACTGCACACAGTACTCTAGGTGAGGTCTAACCAGCATCTTGTACAGTGGGATCACCACCTCCCCTCCTACATCTTGTAATACACCTCCCTGTACACCCTAACAACCCACTAGCCCTCCCAACTGCTTTTACGGTCTGTTTGTTGGATTTCAGGTCATCTGATCTAATGGCAGCTAAATCCCTCTCCTCTCCTCTCTGGTGACCATGACCAGACCATAGAGGTCTCTTTTTCTTCTTGCTTTTGCTCACTTGTTTGATGCAGAGATTTGTTACCTTCACTATGGTCCTTTTTGTCTTCACTGACTGTTCCTCCACCTCACCTAGGCCATCCCCACTGCCAGGTCATCCCTAAGGCATCTACCCATCTTTATAAAATCTGCCCTCCTGAAGTCCAGGTCCATCGCTCTTGTGTGGTTCGATTCCACAGCTATCCTTATAGTGAACCACACTGTACAGTGATCACTGCTCCCCAGCTGGCCTCCCATCTTGACGTACCTTGACCATTCCTTGAGTTTTTTCAGATCTCTACTTATCCTTTCCACCCCCCAGAGTGTCCACCCTATTGCAGATTTTGATGTCATCTGCAAAGAGGCAGACCTTCCCTTCCAGCTCCTCTGCAATGTCACTTATAAAGACGTTAAAGAGGACCAGTCCCAGCACTGAACCCTGAGGTACCCCAGTCGTCACCATCTCTTTCTCAGAGTGAGCTCTGTTTACCACCACCCTCTGTCTCCTATTCCCCTAACCAGTTTCTTACTCAGTTTTCCACCTTTGTACCTATTCCTAAGCTACTGGTTTTGCTGACTAGTCTCCTATCTGGAATGGTGTAAAAAGCCTTACAGAAATATAGGTAGGCAACATCCACCACTGTACCCTGATCTAATTCCTTTCGTCACCAAGTCAAAGAAATCTAACAGATTTGTTTGATATGATCTCCCACCCCCCCCCCATGAATCCACCCTCCTTTGGGTCTTGTAACCCACTTAATTCAAGATATTCTACAATCTTTTCCTTCAGCAGTGATTCCATTAGCTTTCCCATCAACAAAGTCAGGCTGACTGGCCTATAATTGCCAGCTTCCTCTTTGCTCCCAGTTTTGTGAAGTGGGACTACATCTGTCCTACTTCAGTTCTCTGGAACCACTTCTGTATCCAGTAACCTGTTAAATAGGACTGTCAGAGGTCCAGTCACTATCTCCCTGAGCTCCTTCAGTACTCTTGGGTGCACCCCATCTGGCCTCATTGCTTTTTCCACTCTCAGATTAGTGAGTCCTTTCAAGACACTCTCCTTTGAAAAAGGACTAGCGCCCGCCTCCCTCCAAAGCTCCTCTTACTTTTTTGTGGCCCCTCTCCTTCTCCTTCTGTGAACACTGAACAAAAGTATTTGTTCCGGATGTCTGCCATTTCCTGGCCTACCTCTGCACAGTCCCCCCTTTCTTTATTAACCTTACAGCCCCACACCTTGACTTCTTTTCATTTACATACCAAAACAGTCTTGTCCCCTTTTGTTATCCCTTGGGCTATTCTCTCCTCAGTTTGCACCTTCTCATGCTCCTTACTGCTTTTCCTGGTTTTCGCTGCTTTCCCGATACACCACCCTATCCTTCTCCCTCTGTGTCTCCTTATGCCTTCTGAATTCCACCCTTTTAACCTTTACCTTTTCTGCAGCCTCTTTTGAGAACCACAGCAGTCTCTTTTTCCTCTTGCTTTTGCTCACTTGCTTGACTCAGAGGTTTGTTGCCTTCACTATGCCCCTCTAAGCTTTCATACTAAGGTTTGAAAAAGAGCTAGAAGGTGGGAGCGCCCATAAATGTTCTTATGAATGTTAGTTATTATAATATTGTAATTTTCCCCCATAAGTATGTATCTGTCAAGTCTTGACTTGAATTCTCCTCTGTGTTTACTAATAATTATGTCAACAGGTAGTGTATTCCATACGAACATACGAATGTGCCAGCAGAAACAGACCACCCGATCTATCTAAGTCTGCTCGAGTGTGCAGCCTTTTATTTGTTTTAAAGGTTCTACCTATGATCTTTAAGAGAAGACCTCTGGTTCCTTTATGCATAGATTTAAACTCTATCCCCATTTCGACCATGAGGTATGGGTCATTTATTATGTTAAAAACCCAAAGAGGTAACCCGTGAAAAGGGCAAGGAGAGAACGGCAACTGTTAAAATGGCGACGGTATTTTGGCTACCGTGAAAATAGAAATGGTATATTATGGCTACTGCACCAATGGCGATAATGGACCTTCCCCCTTTCCCGAGGTGCTACGACCTCAGAGTTGATTATAAATAATGGAGGGAGGGGAGATACATGCTGACACGGAAATTGGGCACCCTCAATGTTGGCTTTCCTTGGAGTGCGTGGCAGGTGGCAGGAACTATGGCTCATTACTTGTTTCACCAGGAAAGGCACACAGAACAAACAAGTTGTTGGTGGAGCAAGGGCCAGGGACAGAGTGCTGGGTGGCAGGAGTCGACAAGGTTGCGAGGGAGGGGAGAGGTGCTGCTGCAGTGATGAAACTGTTCATAATTTCTCTTTGAAGCTGCTGTCATTGGCAGCTTCCCCTTTGATTGGTGCCTGAGGGATATGCCCAGGAAAGCATCCGTTGCATTGGCCACAACACTGACACACATCTGAAATGTGGTACTGTCGCAAGATGTTTCTTGCGCATGCGCACAAGCAAACATACAAATGTAACTAGTATGAACAACTGTTCAAAACATTCATACGTAATTAAACTTATCTGGAGACATTTTCTAAACTATACTCTCAACCAGTTAACACACTCCATAAACATTAAAACCTACAGTGCTGTAACAATATTTTTTACAAGATAATATTAATTGTCAGTATTATTGCCAAATTAAAAAATTAATCTCTCAAGGAACACCTAGAAAATGAGTTCATGCATCTCAAAATGTTCAAAGTTCAGTAATGAGTCAGTATATAATCAATTAACTATATAAACAGAATCAGAACAAAACCCCAATGGAATTAAACTCCCCCCCAGGAAAAGATAATAAGAAAAGAAGTGTATATTCACTATGAATGTGAACCAAGAGTCCTAACACCCTGTAGCAATTATTATGACATGTACCTGAATGTAAGCCTACTTAAATATGTACGTACAACCCCAACCCCTCCCCTACACACACAGTTCTCTCCCCACAAAAAAAAACACACCATCCTCCAACCCCCCCAAAAACACACACAAAATTACCACCCCACATACACACTAAACTCCCCCTTCATACACACTCACCTAAGACAACCCAACCCCCCCACACACATAAATATATTCTCATAAATAAACAAACTTAATTAGATTCTTACTAGTAGCATGCAAATGGAATGCTATTCATTCCATTTAAATCTGTGATTTTTTTTAAATAAGTACTTTAAAACCAATGAGAATTTTTTTGTGTTTTTTATGTATGATCTGGGTGCTAACAGAACGTGACTCTCTGAACAACTGTCATAAGTCTCAGAGGAAGGACTTGGTTGGTCCGAAAGCTTAGACATCGTTTTCTTTTTGTAACATCTATGGATCCAATAAAAGGTATCAAACCATTTGCTTCTGTATCTGTTCACGCATTCTACATGTTTCTAAAGTCATCAGGTTCAAATGTTTCATTCTGTCCTCATATGTTTTGTTCTTTAGATAGGGTATGTATTTTGTGTACCTTCTTTGTACACTCTCCAATGTTTTTCTCTCAGCTATATTAGAGGGGCACCAGTTTGTCCATTGTTTCTCCACCCCACCCAAGCCATATCCCCACCTGGTCATCTCTGAGGCATTCACTCATCTTTATAAAATCTGTCCTCCTAATGTATATGATCCTCACCCTTTTGTGGTTTGATTCTGCAGCCATCCTTATATCGAACCACACTGTACAGTGATCGCTGGTTCCCAGGTGGTCTCCCACCTTAACGTCTGCTATACTGTCCCTGTTAGTGAGTATGAGGTCCAGTATTGCCCCATCACGAATGAGTTTGCTAACTAGTTTCCCAAGGAACACTCCCTACAGGTAGTCCAGGCTCTTCCTGCTTTCTGATGAAGCCACTGCTGAGAGGCTCCAGTCTACATCCAGCAGATTGAAGTCCCCCACCAGCAGCATCTCCCCCTTTTCTACCAGCTTGCCAGTGGCTTCCACCAGAACCTTATCAAATTCTTCCCCCTGTGCTGGAGGTCTGTAGATCATGTCAGTGTGAACAGTGGCTCTGTTTCCCCATCTCCAGAGGAATGGAGTCACTATATACCTGCTGCAACAATGTGGTGGGAGTGGAAGGAGAGAACCCAGTCCAACAGGGTGTGGTTAGGGGAAGAATGGGATTGAGCAAGGTTGGTTCAGAGATAATCTGGGATAGATTTAGGGACTCAGACCTCAGGATAGTCAGTTTGGAAGAATGGGAATGCCAATTTATTTAGAAGTCCCAAAGTCAAATGAGTTAATGAGCGGAGCAATGTGAGGTGATGTTGGACAGAGAGTCAATCAGAGAGGCAGGTGAGTCCTTAGGTGAGGCATAGAAAAACCCCAATGAAGTTGGGGACAAATGAGGGGAATGAGTGCCTGACAAGGAGAAATTTGTGGGAAGAGGGCACAGTCTCCCTGATGTCCAGGGTGCAGGAGAGGCTCTGGTGAAACAAGTCACCAAGTCAAAGAAATCTACCAGATTTGTTTGACATGAGCTCCCCCCGTGATTCCATGCTGCTTCAGGTCTTGTAACCCATTGGAGTCAAGATATTCCCCAATCCTTTCCTTCATAGTAGTGGCACCCCCACCACATTTTCCCATGTTCTGCCTGAAGATATGGAAGTCAGGAAGGGTCAGGCTAGAGTCTGTGTTCCTGGAGAAGAGCCAGGATTTATGCAGAGTATGTCTGGAGAGTGTTGTGGAGCCCAGACAGAAAGGAGGTCGAGCTTAGGGAGGAGGCTATTAACACTGAGATGAAAAATGCTAAGGCCTATAGCAGGGACCTAGGTTGGACTCCATGTTGCCAGACAGGAGGAGGAGCAGGAGGATGAGGAGAAGGATTGAGCAGGACTTCCTTTCCTTGAAACAAGGAGGAGAGCGGGGGGGTGGGTGAGAGGAGAGGAGGGCATGGGGTATAAACTCCATGTTAAGGGAGGAAGAGTGGTGGAATCCAGGGTAAATAGGGGGAGGAGGGCAGAGGATACAAAGGGGTAGGATGGGTGGAGGGAAGAGAGAGAGAGGAGGGGGGTAGCTGGGGTGAGGGATGTAGAGGGAAGGGGAGCAGGAGGGTGTCTGGAGAAGGAAGAGGAAGCCAATGAACATGGTGGTGAGGTAGTGGTATTTATTTATTTATTTATTTGAAAATTGGTAACAAGGAGAGGCACACTGAGCTGAGGTTCATTTCCAGGTGCGACCAGGAGGAGGGGAAAGTAGAAGAATAGCCGTGCAATGTAAAATAAGAAATCAATTGAACAGCATTTGAAAAAAAGGTTGAGTCAAAATTATATAAATACTAAGTAGTAGGTACAGAGAATAAAGTGTGGTTACAGCTCAATAGTAATCAGCTACACAAGTGCAAGCGCAAAGTAACAGTGGCAGAAAACATATTGACAACTGGTGAGTGACCTATGGGGTGAGGTATTGCCTTTCCTTGTAATGGATGGAGAAGCAGAAGTAGTATGGTAGTGAAACCAAAACACAAGTAGTGGAGATCTAACAAGTGGTAATACCAAGGACGTTAGAGACTCTGGGCAGAGGAAGTGTCAGGAAGACGGGTACAAGGAGTGGGGGTGGGGTTGGAGTTTCAACTGGTGTGTGAGGGAGCAGGGGGATGAGGAAAGGCAAAAAGAGGAAGGAAGCTGATTCCAGAGTGAGGACAGTTGATAGGAGAAGGCAGGTTGCGCAGCAGAAGAGTGGGGGTAAGAAATGGCAAAAGTGTAATGGTCTCTAGAGTGGAAGGTGTAGGATGCAGGGGATAGTTGGGAGAGGAGAGATGAGAGGTAAGAGGGAAGGGAATCAAGCCAATATTTGGACATGAAAGAGATACAGTGAGCCTGGTGATATTAAGGTAGAGGGAGGATGGATAGGGAGGAATAGAGTGAGCAATGCTGGGTACAATGTGGGGAGTTTGCAGCAAAGCGGCAGAAGAAGTTACGGAGGGTATCCAGTCTGGTGATGGAAGTGGAAGAGGTGGTGCTTTAGACCACATCTGCATAGTTTAGGACAGTTGCAGCACAGTGCACTGATCTTGGGATGGAGTTTAGCATGGATAACATCAATGTGGGCTGAGAATTTAAGCTTACTGTCTAGTCACACACCAAGGTACTTGAAGGACTGAACTGCTTCAAGAGGTGTTCCATCCAGAGTGGTGAAGACTAGGGGAGCAGTGAATTTGGTCAATTTCTGACTGGTACCAAAGGTCATGGACACTGTATTTTTAGTGTTGATTCTGAGCTGATTGGAGAGGAACCAGTGCAGAACGTTGTTGAAGTTACACTGGAGCAGGTCTTCCACAGCTGCAGTGGAGGGACCAGAGATGAAGAGGACTGTGTTATCTGCATATATGTGGATACGTGAGTTGGCACATGCAGAAGGAAGGTCATTCAGGAGAATGAAGACTAGGATGGGACCAAGGGATGGAGCCCTCTGGCACCCCAGCCTGATGGGTGGTGGAGGTGAACAGGATGCCTCCTCCCTGTACTGATTGTTTTGATGGCTGTGAGGTAGGAACTGAACCAACCAATTGTGGGAGATGCGGGGCCAGCAGAGGTCAGATTGTCCAGGAGGAGTGGATTGGGACACCAAATCAATAACTTTGGCCAGTTCGATGAAAATGGTGGCTGTTACATGCTCCTGATCCATCCCAGAGAAGATGGACTCAGTGACACACAGCAGGGAGGAGACAGTGCTTTGGTTCTTCTGGAAACCACACTGGAAGGGTGTAAGGAAGTTGGAGGATATAAGGCAGTCGAGGAGTATGGAATGGACTACTTTCTCTTGCAGCTTAGAGAGGGAGAGGAGGAGGGAGATGGGATGGAAGTTGCCGGGAGGGAGGGGTTACCCCCTTTGGGAAGTGGAATAACCTTGGCCAACTTCCAGGACTGAGTAACATCACAGAGGGAGAAGGAAAGGTTGAGTAGCTGAGTAAAGGAAGCTGAAATGGCAGGAGCTAAAAAGTGGAGGAGTTTGGGTTTCAGACATCAGAGCTGTTTTTTGACAGTTTGAGGGAGGAGAGGGCTAGCAGGGTTTCCTGGATGGTGTCAGAGGAAGTGAAACCTGGTGAGGGTGGGGGAAGGGGGAGAGAGACAGGAGGGGAAGGAGAGGAGCCAGGATGGGGAGAGGAAGAGAGGGCACAGGCTGTGAAGAACTCATTGAAGTGAGCATGGAGCAGCAACAGAGGTAGAGTCAGACACAGGTGAACCATTTACCACAAGGACTGGGGAGCAGACTGGGCAGGGGAGTAGAAAAGGGAGTGGATAACCTTTCAGAATTTTGTGGGGGAGTTAAGGGTTTTCTGTAGGTTGGCCTTGAAATAGTGTGATTTCACAGCCCAGACAGCCTTAGTACAGTAGTTCCTTGGAGCCCTGTGTGAGATGAGATCAGGAGAAGAGTGGGATAATTTACAGTGGGTCCAGGTGAGATCATGTGACTTGTGCAGTTCAATGATTTTGGAGGTAATGCAATGGTGGTGGGAAATTCTGACTCTGGATTTCCTGAGAGGGGACATGCCTGTCCCAGAAGGAAGGGAATTTGAAGTGGAATAGGGCAAATGCCATGTCAATATCAGAGGCAAAGTGGAAGACTGACCAGTCTGTTGCAGCGAGAGACCACTACCAGATGTATCTGGTGAGGAAGAGAATGCCAGCTTTCTTGATGCAAAACATCATGCAGTGGCCGCTTAATGAATCGTCTTACAGGTGCAACCTGGGAGCACAGGGAAGTTAAGTGACTTGCTCAGGGTCACACAGTATATGCAAGTGGGGGCTCTGGGATTCAAACCCAGGTCTCCAGATTTGCAGCTCAGAGCCTTAAACCACTGCACTATACTGCCTCCCTGGCATCTGGCATCTGGCTGTATACCTGATGGTACAATGTGGTGGGGATAGGAGGTTAGAACCTAGTCCAAAAAGTATATGGTTGGAGGAGTGGGGAATGAGCCTGTGGATTCCAAAATAACCTGGGACAAATTAACAGACTCATTCTAAGAATGGTAGCTTTGGACCATGGGGAAAGCCAAGTTACATAAAGATCCCCAAGCAGGATGAGTTTACTCATGGGGGAATGAGAGGTGATGGAGGAAAGGGAGTCAGCCAGGGATGAGTGAAAGGTCACTCTTAGGAGAGGCATAGAAAACCCCAATGAATATAGGTAGAGAGGAGTGTAATGACAGCCTGACTAGGAGAAATTTGTGGGAGGAGGGTATGGCCTCCCTGATGGCCATGGTATATGAGAGGCTGTGGCGGACGTAGATGGCAATGCCTCTTTCATGTTTTCCCCTGGCCTGCCTGAAGATATAGTAAGTAGGAATGGTCAGACTGGAGTCTGGAGGATTCCTGGATGAGAGCCATGATTCTGTAACAGAGAGGACATCAGTAGAGTGTAGTTGAACCCAGATGGAGATGAGGTCGAGCTTAGGGAAAAGGCTCCTAGTGTTCAGATGGTAAATGCTAAGACTCTTGACAGTAGTGGAGGAGGGGATAGAGGGAATGGAGGGTCCAGGATTGGTCTCCATGTTGCTAGACAGTAAGGAGGAGCAGGAGAATGAGGAAGAGGAGGATGGAGTGGTATTTCCTACCCTTGGAGTAGGTAGGTGAGCAGGGAGAGGAGTGGCAGTGAGGGGAGAGAAGGTCATGGTGGAGAAACTCCAGGTTGAGTGAAGGGGAAGGGAAGATACTAGGGTGGATAGAGAGGGAAGAGGGGGGAGAGAGGTAGAGTGGGGGTGGTTGGAGGAGGGAAGGAAAGGTATGAGATTTGGATGTGGGTGGAGAGGGTAGGAGGAGGAAGGGGAATGGAGCAGGCAGAGGAGTGCAAGAAATATCGCTCTCAGGAGGACGGAGACAAAGGCAAATGTCAAGCAGTAACCACAGTAATTTAACAGTGTACAACAGCAGTCTTGGTAAGAGGGTTCAAAATGAGACTACTAATGAGACAGCTATTGCAGGGTAGGCAATTAAACAGCTAGGCAGAGTATGATCATTTGTGGCAAATAAGTGAACAGGAGCTGTGTCTAAGTGGAAAACAGTGTATAGGGATGACTTGAATGGGGTGACACAGCAAAAGAAATGCAAAACGGATTGGCTAAGTAATTTCAGCTAAGCAGTGCAAATACAAGACAGATAAGCAAAATCAAATGCAGGGGTAAAGTTATGTATTTAAATTAGCAGTGCAAATTCAGCACAGATGAGCACATTCAAGTACACAGGTTAGGCTACGTGCTACCAACCAAACAGTGCAAAATACAATACAGACAAGCACATTCCAAAATGCAGGGATTAGGCTATGTGAATTCAACTAACCAATGCTAGTGAAACTGTACCGAGCAAGTTAAACAGTAGCTGGTGGCTAAGGTAAGCTGCAGGTTGGGGGTGACCCAGATGGGTTAACCAACTAAAACCAGCAGAACAGCAGGCAGTGCTGGAACCCAGCTGCAATTAACTAGATACAGCACAGTTTACGAAAAAAGAAATGCAGTGTGCAAATAAGTGGTATACCCAGATAGCGTGTATCTAATAGTCACACAGATAGAGGAAATTTTAAAAATCAGAGGGAATTCAATGAATGTGTATGAATTAAGGCAACAAAACCAAAAAGGCTAGGACTATCAAAGCCCAGTTCCAACTGGAAGAGAATGGCTTAGTGTAAAGATAAAACAAGTGAAGAGTGCAAATTATTGGTATACCCAGATAGAGTGAATCTAGAAGTTACATTGGTTGAGAAATTATAAAATACCCAGAGGGTAGACTAGACTAGAACTAGGCAAGGCTATCAAAGTAAGACCAGCAGAGAGGAAGTTTCATTTACAATTTAACAGTGTTAAGCGGCAGAGGTTATAGGAGGCAGACCAGAGGAGCAGCGTGGCCAGCTGAATGGCTGACTCATGGCTGACTCTGTGAGACTCCTACTCTGGCCTTTGCACTGTGATACTTAGTGCTCCAGACTGTTAGCAAGGAGGACCACTTGAGGTTGGCTCCAGTTAGAGAGGAGAAGCCCCACCTACAGTCCCACAGCAGAGTCCTGATTGGATTCTGTGCTGAAGAGTGGTAGTCTGATAATTCAGCTTTGGTGGGCTTGGATGGCTCCACCCACAGTCCTAATGCAGAGCCCTGACTGGACTCTGTGCTGAAGAGTTTCAGCCAAGAGTTGGCGAGATCAAGAGTCCAGAGGAATGCTGGAGGTGGGGATCGTAGTTGGAGGAGAGCTAGGTGATTATAGAAGGAGCCCTCTCTTGCCCTGAATCTGGTCTGGTCAGCTGCTAGGCGATGTGATGATGGGGCAGCTCACAGCAAATAAAGGACCTGGTAATTCAACTTTAGTGGGCTTGGATGGCACCCCCTACAGTCCCAATGCAGAGCCCTAATTGGACTTTGTGCTCAGGAGTGGCAGTAAAGGATCAGCAAGATCAAGAGTCCCAGGGACCTGCTGGAGGTGGCGATCATAGCTGGAGGAGGGCTAGATGATTATAGAAGGAGCCCTGTCTCATCCCAGGAGTCTGGTGCCATCAGCCTCTAGGTGATGCAGTGAAGTGATGGCTCATGGCAAACAAAGGAGCTGGTACTTCAACTTTGGTGGGCTTGGATGGCCCTATCCGTAGTTCTGATGCAGAGCCCTGATTGGACTCTGTTAAAGAGTAGCAGCCAAGGGTCGGCATGATCAAAGGTCCAGGGAAGGCAGCTGGAGGTGGTGATCGTAGCTAAAGAAGGGTTAGGTGATTGTAGATGTAGCCCTCTCACCCTAGGAGTTGGAATCCCTGAAGCCTTGGTACTTCCAAGACCAATTGTGCAATAGTACTCTCCCCAGGCAGGGTAAGCACTTCCCTGGTGGCAAGCTGTGCCAACATGTGTCTCAGTGTGCCCAGTTGGATAACAATTATAGCAAGTGTATCAGCATATGATATCACTACTAAGTGCATAAAGCATGATTGGTCCAGTCACATGTCCCTCCCTTTGACACTAGACTGATAGCTCTAGTGTCCCGAAAAAGACTCTTAGTCTGGCCCCCTCACACTGGGACTTACCACATCCAGACATTGCCAAGCCCCTTCCTACCTGATGCCCATTCATTCCACTACCTGCCAGTGGTTTCAATACAAACTGCCTAAAACTTTACACAATGAGCATTAATTAAGCAAGGTTAACTTACAGTTTACTCTGAACATTGGCTTCTCCAATATCTCTCTACTGCTACCAGGAGTGAGCCTGCAAGGGTTCTGGTGAGCTGCCTTGAAGGGTGACCCATCATTCTCCCACACGTGCCTTTCAGGGCTGACAGTCCTTGCTCCTCTTCAGACAAGTTCCCAAGGCCTGCACCCCTCCTGCTACTCTTGATGCTGTTCTCTGGAGACCAGGCACAAGAGGACTAGTGCCACCCGATCCCAAGGACCCTGCCACGATCCCTTGGACCATAGGCCCCCAAGGCCTAGTGACATCCAGAGATGCTGGACTATTTTTTTTCTTTCTGTCTGTCTCTCTCTCCCTCTCTCCCCCCTCCCCCCCCAGCCAGGACTGCCTTGATGCCTTCCACTTATATAAGGTATCAGGGAAAGAGCAGAACTATGCACATTCATGCTCTAGTTTTCTGTTCTTAGCTAAGTCAGGCCACTCACAGCATGAACATACAGATATCTTGTCACCAAGCAATTTCCATCCGAAAAACAGCTGTTAGGGTAGACTTAACCCTTCAAGTGCTCTCAGGTTATCTGCCTTGAACTAGCTGAGGAGAGACTTTAGTTATGTTAGTTTGGGGATGATGTCACAATTGCTTTATAAGCAACTGATAGGGGGATTTTGTTTAGTCTTCCTTTTCAGTGGGGAGAGTAGCCTTACCCACATACTATATCTTGATGTGTCATTGAGAAATCCTCATTAATTTTGAAGGAATTTCCTGTGTTAAATCTAGAGATATCATATACAGGTATATAGTGCTACTTTTCACTGGCTGTAAAGCTACTGAGAGACAGAATTAAGTATAGAGATGTTAAGGGACTTGCTCAGTGTCACACAGTTAGTGGCAGTTGTGGAATTCAGACTTGAGTCTGCATGTTCACAGTTCTATGCTTGTGCCACTAAGCTACTGTATTCTGCTTCTATAGATATTATAACAAGCTAAGTAAAACGACATAACACTATTATCATTAAATTGCTTATAGAAATATAAACATAGAAACAAAGACAATGATGGAAGAAAAGACCATTGGTCCATCCAGTCTGCTCATAAACCTAACAAACCCAGGATCTATTGTCCATACAGGGTTGTAACCCACACTATCCACCCCCATGCTCCCCGCCCTACTACTATCACCCTGAGCAACCACTAATTCCTTCACTCTGTCCCAGCTGTGTTTGGAAAACATTGATAGTTTTGGTGCCCACTACATCAGCTGGCAGGTTGTGCCACAACTCCACCACCCTTTACATAAAAGAAAACATTCTCACTTCCCTCTTGAATCTCCCCCTGTCAGCTTCCACTTGTGCCCTCTTGCTCTGATCCATTATTTATGCTAAATAGCTCTTGCAGTTTACCTTATTCATTCCTTTCAGGAATTTGAAGGTCTCTATCATATCTCCCTTCTCTTGTCTGGCCTCCAGCAAGTGCATGTTCCATGCCTTGCGCCGATCCTCATAAGATCTGCCATGCTGGCCCTGAATCATTTTGGTCACCCTAAATTGCACTGTTTCCAGCTTGTCTTTATCTTTCCTTAGGCGAGGACTCCAGAACTGGGTACTGTACTCAAGGTGGGACCTCACCAGTGATCTATGGAGAGGTAGTAATACCTCCTTTCTTCTGCTGTCAATACCCCTTCATATACACCCACCATCCTGTTTGCCTTACCATAAGCTTTGTTACACTGGGTTGATTGTTTTAGGGAGTCACTGATGATGACCCCTAGGGCTCTTTCCTCAGAGGTCGTGCACAGCTTTTCTCTCCCATCCAGTACTCTGTTCTCAGATTCTTGTTCCCTATGTGCATCACCTTGCACTTTCTGGTGTTGAATTTCAAGTGCCAGACCTTTGACCACCTCTCTAGCTTTTGCAAGTCTCTTGGCATCTCCCTAACTCCCTCCTTGCTGTCTTTCCTGCCACAGAGCTTAGTGTCATCTGCAAAAAGACACATCTTGCCCTGGATTCCTTCTCCCATTTTGCTAATGAACATATTGAAAAGGACTGGACCCAAGACCAATCCTTGTGGCACCCCACCAATGACTTCCTTTTCTTCTGGTTCAACTGTTAACCATAACTCTCTGCTGTCTTCCTTCCAATCAGTTTCTCACCCATCTAACTGTGTCTTTCACTGTACCCAGATCTTCTACCTTCTTCAGCAACCTTCTGTGAGGCACCAAGTCAAAAGCCTTGTAGGAATCAAAGTAGAGCAAATCCACAGCATGGCACTTATCCACTACCCTTGTTGCCATGTCAAAGCATACTATCAGGTTGGTCTGTCAAGACCTTCCTTCCATGAGCCCATGCTGTTTACTATCTTAGACCAAATGCTAAAGTGAACTGGGTGCACTGTAAAAAGGGCAGTACCAAAGTGCAAAATGAGACATTCAACTTTAGAATAGTGATCAGCAGAAAACCAACAGAAAAACAGATAACAGCCTTCTCCAAAAACAAAGATGGAAAGCTTGTGGGTAAAAAACAGAACCGTATCTCAACCACCAGTTTAAATGTTCAGAGAGGATAAGCTTATTCTGTAGGAGGAAAAAAGAGCAATTCACTGCTCCTCATTAAGCATAGCTCAAAATGTCCAACATGCTCCTCTGGTCATAACAATACACAGCTTGCCCTGTCCTTTGGTAAGGTAGTTAGATGCTCGGTGCTTGAATCTGATGATGACTCCCCTTCTCTTCTGCTGAATTCCTTTCCAGTCTTAGCCACCAGTTACTGAACCTCCAATAGATCCCAAAAATAAACGTTTTTCCTCTGTAAAAAATGCAATGTTATATGAGGAACTGTGCTTTGTGGCTGATGCCAACTTCTCTGAGTTGAGAAACTTGAAACCCTCACACTGTTGAAGGCTTTAAACAAAACATACAATGGATCATACAATGGATCTAGAAACAGTGAGATCAACGTATGTGTGTCATAGTTAAGATGCCCTTTCTGCTTCACTGCCTGTAGCTTTCAACCATGCTTCTGTGACCCTGAAATCAAAACTAGTAGCATCAGCTGCAACGTCAATGATCATGCATTCAATGAGATGTGATCTGATAAGCCTTCTGCCTTCACGGTTGCCCATATCTGCAATAGCGACTACACTACACTACTCTGAGGAGTCCCAACAGAATGAAATATGAGTCTGCAGTTGTTGCTGTCGGCCCTAGCTGAAACAAATGACAATGTAGAAAGCAACTTTTGTTTTGGTAAAGCCTTATCATCTTAGCAGTATACGAGGATTTGCACCTCGTGATGCTGGGCTTCAGGTTTTAGATTGTATGTGTGTGGTTTGGAGAGACACACAGAAAACAAGCAATTTGGGAATGTGTTCTCTCCTTGTATCTCTCCTTGTATCCTTCATGGATGTAACTCCCGACTCTTTTCTAATATGTCTCTGTAGTACAGTATGTTACCTCAATGCCTGAAATACTCTGGGCTAGCTTGGGATATTAACTGCACTACACATTAGCTAACACCAACAGCAGAAATTAGGTGTTTAAATTGAAAAGGCATTGAATATGTGCTGGGGACTTAACATATCCATCCATAAATTCAATAATCCCTATACAAGAAGATACTCTATGCAGAAAAATGTGTTCATTTCTGTATTGTCCCACTTTTAACATTTTTACTTATCTTTCTTCCTTTTTTTTAAATAATACATCAAAAAATTTTACAATATCCTCAGTTTCAGCCATAGTCATTAGGTGCAGTAAAATGAACAAAATATCTCAGAGTGGATTTGAGTACATTTTCAGTTTGGCACCTAAAAGGTAATCTCCCATTTGTAATGTAATGGACATTTTACAATAATATGATCAATTATTTCTTCAAAGCCCCATTTACATGAACACTGAAGATCAATGGGTGTTTTTATTTTTTTATAACAACATTATAGTTTATTTTTAATTAGAAGAAGATCAAACCTTACTTAAGTAATTATGTGCCTGATTTCTGGTGGTAATGGACAAATTAAATAATCTTCAAGACCATGAGAAATGTTATTAACACAGAACCACCTAGCCACTTTTAACTGTTTTACTAACCTTATATCTGCTTACTGGGCTTTCATGAACAATTTTAAATTTATATAGTTTCTATATGTCAGTGTGATACTAATATCATTTTTTTTTTTGGCCCTCTGTCTTGCCGCTGATTATCCGCCTGTTCATGGCGCCTTCATGTGGCTTCCACCTTTTTTTTTCCACTTGTTTAACCAGGAGAGACACACTAAGCTGAAAGCTTAGTTACAGGTGCAACCTGGGAGCACAGGGAAGTTAAGTGACTTGCTCAGGGTCACACAGTATGCAAGTGGGGGCTGTGGGATTCAAACCCAGGTCTCCTGATTTGCAGCTCAGAGCCTTAAATCACTGTGCTACTGCCTCCCTTCCCACTGTGCTCATCCCCCCCAAACCCCTGACTTATCCCTTGGAGGGTGGGGTCATGGCACTGGCCAGGTGCCGCAATCCTTTGTGACTGTCTGGGGAGAGTCAGTCAGGAGGCTAATTGAAGCCAAAGGCAGGCTTCATGGAGGCAGCAGACAGAGGGAGTTTTCTTCCCATTTTTACTGAGGGCGGGGACATGCAATGACGCCCTGCATCTGCCCCTACCCCTTGGTACTGTTGTTCGTCAGCCATGTGCCTCTGGTTTCCACCAGGGATTCATCGCGATGCCAGATGAAATCCCTACCCTCCGCCAGAGAAGGAGAGCTATCCACAGGATGCTCCATCCTTCTCCCCCAGAACGAACCCAGATCACCGGTGTCCCAAGCGGAAATTCAACCACTGCGCCAATGTGCCGGTGAAACTAATATAATTTCTGAAGTCTACCCAATGATGTTTTATATCAACATCCTCCAAATACAATAACAAAGACTGTAACCAGTCAGATTGAGTATCAGGATTAGTCCATCCCATTTTTTCTCTTAAACATTGCAATGGAAGAGTATTACTGTTATTATTCATAATTCTTAGCCAGTATAATATGAGTTTTAACTTTATTTGGGAATAAATATAAACAGAAGTGCCTTATAAAATGTCAATAATGGTGTTTCTAAATGTTTTGTGTCAGCAAGTCTCTGAACCATGCAATAAAATTTGATTTTTTTTTTAAGAGTTGAAGAGAGCCAATTACCCCCATATTTATGGTTAAACTTCATAAAAGCCTATGTTACTTGATTTATTTTACATTTCTGAGTCATGATATGTTTTCACCATTTGCAATTACTGGACACTTTTGCACCCAGACAATACATATTCCTTAACTGTTTCAATATTTTCTGATTCAAAGAAAAAGGTTTTTGGTTTATTGCTCCCAAAAGTTAGAATTGTTTATATTTAAATTAATTTTTAGCTGTAATTGTTTATATAAACTGCTGAATGTATTGATCTTTCTTTGTAGATCCATGGCTGAAAGTGAGAAAAGAACCATGTCATCCATGTAAGCAAGAATGTGACAAGAAGTGGACTTAATCTTAGGGGAATCAAATTCCTGGTCCATGATTTCACTTACTAAACAATTCACATAGATATTGGAAAAGCAGGGTGCTGAAAAGGCAGCCTTGCTTAACCCCTCTGCTAACTGAGAATGAAGATATATTACCTGAATTATTGTATCTAATTGACATTATGATTATTGGAATACAACTGTATAATGGGAATTAATATTGCATGGTCTATACCTAAGTCAGACATTTTTGCCATACTATTTCTCTATTAAGAGAAACAAGTGGCTGCTACAAAATGTGCAAAAAGAGAATAAAGTTTCATTTTTCATAATTTTTGTAAATATTTTTTTTAAGATGGGCATGACATGAAAAGATCAATTATAGAGTAATTTGTTTGAAACCCAACCTGAAACTTTGAAATGAAGTTTTATTTTCAAGCCACAGCATTAGCTTTGCCAATATTTCTGTAGAATAAATCTTTGCTCTAGATTCTAATACCCTTATTACTCTAAAGTTTTATGGTTCATGGACAGATCCTTTTTTTATGAATAGGAACTATAATGTTTTTTCCATGACTCTGATTTAAATATATAGCCTAGACAGTTACTGAAAATGTTTGCTAAAATTAGGACCCGTATTTTCAGTTATTTTTATTTAATTTCTGTGGCATACCATCCGGTCCTGGGGCTTTATCTGAAGCACAAGAAGTTATTGCATCCTCTACTCCCCTCAGTGTAACTGTTAAAGACTCACTTGAAAAACCTAGACAAATATTAGACAGTCATGTATTTTCAGATGATGGGTCTGCTTGAAATATTTTTTTTTTAAATATAGAACTGGGGTGTCTTCAGAAACATAGACAGATGCCATCCCAGTGGCGGAGAGGACTGAGGTACTATGTGCCTTACCTCTTACCACACCAGTGACCCAGGGTCAGGAATGAGCCGGTGACACTGGGGGTTGGCTGGGGACAGGATCAAGCGACCAATGGACTGCTTTCCATTCCTAGGATGGGGAGGGATGCTGTCTCACTCCTTGGCTGCCACCTGGTGGAGGCCAGGTGACAGTGCCAGGGTATGAATGGCGTGAAAGGGAAGGGCTATGGTTCCATAGTGTGTGTGGGTGTGTGTGTGTGTGTGTGTGTGTGTGTGTGTGCCTCCATGCGCACTCTTACGTGCCACCACAGCAAGGGGAAAGAAGAAAAACTGGAAATAGCAGTTGCAGGCTATATGAAGCCTTACCTGCCCGCCCTTGCCCTGTGCTGTCACTGGTTCACTGATCCACAAATCTTGATGCAGGGTCTATGGGTTGGGGGGAAGGACAACCCTCCCCTTCTCAGCCCCACCATGGTGGGGGGCAACTCGTGGGGGATATGGGGCTTGGTGGATTAGCGAGGCAGTTGATGGGCGGGGAGACAGTGACAAGGCTGAGCAGCCACCTGCGATGTGCCTGGTGGAAAACTGTATATGGGAAAAAGAAACATAGTTAGATAAAAAAGGCTGATACGCATTAATGCCTTTCACAACTAGCGATCAAAAACGTATTTTGTTTTTTAGATTTACTGCTTTATACATTTATTTGAAAAGCTGCAGCTGATGTTTTTGCTTCTTCCCCCTCAAAACGTTTGCGTATTGCTTCCTGGTGCAATTCAAATTATCAAAATTTAACCTGGGAGGGTTAGTTTTTTTGTCCAGCTGTCAATGACAAGTTTGGTGAGAGTACTTCTGTCCTTTATACAATCTTTACCAAACAATTAATTTATTTTATTACTAACATTACCTTTTGGCACATATAAAATCAGGTGAAAGAACTCAAACACTTTTTCCAGCAGATTATACTTATGATCAGGATCTGCTTCAGCCAATATTGCAGATTAAATATTTGAAAAACCAGTACCATGTAGGATTGCATTCATTGTTTCAGTAAGTTACCCCTCTAGCTTAAGTCTTTTATTACCGCTTACTTCTAACATCACAATGAAGGGATCTGGTCTGGGCTGAAAAATAACCTGGTTTGTTTTTTAACAAGGGATAATAGCACAAGGTGACTTTCTCATCTCATTTGTAAACATAATTTGCCAAATACCAAGATATCTTCAAGACTGCGTAATATGAAATACATTGTACTTTGTGTATTTTGGCCAAAATAACTAGCAACCCTATAACATGGTTCCATGTCATGTCAGCAAAGTTTTTACAGTGCCAACAATGATGGCGAGTGCAAGTCAATGAAAACTGCAATGGCGACTTGCACAACAGCAAGCGGAACAGCAGCGACACTCGGCCCCATTTACAGGACCTAACACGGACAACAAGATTTTTTATGCAGAGGCCTGCGTCCCTTGCACCCCCCACCCATCATTAAGATTATCAGCTCCAAGGGGGGGCTTGACATTGAGGAAAAGTACAGAAATTACATGCAGCTAAATATATTGCACACCGCAAGCTCCGAGCCCAGAGCCTTCTGCAGTAGTGGCATACACTGTACCACTATGCAAGATGGCCAGCTTGGAATCGCACCACCAGACTTCCTGCCATATCCTGTTACTGCCCTCCTCCTGTCCCACATGCAGCCCATTCCTACACTTGCTGTTGTCATATTGCCTCGCTATTCCCCTACTCACTATTGTTCCACAGTCGCTTTTCCAACGGGCAGTCAAACTGAGTAGATAATACTGACTCACTCAATTTGATTTTGCCAACATCACTGGATACCACTATGATCTGACAAGTGCCCATTTAACTTAATTAAAGCAGTTTTATTCATAAGCTCAATTAGGAATTTACCATTTTCATAAAGACATTTGTCTGAAGCTTTTCTGCAAACTCTGTAAGTGGATTCAATACAGTCTTTCAAGTTCTGATATAGTTAAAATCTACCACTCTGGCATTAAAATCTTCGGCAAGTGAAAAAGTGTCTGTAGGATATTTAATCATGGCAGAAGCTATCTCTGTATACAGAACTGGCAATAGTTCCTAGTCATTATATAATGTCTTCTTCGTGGGCAACAAATATCAATGAGAAGTGGTAAGGCATCATCCCATAAAAAAAAAGAATTATCAAGAAATTATCATGATGATAATTAGATATTTTTTTGGTGCAGTATTTGCCACTGCTAAACAATTTTAAATCACAAGTTGCAGTGAAAAAGAAATAATGTAACCCACTGGCAAGTGAACCCAGGCCTCCAGAATACTGACCCTGGTATTCCAGGGGCCTGGGTTCAATTCCCAGTGGGTCACAATATTTCTTTCTCACTACAGTTTGTCATGAATTTATGAATTTTAACCCTTTCCGAGAGTTTAATTCCTGGTCTTTTCTTAATGTACATTAATGCTTCTAATATGATGATCAAGGGCTAGATATTCAAAACTTTGCCCCGGGACTAAATTAGCACTACCTGGCATGCTAAATTAGCCAGGAACCAATAGCCCACTATATTCAGAAGGGATAGCACCAGTGCTAAATCTGCTGAATATAGCATGCTAAGGAAGCTGGGCAAACTGGACTGGGAGTGTAGTGCCAAAATAGCCTGGGAAAAAGACAGCTCTGAATATAGCACCCAGGCAAGTGCAAACCACAACAACAGCCCAGTGCACAGCGACATGAAGGAAGGTAAAGGTAAACTATGTGGCCAATGTGTCTGCTAGAAAAGGAATGGATTCATTAAAGCTGTAAGCACCAGTGCATGTGAAATTCTGCAGAAATGTCCCATGTCTCCAAATCGTTTGTGTGGTGCAGACACATTTGCACAAGTTTTGCGAGAAGATAAGACATTTGCCCGGGGCAAAATTTTGCTATATTCAAAAGTGACATGCAAATGAGCCTACTTAGGCAGTCAGTGGGCAAACATCCAGATTAGCATCTCATTATGTCCTGATTTGCATTCAGTTTACCCAGTGCTATTGCTGGGTCCCACAGCTCCACCTGTAGGTCAGTCTGGAAGTACAAGGGCAGGCTGGGTCGGCCCACAGCTCCAGCTGTAGGTTGGTCTAGAAGTGCATGGTGGTAGCTGCAGGCTACATTTGTAAAGAACTGCATAGAATATTGTGCCCCAGGGGACTATACAGCACAAGCACAGGTGGTGGTGCTGCATGCAATAGTCACACTGTAGCCCCTGCTACAGTGCACAGAAGACACTATAACAAGGGGGCCAGTAATGTGAGGGACACAGCAATGCCTATGATGTATAGGGCATCAATGACTGCTGCACTTTACACAGTGACAGGCCCATCTTGCAGGTGTGTACTGACAGTGGACATTACTGTTATGTTGTTGTGCAACCCACAGATACTGCACCACTGGCATGGGATACTCACAGTGACATATACATGGCTGGCTGTGTGTGCTGTAGTGTCTGTACAGATGTGCGGCATGTGGCTGGGGGGGCACATACCATCAGACAGGCACAGTGGTGTTGGGGTATTCCCTACACTGGACCATTTGCACTGCATGGATTGTCCCATCCTTGTGGCAGCACCCAGTATGTAATGCAGCCTGGCCACCTGTACACCCTCCCCTCAACACCTTCCATGCCCACAGTGATGCATGTCTGTGCTGGATTCTGTTGGTGTCCACTGAAGGGTGGTCTGCAGGGGTGTGTGCTGTATTGACATACTGCCATGGTGTCCACTGGGTGCCGGGTCACCACTTAATGCCTGGCATGGCTGGGACCAGTGGCAGATGATGGCAACATAGGAGGTGCCATCTGTGTGCAGCATGTTTCTTCTATGGTTTTTTTCTATGTTTAATATTTACTGTTCAGAGTCAATAAACCACTGCTGGCAGACGCTCATAAACTCCAAAATTCACACTCGTGAATTACAGAGTTCCATAAACCACGGTTCTATATCAAGTCACACAAAGCCATGCAAAGCTACGCAAAGCCACAAAGTCACGCAAAGCTGGTTTGCCCAGAGTTAAGACTACCTTTTCCTGGGCGGTAATTTGCACTGTGCAAAGTGTTGCGCTAAGTCACGCAAAAAAACTTTGCAGGTGCTAATGCACTGAATATAGCACTGTGCATGTATTCATGTACACGCCCCTCTTTTTGGCCCTTGCACACATTATACTTTTGCCCAGTGCTAATGCAGTTTGCCCGCATTTTTTGGCCTTTTGAATATAGTGGACTAGGGCTAGTCCGACGCAAACCAAGTACAAACGGTTTGCATCCAGCATGAAGTTTTGAATATCTGGCCCCAAATGTTTTATGCTTGGTTGCTGGGGCACATATCATTTCATATGCATTGATGTTAATTACATTTTAGCTCTAGGGGGCCAGATATTCAAAACTTTGCCCCTGGGCTAAATTAGCACTGCCCGGTGGGCAAACTTAGCCTGGTACACAAAGCAAGCTATACTCAAAAGGAATAGCCCGGGACAAACAGCCTCTGAATATTGCATGGGAATGAGGCCGGGCAAACTGGGCTGGGAGTGCAGGGCAAACTTAGCCCTGGAATAAGACAGCTCTGAATATAGCAACCAGGAAGTGCAGATCACAACAGCAACACAGTGCACAGCGACGTGCAGGTAGTTAGAGGTGATCTACGTAGCCAATGTGTGTTCCTGCAAATGGCGTGGACCCAGTACAGTTGCAGGGAGCAGCCTATGGGAAAGTATAGTGTGCAAAACAGTATAATATTCCCTGAACCATTAGCGTGGAGCTAATGTGTTTGTGTGGAATTAGCACAGAGCTAAGCTGTTTGCCCGGTGCAAACACATTTGCCCGGCACTAAACTTTGCCATATTCAAAGGGGATATGCAAATGAGCCTGCTTAGGTAGTCTCTGGGCAAACATCCAGATTAGCATCTCAGTATACCCTAATTTGCATGCAGTTTGCCCAGCATTACTGGACGGACCCACAGAGCCCCCTGTAGGTCAGTCTGGAAATACAGGGGATGGCCAGGTCCGACCGCAGTGCCACCTGTAGGCCAGTCTGGCTGTAGGCTACATATAAGCAGTACAGCATAGTATAGCATACTGTGCCCCAGGGGACCAGACAGCATAGGCACAGGTGGTGGTGGTGCTGCATGCAACTGTCACACTGTAGGGCATGCTACAGTGCACAGCAGACACTACAGTAGCAAGGGGGCCAGTAGTGTGAGGGACACAGCACTGTCTATGGTGTGTAAGAAAGTCATTCTGACTGCACTGTACACAGTGACAGGCCCAACGTGCAGGTGTTTACTGCTGTGGACATTACTGTTATGCTGTTGTGTGATCCACAGATGCTGCACCTGTAGCATGGGATGCACACAGTGACATATACATGGCCGGCTGTGTGTGCTGTGGCATCTGTACAGCTGTGCTGTATGTGGCGGGGGGGCATGTAGGATCCGACAGGCACACAGGCGGTGGGGTATTCCCACTACTGGCCCATGTGCACTGCGTGCTGTGTCCCAGTCTTGTGGCCACACCTGGGCTGTGATGAGGTCTGGCCACCTGTACACCCTTCCCTCAATGGCCACCATGTCCACAATACTGCCTGTGTGTGCTGGCATCTGTTGGACACCACAGATGTCCGGTCTGCAGGTGTGTGCTGTATGGACACACTACCATGTTGTCCCCTGTGGGCCCGATCACCCCTTACTGCTTGTGCATGGCTGAGACCTGTGGCAGCTGATGGCATCATGGTGGTGCCATCAGTGAGCAGCATGTGTCCTCCATGTCCGGCAGTTTCAAAGCATCATACTCATATGTTAGGGTTGCGCAAGCCACGCTAATGCTGCGCTAACACCGTGCAAAACAACAATGTCGTGCTAAGCTGTTTGCCCAGGGTTAAGACCAGCTTTTCCTGGGTGGTAATTTGTACAACGCTATGGGTCGCGCTAAGTCGCGCTAAACACCTTAGCATGGCGCTAGTCGCTGAATATCTCATTGCGCCTGCATTCATGTTCACTTTGCACCTTTCATATAATTATGGTTTGTCCTGCGCCAATGTGGTTTGCGAGCACTATTTGGCCTTTTGAATATAGCAGACCCGCGCTAATCCCATGCTAAGCCCGTGCAAACGTTTTTTGCCCGGTGCAAAGCTTTGAATATCTGGCCCTAGGTTTCTTAGACACACGTAACTGTGAAACTAGAGATATAGGGCCAGATATTCAAAACTTTGCCCCGGGGCAAAATTAGCACTGCCCAGCGGGCAAACTTAGCCCGGAGCACAGAGCACGCTATATTCAAAAGGAATAGCCCAGGGCAAACAGCTTCCGAATATGGCATGGTAATGAGGCCATGCAAACTGGGCTGGGGTGCAGGGCAAAAATAGCCCTGAATAAGACAGCACTGAATAAAGCAACCAGGAAGTGCAACCCACAACAACAACACAGTACACAGCAACATGAGGGCAGGTACAGACGAACTACGTAGCCAATGTGTGTGCCAGCAAATGCATGGACTCAGTACAGCTGCAGGAAGCAGCAGATGTGAAAGAACAGTGATCAAAACTGTATAATATTCCCCGTACCGTTAGCACCGCGCTAACACATTAGCGCGGAGCTAAGCAGTTAGCCCGGAGCAAACACGTTTGCCCAGGGCTAAAATTTGCCATATTCAAAAGTGCCATGCAAATGAGCCTACTTACGTAGTCTCTGGGCAAACAACCGGATTAGTATCTCATTATACCCTGATTTGAATGCAGTTTGCCCAGCGTTACTGCAAAGTCCCACAGAGCCACCTGTAGGTCAGTCTGGAAGTACAGGGGGCTGACCAGGTCCAACCGCAGCTCCACCTGTAGGTCAGTCTGGCAGTGCATGATGATAGCTGCAGGCTACATGTAAACAGTACAGCATAGCATAGCATATTATACCCCAGGGACAGGACACCATAGGCACAGGTGGTGGTGGTGCTGTATGCAACTGTCACATTGTAGGGCATGCTACAGTGCACAGCAGAAACTACAGTAGCAAGGGGCCAGTAGTGCGTGGACACAGCAATGCTTGTGGTGTGTAGGGCAGTGATGATGACTGCACTATACACAGTGAGCGCCCAACCCATGGATGTTTTCTGACACTGGACATTACTGTTACGCTGTTGTGTGACCCACAGATGCTGCACCTGTGGCATGGATGCTCACAGTGACATGTACATTCCTGGCTTTGTGTGCTGTGGCAGTTGTACAGCTGTGAGGTATGTGGCCGGGGGGGGCATATATTATCCGAAAGGCACACTGGTGTTGGGGTATTCCCAATACTGACCCATGTACACTGCATGATGTGTCCCAGCCTTGTGACTACACCTGATCTGTAGCACAGCCTCGCCATTCATATATGCTCCCCTCAACATCCTCCATGCCCAGAGTGCTGCATGTGTGTGCTGGCATCTGTTGGTGTCCACGGAAGTGTGGTCCACAGGTGTGTGCTGTATGGCCACACTGCCGTGCTGTCCACTGGTGGCAGGGTCACCACTTACTGCCTGGCATGGCTGGGACTGGTGACAGATGATGGCATCATTGTGATGCCATCAGTTAACAGCATGCTTCCTCTATGTTTGGCTTTATCTATATGTCATATTTATTTGTTGGGGTCCCATAGAAACCCAGCGTAAACCGACGCAATAGCCGCGCCAAAAGCCATAATGATCGCGCAAAAGCTGATTGCCCAGGATTAGATCCAGCTTTTCCAGGGTGGTAATGTGCACCGCGCTAAGTGTCACGCTAAGTCGCGCAAAACCACTTAGCGTGGCGCTAGTCGCTGAATATAGCATTGCGCCTGTATTCATGTCAGTTTGCCCCTTGCATACATTATAATTTTGCCCGGCGCTAATGCAGTTTGCCCGCGCTATTTGGCCTTTTGAATATGGCAGACCCACGCTAATCCCGCGCTAAACCTGCGCAAATGGTTTTTGCCCAGCGCAAAGTTTTGAATATCTGGCCCATAGGACATTCATTCGATATTTATTTTTCCTGTAAGACCAGCAATATTGCATGAGAGGAAGTTATTTTCTAGAACTGGTTCATCATTAGTATTTGGGAAAGGTTGTAACATATCCGTGCTTAGTGTGGGTAGTCAGTTTCTTACAGTACTCATGTGGTGGGTTAGAATTATCACCAGGTCTCATTTGTTTATAAATAACTCCATTATGTATTCCCAGTTCATCTAACTTTGAATTATTATCCAAACTCTCCTGTGCCAAACTAACATTTCTTAGGCAAATATTGTTCTGTGCACTCACAGACTTACTGTTAACCCTTTTAACATTCATCACACCCATAGTGCCTAGTTTTACATTGAGTATTTAAGACAGTAAAACACAAAGAGCTAATGTTAGTGTCTGAGTTGTTTCATTTCTCAGTTTTTCCAAAGACGAAGAGCAGGATTCACAAAGAAGATGCGCCTGGCACATCTCAGATGCTCTGGCGCAAGTCAGATGCACCTAGCCCAGGTGGTGGCATTCACAAAGGGATGCACCATGCCAAGCAACAAGTGCAACACCACTGTGAATCACCACAGGACACAACGGCGCATCCGCAGAAGTGCCAGCGCATCGAGAGATACCCCAGGGCAGGCAGGCAGCCCTGCAGCCACATAGGAGAACCAGCAGAACAACTGGAGCAAAACAGCAGGGCAGGAGGAGCAAACACAGAGCGACACAAACAGACCCACGGACACAGGTGTAGAGTAAAACATGTTTATAAAACGTAATGGCCATAGAAACTGTACCGATCAAATGCCAGAAAAGGAACATCATCATCAACAACATCAACAACGACATCCACAGAAGGGGATGAGGGGGAGCAGGGACGGATAGGAGGATGGGAAAAAGGACAGAAACAGGGAACAGGGCAGGGCAACTATTTACACAGGAAGGCCCCCAGTCGGTGGCAGGGGGACACTAGCGGCACCGTGCTCTGCCACGCAGCACCCTGGCACAGCCCGGAAGGCGCAGCACAATGCCCCGCAGGGCAGCTGACAGACACCGAACAGTCCGAGTAAGAGGGCGCAGGGCCACCTGGATGGCCACATGGATCCTCTGGTCCACATCCACAGGCACGGCGCCACCACCATCACAACCTGGAGCAGCATGGCGATCATGGACACCTACAGAAAACAACAGAAGGAACACACACTGAGGGCCAGAACATGGAACACAACCCCACCCACCACAGCCTGCACAACACCAGAAAGACTGCAACCATGTAAAGTGGTACTCACCCACCCCTGGAAGGGCACCAGGCCTAGCACCCATGTAACGGTGACGATGCTCCTCAGCAGCATCCACGGCATGTTGCCTGGCCCCTGGACTTGCAAAACACAACACACAGCACCATGAACGAACACTGCCACAGTGCAGGATGCAAGTCCCCAGCCACCCCACCCTGCCGGCATGTGGCCATGCAGCAAACAGTGATGCCAGTGTCCAAGGCACCCGGTGTAAGTGGGTGCACACAGCCATGCACGTCCCCCCAGCACCAGGGCAAAACAGCACAGGAGCACCATGGGGGAAGTGATAGACACACACAGCATGTGCCACAGAAGAATACAGCTGGAGAAAACCTACCTAGCCGTGGCAGTGCACCCCTGTGTACACGGCGCTGCAGTCATGCCAGCCTCTCCGGATCCCACCTCTGGAGGTCACCATAGCGATGCCTGCACTGCTCCCCTGTGCGTGGCATGCCAGTACACTACACAATCCATGAAGCAATGGTGGCCCACATCCTGGCCCTGGGCTCATGCAGGTCCTCCTGTCCAAACAGGCGGCCCTCCACAGCCATGACCTGTGCCACTAGGTGTAGCAGCTCCAAATGTGACCAGTTCATGGCCCTAGACACCATTCTCCCAGCTCCAGGCATCCTACACTGTGTACATACAGTGGCAAGGTGCAATCAGGGAATGCGTCGTCCACCGACTGTTATGCGCCACGTGCAACATTGATACACATGCAGCACACCATGCACTGAACGTGAAGTGCCATTGGCTGCTGCTGATGGAACCATGCATGTGCATGCCACCACGCTATGGCACCGCACAGCAAGGACATGATCGCGCATGCGCTGAGCGCATGCCGGTGCCCTGTTGTGCATGGCATACGCCAGCAACGTGTACTGTGCATAGTGCATGATCCATGGGGAGGGACGGACATCGCAGCCTGGGTGGCACATTGTGGGACAAGCTGCGTGATATGGTACATGGCACCATGATCGTCAAGTGCGCTATGGCGCACCGGACCATGGCGGAACTGCGCATAAAGGCAGATGCGCCATACAACATGTACAACGCATGCATGGGGGATGCACCGTGTGGACTGCCCACAGCCATGCAGATGCGCCACCCAGACCACGCAGGCGCTGGCGATGCACCGTACTGTCGGTGGCGCATCACACAGATGCACTGTGCAAAGTGAGATGAGCTGGGAGCAATTATGCAGTTCAGAGAGATTGCGCCCCAAACAGCCTCATCATCCATGCATGGGCATCTCTGCTGATTAGCATCTCATTAACAGGTGCTCAGGCCTCATTTGCATGCCCTGCTCCATACATGCTCCCAATTCAGCAGGCTGAGACCAGGGTACTGAGAGGAGTCAGTGCCTACAGGGTGAGTATACTGCCACAGTCACAGGGCTACAGCACACACTGGTGTGCCTGCATCAGAGTGTGCACAGCCAATGGTGCCCCGGTACACTGCATGTGGAACCAGGCCACCATCAGGTGGGCACAACAGCAACACATGTTGTACAACCACAGGGACGTATCCATGGGGCGACTTTGAACAGGTCCCTGCCAAGGCCACAGTGGAGGACTGTGTCACTGGGACACACACGGCACAGCACATGCTGGGCACCACTGCACGATGGATGGCAGCGCACCATGGTGGTGCACTGCAGGGAGGGTGCAACGTGTACGGAGGACAACACATAGTACACAGGGACACAGGGATGGTACGGATGGCTGAGGTTGGACTGCACTGAGAGGTGCATGCAGTGCCATGACACATGTATGTACACCACACAGTGCAACACCTGTGCAGGCACAGTGTCATCACTGCTAGCACACACACCACCTCTGTGCAAACACTGCATGCCACCACATGGCAGTCCCCCTCTGCCCTGCAGCCAACACAGTGGTGGCACCCAGGTATGATGGTGCACCATGGTGGTGGAACACACACAGCAGGGGTATTGGGACACACACACACACACACACACACACACGGTGGACGGGTCAGTGTCGCACACCCTGTGGTGGCTACATGGTATCCCTGCTGCGTCCTGTGTGCCATGTGTGGCATGTGCGCCATCCCACATGGACCACACACCATGTTGCATGTCCACCTGTGCTAGGCAGCCCACGCATGGACCATGGCACAGGTCACCGGCACCACAGACCATGGTGAGCCTGCAGACAGTGGGAGCTTGGTGTGGGATCTGTGTGTACACCTGCGGGCCTGACACAAGGTTGCTTCACCTACAGTGGTTGAATGTCCCAAGAGCTGTGCCGCCGCAGGTGGGTGATCAAACTTCACACGGGATGAGGAAGGGCACTCATTGAGGCTTGCCATCTAGACCTGGATGTATTCACTGGCAGGGGTGGCAGCAGGACAGCGCATGCAGTGGGCTGGGAGGAGGTGGCCCTGCATGTGAATGCAGTCGCACCATACAACTGCACAGTGCAGGAGTGCAGGAAGCATTGGAATGACGGGCGACGGAGGGCCAAGGAGAGGGTGGCCAGCATCCAGGCATCCCTGCGGCGGATAGGGGGTGGACCCAGCTTGGTGGCACCGCTCAGCCCCAATGAGGCACTCCTGGCCACCAGTGTGTCAGGGACGTCTGTGCATGGTGTCCCTGGGGGTGGCTTCCAGATGGGGGGGCAGCCCGTTGCAACATGGTGAGTAGCTGTGCACCCTGTCCAAACCCGCCATGGACAGGCGTGCATACCCGGCGGTGTGTGGCTGGCTGTACATTGTGCCATGTGCGTCCTGTGCATTAACCATGTCTCCCTTTCTGTCTTCCACAGCTCCATCGCGACTCCATGGCATGGCCGTGGCCGACAGCGCAGGCCCCATGGGCAATGATGTGGGCCCACCCCATGGGGCTGTTGACAGTGACATGGTCATGTCCATGCTCCACACACCACCGGTCATGGTACCTGTGGTGGAGGGCCCTGCAGAGCCCTCCACCAGCGATGGTGGTACTGCAGGTGGGTACATCACATGGTTGGGGTGCCTTGCTGGGTTGTCTGATGGTGACCCAGAGGATGTGGTGGACATAGTGGATGCACTCATTGTGCTTGCCAGTGGCATGCAGAGTGAGGGCATTAGCACTGATTCATGTTCCACCATCAGCAGTGCCACTGCCATGGGCGACTGCAGTGCACACAGTGTGGGGCCGCCTGTGCATGGGACCCTGGGTGCCAACAGTGTTCCCACTGTGCTGGATGGCACGTATGCCTGGGGCTGTGTGTGCCGTGTGCCCTGCACCGCTGCCCAGCACAGTGCCGGTAGCGTCAGTGGCATCCAGGCAGGGCACCAGTGGGCATGCACCTGCTACAGTGGGACCACTGGATGACATGCATGGACAGCAGGTGACCGTGCCCAGCCATGATACGCACACAGCACAGCCTGACAGGGTGCGCCCACCACCCATGGATGACCCTGGTGAGGCTGCCCATTCCCTGGTTCGGCGGTGGCACCCACATGTGGCATCACCTGCAGATGACATGGGTGTCTACCTTGACTTGTTCCGGGCAACTGTGGATGGTCAGGAGGCACTCCGGGCAGAGTTCCGTAGCCATTGGGCTGTCATGGTCCAGGAGCATGAGTCTGCAGCAGTGTGGCGTGCTCAGATGCTGGCTGAGACATGCCTCATGTGGGTGGGCATGACCGCAGCCATGGATCAGATTGCAGCCACTGTGGAGGCAGTGGCTGCATCCACAGCATGCCGCTGACAGCGTGCATCCAGTCAGATGCCCAGGAGCACGTCCTGGACACCCCATCGATGGGACCAGGTGGGTCCCCTCCTGCTGACCCCAGCACCACTGGCATCCACCCCCACTGGCCATGGCTCAGCCGGGGGGCATGGATCGGCCACCCCACTGAGCACCTGTTCATGGTCTCAGTGCAGCACCCCTGTGGGATCCCTGGGGACACCCCTGTGGCTGATGGTGGCACCCCAAACACCAGTGGCAATGGCAGAGTCACCCACGTGTCTGTGGTGGTTGTAGGACGGCCCTGTGATGTCCATGCCGAGGGGCCTGTCATGGTGGGTGGCATGGTCGTGCATACTGGCTGCCCTGTGGGTGGTGCCAATGCTGCCGTGCGTGGTGGTCTCCAGCCACACGGTTGTCCTTGCATGCCCCATGTCACCTGTGCTTGTGCACCTGTGTGTGTGTGCTGCAGTCGTCAAAAATGTTATAAAAAAGTAAGATATAACATTTTTGAACATTGAAGCCTATAAGTAAGATTGTCCAGAATTACACTATATGTAAGGGCATCCTGTATCAACACCAGTAGTAATGTGCTGCAGTCGTGGCATGTGTCATGGGTATGATAAGTGCGTTACGGTGCATGCAGTGCCCGTGTGCCGGCCGCAGTGCACCCTGACCCATGACTGTGTGGGCGTGGCCTGTGTGGTTCTGGTGTGGTGCATGCTGTGTGTGTGTGTGTGCCCCTCACCGTGTGCATGCACTCACATGTGTGCCCTGGTGTGGCATACGGTGCTTGCCTTGCCCCCGTCATGTTGTCCCTACATTGTGGTGCCCACACCTGCACATGTACCATCCTGCATACTCACCTGCGTGTCCCGAAGTGTTCCTCCACTAACTCTGCTGTGGTATGCCCGTGCCCTGGCCACCAGCCTTGGATCCCTGTGCCCGTGTCTGTCGTCGGCTCCATGTTCCTCTGGGTGTGCCCCTGCTGCACCCTCCCCCACCCCTCCTCCTCCCCGGAACTTTTGCCCTCCCCAGCTTCGGCAGGTATCCCATGGTCTTGGGCCATGTTGTGTGGCACACAACAGGCCAGGAATATGCCACAGGCGTTCTCAAGGTTGTACTGTACGGCACCGCCTGAGCACCGGAAACGCATCTTCAGCATGCCGAAGACACGCTCGACGATGGCGCACGTTGCTGCTTGTGCCTCATTGTAGCGTTCCTCTGCCACTGTTCTGGGTCGTCGGAAGGGGGTGAGGAGCCAGGGATGCAATGGGTATGCAGCGTCACCTGTGGGAGTAGATGTGTCTACATTAGTTGATGGTGTTACACTGTGGCGTGTGTCCCGACCCCATCTCGCCCTGTGTTGTGCACCCCTGTCCTGCCCCCCAACCCATGCTGCCACATGCCTGGCAGTCCTGCTTCCCCTGCCCCTGCCTGCCCCTGTCCATGCTGTGGCACACATCGGGACCATGCCACCCTGCTGCTGCCCCAGCACAGTTGCAGTCTCCCACCCATGGCCCACCCCAGGTGTCCAGGGCATGGTGGCCCCCCACCGGGCTGCTGGCACCCAGTCGCATGTACCTAATAGGTGTCCAGTTTGGATGTCCCCAGCCTTGAACCTTGCACAGAGTGCTGACTGGTGCCATATGTATGCATCATGTGTGCTCCCAGGGTGTGTGGTGCAGACATTGGTGATGCGCCCCGTGGCATCACACACCACCTGGCAGTTCACTGAGTGGTACCCCTTCTGATTCACATATGTGACGCCCTCCTCACCAGGTGGTGCACGGAGTGCCACATGGGTGCAGTCGATGGCCCCTATGACATCTGGCATGCGTGCCACCCTGTGGAACCCCTGCATGGCTTCTGTCCATTCTGCCTGTGTGCTGGGGAATCTGATGTATTCCGAAGCATGTGGTAGCAGTGTGGTGAGGAACTGTGTGAGGAGGCGAGACATTGAGGCCTGTGATATGCCAGTGGTGTCCCCTGTTGGCCTCTGGAAGGTTCCCGTGGCTAGCAGGCACATGACCATTGTCACCTTGGTCTCCACCATGATGGCGTGTCCTCGTGCAGTGGGTGCCTGCATCACATCATGGCACAGCTCACATAGCTGCCTCAGCATGGCCCTGTTGAGGCGGTATCACCCGACTGTCTCCACCTCTGTCAGCTGCTCGAAGGACAGCCAGGCACAGTACCGCCGTGGGGCCAGCTGCCTACAGTTACTTCTGGTGCCCTGCCTCCTCCTCCTCATTAGGGCACCAGCAATGGTGACTGCTGCTGGGTTCATCCCCTCTGTTGCTGTAGCCCTATGGTTTGGCTTGCTGTCTGTGCCTCTCCCTCTGTTTAGACTTCCCCTCTGTGTGTGTCCTGCTGTTGTCGTTCCACTGATGGCCTGCTGGTGTGCTGGACTTAAGTCTCCTTTTATTGTACTTATCTTTTTAGGGCGCATCCTGGCTTTGTGCTGGAGTTGCTCCATTGCTGCTCCTTGGTTTTGCTCTGTGGATAGGGATGCGCGGTGTATGCGTGGGTACGCCCCCTGTACATGCGCTGCATGTCATTACGTTGTGCCTATGATGCATGTCTTTTGGCGCGGGGCATCTCGCTTGCACTGGCGCTCCTCCTGTGCCTGAATCGCCCGGGCGTGATTACTTGCGCTGACGCATCTGAAATGCACCAGACGCATCTGTTTTGTGAATCCTGCCCAGTAGGTATTACAGTACTTGGTTAATTGAACATTCTGCTTCATTATTTCCACTGGAATAGTTCTGAACGAAAGTCCATTTTAGAGATATCAGTACATGTTGGAAAGCATTGTACTTTGGTTGTTTTCTAATTTCAGTGTGATAAAAAATGTTCTTATCACTAGATCTCCAATTGACTGGAGTAGTGACTATTAAACCTACTATAGCTGGGAAAGTCTTTCCATTTTAGACCAAAATTGTTTTGCTATCCCCATGTTAGAAATAAGAATATAAACAGGGGAAGCAGTGTCATCACAGTCATGAAGTACAGTTAAGAGTATTTTCTTTTGCTTTACTGATTCCTAATTCAGTTTGAAATAAAAACAAAATTAAATCCAGCAGAGACTCCCTTGTTTCATTCTGCTTTAATTATATACCTGTCAATCTAAGTATTGTTTAATCACTGGTAGATTTAAGCCTTACAAATGCAGTAGTATTACTTGATTCTGGATAAGTCATAACAGCATTATGATTTACTTGTTTTGTAGATGTCTAGCTTTGTTGAATATTACAGTTTGGTAATAAAAGACCAGACTCTTGAGCCCTTCCGGGAAGCACTTTAATAGGACTTGTGCTAATATTTTTTTTCTTTTTCAAAGACAACTACTTAACATTTACAGTTCCTTTCTCACATTTCTTTTCCGTAAATGTCATAGTTCCTTAACTGTAGGTTCTATGACTACATCATAATAAGGTGAACTTTGTTTGACCATTATTACCTCATTTTTTTTTCTTTTTTTCTCTCCTTCTTTTTCTGAGAGTCTTTACTGTTTTTTAATTTTTTTTCTTTTGGGGAATCTGGAATCTCCAGTACTGAGAGTGAAGGAATTCTGTTTTCTCTTTTTTCCTGTAGGACTCTTGAGGGGACGTCCTGCCATTGTCAGGAGGCAGGAAGCAGGAAAAGCTGGCTGGTAGTCTGTGGGAGCCCCCATGAGCTACATATTTCAGGGGCTGCTACTTTTTAACTTTTGGTGAGCACAGTAGTGCTCTGGTCTATCGGGACACTCCGCATGTGGGGTGTTCTGCTTATTTTATTATAAATTATACTTTTAGCTGTAAAGAACACTTGGTGGTGCTGATGTGACCCCAGAAAGGCTTCTAGGTCACTAATTAGTATAAAACCTCACCCCTAAGTGAGCAGGGCAAGCACATGTGGGGTGCACACCTCGTCACGCTCTGAGACGCGTGTGTATCGGCATGTGTCTGGCACATCCGGTGAGTACATTGGGACATAGGGCATAATAATTTTGTAAGCAATACATCCCGTGTGTGACACATAGTACACCAAACCGCAAATAAGGTAGAGAAATTATATTTACTCCCAGGAGTAACTACCTTTTCATGAACCAGCCCACAAAGCTACACACAGTGTAATTGTTGGTTACAAGTGCTTCATAAAACATGCCTGGAGGTAGTAGCAGGAATTAAACAAACAGAACCTGCATAAAATATAAGACCACAGTTTTTGGGATAAAGCAGCCATCATAATTGTGTTATGAGAATTAATGTCCAAGGGGTATTACTCAAGAACAAGTTTTTAAAAATCCTAACATTCCAATACCTTGAAACCTAGCCCACTAACTGAAATTTGCTCTGTGGTGACTTAAAACTGTTGTAGATCAGTTCCCTCAGCCTAGCAAATCAATTCTACAGACACCTGAAGTGCTGCTTGAAGCTCACAGAGCCTCAAAGTAGCACTCTCTAAATTACCTCTCTTATAAGTATTCTTTAGGTTTCTCTGTATCCCTAAATTAGGAAGGACAATGTTAGCATATCAGACGTACTAGGCCTACTAGAAACATAGAAACAAAGAATTTGACGGCAGATAAGGACCTCTTGGCCCACCTAGTCTGCCCATTTCCCTACCTAATGGATAAGCTGCAGATCCTAGTTAACCAACAGCCTATTTCCTCCTACCCCCCCACTAGAATTTCCTTATGTCTGTCCCATGCATTCTTGAATTCTCCCACTGTTTTTGACTCTTCAACCTCCTCAGGAAGGCTGTTCCATGTATCCACAACCCTCTCTGTGAAGAAATACTTCGAGGAGTCACATGATGCAGAGCGCGTAGTGGCCGCTTTCCCCTTGAGCTCCGTTCTCCCACTCCCGTTTTAACCATTTCGCCCTGTTTGTACACGCTACACCGGAGCATTTCAGCAGTTAATGGTGAGAGGAACACTGTAGCGTACATTTTATGGAGCAAGAAATGAGAAAGCAACCGCCGAAACACACGCCTCCGGTGACCCCGGAGAAGGCCGCCAAGAAAACCAAGGCCTCGGCCTCTCAGTTAGAGCAGAGCCTCGCTGGGTTGTGCTCGGAGGAAGAGCCGCTCACTTTAACCAGATTTCTGGAGGAATTCAGACCTTTTAGAGCCAGTGTGGAGGAAATGGCCAGCCAGATAAAGAATATTACTGCAGTTCTTGAGGATTTAAACCGAAGCTGCCGATAATGAAATCAGAATTAAATCCCTGGAGGAATAGGGATAGAATGGATTCTGCCTTTACTGCATTAAATCAAAAATTTACAAGATGGAAACAAAATTGAGGATTTGAAGGCAGAAGTCGCGAAACAACGTGGTAGTCATCGGGCTACCAGAGAAGGCAGAGGGCTCGATGCAGTTAAATTTTCCCAGAAATTGGTGGAAAAGGTGGCTGGGCCTTCGCCATTTGGGCCCACATACATCATAGAAAGGGCACATCGGGCATTGCGTCCTCTACCCCCTCCCAATGGACCACCAAAAACTTTTATATTTAGATTCCTGAATTATCAGGAACGTCAGCTGTTCATCACGAAAGCCAAAGACAACAGAGAACTGTACTGGGAGGGCATAAAGTTCAGGGTGGCTCAAGATCTGCCATTCTCGGTCAGACAGAGAAGGACTGCCTTCCACCCCTTGGTCAGGAGACTGATCGCTGCAGATATTATATTTCGGATGATTTATCCAGCTAAATTGCAGGTCTGCTTAAAGGATGATTGGAAATCTTTCGATTCTCTGGAGTCTGCTACAGCGGCATTGCAAGTGGCCTTTCCTGTGTTATTCAAAGTTCCCTGATGGGTCTGAGGAAAAGGACAGCTTCGGGAACGAATTCCAAGGAATACACTGAACTTTATTTCGGAACTATGTTCTCAGTGCCGCATAGAGATATGTTTCCTACTACATATTTGGGAAATTAAGTTTATTTTGGACGGTTGTGATCATTTTTCCATCATGCTATCTAGGGTTGTTACGTGGCTAGTAAACCGTGCCCTTTGAGTTTTATATGGTTTTGCTGCTATGGGGCAGCGTCCCAGCCCCTTTATGGATGCTTGTTTTACAGTCTACTCTGATAACTGGGGTCATTCAACCCAATATTTTACATATTGGTCGCGCAAAGAGTCCAAAGAGCTGCATATTATATGGTTTTGGGAAGGAAGTTGTTCCCTCCCTCATTTAGAGCGGGCATTTTAACAGCATGTTCGTTTTTTCGGCGGAGCACTTCTTAGAAGGTATATGATTTTGTAATCTGTATAATAGTACATGGGACAAATACCCCGAATGTGGAGGGGAATTAATTTGGATTGCTATGTGCTCCAGCTCCTTTGTTCTTTCTTGCTTTTATTATGTGTACTTATATGACGTGGAATGTTTCATTGTTTGGAAATGGGGCAACACTAAGACGACAAGCCAGTTTGCCTGGACTGACATTTGCGGGCTTAATTTTGGATTATTGGCTTGTCGAGAAAATATGGTGGGGGAGACTCTGGGAATAGGGCTGAGTGTCCTGTTGTCATGGACCATTATGATGGAGTGGGTTGGGAGGGGGGGGTGGGGGAACTGTTATTTTTGCTGGGGTTGGCTATAGAGATATAGGGTCTGGGGTATGGGAGGGTGGGGCTTTTTCTTTCAAGGCACTACGAAGATGTATTTACCGGGTGTTATTTCATGTGAATCCCGTTACTCATTGGGTAATAGGAATTATATTCCATATTTTGGGACTACTCATCTAGAATGGGGACAGATATATTTGTTAACTTTCTTACTTGGAATGTCAAAGGGGCACGACTTGAGGCTAAACAGTATAGGATTTTGAAACATATTGAAGCTGTCAAGGCTAAAATAGTGTTTCTGCAGGAAACACACCTGCTCCAGTTTGAGGCCAAGGCCATGAGACGGTTACAAATTAGAGAAGTTTTTTCTTCTCAGGGCAACACACAGAGCAGAGGTGTTATGTTGTTAATACACAGATCAGTACCGTTTACCCCTTCACAAGTAGTTCAAGACGAGGAGGGCAGATATATCCTTGTAAAAGGGATGTTGCAAAACATTGAAATTCTAATGGGTTCGGTATACGGCCCTAATTCGGATACTCAAGATTTTCTGGTGGGCCTATTAAAGGCTCTTTTACCATTTAGCCATCTCCCCATAATCCTGGGTGGGGATTTTAATTTAACTTTAGACCCCTTGATGGATAGATCTGGCAGATCACATATATACCACACTCCCACTTCTCGAGCCATGGGAGATTTGCTTGATCAATTGGGATTAGCAGATGTCTGGCGGGTTTTACACCCGGAAACCAGAGAATATACCTTCAGATCTCCTGTTCATGGTAACTCCTCCCGTCTAGATTATATATTTCTCTCTCGCTTCCTGCTATGTGGAGTTCTGGATTCTAATATTATAGCAGGTCCCATCTCGGACCATGCAGCTCTATCCACAACTATCTCTTTCCCATCCCTCATCAAGAGAGGGAGCAGATGGAAGATAAACAATCAGATTCTAAGAGTTCCTAAATTGGTTAAATATATTTCAGAACAGGTAGACGAATTCACCTTAAATAATTTAGATGGTAGTGTTCATCCGGATATTTTTTGGGGGGCACTTAAGGCCTATTTAAGAGGGCTACTAATTGGGGTAGCTGTTAGAGGGAAAAGAGAAAAAGAAAGTAGAATCAATGAGTTACTAACTCGTATTAGACTATTAGACTCTAATATTTCTATTCATTCGAGAGAGGAAGATAAAGAAGAGTTAGTAAAAGTAAAGGATGCCTATCTTAAAATTTTGGGAGAACAGGCAGAACTAGCTTTAATTAAGACTAAATCCAAGTATATTGATCATGGGGAGAAATCCGGGAAACTCTTGGCCAGGCGTATTGCACAATTTGAATCCTCTCGATTGATTGAGGGAATCTTATCAGAAAGGGACGGTTGTGTTAAGACTTCTCCGGATGAAATTGCTCAGGTCTTCAGTCAATACTTTGAAGGTCTATATGGAGAGATGGAGTCCCCACCCACCGAGCTTCAGATTTCCTCCTTTTTGGAAGGTTTGGATCTTCCTGCAATGGATGAATCTGAGAGGTTAGGTTTGACTGCAGATATAACACAAGAGGAAATAGAATTGGCTATTAGAAATCTTCCTGCAGATAAAAACGCCTGGCCCGGATGGATTCTCGGCCAACTTTTACAAAAAGTTTTCATCGAAATTGGCCCCTTTGCTCCTTAGTTTATTTCGCTATATTCTCTCAGGGCAGGAAGTGGATAAAATATTTTCAGAAGCGCTCATAGTTTTAATTCCTAAGCCTAATAGACCCCTACAGATCCAGCTAGTTATAGACCTATTTCACTGTTAAACTACGATTAAAAAATTTTGGCCAAGTTGCTAGCTGATCAGATTAACAGAGTTTTGCCTAATTTAATAGGCAATGAACAGGTGGGATTTATGAAGGGTAGGTCCTCGGCTGATCATTTTAGGACGTTGGCTCATGTCTTCTAGGTGGCCGAGGAGGCTAACCTCCCGATGGCGTTGGTCTCCTTGGATGCCGAGAAGGCTTTTGATAGGGTCTATTGGGGGTTTTTATTCGCGACTATAAGGAAGTTTGGTTTCCCGGAGATGTTCTTGGACTGGCTCAAGGCACTATACTCAAATCCATCAGCGAGGGTCATTTGCAATGGAGCTATCTCCAACCCTTTTCAACTTTTTGTTGGTACTAGGCAGGGGTGCCCTTTATCCCCTCTTTTGTTTAACTTATATTTAGAACCCCTCATAAGGAGTATTGTTTGCACCAGAGAAATAGTGGGTATCAAAATATGGGGTCTGCAGGTCAAAGTCACTGCGTATGCGGATGACCTTTTAGTATATGTCTCGAAGCCTTCCAAGTCCATTCCAAACTTGTTAAATTTAATAAGTAATTTCAGTCGGGTAGCAAACTATAAGCTAAATCAGGATAAAACAGTGGTCTACCCTCTTAACAACAAGTTATTCAAACAGGAAATAACAGAACTGGGCTTGGGATGGAATTCTGAGTCCCTTAAATATGTGGGCCTTTATCTAACCAGAAATTTAGCTCGCATGGCGTCAATTGAATTTAGATTCCTTGGTTCATGCCATTGAGTTGGACCTTAAAAGGTGGGCTCAGCTTCCACTATCGCTTTGGGGGAGGATAAATATAGTTAAAATGAACATATTTCCAAGGCTTTTTTATCCTCTGAGTAGGTTAGACATTTTCCTTCCCATGTCCTGGTTTAAAAAGCTCCATGCCAGGATAGCTGACTTTGTTTGGGCGCACAAAAAGTCCAGGATGGCCTACCAGAAATTAGCTGCACCCAAATCAGTTGGTGGGTTGAGGTTACCTCATTTTGGCCTCTATTTTTGGTCAGCGCAGCTGAGCAAATATGGTAGGTGGGCCTTATATAAAGATCCTACTTTAGGATCAAGTTATGTTCCTTTATGGGTGAACTTAGAATTGAACTTATTTAATAAATGTGCTATAAACCCAGTAGCTCTTTTTTATTCCACTTTCAAAATACTCCCCTTGTTGAAAAAATCTCCAATTGGGGTTGCAGTGAAAGTTCATACTCAGCTTTGTGGGCTTATCAAATATGATCATGTTAAGGATTGGGATCAACCAATTTGGGGTAACCCACAGTTTTTGATAGGTAATAACACCATTAGAGCGGACTGGCTGAGCCTGTTGGATAATTGTTCCCTTAAAGATCTTCTCACCGAAGAAGGGGAGTTAATTTCAGCCCTAAGAATAATAAATAGATTCAATTTATCTACCAAAGATATTTTCAAAGTATATCAACTTCGACATGCCTTATTGCAGAAACTTGAAGCGAAGATTGTCCATCCCTCGCGGCAGTCGTTCCTGTCTGATATACGACCGTTGATTGGGGTCCCTCAGGCAATCTCAAAGATTTACTTAGCTTTGTTTCATTGGGTGTACCCGGCAAACCTGGCCCCTCGTTCTTACTGGGAAGCAGTCTTTTCCAATATCAATTTAGACTGGACGGGGATTTGGCAAGCATGTCACAGGTTTATCAGGCATGATCAACTGAGGCTTGTACAATTTAAAGTAATACATAACATTTACTATTCCCCCCAGAAACTCACAGATTTAAATTTGTTAAAAGATCCCAAATGCTACAGATGTGATGCTAATGTAGGGGACCTTCTTCATATTTTTTGGGAGTGCTCTAAAGTTGCTCCCCTTTGGCTTGAGATTAAGAATAAGATAGATCCCCTATTGGGGTTAGAGGACAAGTTTAGACCTGAGGTCTGCCTGTTGGGGGAAATGTCTGCTTTTCCAGTCAGAACTAGGAAGTATTATATGACCTTGATCTCAATTATAGTTAAGAAATTGGTTCTACTCCACTGGAAAGATAAGGCGCGAATTTCTTATACTGAATGGCTGGCAGAACTCCTTGCTTTTTAAGGGTTGAGAGAATGATTGCTATCCTGCATAATCAGTTACCCTTTTTGATAAGATTTGGGCCCTATTCTATACTTGCTTTTCCGTTGACTCTTGAATGCACCCTGTCACGGTGATGAAGGGATTCGGTGCCTCGTGGGGAGGGGTATAGTAGATAGCTCGGGGCAGGGTGGAGGGTTTAGGGGTTTATAGTTTGGTAATGTTAGGGGGGGTTTGCAGAGAAAAGTTTCACTTTGATTGCAATGTTTTAATCACACTTTGTCTTTATATCTGGCAATGTTTTGTATGTGTGTTCTATCTCTGCTTAAAATAAAGAAAATGTTAATGAAAAAAAAAAAAAAAAAAGAAATACTTCCTCCATTATCTCTGAGCCGTCCCCCCTCTATCTTCAAATTGTGCCCCCTTGTTTTTGCACATCTCTTTTTCTGAAAGATGCCACCCTCTTGGACTTTGTTGATTCCCTTGAGGTATTTGAAAGTTTCTATCATGTCCCCCCTCCCTCCTTTCCTCGAGGCTATACATCTTTAGTTCCTTTAGTCTTTCTTCATATGTCTTCTGATGCAGACCCTGCATCATTTTGGTTGCCCTCCTCTGGACAGCCTCCACCCTGTCTATGTCTTTGCGGAGATGGGATCTTCAGAACTGTACACAGTACTCCAGATGTGGTGTTACCAACTATCTGTACAGAGGGCCAACAACGTCTTGTTTTCTACTGGTGATGCCTCTTCCTAAGCATCCCAGTATCCCCCCAGCCCTCCTTACTGCCTTCTCACATTGCTGGCCCACCTTTAGGTCATCTGATATGACTACCCCCAGGTCCTTTTCCATTTTTGTTGTTGTTCTGGTATCTCACCCCCTGCTGTGTACTCTTCCTCTGGGTTTTGTTTCCCAGGTGCATTACTTTACACTTCTTTGCATTGAATCTAAGCTGCCATACATTTGAGTTCCTCCAACCTTGCCAAGTCCCTTTCATCCTTTCCACCCCACCTTGTGTATCAACCCTGTTGCAGATCTTTGTGTCATCTGCAAGGGAGATACTTTCCTTTCCAGTACTTCTGCAATGTCACTTATAAAGACATTAAAAAGGACCAGCCCCAGTACTGAACCCTGCGGTACCCCACTAGTAACCCTCCTTTCTTCACTGTGGACTCCATTTGCTATTATCCACTGTGTCCTGTTGTCCAACCAGTGTTTTACCCAGGCTACTACCCTGGGACCCACTCCCAGGCTGGCTAATTTGTTTATTAATCTTTTGTGCGGGACTGTGTCAAATGCCTTGCTAAAGTCTAGGTAGGCCATGTCCACAGCCCCTCCCTGGTCTACTGCTTTAGTCACCCAGTCAAAGAAATCAATTAGATTTGTCTGACATGACCTTCCCGATGTGAATCCATGCTGCCTTGGGTCCTGTGCCCCACTGGCCTCTAGGCACTCAACAATTCTGTCCTTCAGAAGTGATTCCATCATTTTCCCTACCACTGAGGTCAAACTGACAGGTCTGTAGTTTCCTGCCTCTGTCTTGCTCCGACTTTTCTGAAGGGGAATCACATCTGCCCTCCTCCAGTCCTCAGATACCACATCATGCTCCCATGATTTATTAAAAAGGGTAGTCAGTGGTGTTACTAGTTCTTCCCATAGTTCTTTTAGAATTCTGGGGTGAATCCCATCAGGCCCCATTGCTTTATCAACCTTCAGTTTTAAGAGTTCTTTCAGAACCCTTTCTTCTGTGAAAGGACTTATATCAACCCCCCCATCCAGAGTGCTTCTATTGACCGGATTAGGTATTTCCCCCTGCTTTTCCATTGTGAATACTGAGCAGAGTATTCATTCAGTATTTCTGCTTTTCACTGTTGCTCTCTGCCCAACCACCTTCCTCTTTGTTCAGCCTCAGTATCCCTGCCTTAGTCTTTCTTTGCTCTCTAATGTACCTATAAAAGGTTTTATCCCCCTTCTTAACTGAGTTGGCTATCTTTTCCATGGTTTGGGCCTTTGCTATTCTGACTGCCTTACCCGCTTCCTTCTGCTTTAACTGGTACAGTTCTCTGTCCTGCTTCTTCTGTGTTTCCTTGTACTTCCTGAATGCTATCTTTTTCTCCCTTTTCTTCCCCGTCACTTCTTTTGAGAACCATAGAGATTTTTTCTTTCGTTTTGATTTTATTTGCTTCACACAAAGGCTTGTTGCCTCTGTGATGGCAGTTTTGATGTTTCCCCATTGTTGCTCCACCCCACCTTCTTGCTTGTTTGCTAGTGCTTTTCTGAGGCACTCTCCCATTTTGACAAAATCAGCCCTCCTAAAGTCCAGTACCTTCACTTTTGTGTGGCTTGACTCTACAGCTAAGTTTATCATGAACCACAGTGTTTGGTGGTCTTGTTCCCCAGATGGCTACCCACTTCAAGATCAGAGATCCTCTCTCCGTCCCCATTTGAGAGTACCAGGTCTAAGATTGCTCTCCTGAGTGGGTTCAAAACTAGCTGTCTGAGGCATGCCCCTGTAGGAACATCGAGAATGGCCCTGCTCTTGGATGTGGCTGCAGCAAAGGTGCTCAGTCAACATCAGGCATATTCAGGTACCCCATCAACCAATATCTCCCCTTTCTCTGCCATCCCAAGAATGCCTTCTATCATTTTCTTGTCATTTCACTCCCCTGAGATGGGGTCTGTATACAACCCTGTGTGATTGTGGAGGCATTTCCAGTCTCAGGATGACCCACAGTGCTCTCTTCTCCTCTCTGTTTACCCTTTAGTTCTGTTGCTTTGATCTCTTCCCTTACATAGAGAGCCACTCCTCCTCCTCCTCTTCTTCCCTCCCTGTCCCTCCTGTAGATTGTGTACCCTGGTATGTTGACATCCCAGTCATGGTTCTCTGTGTACCATGTTTCTATGACTGCCACAATATCCAGGCATCCCTCTTCCATCAAGGCCACCATTTCGGGGAGCTTTTTACCTGGACTATGGGCATTGGTACTCATTACCCTCCATTTTTTTATGGCTTTATTTCTTTTTGCCCCATCCCTGTCCTCACTGCCTTTGTCTTTTTCTCCATTTACCCCACCCTTCTGCCTATCAACTGCTCTATCTTGGTGTTTACCTCACTAATTACCCTGATTTTTTGGGGGGGCGATGATTTCCCTTCTCCTCTTTAGTGCCTCCCCCCTTGGCTAGTTTAAATGCTTGCCATTGAAGCATTTAAACCTATCACCTTGGATCGTGGTTCCCCTCCAGGATAGATGCAGACCATCATGCCTGTATAGGCCTGCATCCCTCCAGGTGGAGCCCCAGTTCCCAATGAAGCCAAATCCCTGAGCTCTGCACCAGATTTTCAACCAGTCATTGAATCCCATGGTGTGGAGTACCCTAGCCTCATCCATGCCATAGACAGGTAGCACTTCTGAGAAAGTTACCTTGTGTGCTACTTGTCTAAGGCCCCTCCCCAACTCCACAAACTCCTGTTGCACTGCTCTGATCCCATTCTCAGCCAGGTCATTCATCCCTAGGTGGATAATGACATCCAGCTCCCTCCCCCTTGCTGCTGCTCCCACGATCCAGAGGATTAATTTCCTGTCCCTCCAAGCCTTGGCACCAGGCAGGCACCTTACCTCCCTTTCTCCTCCCTCCCTCCCCCAGTTCTACCCCCTAAAAATTGAGTCCCCCACCAGGAGTTGTTTCCTTCCCCTGTGGGATCATGGGCCACCCTCCTGTGGGCCTCCATTGTGTAGGTTCCCAGCATCCTCCTTGGTCTCCACTGCAGGTGCCTCCATAGAGGAACCAAGCTTCACCAGAGTGGCGAATGAACTGTGGAGAGGCACAACTGGAGGGATGTGCCTCTGTTCCACCACCCTCACCCTCCCTGAGCCCACCGTGGCTCAACCACTCCTCTTTCTTGGCAACCTCTGAGGTAGTGGAAGTGGCCTGGGTGGTCCCTGGGTGGGGGAGCAGGTTTCCCAAATCCTTGCCAGGTCAGCATGGAGATGAACAACCTCCTCCCTCACACCAGATGCAAATAGGGCAGCAACGCAGTCTCCAAAATGTCTCCCGGAAGACTGCTGCTCCACAGCCAGTGCATTGCACCACTCCCCACATGTCTGTGTCCCTTCCAGCTACAGATGCTTTTTTGTTTTTTGTTCTTGTTTTAGTGTGTGCAAACTTGTGAGTGTCTCTACCCCCTATTCAGTGTGCTGTGCCTTTAAGGATATGAACAGGTGTATGTTGTTAGCAGTTTTGGGGAAGTGATGTCAGAGCCCCTGCTATAAAGGAAGTTATGCACTTGGGGCAGGTGGGGTGAGGGAAGGGAGGGTGGGTGGGAGTAAACCTATGCCATCCAGAAACAATCACTAGGACAAAATGGCTCTATTAAACAATGCCCACAATGCCTGATGTATGTACCGGTAGACCCTTCAATTTACACGTCTGATTTATGTAATAAATGCAAGCTACTAATTACCTTACAAGCTGAAAACAAAACATTTGTCAATGCCAAATGTTGTCTTTCTGGCATTGGCATTGGTAGTGCAGGAGTTAGAGAGATGCATAATAGGAATGGCAGTGAAGTATTGAACTAAAGCAAACCCCACCTCCACCCTGCAGAGACTGACAGGCATTGGGGTGTGCCTTTCAGTTGTCGGCCATAACGCTCACATCATTTCACCTCACCCTACCCTGCAGACACTGACAAGTGTCGCGGTGTTCCTTGGGTTCTCCAGGGCTTATGCTCACCCCATTCCATAAGGAAATACACTGAGATGGGTACAGTATAGGAGAATGGGGTGAACTTTGGGGCCGAAGAGTCCAAGGCATACCTTGATGCCTGTCACTGGCTGCAGGGTGGGGGTGGAATGGTGTGAGCATTACAGCCGACAATCCAAAGTCACACCCCTGATGCCTGTCAGTCTCTACAGGGTATGGCATTACAGTTGGAAACCCTAACACCCTTGGCGTTTGTTGGTATTTGCACTCCAGATTTTCAGCATGGGCTTTTTGTGACCCCACCTCATAAACAGTGGCACTATCAGTTTGTTAGCCGAATGGTGATTTTGTGCAATGACTTCGCCATTCTGCGCCACAGGTGTGAAAACACATTTCGGGCAGGATGTGAAAAATGACAGCTGTACTGTTCATGAGGAGGTGTACAAAATGGCAACATTGAAAATCTGGAGTGAAAATATAAAAAATTGGTGAAGTCACGAGTGTGCGTAGAAACTGCACAATGCACACCCGTAAAGCAATTATTTGGGGAATTTTGATAACCACATTTTCAACATGGGCATTTTGGGACCTCTGCTCATGAACAGTGGCACTGTGACTTTGTTAATCTGTCCCGAACTTTGATTTCCCACAGCGAGCATGCCATTGTGCTTCAGATGTGTGAAAACACATTTCAGACAGGATGTGAAAAATGACAGCTGTACTGTTCATAAGGCGGTGTGCAAAAATGACAATGTTGAAAATCTGGAGTACAAATATAAAAATTGGTGAACTTACGAGCATGCGTAGAAAATGCAAATCGCGCTGTGTAGCATGATCATTTTGGGAATTTGTTCACCAAATTTGCAACATGGGCTTTTGGGACCTCTCCTTATGAACACTGTCATTATGATTTACTTAATCTGCCTGGAACATTGATTTCACACAGCGACCGCGCCATTGTGCGCCAGGTGTGTGAAAACACATTTCAGGCAGGATGTGAAAAATTACAGCTATACTGTTCATAAGGAGGTGTGACAAAATGACAATGTTGAAAACCTGGAGTGAACATATTAAAAACTGGCAAGGTTATGAGTGTGAGTGGAAACTGCACAATGCACGTTCGTAACACAGTCATTTTTTGGAATTTTTTCACCAAATTTGCAACATAGGCTTTTTGGGACCCCACCTCATGAATAGTGGCACTGGCATTTTGTTAATCAATCCCAAAAGGTGATTCCATGCAGTGATCGCGAAATGACCTTTTGGAACTGAATAACAAGATGCATGTGTTCACGAGATGGGGTCCCAAGAACCCCATGTTGAAAATTTGGAGCCAAAATTCAAAAAAATGGCTGAGATATCCCACTAAATTGACCCCCCCATTGATGCCATCATACAGCTTACCGGCATTTCTTAATTTTGCAGTTTGGCTTTGAAGAGTCCAGACGTGTTCCCACTCCACTGAAGATCACAGCGCAGGACCTCCGGAGGTAAGTATGAGGTGAGGGGGGTGTGGGGAGGTAGGGTGTGCAGAGGGTGGGTGCTGGTTGCGGGAGGGGGCACCACGGACTAGTCAAGGGACCGTTTTCTTTTTTTCAGGTACAGAAAAAAAAAACGAACATTGTGGGATTATTTTCTTTCTTTACAGGCGAAATAAAACAAATGTTGGGCACACTGGGGTGGGCTCCCATTGTGTTCCATGACTTTTGGGGGGAGGAGTTGGCCACACTGAGGTGGGCTCCCAGTGTGCCACACAATGTGCGTGGGGGAGGAACATGCTGATATGGTCACATTTGTGTGAGGGGCAGCAAACTGGGGTGGGCTCCCAGTGTACCGCACAATGTGGGAGGGTTGGGGACATGCTGACATGGGGATTGCACACCCAATGTCGGCTTTCATTGAGGGTTGTGTGCCACTGCCATGTTTATTGAAATGTTTCACCAGGAAAGGCACATACGGGAGGCATGTCATCTGTGCCACTGCATTATGAGCTTGTCTCTTGATTGCAGCAGCACATTTCTTTCAAGTTGGTGGCACTTTACATAATTCTTGTGTCAGCGCTAGCATGCTGGCCTGTTGGGGAATGCGGGATGCACCTACTTAAGTATGCCCTGCATTCACCAACACTGACATACCTCTGCATTTCTCCTACCACAAGATGTTGCTTGCACGTGCACGAGACAACATAAAAATGAGAGATGAATTAAAGCAAGCAATAGATATTGTTAACATTCAACAATTTGTGCAATCAGTAAACACCAAGAAATCTTATTTAAATAATATAAACTTAACAAAAAGGAAAAAAACTCAAGGCAACATTGATACTAGTTCTGACTCTATAGTGATAGACAGCCATCAAAAAAAAAGGGCAGAGATGAGGGTTCGATTCATGATGCAGTATGGACCAAAGTTACTTATCGATAAAAGCAAAAAGCCACAGCAGCCCCATCCCAGATTCCTACGTTTAATAAATTTACCTGTCTTGAAAACCATGAAAGTACAAATGGGAAACCTGAGGAGCTCTCACTCCCAGAGAGGTTAGTCATAGGTGATTCCATTATCAGATTTACAGATAGCCACATATGTAGAACTGCTAAAGAAACTACCACAGTGTCTTGTCTCCCTGGAGCAAAAATCAAAGATGTGGCCAATGTTTAGGGAAATATAACCTTACCAGACAAATCTGTTGTAATTCTCCATGCTGGGACAAATGATGTTGGTTGGGCTCATGAAAAAGACATTTGTTCAGAGCTCCTGGATCTGAGTAACAAAATAAAAAATATGGGGCACCAGACAGCAATCTCAGAAATACTACCAATTCCTAAGGCGCACCCCCCAAAAAATCAAACCATCCAAAGAATAAATACCAGGGTTCAGAACTGGTGTAATAATAGTGGTTTAACCTTTATCAATAACTGGGAACATTTCAATAACAAAGAAGAACTGTTCTGTCAAGACGGTCTACACCTTAATACATTTGAGGCAAAATTATTAGCAGAAAATTTAGAAGAAACACTAAACACTCTGGGCTGGATATTCAAACTGCGCCATTCATAGGCGCAAGCCCTTGAGCTACGAAAAATAGTTGCGCAGGGGTATGTCCTGGGCGATATTCAAAGGAGTTGAGCTACTGAGCAACTCCTTTGAATATCACCCCCCAGCCACAGCCACTGTGCATGGCGCAGTGGAACTTGTGCCACCGCAAGTTGACAGAGTGGAGCATTCAACTTGCGGTGGCAGCAAGTACCATTGCGCCATGCGCAAAATCACGATATTCAAAAGGTGACATGCAAATGGGGCTATAATTCATGCAAGGCGCAGGGGGGACCATTTGCATGTGATTATGTCCCCATTTGCATGCCATTAGCATGTAGGTGCACCGATCCCCGAGGACTTGCTCCTGGCGCCCTGCCAGGCAGCAGCCGTCGGGGACCGACGCCCCCTGCAGCCCGATCGCGTGCATAGTGTACTCCCCCACCAGCCCTATCACGGGCATCAATGTGGCTCCCCAACCTCCTCCCGCACATATCCCTGGTGGTCCAGTGGACCAAATGCCCGATCAAGTGTATGTATAATACCCCACCCTCCCGCACATCCCTGGTGGTCCAGTGGACCCAAATGCCCGATCGCAGGTGGTATGTGTGATAAAAACCACCCCGAACATAGCCCTGGTGGCTAGTGTCCCCACCCTACCCACCCAGAAGCCCCTACCACCCCGCCTCCGCGCGGGCAGCAGCATCCCACCGCCTGTCGCCCGCGCCCTCCGACTGACTGCCCAGTAGGCTTCACGCCCATTGGTGCAGAGCAGAGCCAATGGTGTGTGTAGCCTCATATCTAGAGGACAGTCCAGGATTTGTGGAATGACATTTCACAAATCTGGACTGTCATAGCGGTATGGGCTGCACGCCCATTGGCCTTTGCTCTGCACCAATGGGGCGTAGTTCTACCGGCAGTCAGTCAGTGGGTGGCAGGTGGTGGGCTGGTGGATGCTACCCGCCAGCCGCCGGGGAGCGGGGTGGTGGGCTCGCGGGTGGGTAGGGTGGGACACTAGCTACCAGGGCTATGTTTGGGGGTGGTTTTTATCACACATACGCCTGGCTGATTGGGCATTTTGGTCCACTGGACCACCAGGGATGTGGAACGGAGGGGGTGGAATTATTATACATACCGCCCGTGATCGGGCATTTCCCGTCCACTGACCACCAGGGATATGAACGGGAGGAGGGGAGCCATACTGATGCCCGCGACTCGGGCTGGGGGGGAGTACACTATGCCTGCGATCGGGCTGGGGGGGCACAGAGATTGGGATGGGGCCAGCCATAGGTGGCAGCTGCAGTGTTGCGCCTGCAATACAGCAGCTCACCTGTGGTGGCCCTCGACTTAAGCCTTTTTTAGCTCAAAGTCCCTGCAGGCGCAGGTTGGGGTTGGCGCCAGACATCCCTGCAACAGCCCGGCTAAATATCGGGCTGTGCAGTTTATGCATGGTTCCTCCCCCTCCAGTTCAGCATGCATTCTTGCATTGCGCTGTTGCTCAGCATGTTTTCTGTGGCGCAACTGCCTCCTGCTGAATATCGCAGAATGGAGCAAGTTTGGACTTGCGCAGGCGCAATCCTATTGCGTGTGGCGCAACCCTTTTGAATATCTGGCCCTCTTAGTTTAAACTAACTAACAAGGGGGGACCCTGTTATATAAACTCTACAAAAACAAAAAAACTTGTGAAACCAAACACAGATTACACCATGAAGTAACTGTTCTGTCATTTAATGCATGGAGTATGAACAACAAATTAGATGACATATGTGCATTTATAGTAACCAATCCATGTGATATAATTGCCATCTGTGAGACTCGGTGGACTGACAAGATAGATTTTTTTTGGGCAGAACTGGAGGGACATACACTATATAGTCAAAAAAGGAAAAAACAAAAAAAGGGGAGGAGTCACCATGTATGTGAAGAACAATATCAACTCAGTTGACATCTCACACAAAAAAAGATCCCTGAACTCAAACACAGAGTCTATATGGGTTAGAATATGTGGTGGGTACTCACAATCAATAATAATTGGCACTATTTATCATTCCCCATCATCCTCAATGGAAGTCACAAAAAACATTATATCAGAAATAGAAGCATCTGGGGAAATGGCTGAGTTAGTGGTATTTGGGGATATAAATATGCCAGAAATAATCTGGACATAAAACCAGGCAATAGGTACTGCAGGGAATAGATTACTTGACCGCTGCAATAAAACAAAACTAGTACAGTACACGACCTCACCAACAAGAGGGCAAAACATTCTGGACATAGTGCTATGCTCCAGTCAATTACAAGTAACAAATTGCACAACATGACCCCCTATTGGAAATAGTGACCACATTAGTGAAAGGAGAAAGTCCAGAGGGGGTATTGCTAAGCTTAATGGAGAAAAGGGAGCATGTGAGGAGGAGGACCCTGTAAAGGCATCTATCCTAAATAGATACTTTTGCTCAGTATTTACTGAAGAGAAGGTAGGGCAGGGCCCACAGCTCAGCATCATGGACACAGGGGGGAGGGAGGTGAGCACTACTCCCTTCACAAAAAAAAGGGTCCATAAGGCATTGCTAAGCTCAGGGTGGATAAGGCAATGGGACCTGATGGCATACATCCCAGAGTACTTAAGGAGCTAAAGGAGGAACTAGCAGAGCCATTAGCAGAATTGTTTAGTGAGTCTCTGAGCACAGGAGAGGTCCCAGAAGACTGGAGGGCTCATGTGATCCCGCTGCACAAGAGTGGTAGCAGGGAGGAGGCAGGGAACCACAGACCGTGTCAGTCTTACCTCAGTAGTGGGCAAGATTATGGAGGCACGCCTTAAGGAAAGGATAGTGTAACACCTGGAATCCATAGGGCACAGGATCCAAGACAGCATGGGTTTAAGGAAGGTCCTGTCAAACCAATCTCATAGATTTCTTTGACTGGGTAGCACCAGAGTGGTGGACCAAGGGAGCAGTTGATGTCGCCTAGCTTGACTTCAGCAAAGCTTTGACACTGTTCCACATAGAAGATTGATAAATAAGCTGGGTAGGCTCGGGTGGTCAGAAATTGGTCAACTGGGTGGCAAACTGGTTGACGGGCAGAAAACAGAGAGTGGTGGTAAATGGTATACAGTCAGAAGAGATGCAAGTCACAAGTGGGGTACCTCAGGGATCAGTCCTGGGGCAGTCCTCTTCAACATCTTCATTAGTGACCTTGCAGATGGACTAGAGGGTAAGGCTTGTCTGTTTGCAGATGACACAAGATCTGCAACAGAGTAGATGATCCAGATGGGGTGGGCAGAATGAGAAGAGATCTGGATAAACTAGCAGAATGGTCAGAAGAGTGGCAACTGGGATTTAATGCAAAGAAGTGCAAAATCATGCACATGGGAAGAGAAACCCTGAAGCCACCTATAGGCTGGGAGGAGTTGCTAGCAGTCACAAAGGAAGAAATAGACTTGGGCATCATCATCACTGATGACCTATAATCATCAAGCAGACCTCTAAAGCAGTAGGTAAGGCTAGGGGGTGTTAGGGGTGTATTAGTAGGGTATCACAAGTCGTAAGAGGAGGTAATAATCCTCTGTACAAGACACTGGTTAGGCCCCATCTGGAGTACTGTGTGCAGTATTGGAGGCCACACTTCACAAGGACATTAACCAAATTGAGGCAGTCCAGAGAAGGGAACCAAGATGGTGCAGGGACTGCATCAGAAGACATATGAGGACAGATTAACGGAGCTCAATATGTATACCCTTGAGCAAAGGAGGAGAGGTGATATGATCGAGGCATTCAAACACCTTAAGGGCATAAACAAGGTGAAAGAGTCTAACATGTTTAAATATAAGAAAATAACAGGACAAGAGGACACAGCATGAGATTAGAGGGAGGCCGATTAGGGGAATGAGAAATTCTTTTCACAGAAAGGGTGGTGGATGCATGGAATGGCTTACCACAAGAAGTGGTGGCTATGAATACAGTGCAGGGCTTCAAACAGGCATGGGATAGGCATAAGGGAGCAATACAAATGACTATGAATAGATAGGCCACTGACAGAGCAAAGGCCGATGGCACATTTATAAGGTAGAAAAAGAAATGGGCAGACTGGATGGGCCTTGCGGTCCTTATCTGCCGTCAACTTCTATGTTTCTATGTAACTCCATCACATTCTCACTAAAATATGGCTTTATTGCACTGGATGGTCGCACTGAAAGTTTTCTTTACAATAAGGCTGACATTACCAAAATTCATCACACAAGTGGTGCAAGTGGTAGACAAGAAGTACAGGAACTCAGACATTGGCAAATAACAAATGCAGAATGAGGATTCTCAATTTGAAGGATAGCTGTGTCAAGACACATCTATCTGTTTAAACATGAGTAGATTCAGTTAGACAGAGTGAAGTAGTTCTAGAAAAACAGAATTGGTGTACAAGTAAAATGTTGTTATGGAAACCTTGATTTCACATCACAGGCCCAGAAACTGTCATTATGTTGCTGGTTTAAGAATTCCAGTTCTAGTGTCAGTGAGAAGAAGTACAGGAACTCCATTCCTGCTGTGAAAAAGGTGCAGGAACTGAGTTCCTCTGCGTTCCTGTTCACTTTCATCAGTGATCACACCCTACAACAACTTGACTGGGCCTCCCTTATGGAAGGGAAAACTGTGGACCAAATGTGGGACACAATTAAAAACATAATTCTAGGTACTAGTGAGAATGTCATCCCCAAAATTAAGAAGGAAAGAAATAATGCCAAACAACCAATGTGGCTTAACAATAAAATAAGAAAACTAAAAAAAAGAATAGATGCTATAAAAAAACACCTGAAAACACGGCTAGAGGCAACAAAAAACCCTCTCAAAAAAGCACAGAAAGCTTGTAAAGAGGTGGTTAAAAGAGATAAAAATGAGACAGAACTCGAGCGGCTCAAAATGCTAAAAAAGACAACTACTGTCTAAAGCCTTTTTCGCATACATAAATTTGCCTTTAAAAAAAACTCAAAACAAGGTAGGCCCATTAATACATGAAAACAACACCATATCATCAGACACTGAAATGGCATCCCTATTCAATACTTATTTTTGTGAGGTATATGGGCATAAGACTAATACATCCGAGAAAATAAATTACATGAGTCCGAGTAAAATAGAAATCAAACTGGAAGACCTTAAACATCAAATCCACAACTTGAAACCAAATGCATCACCTGGTCCCGGCAAAGTTTCTGCATGTATGCTACAAATAATGTCAGACCATATTGTACTCCCACTTAAAATTCTCTTTGAAAAATCTATTAATACAAAAAAAAATTCTGGCAGACTGGAAGGTGGCCCACGTAGACCCAATTCATAAAAAGGGTGACAAAGGCCCGGTTAGTAATTATCAACCCATTAGCTTAACAAGTGTGGTGTGCAAAGTCCTTGAAGGTCTTGTTAAAGAGATAATAACTTCACACGTGGAACTAAGCGATCCAAGTCAGCATGGCTTCAAAAAGGGTAGGAGCTGCACCACCAGCCTGCTCTGTTTCTATAAAAACATAAGTAGAGCACTTGACGATGGGGTTCTACATGACATGGTCTACTCAGATTTTAGTAAAGCTTTTGATCTCACCCCACATTGGGCATTGATAGAAAAACTAAAGTCCCTTCAAATTGATCTCACCCTTATTAAATGGATCACCGAATGGTTATCCAATCAGAAACAAAGGGTTCTTATAAACGGTCACTTATCAAACATTCGGGAGGTGATGAGTGGAGTGCCCCAGAGATTTATGCTGTGGCTGGTCTTATTTCAAATCTTTATCGCTGACCTTACTAAAAACGTAAACTGCTGGCGACCAAATATGCAGATGACACTAAAATTGGCAGATCCTATAAACCCTTACAGAAATAGGATATCTCCAGCAAGACCTGGATTGTGTGTCAGCATGGGTTCAAAAATGGCAGATGGAGTTTAATTTTGATAAATGTAAGGTGATGCATATAGGTAAGGAAAATAAAAAGACGAAATACTGTACACTTTATGTGGAACAATATTAAATAAGTGCACCACTGAAAAAGACCCGGGCATCATGGTATCCCATACTTTCAGCACTGATGAACAAACACATGCTGCTGTTAAGAAATGTAATAATATAATATGGTCTATTAAAAGAAATATGTCCTGACACCCTTATACCGTGCCTATGTTTGCCCCCAACTAGAATACTCTTCTCAAATATGGTTCCCCTTCAGGAAGACTGAAAGAGACAAAATTGAAGAAGTCCAGAGATAATTTACCAAACGCATCTCTGGAATGAGAGGTATGGAATACCAGTATAGGCTGTCACAACTAAATTTAATGTCCATTGAAACTAGGAGGATGCGCTCTGATCTATTGCTCATGTACGATGGAATGCATGACCCAGCTTTGTTATGTGAGCTGGATATTTCTTTTAAACTTGACAACAAAATCACTAGGGGTCATCCACTCTAGATAAGGGGTAACATATTTAGGCATAATCACAGGAAATATTTCTACACTACTAGGATCATAAATCCCTGGAACTCCTTACTCAAAAACAAAATTCTGAGTAAAAGCAAAACTGAATTTAAACATAGACTGGATAATCACATTGCATCTGGAGACTCACTGACTTATTTCAGGGAATAAATTACTTTTCAGAGCATACATGGGCTATGCCTTCTCACTCCGTACAGTCCTCAGTATTTATGAACCTCAGTGTGTATGGTTGCAGCAGCCGCTCCCATGCGCCACTCATTTGGCGCATGGGAGGCATTTGGTGGAGGGTGTGGCATGGATTGCCAACCCCACTGCACAGCACAGGGACATGAAAAAGTCCCAGGGAGCCGACACTGACCGAAGTGCCAGAGGAGGGACAGGTGGTGGTCGGGGGATAGGGCCATCCCCAGGACCTGCATAGTGCTGCCAACAAGCATGCCTGCTGCAGGTCCAGTAAGGAGACAGGGCACACATTGGGGGTGTAGAGGGCACCGTTCCTGGTGTGGTCTGCACCCAGCCTCCACAGTTCTCTGGGTAGTGGGCCAGCCTCTGCTACCACCCCACACTGTCTGCAGGGATCGCACAAGAGCTATTAGACCACCTATTGGGTGGTCTAAGTCCTGGCAGGTCCCACTGGCTGTCAGAATCCTATTTAAGAGGATGTGGCAGCCCTGTCTGCCGCAAGCCCCCTAGTGCCCTGGCGCACCCAGACCTCAGCGCATGCCTGGCACATGGCAGGTCTGGCACAAGGGGTCCCTGGTTTATGCAACCAGCCTTTCTGAATTGGAAACTCTGCAAGTTTTGATGGAAAGTGCCTCTTGCATCATTTCTGTTTGATGCAGGCACCTTGCATCAAAATCTGAGTTTTGAGAATCTAGTCCAATGCATTTAGACATGGTTGTTGGCTATTGCTTATAAAAATCAGTATCAAGTGTAATGTTGTTCACTTCTTGCTTTAAATGATCAAAAATTATATTTGGGAATGAACTGTATTAGCCAGGTTCTTAAATTCCTTATATACCATTCTATGACACTTTGTTAAAAAAACACAATTATTATCGGATAAATCCAAAGGAATGAATAGTTCTAACTTATTTCTTTGTGTCTCGTGATGGTTTGGGGGAAGTTAAATCAACTGAAGTGGGCCAGTTCTGTGGCCAAGCTCTATTAAATATTTTATTCAACATGTTCTCCTTTGTCTCCATTTTTTGTACATCCTGTCCGGGCCCTACCAGACGTGCTTTGCTAATTGGTAAGAAAAGGTATGTAATACATTCCTTATTAGTTCTACCTCAACCACATTATTTTAACACTATTTTATTTTTCTGCTTGCCAGATAATAATAATAATAATAATAATAATCTTTATTTGTTAAGCACAATTCACACTGTACCAAAGCACTGTACAAAGAATAAACTAAACAATTTAAAATCGGTAGAAATTCTAAAAACATAAAAACACTCCAATCTGATTAAAATCATAACATATTATGCCTTCAATTTAAATGTATTCAGCAAAAGCCAGTCCAAAAAGATGTGTTTTTAAAGTGATTTTAAAGCGCTCCACTTTCAGGCACTCTCATATCTGATGAGGTAGAGAATTCCACAGCGTGGGGGCAGCGAATGCAAATGCCTAAGCTTCAGAAGTTTTCAACCATACCCTGGGAATCTCCAGCAATCTCTCATTGGCTGAGTGGAGTGGTCAGAGGGGACGGTAGGGGTTCAGACGATCTTCAAATAACTTGGACCCTGTCCGTGTAGGGCTTTATAGGTCAGCAAGCCAACCTTGAAGGTGATCTGCCACTGAACTGACAGCCAGTGCAGTTCACGCAGCACAGGTGTAATGTGACTGGATTGGGTAGATCCAGACAACAACCTGGCTACAACGTTCTGTACCAGCTGCAGGTGGTGGATATTAACCCTGAGGAGACCTAGATATAGGGAGTTACAGTAGTCTAGGCGCAAGGTCACAAAGGCATGGACTAAAATTTGGAAGGTCACTGGATGGAACAAGGTGCTTAATCCGGGTGATGTTCCTCAGACAGAAAAAAGAGGACTTGACCACAGCCGACACCTGAGAACGAAGCATCAGCCCATCATCAAGTATCACCTCCAGATTCCGCATCTGTTCAGAGGCCAGCAACTGGGCACCACCAAGCCAAAGCCCTGAGGGACATCCCACCACCAACCCCTCTATCCAGCAACTGGTTCCACCACCAACACCTTGGTCTTGTCGGAATTGAGCTTTAACCAGCTGGTATTCATCCAGTCCTGGATTTCTGTGAGGCAGTTGTTAAACACTGAGAATGCACTATCCTGGTCAGGCACAAAGGAAAGGTAGAGCTGAGTATCATCTGCATAGCAGTGAAAACGTAACCCATACCACCTCACAATGTCTCCTAATGACAGCATATACACTGCAAACAACATGGGGACAGCACGGAGCCCTGTGGGGCCCAACATGGCAGACAGAATGGATCAGAGAAACAAGTCCTCAATACCACTCTCTGCAACCTGCCAGTGAGGAAGGAGTGAAAGTATCTGAGGACCATACCAGACAGGCAGCAGATGATTCACAGGCACTCCAGCAGCACCCCATGGTCCGTGGTGCCAAAGGCTGATGAGAGATCAAGAAGCACCAAGATAGAACAGCGCTTCTGATCTCCCACAATCAGGAGATCATTGAACACCTGAACTAGAGCAGTCTCTGTACTGTGTCTCTTATGAAATCCAGACTGGAGAGGATCATAGATGTCATGGATGATAAGATGGTTCTCCAGCTGCAATGCAACAACTTTCTCAATAACCTTCCCAACAAAGGGAAGGTTAGAGACCGGTCTGTAGTTAGCAGGACACTCCGGGTCAAGAGAAGATTTCTTGAGAAAGGGTGTTACCACCACCTCCTTCAGGGAGTTAGGAAACTCACCCATCTCAAGTGAGCACCAGATTAACTCTGTTCGAACTGGGCCGATGACATCCACTCACCCTATTAAAAGGTGGGTAGGGCCAAATCTAAACTACAGCTGGTTGGCCACATGCCTTGGAGAATCCGCATGACATCTGCAATCTCCGGCCGATCAAACTCCATCCAATAAAACCGAAGAGTAGCGACCTCACACCGACCACTACCAGCCCCCATAGAGTGCGCTGAGCAAATCTCCGATCTGATGTCGACAACCTTATCAGCAAAGAAGAGAGTGAACTCCTCACATGTAGCTTGAGAAAATGCTCTCCAAATTTGCTGACAGGTTGGACTGCACAGTCTGTCTACAGTTTGAAAGAGCTGAGCTGGTCGGTTCTGAGCTACAGCAATCTCCCTGGACAGGAATTCTGGGCCCGATTCTAGAAGGGTTACACCTGATGCAACTGCAGTTGCGCCAAGTAGAATGGCACATGTAGCAACTTACGCCAGCAGTTGCACCATGCGCGATTCTACAAAGTGGCCTGTGACATGTCACAGACTACTTGTGCCAAACAGCAGTTACGCTGCATAAACCCCTTGCGACATGGCGCTAGGGGGTTTACAGCAGCAGTTGCACCCCATTCTAGAAGGGCAGCCAAAAAAGTGCACACATCAGGATTCTACAAAAACCCCCGGAGGAGATCCAGCAACATAAGTTATACCAGCATTTAGCTGGTATAACTTAAAGATGCCCCCCGTGGGTCCTGTAGACCCATCAGCTGTCCAGTGGGTAGTGCATGGTGACCCTCCCCCCATGCCCAGCACACCCCAGTAGGATCCCACAAGGTTACCCATACCCCCAGTCACCCGAAACACATGTTGGCAGATGCCCTGCAGGGTGGCACTGCCATCCCCCCACCCATGCCCCGAACTGTGGGTCGCTGGCCACATATGCAGCAAAATGCCAGCCCTGGTAGTCTAGTGGCCTCCCTCCATGATCCACATAAATATAATACAGTCCATCTAGTCCCTGGTAGTCTAGTGCCCCCCCCCACGATCAACATGAATAAAATACAGTCCATCGATTCCCTGCTAGTCTAGTGGCCCTCCACTCCCAACCCAGCTGTGCCAGCCCACCCAGCACCCACCCACCCGCCCCCAGCCACAGTGACTGGCACAGTTCACCTCTCACCACCATGGCCAGCCACTGACTGAGTCCAGTATCAGTGCGTATTGAAAAGATGTGCTCAGATATTTACAGTACTTAATTCATTGTACTTAATAGCTCCATTTGAAGTCCAAACCATCCATTGCTTAACCTGATACAAAAAGCCCACCCACAGTACAATGAGTTAAAGTTTCTTAGTCACATTCGATTTTCATCTGCTGGTACCAGTAGTAGTGGAAATATTTATTGTTTGACTAAAAAAAGGCATTCACAATTTTAAAAAGACAATAAATACAATCATTATGGATACAAGTTTACAAGACAATACAGAACCCCCCATGCATAATCTGTTACATACATAGGTACTGTACCCATATATTAGTTTAAATAAATCAATTTATACAATAGATGGAATACACAGACATTAAAGGTAGAAGCATGATGAAACAATAAAGCTAAAACAGTAAGACTGAAAAACTATACCAAAGTATATCTCTATACAAAAATGGTATTTATACCTTTCATTTTTTGTGCCTTAATTTTACTAATTTGATTAAAGTAGTTGGCCAGTCTTTCTATGGCGTAGTCATCCTCTGTATTAAGGAGGATAGTAATCATATAGTTTTTATCTATGTTGCCCCAATCATTAATCACTGGGTCCAACCAGTGCAATCTAGTATTCTTAGACCAAATACAATCTCACATTACATGGTAAAGATCTTCTTTCTCTCCTATGGAACAAAAACATTTTTGTGCATGAGGCGAATGTTTTTTGAATCTTGCAGTACACATATTATTGTCAAAGCATTCAAACTTATACCTCGTGTAAGCTTTTCTGAGTACTGGATCAATAAGGCTATCTAGATAGTATTTAAAGCTATGTGATCCTTGTAATTTTACAAACTAGGGAGAATATCTAGATTAATTGATATTTACAAGATCTCTTTTTTATCCAGTAATTTTGGATTTTTTTCTTTATGTAAATGTTAGATTTCCAACTCAGCATAATGTTTCTATTGAGACGGCCTTTTAGTTTCAGAAGGTCGTACTTTTTTGCATGTCTAAGATTCTGTCGTACCAACTAGAGATATTATACCTATTTTCTTGCCATTGCTTCTTCTCATTAAGGCATTTGTATGGCAGTCTCTCTTGAGGCATTCTTATAACTTTCAGCCAATAATTACATTTTCTTGTTTCTACCATGGCTTGTATAACAATAAGTCCTAGTTCTCTTCTTACATATGATTCAGGACATGTATGTCTTAGGCCCAGTGTAGCTCTCAATACTTTGTAGATTGGACTAGTTAACTTGTCTAAATGTTTGTACTCCCAAATTTCTGTTCCATACAGAAGCTGAGTGAAAGCTTTTACTTTTACAGCTGTTACGAAAGGGCTAACAGAGTTTCCCCCATAAACAACATTAAATGTATTGCGTCCTTAGGCAGTTTTTGAAGCCTGCTCAAACAAGTATTTGACATGAGATGACCAGATAACATTTGTGAAAAAAGTTATGCCCAAATGGGTATAACTATTTTTAATATATGAATCATGAATTTAATAGTCTAGTAAAGCATACAAAAAGAAATTGGTAATACCATCACGCCGGTAATGTTAATACTACTGTCAATCCATGTTAATAGTATTGTCAATCAATGTTAATGCTATCGTTCAACAACTGAACTATAGTATTAACACTGGTACTAAACAGCACAAGCACCCACAAAAATGCCTTCTGCCCCCCACGTCGTCGTAAGCGCACCTTCCAATTGGTCTCTTTTCCTGTGTGGGCAGGCAGAACAAATTCAAAAACATGGCAGCTTTTTCTCTCACTTAGCGAGAGAAATTGACGATGTTGACAAAAGCATTTTTTTCCTCTGCTGCCTACTCCTGGCCATCTCCCCCTACTTTCAAATATCTTCCTCGCTGAAAAATCCTTTGCTTTTGCCCGGCTCCTCACTACACTGTCTGACAGATACCGCCGATGAAGAGAGAAAAAAACCACCCCAGCCCAATCAGCCTGACGTCCACTGGGACTTACTTGCCAGATTTTCTTCCCCCAGGGCTTGCCCCCCCACTGGGGTTGATAGGGTTCCCCCAATCCCCTTCAGGAACAGGATATGATCCCTGTCTTTAAGAATAGAGCAAAGCAAGACTTAGGCACCTATAGACCAGTTAGCCAAATGTCGAGTTCCAGGTAAGAGTATAGAGAGCATTAAGAAAGACAGACTCAACAGACTTAGTATGCAGCTGGATGAAGAAGAAGAAGAAGAAGAAGAAGAAGAATCTGCATTTATATAGTGCTTTTCTTACATCCAAAGCACTTTACAAGCAATGCTAGACTGGTAGTGAAGTGATTGAATGTGTGGTGGCGGCCATATCGCACATCATCACCCACACACAGCCTGGACAATTGCATGAACCGGCTTATGGGAAGGGGAATGTTGGCCAGGACGCCGGGAATGATTCCCTACTCTTTAGAAAGTGCCTGGGTTCTTTACTTCCACCTGGACACCCACCAGGACAACACCAGGATGGGTAGAAGGGACCTCGGTTTAACGTCTCATCCGAAGGACGGCACACCCCAGCAGTACAGCACCCCCCAATACTGCACTCGGATGCCAGCGATTTTTTAGGTGCAAGTCCAATCCTGGTGTGGGGCGAGAACCCACAACCTTCTGGTCCAGAGGCGGATGTGCTACCAACTGAGCCACACATAGAAGCTAATACTGACGTGGCAGCATGGAGTCTGCCCTGGGAGGTCATGTAAAAAAAACCTGATAGATATTTTGTGGAAGTGACTACAGGTGACAATAGGGAAGTAGTGGACTATATACACTACATATCTAAGGAAGTTGAAAAAATCTTGCACTCACCACTCCCATATGGATCACTGTATTTCTTTCAGTGTTTCCACTTTTGGCATATCTGATGACAGCAATACACTCACCAAACCAGCATTTACGCAGGCAGCTGTATCAACAGCACTTAGTAAAGGAAGCTCCAACTCTATGGATGCTGTGCAAAAAGTACACTTTTAATTTAACCATGAAGTACAAAAACAGTACATAACTGTATAAAGTGCAACATGAGAGGCCTATACAGTTGCAGCCAAAGACCTTGTCAGATATTTCCTGATATTTTGTGATAGCTCTAATGCCCCACAAGTCCATTTACAGAGGAGAGACTCCTGAAAGTACTTGCAAATCTGAAAGTGGAGAAAGCTATGGGGCCAGACGGGATACAATCAAGGGTGTTGAGGGAGCTCAGGAAGGTACTGGCTGCACCTCTGACAGCCCTATTTAACAACTTACTGGAAACAGGTGGTTCCAGAGGACTGGAGGAGGGCAGATGTAGTCTAACTTCATGAAAGCGATAGCAGGGAAAAGGCTGGCAACTATAGGCCTGTCAGTCTGACATAAGTGGTGGGGAAGTTAATGAAGTCACTTTAGAAGGAAAGGATTGTGGAGTATCTTTAATCCAGGGGTTTACAAGACATGATTTAGCATGGATTCACGGGGAGTGGGAGGGTCATGTCAGATGAACCTGATAGATTTATTCAACTAGGTGACCAGGAAATAGATCAGGGTAGGGCAGTTCACTGTCACCCACTTAGACTTCAGCAAGGCCTTCAACACCATACCATGTAGAAAGCTCTTAAGAAAACTGGGCAGTTTAGGGGTGGGTCATAAGGTGGTGAACTCCATATGAAATTGGCTGATGGCTAGGCAACAGAGGATAATGGTAAATGGAACTCACTTGGGGGAAGGGAAAGTGACTAGCAGGGTACTTCAGAGTTCAGTACTGGGACCTGTCCTCTTTAATGCCTAAGTGTCATTATAGAACAGCTGGAAGGGAAGTTATGCCTGATTGCAGATGACACCAACATCTGTAATAGGGTGGACACTCCAGAGGGGGTGCAGAGAATGTGCAGAGACCTGACAAAACTGGGGAAGGGTTCAAGGATATGGCAGCAGGGTTTGAATGTGAAGAAGTGCAAAATCATGTACCTAGAGCACAGAAACCCAGAGGCAGAGTATAAAATGGGGTAAAAGGCATTGATGGTCACCAAACAGGAAAGAAACATTGGAGTAATCATATCTGATGACCTCAAGGTGGTGAGGCAGTGCAATAAGGCAGTAAGTAGGGCCAGAGGGATGCTGGGGTACATAGGGAGGGGTATCACCAGCTGAAGGAGGGAGGTGGCATTGCCACTGTACAGATCGTTGGTGAGACCCCACCTGGAGTACTCTGTCCAGTTCTGGGGATCACATGTCTGGAAGGACATAGCCAGGGTGGAATCTGTTTAGAGGAGGGCAAAGGTTTTGTAGGATAGATGGGGTGGGGAGCTGAAAGTTTAGCTGCCAACCCACTCTGTGGTGCCACTGAAAGTCTGAATATTCTAATAAATCTTGATGCTTTTGCTACAGTGTGGCATTTTGTGCTCGTTTTTGTTTTCTGGCTACTTTTCAAGTACAAAGTCCTCTACAGGCCTAGCACAATGTCTGTGATCCTACAGCTGCTTCGTACGTGGACTGCTGGGCCCCTCATATAGTCCACGACAGGTCTGGCCCAATGTGCTTGATGATGCAGCTGCTTCATACCACTTGCAAAATCCACTACATGTCAGGCGCAATGTATGCGTGATGATGCAGCTGCATCGGTCCACTCACAAAGTCTGCTTCAGAACTAGTGCAATGTGTGTATGATGATGCAGACTACCCACAGGACCATTCACAAAGTCTTATACAGGTCTTTTACAATGTACTGTATGTGTGTGATGATGCAGTTGCTTCTGGCCTCTCACCCAGTCTGCTACAGGTCTGGGACAATGTATATATGATGTTACAGTTGCTTTTTGGGTGGCCCACTGGACCATTTTTGAAGTCTGCTACAGCTCTGATGCAGTGTGTATAAAGATGTAGTCTATTTGGGCCACTTGTAAAGTCCACTACAGGTCTGGCACAATGTGTGTGATGCGGCTGCTGCTGCTTTAGGCCACTTGCATAGTCCACTTCATGCCTGATGCAATCAATGTATATGATGATGAAACTGTAGCTACAATGTGGACTATACTGTATGCAAAGTAAGCTACCTTGGCTAGCTATCTCAAAAAGAAAGGAATTCATTGCAAAAAGCTATGCTAATGCACAAATTAGAGTTTATTATTAAAGCCACAAATCTAATGAAATGTGATGTTAAGTAATCAGAACTCTAACTCTGCCCGTCTCATGAATCCCACCACATTTGTTGTCAAAGCATAGCCAGGTTTCAGACATGTAAAACGTGGTATAGGGCTTCACAGCCCACTAGCCTGGGGTGGCAATAGCACCTCTGTGTTAAAATTTTTTATTTTATTGCCCTGGTGTATGGAAGGAAAGGGATTATAACAGTGACCGAACCAACAGCCAGGAGGTCCCTTTCCACTTCCCTGTCCGCCTGCTGCACCTCCGAGCTCTCACGTCTTGTGACGTGTGCCCAGAGAGAGCATGGGGACATGCCCCATACAAGCCTATGGGGCTAATTCTCAGACTGTTTTTACAGAACTTTAAGTAGCCTTTCAATATAAATGAAAGTCACTGCTCAACTATTTTATTTAGTTTTTGGTAACCGGGTAAGTGCACTAGCCATAACAATGACTATTTTCAGGCACAACCCAGGAGGGTAAAAAACAAAACATTTGCAATAACAGGTTACAATATATAGGATCACAACTAGTCAAGGTAGGAAACTACAGAGCAGGCTGGTGAAATTACATTACAGACAACAGTGGAATAAAATTACAAGAGACGAAACAAAATTGAGGTAAAGCGAGTTAACATAATATTATACAAAATACAATATTGGTTTGGTCATAAGTGCTAAGATTATCATAGATAACTAGGCGAGGTCATGCCTAGGAGACAGAAACATTATAGGGGTAAGATATAGGATGGTGTAGAGGGGTAAAGTAAATGGGGGAAGTGAGGATTAGAGAGATGGAGGTAGGCTAGGACAGGAACAATAGGGACATATAGAGAGGTTTAAGTCCCAAGGTAGTGAGAAAAGTAATAAAACAGGAGGTTGGAAGAACAGAAACTAATCATCGGTGGAGGCCAAAGACCAAGAAGTGGTAAGAAGTATAGGGAGAGGATATGGGGGTTAGGGTGGTTTGAAGCAGGTGCAGCAGGAGGAGTCAACAAGATGGAGTAGAAACAGTTTCTTAAAGGAGGCATGGGTTGATGCTAGTCGAGTGCTTAGATGGAGGGAGTTCCAGAAATGGGGGGCCCAGCAGGCAAAAGCACTAGCACCTTTGGACGTTCTGTATCTGGGAATGTGAACAGGGGCATTGTTTGCTGAACGAAGACCATATCTGGAAGAATGGTTAATAAATAATCCAGCCAGAGGTTGGGATTTGGTTTCTGATAATGTTATCTATGAGAGATCCGTAAGCATGAGACCTGGCTGTTGAAGGGAGAAGCCATCCAAGGTCAGAGTAGAGGAGACAGTGGAGTTTCAGCCTAGGTGAGGAGGAAGCATAGCAACAGATGTTGTTATAAGTAACGTCCCATTTTTGAAAGCTTGATTTACAGGCGGAGGCATAGGTAGTTACACCATAGGAGAGACATGGCAGGAGTATTCCACGAGCTATAGCAAGCCTAGCAGATGGTGTGAGCACATAGCTAGTCCGGTAAGCAATACCAAGTTTCATATTAACTAACTTGCAAGTTTGCTGAATATGGAGATCGAAGTTGAGCGTCGGGTCAAGGGTGATTCCGAGATATTTAAATGAGTTTACTACCCCAATAGACCAGCCATTTGCAGTGAAAACTTTGACATTTGCTTGGGAAGGTTTGAGTTTAATGTTGGACCCAAATAACATGGCCTGGGTCTTACCTTCATTCAGGATAAGCTTGTTTGTTATCAGCCAGTGTTGAATGATTTGGAGGTCTTGGGAGAGTTGTGTATTGATGTCAGTTACTTTCTTTGTGCTGGTGTACAGGACAATATCATCAGCATAAAGCAGGGAGGCTGAGTGAGTGAGATTGGAGGTGATATTATTTATGAATATAGAAAAGAGCAGGGGGCCTGAGATGGACCCTTGAGGCACTCCAATATTAATGGTAGCTTTGTCTGAAAAAGCAGAGTTAAATTTCACTGTCTGAGTCCAGTCGACTAGGTAGCTTCCAAACCACTTGACAACATTTGGTGAAAATCCTAGAGACTTTAGAGTTTTTAGGAGGATGTGGTGGTCAACTAAGTCAAACGCTTTGGTCATGTCAATGAATAAGGCACCAGTGAGGAGGCCAGAGTATATGGCTTGCAAGGTATCAGAAGTAAACTTGAGTAATGCCGTGGTTGTACTATGACCTTTGCAGAAACCATGCTGGGCCGTTGTTAGAAGGTCATATTGCTGGAGAAAGTCCGTGGCTTGAGTGGCGACAAGTTTCTCAAGAATTTTACTAAGGACAGACAGGATCACAATTGGCCTATAGTTGGATGAGTCTTTACGGTCACCTTTTTTGAAGACAGGGGTGATCCTAGCTGTCTTCCAAATATCTGGAACATGGCTGTGGCAAAGATAAGAGAGTGAAAATCTTAGCTAGGGGAGCAGCTATGTAGGGTGCCGTGAGTTTGAGGAGCTTAGGTTCTAGGTCATCAGATCCAATTGCAGTGTAATCCGACATGTTCTTGAGCAGTCTTAAGACATCACTGTAGGAGACTGACTTGAAAAAGAATTTGGGTACTGTGACATCAGTAGGGGAGGAGGAGAAAGTTGATTGGACTGGGAAGGAAGAAGTGTATTTGGTTAGATCAGAGAATTGGGTATTAAAGAAGTTAGCAACAGTAAGGGGGTTGTTACAGTGTACGCCATTTAGTAGCATGTCATCTGGGGTAGAGGCTTGGTTTGCACCCAGGAAGGATTTTATATGTGACCAGAACTTTTTAGAGTCACCATAGGAGTTTGTTAATAGCTCCTTACAATAGGAACTTTTGGCTTTTTTAATATCTTTCTTACAGGAATTTCGTAATGACCTCTAAGTATTTAGGTCAGCAGGCAACCCAGAGTTTCTATAAAGGAGCCAGCTTTTATCCCGCTGCCGGAGTTTGGAGAGTAGGCCAGATTTAAGCCAGTGTGTCTGACGATTCTTTTCCCTGCGGGTTACAAGGGGGCAGTGTTTATCCTGCAGAGCAAGAAAGTGAGTGAGGAAGAAGTTTAGAGCTGTCTGGACATCACTAGATGAGTAAAGAGGGGTCCAGTCAGTGGTGCTGATATCAGTTAGGGAAGCCCATGGGTTAAGGTGAGAGTAGTTACGGAAGGTAATATAACATGGACTGGATGTGGGTGGCCTACTCTTACCCCAGATGCAGAAGGTAGGGGAGTGATCCATGATGGCGTCCGCTAGGACTCCTGAAGAGATTATATTTTCAGGGTGATTTGACATTATCCAGTCTAGCAGAGTACTGGAGTTTGAGCACAGGTCAGTTCTGGTGGAAACAGTGATCAGCTGGTGCAGGTTGAAACTTTTAATCCTGTTTAGAGATACTAGTTGTGATTTACCCAACCAATTTATGTTTAAGTCCCCCAGTATTAGGACCTCATGTCTCCCCGACAGGAGAGATGTTTGTTCCAATAATTCATCCAGGCCAGACTGGCCACCTATGGGGGGTTATAGGCATAAACAATATGTAGTTTTTTAGAACCGGGTGAAAGGAGAGCATGTAGTGTTTCACAGTGTGTTAGAGGAGATGAGTAGATAACGGAGAGATTGAGGTGGCCTTTGAAGTACAAAGCCGTACCACCTCCTCTTTTCGGGGCAGGTCTATCCAGTCTCACCATGTTGTAAGATAGGAGGGAGCATAGTGAGTCAGGGATTGATGGCTTGAGCCAGGTTTCAGTGAGGTAGATGATATCAGGATCATATAGAGCTGCTCATGACTCCAGCTGGGCAAAGTTACTCATAAGGTTTCTAATGTTATGGTGCACCACAGAGAGACCTTTTATGCTGGAAAGCGGGGTAGGTGGGTTGAATAGAGGCCCGGGGCTAGAGTGAACATCACCTGAGAGCAGTAGAGCCAGTAGGAAGAGGTATCGTAGCTTGTGTGGCTGGAGGGGTTTTAGAGTACTGTTTGGCAGATGACAGTGTTTTAGGGCATAAGCAACTAAGTTAATCCAGGTCTTATTTAATAGCATTGGGGTAGGGTCACACGTTAGTGGAGGCATCAGAAGAAGGTTAGAGAAAAGGAAATCATGGGGCTGGAAATCAGGGCTAATCAGGGGGGCTCTGGGTAGAGTAAGCGTACTAAGGTGGACTGATACAAGCATGGTTACTAGGATGGACAGTAGCAGGAAGAGTTTCATGTTGGACTGGATGGGGAGACTGTATGCCAGTGTCGGTATGAGACCAGACGGCCACAAAGTAGAGAAAAGAATACAATAACCAAACCAACAGCTGCAGCCGAGTGTATTTGCTAATGCAGCTTAAAACACCAAGTGGAATTGGTGAAGGAATTTCATAAAATACCAGATGGATTTGGTGAAAAAATGTAAGACGCGGGACGTTGATCGGTACTGCAGTAGTGATCAGAAAAGTTGATATACAAGATATGTCTGTTTGGGCAAGGGAAAAGTAGCGACCAGAAAATGAACTAAGGGCAGTTCTAGGGTAGCAGCCCAGAGAAAGGGAGACGGCTGCTATTTTCAGGTAGGGGAGAGAGTACACTGAGGTCTTGGACTATCTAAGTCAGATAGTAGGGAACCTATTAGTTGAGCGGTGGCTTTCATTTATATTGAAAGACTACTTAAAGTTCTGTAAAAACAATCTGAAAATGAGCTCCATTGACTTGTATGGGGCACGTCCCCGTGCTCTCCCTGGCCACACGTTACAAGACTTGAGAGCACGGAGGCAGAGCAGGTGGACTGGGAAGTGGAAAGGGACCTCCTGGTTGGTGGTTCGGTCACTGTTATTTTATTGTCCTGGTGTATGGAAGGAAGGTTATAGCAGTGACTGAACCACAGCCTGAGAGTCCCTCCCTATCTGCTGCTGCACCTCAGCGCTTTCACATCTTGTGACATGTGCCCAGAAGAGAAACATAGGGGACATGCCCCTACAAGTCTATGGGAAAACTTAGATTGCTTTTTACAGAATTATAGTTTTCGATATAAATGAAAGTCACTGCTCAACTAGTAGGGAACCTATTAGTTGAGCGATGGCTTTCATTTATATCGAAAGGCTACTTAAGGTTCTGTAAAAACAATCTGAAAATGAGCCCCATTGGCTTGTATGGGGCACGTCCCCGCGCTCTCCCTGGCCACACATTACAAGACTTGAGAGCACGGAGGAAGAGCAGCTGGACCGGGAAGTGGAAAGGGATCTCCTGGCCAGTGGCTCAGTCACTGTTATTAACCCTTTCCTTCCATACACCAGGGCTCCAGGATAGCGGGCTGTGAAGCCCAAAACAGGTAAATATTACATCACACCTTTACTTTAAATAATATAGTATGAGGAATACAGTTACAGCACATGACAAACACTGCACTTACATGTTGTGCAATACAGTTACAGGATACAGACCTGGAGCACTGTGTGATGTTGCTGCTGCTTTGTGAGTGGCCCACAGGGTTATTTGCGAAGTCCACTACAGGTCTGGTGCAATATGTGTGATAATGCAGCTGCTTTGCTTGTGGCACACACGTAAGCAATATGTCCCAGGCCTGTATCCGGCAGCCTTGTGTCTCATGACATAGAAGTGCAGAGTTCATCATGGGGTGTAACTGTATTCTTCATACTGTGCTGTTTATTTATGGTGTTGAAACATATGTTTGAACCTGGGTTGTGCTTTGGCATTCACTTCAGTGGTGCTCGCAGGGGTGGTGGATGGGGTGGAGGGAGCAAGGTTTCAAAACACCCTAAAATCACATTTCCTTTCTTTTGTGGCTTTAAAAATGAACCCTAATGTGAGCATGAAAGTAGTATCTGCAATTCATATGAATATCTGGAACATGACATGGAGCTACAGATGATATCAGCAATATCTTTTGTAAGTGCTGCTTGATCCCTGACTTCACGAATGACAAAGCCACAAGCGAGATCAATAAGGATCAAGTAACATGAGTAACAGATATTTTCATTTTGATTTTTTGCAATTTATGCTTCTGCTCCCCTCTTACTCCGTCCTGAACTTCCTCCGGTCCCCCAAGGCTGATCATTGACTATCCTACCTGAGCTCACTTGAGGTGCCATCCTCCACAGAGCCACAGTGTGCCACCTGAGTGGGAATGGGGTAGAGGGGATTTACCCCAAAACATCCTCTTTGTCTCATCAGGCTGCAACCTCTACCCAGCCAGGTACAATAGTTGGATACAGTGGTGCCAGATCCCTTAGTCATCAATCACAGGGCATTACTTTTCTGTTTTCTTCCAACCCCACATGAGCCGCACATGCATTGGCTGCAATGATGTACGGACACAAGTGTGACATTGTCCACAGCCAGCACGGCTCCTCCCACCCTTGTTCACACCACTTCCTATTGTCCCCTGCATTCAGGAGTCAGAATGATAATAGCAGATAGGTCCTCCATAGGGGAGGCCTCAAGGTAGGAGGGAGAGGACCACACTGGAGGAGAAAGCAGCCCCTGGTGAGGGACTAGATCATTACAGGGAATAGATTTGGGATCAGGAAGGAAGGTAAAGAGGGAGGAAAGGTGCCTACCTGGTGCCTCAGCTTGGAAGGATGGACCATGGATCCTAAGGATCGCAAGGGCAGTGAAACAGGAGTGGGAGCTGAATGTCATTGTCCACCTGGGGACTAATAACCTGTCTAGGGACAGGGCTGGGATCATGCAGGGAGAGTTCAGGGAGCTGTTGAGGGGTCCTAGGCAGGTGGCACGCACAGTGACTTTTGCTGAGGTGCTGCCTGTCTCCTATCGGAGGAGGAGGATAAGGTTCTTAACACCAGGAGCTTCAACTTGTGGTCGAACGAATGGTGTAGAGAAGAGGGATTCAGCTACATTGGGGACCGGGGACCAACATGGAGGGATATGGGCCTATACAGACAGAATGGCCTGCAACCATCTGGGAAGGGAACAACAGACCTCAGTGGAAGGTTTAAATGTTACTTTGATGAACATTTAAACTAGCTGAAGGGAGAGGTAAAGGAATAATGGGAGGCTTTACCTGCCCCCCAGACAGTTCCATGTGATAACAGCAACTACCTAAAGGTGATCGCTGTTATCGTGAAGTCAGAGTGGCGAAAATCTTTTCGGCACTCTGACACCCTTGGCACACAGAACAACGGCACCGGGGACTTAGATTTTCATGTTTTCTGTGGGGCGCTGCACTGCCCTACACCCCATGCAGGGGGCTTTGGCTCCCCCGCACCCCACCCTACTAAAGGATTCTCAACTCCAGGGGGGTGCATGTTAGGGGGTGGGGGGTGAAAGCATGAAATAAAGGTTTGGGCCAGGTGCAATAAAATCTCACTAGCGCCGGACCTGAACCTCGTACCTCACCCACCCCAGCCGCAGGCCAACCTCAATGCCATGGTGCAGCTTGCAACCCACTGCAGCACCACCCCCTACATCCCTTCCACCCTCCCAGCCCACGCGCCATTCTTGCTCCCCCCCTGTGTACATAGCGACATCCTTCCTCGCCCATTCACCCACCCCTCATTTGTCACCCTACCCTCCCCATCACCATTCGGGATTTTGCCCTGAAGGCATCACCATTACGGACGGTGCCCTTCTCCATGTGCCCACATCACAGGCTACCCCTCAGACTAAACCAGAAAAAAGGGAGGACCCGAGGGGAAGAAAATCCACCAGGGAACAGGACAAAGAGAAAAGCACAGCAGTAGTAAATAAAGGGGATGGGAATAAAAGTTGTGAAATGAAAAGGGAAAAAGGGGTAGGGTAAATGGAAATGAAGGGGGGCTATAGTCAAAAAGGTGTGGAAGGCCATGTGTGCAAATGGAAGGTGTCTGCAAAAAATAAATTCCACCTTAAGGCCATAATGGCAGAGGCTTACCTGGATATTGTGACCATTACCGAGTCATGGTACACAGGGAACTATGACTGGGACATGGCAATACCAGACTACACTCAGTTCAGGAAGGATATGGTGGGAAGGAAGGGAGTAGAGGTAGTATTGTATGTAAGAGAGGGCATCAGAGCAATGGAAATGCAGGGAAACCAGGGGGGCAAAGGATGGGTTGGAAGTACTGTAGGTCCCCTAGAGACAGGAGCCAGAGCCATAATTCATACTAGTGTCATCTACAAACCTCCAACACAGGGAGAGCTGGATAAAGCACTGGGGGAAGCTACGAGAACAATGGCAGAAAAAATGTAGGTGCTGCTGGTGGGGAACTTCCATCTGCTGAATGTAGCTTGGAGTCTCCCAGCCTCAGCTTTGGCTAGAAGCCACGATGTCCTACACTCCCTGCAGAGGATGTATCTCAGACAACTAGCCAAGAAACCCATTTGTCATGGAGCAATACTGAACCTGGTGCTCACTAACAGGGATAGTATTGCAGACGTCAAGGTGGGAGGCTACCTGGGGACCAATGATCACCATACAGTGTGGTTCAGTATCAGTATGGTAGCAGAAACAAACCACACAAGGACAAGAGTACTGGACTTCAGGAGGGCAAATTAAAAAAAAAAAAGAAATGGGTAAATGCCTCAGAGATTACCTAGCAGGGGGAAATAGCCAGGGTGAGGTGGAAGAAGAGTGGCCCAAATTATGGAATAGCATTGTGAAGGCAACAAACATCTGAGCAAAAGAAGTGGGCAAAAACAAAAGAAAAAAAAAGACCACCTTGGTTCTCTATGGAAGTTGCTGAAAAGTTTAAGGTTAAAATGAAAGCATTCAAAAGGTACAAAGAGATGAAGAGGGAAGAGGATACGGAAGTGTATCACAAAAGGCAGAGGGAAGCAGAGAAAGTGGTGAGGAATGCAAAGACATAAACTGACGAAAGGATAGCTGAAGGGCTAACTAAAGGGGGCAAGACTTTTCTAAGGATTTACTGTAAGTGAGACGAGGAAGACAAGAGGAGGATTGTGAGGTAAAAAAGGACATGGGGAAACTGTGCTGAGGAGGATCAGGAGAAAGCAGATATCCTAAACACATATTTCTGGTCAGTCTTCACGGTGGAAGGCGAAGGGGGTGGACCACATAAAGGCAGCAGGAACACTGGAGGGGGGAGGTAGACACAAGTCCATTTACAAAGGATAGAGTACTGAAAGAACTTCTGAATCTGAAAGTGGGCAAAGCTTTGGGACCAGACGGAGTATATTCAAGGGTGTTGAGAGAACACAGGGAGGAACTTGCTATACCTCTGACAACCTTATTCAACAGCTCACTGGAAAAAGGAGCGGTTCTAGAGGACTGGAAGAGGGCAGCTGTGATCCTTCTTCATAAAGCAGTAGAAGGGAGGAGGTTGGCAGCTATAGGCAGGTCAGTCTGATATCAGTGGTGGGGAAGCTGTCAGACAAATCTGGTAGAGTTCTTTGACTAGAAGACCTGGGAAGTAGATCAGAGTATGGCAGTGAACGTGGTCTACTTAGACTTCAGCAAGGCCTTTGACACCATACATCATAGAAGGCCCATTAGAAAACTAGGCAGTTTAGGGGTGGGTTCAAGAGTGGTAAAATGGGCATGAAATTGGTCGATTGATAAGTAACAGAGGTGGTGGTAAACAGAATTCACTCAAGGGAGAAGTGATCAATGGGGTACCTTAGGGCTCAGTACTGGGTACAGTCCTCTTTAATGTTTTTTCTAAGTGGCATTACAAAACATCTGGAAGGGAAGGTATACCTCATTGCAGATGACACCAACATCTCTAACAGGGTGGACACTCCAGAGGGGGTGAAGAGAATGTGCAGAGACCTGAGAAAACTTGAGGAGCAGTCAAGGGCATGCGGCTGGATTTGAATTTGAAGAAGTGCAAATCCTGCACCTAGAACACAGAAACCCAGAGGAGGAATATTAAATGGGGGAAGAGGCATCAACAGTCACCAAACAGGAAAGAAACATTGGAGTAATCATATCTAATGACCTCAAGGTGGTAGGGCAGTACAATAAGGCAGTAGGTAGGGCCAGTGGGATGCTGGGGTACATTGGGAGGGGTATCACCAGCTGAAGGAGAGAGGTGGCATTGCCACTGTATAGATTGTTGGTGAGACCTGACCTGGAGTACTGTATCCCATTCTGAAGACCACATCTCTGGAAGGACATAGGCAGGGTGGAGTCTGTTTTGAGGAGGGCAACGGAAATGGTGCAGGGGCTACATCAGAATCCCTATAAGGAGAGACTGAGGGATCTCAGTATGTACACCCTGGAAGAGAGGAGAAAGAGGGGGACATCATAGACATCTATAATTACCTCACAGGGTTGAACAAGGTACTGGAGGGGAGTATTTTCCAGAGGAGAAGGTGCATGAGAACAAGAGGACATACAATGAAGCTGGAAGGGGGAAAATTTAGGAGCAATGGAAGGAACACTTTTTCACTGAAAGAGTGGTGGCTGTCTGGAACAGTCTTCCAGGGGAGGTAGTGAGGGTGAAACAGTCTTTGGCTTGAAACATGCATGGGATAGGCACACCAGATTCTTAGCTGGGAAATGAAGGGGTGAGTAGCTGAAGATCAGATAGGGTCCATGGTGACAGTATAGGCAGGGACAGATTGGCAAACTAGGTAGGCCAAGCGGTCCTTATCTGCCAACAAATTCTATGTCTGTATGTCTCTTTCTTGTGGCCCTAGTGTGGAACTGCAGGAAGGCGGGGAATTTCTCTAGAGGTATCTTTTGTTATGACTGTACACAATATTAGGAATCATGGCATAGCTGCAGGGATTCTGAAATGGATAGAAAACTGCCCAATCACCAGAGTAGAATATGGTACAGCAAAAGATTACAATTTCTAAGGTTGGAGGCAGGGACCAGTGGGGCACCTCATGGATCTGTGCCGGGGCCACTGTTAGAGTATTTACTGTATGATGTTTTTAAGCAATCTCAATTGTGTGGTGGTTACTCAAATAACCAAATTTGCAGACGATACAAAGAAAAGCAACCTAGTCAATGATGAGGCTGAATTGCCAGATTGCAGGGGAGAAAGACGGTGCTGGTTTACAGGGCTCTTAAAGAGACTAGAGGATTTGGTAGATAGGTGGTATACATTGTTTTACATGAATAAGTACAAATCTGTACGATTGGTTGCCCAAAACAAGGCCATAACATATAAGATAAAGACAATACACCATCTGTTAAAAGAGCAAAAAGGAGATCTAGTGTTTTTTCTACAGGAACCAGGACCATGAAGCAGATGCAGCAGTGGTTAACTGCATTCAATAAGTCAATAGGATGCTTGGATGCTTTAAATGGGGGAATAGAAAACAAATCAAGAAAAATAAATTTCTCTAGTGCTCCACATTGTCAATGGGTAGTAATTACAGATGGGTGTTGCTGTGCACCCCTACTAGAGGAAATGGCACAGCCCAAAGGCTGAATCAGCCTTGGAATTGTAATCCCTCTTTGTGGGCTTACTTGATTGCTCCATGTTCTCCCATTTCCTCCCGCTGCCCCCCATTTCTCCTGGTGTTCCTGAATCCATTTTGGTGCCCTAAGTGGTTCTCGAACAGCCCCATGTTAGTTTCAGCCCAGTTTGGGCTTAAAATGCTAAGCTGCGACCGGCGGTGTTCCTTTAAGCTGGCTGGTGATTGTGCATGTGCTAGAAGCACTTTGGTTTACCAACAGCCAGATTAATGGTTGAACTGGTGGCCTTCCTGAGGTCCTGACCCCCTTGCCAGCTAGAAAGGGGGCCAGTGACCTGGACAAGGTGGTGTATAATCCACTGTGAGGTCTGAATTTTAAGTTTGAAACTGGGCAGAAAAAAGCGAGGGCTCATACATATTAATAAGCCCTCATACATATTAATGAGGGTGCTGCCTGCCGCCTGGGAGAACTGTATTTCGACAACAGTGACAGCGAATCTGCTGTAAATAGATGGGAAAGTGTGAGCTCATTCAAACAGGCACTAAAGGGGTTACAAGACTGGGGTTACTGTAAGTAAAAAGCACTTTCTTTGGCTGCATTAAAACTACTAATGAAGAGCAACATAAGGACTGCTATGAAACTGTATGGGAGCAGCCATGTTGCTGATACTTTGACCCCTCTCTAGCAGCCAATGGTGTGTCTAGGTGCCCAAAACTTTGCCAAAGGACTTCTGGGAGAAGGAGTTAACAGTTCCAGGTGCCAAGAGACACAGTCAATCAGAGGGCTGAAAAAGCCATTAACTTTGGTGGACAACAGGGGACAGTCAATCCAAGGTCAAGACTGTGGGGAGAAGTCCCAGGGACTTTGGGGGGAATGGGTCAGTCTTGGGCTCTTATCGAGTCAGGAGGATCCTGTGAGAGAGAAGTAGAACTGTCTAAGGTCTTGTACAGGCCTTAAGTTGAACACTGCCATAGAGAAAAGAGTGGCCTTGTCTGAAGGAAGGCGAGGTTGAGCTGTCTTTAAGAACTCTCCAGGCATGTTGGAACTGTGCATTTCATTTGGGGGAAGAATACCTGCTGCAGAGATCCTGCACTGAAATGGAGATTTCTAAAAACTGTCTGAAGAGGCTGAACGTCTCTGGGACTGGGTGCTAGCCAGGCTGTGTAAAAGCTGCTTTGAGGATTGACCGAGTTGGCTGAGAGCTGTGTCCCAGCTGAAGCTACATTTGGAAGCTGTTCGAGCATACAGAGACTGTGTGAGTGAAAAGAGAGCAGGGGTGTGCATGTTCCAGAATTCGTGCTGCTGTTGTGCCTTACAGTGTGAACTGGAGCTGCTTTTAAAAGCCAAAAATCGGTGGCCAACCGGCCCTGGCATTTTGAAAACTGAGAGTTGCCTGGCTGCCCCTGAAGTTGCTGAATTGGTGCAGGAACAGAGTGGCCTCTACCAGCTTTGGAGACACTCTACGGAGCCAGGGAGGCAACCTGTTAACCCCTTCCAAGTGGGGCCCACAGTCTAGGGAGGTCACCAGCGCTTGCTGGGATGCCAGTGCACCTACGACCCTTGTGAGCAGCTGGCTGCAGAACCAGTCTCAGGTCTGTGACTTCTGGGGCTGGAGTGGACCTTCATTTGAGCTCCACTATGGGCCAGAAGAAGCTGAAGGTGACAAGCGGCCAGACCTTCAATCGAGAGAACAAGCTGCAAGACCTTCAATCAAGATCCCACCTTCTGAGAGAGACCATCCTCATCTTGTGGCCCATTGCTGTTTCATGGACTGAGCTCCACACTCCTGGACTAGTGACAGATTCTGCCTCAAGGCCCTGCTGTAGAGCTGTAAACAATGAATACCCAGGGCTTGCTCCTGGGATCTAATAAGGAAGTGTTCAGGTTAATTTTAACTTTAATTCTCCAACATCCTAGGGCCCCAACAGCTGGCCAACCTGTAACAACCTCCAGGTCTGCAACTAGTGGGTACCCCAGGGGACACTCAGGGTATAACCTGTACCAGTGGGGGTGGGCAACCTGGGGTGGACTGGCCTGAGGGCCCATGTTGTTCTGGTTTGCTCCTTTGACTAACAATCTTTTCTTCCCACAGCTATCCATCATCCAGTACCCCTATCCTAACCCTTTCCCCCAATAAAGCTCTGAGTTTACTGTTTGAAATTACTGCATACAGGGTATTTATGTGTCTGCCAAGTCATTGCTGGTTTGTGGTTCATGGTGGTAACTAACTATTGGGTATCCAGTGTGTGTGGTGGTTGGTACGGGAGGTGGGTAGGTGTAGCATCCCTGGGAGCTGTGCCAGCCAGTCACCTGACCCACTTCTAACTTACTCTGGGTGGAGTCACCGTGTTATTTATTATAACTTTAGGATAGAACCCTTGATCACTACTGTAGTAGGACCCAAGCCACTTAACCTGTTAGATGGCCAACAGGCAGGAGTAGCAGCCCAGTGGCACATGGCGCCTGGGCTACATCTTTGGAGGCACTGCTAGGATCTCCTATTCTCCAGTCATGCCCCTCATGGAGAACCCAACCGGGATGACCCACATCTACACTCCCTAGGCTGAAAGTTACAGTAGGCCTACGAAGCAAGATAAGGTTAAATTGGTTGAATGGAGTAGTGGCATGCAAATGGATCACCAGAAGTCCCTTCTGCTTTTAGGGGTACCCCTGATGTGGGGAGGAGACCATAGAGAAGCACCTGTCCACAATAAAGGGACTAGGTAAGGTGAAGGTCCAGGGTAAAATGCTTAATTCTGAAGAAAGGCTGTTGGTTGTATTAATGGAAAGTACTAATGCCATAGAAGCTGCATGGATACCTGAGACTTTGGTGGCTGAGGGGTTAGCTGAGACATGGCCCATTGTCACATCATTTAGTGCAGTTGCCCCAAGGGAAGGAAGAAAGGGGACTGGGCATTCAGCCATGTCCCCTCGAAATGAGAAACCCTAACCTGGTCATGTACTGGTGACTTTTGACTCCTACTGTAAGTTGAGGATGTTCTCAGGAGTCAAGACAACCCCAAACAGTGAGGATGACTTGGTGGTGTGGATGGATTGTGCCACCCCTTTTGTGCAGGATTAGCAGTGCTCAAAGATTGAGAAAACTGCTTGGTGGAGAGCCTTCGTGGGCCTGCTCTAGAAGTTATTTGCTCCTTACGGGCCACGGATACTGATGCCCTTGCTCAGGTATACCTGACAGCCTTAGAAAGTGTTTTTGGTAGCCCAGAATCTGGTGAGCACCTTTTGCGGAAGTTCAAGACTACACGTCAGCGGGAAGGGGAATCTCTGTCCACTTTTCTAACCTGGATGGAGAGAGCACTGCAAAGGGTGTTTAGGAAGGGAGGAGTGGCAGCTCAAGATTTGAACCATGTGAGGTTAGAGCGCGTGGTAAAAGCTGCTTGTCACTCCACTCTGTTAGTACTTCAGCTACATCTAGCAGATAGGAAAAGCAACCCCCCTCCCTAGTGGGTACTAGTGTGGGAAGTCAGATAAGGGCCTCAGCAGTTGTTACCCATGTAGGAAGAGAGGTGCTCTCTGGTGAGATACTGGAGTTGAAAACTCTGCTGAGGGAGTGTAAGGATGTGGTTACATTGGCCAAGTTGTTGGTGAATTGGGGGTTAGCTGAGCCCCAGGGGGTGAGTGGGATGGTCTCTAGCACAGGCTCCACAACTTTTGGAGGTGGGTCCCCAGCACAAGCATCCCCTACCGAGGTTGGGTTTAAAGCTCAGACAGATGAGCTAGCTAGAAAAGTAGCTGAGTAGCTGAGTTAGAGAGGGCATGGATGTCGGTTTCTCCCCAGAGCAGCAAAAGGGCCATGGAGTGGGGCCCTGTAGCCCTTAGTGTCCCGGAGGGAGCATCAGGAACATGCCCTGATGCACCGGCCAGGCAGCAGCATCAGGAGGTCATCATATGCCATCGTTGGGGGAATGAGGGCTACATAAGAAAGGGGTGTCAGATGCCATTGAACAGTGCTCCAGCTAGAGATAGTTCACCCGAGAGTTCAGGCCAGAATCAGGGAAACTACAGAGGGATCCTGTAAAGGAGCACACAAGGGCCCCAGGCAGGTCCAGCTCCAAGGCTCATGTGAGAGTCTCTGCAGCCAAGACCACCACATCAGCCTCACTCAACAAGGACAAGTAGGTGGGGCTGTCGACTGAAACTACTGTCACCATCAATGGGATTTCTACACGAGCTGTCTTGGATAGTGGTTCCCTTTTCAGTCCTGGTACGACCAGCATTGGTCTCACATTGAGCTGCAACTGTGTAGGGACTCAGTGAAAAATCATATCCCTACCTTGGTTACATTGCAGTGTGGATGGCTTTTCCAACCAAGGTGACTGGTGAGGGAGAAGCTGTGGAAATCCTGTCTCTGATCTATCCTGAATCTGAATCTATGACAGAGTGCCTGTGCTGATGGGCATGAATGCCCATACGTTCGGACACTTAGCCCGATTATGTTAAGCCCGAGAAGATGAGAGGGAAGGTAATGGGTGTCCCATTCACTCGTTGATCAGAGAGGCCTACAAGCCGAAAAGAGTGTCCCTCACAGAAGAGCCCAATGATCCTGTTGGAATAGTGTGGCAAAGAGATGGGGAAGAGATTGTACTGCCTCCTAACATGGCTTGGAACATTAGCAGAGTGGTGAGGCAGAAAAGGATGTAAAGAACCAGCTCCTGATGGTGGATGCCCCTGAGGAACATGGGCTACCCATGGGACTGTTAGTGAAGCCCAGTATCCTATCTGCCAGACCACATGCATATGTTAGGAGTGTTACTGTGCAGGTGAGGAGTGTTATGGACCGAGAAGTGGTGGTGAGAAGAGGTCAGACCCTGGTGAGGGTCTACTGTGCAGATATGGCAGTGCAACTCGCTGCAGTGAAGGGAGGTGCTCCAACTGGAATTGATCCTGGACTATCTGATTTGAGTAACTCCCCCATCCTGGAGGAATGGAAGGATGAAGTTTGAGAGCAGTTGGCAGCCAGAAAAAAGTTATTTTCCCTGCATGAATGGGACGTGAGATGTGTGACCAGTGAACAGCACCACATATGGCTCACCGATGAATACCTCTTCAGGGAACAATCCAGGTGGCTTGCCCCATCTGACATAGACGACATTAGGCAGCATCTCCAGGAGATGCTGGCTGCCAGGATTATCCAAGAATCAAGGAGCCCTTATGCGTCACCTATTGTTGTGGTGAGGAAAAAAAGTGGAGCTGTACGTATGTGTGTGGACTACCGCAATTTGAACAAGCGGACTGTGCCGGATCAATACACCATGCCCAGAATACAGGATGCATTAGACTGTTTGAATGGCAGCTAGCGGTTCTCAGTCCTGGACTTAAGGAGTGGCTTCTATCAGATCCCTATGCCCTCACAGAATCGGGAGAAGATGGCCTTCATATGCCCCTTGGATTCTATTAATTTTTCCAGATGCCGCAAGGGATTTCAGGTGCCCCAGCCACGTTTCAGTGCCTGATGGAGAAAGCTGTTGGGGATATGAACCTACTGGAGTGCCTAGTATATCTGGATGATATTACTGTATTTGGGAAGATGCTGGAGGAACATGAAGTTCAGTTACTCAAGGTCCAGGATGGCCTAGAGGAGTCTGGTCTGAAGTTGTCCATCGATAAGTGCCAATTCTTCCAGGCCCAGTTAAATATGTTGGGCACATAGTCTCTGCAAAGGGCATCCAGACTAATCCCAGTAAAACAGAAGCCCTTACCACCTGGACCACACCCTGGACCTTGAAATAACTTCAACGTCTGCTTGGCTTCTGTGGGTATTAGAGAAGAATCGTGAAGGACTACACAAGGATAGTCCAACCCCTTTTGAACTTTTTACAGGGGCACCTTCTGACCAACAAAAGCAAGAAGACTTCCTCACCCAGAGCCAAAGCAGACCAACCTAAGTACTTCCAACCATCAGAACCTTTCAGCTCTTGTTGGACTGAGGAATGTGACTGGGCTTTTGAAGACATCATCTTCTGCTTAACTCACGCCCTGGTACTTTCTTATGCAGACCTGCAGAAGCACTATGTCCACCACACAGATGCAAGCTTTAGCGGCCTGTGGGCAATGTTGTATCAAGAGTACCCTGAGGGCTTGTGCCCAGTAGCCTACATGAGCTGTAGTCTGAACTTATCAGAGAAGAGATACCCTGTCCACAAATTGGAGTCTTTGGTGGTAAAATTGGCTATTGAGGGCCAGTTCCATGACTAGCTGTATGGGGCTAAGATCACGGTGAAGACTGAAAACAACCCGCTTACTTATGTGCAGACCATAGATAAGTTGGATGCAGCCGGCCGTAGTTGGCTGTCAGCACTATCCACCTAGGATTACTGTGTGGAGTATCGCCCTGGCATGAACTACGTGGATGCCGATGCCCTGTCCAGGTGGCCCCTGGCCTATACAGCTGAGCACTCTGGTTGGGAAACAATATCTGAGCATGCAGTGAAGGCCTTATGTAAGAAGCTACATGGCAAAGAACTTCTCCCAGCAGAGGACGTTTCCCACCTGATGAACTATTTGGGAGCATCAGGAAGTTGTGTCCCTGTTGCCTACTGCCATCTCGCTGCCCTGGATGTGAGATCCCTACCTTAGCTGACCACTCAGGACTTGAAAAGGGAACAGAGAGCCAATCCTATCACAGGGGAGATAATTCAAGTACTGCAACACCACGGAGATCAGACCCAAGTGGATACTGTTTATCCCCTGGCCAGACTTCTGTTGTGAGAGTGGCCAAAACTATGGCTGAAAAAGGGACTGCACTAAAGGGAGACTCAAGATCAGCAGGAGGTGCCCCGTGAGCAGTTGGTATTACCCGATCGGCACATAAAGATGGTACTGAAGGCCTTGCATGATGATATGGGTCACTTGGGGGCTGAGCACACCCAGGACTTGGTCAAGAGCAGGTTCTACCAGCCAAAGATCGGAATCAATGTAGAAAATTACTGCAAGAGTTGCCAGAGATGCATACAGAGGAAGGCACTTCCCCAGAAGGCTGCTCCATTAGTCAACATACATACAAGTGGCCCAATGGAGCTAGTGTGCATGGATTTCCTCATCTTGGAACCAGATTCCCCCAACATCTCCAACATACTGGTAGTCACTGATCACTTTACTAGATATGCCCAAACCTACCTCACCAAGGACCAGAAAGCTTCTACTGTGGCATAAATACTGGTGGAGAAGTTTTTTGTGCACTATGGAGTGCCTCAGAGAATCCACTCAGACCAGGGACGTGACTTTGAGAGCCAGCTCATCAAGGAACTCCTGTCAGACTATTCTATACCATCCCCAAGGTGACCCTCAACCTGAGAGATTCAACCAAACCCTGCTGGATATGTTGGGCACCTTGGATCCCTGAGATAAGCACACTTGGAGTCAGCGAGTGAGCACACTGGTCCGTGCCTATAACTACATTTGGAATGAAGCTACGGGATTCTCTCTGTACCACTCATGTTTGGGAGAAAAGCCTGCTTGCCCATGGATCTATGCTTCGGGGTGTCAAGTGATGGTCTTGGGGTGGGTGACTGCTTGCGGTCCGTGAGGAAGTTAAAGCAGCAATTAAATGATGCCTATCGCCTTGCTTCAGAAATGGCCATGAAAAGAAACCAGGCTAACAAAGACTGGTATGATAGAAAGGTGCAGCCTCAAGAGCTGAAGCAGGGTGACTGAGCGTTACTTCAGTGCCTGGGCCTACCTGGGAAACACAAGATCACTGAGAGGTGGGGGAGCACTCTGTATGTGGTGATGGAAAGATTGGAAGGACTACCAGTGTACAAAATATGGCCAGAAAGAGAGGCTCGAGGGCACAAAGTAATACATCGAAACCATTTGCTTCCCATTGGAGGATGATTAATGGACACAGAGACTGAACTGGAATATCCTCCCACACCCCCAACCACTCTAGCTGCTGTACACAGAAGATGAGGACATAGGAGTAGTGATGCCATGGATGCTGGACCTGCACAGGTAGAGGGGGTATCAGAGGAGGACGAGGACTAGGATGATGAAATAGAGGGGGAAACTGAAGGTACTTCTAGGTGCTTTTATCCTAACCCCGAGTTAGCTCGGTTGTTTCAGGGACCGCCCTGCCTTTGATGGATACTTCTTTGCCCAGGGGACAGAGTGCAGATGGGGAGGCTGCTCCGGCAATTCCCTTTGAGGGACCACTTCGGACTTGAATACTAGTCCGACTGAGCCACTTGAGTGGTTTTGGAGCAATCCCCCCAGAGAAGCGCTTTTTGGAGGGCCATATCAGAACTGAATTCTGGTCTGACTGAGTCCTCTGGCCCCGGAATAGACACAGTGGGCCAGCAGATGAGGAAAAGGAGATTTTAGAGTGACCTGCCCCAATAGCATAAGGATGTACAGGCTAGGGTGAGTGTGACAGGAAATCTGCCTCAGACCAGGAGGTAGTCATAGATTCTGAGGTTTAGGAGACCCTGAGAAGGTCAGGGAGAACAGTTAGGCCTGTCCTCAAGCTAACCTACGATGCTCCTGGAGTATCCATGGATTTGCCCTCATTTGTGGTTCATAAAGGGGTATACATTACTCCTAGGTCCCTACAGAAGGTAGTTATGTGTCCTGTTGATGCTAAACCCCCTAGGTCTGGAGGGAAGGAGGACAGGAGAAGAAAAGGTAGGTGAGAGAGTATACAGGGAGAACCAACTCAGGAACAGTGTACTAAGTGAGACCAAGGGCTCTGTGGGGTGATACACTAAACATATGGGCACCACCATTTCTGGTGGTCATTGGCCTGGTCAGGGGTAAAAATTACTGCACTATATATACAGTGAAGCCCTCTTAAGCGCACACCCTCAGGATAAAAGGTTTTTGTGCATTTAAGTGGGCTGTGCATTTAACCAGAAAATCACTTCCAGGCACATTTCATTGTTTCTGTAATGTGCTTTATTAAATACCAAACACTCAAGTTAAAATGACATTACTGTACTGTCTTACAACACAGTACTACTTAAAAAAATCAGTAATCTTCTTTTGCTTTGTGTGTTTCAGTGAAGGACTGAAAATTAAGCAGAAGGATAAATTCAGTCTTTTCTTTTGACAAAATGAATATTCTTACTGTGGCCATGCTAGACAGTACCATGGCTGAAGTTAAAATGTTAAGGTGGACAATTTAAGGTAGTACTGTACAAAATGTGCACTTAAAAGCTGGGTTGGACTGAAAATCAATAGGAAAAGTAAAAAAAGAAATGTGCATTTAACCAAAATCTGCACTTACATATAATGCACTTACAGTAAGAGGTACATTGAACATTGGATGAATAGAAAAAAAATCGGGATATGGAAAAAATGTGCATTTAAGTGGGATGTGCACTTATCCGATGTGCACTTAAGTAGGCTCCACTGTAATGCTATCCTGTTTTGCATGGTTGTTGTGTTATAGTTAGGAACCGGGGGCAGATATTCAAAACGTAGCACAGCATGCAAACTAATAGTGCGGCAATAGCGCAGGACTAGCTCAGAGCTGCGATATTCAAAGGACCGGTTGGTGTGCGCTAACCGTAATAGCGTGGGGCAAAACGATAATGCATGCAAGGGGCAATGTGAGGGGGGGGAGTGGCCTGCATACATGAGCTACAGGATATTCAAAGCCATAGCACTGCACTAGGACACATAGAATGACATGTAGCGCTGCGCTAGCTACCGACTATAAAAGGCTGGTCTTACCCCAGGGCAAACCACTGAGGGGGAGTGACCACACCAGGAAGTGGAAATGGCTGCAGTGCCGACAGCAGTGATGCTGCCACTGATGGCAGCAGTAGTGGAGGAGGAGGAGAGGGAGCAGGCTCAACATGGGCTGAAATGCAGGCCAAGGAGACAGTATGCTGCAAACAGGTGGTACCGGCCCAGGGTATCCTTCGAGACCCTGCCAGATGAGTACATCACTGGCTGGTACAGGATGAACAGGGGTATGTTGAGGCAGCTATGTGAACTCCTGCATGAGCAGCTGCACCCCAACACCAGATGCAGCCATGCCATGACAGTAGAGGAGAAGGTGACAGCAGCGATGTGCTTCCTAGCCACAGGGACATTGTAATCACCAACGGGGGGACACCATCGGGGTATCGCAGTCTGCCACCTCACGCCTCCTGACCCAGTTCCTTGAAGCTTTTCTGCCATACGCTGGGGAGTTCATAGTAGTCCCAGCACGGCAGCAGAGCACAGCAAAGCCATGCAGCAATTTCATCGATTTGTGCATCTACCAGCAGTACTTGGTGCCATTGACTGCACCCATATCCCCATCTGTGCACCACCTGGCGATGGCAGTGAGGTGTATGTCAACAGGAAGGGGGTACCACTCCATCAATTGCCAGGTGGTGTGCGATGTGACTGGGCACATCAGCAATGTCTATATGCAGTAACCTGACAGTGCCCACGACACCTGCATCTTGCACCAGTTCCGGCTGTGCCAGACATACGAGAAGGGTAGGATACCCAGTGGGCACCTAGTCGGTGAGTAGCAGCAAACAAGGCACACACACACACCACAGCAGGGGTGGGGATAGGCAGGGGAAGTCAAGGAAGGGGCCTGGGAGAGTAACACAGGTGGTGCAAGGCAGCAATGGGCAGACAGCAGAACCTCACTAACAGGTGCACATCTCTCAACAGGGGACATGCCTATCCCCTATGACCCAGGCTGCTGACACCGGTACCCCGGCCGACCACAGTGGCTGAAGAGATGTACAATGAGGCACATGCCACCACCAGAAATGTCATAGAGAGGGTGTTTGGTATACTGAAGATGCGCTTCCAATGCCTAGACACGTCAAGCGGTGCCCTACAGGATAGGCCTCAGAAGGTATGCCGTATCTTTCTAGCCTGTTGTATGCTGCACAACATGGCAACGAACAGTGGGATACAGGCACCTGAACCTGAGGGACAGGCCGACAGTTACCCAGAGTCAGCGGTCAAGGGGATAGTGGAGCAACTCAAGTTGAGGGATCCTCGCATGGCCCACAGGGCTCTGGAGCACTGGGCTGCCATCATCAGGATACTGTCACAGGCCAGAGAGTGAGTACGGACAGCAAGGCAGCAAGACATGGTACAATGGTAAACAGTTTAATATGTACAGACAACCACAGCAGTGCTGACAACCAACAAAGCATGTGCACAACACAGTGGCACTGAATGCACGCGTGAGAGCAGTGTGATGGGTAGGTTTTGCAGGACACACATGTGATGAGGACACACAGCCATGGTATAGTGATGTGGTTGATGCCTGATATGTGGCGGCAGTGTGGGAAGGGACACCATGGCCGTGCATGTGAGAATGTGCAAGAGAAGGTGTGTGTGTGTGTGCGTGTGACAGTGTGAGTGCAAGTGTGTGCAGGTGTGTGGGAGTGCTAGTGTGCACATGTGAGTGTCAACAATGCACATGTGCATGGTGGCCGTGCCTATCTCTGGCGACTACCACCACACACACGGCATACACCATACATGTGGGACACAGAGCCAGGGGTGCTCTAAGCTGAGGACATAGTAGGAGAGGACCATGGTGAGGCTGGGAGGGCAGACCACCTGTGCCCCCGCCAACCAGCGGAGCCGGACAGGGTGGCCGGATACCCATGGCTGCGCTGGGCGCCTACCGATGCACACGATGCAGTGGTGCTCATGCCAGTGTCAGTCCTGTGGGTCCCTGTGCCACGGGCACGCTGACCCCCTTGCACAGCCTGCTGCCCACCATGCACCCCTCGCAGCACTGTGGTGAAGTCAACCACCACGGCCTTGAGCCCAGCAAAGCCGTGGTCCAGTGTGGCAAACATGCAGCCCAACCTGTCCTCAGCCCACTTCTGCCCATGTGAAACCCAGGGACACCGACTCCCACATCTGTGAGAGCTCATGCCTGAGCTCCCGCCACAGGCCATGCAGGTCCAGATGGGTCTCCTGCTGGGATGTGAGTGAGGCCTGGAGCAGAGGGCAGGCCCCGGGAGCATCTGGCTCCATGGCTGTGGCACCCTCAATGGCAGCTGGTGCTGGTGCCTGCAGCTCACCATGGTGGGGATGCTGTCGCACCGGTGGAATGTTCTGCTGCTGCAGGCCACTGGTGGTGAGCTGTGACCTCTGCGGGACCTGCATCCCTAGCCATGGAGGGCACCGCATGTCCAGTGGGGCACACATGGCCCCCACATGGCCAACCACCGGCTGCATGGGTACACCCATGCTGGTATGGTAATCCACCCCCCTGGCAAACGTGTTGCGGACTGCACCCTGCCACACCCCTGTGCCCCCCTCCACAGACAGGATGTAATCCCCCCTCCGACACATCTGACTCCATGTCGCTGGTGACTGTCAGCAGGATCACTTGCCCACCACTGAGATCCTCCACCTGGGCATCCTCCAGGGCTGCACTGATGTCCAGGTCCCCACCACCATTGGAGCCCCCCCAGCAGGTGTACCCCATGTCTAAGTGAGTGCCACACATGGTGCGCGGCTGAGGGTCCACAACCGGCACCTAGTCCAGAGATCGATGGCAGGTTCTTTTTTATTTATTTATTTAATTAGTATTTAGGAGACCTTTGAGCATGAGCTCTTTTACAAAGGTTCCACGTCAGGGTGGACAATAAGACAATACACATATTCAGTGGTTACAGAGGCCTGAGGAGGTTCTCCTCCTCCTCTGCCTCCGGTTCCATGGCAGCCATCCCAGCCTGGTCCTGGTGCGCTGCAGGCCCTGCACATACCACTGTGGAAGAAGATGGGACAGGGTCACTGAACGGTACATGCACAGTGTGCCTCACCACCACCAGTGCATGCACACCCTAGGATACATGCCACCCACCACAGACATGCACACCTCACACAGCAGCCCCACAGTCATAGACCGTGGCCACATGCACACACCCACACCACAGTGCACATGCCCCATCCTGTCAGCTGTGGTGGCTGCACTGTTCACATGCAAACCCACCCCATGTGTACAGTGTGCACAGCAGAGCACCCCCCAACAGTGCACCCCAGGCACGACACCAACACCAACAACCAGCACCTGTGCAGTGACACCATGCAGAGTGCACACACACGGATACAGACCTGTCCTAGGTGGTGTGAGAGACATCTCACACCCTCCACCTGGAACACTGGCAACGGCCACCGGGCGAAGTGTGGATGCCACCACAGCCATGAGTGGGTCCTCCTGCCACTATTGTATGGATTGCAGGCCACCTCCGGTCTGCAGTCTATCACAGAGCCACTGTGCCTCCTCCTCCTCCTTTGCCCGGCACAGCAGGTCACTCCAGTGCTTGCACACTGCATCTGTCATCCTGCCTCGGCCGCTGACTGTGTTCAGCCCTGCCGTCACCTCATCCCACACCTGGCACACCACCATGTCCATTGCCTTGTACTGCTGCAGCACCTGCTCCCTCTCCTTCACACCATGCACCATTATCCTCGGCTCATCCTGTGAAAAGTGATGTGCCTGTATACATTCATGTTGTGCTGCAGTACCTATGGATGAGATGTAGAGGGATATGTGTCACCAGCTGTGGTGGGCCTGCGGTGTGTGGCACACGTGGAACAGTATGTGCATGCCATGCTCAATGGCCGCACTGCTCACCCAGTAGTGGCATGGTGACAGCACAGGCCAGCATGTGCATGTACAGCGCACACAGCCACAGTGTGCTGTGGCCACCCCTGTGTGCACCATGCCACTGCATGACTGACAGCGTACACCATGTTCAGACTGCACACACTGGACCCACAAGGGCACCGCCAGCATCCATACCAGTCATGTGTTCCCTGGGATGAGGGACATCCCAATGCTCACCACCTGGCATTGTACCATGCCCCCATCAGCCCCTAGGGGACATGTGTACCGCACACAGTGCGTGGACATTATGGATGGTATGCATACAATAGCAGGCTACCAGGCACAGACCACATGGTGCTGTTGATGTCACAATGGGATCCACACAGTCCTGACCCTGTGACTTCTGGGCTGTAGCTGTGCACCACCATCAGAGGGTCTGTGACCTTCCACGTCCCACATCCAGGGTGACAAACGAGAGTCCATGGAACCCATGTCGGTGAGCCACTGTTGCAAGGCATACCTGCAGGCCACGGTGGGCCCCCCGGCCTGGTGACTGGCACCCACAGTGTGCAGGCATTTCCCACACAGCTCTGGCTGATGCAGGTGCATGGGCCCGGCACATGGACCAGTCAGCTAGACAGCCAGCCCAATGGCATTGTGCACCATTATGTGGCACCGTGATGGCCTGTGTGCCTGTAATCAGCAGCCCTGTCCCTGGCCTGTACAGTTGCAGACTGCTGGTGTGCAGTGTGTATGTCCCGGCCCTGTGATGCACCAGTGCCCTTCCACCAGTTCTCCGGCTGCTATACAGACCTGCCTCTCGCTGCTCTGCCTCCTGTGACATGGCTCCGTCTGTTGTGCTTGTTCATCTGCAGCTTCTGCTGTGTGCTGCAATCCCACAACACAGCACCAGTTGAGCACTGCTTGCCCTTTTATAGCCCAGCCAGGCAATCCAGCCTGTTACGCATGCAAATCATCGAATAATGATATGCTAATCACAGTGTTTGCACCATGCATACACAAGTGCCCTCATTTGCATGTGCCGGTTGAATACGGGCCTGAATAGCACCTTGCAATCCACTTAGCGCTGTGCAGACATTAGTGCCAGGTTATGTGGTGTCCAGCACCATGCTGTCCCGGTAGCACAGCGCTATGTGGCATAGAGTGACCACCATGAATACACGTGTGTCCCCTGTGCCACGCTAGCACCCCAGTTTAGCACAGTGTACCACTGCGCTACCCCACACAGTGCAGTGCTCCACACATGCATGGCGTTGTTGCTTCAGGGTCATGATGGGGTCACGCATGCGCAGTGTGCCCACTTCCAGGTAGCGCCACGCTACATCATGTGATAGCGCGGTGCTACTGCACTGATTGCTGGAGGGACCAGGGTGTGGAACAGGCTGTGCAGTACAGCAGGTGGCAGGGTACCAGTGGTGCTTGGGAAATGCCAGGGAGAAGGAGGAAACATGCTGTGGTGCACAGGGACAGGCTCTGGGGGGAGGTGGAGACTACCAATCTGAAGCAGCTTGTGCAGCAGAGGCACAGATGGCTCTTTGGGGAGATAAGGGAGGGTGACCTCCCACGATGGCAGGTGTAGGCATCCTTTGCCAGGTGGCTGACAGAGTGGATGGGCATCCAGAGGGATGTAGAGAAGTGCCATCTCAGGTACACGGACCTGCATCGTCACCAGAGGGGCCAGCTGGAGGTGTACAGATGCATGGTACATGAGAGCATTGTGCCGGTGCCAGGTAAGTGCCTGTCCATGTTGCTCACATCCGCAGCGTGTGTCGTGGTCTGCCTGAGTGTGCATACATGTGCCTGTATGTGTGTGCATATGTATGTGTGTGTGTGTGTGCACTGGTGTGCTGGTGTGCAGGGTGGTGGGTCGCATGTGGCACTGGTTGTGGGGCACATTGGGAGGGCACAGTGGTCCAGGGGGGCACAGCTGCCACATGTGCCAGGTGGCCAACATGGTGGTGGTGGTGCATGTGTGGTGTATGCTGTGTCCAGAAGGGGGACACTGCAGTCGTGCCATGAGTGGCCCCACACATGGCCATGGTGTGTGGCCATTGTGGGCGGCGGGACATGCTACAGGACCATCCTGCAGCCTTTACCAGTGTGGTGCAGGGGTGCTGTCACATGAGCACCGGACTTCCTACCCAGCTTGTGTGCCTCCAGTCACTGTGCGCATGCGTCCTGCACGGTTGCACCACTGTGCCCACATGCCTATATGCCCTATGTGCCTGGTGCATGCTCCATGGGTCATGGGGTCCACTGTGTGGGTATCCTCTGCATGCTATCACTGTCCCTGGGCTACCCTGCGTGTACGGTGTCATGGTGGTGGGCGTGTATCTTGCTGTGGCACTCATGGTTCATGCTGTGCATTGCACTAATGTTGCTGTTTCCCCTGTCCACTGTAGAGCAGATCGTGCAGCTCAGTGCAGGGAGAGGGGGCCAGGAGCTGTCCCAGGCCACATCCAGAGGCAGCCCCAGGGTGCAGGCACAGGAGAGTAGCCCCAAGGACAATGGCCTATTGCATGAGTACATCTCTTTCTTCATTTGTGCTGTGCCTCTGTTTTGTGTCGTACCTTCACTGGGCTGGCATTGATTGTGCTGGGGGTTTGGCCGCCAGGGGCCACATGCCATTGCTGCTGCGGCTTTGTGCTGTGTTGTGCAACACTGTTTCATGGTGCTGCCATTATCTGGCTGCCTGGTTGCCGTGCCCTGTGGCAGGGAGCGGTATATGCCAATGTCAGCATGCATGGCTGGCATTGCCATGCTGTCCACATTCACCACTGGCCATGTTCGGCTGGTCACCTGCCGTGTGGGTGTTCTGGCTGCAGGCCACTGCACACATTGCTGAACATGGGGGCCATGTGTGGCAGCATCTGTCGGTGCACCCCTGCTGGTGTGTGTGCCCTGTGGGTTTGCGTCTCCTGCAGGTAAGTTTTGCCCTGGCTTGGGTTGACCATTGGCCACCCACCATGCCTGCAGTGTGCTGTTCCTGCACCCCTGTTGTTTGCTGTTGCATTCTGCTGTCTGGTACATTGCTTTCTGAATGTGGGCAGCATGTCCCGACATTTGGTCTCCCATGTGGGTGTTGTTGTGTGGCCCACACACACACCACCATTTGGGGGTCTGCCTGTGTGTCTGCACCATCTCACTGCCTGTGGTGCTGGGGTGGGTGGTGCTGTCCATGCCTTGGTGTTGTCAGAGCCTGCGTCTCCATGTGCATGGGTGTTTGTGATGTTGCCTGTCTCTTCTGGGCCTGCCCTGTGGGTGATGTCCGGTTGTGTCTACCATTGTGTTTGGCAGCGCAACATGGGCATGGCTGTTGGGACATGCTGTCCATCCCTGTATGGCCACATGTGGTCGCAGTTCACCTCCTGGCTGGTTTCCCATCCTCACATGATCCCCCTTCCTCTTGTAGGTCCACTCCAATCCTCTTTGTGGGCAATGCAGCCGGAGGTGTCAGAAGGCACTGAGGACCTCCTGAGGTGAATCATGTGCCAGTAGTGCACCATCATCGAGCAGCAGGCAGTGCTCATAGTGGAGACAAGGAGTATGGCCGCCGTACTGGAGGCACGACTGCCTGAACCTCTGGGATCCCAGCCATGATGCCTTCCTGTGGACATAGTTTACCTTGCCCCCCCTTTACTGGACTGTGTTGACTGTTACTGGCCTCTTACCCCATTGTTTGTGTCCACATCCCTGTCCCCTCCTGTTCCGTTGCTTTCCAGTTTGGTTTCTGTTCCTGTGCTTTCTGTTTTCCATATTCCATTCACTTGTTGCTGTAGTTCACATAGGTCATTCCCTGTAGTTTAGTCAGTTATGTAGTGGTAGTATTAGCATTAGTAGTAGTCATAGTACTAGTAGTATTAGTTGTAGTAGTCATCGTAGTTCCTGTTGTATATAGTGGTTGTCACTGTAGTGGTGTTTGCTGTAGGTTTCCTTTTACTTGTTTGCATTATGTGTTTCATTACTTTGCCTTTGTCATGTTTTGTATTGCTGTTCAGTTGTTGTATACCTGTTTCCTTTACTGTGCATTTGTCACATTATACTTTTCTTCTTCATATTTGCACTGTGTCCTGTGTCATTTTTGGGTGCATGGCTTTTACAACAGGGTTGTTCTGTAATTTGGTTCTGTACCTGGGTCCTGGTGCCCTCTGGCCAGTCCCCTGGCTGGGTGTGTTTCAATATCTGGGTTCTGCACTGCTGTCTGCTCCTGGGCTCCCTTTCCAGCCTGTGCTCCTTTGCCTGTGGTCCAGGGCATGGCAGCTCCATCTGCACTGTGTTCCTGTGGGTGTTTGCACTGCCTGGGTAGTATAGTCGGTGCTGTCTTATTTGCTATATTCAGTGCTGTCCTGCTCCCGGGCAATGTTTGCACTGCACTGCCAGCTCAGTTTGCCTGGCTCCCTTAGTTTGTTTATTCAGCCGGTTTAGCACCGGGCTATTCCTTTTGAATATGGTGGCTTTTTTGGTCCGGGCAATATTTGCATGCCAGGCAGGGCTAACCTATCCCTGGGGCAAAGTTTTGAATATCTGGCCCCAGGTGTCTAGTTAGAAATGCTACTGCATGTTGATGTTTCAATCTATATTCTTACAAATGTTCACAGAATTTGTTCCTAGACTTGGCACGGAAGCCAAGCATTCGAGGGGGGGGTGTAATCCCTCTTTCGGGGTTTACCTTGCTTGCCCTATGTTCTCCCATTTCCTCCAGCTGCCTCCCATTTCTCCTGGTGTCCCTGGGTCCATTTTGGTGCCCCAAGTGGTTCTTGAACAGCCCCATGTTAGTTTCAGCCCAGTTTGGGCTTAAAATGTTAAGCTGAAACTGCCAGCATTCCTTTAAGTTGGCTGGCAATTGTGCATGTGCTAAAAGCACTTTGGTTTACTGAACACCGGTTTAGCAGTCGAACGGGTGGCCTTCCTGAGGTCCCAACCCCCTTGCCAGCTAGCACGGGGGCCGGTAACCTGGACAAGGTGGTGAATAAGCCGCTGTGGGGTCTGAATTTTAAGTTTGAAACTGGGCAGAAGAAAGTGAGGGCTCATACACATTAATGAGCCCTCATACATATTAATGAGGATGCTGCCTGCCACCTGGGAGGACAGTATTTCGGTGGTAGCAACAGTGAATCTGTTGTAAATAGATGGGAAAGACTGGGCTCATTCAAACAGGTACTAAAGGAGTTACAAGATTGTGGGGTTACTGTAAGTAAAATGCACTTTCCTTGGCTGCATTAAAACTACTAATGAAGAGCAACATAAGGACTGCTATGAAACTGTATTGGAGCAGCCGTGTTGCTGATGCTTTGACCCCTCTCTAGCAGCCAGTGATGTGTCTAGGTGGCCAAAACTTTGCCAAAGGACTTCTGGGAGAAAGAGTTAACTTTTCCAGGTGCCAAGAGACACAGCCAATCAGAAGGCTCAAAAAGCCATTAACTTTGATGGACAATAGAGGACAGTCAATCCGAAGTCAGAACTGTGGGGAGAAGTCCCAGAGATTTTGGGGGAAATGGGTCAAGTCTTGCTGGGCTCTTATCGAGTCAGGAGGAACCTGCGAGAGAGGAGTAGAATTGTCTAAGCCCTTGTACAGGCCTTGAGTTGGACACTGTCATAGAGAAAGGAGTAGCCTTGTCTGAAGAAAGGTGAGATTGAGTTGTGTTTGAGAACTCTCCAGGCATATTGGAACTGTACATTTCATTTGGGGGAAAGAATACCTGCTACAGAGATCCTGCACTGAAATTGAGATTTCTAAGAGGTGTCTGAAGAGGCTGAATGTCTCTGGGACTGGGTGCTAGCCAGGCTGTGTAAAAGCTGCTTTGAGGACTGACCGAGTTGACTGATAGCTGTGTCCCAGCTGAAGCTACATTTGAAAGCTTTTCAAACATACAGGGACTGTGTGAGTGAAAGGTGAGCAGGGGCTTGCATGTTCCAGAATTCCTGCTGCTGTTATGCCTTACAGTGTGAATTGGAGCTGCTTTTAAAAGCCAAAAATTGGTGGCCAACCGGCCCTGGTATTTTGAAAACAGAGTTGCCTGGCTGCCCCTGAAGTTGCTGAATTGGTGCAGGAACAGAGTGGCCTCTACCAGCTTTGGAGACACTGTACAGAGCCAGGGAGGGAACCTGTTAACCCCTTCCGAGTGGGATCCACAGTCTTGGGAGGTCACCAGTACTTGCTGGGGTGCTAGGGCACCTATGACCCTTGTGGGGTGCCGTGCTGTGGAGCCACTCCCAGGTCTGGGCCTCCTGGGGCTGGAGTGGACCTACAATGGAGCTCTACAACAGGCCAGAGAGGCTGAAGGTGACAAGCGGCTAGACCTTCAATCAAGGAGACAAGCTGCAAGACCTTCAATCAAAATCCTGCCTTCTGAGACAGATCACCATCATCTTGTGATCAACTGCTGTTTCATGGACAGAGCTCCCCACTCCCGGACTAATGATGGATCCTGCCTCAAGGCCTTGCTGTTGAGTTGTAAACCATTAGTACCCAGGACTTGGTCCTGAGATCCAATAAGTAAGTGTTCAGTTGAATTTTAACTTTAATTCTCCAACATCCTAGGGCCCAAACAGTGAGCCAACCTGTGGCAATGTCCAGGCCTGCAACTAGTGGGTACCCCAGGGGACACTCAGGGTATAACACTGGTACTAGTGGGTGTGGGCAACTGGGGGTGGACTTGCCTGAGGGCCCATGTTCTGGTTTACTCCTTCGACCAACAACCTTTTCCTCTCACAGCTATCCCTCATCCAGGTACCCCTATCCTAACCCTTTCCCCCAATAAAGCTGTGAGTTTACTGTTTGAAATTACTGTGTACAGGGTATTTGTGTGTCTGCCAAGTTATTGCTGGTTTATGGTTCATGGTGGTAACCAACTGTTGGGTATCCAGTGTGTAGGGTGGTTGGTAGGGAAGGTGGGGAGGTGCAGCATCCCTGGGGGCTGTGCCAGCCAGTGACCTGACCCATTTATAACTTACTCTGGGTGGAGGCACCTCACTGTTTATTATAACTTTAGGATAGAACCCCCAGCCAGCCCAGTGGCACTGAGGGTTGCGGCGCTGGATGCCACATCTTTCACCACGCCAGCAACCCTGGTTCGGGAATGAGCCCGGGCCACCGGGGGTTGGCAGGGGAGAGGGAGGATCAAGCATCTGAAGGACAGCTCTCCTCCCCTTGGGGGATCTAGGGGCCATGCCCGGCACAGCAGTAATCTCCGGTGGAGACTGGAGGTACTGACACACTTAGGGCTCATGTAGAGGGCTATGGGACCATTACAGGATGTTCCCTGGCATCATGTCACATTGGGGCTGTGCCTGGGGGGTGGGGGTGAAGGCGTAACAGAAAAAAGAGAAAATCCCTCTGCCTCCTGATAGGTGATGGAGGGTTGAGGGGGATCAGTCCACTATGCCCAATGTTGGGTCCTTTCTCTCGCTCCTGTGCTCTCCACTGCCTCGTGCCACCAGACTGGATTTAAAGATAGAATGCCAGGAGGAGCAATCTGGTGGTCCTGTCTCAAGGGACTCAGAGGCGGGGGCTGGGTGGCAGCGACAGCAGTTGGAGGGGCCCCTGCCCGGGGGTGCAAGAGAGGGGCTTCAGATGGGTGGGATCAGGACCCAGATCCTGAGTGTCCACTCCTGAAAGAGTTCAGGAAGGTAGGAGTGCAGAAAGAAAGTTGAGGGAAAAAAAAAGGATAGAACCCCCAATCACCACCGGTGCAGGACCCAGGCCCCTTCATCTGTTAGAGGGCCAACAGGCAGGGGTAGTAGCCCATTGGCACACTGCACCTGGACTACAGAATGTTGGGCACATGAGGATTCTGGACAGCAGCAACTTTCCTGTGCCATCAAAGGGGAAACATCTCACAAGTTGCTCTGAAGAAACCTCAGCTTCTAGGCCTTGGGGCTGCAATTCTGCATAGCAGGTTGGGGCTATATGGTGACAGGGTGCACACCTAAATTAAAATAATGTATCCTAAGCTGTGGCTTTCAAATTGGCCATCCCCATTTCTACTGCCTGTGCTTGGATTGGAGGCCACATCTGCCACATAATTCTAGGGTGTTATTTTGTGGGAGGTCTCCAATTTTATAAAAGAAACTGAGGGGTAACAACTTACTAACATACTAAAATGCCATCAGAATAGGCCTAACGGTCTTTCGTGTCTGCTCGTTTGGTCAGCCCCCACCCTGGGAGCTGACCTTGCTGCCCCCCTCACCTTCTCTGGCTTCTCCCTTCCCAGTTCTGGATATTCTCACTGCACTGGATTTTGCTTCCAGAACCCTTCCCCTGTACCTGTCCCATCCCCTCTTGAACCCCTCCATCAGCCCCCTTGGCAGCACATTCCATGGCTCCACCACCCTCTCAGTGAAGTAGCACCTCTTCCTTTCTCCCTGAATCTTCCCCCTCCAGCTTCCTCCATGCCTCCTAGTTGCCCCTCCTCCTTCCTTCAATGCACCTGACTGCTCCTCCCCTATTTACCCTTCATTTCCCGAAGACCTCTATCATGTCCCCCGGTCCCTTCTCTCTTCCAATGTGTACATATTTAGCTCTTCGAGCCTCCCCATAGATCCTGTCCCCAAGCCCCAAATCATTTTGGTTGCCCTCCTCTGGACCCTCTCCAGGAGTTTAATGTCCCTCTTTAAGTGTGGCCTCCAAAACTGCATGCAGTACTTGAGGTGCGGCCTCACCAAGCAGTTATACAGAGGGAGTATCACTTCCCTCCTTCTGGAGGTGATCCCCCTAGCGATGCATCCCAGCATCCTTTTGGCCTTGGCTGCTGCCCTTTACTTGGGAGAGAGTAGCATGGATACTACACCTGCTACAGTTAATGATATACCTACTTGCCAGAATATATGCCCTGTTTCAAAGACTGTATATGGATTAGGGGATTCAATAGTTAAATATACAGACAGATACACATTGAAAGGAAGTAAAGAAAATGTTACTACGAGTTACTTTTCTGGGGCCAAAATAAGTGATATCAGGGACATGCTTAAAAACATCATTAAGGAGAGAGATGGGTCTGCTACAATCGTTCTTGATGCAGGAGTAAACAACATCAATAATCAATGTACAGAAGAAATACAAGATGAATATAAAAAAAATAAGAGAGGAAGCTAAGAAGTTAAATTGTAAATTGACATTTTCAGAGATTTTACCAGTACCTAGAGAGAATAATTGTTATATGAATAAATTGAAAGATTTAAATAACTGGCTAAGGTTATGGTCACTAAAGGAAAGATTGGAGTGTATATTGCATTGGGAGTCATTTGTAAACAACCCATTGAGCTTTTGTAAGGACGGTCTTCATCTTAGTAAAAAAGGCAGCATAAAATTAGGACTATCCCTAAAAAGAACAGTATATAGAGCTTTAAACTAGAGGAAAGGGGGAAATGGGTTAATACACAGGTCAATCAAATAAAAGCTATTCTGAGTGATAATAAAAATAAGGATAATACTAATGGTACCCAGAAAATAAACAAATTGGCTGATTTAAAAGCTTGGTCTTTAAATGCAAGAAGCTTAAATAGCACAAAGAAACATGAATTAGAGGCCCTACTATTGGCAGAAGGTATTGGTATCTGCATGATCACAGAAACGTGGTGTGGACTGGAATAAAAGTATTGATGGCTATACGCTTTTTGAAAAAAATAGGATGAATAAAAAAGGAGGAGGTGTAGCAATTTATTTGAATAAAGATATTCCTGTCATGCTATCAAAACACTTGAGGATTCAGAAATCAAATCATTGTGATTACAGCTTCAGGAGAATACAGGGAAAAAATATATATTGGTGTATACTACAGAGCCCCCAACTCTAATAGTAATATAAACAGGAGAATAGAAAATTAAATTTAACTTACGGCTCAGAAGGGTGATGTTCTGATAACAGGGGATTTTAATTACCTTGAAATAAGCTGGAAACAAAGTTTGTATTCAACTGTGGGTAATATGCAGTTTGTCAACAGACTACTTGCATCGGATTTAAACCAATTGGTGCTTAAACCAATATGAGGGAACAGCATATTGGACTTGATTATAACACACAGATCAGACAAAATTACAAACATAAAGATAAGAGAAGGAATATCTAATAGTGACCATAATATGGTTGAATTTATTATTAAAAAACATTCAACGTATAACCAGGGGTACTACTAAAATGAAAAATTACAAGAGGGCTGATTTTAAAAAAAATGAAACAAGAATTGAAGGCATGGAATTGAGAAGTTGACTTGATTGGGGAAAAATAAACAGGTTATGTGGAATATTTTCAAAAATAAATTAAAAACCCTGGAAGAAAAATATGTACCAAACAAGAAATTATATAAGAAGGGAAAAAAAAAAAACATATGGTGCACCTCTATGGAGATGAAATTGATCAATAAGAAAACAAAGGCTTTTCAGATCATGAAGAAGTTAGGGACAGTAGAAAGTAAAGAAGATTATAATAGAATACTAAAATTATTTAAAAAAAACAAGGTTAGAAAGAAATAAAATAGAGTTCAGTCTGGTCCATCAAAGGGACAATAATAAGGGTTTCTTTACATATGTAAATAGCTTAAAAGGAAATAATAATCAGACAGGACCATTGAGGGTGGACGGGAAAGAAATAACTACTCCCAATGACATGGCTGAAGCCTTTAATAAACACAATGGGATGGTTTTTGAAATGAAGGATAGAAGGAGTCATGTTAAAACTGATAACATTTATGAACAATTGGACCTCAAGATTACCTTATCATTAATGCAGACATTTATTGATAATTTAAAAACACATAAATCAGTGGGCCCTGACCAGCTCACCCCTAGATTATTAAAACAGTTGGGAGAACATGTAGCCCCACCCTTGGTAAAGATCTTTAGCAACTCTTTTGAGTCTGGGGAGATACCTTTGGATTGGAGACAAGCCTTGGAGATACCATTATTTAAAAAAGGGGACAGGATGGAAACATCAAATTATAGACCTGTCAGTCTGACCTCTATTATTTGCAAGTTAGCTGAGAGCTTCCTGAAAACTAAACTGGAAGAAAATATGTCCATTATTGGGTTAGTGGATAAGAAATAGCATGGGTTTAAAAAAATAGAGGATGTACAACAAATCATCTTTGTTTCTATGAAAAATTAAAAAAAATTGACTGGAGAAAATGTCCCCATAGATGTTATCTTCCCGGACTTCCAAAAGGCCTTTGATAAGGTCCCATATTATACTTTAATTGAAAAAATGGTAAAATTAGGGATTGATAGTAGTATTACAAACTGGACAAACAACTGGTTATCTGACAGATATCAGAGAGTGAGAGCAGTAGGAGAATGTTCGGCACCCATTGAGGTATCGAGTGGAGTCCTGCAGGGGTCGGTGATGGGGCCGGCTTTGTTTTCAATTTTTTTAGTGACTTACAGGTTGATAAAGAAAATTATATAAAATTTGCTGATGACATTAGGTTGGGCGGACCAGTTGGAACTGTAGAACAGCAACAGGATATGTTATGAGACCTAAAGACAATTGAGGATTGGGCAGTTAGAAATAAAATGCCCTTCAGTGTGCAAAAATCTGTTAGCATGCACCTGGGAAGAAGCAACATTTCACAGTCTTATGGTTTAAATGGGGTAATATTAAAAAAAGCATGTTGTGAAAAAGATTGTTGGAACATCGTGGATGATACGTTACATTTTAGCAAACATAGGTCCCATATGTTGACTAGAGCAACCTATATGATAAAAAATATCAACTGGTGTTTCTTTAATAAATTGATGAACCGTAGGCTGCCCTTGTGCAAACTGTATATAAGACTTTACCTAGATTACGAATCCCAGATATGGAACCCGTATAAACTTGGTGACATTAATAAATGAGAAAAGATACAAAAAAGATACACAAAGTCAATAGGTCCTTTAGATAAACTGAAATATAAGGATAGGTTAAGTAAAACTGGTTTGTTCTCTTTAGCACAGAGAAGGGTAAGGGGAGATCTACTGATGTTATATAAGATAATGATGGACAAAGAATTGACTACAGAAATGAATATCGAAGAGATTGAGAAGCCAGATGGATTAAGAGGTCATAAAAAACAAATTAAGCTGACAGTATCTAGATGAAATGGGGAATACTACTCCTTTGTAAACAGAACATGAAGACTGTGGAACATGCTTCCCAGGGAAGTTGTGAATAGTAAAAACCTGGATGAATTTAAAAAGAATGTTGATGAATGGCTGACCGAAAATGGGGAACGTTGGGCCCACTGATGTGAGGAGTGATAGTATGGGCAAGCGATGCCTTCTTTCACTCTATACCCAGTATAAATACCCAGTATAAAAACAAAATAAAACAAAACAAAAAACTATGGTGCCTCAGGTAAGTACCTGTTTTCTCTTTATCTAACTGCGGCTTCCCTGGGATCCCCCAGCCTTTGGGCATCGGTACCCCCCTCCCTTCCTCCCCAGTCTTTTAGATTTGCTGTTCAGTATGTTGATTTTTTTCTGTTTTTGTCAGGTGCTTGCTTTGTTTTTTCTTAATTTGGGGACATTTTCCTTTTAGGAGGGCTCTGTGTGAAAGGACATTTTCCTTTTAATTGGGCTCTTTTTGCAGGGACCTTGCCCTTTTAACTCCACACCAGTTTTTCACAGTGGAGCTTGCCTGGTGAAGAACTTTTGGTCTCTGTTAGCATTGGAGCCTTTTCTGGCATTTTTGGTGTTGTTTTCCACCCTTCAGTCATTTGGCAGTTTCCTTTCGGCTCTGTTAAGCCACACAGTTTTCCAGCTGTTTAACAGCCAGTGTGGCCATCAGGCATGTGCCTTGTTGTTTCTTCCTTTATTAGCATAGTGTTTCTCACATGCCTGTGTTGTGCATGCCGCTGTTGACATGACAACATCATGCTTAGCATCAGGACATCACGCACACGCTATTCGAAGGGTGCGCACACACACCTGCACTTCTACAGTGCTAGACATGGTGATTCTATCTGTTTATATTTTTTGGCCTGGTTGCTTAAATCCTTTTTCCTGTAGGGGGTGTGGCTGATCAGAAGCTTATTCAGCCTTGCTAGCCGCTTTGGCCCACATTGGTGTTGGGGGTCGTGTGGCAACAGTCTTCTATACTGCTTTTCAATAGAAACATCAGCTCTTTATCCTTGGACTTCTGCAAGACAATTTTTCCTTGGCACCATGGTATATCAGAGACTTCTTACGTTCAAAAGATGTAAGACCTGCAAAAGGGTAATGAGACCCTCTCCAATGGATTCCTATTGCCCCATTGTGTTTCTCAAGCTAATATGCCTCTTACACCCCCCCCCAGTGGGACTTCCAAGCTGGGGGGATACACCTGGTGTACCAGTTGGTAGTGGCAAAGCAGAACTGTATAAAATACTTATTATTGCTCTTAGGAGAGCTTTTGGGCCCAGATGTTCTGCAGGACATCACATCAGACACACCTCACCCCAAACTGGGCCCCTCAAGTCAGGGGAGCCTACACAGGCATGTTCAGGTATGCTGCAGCAGGACAGGGCTGCTATTAAAGATCTGCAGGCAGACCCCAACCCTGACCGTGCAGAGGGTCAGGATGAGGATATCAAGGATCTTGGGGAAAATCCTAACCCAAAGAAGTTACTTGATGAGGAGAAGGACAAACCCTTTGAGGAGGAGGAGGAGTAGGAAGGGGAGTGGACAGAGTCGAAGAGGAGGATTCCTATCCCTCCACTGTTTGATACCAAGTCTTTGTCCTATCTCATAAGTGAGGAGTGTAGGTCATTACAACTCAAGGAGGTGCAATCCATGGAGGCAGTGAATGTGAATCCAATCCTGTCCACATCCTTCTCTGCTCCAAAGTGCTTTTCAAATTTATTCACTGTGACCAAATAATTGAACTGGAATGGGCCTGTGCGGACCAAAGGAAATATCTGCCAAGACATAAAGCAAAGTGGTTTCCTTTTTTTGGAAGAAAATACTCGCAAGTGGGAAACCCCTCCTCTGGTGGATCAGGCGGTTCATAATTCCATCAGACATACCACTATCCCTATTGAAGGGTCCTTGGTCTTAATGGATTAGCACAAGAAGTGGGTGGATGCTGCAGAAGAGCCTTTGCATCCAATGATGGAAACTTGTACACCTCCTATGCCTCCTTCATTGCTGCCAGAGCCTTAAACTTGTGGGCTATGAGTTTACGACCCTGGGCAACTTCTCCCCCCCCCCGATTTGGAGTGGGCAAGAATATTGCAGTTGTTATCCATGGCCTCTACCTTCTTAGGGGATGCCATGGTGGAAAACTTATGCATGCCAACTTGCTCCACCTATCACATTGTGTCAACTATCCAAGGTGTGTGGCTTTGGCATTGGGTAGCTGATCAGGCTTCAAAGACCAAGCTGTTCAATCTAGCCTTTGAGGGAGGCTTGTTGTTTGGTTCCAGCCTAGATGATACTTTGAAAAATATTCAGGATAAAAAGGTCCATCTTCCAGCATTAAAGCAACAGCAAAAGGCCACATCTACTCAAGAAGGTCAAGAAGGCAACCAACAGAGGCAGTTCTGAGGGGGGGTTTCATTCCTTTTGGAACTTCAGAAACCAAAGAAGTAAAGGAGCCTATTCTGGTTTCAAGAGCAATAGTAGCAGAGGAGTCCTTGCACGAAGATGCAACAGAGGCCCAGGGCAATAAGCGGGCACCTCAAAATGAAGGTACATGGGCCCATCTCTGCCTCCTTTACCTTGGTGGAAGACTGCACAATTTGTACACAAGATGGGTCCAGATAACATCAGATGCTTGGGTTTTGGAAATTCTGGTTTAAGGTTAGGCAATAGAATTTTCAAAAACCCTCTCAAAGCTGGGCTTCCTGCTGTCCCCAATTCTGAAAGACCCCATGAAGAGGAAAACAGTGTCAGAGACTCTGGACCACCTCACTCAAATCAGGGCGATTGTGCTAGTGCCTCCCAGAGAGCGAGGCCAGGACTTCTACTCGATCTATTTCAGTTCTCAAGAAGTCAGGTGGTTTTAGGCCCATTCTGGATCTGAAACACCTAAACAAGTTTGTGCACCACATGACCTTCAAGATGGAGTCCCTACATTCAGTCATCTGAGCTGTCTGGCTGGGGGATTTCCTAGCTTCCACAGGTCTAATGGATGTGTATCTCCACATCCCCATCCTACAGTCTCATCAGAGGTTTCTCAGATTCACAGTTCTGGGGCTCTTCCTTTTGGGCTGGCAACAGCCCCCAAGGCCTTCTTGAGGGTGCTCATAGTACTGATGCCTCAATTCTGTCAAGAGGGCCATCATATCTATCCTTACCTGGACAATCTGCTCATTCGAGCACGGTCTGCACCATTAGCCAGGATGTCAGTGACCTGGACCTTGGAGGTGCTGAAGTCCCATGGCTGAGTGGTGAATAGGGAGAAAAGCTCTTTCAAGCTGTCACAGACCCTGGAACACCTGGGATCAGTGTTCAAAATGGACCAGGGGAAGGTCTTCCTCTTGCCAGCCAGGATGGAGACCCTGTTGAGAGAGGTTCAGTGGCTGAAGCGCAATCGTTGGCTTCACCTGACCACTTGCTATGAATTCTGGACCTCATGATGGCAGCAGTAGAACTAGTCCCATGAGCTCACCTTCATATGCGGCTCTTACAGATGGATTTACTGTCAGCCTGGGGTCTGACCTTGAAAGATTGTCAGGCCAGGATCCCCCTCTTACCGCAACTGTGGCCGTCTCTGAGTTGGTGGGTGAGGTTGAAGAATCTGAGCAAAGGGTCCCCCTTGGAAGTGCCCCTTGAGTTGATTCTTTTTTTTTACTATTTTATTTCGCTCCTTACTTCCTCTGGCCAGCCCCATTCAGACTAAGTCCCCCCAGCACCATCACCCAGTTTCCTTAGGACTTATCTTTATCACAGATCTCTGCCACAGGACCCGTGGTTGTGCCTGTCCACCGATGCGGTGCCTGCAAGGGGTCAGTCTCTCATCCTGCTGCATGGAGGGTTTTTTCCCCTCCACTTTTCTTCCCAGGCCCATGGATGTGCAATGGGTGCCCCAACATTGATTGTGACATCTGATGCCAGTCTGTTGTGTTGGGGACAGTCCTGGACCACGCTCCCTTTCAAGGGACTTGGTCAGTGCAGGAACAACACCTACACATAAATGTTCTGGAGATGAAGGCGCTGCACCCCACTCTCCTTCATTTTGAAAGTCAGGTGCAGTCAAAAGCCATGAAAATATGGTCAGACAATGCTGTCACAGTGGTGTACATAAACAATCAAGGGGGTACAAAGAGCAGGGAGATGCTGAAAGAAGCCACCCATCTTCTGCTGTGAGCAGAGCAGAAGCTTCTCTCTCTGTCAGCAGTCCACTTGGCAGGGGAGTTGAACATTCAGGCCAATTGGTTAAACCATGAAAATGTTCATCCAGGGGACTGGATGCTGAACCCAGAGGTGTTTGACCTTCTGTGTCAAAGGTTCAGTCATCCTCAGATCAATCTGTTCACCTCCAGTCACAATGCTCAAGTTCAATGGTTCTTTAGCTGCTACCGGTGACCACAGACAGAAGAAGTGGATACCCTGTCACAGAAGTGGAATTTCAGCAGAGCATATGACTTCTCTCCTCTGCCTCTCCTCCTCATAGTCATACGCAAAATAATGCACTCAAGAAGAAGTTTTCTTCTAATAGCTCCAGAGTGGCTCAGAAGACTGTGGTTCTTGGACTTCATGAACCTAGCTCAACACACACTATTTTGCCTTCCAGTGCAGAGGGGACCTTCTCTCATAGGGCCCAATTCTGCATCCAAATCTGGGAACAATGCAGCTCGCTGCCTGGTTCCTGAATGGAGGAGACTCTTGAAACAGGGGTTCTCCAAGAAGTTGGTGGACACTTTGATGTCTGCCAAGAAGAATTCTATGTCAGAAACTTATGCTTGCATATGGACTACCTTTTTGGCTTGGGTCGGGGAAAGAAAATATCCAGTTTTTCAAAGCCTCAGTCCACAGCTTTTGAATTTCCTGCAGGAAGGAGTGGAAAAACGTTTGGCCCTGAGCACCCTGAGAGGTCAGGTGTTGGCCCTTGAAGCCTCCTTGGGGATGTCACTAGAGATTAACTGCGAAGTTATTTATTTTCTGTGGGCTGTCAGCAGGAGCTGACCTCTGTTCCAATCCCCTGGTTCTCACATGGGATCTGAACCTGGTTCTATAGAAACATAGAAATTGGTGATAGAAGGGGACCTCAAGATCCATTTAGTCTGCCCGATATGGGTAACTATCCCTTCCCTTCTATCCTTTCTGTGAAATGATACCATTGTGCCTGTCTCAGGTGTTTTTGAGCCCATTTACTATTTTGGCCATCGCCACTTCCCAGGGCAGGCAATTCCATGGGTCAACCACCCTCTCAGTGAAGAAGAACTCCTTAACATTGCTCCTGAATTGCCCACCCTTGAGCCTCATATTGTGTCCTCTAGTTCTGATGCTTTTCTTCTCCTGAAGGATTTCCTGTACTCCTACCTTATTTATACCCTTGATATACTTGAGTGTCTCAATCATGTCCCCCTTCTCCTTCCCCTGCTCTCGGTAAGGAGCCTTTTGAACTGCTTTTATCAGTACCGTTAGACGTGCTGTCTTATAAGGTGTGTTTTTCAGTTGCTATGTGCTCAGCCAGGAGGATTGGTGAGCTCCAGGCTTTGTCCCACAAAGAACCATACCTTGTAATGCATAAGGACAAGGTTGTACTCAGAACAGTCCTGTCCTTCATTCCAAAGGTTCCCACGGCCTTCCTTGTGAACCAGGAAATCTGTCTTCTGTCCTTCTGTCTGTAACCTACTCACCCTAAGGAAAAGGAGTGGCACACGTTAGATTTGCAGCAGGCCATTAGGACATACCTTAGATGGACTGCTGAGTTCCAGAAATTGGATAGGTTGTTCACCCTTTTTGGAGCAGCTGTGCAGGGACAAAAAGTCTCCAAAGTCACCCTAGCTAGGTGGCTGAAGGTCTGCATTGCCAAGGCTTATGTCACAGTTAAGAAGAGGGCTCCAGCCCTCATCAAGACTCACTCCACCAGGGTTATGCCCACTTCTTGGGCAGGGAGAGATAAAGCATCTATTTTAGAGTTCTGTAAGGCAGCTACATGGTCCTCCATCCGCATGTTCACCAAGCACTACAGACTGGATGTTCAGAGCTCTGCTGATGCAGCCTTTGGTTGCAGAGTATTGCAGGTGTCAGTTAGCAGGTAAATTCCTTTCATGTACATGGTTGATGTATGGGATAATATTCTCCCCCACCCAGTTTTTTTCATGGGTACTGCTTCTTAGAACCCATCTGTAATTACTACCAATTGACATTGTGGAGCGCTGCAGAAAGAAGAAATGTCTTCATACTTACCGTAATTTCCTTTTCTGTTAGCTCCTACATTGTCAATGGGGCCTGCCCGGGATCCTTTCTCCTGCAGGAGAATATTATCCAGTACACCAGCGTGGGGATGTCCGTTGTCTTGTTACAGCCTCTGTAAGTCTGTCAGGACATCCCTATATAGTTTGCCTCCTGTGCTTCTGTTTATTTAGATATACCAAAAAAAATGATAAGGAGAGCAGTTCCACATTAGAATGTTGGTTGCTATTACGCAGTTTTTACAGGTTCGAATTTGGTGTTAACCAAGAGTGCTTCCTTTGTTGCAGGTGTGAGTGCTTACACTGCCTGCAGTTCTTTGCCTTGTAATAAGGCCATTTTTCTTTCAAGTTGATTCTGTTTCTGCAAGAGCTTCCAAGATGTAGATTTTTGGAAGACAAGCCTTGATCACTCGCTTTCTGTTTTCTGACGAGGTAGGCCACTGTTTACTATATTCTATTCTGGCTAGAGTCATGTCTGTGTAGACAGCTAATTGTGTGCTTTTCATGACAAGTTGGCCAGTATGGCATTTATTTCCATATTTAGAGGCACTGAGAGGACAGTATTGACTGGAGAGTTGCTGCTGTCCAGAATCCCCATGTGCCCAAGTAGGGGTGCACAATACTCATCTGTAGTTACTACCCATTGACAATGTAGGAGCTAACAGAAAAGGATGATATGGTAAATATGAAGAAATTTCTTCTACTGCCACTATATAAGGTACCAGTACAGCTTCACCTGGAGTTTTTCTTCTCTTTTGTCCAGTTTTTGGAAGAGTACTACAATGAGGTTGTACTGTATAACTGGAAAGATCCAGAGTAGAGTGACAAGGATAATTAGGGACATGAAAGAGCTGGTGAACAAAGAGAGAGAGAGAGAGAAAACATAACAGCTGGAATTATTTTCTCCAAACAGAGGAAGATGAGGGGAATGATTCATGTACAGTATTTTAAATGTTGAACAGTACTGAGAGGAAGACTGAAGCTGGTGACTTTTTGTAAGCCAGAAAAGAATACGTGGATGGGGGTGGGGGTGGGGTGGGGGCTGAAACTTAGCAGGTCATGATTAGAACAGAATTAAGGAAGCATTACCTCTCTCAGAGTGTGGTGGCTTTGTATCATAGACTGAACAAGGGGTAATAAAATCAACTAAAATGTAATGCTTGCAAGATAAACTAGTGGAGTTCTTCAAGAAGAACAGAAACATAGGAACATAGAAACATAGCAAATGATGGCAGACGGAGACCGTAGGTCCATCAAGTCTGCACGTGGGAATAACATACAAGCTGATAGCACAGCAGGGAGAATGAACTGATGGACAATTGGTCTGCTGTTATCCCATAAAATGTCTAAATGCACACTTTGTCACCCTCAAACCTATTTTGGCTTTGCTAAACTAAAGTTGAAGATTTAAATCCCTGTTTGGCACATTATTTATTTACTGTAGTTTAAAATAGCAATAATTCATGTTTGAAATATTTATAAAAAAAAATCTGGCATGTTGCAATTTTCGTAGACTTGAGTAAATAGTACATTGTCAACTGCACTGTATGTTCTTATGATACTGCCATGTAAACAATGCCAGAGGACAAGACTTTTAATTAAAAAAATCATGGATCAAGCGGGTCAAGCAAAAACAAGGTTTGGTGATAGTTTAAATTCCTGTTTTGGTTAAAAAGTCATGATACAGTAGCTCTGAATGGTAGTTAGGACAGAGCTTCTCCACTCGATGACACTTAAGCTGGTAGTAGAATAATGTATGGTTTGTAGCCATCCCATCTAGTGTACTGCTAAAATGGATGACTAGATGGAAATGATTAAGAAAAGGCAACACAATTTCTTCAGCCAGCCAGACATAAGAACATATGAACATACAAAATTTGCCAGCAGATAAAGGCCTAGTGGTCTATCACGTCTGCTTAAATGTGCAGCTAGTACCCCTTATTTTTCAGCTGCCCCTCCTTTTCCTCCCTCCTCCTCCATTGGCCTTCCCCCTTGCCCTGTCCCAGCCCCTTTTGAAGCAGCCCACTGTTCTACTGGATACCACTTCTGCCAGTAAGGCATTCCACCCAGCTACCAGCCTCTCCGTAAAAAAGTGTCTCCTCATCTCCATCCTGAACCTTCCTTCCTCCAGTCTCATATCATGGCCCCGGATGTCCCTCCCCTTCCCTCCCTTACTTTGAACAATCCGTCTGTACCTGTCTTGTTTATTCCTTTCACGTACTTGAAGGTTTTGGTCATATCCCCACTGTCCCTCCTCTCCTCCAGCGAATGCATGTTCAACTTCCTCAGCCTCCTCTCGTATGGTAAGTTCCCCAGCTCCTTGATCATCTTTGTCACCCCTGCGCTGCACCCTCCAGTAACTTAATGTCCTCTTAGATTAGGTGCCAGTACTGCATGCAGTACTCCAGGTGTGGTCTAACTAATGATCTGTACAGTGGCAGAATCACTTCCCCCCCTCGAGGATATTCCCCTTTGCAATGCAACCTAGCATTTTGTTGGCCTTTGCAACTGCCTTCCTACATTGTGCAGAGTTGTTCATTGACTCCATAAGGAGCACCCTCAGATCCTTCCCCTCCTCTGTCTCGGCTAGCTGCACTCCGCCCAGCTGATAGCTCCTTCTTGGGTTTTTCACCCCAAAATGCAGCACCTTGCACTTTTTGGCACTGAACTCCATTTGCCAGGTGTCTGACCAGGTTTCCAGCTTTTGCCAAATCATTCTGCAACCACTGCCATCCCCCTAAGTCATCCACAACCGCTCTCATCTTGGTGTCATCAGCAAACAGACTGATCTTGCTCTTGATGCCCAATGATATGTTTCCAATGAATATCCCAAACAACACTGGTCCCAACACTGAGCACTGTGGAACACTGCTCATCACTGCCCTTGGGGATGAGAGCTCCCCACCCATGACCACCCTCTGTTGCCTTCCCTGAAGCCAGTTCCCTACCCATCTCACCAGCTTTGCACCTGCCTCTGTGCCTTCTAACTTACTTCCCAGCCTCCCATGTGGCACCAAATCGAATGCCTTACCGAAGTCCAGGTACAGGACATCCACAACATGGCCCCCATCCAATTGCCTAGTTATCAAGTCATAGAACTCCACCAGGCTGGTTTGGCAGGATCTGCTACTGATGAAGCCATGCTGTCTGCTGTCCTGTAGCCCTTTGGTGTCCAGGACGAATACCAGCATCTCCTTCAGGATAGTCTCCATCAGCTTACCCATGATGGATGTGAGGCTCACCGGTCTGTAGTTCTCTGGCTCATCCTTGGGGTCGCTCTTGTGGAGGGGCACCACGAGTCATCCTCCAATCCTGAGGTACAAACCCGGAGTGTAGTGAGGCATTGAATAGGTCTGTCCACCCTCAGTGCCCTAAAACCCTCCAGAACCCTGCCCTCTGTGATTTCCCCATCCGTCACCCTTCCCCCTCTGTTCCTGCCCTCCCTTCCCCCTTAGGTGTCCCCCCCCTTCTCCTTAGTAAATACCGAGCAGAAGTAATTGTTTAGCATTTCTGCCTTATCACCTATCTATCACCCTCCACCTAATCCTTACTATATGGTCCTTACAGCTCCTTTTCTTCCTGATATACCTGAAGAAGTCCTTCTCCCCTTCTTAATGCCTTGTGCCAGCCTAAGTTCAGTAGATGCCTTGGCTCCCTTACTGCCTTGTCACCTCCTTGATTCCTTCAGGTACTCCTCCCTTGCCTTCTCCACTCCTTGTTTTTTTGTACCTCCTAAAGGCAGCTCTTTTCCTCCTTACCTTTTACATGACCTCCTTGGTCACCCAGCTAGGTTTCTTTGCCCTAGTCTTCTTGCTCTAGGCCTTGCTGCAGGTTCTGGTTGTCTCCGCTATGCCCAGCTTCATGAGATTCCACCTCTGGTTAGTGCCCATACTATGTTAAATTCTGGCCAGGTACCCTTTTACCACTTCCCCCATCCTCCCGAAGTCGGCCCTTCTGAAGACTAGCACCCTTGTGCCAGATTCCACTCCTTACTTACCCATATCCAATGTGAACCATACTGAGTGGTGGTCACTCCCCGCCAGCAGTTCTTCCACCCTCAGTTCCCTCACAAACTCTCTATTTACCAACATGAAGTCAAGGGTATTCCCTAACCTGGTTGGTTCACTGACATGCATCAGGAAGCTGTCCTGGAAGGCATCCAGCAGTACCTGCTCCGTTCTATTGTTGTTGAGGTACTCTAGTCCACTCCTGGCATATTGAAGTCCCCCACAATCACCACATTACCCTTCCTGCAGGTCCTCCTGATCTCTCCTGCTGGTTCCCTGCCTAACTCCTCTGTCTGAGAGGGCGGCCTGTACACCACTTCCATCCTGAAAATCCTATTCTTAGAATCCTGGATTTGCATCCATTGTGACTCCATGCTACCCTCCTCCCGTACACACTTCAGTCCGTCCCTCACATATAGTGCCACCCCCACTTTCTCATTTGCTGTACATCCCTATGAAATATCCTGTACCTGATACCAACAGGTCCCAGTCATTGTATTGGGTGGCCTATGTTTCGGTGATGACCACTATGTCCACCTCCCTCATAAGAGTCTGTAGTTCTGCAATTTTATTTTATTTTATTTATTTAGCTCTGCAGTTTTCTTCCCAAGGCTTCTAGCATTCAGGGTGACCACCTTCCACCCCCCCCACCCTCCTTACTAGTATCGCCACTAGTACTTGCCCTTTCTCCTTTGTCACTGTTATGGGGGGTAAGCTCATGTGGCTTCCCAATCTCTGGTCTTTGCATGTCCCTTGCCCACTTGCCAACCCCGCTCCTAGTTTAAATTCCCAACTACTTCTATGTACTCCTCCATCCTCTGTCAGTGGGATTGGCATAGTGAGCAATTACGAGCACTGATGTACAAATCTACAAATATTATTATACACTGAATTCAGTCTTTTTTTTTTTTACTCTGTTTCTAGCGCCAGGAACCAGGGCATCTCTCGAGTGTACCCATACAGCCGCAGCCTCTACTCCCAGTCTGAAACCTCTTCCACTGGGAGTACAATGGCTGAGCACCCCTTCCCAAGCCCATGGATCTGTCCAGCCCCTCGGTTCCAAGCCCCTGGGGTGGGACTGCCTCACCTACATGGTGACCTTTCTGAAATTAGAGGGACGGTCCTAGGCTGGGTTGAGGGGCTCAGGAGAGCCAATGGAATGGTGCTCCGATGTCGGGATGTGGGCTTTGGCTGCCGGGGTCACCGTCACCTACCTAGGTCCTCCGAGGTTTTTCCTTCTTGCTGTTTCCCTCCTGGAGTGCAGACGTCATTGGGGGCCACTAAAGAGTGATGCAAGACATGCTACCCACCCTGGGAAAGGAGAGAAGTCCTCTGATGCTCAATCCTCTCCCTCCCCTGCAGACCCCCAGCAGCCCGAGTCTGTTCCTGAACCCGGGTCACCGGCATAGCGCGAGGTGTGGCGTTCAGCACCTCAACCCTCAGCGCCACCTGGCCAGCTGTATTCAGTCTTACTACGTTATCGGCAGAAGTTTTCTAAAAGATGAGGAAACTGTAGTCCAGCAGGGAAAGCATCATACCCCTAACAAGCCCAGTTTCTGGTTAATGCACTTGACAGTGAGCACAATGTGCTAAACAGAAGGGCAAGGAGAGGTCTAGAGTAACACCCAGATACTTAAAAGTGGAGACCAGCTCCAGAGGGGTTCCAGCAGATGCAAGCATATTAAAATGGGTATTAGAGACAGTCAATTTACCAAGCCTGGGTTTGGGTCTGAATAACATGGCCTTAGTCTTTTTGGCATTAGCTAGAAGCCTATTATTTAGGATCCTTGTTTGAGCAGAACCAAACTCATCAAGGGCATAGGAGATGCCAGTAGGGTACTTGGCACTGTAGAATAAGATCACGTCATCTGCATAGAGTTTGACAACCTTGACACACCTTAGGGAGGGAATCAATGAATAAGAAGAAACGAATAGGCTCAAGAATGGATCCCTGATGTACCCCACATGAGACCCCCATTAGTCTGGAGATGGACCTTCTCGAAAAGACCTGGTGTGTTCTACCTGAGAGGTAGCTCCAAAACTAGGATAACATTGTGGTGGAGATGCCATGTGCCTCACGTTACAGTAGCTACAGCAGGAGAATGTCATGAACCACCTGGTCAAATGCTTTTGTTAAAGAGCTTGTAGCACCAAAAATAGCAGGCAAAAATATTGTTACGTTTTAAAAGTAGTCAGTTGTTACTTTTTTATTTCAGAAGTATTTTGCTTTTTGCTTTTGCTCATTTGAAGATTTTCTGCATGATAGTATATGGCTGTTAGGCAAAGAGCAGTACTTTACCTGGTGACTGACATATCTAGTTCTATTTTTCTTACTACCTAATCAGTATTGTGATGTAACTTATTGTGACATCACTGTTGACTGATCTAGCAGCAGGTGATTGGCTTTCTTTGGTCAGTTGTGATGTCATAGACAATGATGTTATTGGGCTGATGATGCATGAGGATGAATCGAACTAGATATCCCAGGCCCCAGGCAAGAGTAACGTTCCACACATCACACCAAGACCTGTCAGGTGGAAAATCTTTTTATTAGCATAAGGCAAAGGAAATAAGTGCTTCAGATATAAAAAGTAGTGGTTCACGACTTTTGAAAGTTATTATTAATTTCTGGGAGTGCACTAGCTCTTTATCTCTGCAAATACAGCTAGAGTTATCTTATCTGTGTCCATATTTTTGATGACATGGTCTGTGAATCTAACCAAAGCAGAAGTAGGGCTGTGACCTTTTTAAAGGCCTTGCTGGTGGGGACAGAGGAGATTGTACCTGGTCACATGGTGTGTAAGTTGCTGAAAAATTACCCTTTCTGGAAACTTACTCAGAGGAGAAAGTATGAAGACAGGCTGATAACTGCCAGTCAAGAAGGGATTCCTGGCATTAAACACTGGCACAACCCTAGCCTGTTTCCAGGTAGCCAGCATTGGTGAAGTGGAAAGGGATTGATTAAATATTTTTGATGGAGTGTTCACTATAAAATTAGCGAATAATTTAAGGAACCTAAGGTATAGGTCATCACTGACAGCACCCTGAGGTTGGTGAAGGTCCTGAGAAGTTTATTAATCTCTCTAGGAGGGGTTGTCTTAAACTAAAAGGGGGAAGACAGGGCCAGGATAATGGTTGGTATCCTGGAGGTATTGCATATGACTGGGGTTCTTGGGGGGAAGTTTGGCTTCACAGGAGGACAAGTCGGTATACTCTCAAGACTGCATTGGAATAACAGCACAATAAAATTTGCGCTGAGGAAATAACGTCAGTGAAAACAGTGACCTGAAATGATAGTGTTGGGATATTATAGTGCTCCCAGAGTTGGCAATCGTAAATCCCCCCCCCCAACTTTCACCCACCTGGATTTGGCAATCGTAACTCTCCGTGAGCTGCCGTGCTATCATTACTGTGCGCTGTCTTTGTGAAGTGCAGTTTTGGGTGTCGACATTTTACCTGTGCTATTATCGACCACGCTATCTTTGTTTTTGCTGACTTGTCGTGGACCCACAAGTCAGTGAATTTAACATTTAAGGCCTCTGCTGTGAGGTTGGGGTCAGATAGAACTCCTGTTCAGTTTCAAGATTAATAGAATTGTGCTTTTTACTGGATTTAATAAGGGAGACCAGAATTTGTTTTGGTTTGCCAAGGGTCGGTGCCTGTTCACTTTTGAACTAACTAGCCTAGAGTTTTTAACCTCCTGCTTACTGAGGTTTCTCAGCTGCTGGTATTCATGCTAAAATGTGAGTGAGTTGCAGGATTTGTGGTGAGCCTACATTCTGTCCCTTATTTTCATTTTCCCAAGCATTCCCCAGCAAGCATCAAGGTGTTCCCACCTCAGAAACATCTGTTGGTAAGAGACAAGTGGTTTTGCTTTAAGCATAAGGCAGCACTGAAAAAGCCAAGGGCTGAGTTAACATCAAGTATGTTGTCAAGGATGAACAAATTGATTGCTCTGAAGTCAGAGAGCAAGGTTGATTAATTGAACTTGGAAAAGTCCCAGAAAGTCAGAAACCTTTGGGGGATGATGCTTACTGGACCAGATACAGAAGGCTGGGGTGTGGTCACTAATAGACTTGGATAAAACCCCATTCCCAATGGTCCCATCCTTTCTATTTGTGTTTACGCAATCCAGTATGGTGTGTTTGGATTTCTTGTGGTTCAGATAGGTGGGGGCAGTTATGAATCGGGAAAGGTTAAGTGAGTTTAGTAAATTACTACATACAAACTGTTGCTTCTTATTCCAGCTTATGTTGAATTCTCCTACAATGGCAATATCTGTCATAGGACAGTAGTGACCAATACCCTGCAAAACGTGAGATACAACAAGCATTTGTCAATGCTGAATGTTTCCTTGCATGGTGAATGTGACAGGAGTGTATTGTGTAATGGTGTTTTACATGTCTCCAAACTTCTCATCAGCAAAAGGCGTAAAAGCCTAAACTGTAGTGTGATACAAGGCATCCAAGTATTTTTCATGAGGTGCACCATTTTAGTTGCCCTCCTGGGGATGGCTTCCACTTTATGTCATTCTGGAGATGTAGTCTTCAGAACTGGACAGAGTACTGTAGGTAGGTTCTTACAGGGTCGTGTCGACATGGAATCATCTCCCAGTCGAAGTAGTTGATAGCCCAAACATGGACTCATTCAAAAAAAAACTAGATTTAGCAATCGGAGATAATGTTAAATTCAGTAATTATTGACTTCTTCGCAAGCACAAAGGACATAATGTCTATATTAGCTTGATGTACCTATGAAACCTTTGAAACCAGTGAGTGATTTATACAGAGGCAACACCACTTCCCTCTTTCTGTTGGTAATATCCCTTCCCTATTCACCCAACATCCCGCTATCCCTCCTGAATGCACTGCTACATTGCCTGTTCACCTTTAGGTCATCTGATATCTGATATGATAGAAACATAGAAACATAGAAGTTGATGGCAGATAAGGACCGCAAGGCCCATCCAGTCTGCCCATTTCTTTTTCTACCTTATAAATGTGCCATCGGCCTTTGCTCTGTCAGTGGCCTATCTATTCATAGTCATTTGTATTGCTCCCTTATGCCTATCCCATGCCTGTTTGAAGCCCTGCACTGTATTCATAGCCACCACTTCTTGTGGTAAGCCATTCCATGCATCCACCACCCTTTCTGTGAAAAAGAATTTCCTCACCTTCCCCCTTAATCAGCCCCCCTCTAATCTCATGCTGTGTCCTCTTGTCCTGCTATTTTTCTTATATTTAAACATGTTAGACTCTTTCACCTTGTTAATGCCCTTAAAGTGTTTGAATGCCTCGATCATATCACCTCTCTCCTCCTTTGCTCAAGGGTATACATATTGAGCTCTGTTAATCTGTCCTCATATGTCTTCTGATGCAGTCCCTGCACCATTTTGCTGCCCTTCTCGACTGCCTCAATTTGGTTAATGTCTCTGTGAAGGTGTGGTCTCCAATACTGCACGAGTATTCCAGATGGGGCCTAACCATGTCTTCTTGTAAAGAGGGATTATTACTCCCTCTTACGACTTGTGATACTCACTAATACACCCTAACACCCCGCTAGCCTTACCTACTGCTTTAGAGGTCTGCTTGGATGATTTCAGGTAATCAGTGATGATGATGCCCAAGTCTCTTTCCTCCTTTGTGACTGCTAGCAACCCTCCCAGCCTATAGGTGGCTTCAGGTTTTCTTCCTATGTGCATGATTTTGCACTTTTGCATTAAATCCATTTTGCTAGTTTATCCAGATCTTCTCATTCTGCCCACTCATCTGGATCATCTACTTGTTGTAGATCTTGTGTTATTTGCAAACAGACAAGCTCTTACCCTCTAGTCCATCTGCAAGGTCACTAATGAAGATGTTGAAGAGGACTGGCCCCAGGACTGATCCCTGAGGTACCTCACTTGTGACTTGCATCTCTTCTGACTGTATACCATTTACCACCACTCTCTGTTTTCTGCCCGTCAACCCAGTTTGCATACCCATTTTACCAACTTCTGACCCACCCTCGCCTACCCAGCTTATTTATCAATCTTCTATGTGGAACAGTGTCAAAAGCTTCAAGTCAAGGAAGCGACATCAACTGCTCCCCTTGGTCCACCACTCTGGTTACCCAGTCAAAGAAATCTATGAGATTAGTTTGACAGGACCTTCCTTTGTAAACCCATGCTGTCTTGGATCCTGTGCCCTATGGATTCCAGGTGTTGCACTATCGCTTCTCATAGGAGTGCCTCCATAATCTTGCCCATCACTGAGGTAAGACTGATCTGTGTTCCGCCTCCTTCCTGCTACCACTCTTGTGGAGCGGGATCACATGAGCCCTTCTCCAGTCTTCTGGGACCTCTCCTGTGCTCAGAGACTCACTAAACAGTTCTGCTAATGGCCCTGCTAGTTCCACCTTTAGCTCCTTAAGTACCCTGGGATGTATGTCATCAGGTCCCATTGCCTTATCCACCCTGAGCTTAGCAAGGTCTTGTAGGACCCTTCTTTTGTGAAGGGAGTAGTGCTCACCTCCCTCCCCTGTGTCCATGATGCTGAGCTGTGGACCCTGCCCCTACCTTTCTCAGTAAATACTGAGCAAACGATCTATTTAGGATAGATGCCTTTTACAGGGTCCTCTCCTCACAAGCTCCCTTTTCCATTAGCTTAGAATACCCTCTGACTTTCTCCTTCACTAATGTATCTATAGAAAGTCTTGTCACCTTCTTTTACTGTTTGTGCTAGTTTTTCCTCAGTTTGGGACTTTGCCTGCCCTACTGCCTCCCTGCTTCCTAGGGCAGTTTGGTATGCCTCCCATCTTCATCCCGCTGTGTTCCCTTATATTTCTGAAGGCCAGCCTTTGGCTCTGACCTTTTCTGCTTGTATTTGAGAACCAAAGTGGTTTCCTTCTTCTTTGCACTTCCTTTTCTGTCTAACACAATGGGATGTTGCTTCAAGTATTGCATCCTTAATGCTTGCCCACTTTGCCTGTACTCTCACCTGTGTTTCTTTGCTAGGGCTAGCTTAACTCTGTTGGCCATCTTATCAAAGTCAGCCCTCCTGAAGTCCCATATTTTTACCTTGGAATGGGATGATTTAGATGTAGTAGCCAAATTGAACCATACCATGTGATGGTTACTGGCCCCCAGGTGACCTTCTACCTGGAGATCTGTGATCCCTTCCTTGTTAGTCAGTACTAGATCTAGGTTAGCCCTGTCTCTCGTGGGTTGCTGTACCAGTTGTTTGAGGCCTTCCCTGCAGGGAATCCACTATGTGTCTAGTTCGGCAGATGTTCCTGCTGGTATTGACCAATCTGTATCCGCATGTTGAAGTCTCCCATTATCAGAACCTCCCTTTAGCTGTCATGTTTGTATATCTTCAACAGTAATGTGTCTATGTCCTCCACTGGTCTGGGGCCTGTAGACAACCCCAGTTCTTATGGCTGTCCCATTTCCTGTTTCCAGGGTAACCCACAGTTCTTCTGGCTCCTTATGTGTATTCTGAATTTCTGTAGCTTTGATATTTTCATTGACATACAGGGCCACCTCCCCCTTTTTTGCACCTCGGTCTCTTCTGAACAATACATAGCCAGGTACTGAAGTCTCCAAGTGTGTTACTGGTAAACCACATCTCACTAATTGCTACTATGTCCAGTTTAGCCTGTCATTATTGCCTGCAGGTCTGGGATCTTATTTCCCAGGCTGTGAGCATTTGTGTACACGATTTTCCATTGGCCAGATTTTGGTGTGTTAGTTGTTGGGTGAGGTTTGGCATTACCCCTGTGCGTCGTATGGGGAGAGAAACCTTTTTTCTTACCTGGTGATGCAAATGAACTGCAAACATGCTGAATCCCTGTTTGACCACTAGCTGAGGGTCCCCCCAGGTCACTTTCCTGCTTGGTGGTCTTGGTGGTCTTCAGTGCCACTCCACCCATTTTGTACACCACACCTGGATTTCTGTGCCATCGTTCCTCAAGTTTTCTTATCTCTAGCCATCCTTTAAGTTTCCACCCCTTGGAGTGTGTACCATACTGCAGATTCTGGTGTCATCCGCAAAGAGGCAGACTTCCCCTTCCAGCTCCTCTAGAATGTCATTTATTAAGACATTAAAGAGGACCGATGCCAGCAGTTGTCCCTGTGGCACCCCTCCCTTTCTTGGGGTGACAATTCCATTTAACACTTAACACCACCCTCTGTTGCCCATCCCCCAACCAATTTCTTATTTGGTTTACGACCTTTGGACCCACTCCTAAGCTACCCAGCTTGTTCAGTAGTCTCCTATGTGGAATGGTGTCACAAGTGGTACGGAAATCTAGGTAGGCCATGTCCACCACTCCACTCTGATGTAAATATTTTGTCACCTTCTGATCTAAATCTTGTGTCACCCAGTCAAAGAAATCTATCAGATTCATTTGACGTGACCTTTCTCTTGTGAAACCATGGTGCCTCAGGACTTGTAACCCACTGGAGTCAACATATTGCACATTCCTTTCCTTCAGTAGTGATTCCATTAACGTTCCCACCACTAAAGTCAGGATGACTGGCCTATAATTTCCAGCCTCCTCCCTGCTACCACTGTTGCATAGTGGGACTACATCTGCCCTCCTCCAGTCTTCTGGAACCACTCCTGTTTCCAGTGAGCTGTTAAGCAGAACTGTCAGAGGTGCAGTCAGTATTTCCCTGATCTATCTCAATATCCTTGGATGCACCCTATTTAGCCGCACTGCTTTGTCCACCTTCAGATTAGCATCTCCCTTCAGGACTCTCATCTCCAAAAAAGGATTAATATCCACTTCCTTCCTCCAAAGCTTTTGTTATTTTTTTGTGGCCCTTCCCTTTTCCTTCCTGTGAGCACTGAACAAAAGTAACTGTTCAGGATGTCTGTTTCTGGCCACCCTCTGCACAGTCCCACCTTCCCTTTTTAACCTAATCCCATCCCTGATCTTCCTATTTTCACTTACATACAGTATCCGAAAAATATCTAGTCCCCTTTTGTTACCTCCTGGGCTATTCTGTCTTTCGTTTGCACCTTTGCGCTCCTTATTGTTTTCCCTGCTCCCCTTTGTTTCTCCTAATACACCTCCCAGTCTTGTTCCCTCTGCATCTCCTTATATCTTCTGAATTCTACCCTTTTAGCCCTTACCTTGTCAGCCACTCCTTTTAAGAACCATAACTGTCTCTTTTTCCTCTTGCTTATTTCTTGACATGGAGGTTTGTTGCCTTTACCGTACTCCATTTTAGCATCACCCACTGTTCCTCCTTCCCCCCAGCAGGTCACCCCCAAGGCATTCACCCATCTTTATACAATCTACCCTCCTGAAGTCCAGGACCCTCGCTCGCCCTTGCATGGTTCAATTCCGCAGCTGTCCTTCCTTATATTAAACCACATTGCACACGGTCGGTAAATTTAAAGCTAACCTTATTTCACAGTCAGGCCTCTTTCATCCATACCTCATTTACAGTATATGCATGTCTAGTTAGTAGTATAGCAAGCAAAACAGAATTACCATAAAGCAACTTATGCTACTTGCTTGCAGCTTGTGACTTGACTAGGCACCCCCCCAGCAGCACCTCCCAATCCAATAGGTCCTGATCTGGATGCTAAATCTATGTTACTTATTATATTAACTTATTAATTTATTTATTATGTATAATACATTTAATTTCAAACAGGCGCTAGGCTCAGTTCAGCATTAGCAGCCTCTTATTTGTTATGCTGCTTGCTTGGGAGTGGACCAGCCCCCCCCAGCAGCACCCAATCAATCCAATAGATCCTGACCTATCCAGATAATAATGACATGGTGTGGTACCTGAGGACTAGAGGAAGGTGGATGTGATTCCCCTTCACAAAAGGGGGAGCAAGACAGAGGCAGGAAACTACAGACCTGTCAGTTTGACCTCAGTGGTAGGGAAAATGATGGAATCACTTCTGATGGAAAGAACTGTTGAGTACCTAGAGGCCAGTGGGGTGCAGGACCCAAAGCAGCATGGATTCACAGCAGGAAGGTCATGTCAGAAAAATCTAATTGATTTCTTTGACTGGGTGACCAAAGTAGTAGACAAGGGAGGGGCTGTGGATATGGCCTACCTAGACTTTAGCAAGGCATTTGACACAGTCCTGCACAAAAGATTAATACACAAATTAGCCAGCCTGGGAGTGGGTCCCAGGGTGGTAGCCTGGGAAGAACACTGGCTGGACAACAGGACTCAGCGGGTAATAGTAAATGGAGTCCACAGTGAAGAAAGGGGGTTACTAGTGGGGTACTGCAGGGTTCAGTACTGGGGCCGGTCCATTTTAATGTCTTTATAAGTGACATTGCAGAGGGATGGAAAGGGAAAGTATGTCTCTTTGCAGATGACGCAAAGATCTACAACAGGGTTGATATGCAAGGTGGGATGGAAAGGATGAAAAGGGACTTGGCAAGGTTGGAGGAATGGTCAAATGTATGGTAGCTTAGATTCAACGCAAAGAAGTGCAAAGTAATGCACCTGGGAAACAAAAACCCAGGCGAAGAGTACACAATGTCAGATGAGATACGGACAACAACAAAAATGGAAAGGGACCTGGGGGTAGTCATATCAGATGACCTAAAGATGGGCCAGCAATGTAAGAAGGCAGTAAGGAGGGCAGGGGGGATACTGGGATGCATAGGGAGAGGCATCACCAGTAGAAAACAGGAAGTTGTTGGCCCTCTGTACAGACAGTTGGTAAGACCACATCTGGAGTACTGTGTACAGTTCTGGAGACCCCATCTCCACAAAGACATAGACAGAGTGGAGGCTGTCCAGAGGAGGGCAACCAAAATGGTGCAGAGTCTGCACCAGAAGACATATGAAGAAAGACTAAAGGAGCTTAAGATGTATAGCCTCGAGGAAGGGGGGTATGATAGAAACTTTCAAATACCTCAGGGGAATCAACAAAGTCCAAGAGGGTAGCATCTTTCAGAAAAAGAGATGTGCAGAAACAAGAGGGCACAATTTGAAGATAGAGGGAGGATGGCTCAAAGGTAATGTGAGGAAGTATTTCTTCACAGAAAGGGTTGTAGATGTATGGAACAACCTTCCGGAGGAGGTCGTACAGTCAAAAACAGTGCAGGAATTCAAGAACGCATGGGACAGACATAAGGCAATTCTAGTGGGGGTAGGAGGAAGTAGGCTGTTGGTTAACTAGGATCTGCAGTTTATCCGTTAGGTAGGGAAATGGGCAGACTAGGTGGGCCAAGCGGTCCTTATCTGCCATCAAATTCTATGTTTCTATGTTTCTAAGGCAATTCTTGTGGGGGTTAGGAAGAAATAGGCTGTTGGTTAACTAGGATCTGCAGCTTGTCCTGTAGGTAGGGAAATGGGCAGACTTGGTGGGCCAAGCAGTCCTTATCTGCCGTCAAAGTCTATGTTTCTATGCTTTTATGTTTCTATAGCAGCAATACTCAGTAAAGCAGTGAATTCTCAAAATGCGAAGTACATGCAGTTGCAGAAGTGGCAGAACCAAAATCTCAAATGGAGGTATTTGTAACTTCTCTACTGGGTGGTCGAATCCAAGCAAACAGATTGCAAACTAATGTACAGTTTCATAGTTTCAGGGGCAAGCCCTGCTTTATTCATGGTTCAGTTGCTCTTGCTAAGCAGGGTTCAGGAGCCGCACCTAGCAATGATCCTTCTTTGGCAGCATCTCTATTTGTCTCTCACCTACACTCCCTCGCTTTCAGTTTCTTACTGTGCCTCTGCACAGGTGATGCAAGCAGGAGGCGTAGTTATCATCTGGGCAATCAGGCCACAGTGAATCTGCACTGACCTCCACATCTACGCATCCAAAGTCTCTAGAAGGTATTACTAATAGGCTGCTACCAAGCAATGTTACCCAATGGTGGATTCTTCCATGGCAGTCATGGGTGGCAGTTCACCTCTCTCTTTTGTTCAGGGTCTGCGCTGGTGATGCTCAGCATTAATGACATGCTGGCTAGCATGGGACTTGCTCCTTTTAACTGAGCAGAGAAGCTGCTTGTAGTCCATTTTGGTTCATTTCTACCAGCCACACAGTCAGTTGCAGCACAGCTCTCAGGCCCTACAAAGTGATCCTGCTCCAATGAGATCTCCCATAGATCTGCCTTGAGGGTAGTTCAGCCCTTTCCCTTCACGGTGGGTGATGGTAAACTCAATTGTTCCATGCTTGCTGTCAGTCAGGGCAAGCTTGGAGGCTTGTTACACCACAGGTGATTAGCTGCTGCAAAAGTGCCTGAATAAATTAGATTCACTTGTAGTCCATAAGCCGCTGTGCCTTCCTGAGCTAGCAAATATCTCTGATTGGTTGGCTCAGGGCCCATCAACCCCCAATGCCATGCAAAGATGGATTCAAAGGGCAGCAACATGACTGATGTTTTTGTAGTCTCAAAGATAGTTTCCATGAAAGTGCTTATTCACAGAAAACACACAGTCCAAGCATCAGATTGCACTTTAAACTAATCCTGTATGAGTGTAGTCTCCTGTCTGGGGTAGTCAGTAGGTAGATTGGGTGATTCCCAGTCCAGTAACAACCACAGCACTGTTGGCCCTGTTGTCATCAGCAAATGCCTTTGGTGTACAAGCAAGGAGCCATAAAGGCACAGTAACCCACAAGGGGTTTACAGCAGCAATGTACATTGGATAGCTGCATAGCTCCTCATGTACTGCACATGGGAATGAGAGGATTAGCCTATCTTCAAGATATGCCTGCCAGAACTAGGCATAATCACCACTACCTGGCCTTTCTTATGTCTAGTGCAGTTAGATTTTTAAGCTAGCCAAACCGCTTCCCAGTTGTGAAGAATACTCAGTCCAAAAGGGCCAAAAATACTAGAGTAAAACATGTGTAAAGATTAGTAATGACTAAGACGCAAATTGAAAGACAGAAAATGTGTATGTTTCTGAACATATATCATATTTTTATGAATCCAAAGAATGGACAGAAGGCTTTAACTCTCAGTTACATATATAAATGTTGATCACAAAGAAGTCATCATTATTTCAGTTACTACTACTTTATGGATAAGACACAACACAGTGTTTTGTGCAGTTGTATTAAGATGATATGATTTTGTATTTCTTTGAAACTTGGCTTCCCGGCCAATGCCCTTTGGGGTAACCATTGCCTCAGTGCTTATGTACTGAGGTTCTTTGTTTTTTAGTTTGTTTTTTGGTTTTATTGGGTTCACCACAACATAACCCAGATAGACCATCTTAGGGTAGCTGGTTCAGTCCACTGGGGTGTCATACAGACGAGGCACACTGATGAATCCTGGTAGGACGAAACACGTGTCTATGTCTTTCTGTTGGCACCCTTTGCAGACTGTGTGAGAGACCTTTCAGCACCATGCATTTCTGCTTAAAGTTGAACCAGCATAATATACTGTGGTAATTTGCATATACAGCCCATGATGCTTTGCACTATGGGGGTATGTGTGATTTTGTATTTCTTTGAAACTTGGCTTCCCGGCCAATGCCCTTTGGGGTAACCATTGCCTCAGTGCTTATGTACTGAGGTTCTTTGTTTTTCAGTTTGTTACATGCCTTGGATGCGTTTCCTATCAGCAGCCGAGAAGTGTGTATGTCAGCCACAGCAAATTATGGACTGGCTCATCCCACTTGTAAAGCAAACATATTTTTAGTTAAGTAATTAATACAGGGAAAATGTGCATTAATATAAGTTTATAAAATAAGCAAGAGAAACCTTGTACTGTGATTGGTGGGTTCCAGTCACATACCCAGGTATTAATACACAAAGGAAAACAAAAGGCAGCTCAGGGTCCAACAGTGCATTGGTTAACTAGTACTGAATACACAAAACAAAAAACTCATACTCACCATGCCAAAATCAGGTGCTAATTTTCTTTTATTGTGCAAAACAGTGCAATAGCTAACTGACCTTGGCTCCACAGCAGTCCGAAGTTTTGCCCCTGCATGCCTCGTCAGGAGACAGGGTCTCTTCATATGCACAGTGCATTTAAACTTTAATGATACATACCGATTGCCTTCTTATTATAACAAGCTTAATTCTCATCACAGTTGCAGCATTTATGTGTTACATGAAAAAAGACTGAGAGACTAAGAAATAGGGGAAGCAAGGGATAGCAGGAGAAAGAGTGGTAGAAACCAAAAAAGATTAAAAAAACATTGACACTACAACATGGAAACATAGAATTTGACAGCAGATAAGGACTGCTTGGCCCACTCAGTCTGCCAATGTTTCCCTACCTACATTGTTACTACAGACCCTACTTGATCTACAGCTCTTTCTCCCTTCCCACTTCCTTTCCAATATTGTGTCTGTCTCATGCATTCATTAATCCTACCACTGTTTTTGCCCCCACCACCTCTGCTGGAAGGCTGTTCCAGGAATCCACCACTCTTTCTATGAAGAAGTACTTCCACACATCTCTCTTGAATCTACCCCCCTCCAGCTTCATAGCATGTCCCCTTGTTCTTGAGCACGTTTTTCTGAAAAATACTTCCCTCCTGTACCTTATTTACCCCTTTAGGTATTTAAGTCTCTATCATATCCCCCTGCTCCTTTTGTCTTCCAGGGCATATATTTTGAGTTCCTTTAGTCTCTCCTCATATGGGTTTTGATGCAGAAAAAAACAAACCAAAAGGGTTGCCACAATACCATCAGTGCGTCTGGATCTTAAAGCTACAAGCACAAGGGAAAGGGACCCCATACCTTCTGTTGGCACCAATAATGTGCTCCACTCCATTTCTTGAAGTAAAAAGCTGCTGACATTCAATGAGCGCATACTGTATACAGTATGTGGTCATTGAGAGCTCAGTCTGTGGCCCGCCATGGTGGTGAGAAGAGGGCTGTGCTGGTCACCTGCTTCGATTCAGGATGGGGAGGGGGAATGGGGTTGTGGGATGCTACCTGATGGGGTGGTGGGGCAAGGGGGTTCATTAGACCACCAGGGACAGTGATCGCATAGTATATGGGGGTGATTGTGGCTAGGGAGGGGGATCTGCTCAGCCACTAGGGAAGTGTATATACACATTAATGGGGAAGATCAGGGGAGGGGGTCCACTAGACCACCAGGGGCTGATGTTTCTTTTTTATGGGGTACATCGGGGATCGGGGGGCATATGTATGTGAGAGGCACTCCAATGTATATGTATTACAGTAACACTACTGCAAATGCACATTTATGAGCACAACTGTCTCCCCAAGACCCCCACTGCCACCTCCCATGCTGCTAGTGTGCCCCTTCTGTCCCCTGTAAGATGCCATCCCACTGGCACAAGCCACTTAGACCACCTCCTGGCTGGTCTAAGTGGTGCCCCTTGCTGCATCCATGGTGGGGCTTGTAAAATTCCCCAAAAAGAGGATGTTGCAGCCCTGCCATGGTGCAAACCCCCTTGCGATCTGGTGCACTGGGTTGTTTGATGCAACCGTGGTGCAAGGAGCTTTGGTGCAGCAGTGTTTGGATCTGATGCAAGCTACATTTGATGCACGTTCTGATGCAAATCACCTCTTGTGTTAAACACTTTTGATGCAAGCCACTTGCTTTGATCTAACTCCTTATAAAATCAGACCTGTGGTCTCCAGAACTGGATGCAGTAATCTAGGTGCGGTCTTACCAGTGATCTATATAGAGGCAACACCACCCCCACTTTCAGCTGGTGATACCCCTCCCTATTCATCGCATCATCCCACTAGCTCTTCTGATGGCCTTGTCGCACTGCCTAGCCATCATTAGGTCACCAGATATGATTACCCCTACGTCTCTTTCCTGCTTGGTATTTGTAAATACCACTACACCCATTTTGTACTCCACCCGTGGGTTTCTGTGCCCTAAGTGCATTATTCTACATTTTTTTGGATTGAAACCCAGCTGCCATACCCTTGACCACTGCTCTAGTTTTCTCAGGTCTCTTCTCATCCTTCTCATCCCCATGGAGTATCCACCCTAATGCAGATTTTGGTGTCATCTGCAAAGTGGCAGACCTTCCTTTCTAGCTCCTCTGCAGTGTCACTTCTAAAGTCAAGATAAAGTCCCAACACTAATCCTTGAGGCACCCTGCTGGTCACCCTCCCTTCCTCAGAATGAACTATGTTTACCACCACTCTCTGTTGCCTATACCCTACCAATTTCTTATCCAGTTTACCACCTTTGGACCCACTGCTAAGCTACTCAGCTAGTAGTCTCCTACATGGAACAGTGTTGAAAGTCTTTCTGAAATCTAGGTAGGCCTCATCCACTGCTCCACCCTGATCTAATTCTTTTGTCACTCAGTCAAAGAAATTTAACAGATTCATTTGACATGACCTCTCCTCTGTGAACCCATGATGCCTCGGGTCCTGTAACCCACTAGATTTAAGTTATTCCACAATCCTTTCCTTCAGCAGTGATTCTACTAACGCTCCCACCACCGATGTCAGGCTGACTGGCCTATAATTGCTAAACATTTCCCTGCTACCAGTTTTGTGTAGTCTGCCCTCCCTGAGTTCTCCAGAACCATTTGTTTTCAGTGAGCTGTTAAATAGGATTGTCAGAGGTACAGTCAGCATCCTGTCAGAAGTACAGCCAGTACCTCCTTGAGCTCCCTCAATACTCTTTGATGCACTCCATCTGGCCCCGTTGCCTTTTCCACCTTCAGATTAGTGATTCCCTTCAGAACTCTCTCCTCCAAAAAACTAGTGTCCGCCTCCCTCCCCCCAAAGCTTCTGTTATTTTTTCGGTCCCTCCTCTTTTCCTTCCTTTGTGAACACTGAACAAAAGTATTTGTTGAGGACGTCTGCCTTTTCCTGGTCCCCTCTGCATAACCCCCGCCTTTTCCCTTTATAACCTTACAATCCCACCCCAGGTCTTCCTCTTTTCACTTACATAACTAAAAAAATGTCTTGTTCCCTTTTATTACCTCCTGGGCTATTCTGTCTTCAATTTGTGCTTTTGTGCTCCTCACTGCTTTCCCTGCTTTCCTCTGTGTCTCCTGACACTCTTCCTTATCCTCCTTCCCGTGCGTCTCCTTACACCTTCTGAATGCTAACCTTTTAGCTTTTACCTTTTCAGCCACTTCTTTCAAGAAACATAGCAGTCTATTTTTCCTCTTGCTTTTTCTCACTTGTTTGATGCAGAGATTTGTTGCCTTTTCTATGCTCTTTTTTAGCTTCACCCACTGTTACTTCATCCCACTCTAGGCTATCCCCCCAGCAGGTTATCCATAAGGCATCCACCCATCTATAAAATCTTCCCTCCTGAAGTCCAGGACCCTCACCCATGTGTGGTTCGACTCTGCAGCCATTCTTATGTTAAACCACACTGTAAGGTGATCACTGGTCCCCCAGGTGGCCTCCCACCTTGACATCTGCAACACTGCCCCTGTTAGTGACTACCAAGTCCAGTACTACCCATCATGAGTGGGTTCACTGACTAGTTGCCTGTGTAATGCCACCTGCAGAGAGCCCAGGATGTCCCTGCCTCTAGCTGAATCAGCTGCTGGGAGGCTCCAATCTGCATCTAGCAGCTTGAAGTTCCCTATTAGCAGCACCTCCCCCTTTTCTACCATCATGCCAATGGCTTCCACCTCTATTTAATTTCCCCCTGTGCTGGATGTCTGTAGATCACTCTAGTGTGAATAGTGACTCATTCCCTGTCTCTGGGGTGACCTACAGTACCTCTGCTTCCCCCTGTGTTCCTTGTATCGCTGTCATTTTTATGCTTTCCCTCACATAAAGCACCACACCCCCTCCTTTCTTTCCCACCCAGTCCTTCCTGAACAGAGTATAGCCTGGTATGGCCAAGTCCCTGTCAAGGTTTTCAGTGCACCATGACTTGGTAATGGCAAAAATATCCAGAACAGCCTCTGCCGTGATAGTTTCTGGGTCCAGAATCCTCTTTCCTAGACTTCTAACATTTGCACACATGGCCTTCTACCTTTTGTTTCCACTCTGCTTTTTGACCCCCTGTTTTTCTTTTTGCCCTCACTTCTTTTCCCATCTCTTTTTTAATTCTCCTGTTCCTTTTCTCTTTTGTCTGTACCACCCTGCTTCCTTTATTAATTTGCACCCTGGGGGATTCCTCTCCCCAGGGGTTCTCCTTACTCTGTACTTCAGCCTGTGTGTGGGGAGATATTTTCTGCCCCCCCAATTCATAGAAATATAGAAATATAGGTGGATATGGACCGTCAGGCCCATCCAGTCTGCCCTTTTCTCCCCTCCTAAACCAATAGCCTCAGATCCTACTTGATCTCTGGCCTCATCACCTACTTTGAACCTCCAGGGTACTCCTATGCCTGTCCCATGTTTTGAATTCTCCAACCGAATTTGCATCCACCACTTCTGCTGGGAGGCTGTTCCATACCTTCACCGCCCTTTCCATGAAGAAGTACTTTCTCATGTTACCCCTTAGCCTATCTCCTTCCAGTCTCATGTCATGTCCCCTTGTTCTAGACTGAGCATCTTGTCATCTGAAATATGTTGCCCTTGTGTACCTTATTTATTCCTTTTAGGTGCTTCAAAGTCTCAATCATGTCACTCCTTCTATGTCTTCTGTTAGCACCCTTTGCAAACTGTGTGAGAGGCCTTTCGGCACCATGCAATTTTGCTTAAAGTTGGACCAGCATAACATTCTGTGGTGATTTGCATATGCAGCCCATGATGCTTTGCATTGTGTGGGCATGTGTGATTTTGTATTTTTTTTGCAAAGTCTGCCTCTTAAAGTCCAGAACCCTCGCTTTGGTGTGGCATAACCTTGTTTCAGCACTCATATCGAACCACACTGTGTGATGGTTACTGGACCTGAAGTGGTCACCCACTCTGACATCTGAAATTCTATCTCCATTAGTTAGAACCAGGTTCAAAATTGCTCCTTCCTGGATAGGCTCAAGCAATAGTTGCTTGACACCTGCCCCTAGTAGGGAGTCCAGGATGTCTCTTCCCCTAGCTGCTGCAGCCTCTGGGATGTTCCACTCCATTTCTAGGTAAATTAAAGTCACCCACCAGCAACACCTCCCCCTTTGCTGTTATCCTATGGATGGCTTCCTGTAGATCTCTGTCCATTTCCTCCTTTTGTGTAGGTAGTCTGTAGATGATGCCAGTTTGTATGGCTGTGCCATTGCCTGTTTCCAGGGTGACCCACAGTGTTTCTACCCCCCTGTAATCCTTGTGCCTCTGTAGTCTTTATGCCCTTCCTGACATAGAAAGCTATCCCTCCTCCCTTTTTACCCTCCCTGTCTCTCCTAAACAAAGTGTAGCCCAGTATAACTACATCCCAGCCATGGTTTGCATTGTACCATGTCTCAGTAATAGCCACTATATCCAGATCAGCCTCAGCTATCAAGGCTGCCAGATCAGGTATTTTGTTCCCCAGGCTGCAGGCATTTGCACACATGGCCCTCCATTTTCTGCAAGCTCTCCTCCTGTCCTCCCCCCTTTTCTTCTTGCCTCCCCTCTCTTCCCCCTTCCTGTCAGGTTCTGGTCCCTCCAGCATTTTAGTGACATTTGTGTCCTCCTTGCTATCCAAGAGGAATTCCTTCCACCATTCCTGTTGGCTAGTTTAACTGTTCATCAAAGTAACATTTAAACTGTCCACTGTGGACTTCAGTTTCACTGCTGCCACCCCTGTATAGGCCCTTATCCTCCCAGTAGGGTCACCAGTCTCCAATGTAGCCAAACCCTTCTTCACTGCACCATTCCTTTATCCATGAGTTGAAGCTCCTGGTACGGGCATCTCTCTCCTCCTCCTCCTTGTCATAGACAAGTAGCGCCTCAGCAAAAGTCACTGAGACATCTACCTGTCTATGGCCCCTCCTCAACTCCCTAAACTCCCTCTGTACTATCCCAGCCCCATTCCTAGCCTTGTCATTAGTCCACAGATGGACAATGACACCCAGCTCTCCCTCCTGTCCTGCTGCCCTAGTGATCCTGAGGATTCACTTCCCATCCCTCCAGGCTGTGATACCATTTAGACACCTAAATTGCCTCTCCCCCATTCCTATTCCCAAAACAATCCCCTCAAAATCGAGTCCCCCTCCAGAGGTTGCTTCTTACTTAACTGGTTCCTCTACCTCCCTAGTTGGGTCTTCACTATGCAGGGACCCCACATCCTCCCTTGTCACTAATCACTGGTGTCTGCTACCAGCAGGCCCACCCCACCAGAGCAGCATAAAAATTATGTAGTGGCACCAGTTCATACTAAGGTAATATGGTGCAAAGGAGGCTGTGAGGCCCATAACTGCACCTTATCAATTATAATATCCCAAATTTGATTTATTAAGAAAAAAATTGTCAAGGCAATTTTTAAAGATAATTTTGTTATTACTAGTAACAATTTCAGATGGTAAGTTATTCCAAGGATTAATAATTCTTTGAGTATAATAATATTTCCTTGAAACATGAAAAAATTTAGCCCTTTTAATCTGTAGTGGGTGACCTCTGGTATTATGTATATTAATTTTAAACTCAAAACCCATTTGAGTAAATAGATATGGGTCATTTACCATATCGAACATATAAATTAAATCTCCACAAAGGCGTCTAAAAGATAGGGGCATGAGATTTAGCTTTTCTAAACGTTGTTCATATGGAACATTAGAGAACCCTTTTATATTTTTTGTAAATCTCCTCTGAATTTTTTTGAGGGATGCAGTCTCACTCTTTTTATAAGGATTCCATAATTGTGATGAGTATTCTAAATGAGGTCTGGCGTAGGCTCTATATAGAGGCAGCATAATCCCTGAGTCCCTTGATTTAATGTTTCTTTTAATAGACCATATTATCCGATTTGTTTTATTAGTTGCCTCATTAATTTGTTTGTTATGCCCAAGATCATTTGATATATAAATGCCCAAGTCTTTTTCATCACTAGTAGTTTCTAGTGGATACCCATTTAACATATATGTGGCCAGAGGGTTATTTTGTCCTACATGCATTACCTTACATTTTAATGGGTTCAAACGCATACCCCAGGTATTAACCCAATCAGATATGCTATTGAGATCCTTTTGTATTACAGATGTCATAACATCACTGCCACAAGGCCCACCAAGTTTTACATCATCTGCATATTTAACGGAAGTAGACGTACTGGCCCAGATATTCAAAAAGGTTGCACATGGCGCAACAGTGTTGTACCATGCACAACCCACTGATGCACCCCGGCGTGAATTTCAAAAGTGCGCCGCACAAATCCCGATGGGCCGGAGTGCATCAGTAATGTATGCAGGCACAGATGGGGGGGTGTGCCCATGCATAACCTGCACAGACCGATATTCAGCCTGGGATGTGCAGAGTCATGCATGCACAACCCCTACCTGCGCCTGCACAAAGTTTAGCCAAAAAAAAGGAACAAATGATGGCCACCCACAGGTGACCTGCCACATTGCAGGGCGCAACACGGCAGCTGCCACCTGTGGGTGGCCACCCGCGTTCCTGTTGCACCTGACAGTGCTCCCCCATGCCCCATTGTGGCATCCGTGTAAAGACACTCCTCTCCATATCCCTGGTGGTCCAGTGATCGCGATCTGCCCGAGTGGACATCGTAAAACAGAGAGGTCTAACCTCTGGTGGTCTAGTGTACCATCTCATCCCACTGAGCCCCACTGCATCATCTTCGTCAGCCAGCGGGCGCAGCAATTCACTTCAGCCTGTTACCCCGCCGCCACTGACTGACAATGGTGGGTTGCATCGCTTTGGTTCGTGCCGCGAGCTAATGGCTGCAGAAGCACCATATCGATTATAGTCCAGATATGTGAATGATTCATTCACATATCTGGACCTGTAGTACGTATAGAGCAGACACCCATTGGCTCACGCTAGAACCACTGGGTGTGCAGCCCTACTGAGCTGTCAGTCGGCAGGCGGTGGGGCGGCAGGTGGGTGGGTCTGCTGCCCGCTAGCTGACCGGGGGAGCAGGGTGGTGGGGCCCAGGGCGGGTGGGGAGGGGGGTGGCACCTAGACCACCAGGGTAAGAGGACTGTTCATGTTTTCAGATGCCATGATCAGGCAGCGCAGGTCCACTGAACCACCAGGGATATTGGTGGGGGGTGATTTAAAAAGATGCCCACAATTGGGCAGAGTGCGGTCCACTGGACCACCAGGGATATTGGCGGGGTGTGTGTGTGATTTTAACAGATGCCCGAGATCGGGCAGTGATCGTTCCACTGGACCACCAGGGATATTGGAAGGGGGGTTTATTATACCGATGCCTGCGATCGGGCACATAGCAGTCCACTGGACCACCAGGGATATTAGAGGGGGGACTTATTTTAGACAAATGTCCGTGATCGGGCTGCAGGGGGCGTCGGTCCCCGCTGGCTGCTATCTGGCAGGGCGCCAGGCACAAGTTGTCGGGGATCGGCGCACCTGCATGCTAATGGTATGCAAATGGGTCCATAATGACATGCAAATGGCCCCATGTGTGCCTTGCATAAATTATGGCCCCATTTGCATGTCCCTTTTGAATATCACAGGTGCTGTGCATGGCACAATGGCACTTGCGCTAGCGCATCTCCATGCTCCACTCTGGCCACTTGGCGCTGAGCGGTCAGTGCCACTGTGCCATGCACAGTGGGTGGTTAGGTGGATATTCAAAGCTGCTGTGCCATAGCGAGCCTGTTGAACATCGCTCAGGCCACACCCCGCGCATAACAAAAGTTGAGCTGTGCCCAGGCTTGTGCCACAGCCTGGCGCAGTTTGAATATCCGGACCACAGTTTTTTGTTAAATCAGCAATGAATATTAAAAATAAGCAAGGGCCCAGGACAGACCCCTGGGGAACACCACTACTAACAAACCAGGAATCAGACAAGTGACCATTGATTAATACCCTCTGTGTTCTTTGGTCCAACCAATTTTTGATCCTTGCAATAATATATTTGTTAATGTTGGTATCTAGTAAGTTAACTATTAAGGAATGATGAGTCATCACATCGAAGGCTTTACTAAAATCTAAATAAAAAATATCCCAAAGGGTGCCTTGGTCAATGTTTCTACTAACATTTTCATAGAAATGCATCAGATTACTAAGGCACCCTCTGCCCTTTTTAAACCCATGCTGTTCTATATCGACAGTGTTCAATGTATCACTTATGAGATCTTTGTATTTTACAGATAGATGACGTCAAACTAATAGGTTGGTAGTTTTCCCAATTTGAACGAGGTCCTTTTTTATATATTGGAATAACATGGGCAGACCTCCATTCTATAGGTACAAAATGATACTCAAGACAATGTTCAAAAAATAGACATAAGGGATGAGATATGGAGTCAGCAAGTAAATATAATACGTGACCACTAATGTTGTCTGGACCTGGAGAATATTTATTTTTTAATAATTTGAGTTTCGCCAATACCATGCTGTCTGTCAATGTAATCAAAGATTCATTCATTACATTTACTGTTACATCGTTTTGAACAGATTTATGACTAAACACATCACAAAATCTTTGATTTAAAATATTGGCCATATCTAAAGGGTTATGACAAAGTTTTGAGTTATCTAACAGAGGTCCAACCTGACAAGTGGGTTTTTTAAAGGAGTTTACATATGAATAGAACATCTTGCCATTGTCTTTACTAGCATTTTTAGCTAGATTCAATTCCCAACCCTTTTTTGCTTTTCTTATCATTTGTTTACATTTTTTTTGAATTTTAAGGTAGGAAGACCACTGCTCTTTTGTTTTAGATTTTAAGTATATAGCATATTTTTTATCTTTTTGTCTTAGTATTCATTGAATGGTTTTAGATAACCATTTCGGTCTTTGTTTTTTCTGTCCATGCTTAATAGTAGATGGAATGAATTTACCTCTTAAATGTAATAATGTTCTCTTGAAAAAGTCCCAACTATTTTCAGGAGTAGTTGAAGTCATGATGTCATCCCAATTAATACCATTTAGTACGGAAAAAATACTTAATATATCAGCTTTGTTATAAAGATAAATAATAGTTTTATTACTGTTAATGACAACTATCTGTTCCAGAGAAAATTTAACTGAACAATGGTCACTGTTACAAATGGGAGATGAAATAGTGACCCCTTGTATGTTAAGGAGACTGCTGTAAAACACAAGATCTAAAATGTTGTTCCCCCTAGTAGGAGCTAAAATACATTGTTGAATATTAAGTTGTTTAGAGCAGGCTAAACGTTTTTTGCCTGCACTAGTTAATGCAATTTCTGTCTCCCCAAATATGTCACCCAAATTATAGTCCCCCATACATAACATGGAACCATGTTCACAAGCATTTTCAAATTCTTTTATAGTACCTTCTGTATACGTAATATCTGCACTTGGAGGTCTGTAACAGACTCCCAGTATAATGTTTTCTATACCTGTTAGTAGCTTCACCCATACTGATTCAAGATTAACATTATGATCCTTGATATCTTCTGATATTTCCACAGAGTCATAGACATCTTTAATTAGTAAAGCCACACCACCTCCTATTCTATTAGCTCTATTCTTTTTATAAATTTTGAACCCTGGAATAATACAATCCCAGGCTAAATTATCAGATCCCCAAGTTTCAGTAATTGCAATAATGTCTATTTTATCTTCAAGTATACGTGATTTAAGCTCATCAATTTTATTGTTTAAACCTCTGGCATTAAAATAAAGAAATTGAGTATGGTGTGAAATACCATGATCGGACACTATATGGCAAGATTTTATGTTAAGAGAGGAAGGAAGAGCAGACCTCTCCCCTTGTGGAGCTAGTTTAAATGTAGATTAATATGGTCTAAAAATGTTTTCCCCAGGAGAGATGAGCCATGTCTGCTAAGATGCAGTCCATCACCGCTATAGAATTCAAAATTATCATTAAATTCTTCCCAATGGGTTATACAGGATATATGTTGAGACATACACCACTTCCTAAGCCAATCATTAAATTGGTGTATTTTCAAATTCACAGATTGGGGGGCTTTAGGAATTGGAAGTATTTCTGACATAATGATATCACATTTCATCTCAATTAAAATATTAGTTAAGGGTGCTGTATGCTGCTTAACAGTAAGCAAGTCCTCTCTACCAATATTGTTAGCCCCAGCATGAAAAACAACAACGGGATTAACCCCTCTGTCTGAAAGAATATTAGGAAGCATACATGTAATATCTTGTATGTGAGCTCCCGAGAAAGAAGAGCAGGTGCAATTGTGTTTGTCAGGATTACAAATAGCTCTATCCAGATGTTTTATTATAGAATCACCTATAACAAAAGTTTGACTTTTATACTTAATAGCTGTAATATGAATATCAGAATTGTTTTGGGTCAACACAGTATCCATTAAGTCTATAAGATCACCTGAGATGGTGGAAGGGCCTACAGTAGATGGCAAAGGAATGTGATCAGACAAAACAAGAGGGGCAGTGGTGGATAAGTTGGGATTTTCCTCTGTTAAATTTAATAATGGATCATATCTGTTTTCAGTATTTAAAATAAAGGTTTCAGCTCTTCTGCCTTTTTTCAATGACCGCCTGTTTTGAATCTCATACCATCTATCATCTGATGCAATAAAAGGATCTTCCTCTCTCATTCTTTTTTTATTGCCATTATCCCAAATTTAAGGCTCAAACAATGTTGTATCACCAAGTGCAGAGGATAGAGGTATACTGCCAGTATTAAACGATACTGTTGATTCATTCCCTATAGTGTTTGTACTTAATTGGGGAAGCGAGTTACTGGAGTGGGCTAGGTTCATTCGTAAAGCCATATTAATCTGACTTTTTCCTAATTCTGACACACGAACATGGAAAATAGATATATCTTGTAGTAAGTCTTTATTTTGTACACATTTGTTACAAGTAAAATGACCAACAGCTTTATCTGAAGTCATCAATTCATACATGAAACATGTGTCACATTGTACATCTATTTTCCCATCCAAAGTAGTGATAGCAGACACCATAGTTAATGCTGCAATATTTTACATACTAACATACTAAAATGCCAGCAGAATAGGCCTAACGGTCTTTCATGTCTGCTCGTTTGGTCAGTCCCCAGCCTGGGTGCTGACCTTGCTGTCCCTCTCGCCTTCTCTGGCTTCTCCCTTCCCAGTTCCGGATATTCTTGCTGCATTGGATTTTGCTTCCAGAACCCTTCCCCTGTACCTGTCCCACCCCTTCTTGAACCCCTCCACTGTCTCTGTCTCCACTAGCCCCCTAGGCAGTGCATTCCATGGCTCCACCACCCTCTCAGTGAAGTAGCACCTCCTCCTTTCTCCCCTGAATCTTCCCCCCTCCAGCTTCCACCCATGCCCTCTAGTGGCCCCTTCCTCCTTCCTTTGAAGCACCCCGACTGTTCCTCCCTATTTATCCTCTTCATGTACCTAAAGACCTCTGTCATGTCCCCCGTCCCTCTCTCTTCCAATGTGTACATATTTAGCTCTTGAGCCTCCTCATAGGTCCTTTCCCCAATCCCCAAATCATTTTGGTTGCCCTCCTCTGGACCTCTGCAGGAGGTTAATGTCCCACTTTAAGTGTGGCCTCCAAACTGCACGCAGTACTAAGGTGCGCGTCGCACCAAGCAGTTATACAGAGGGAGTATCATCCTCCTTCTGGAGGTGATCCCCAGCGATGCATCCCAGCATCCTGTTGGCCTTGGCTGCTGCCCTCCTACAAGTCTCAGAATTGTTCATCTTGACATCCACCACCACCCCAGGTCCCTCTCAGCCATCGAGACTTGTAGCATTCCCCAGGGTGTACACTTGGCCTGGGTTTCTGGCCCCCAGGTGGAGTACCTTGCATTTCCCTGCATTGAACATCAGCTTCCACTTTCTAGACCATCTTTCCAGAGCCTCCAGGTCCCCCTGTAGGGCCACCCTCCCCTCCTCCCCATCCACCACGCCCCCAGTTTCGAGTCATCTGCAAAGAGACTCATCTCACTCCTGATTCCTGTCCTTATGTCAGATACATAGGCGCTGAACAGAAGGGGCCCAAGGACTGATCCCTGTGGGACCCCACTAATGACCCTCCTTGGGGATGAGACTATCCCACCAACTACGACCCTCTGGGTCCAGTCCTGGAGCCAATTGCCTATCCATCTGATCATCTGGTTCCCCACCCCCATTTCTCTCAGCTTATCCAACAGACCCATGTGAGGAACAGAGTCAAATGCCTTGCTGAAGTCTAGAAAGAGGACATCCACTGGTCTACCCAGGTCCAAGGCACTTGTCACCCAGTCATAGAACTCCACCAGGTTTGTCTGAAATGATTTCCCCGGGATGAATCCATACTGTCTATTGTCCAGGCACCCTGACTTATCCAGGTCCCCCCAGCCTCTCCTTGACAATGCCTCCATCACCTTGCCCACCACTCGATGTCAGGCTGACAGGCCTGTAGTTCCCGCCACCTCCTCGATCCCCCCTTGTGGATAGGCACTATATGTGCCACCTTCCAGTCTTGGGGCACCCACCCTGTCCTCAAAGAGATGGTGAAAGCTCCCAAGGGTTTGCCAGGACATCTGCAAGTTCCTTCAGCACTCTGGGATGTAATTTATCCGGCCCCGGTGCTTTCTCCATCTTAAGGGAGCTGAGGGCTTCCCTCACTCTCTCTGCTGTGATTTCCACTTCCGGTACCCCTTCTCCCTGCTTAGCCCTCCCCCCACCTGCCAGTGATGCCTCCCCCTCTCCCCAGACCTGCCGATCGGTAAGGGTCCCCCCCTCCTCAGTATCTCTGTCTCCTCATTTTAAAGATAGATATTACTTAAGCAGAAGGGCTATAAACTTACTACCACAGGTACTCCAACAGATGTACATGCGGTCATAGACTATCTCTGTAGACAGGCTAGCTCACCTCCACCGCCTGCACTGCCGAACATGCCAAACATGCGCTGACAAACATGTCTTGGTGTGTGTCTTTGCACGTGCAAGCATGTGCACACCTGCTCGGCTCACCCCGTTGCAGCAGGCTCTCCTAGTTTTACCAACAGCCTACTTCCTCCTACCTCCCACTAGAATTGTCTTATGTCTATCCCATGCATTCTTAAATTCCCCCACTGTTTTTGACCCCACAGCCTCCTCAGGAAGGCCATTCCATGTGTCCACCACCCACTCCATTAAAAAATATCTCCTCACATTGCTCCTGAGTCGTTCCCCCCTGTCTTTAAATTGTGCCCCCTTGTTCTCGCACATCTCTTTTTCTGAAAGATGCTACCCTCTTGGACTTTGTTGATTCCCTTGAGGTACTTGAAAATTTCTATTATGTCCCCCTCTCCCTCCTTTCCTCAAGGGTATACTTATTAAGCTCTTTTAGTCTCTCTTCATATGGCTTCTGATGCAGACTCTGCACCATTTTACTTGCCCTCCTCTGGACTGCCTCCATCCTGTCTATGTTCTTGCGGAGATGGGGTCTCCAGAACTGCATGCAGAACTCCAGATGGGGTCTCACCAACTGTCTGTAAACAGGGATAACAACTTCCTGTTTTCTACTGGTCATGCCTCTCCCTGTGCATCCCAGTATCACCCCAGCCCTTCTTACTGACTTCTCACATTGCTTGCCTACCTTTAGGTCATCTGATATGACTACCCCCAGGTCCCTTTCCATTTTTGTTGTTGTTAATACCTCTCCTTCCCTCCACTGTGTACTTTTTCCTTGGGTTTTTGTTTCCCAGGTGCATTACTTTGCACTTCTTTGCATTCAGTCTGAGCTGCCATACATTTGACCATTCCTCCAACCTTGCCAAGTCCCTTCTCATCCTTTCCACTCCCCCTTGTGTATCAACCCTGTTGCAGATCTTTGTGTTGTCTGTAAAGAGGCATACTTTTTCTTCCAGTCCTTCTGTAATGTCACCTATAAAGACATTAAAGAGGACCGGTCCCAGTTGACCCCTGCGATATCCCGCTAGTAACCACCTTTCTTTGCAGTGGACTCCATTTACTATTAACCTCTGTGTCCTGTTGTCCAGCCATTTTTTTACCCAGGTTACCACCCTGGGACCCACTCCTAGGCTGGATAACTTGTTTATTAATCTTTTGTGTGGAACTGTGTCAAATGCCTTGCTAAAGTCTAGGTAGGCCATGTCCACATTCCCTCCCTGGTCTACTACTTTCAGCACCTAGTCAAAGAAATCTATTAGATTCATCTTACATGACGTTCCCAGTGTGAATCCATGCTGCCTTGGGTCCTGTGCCCCGCTAGCCTCTAGGTACTCAACAGTTCTTTCTTTCAAAAGTGATTCCATCATTTTTCCTACCACTGAAGTCAAACTAACAGGTCTGTAGTTTCCTGCCTCTGCCTTGCTCCCACTTTTGTGAAGGGGAATCACATCCACCCTCTTCCAGTCCTCAGGTACCACACCCTGCTCCCATGATTTGTTAAACAGGGTAGTCAGTGGTGCCACTAGTTCTCTTCTTATGTTCTTCTAGAATTCTGGGGTTAATCAAGTTGGGCACCATTGCTTTGTCCACCTTCAGTTTTAGAAGTTCTTCCAGGACCCTTCTGTGAATGGACTGGTATCAACCCCCTATAAAGTGTGCTTCTATTATTTGGTTTAAGCACCTCCCCCTCCTCTTCTTTTGTGAATACTGAGTAGAAATATTTGTTCAGTATCTCTGCTTTGTCACTGTCACCTTCTACCTACCCCTCTCCCCTTTATTAAGCCTCACTATATCTCCCCTGATCTTTCTTCGATTCCTAATGTACCTATAAAAGGTTTTATCCCCCTTCTTAACTGAGTTGGCTATCTTTTCCTTGGTTTGAGCCTTTGCTATTCTGACTGCCTTCCCTGCTCCTTCTGCTTTAACTGGTACAGTTCTCTGTCCTGCTCCTTCTGTGTTTAATGATACTTCCTGAATGCTGCCTTTTTCTCCCTAACCTTCCCCAGCACCTCTTTTGAGAACCATAGTGTTTTTTTCATTCGTTTTGTTTTGTTTATTTGCTTCACACAGAGGCTTGTTGCCTCCATGATGGCAGCTGTGATTTTTCCCCATTGTTCTTCCTCCCCACCTTTTTGCCCATTTACTAGTGCTTTTCTAAGGCACTCCCCCATTTTGCCAAAGTCAACCCTCCTAAAGTCCAATACCCTCACCTTTGTGTGACTTGACTCTATGGCTGTGTTTATCGTGAACCACGCTGTTTGGTGGTCACTTGTTCCCAGATGGCTACCCACTTCTAAATCTGAGATCCTCTCTCTGTCCCCGTTTGAAAGTACCAGGTCTAAGATTTCTCCCTCCTGAGTGGGTTCCAACACTAGCTGTCTGAGGCCTGGCCCCTGTAGCACATTGAGAATGACCCTGCTTTTGGATGTTGCTGCAGCAAAGGCGCTACAGTTAACATCTGGCATATTCAGGTCCCCCATCAACAATATCTCCCCCCTTTCTGCCATTTTAAGGATGTCTTCTATCATTTTCTTGTCCATTTCCTTCCCCTGTGACAGGGGTCTATATACAGCCCCGTACAGATTTTGATGCCATTTCCTGTCTCCAGGGTGACCCACAGTGCCTCCTCTCCTCCCTGTTTACCCTTTAGTTCTGTTGCTTTGATCTCTCCCCTTATGTAGAGAGCTACTCCTCCTCCTCTTTTACCCTCCCTGTCCCTCCTGTAGATTGTGTACCCTGGTATGTTGACATCCCAATCATGGTTCTTTGTGTACCATGTTTCTGTGACTGCCACATTATCCAGGTGTCCCTCTTCCATCAAGGCCACTAGTTCAGGGAGTTTGTTACCCAGACTACATACATTGATACTCATCACCCTCCATTGTTTGATAGCCTTACCCCTTTTAGCCCCCTGTCCTTACTGTCTTTGCCTTTTTCTCCACTGACTCCTGTCCTGCTCCCTGTTGACTTTTCTACCTTAGTGTTTACCTCACTAACTACCCTGTTTTGTGTGTGTGTGTGTGGGGGGGGGGTTGCTGGGATTTCCATGCTTCTTTTCAGTGTCTCCCACTTGGCTAGTTTAAATACTTGCCAATGAAGCATTTGAACCTATCACCTTGGATCCTAGTTCCTCTCCTGGACAGATGCAGACCATTATTTTTTACCTTTGTTTTACCAGGAGAGATACACTAAACTAAAAGCTTGTTTACAGGTGCAACCTGGGAGCACAAGGAAGTTAAGTGACTTGCTCAGGGTCACACAGTATGCAAGTGGGGGTTGTGGGATTCAAACCCAGGTCTCCAGGTTTGCAACTCAGAGCCTTAAGCCACCACCATCATGCTAGTATAGGCCTGCATCCCTCCAGGTGGACCCTCAGTCCCCAGTGAAGCCAAATCCCTGAGCTCCACACCAGTTTTTTAACCATTCATTGAATCTCATGGTATGGAGTACCCTATCCTCTCCCATGCCATAGACAGGCAGCACCTCTGAGAAGGTTGCCATGCATGCTACTTGTCTAAGGCCCCTGCCCAACTATACAAACTCCACCTGCACTGCTCTGATCCCATCCTCAACTAGTTAATTTGTCTCTAGGTGAACAATGATGTCCAACTCCCTCTCCCATGCCACTGCTCCCACGATCTTGAGGATTCACATGCTGTCCCTCCCAGCCATGGTGCTGGGCAGGCACCTTACCTCCTTCTCCCCCCCCAGTTCTACAGTCCTAATGATTGAGTCCCCCACCAGGAGTGGTTTTCTTCCCCTGTGGGGTCTCATGCCACCCTCCTCTGGGTCTCCTTTTTGGAGGCTCCCAGCATCCTCCTTGGTCTTTACTGTGGGTGCCTCTATAGAGGAACCATGCTCCACCAGAACAGGGTCTGAATTGTGGAGAGGTACAACTGGAGGGATGTACCTCTGATCCACCACCCTAATCCTCCCTGAGCCCACTGTGGTCCAACTGCTCCTCTTTCTTGGCAACCTCTGAGGCAGTGGCAGTAGCCCTGGTGATCCCAGGGGGGGAGAAGGTTTCCTGAATCCTCGCCAGGTCGGCCTGGAGATGGGCAACCTCCTCCCTCAGACCAGAGAGGTGCCTGCAAATAGGGCAGCATCACAGCCTCCAGAATGTCTCCCAAAAGACTTCCACCCAACAGCCAGTGCATTTCACCACTCCTGAAATGTCTCTCTCCCTTCCTGTTTAGTTTTTTTCCTTTTTGTTGTGTGTTTGAGTGTGTGCGTGTGTCTACGCCCATGCAGCATGCTGGGCTGTTAAGGTTATGAGAGGTGTATGTTCTTTGCCCTTTTGGGGAAGTGATGTCAGAACCTCTGGTATAAAGGAAATGATTCACTTGGGGTGGGTGGGGTGAAGTTCAAGGTGGCGGGACCAAGCCTGTGCCCTCCAGAAACAATTAGCTGCAGCTCTGACCCACCACACTGGTGAGTGTTTTCCTTCCTTTCAGTAAGACAACCTACACAACAATTCAAAAGAAAATAAACCCTGCAAAAAAAATTTAAATCAGAGAAAAATAAAGCAGTAAATTGCACAACCTGTAAGCACAAAACAGTAATAAAACCTGCAAGCACAACCTGTAAGCACAAAACAAAATAGTAATACAACAGTAACTTTACTTAGCCAAAAGAAGACTTGATGTTTCTCCTTGCTCTGTTAATGTTGCTCCTTGCTCTGTCCTTTCAAGCAAACCCTAGAAGAAATGAGCTCAGGTGAAGCTAGGTGCTTTATGCCAGCAAACCTAGTCTTAACCACAACACACCAACCAACCTGACCTTTTAAATCTTCCTTCTGTTGGAAGGTACTAAGCCTTTGTCGGCTCCACTCCCCAATTACACTGCTAGTCCCCTGGAAGAGCTGTGGAAGAAAAGCAATTAGCTTCTTCAATGTGAGAAAAAGACTGAGAAGAGCCATGGGACGAGTTTACATACTGTTACACTAACATCACTGTAGAGGATACATTCTTTGTCCATTCTAATGCCCTCGGTGCACTGTACCAACTAATGCTTCCACACAGATGTAGACTCCAGTCTGCTTCAATGTCATCCCTCAGTTTTATTGGTGTTACTTCCAGTCACTTTGCTTTGCCAGGCTGCATGCAGTACACATGCTCAAGGGTCTCTCCCTCTCACTGCAGCCAGATGCCCACATGCAGCACCCTCCGCCTAACTCCTCCCATGTGCCGTTTGTGTGGCGCATGGGAGTGGAAGTCGCAACCTGTGGGTGTTTGGTGCTGGGACCCCTCTTATGGGAATCAGGCGCTGGGTCCCTGGTGCACTGGGAATTGGTGTGAGCTGCTGTTTGGCTCAGCTTTGACCTTTGGGCCAGTTTGAAAATAAGGTCGAAGATGTCTACTGTATAGCAGTGCACAGTACGATGCAGCAATAACAAAGTGTTGTTTACGTTACCTGCCGTGGCTTGTTATTTAAGAACCCACAAATAAAAGAATGTAACATGGTGTCAGAATGGGATTCTGGTAACAGGAGGTGAAAACAATGATTTTAGAAGCACCAGGACTGAAAGATAAGAGTTGTAGACTGAAGAGAAAGAAACAGCATGTGGAGACTGTTGAACGTTAAACTGAGGCCGAAAAGGAGCTACATGAGGGACAGAAAATCTGCAACATGGATAAACTTCCACCACCTCCCAGCTTACAAATAACTGGTAAATTGATTGAAAACTGGAAGAAGTTTCAGGAAAGATTCCAAGTATACTTAACTGCAATTGGGGAAGATGAAAAACCAAATAAGGTAAAAGCCTATATTTTCTTGTATGTGGCGAAAGGAGAAGCATTAGATATCTACAATAATTTTCAGTTTTAGGTAGGTCAGAATTTAGACCTCAATGCAATAGAGAGAACATTTGCAACATATTATATTCCAAAGCAGATTGTGACCTATGAACGGCATACATGTTTCACATGCACTGTACACAGAGGCCTGGAGAGTCTATAGACCAATATGTAACAGAACTTAGAACATGCAGTAAAACATGAATTTGGAGATTTAGCTGAATCAATGACAAAAGACAGAATAATATGTGGGCTTTCTGACAAAATGGTCAAAGAGTGACTGTTAAAGAGAGCAAGATCAGAAACTAGATAAAACAATACAGATTTGCAGGGCTGCAGAAACCACTAGAGCATAAATGAAGGAGTTAGGCATGGAAGAAAGTGAAACAATTCATATGGTATCAAAGAAAGAGAATAGACAAAAAGCCTATCAAAATGTAGAAACCCCACTGCAGAGAGGAAATGTAAAAAAGCAGTTTAATAGATGTGGAATACAACATAGCCCAAAGAAATGCCAGCTTATGGAAAGGACTGTAAAAAATGTGGAAAGAAATCATTCTGCAAGGTGCTGCCAATTACCTGCATATCCGAGCAGAGTGCATGCATTAGAAGAGGACTACTACAGTGAGTTTTATGTAGATATGGAGTCTGCAACAAAAGCAAATGAAAGTGAATGAGTGTCACCCTTAACCATTAATGATAGCATCATACCATTTAATTGGACACTGGGGCCCAAGTGAATCTTATGTCTGAGACAGACTACATGGATTTAGAGAACAGACCTTATCTGTATGGTACTGGGATTAAAGTGACGGGGTACTCGGAGGCTAACATTCCAGTGAAAGGAAAGTGCATTGCAACAGTGAAGCATAAAAATGCATCTACAAGCTTATATTCTTAGTAGTACCGAAAGCAGTGCAGCCGATTTTAGGACTGAAAGAATGTGAAAAGCTGAATCTAGTGAAGAGAGTGCTAGCAGTGGAAACGCAGGGTACTAAAGGGTATTAAAGAGTATGATGCACTGGTAGTTGAATATCAAGACTTGCTTTAAGGTTTGGTAATCAGAGTAGATAAGGAAGTACAGCCTGTAATTTAGCCATGCAGAAAGATACCATTTGCACTGCATGATATGTTGAAAGTACAGTTAGATCATATAGAGGCACGGGAAGTTATAAAAAGAATAGAAGAACCAACTGAATGGGTCAGTTCACTAGTGATTGTACACAAAAAGAATGGTAAACTACATATTTGTTTAGATCAACAGAAACCTTAATCAAGCTGTAAAAAGGGAACATTTTGTGCTATGGACAAGGGAAGAAATAATGGCTCAGTTTACCAATGCCAAATATTTAGAAAATTGGATACATCAGTAGGATTTTGGCAACTAAAATTAGATGACACAAGATTGAAGTTGTGCACCTTTAACTCTCCTTTTGGAAGATACAGATTGTTAAGAATTTTTTTTGGAATAGCCTCAGCTCCAAAGGTGTACCATAAAACAATTTGTACACTTCAGTGGATGATATTATTGTGTGGGGCAAATCCAGGGAAGAACATGATTGTAGGCTGACAAAAATGCTTGAGGTTACCAGAAAAGTCAGTTTGAAACTGAACAAAGAGAACTGTGTTTTTGGAGTTCAGGAACTGACTTGTATTGGTGATGTAATAACCAGTAAAGGAATCAGACCTGATGCAAAGAAAATTGAGGCAGTATTAAATATGCCACATCCCCAGTCACAAAAAGATGTTCAAAGATTCTGGGGATGGGAAAATACTTGGATGAATTTATACCAGACCTCACAGAGAAATAAGCAGCACTTAGATTCCTGTTAGACAAAAGATATAATTGGACATGAGATCATGAGCAAGAGGATGCATGGCAAAATTTAAAGATGCAACTTACTAAAGCACCTATACTCAGGTTTTATGACCCAAGAAAACCAGTGAAAGTTTCAGCAGATGCTTGACAACATGGGCTTGGAGCCATACTATTGCAACCCTATGAGGACAAATGCCAACCCACTGCTTACGCATCAAGTGCTATCACACATGCAGAAATCAGTTATGCTCAAACAGAGAAATAACTTGGGTGTAACTTTTGTATGTGCATGTTTTCACCAGTTCATATGTGGTCAGTGTATCACAATAGAAACTGTTCACAAAGCTCTAATACCATCATTCTGCAAACCTTTGAGTGAATGTCCTTTACAAATTCAGGGGATGATGATTAAACTGCAGAGGTATGTTTTACTGGTATCATATACCTCTGGTAAACTGAGATATAGAGCAGATGCATTGTCATGAGCAGTAAATCCAAAAGAATCTCAGCCTGAAAGGGACATACAGGTGCATGTTGATTTGGTAGTTGCTGAATCCCAGAAGCAGGGCACAGGTTAAAGCAGATCAAGGAAGAAACAGAAAAGGAAGTGTTGCTCAAATTATTGAAAGAAGGCTGGCCCGCCGCTGCAGCGGTACGGCTTCTGCCTGCAATGCCAACACGTGAGTTCGCGAACAGACTTTGGAGTCGGAGGGCCAGCCGGGGGAAGGGAGGATGGAGTGTCCTAGGGATGGCTCTTCTTATCCGGGGGAGGGTGAGTCGAGTGTCCAGTGCATGATGGACCCCTGGTGGAGGCTGAGGGATCAGTAGCAACCGGCGCCTAAATTTTTGGGAGGCGGTATAGACGATGGGTTTGTCCCACAGACATCATTGCACGTTCCACCTCCCAGGGAGCAAAACAGCAAAAAACGGATTTGACTGACACAGGATGATGCCCCACGATGGACTCTGCACTGCCGACCGGGCTCCCATTACCGAGCTACCTACTCAAGTCCACCAAGGGATTGGGCCACAAAACAAAACAAAAAATACAATTGCTGAAAGAAATGATTGTTAATGGGTGGCCAGATAGAAAAAGCAAGTGTACGGTGGATGTCAGAGAGTACTGGAACTGCAGGAGTCAATTAACTGTGGTAGATGGGATTATTTGCAAAGGGGAAAAAACCTGTGATTCCAAAAATCCTATGGAGGGGGAAGGAAATACTACAAAAGATCAGTGAAGGACATTTGGGAATTGAAAAATGTAGATGATGAGCACTTGAGGTTATGTATTGGCCCAGAATCGGTCATGAAATCACAGAGATGGTGACAAGCTGTGGATCATGTTTGAAGTACAGACCGAATCAGCAGGAAGAGCCATTACATCCTCATCCCATCACACAGAGATTTTTTCAAAAAGTAGGACCAGATTTGTTCACATGGCATGGAAAAGATTACCTGATTGTGACTGATTATTACTCAGTATATCTGGAAGAGTGTACACTACATAGCACCATTAGTGGAATAGTGATATATATCTTGAAAGTAATCTTTTCAAGGCATGGTATACCTATTCTGTAACAATGTACCTCAGTTTAGCTGTGCTGAGTTCAAGCAGTTTGCAAGAGAATGGCAATTTGTACACAGTACCTCAAGTTCAAATTTACCAGTCAAATGGGCTAGTCAAGAAATCTGTACAAACTGTAAAAAACATCATGATGAAATCACACGACAGCAGAGAGGAAATCTATAAAGGACTCTTAGAATATCAGAGTTCTCCACTTGAAAGTGGACTGTCCCAGCGCAATTGCTCATGGGAAGAAGAATTAGACTGACTCTTCCAATGAAGGAAGATTTGTTCAGAACAAACAATGCGGAACAGGTAATAAGACAAAACAATGGCAGAAATTAAACAAAAGTTTTATTTTGCTAGAAGTACTCAACCATTACCAGAGTTGAATCTAGGGACAGTGTGTGTCTCCAGGGAAGCAGATATATTACATGGAACCTGAAAGTTACAGTAACAGAACAGATTGACTTAAGAGAATACAGACTGAAACCTGAACAAAGACATTTCTTAAGGGGAAATCTGTAACAAGACATCAAAAAATTCTGGGTTTCAGAAATGATGATGTACACAATGAGACAGCTGTAAGGGTTATGGATTCAAATTAATATGAAGGACTAAAGCTGAGAAGATCAAGTTGATCAGTTAAGCATCATGAAAAGACTGATTGTGCATTATTGATTGTTGGAATTAAGAAATAGCTCAGGTAAGCAAGTGGTAAAAACTCATATGAGAATAAAATACTAGAAACCTATCCTGTCTAGCTTTTGTACTTAAATAAATCCATGTGATTTCAATTTAAAAATAAAAAAAGAAGATATAATGATAGTTAATAAAAGTTAAGAGTTTGTAGACACTCCCTAAGTAAAGTATGTGTGTTATTGGAAGAGTGTAGTTGCAATATGAACCCTAGAGAGCAGCCTGGAGACAAGGGGCTCAATTTTCAAATGGGCCCTTAGAGTGATACAGGCTCGCAAATGGCAGCTTGCATCAATACTCAATATGCCAGGGACCCTTTACCTGATTTTGGTACAGGAGGGGTCCCTGCACCAAATTCCCCAAAGTTACTGCAACCGCTCCTGTACGTCAAACAAATGGCACAAGGGATGGGTTTGATGGAAGATGCCGATATCCCCTGCCTGTGGAAAACTGTCCCTATGTGTGTATAGCATGTTACTGTTTGGAGGAAAAAATGCACCTGACTGGATGGCACGCCACCTGGTAGGGTAATTTGAAGTGTGGAAAACATGGGATAAGCAGGAAGTAAAAAATAAAAACAGCAGCTCCGGACATCATGGGGAGCAGCAGACATCCTATCAAAATAGAATGGCTGCCCAGTAGATGGCTGTACCATGAAGCAGCTGCAGTATAGCCCTGATGATGACCTGCTGGAAACTGGAAAGAGAACAGAAATACAGGTGTCTTCTCTATATGGAAATGGTACGGTAGCTGTAGAATATGTCAAACAGATTTATTGTGCTAGATGTGTGAACTGCACCAGAGATCACTGTCTCACATACAATGACTCAATGGCTACTAGCTGCGATCTGTGGCCCATTCTCCTATCAACAGCAGCAGGTTTATGGGAACACATCTGATCTAGGCACCATGCTCTGTTTACAGCGATGTGCACCTGACAGTATGCTGACATTCCAATCAAGTGTAGCAACACTACCAAAGTGACACACCACTGGGCAGTGCCACTCCTGAACATCACAGTGATATGAACCACAATGCTGTGGAAGCTACAGCAGAACCAACTCATGTCACTGGGCACCCCAACGGGATGTGACCCAATCTACAGAGGCACAACCTACTGTGGAAGACACTACACTGTGAAAGCTGGCAGCACATGGTAGTGTGGGTGCTCCTGTTGCAGCAGAGCACACAGCAAACTTCTCCCCATCAAGCTATTGTAGTTCCCTGTGGAGGTGACCCTCCAGCAACAGGAACCTGTAAGACATATTGGAGGGTGTAGTATGGGACAGAAGGGTAGTTGGACTGCCCTTGACATTAGCAACCAAAACTATGTGGCTACATAACAGTGCTGGAACCTCCACGTTCTGGACACCTGTCACTGTGGACATTCCTGTACTGGGCATATAGCTGTTTGATGCCGGCATAGACGCAGTAGGCACATGGAGATGTATTGTGGGTACAACCCGTACTGTCTTTCAAACCATTATTCCTGTGCATGAGTCATTTGAAAGTGTGTGGCATGTCCTGCGGTAGTGACTGTTGTATGCACTGGTGTAACAGATATGGACATGGACAACAGATCAGAATGTAGGCATTGCAATGCTACCAAACACTCCTCCACTAACTACGGGGAGGGGTGAGGGAATGCGGGCCAATTTCAGACTGTATAACAGCCATGCAACACTCTGTCCAATGGAGGACATAATAGAAACATAGAAATTGATGGCAGATAAGGACTGCTAGGCCCACCCAGTCTGCCCATTGTTTACACCTGCTGCAGAAACCACAGACCCTACTTGATCTCCGACTTTGATCTCTTTCCTATCACTAAGGTTCCCTTATGCCTATCCCATGTATTTTTGAATCCCCCTACCGAATTTTCCCCCACCACCTCTGCTGGGAGGCTATTCCATGCACCCCACCACTCTTTCTGTAAGGAAATACTTCCTTACATTAACTCTTAGTCTACATCCTTCCAACCTTGTGTCATGACCCCTTGTTTTAGAACATCTCTTTTTCTGAAAGATCCTACCTTCCTGTACCTTATTTATGCCCTTGAGATATTTGAAGGTCTCTATCATATCCCCCCTTTCCCTCCTCTCCTACGGGGTATACATATTGAGGTCCTTCAGTCTCTTCTCATGTGACTTATGGTGCAGGCCCTGCACCATTTTTGTTGCCCTTCTCTGAACTACCTCTACCCTGTCTATGTCCTTATGGAGATGCGGCCTCCAGAACTGGACACAGCACTCCAGATGAGGTCTCATTAATGACTGTGATTGTGAAGGACTGCACTGATGGTTTGTACCTGTCATCCATAAATATCTGCCCCAAAGATTGATATTTGATGTTTCACTGGGAAACACAGCAACACTCATCTGTTCTGCATATTCCAAGGGTTGGCGTCACACATGGATGATGTGGGGGTGAGTGTAGTTTGTTCACCCACATATGACATGCACACTAACGCTGCCTCATCTCATATGGCTCTACCACATCTGCATGTCTGCATGTCTGTTGCCATGCATCTGTCCACCCACCCCTGCTGCTGTGTTCTTGCTTGTATGTGTCTGTTGTACCATTACAAAAATGTGTAACAGTCTGCTGCCAGTTAACTCCTGCATCATGTCTTGCATTGGGGGATGTCTGCTATGCCTTCCTCCACAGTGCTGCCCCATTGCCACAATTCTGTTAGACCAGATCTGACTGGTATAACAAGTAGTGGTCCCTGCAGCCATGGGGTGGCTTACAGAATCCCAAAGAAAGGGATACTGCATCCCTGTTACAGCAGAAGCCCCCTTCTGCCATGGCACAGCCATACGTGTGCCGCAAGCATGTTGCAAGTCCGGCTGGTGCATGTAGTCCCCTGTCAGGTGCAGGCACTGTTAGAAATTTAGTAATGATGCAAGGTGCAGGCACAGTGAGCCCCTTGCATCATGTCTCTGTAAGGAAACTGGTGTTTTGGTAAAATAATCACATCAACACAGGTGATTGGTGCAAGTCTCCTTGTAATGCAGTGTAGCTCATAGCAATACAAAAGCATGTCATAATCTCATAGACTAAGACTAAATAGCAGTTGGCTTTATACAGAGAATAAAGTAATCAGCCAAATGACCTGTCTCTCTGAGAGGGTAGCAGGTCATGGAGGTCTTCTTAGGATGGTGTCTGCCTCTCATCTTTCTAGCCTCCTCAGACCCATACTTATATCCAGCTTCATGTATAGTTACATGATAACATATACGGACCCTCATGAAACAAAGGCATCTAAGCAGAACTTTTCCAAGGCTGCCTGTTGTTCCGTGGCATGTGAGATGCCTCTCACATGCTGACCTTGGATACTCAGTACACATATTCTGCTACCCCTTACCAGTAATGGTCACTAAGCAATAGACATTATTCTCCTGCTTGCCTCCCCTCAGGGATAGATAACTCTGGGATGTTATTTATGTGGAAAACAACTAAGCTTCTCATTGTCATCAGTTCCAGCAATTATGGTGAATTTTCACTACTGCTGCTCTCAGAAGCAGGCCTATACATTTCTTATTTGGCAATATGAGGCAATATGAAACAATAAAGTAATATATGATCAATCCCAACTATTAGCACTATATAAAATGATGAAATATATGAAACAATGACAGATCCATTAAGCTACACATCCCCTTGACACTGTTTGCAAAGTATGAAGTACTGTAGGAAATTGGTGTCACTAAGAAAAGAGTCTGTTGTATCATTTAGAGTTAAAAACATGACCATATTTTAACATTCTTAATTCTCTGTAATGGTTGTGCAATAAATGTCTACAGCAGCATAGCACAGTGAATACAATAAGCACTAGAATAACCTGCAGCATAATTAACAGTTTAAAGCTAACTTTCATCCATTTATTTGAAATTAAAAGATCAAAATCACTGTCATGCAAAAAAGAATCCTAAGATTGTTGAGTATGTTGCATACTATTGCTAATTCTAATGAGATGTTCATCCTTACGATTAAGCAAAAGATTCAAGTCTAGAGAGAGTGGAAAAATATGCACATTAAGGGTTGGAATGTAATTTATGATGTCATTTTGATGACCAGGCCCAACGAGAATATTCTTCCTCATGAAGTGGTACTTGCAGGAGAACTGTTTGACCAATGACAGTGTGGACAGCAGGTACAAAACAGAAATTTGGAGCTGTTACTGGGCACGTTAGTGTCCCGTATGTAAAAAGTTTATGATTCATGACTATGCAATGCTGACCAGTGATGTTGAAGGCAATCTTAACCATAGGAAGCACCATTTGGTCAGTCTCATTGGACAGGTGCCATTTGTATAGCTAGGTTGCTTATGCTTTAATGATAATGGACTATCTGTGGGTATGATTTACCTTGATTACTCTAAGGCTATTGATCAAGTGCCACATAAAGAACTACTCGATAGACTAATTGAGCTAAAATTAAATGATAATATAGTCAGATGGATTCAAGCATGGTTGTACAACCAGAAACAAGGCGTTTGTATTAAGGGGCACAGTTCAGCTGGGGTGAGGTGACCAGTGGTAATCATGGCGAAACACTACCTCTCCATTCCTCACACCTGTGCCAGGTACTAAGGTCAAATGGCAACAGTAAAAAACAAACAAACAGACTCGGCACCAGGTTGCAGTACAAAAATTAAACATTTATTTAGCAGAGAGCTATAACAAATAGACACTACCTTAGAATAAAACCAAACAGAACTATCCCCAACCAGGTTTCTCCCATAAGCTTTCTCAATGCATTACAGAAATATGTGGCACAGAAATGAGTGGCAGTCTGCTGTCATTCTCTCCTGCATCATGTCTTGCACTGGGGGATGTCTGCTATGCCTTCCTCCACGGTGCTGCACCATTGCCACAATTCCATTAGACCAGCTCTGGCTGGTCTAACCACCAGTGGTCCCTGCGGCCATGGAGTGCTTACATTATCCCAAAGTAGGGAATACTGCATAGAAACATGGACTTTGATGGCAGATAAGGACTGCTTGGCCCACCCAGTCTGTCTATTTTCCTATCTACTGGATAAGTTGCAGATCCTAGTTAACCAACAGCCTACAGTAGTAGCCACAGATATTGCCAGTTATTTCCAGATATTTCACAACATTTCTAAAGAGTTTCTCTCTGCTGCCCCTACTGTAGAAATGGAGAAAGCATTAGATATATCTGGAAATATCACAGAAATTTCGGGAAATAGCTGGCAGTGTCTGTGGCTACTACTGTACTTCCTCCTACCCCCCACTAGAATTGCTTTATGTCTGTCCCATGCATTCTTGAATTCCCCCACTGTTTTTGACCCCATGACCTCCTCAGGAAGGCCATTCCATGCATCCACCACCCTCTCTGTGAAAAAATACTTCCTCCACATTGCCCGAGCCATCCCCTTTTATCTTCAAATTGTGCCCCCTTGTTTTTGCGCATCTCTTTTTCTGAAAGATGCTACCCTCTTGGACTTTGTTGATTCCCCTGAGGTACTTAAATGTTTCTATCATGTCCCCCCCTCTCCCTCCTTTCCTTGAGGGTATACATATTAAGCTCCTTTAGTCTCTCTTTGTATGGCTTCTGGTGCAGACACTGCACCATTTTAGTTGCCCTCCTCTGGACTGCCTTCATCCTGTCTTTGTCCTTGCAGAGATGGGGTCTCCAAAACTGCAGGCAGTATTCCAGATAGGGTCTCACCAACTATCTGTACAGAGGGATAATAACTTCCTGTTTTCTACTGGTGATACCTCTCCCTATGCATCCCAGCATCCCCCTGCCCTCCTTACTGCCTTCTCACATTGCTTGCCTACCTTTAAGTCATCTGATATGACTATCCCCAGGTCCCTTTCCATTTTTGTTGTTGTTAGTACCTCCCCCCACATTGTGTACTCTTCCCCTTGGTTTTTGTTTCCCAGGTGCATTACTTTGCACTTCTTTGCATTGAATCTAAGCTGCCATACATTTGACCATTCCTCCAACCTTGCCAAGTCCCTTCTCATCCTTTCCACCCCCCATGTGTATCAACCCAGTTGCAGATCTTTGTGTTGTCTGCCAAGAGGCATACTTTCCTTTCCAGTCCCTCTGCAATGTCACCTATAAAGACATTAAAGAGGACCAGTCCCAGTACTGAACCCTGCAGTACCACACTAGTAACCCACTTTCTTTAGAATGGACTCCATTTACTATTACCTTCTGCGTCCTGTTGTCCAGCCAATGTTTTACCCAGGCTATAACCCTGGGACCCATCCCAATACTGGCTAACTTGTTTATTAATCTTTTGTGTGGGACAGTGTCAAATGCCTTGCTAAAGTCTAGGTATACCATGTCCACAGCCCCTTCCTGTCAAAGAAATTGGTTAGATTCATCTGACATGATGTTCCCACTGTGAATCCATGCTGCCTTGGGTCCTATGCCCCACTGGCCTCTAGGTACTCAACAGTTCTTTCCTTCAGAAATGATTCTATCATTTTCCCTACCACTGAGGTCAAACTAACAGGTCTGTAGTTTCCTGCCTCTGTCTTGCTCCCACTTTTGTGAAGGGGAATCACATCTGCCCTCCTCCAATCCTCAGGTACCACACCATTCTCCCACACTAGTTCTCCCTTTAGTTCTTTCAGAATTCTGGGGTGAATCATGTCAGGCCCCATTGCTCTGTCCACCCTCTGCCCACCCCCTTCCCTTTATTAAGCCTCACTGTCCCTCCCTTGGTCTTTCTCTGCTCCCTAATGTACCTATAAAAGGTTTTATCCCCCTTCTTAACTGAGTTGGCTATCTTTTCCTCAGTTTGAGCCTTTACTATTCTGATTGCCTTCCCCGCTTTCTTCTGCTTTAACTGGTACAGTTCTCTGTCCTGTTCCTTCTGTGTTTCCTTATACTTCCTGAATGCTACCTTTTTCTCCCTAATCTTCCCCACCACTTCTTTTGACAACCATAGTGGTTTTTTCCTTCATTTTGTTTTGTTTTGTTGATTTGCTTCACACAAAGGCTTGATGCCTCTGTTATGGCTGTTTTGATTTTTCCCCATTGTTCCTCCGCCCCTCCTTCTTGTCCATTTGCTAGTGCTTTTCAGAGGCACTGTCCCATTTTCCCAAAGTCAGCCTTCCTGAAGTCCAATACTCTTGCTTTTGTATGGCTTGACTCTACAGCTATGTTTATCATGAACCACACTGTTTGGTATTCACTTGTTCCCAGACGGCTACCCACTTCTAAATCTGAGATCTTCTCTCTGTCCCCATTTGAGAATACCCCATCTAAGATTGCTCCCTCTCAAGTGGGTTCCAACACTAGCTGTCTGAGGCATGCTCCCTATAGGGCATTGAAAATGACCCTGCTCTTGGATGTGGCTGCAGAAAAGGTGCTCCAGTTAACATATGGCATATTCAGGTCCCCCATCAACAATATCTCCCTTTTTTCTGCCATTCTAAGGATGCTTTCTATCATTTCCTTGTCCATTGCCTCTCCCTGAGATGGGGTCTGTATACAACCCCTGTGTGGACTGTGGTGCCATTTTCTGTCTCTAGGGTGACCCACAGTGCCTCCTCTCCTCACTGTTTATCCTTTGATCCCCTCCCTTACATAGAGAGATCCTCCTCCTTCTCTTTTACTCTCCCTGTCCCTCCTGTAGATTGTGTGTCCTGGTATGCTGACATCCCAGTCATGGTTCTCTGTGTACCTTGTTTTTGTGACTGCCACAATATCCAGGCATCCCTCTTCCATCAAGGCCACTAGTTCAGTGAGCTTGTTGCCCAGACTATGGGTGTTGGTACTCATCACTCTCTATTTTTTGATGGCCTTACCCCTTTTAGCCCCATCCCTGTCCTTACTGCCTTTGCCTTTTTCTCCATTTACCCCTGTCCTGCTCCCTATTGACTTCTCTACCTTGGTGTTTATCTCGCTGACTACCCTGTTTTTGGGGGGATGCTGGGATTTCCCTTCTACTTTTCAGTGCTTCTCCCCTTGGCTAGTTTAAATGCTTGCCAATGAAGCATTTAAACCCATCACCTAGGATCCTGGTTCCCCTCCTGGACAAATGCAGACCATTGCACTAGTATAGGCCTGTATCCCTCCAGGTGGCCCCCCAGTCCCCAATGAAGCCAAAATCCTGAGCTTCGCACCAGTTTTTCAACCATTCATTGAATCCCATGGTGTGAAGTACCCTAGCATCACTTTTGCCATAGACAGGCAGCACCTCCAAGAAGGTTACCATACGTGCTACTTGTCTAAGGCCCCTCCCCAACTCCACAAACTCCTCTTGTACTGCTCTGATCTCATTCTCAGCCAGGTCATTTGTCTCTAGGTGGACAATGACATTCAGCTCCCTCTCCCATGTAGGTGCTCCCACAATCCTGAGGATTCACTTCCTGTCACTCCAAGCTGTGGTGCCAGGCAGGCACCTTACCTCCCTCTCCCCTCTCTCCCCCCCAGTTCTACTCTCCTAATGAATGATTCCCCCACCAGGAGTTGTTTCCTTCCCCAGTGGGGTCCTGTCCCACCCTCCTGTGGGTCTCTTTTATGGAGGTTCCCAGCATCTTCCTTGGTCTCCACTGCAGATGTCTCCATAGAGGAACCACTGTCCACCAGAATGGTGTATGAATTGTGGAGAGATACAACTGGAGGGATGCACCTTTGTTCCACCACCCTCACCTCCCTGAGCCCACCTTGGTCCAACCACTCCTCTTTCTTGGCAACCTCTGAGGCAGTGGTCCTGGTGGTCCCTGGGTGGGAGAGAAGGTTGCACAAATCCTAGCCAGGTCAGCCTGGAGATGGGTAACCTCCTCCCTCAGACCAGACTGCATCCCTTTTGCAGTGCAAGCCCCCTTCTGCCATGGCACAGCCATAGATCTGCTGCAAGCATGGTGCAAGACTGGCTGGTGTACTTCAATGTCACCTTACCAGGTAACTCACAGAATGGACTGTGGCCAGATTGTGAAAAACAGCCTCTGCAGGGTCAAATATTGGTAAAGAAACAGTGAAGAATATGTACAGGGTATCCTGTCTGGTACAGGTTCCATTAGTGTAGAATTTTTCTTGGTTGGGGTGTAAGGTAACATACCCCACGTTTCTAGCTGTTACAAAAGAAAACTTCTGGCAGGCCTCACATATCCTATGTGGACATCTCATGACCCAGTTATACATGCTGGGCAATACCATTTGGCCAAATAGTTATCAGAAATGAGGTCTGGGAAGCATCCTGATTCCACATCTCTAAGCAAGTGTGTTATCATTGTGAGCACATCATTGCCATATGCTGTGCATATTATCTGTTTTCCCATGTACTGTACTTGTACTGAGCCTCTTTATTATTTATAGCAGTCAAATTTGCTTGATGAGTGGCAATCATATCTAAAAGCAAGAAATATGAAACAATGATACATATGTTCCCACATAAGGCCCATATTCTATCATATCCCAATATAAAAGCAAATTCAAATATTAAAAACAATATGTTTTTGCATAAAAAGTACATTAATCAATAAAGTCCCCAGGGTAGAAGTAGCAGTAAAACCACTGCATGGGCCCCGTCCCACTATAGGACAATGTTCAGTCTCTACAGGCATTTGCAATACAGGTGGTGATGAGTCATTGGAAAATGTCCCAGTTTGTTGTAAAACCTTTAAAATGATGCTTTTTAACACCACAGTATTGTATAAAACAGCACTTGGGTTGCCCTTGTACATGTCTTTAATTGTCAATTTATAAGTACCTGTATCTGAGCGTTGCACTGGGTCAACAACCAGGGAGGCGTTGTCAGGAAAAATATGTATACAAAGCTTCTGTGTAAGCAGAAACAATGTTGTCACATTGTGTGCCTCCTTCCCTTGGATTGCATTCCTTTAAGGGAACATCTGAAAAGATGTGTCTTAGTGAGTCTCTTCAAAGTCCAGTGGGACAGTCTTTGAAGTTCATTATTCTTCATAATTATTAGGCACTCTCTGCCACCACAGCACATGACAGAAAATGGATGAATCATAGGTGACAGGCAGCGTGGCCGGTTCTCCCTCATAGACTGTCACCTTTCATTTATGCATGGTCACCTGAAGTCCTGTGGCTGCTAGCCACATATCACTTAATTTCTGAAAGAGAAAACAAACAAAGAGAAAGGCTTCAGGCCTCTCCTTCATTGGTAGGTTAGTTCTGATCTTTAAACAATTTCAACTGGTTTGCATGAAATCACTTGTCAGTGGCTGCTTAGAACACATATATCTGGCTGACTGTATAGCCTAGAGGTTAGAGTAATGACTTGTGAATGAGCTTGGTACATCCAGCAGATAGACCTGGATTTGATTCTCACAACCTCCACTTGCATACTGTGTGACTCTGAGAAAGTCACTTAACCTTCCCAGTGCTCCCAGGTCACCCTTGAAAACAGGCACCTGTGCCTACTGAGCCTTACCTGGTTACCTAAGAATAAAATATCAGGCCACCACCCAACTGTCTGCATTGTCAAAATGGTTTTGTTTGCCCCCGATGGCCTCCCACGTGCACATCAGGTACTGCAGGAATAAGTTCCCTGACCTGCACACAGCAGAATTTCAGTCTCTGGATGACAATGGTAATTTCTTTTATGCTTTTTAAACAGTTAAGGCAGCAGTACTAGATAATCAGGAAGTGATTATCAAAATTATGTTTCTTGTTTGGAAGTAAGCAGCCATAGTTCAGGTTTCTATATCTGTAAATATTTTTTTCTAGCAATCTTTAGTTTCTTAGATATTTAAAATGTATTTCCATTGTTGTGGATCCACAGTAAATATGTCTGCTGCCTTATTTGCAGACAAATTACCCACTCACGTCACATCATGTCTTTTGTTTACTTCTGTTGGACCCTGTGCTGCAAGTTCCCACTGTCCCTGTAAAGCTGCAAGTCATGTGCTTGTGTTGTTGACAGCAGAGGGTTCCAATTCAACATGACGGGTGGGAGAAATGTAAACAAAAACAAAGAAAAATGGAGCAAATTACGGGGTGATTGTACAGCAAAAACAAGAAAGATTACCAGGTAAGTGCTCATCAGAGCACAGGAAACAAACTGTTGCAAAAGATCCGTTTTTTTTAATCTAGTACTGCTGCTTTAAACTATAGGAATCAGCTACTGCTGTAAAGTAATTAGTTAACTGGGCTTCATTTGTTTTTCTGGGAAGCTTGCCACAGGTTATGGAAGTTTATGGACTGTGAATGCCTCCATGCCTCCTCCGGAAGCTCCTTGTTCTCTTTGCAAGAAGAGCACCTTGGGGATTGCCATTGCTAAAGGAACCCATTTTGGAGTGGATTTTAACTGTGTAATCCTGTTTACATAATATTAGACCAGTGATGTGCCATCTGAGGCAGTTAAATAGTTATACTGCCAGAACTCTATATATATATATATATATATATATATAATCTCTATCATGGAGTAGCTAATCAAAGGTTTGGGGTGGTTGCCCCCCTTCAGACATAGTGTCATTCCATAGTACAAACCACAAATGCGCATTAACACAGAGAAATAAACTTCATTCTGTTTAATGAGCACTTGTTCATGAGAGGAAAGGGTGTTTGAAATACAGTGTACTGCATTCCAGCCAGTCACTCCTTCTTGATCTATGGCTGATAACTCAAGGCTGTCACATTAATCCCTAATGAAACAGTTTAGTTTAAATATGCCCATTTTAGAATCGTGCCCCCCCCCACCTTTTGGAGAAGGGTATTAAAAAATAAATAAAAAAAATAGTTCTGAACCTAACCTTTGTCATTTAAAGCTTCCTCTTGCAAATAAAGTTCTTTGCTTAAATCTCTGTTTTGTTTGTTAGCTATGCTGCAAGATAATGCTTTGTTGATTGCTGTTAAGTTAGTCAATTTATCCTCAAGGGACCGTATGTTCTGGTCTTTGTCTGACAAGACTTGTTTCAGTTTTTTAAGAGACTCAATTTCTAATTTAAGTTTAACACAGGTGTCTTTAACTGAATCAAAATGAGTTTGCAAGGCATACTTTGTTATGCAGAGTGCTTGAACGCACATTGCTTTCTGCATCTTTTGATTGGAGTTCCTCTCTGCCCTCCATTGATCAAACTGTTCTCTACAAAAATCCTATGGATTTGCTCTCCATGGGGCATCCTTGCAAAAGTCATTTGGCTAATGTTTAGTTAAAACTTTTGCAGTAATATCCTCTATCATGCCTGGCTAACTGGGTCCTCTAGGACCATGCACCTAGATGCCACAGCTCTCAGGTTTTGTCTAGATCTTCCCCTAGAAGCAGTAATAAGGTTGTGACTCTTTCAACTGCCACTCCTCTTAGTATTGCTATGGCACAACTGCTTTTGGGTTCAGAACCCCCTTTTCCAAGTCCCGGGGCAACACACCAGAGTCACTAATATGTAAGGAAACTTTTTGATGTGTTCATAAAATAATCACATGAACACAGGTGGTTGGTGCAAGTCTCCTTGTAATGCAGTGTAGCTCATAGCAATAAAAAAGCATGTCATGATCTCATAGACTAAGACTAGGTAGCAGTTAACATTTTACAGAGAATAAAGTAATTGGCCAAATTATCTTTCTCTCTGGGAGGGCAGCAGGTCATGAACGTCTTCTTAGGATGATATCTGCCTCTCAACTTCTTAGCCCCCTTGGGCACATACTTATACCCAGCTTCATGTTTAGTTACATGACAACATACAAGGGCCCTCATGACGCTAAGGCTCTGCCAATTTCTATGCTTCTAAGGTATCTCAGCAAAACTTTTCCAAGGTTGCCTGTTGTTCCATGGCATGTGAGATGCCTTACACATGCTGGCCTTGGATACTCAGCAAACATATTCTTGTACCCCTTATCAATAATGGTCACTAAGTAACAGACATTATTCTCCTGCTTGCCTCCCCTCAGGGGTAGATAACTCTAGCATGTTACCTATGTGGAAAATAATTAAGTTTCTCCTCATCATCAGTTCCTGCAATTCTAGTGAATCTCCACTGCTGCTGCTCTCAGAAGCAGGCCTATGCTTTTATTATTGGCAATATGAAACAATACAGTATTAAATGACAGATCCCAGTCATTAGCAGTATATAAAATAGTGAAACAATGACAGATCCAATAAGCTATATGTCTACATCTGTTTGACACAAGCACCTTGTGTCATTCCCGAACCTTTGAAAATCGAGTCCAAGATGTCTACTGTATAGCAGTGCACAGTGTGATGTAGCAATAAAAAGGTTTTGTTTAAGTTACCAGCTGTAGCTTGCTATTTAAGAACACACACACATATAAAAACACATAACAGCACTTCAGCCTCCAGAAGGTCTCTCCAAAAACTGCTGTCCCACAGCCACTGCACTACACCACTCCCAGCATTCTCAGCTTCTATTCTCCCAGTGTTACCCTGAAATACTGGATATAGTATGGTATCCCTAAACTTAATATCCTGAGTCTTGGGATACCGACCTCACTTGCCCAAAATACATGCTCCTGAATCAATAAGATGCCCAAAAATACAATATTTGGGTATCTGACTGAAAAATACAAAAGGCAATTTCAGGGGGCTATGCCCCCCGAACCACCCATGTGGAAGACTCCACCCCCACACCCCCGTAACTAAAATAACTAACTCTGAGGTGGAGCAGACCTCAAAGTTAAAAAAAAATTTGTTACGGGGGTATAAAATGTAAACACATGCAGCGCGGAATAAAACCCTGGCCTCCCAGGGCACACTGGCCAAGCTGCCAGTGGTTTAGCCCTCAACACCACCAGGGCAGCTCAGCCAGCCTCCTGATTCATCCAGGATTTGAATCCCATCAACAGGGGTAAGGTAGTAGGCCGTCACATCCGTTACCTTACCCCTGTAAACATCTATCAGGTTTTCTACAGCCAGGATTCTCACTATCCGGATACTGAACCTGTTGGGAAATACTGCATGAGCAGGTCAGTGTCAGGATAGTGAGTCTCGGCATATCATAAGGGTACTGAAATACTTTGCAACCTTACCCCTGATAGGCTGTATCTAGTTTTCCCATTTATTTGTTTCTATTTGTGCTCCCCCGTGCCTTAAGTCTCTTTATACTTCTATCCTAGATAGGGTGTTGCTCCTTTTTCCAGTTTTGGCCTACCTTTGACCTTCTGCCCTTCCCAGCAGTGACTGTTACACAGTAGTGAACAGATACCTTGCCTTAGTTGACTGGCAGAGACCCTCCACTTCTCCACTTCCTTCTGCTGATGCCTGCCAATCCCTAAGATGCCAGTTACCTGTTCCACTCTGTCACTGTTCCACTCACTCGCTGGGACACAAACATGCTGGACATGTTAGAGTGGAAGTGCTTTTGTAGTGCTCTTGTAAAAAGGCGCTAAGCCTCTGTCAGCTCCCCCTTCCCATTGCACACCTGATTCAAAGGACTTCTTGAATCTACTCAGCCCAGGATTAATCTTCTGAGCTAGTTTCCCCTACACCACCTTTTACAATTTTAAAGAAAGTGTCAAAGTTCCCTAAACACTGCCTGCAAATGCCTTCTTTTCTCCCCACTTACCCTGCTACTTTCAGTATGAGGAGAATCTAAATAAATATTCTCTCTATAGCTCTCTATAGCTCAAGAAAATCTTATCAGGGCTGACCATAGATGCTATTGTGTAAAGCCTTAGGCTAAAATTCCAGGACAACTTCCTGACTCAGTTGGTCTACGAGCTGACTCAGTTGGAAAACATTCTGGACCTGGTCCTGTTGAATGGGGAGGCTGTAAGGGAGCTGGAGGTGGAGGACCTGCTGGCTGGAAGAGATCACCACTTGGTGTGGTTCACACTCAACCAGTACTTAATTTGTAAAGAAAGAGGTGCCAGGGCTCTGAGTCCAAACACCAAAGGCCGGGGGTCTGAGGGTCACCAGGCCTCCAGAAGCTGTGTGTTTTGAGATGCTCTGTGGTGAGTTTTGGGAATTATATTGCAGATAAAATACATTTCTGGGTCAGGTTCCCTACCCCTGAATCCAGGGGAAGAATTTTTTTTTTGGAGTGGAGTCAGCGTATTGGAGAGTCCAGCAGACTGCTGGTAAAGGATCATAGGCATGTATAATGCAATGGCAAGATGCTGTGAATTGACCCAAAGGTCAGGGATCTGGGGGCCAGTAGGCCCCCAGAAGCTCTTTGGTTTTAGATGCTCTGTGGTGAGTTTTGGGGGTTATATTGCAGATAAAACACATTTCTGTGTCTGGTTCCCTACCCCTGAATCCAGGGGAAGAATTTTTTTTTGGAGGGGGAGTCAGGGTATTGGAGAATCTGGTTGATCACTGGTAAAGGATTTTGGGCATGTATAAAGGGCAAAATGCTGTGAATTGACTCAAAGGCCAGGGATCTGGGGGCCAGTAGGCCCCCAGAAGCTCTTTGGTTTTAGATGCTCTGTGGTGAGTTTTGGGGGTTATATTGCAGATAAAACACATTTCTGTGTCTGGTTCCCTACCCCTGAATCCAGGGGAAGAATTTTTTTTTGGAGGGGGAGTCAGGGTATTGGAGAATCTGGTTGACCACTGGTAAAGGATTTTGGGCATGTATAAAGGGCAAAATGCTGTGAATTGACTCAAAGGCCAGGGGTCTGGGGGCCAGTATGGCCCCAGAAGCTCTTTGGTTTTAGATGCTCTGTGGTGAGTTTTGGGGGTTATATTGCAGATAAAACACATTTCTGTGTCAGGTTCCCTAAGCCTGAATCCAGGGGAAGAATTTTTGGGGAGGAGTAATGGTATTGGAGACTCTGGCAGACCTTGCTAAGCAACAAAATGTACCACATAACATCTAGCATGGTACAGGTAGTAAAAGAACCAATTAAAACTGAAGCATGAAAAGGTTTTTATAGTTAAAGGATCATGGGCATGTAGAAGCAATGGCACGGTGCTGTGATGACCCAAAGGCCAGGGGAGTGGGGGCCGGTACTAGCTAGTCCCCCAGAAGCTCTTGGGTTTTAGATGCTCTGTGGTGTTTTGGGGCTTTTATTTAAGATAAAACACACTTCTGTTACATGTTCCCTTATTGAAGATAAATCACACTTCTGTTACAGGTTCCCTGTTATGGAAGTGTGCTTTATCTTCAGTAAAAGCCCCAAAATTCACCACAGAGCATCTAAAACCCAAGAGCTTCTGGCCTACCCCTGGGGAAGATCTCCCCCCCCCGAGTCAGGGTATTTGAAACTCTGGCTAACCTTATGTAACAAGCTTACATACTGCTGCTCTTCTGCCTTTTTATGAAGCCTTTTTTGCAAACTTATTTTATTTTATACCCAGTCTATCTCATGTATGTACCAAACTCACACTAAGACACACACCTCCTCTTACACTAATGAGTTTTTTTTTTTTGGCTGGGGCAGTCTTCTGGTTATCAGCACCAGAGAGCCCCTGTTTAATCACAAATATGGTAGAAATAAGGATTCAAACACTAGGCTGTCAGTCCATCTACTGGATGTAGTCTCATACAGCTCCTCAGCCTTTGGGTTTGATTTTTAGTTTAACTTGTGGAGAAAATAATTAATCCAACTCAGGCAGACTGCTGGCAGAATTTACCATGCTCATACACAAGCTCTCAGCTTGAGCATCTGAGAAACTTGTGGTCAGATATGGGAGTGTCAGTTTTGCTGTATCATATATACTGTTTAACTCATACATTCCTTATACAGTTTTCAGATTATTATCAGGAATCTCAGCTGTTTACTATGAGCTGCACTGCATTGGTCTAGCACATCCCCAGTAATTTTAGTTAAAAAACTCCTTGATATGTAAATGGCAATTGACTAACCAGAAAACAAGTCTATTATGGACTGTAATGGACAGTAGCCCTTCTGTAATTGTATCCCACAGTCACCCATATTACTCAACACCTGCCACTGTACAGTGTAAACAGGAAACAATGCATTTGAAGTACTGTAAACACTCCCCACATCAGTATTAAGCCTGGTACAGTATTTACTAATTCTCAAATCTAAATTCAGCACAATATGTGTATTGAGCATAGACATTTAGCATTTGGTAAATGGCCGAGAGAACACGCCATCTGAGAACGGGGTGATTAAACACTGCTATTGATGCAATGAAAAAAAAATCTAATCTTCAGTTGACTCAATATAAGATATTTAAGGAGCAGTGTTTCTTCAGTTGTTGTTATATGTATGAGCTGACCACCCAGTTTTTAATTCTTTTATTAAGATGGCAAATAAATTCATTTATTATTGACTAGTGTGTGAGCTGCACTTTGGGTACAATAGTCTTGGACCCTAACTGAACCGTAGTGTAATTGAGACTCATTAACTGTTGTTTTACTTTCTGGAGCCAGAACAGACTGCACATACAAACATGTAGTTAATGGTATTGTCATGGGGAACTTGTTTTCTCTTCTCTTCTTTTTTTCTTTCTTTAAACTAACAAAATACTGAAAGCCATTAGATGTAAAGACAAAACGCAGGAAATTTGAAAAACCAAAGCGGGAAAGTGGGAAACACACTACCATCCGTAATATATTGTTTTAATTAAAAATTTGATTTGATTTAATTCAGTCATATATGCACAGGGTAATGTCAGCACATTAGCTAGAAATATATTGCATACTAAACTAATGCCTCTTCATGCCTAGCGGGAGCTACAACATGCATGCAAAACATTTTGTTTTTCAGATTTAGTTACAGAATCACACACACACAGCTACTGTACCTGCCTCATTGTGCAGTGGGATGCAGTTCCCTCTAGTTCAATTAAATATAGTTCTAAATGCTGAATTATTGTTATGCCATTCTACAGGTGAATTACTATACCTAACTTAAAACCTTGGTACCAAACAATGGAAGATAATACTTTTCAGTTGAATTTCACAATATATATATAAAGGAGAAGTATTTGATAAATAAAAACTCTGACCATCTCACTTCACATGCACCCTGCACCGCATAACATAACAAGACACCACCTGACAAAGAACAGTTGGTCAGGTGATGATTCCTGTACTGCCCCCACCAGCAACCCTGATCCTCCCCCTCCCAGAGCAAGAAGCTTGGGAGTGAGCATGAGCAGTGTGGATGAAAAAGGAACTGAAACAAACAGCAGTGGGCAGCAGTCACTCAGCTGACAGGACGAGCGCTGTGCAAGCCATAAGGGGGTATAGCTGACTGCGATCTGGACAGCTGGCACCGCGGCAGCATGCACAAACAAATCAGCCAGCCCAGCCCAACTTTGAACTGTGAGTGCAAATAAAATTTACAAATATTTAAAGTGCAGCATCAGGGAGAAGAGATGCTGGGTCTGAGCCCCAGCTAGCCCCGGTACAAATTAGGCACTGCACTCAACATGGACAGGGCGGCTGGGGGTATGGTAACCAGGGTGGTTGACTTCAGGCAGGCAGACTTTGGCAGGATGGGGGACATTTTTGGGAGGCATCTGGCAGAAATTCACCCACAACTGGATGCAAGCCAAAAATGGGAAATCATAAACTGGGACTAGTGGAGGCTACTGGGTCATGTACCAAGTCACAGAGCAAGGAGGGAAAGGCTAAGAAACCTAGCTGATTGAATCAGGAGGTCTTGGAATGGGTGAGGGCTAAAAAAAACAGTATTTAAGAGGTTCAAGAAATCTGGAAGGGGGAAGGAGGACAAGGACGTGTATATGAGAAAGTCCAAGGAGGTAACCAGACTAGTCAGGGTGGCCAAGGCATCCAAAGAACTTAGGCTGGCACAGGGCATCAAGGAAGGGGAAGAGAACTTCTTCAGATACATAACAGAGAGATGGAGCTGCAAGGACCAGATAGTGAGGATTAGGAAGGATGGGGGTGGGTGAGTGGAGAAAGAGGTGGAGCAGGTAGAAGCACTAAATGAGTACTTCTGCTCTGTGTTCATGAAGGAGAAGGGTGGACAACTACCTCAAGGGATGGGGAAGGTGGGCAGTGGAGGGGAAGGGGTGGCAGATGAGGTAATTACAGAGGGCAGGGTGCTGGATGGGCTGAAGGCACTGAGGGTGGATAAGGCACCAGGGCCAGATGGCATTCACCCAAGGGTACTTAAAGAGCTAGTGGAGATCTTGGCAGGACTGCTGGCAGACCTGTTTAACACCTCCCTAGATACAGGCTGCATACTGCAAGACTGGAGGATGGCTCATGTGGTGCTCATCCGTAAAAGTGGCCCAAAGGATGAACCTGGCAATTACAGACAAGTAAGCCTCATATCCATTGTAGGAAAACTAATGGAGGCAATCCTGAAGGAAAGGCTGGTGACCGTCTTGGAAGTCAATGGTCTCCAGGATCGTCACCCACATGGGTTTATCTCAGGTAGATCCTGCCAGACCAACCTAGTTGAGTATTAAAACTGGGTGATGAAGGAACTGGACAAGGGCCATGCAGTGGATGTCCTATATTTGGACCTTAGCAAGGCCTTTGATTCAGTACCTCATGGACAGCCGGGGGGGAGCTGGACTATGTGGGAGTAGGAACAAAGATGGTGACCTGCATAGGTAACTGGTTCAATGGGCGGCAACAAGGGTGGTGGTGGTAGGGGAACTCTCATCCTCAAGGCCTGTGATGAACGGGGTTCCACAGGGCTCACCTGGGCCTAGTGCTGTTTGGGATATTCATTTCCTATATCTCACAGGGCATCAGGAGTAAGATCAGTCTGTTTGCAGATGATACAAAGATGGGAGCAGTGGTGGACAACATAGTAGGGTGGCGGAGCTACGGGACGACCTGCCTAAACTGGAGGAATGGTTGAAAATGTGGCAGTTTGGGTTCAATGCCAAGAAGTGCAAGGTACTGCACTTTGGAGGAAGGAACCTAAGGAGGAACTACCATTTGGGAGGGGTTCAGTTAGGTACCACTGAGGAGGAAAAGGATCTAGGGGTGGTTATAATGGGGAATATGAACAACTCAGCTCAGTGCAGGAAGGTGGCAGTGAAAGCCAACAGTATTGCAGGGGTGAATTGTGAGAGGAATCTCCTCCAAAAGTAGGGAGGTGATCCTGCTTCTGTATAGGTCACTGGTCAGGCCACACCTGGAGTACTGTGTGCAGTACTGGCACCCATTTCTGAAGAAGGATGCAAGATTACTGGAGGGGGTATAGTGCAGGGCAACAAAGATGATCCAGGGATTAGAGGACAACCCCTATGAGGAAAGACTAAGGGAGTTAAATATGTACTCCCTGGAGGAGAGGAAGGATCGGAGGGATATGATCGAGACCTTTAAATACTTGAAGGGGATAAAGAAGACTAGTACAGAGGGGGGTTAATTTGAAGAAGGAGAGGGACACGGGGGCATGGACTCAGATTGAGTGGGGGAAGATTTAAGAAGTTATGGAGGAGACATTTCTTCACGGAGAGGGTGGTAGCTAAATGGAACACTCTTCCCAAGGAGGTGGTATCCTGTAAGATGGTGGCAGTTTTAAAAGAGGAGGGACAGGGTGTGGGAGAATGACTGTGGGGGAGGGGGACAGCTGCAATGTAAGGGGGCTAACTGTGCAATCAAGCTGACTTGATAGACCGCAAGGCCTTTTTCTGTTGCCAGATTCATATGTTCATATGTAAAATCTGTGCCCATCCATGCAGTTTCTTGAATGCATCCCTGGACCTGTAAGAAAAGGGGAGAAAGCAGAAATGAATACACAGTTAACAAAAATGACATCATAGAGGTAGAGACACTTACAAAAAAAGCACCAGCCCAATTTTGTCATGCAGTGCTTTGCCTTTTGTTGCACCTAATTTAACAAACTCTGGCCAGAGCCGATAGGGCTGCAGGAGAGGAATCTTGGTTAAAAATACTGAAAATTATTTTTCTTTTTATATTTTTACACCTACTTTTCAACACATCCTTGTGATGAACCTGCCTAATAAAGAATGGCAGAGTAAATATTCAACTCCTGGCTTAAAGGTGATGTCATGCAGGGACTGCAAAATCAACTTTTGGACTGCAAACACACATTTTGAGCAGGAGTTGAAAAATGACAGCTGTCACATTAATGAATCATTGTATCAAAATGGCTATGTTGAAATGTTGTGGTAAAAATACTGAATATTACCAAAGTTATAAGCCTCCATTTGCAAAATTCAGCATAGCCTCATAATTTAAAGCAGCAGTGCAACAATTGGTGAAAATTTTGACCTATACTTTTTTAAGCTATTTTAGATTGCTACTTACCTCCTAACTTGTATAACCCCCTTCTTTCGATAATTTGAGTCTGCTTGAGTACCTTTTCCATATCTGAAAAAATAAAAGGAGCACTCCTTTTAATGTGGCTCGGACCAAGTTTTCATCAGTATTTGTAGCTGTTTTTGGACAACTATTGTATTAACCCTTAGGATGCCAAAAGAATTAGAACGTATAGGACTTTTGGACTGATATTTCAGTCCATGGAATAGCAAGGGTTAAAAGGAGTGCTCCTATTATTATTTCAGACATGAAAGCAGTACTAAGTCAGACTCAGACTGTGGCAAGAAGGGAATCATACAAGTCAGAAGGTAAGTGGTAATCTAAAATAGCATAAAAAAGCAATCGTCAAAATTGTATCCAGATTATTGCACTGCTGTTTTAATAGATGAACATACTAGTATTATACAACAGAAGAATGTGCAAAGTATAATACCACCCCACATGAAATTTATTCAAAGTCAGAATGCATTGATATATATATATATATATATATATATATATACTATATATATATAATAGGTAGGCAGTTTGCATACTATAGTTAAGTTAATGACGTTACATACAAAAGTAAAAGTTTGGATGTTAATAACTTCGGACCCATTCAGTAGATTTGCCTGAAATTTGGTACACACATTGGGGCACACTAGATCTATTGATCTGCCAAATTGCGTTTCTGTTGGATTGCCGATCTTCATGTACGAAAGCGCTGAAAAATGCAAAATTATCCATTTTTGGAGGCACCTTTTGGCATTCTTAATGTGGTCCTGCATGGCTGTTGTGGGGGGTGCCACTCTGCAAGATGGCTCATTTGAAAAAGCTTTGGTGGCCAACATGCCACTTTTTGTTTGGTGAAAATATATTAAGACATTCAAAAGTTATGGCACTTTTAATTTTACATTATAAGTCAATGGGAAAATTTATATGTATATCCTGTGATCAAAGAATGGGGGTTCTGGCCATCTCGTCCCGCCTGGCGGTCAAAGAATTTGCAGCCTCGCAGTTCAAGAATCTTTGATCCTGAGGAATTTCAAAAATTCTTTTACCGCGAGGTCCGCCATCTTGTTTTCAGTTTACCAATTGCACAAACACAAATATCTAGGCTCAGGGGTCACTTCTGAAGTAAAACTTTGATGGGTTTTACTCAGAGGACCTCGATCTATTGAGCCATGGTTTTGCTTCCATCGAAATCGGTCCAAAAATAGAGTTACTAGCTTTTAAATTCTTCGTTCACAGCTCACTAAGGATCTTTGATGGTGAGCTGACAAATTCTTTGATTGTGAGAATCTTTGATCGCAATCTTGCATCGTGACATAAAAACACAAATATCTTGGCTCAGGGGTGGACTAGGGACACAAATGAGGGTGGGTTTCGTTCAGGAGGGTCCATTTTATCGAACCATGGCATTGGTTTGCTTCAAATAGGTCAAAATTTTGTGTTTTACCATTTTTTATTCATTGATCATGAGCGTGCAATTTCTTTGATCGCGAGCCTGCAAATTCTTTGATCGTGAGAATCTTTGATCGTGATCGTGCATCGCGAGCGAGGGACAAGATGGCCAGATTCAAAAATACTATTTTGTAGCCCAGGGGTGCCCTAGAGTGTTAAATAATGCTGGGTTTTGCTCAGGGGGCTTCGGTGTGCCCCATCTGCATGCCCAAAATAATAAAAGATTATCTCTGGTAGTCTAGTACCTCCAGCCTAGGGGCCACTAGACTACCAGGGATCTGAAAAACAGGGGTGGGGCACTAGACTACCAGGGCACTACTTAGTTGATATATTTTATTGGGGGCCACTAGACTACCAGGGATGTAAATATTTTATTGGGGGGGCACTAGACTACTAGGGATAGTTATAACATTATTTTGGGCATGCAGATGGGGCACAATGAAGCCCCCTGAGCAAAACCCACCTTTATTTTACAGTCTAGGGCACCCCTGGGCTACTGAGATGTATTTAGAAATCTGGTCATCTCGTCCCTCGCTCTTTATTCGCGAGTGAGCAATTTCTTTGATCGCAAGCATGCAAATACTTTGACCACAAGATTCATTGATCATGATCATGCATCGCGGGCGAGGGATGAGATGGCCAGATGAAAAAATCAATTTTCTCAGCCCAAGGGTGTCGTAGGAAGTCAAACGAGGGTGGGTTTTACTCAGGGGGCTTCGTTCTGATGAACCGTTGCAGTGATTTACCAAGATTCTGTATATTTTTTTAAATTAGAAGAGTTTAAATTCTTTGATCGTGACCCTGAAAATTTTTTGATCGTGAGCCTGCAAATTCTTTGATCACGAGAATCTTTGATCACGATCATGCATCGTGAGTGAGGAACTAGATGGCCCAATTGAAAAATATATTTACTCAGCCCAGGGGTGTCGTAGGAAGTCAAATGAGGGTGGCTTTTACTCAGGGGGCTTCGTTCTATCGAACCATGGTGGTTTACCATAATTCCTTCAATATTTTGATTTATATGGTTTTTAAATCTTTGTTCATGAGCCTGCAAATTCTTTGATCGTGAGCCTGCAAATTCTTTGATCGTGAGATTCTTTGATCATCTTTTTTTTTTATGTTCTTATTTATTCTCCTGTGGCCACCCAGATGCTTCCCTGTAGCCTCACAACCCTACCTATGGGGATTCGGCCACCATCCGTTTCTACCGGGGCCACTGGCACCCAGTAACCCCTGTGGCTTACCCCCCACAGCGGGGTGGCAGGGAGCCCTCTAACTCCAAACCCCAATGGATCCAGTTCAGGTGCCAGTGCCTGGCAAACTCATGGACAGCCATCAAGCTGCATCAGGTGCCACCTTTTTCCCTGTACTATTTCCCCCCTGAGTCAGTGGTGTGCAATGACGCCAGCGGGTGTGAGCTCGCACGCGTTTGCATGTGCCTCACCCAGGCGTCTGCCTCCCAACTCTACCCCTTGTATGGTGTGCATCCCTGATCCCCAGTGGATGCTGACCATTTTGAATCCCTCACCCTGGAGAGGGAGAGCAGTCCATCAGATTCTCAATCCCTCTCCTTCCCTGCCAGCCCCCAATGCTCCGTGCTCGCTCCCGAACCTGGGTTGCCGGCGTGGTGCAAGGTGTAGCTTTCAGTGCTTCAACCCTCAGCACCACCGGGCCAGCCTTTGTTCATCCTCTTTGATTGCGAGGGAGGGACAAGATGGCCAGATTTTTTATAATGGAATAGATAGGGAAATTTTAGTAAACTTTCATATTGAATATCTTGGGAACGGTTTGGTCTTTTGACTTGAAATTTATAGGGGAAGAAAGGCAATATCCCACAGATGTGTATTTTGGTGGTTTGGTCAAGAAATAGTACAGGGCAGCAAAGTTTAGGGCCTATGAAGTTGACGTTTTTCCCATAGGATAACATAACGGCATTTGCCGCATTACAGAAATTCTTCGACGCACTGCAGCAAAAGAACGCTTTGGTTGTTTGGGCTGAAATTTGGAGGAAAGAAAGCCAACATAGCACAGATGTGCCTTTTGGTGGTTTGGTGAAATTTTACTACAGGCCGGCAAAGTGACTGCACACCGAAGTTGACGTTTTCTGCCATAGGATAACATTATGGTGTCCGTTGCGTCTTTCAGGGTCTGTATCTCAGAAATGGTGTGAGATACGGACTTTTTGTCAAAAAATTGCTTAGCCCCCCCAAATGAGGGCTAAATACAAAACTAGCCAGGAAAGTAATAATTCATACAAAAATTTAATTTTTTTCCTGCATCGTACGGTTCCTGAGATATAAGCAATTTAGTATTCCAAGTCGTAATTTTCTGCTCCAAAGTCAATTATAATGCATACATTCTTTGTTTTCAATTTGTTTTTTAATGCAGTTTTTGGGGAGCAGAAGGGTGTGCCCTTTGGTTACTATGTCAGTTAGTGTTTCCAGTTGCACTTCTGTTACTGTTCACATCACTGTTCCCGTTTACGCCACCGTGTGCGTTACAGTTTGCTTTTTCATTTGCACTTGCATTTTCATTTTGTTTCACGTTATTGTTGCTGTTACCATTACCATTTGCATTTGCAATTGCGGTACCGTGCCCGTGCGCGTTACGGTTTGTGTTTTCGTATGCGCTTCCGTTTCTGTTTCTATTGGCTTTATTGTTGCTGTTACTGTTACCATTTGCATTTACAATTGTGGTTCCATGAGTGTGTGCATTACAGTTTGCGTTTTCATATGTGCTTGCATTTCTGTTTACTTGGGCGTTATTCTTGCTGTTACTGTTACCATTTGCATTTGCAGTTGTGGTACCGTGAATGTGTGTGTTACCAGTTGTGTTCTGTATGCACTTCAGTTTGATGTCTCTGTTTACGTAACTGTTCGATTTTGTGTCACTTTGTGCTTGCATTCCTATTACTCTTTGTGTTACCATTTACATTTTCATCACCATGTGCGTAAGCCTTTGTGCTTGCATTTCTATTGCACTTACTGTTACTATAGTCGCAAAAATCATGTGGTGGAAGCGTTGGGCCCTTCCCAGCAACTTGCTCAACTTTCTAGTTTTCTATTCTTTATTAAAAAGTATGAAAATGCTATGCAAAAAAACTTCTTTAATGCATCAGTTAGGGTTCTTCTACAGATACAAAGGAAATTCGGCATTAGGGTTCTGATGCGCTTGCACTACCACCCTACCCCACCAGCAGGCATTAGGTGTGCATTGGGGTCGTTGTTCCTAACTCTCACCTCATTCTCCTCACACTGCACCACCTCAGCTTGTTTACACATGGGATGGGGTGAGAGTTAGGACTGATGACCCCAATGCACACCCTGATGCCTGCTGGTGAGGGTAGGGGTGGGCAAGGGTGGGGACCCAATGCCACCTCTCACTTTTGTCACTGTAGAAGAACCCTAAGTGATGCATTAACAAAGTTTTTTTGCATAGAATATATATATATATAATATATAAATATAAATATATACACAGTGGATTCCACTTGTATGCCATCCAGATGTATGCACATTCCGGATGTATGCACAAAAATGGCATGTCCCAATCCCAACCCTATACACTTAATAATAAAAAATGTGCTTGTATGCACACCAAATTTCAGTTCTATGCACAATTTGCCCCCAGAACAGGGACTTCACAGGCATTAATACTGTTAATCACACCTGTTAAAGAGGTGTTAACTGTGCTGCCAGTTGTTAAAGACATGCAAGTTTTACTCAGTTCAGACTATTTGTCAGAACAAGGGGCTTTGGAGAAAACAACTATCTTAAACAGCTCAGAGTATGCAACATTTGATGACTTGGCATGTTTTCAATGAGTTTCATACAATCACTAAAACTAGAAAGTGGGTAGTAAGTGAGGAAATGTGTTTTACTTAGTGGCTCCATTGATTTCAATACAATTTCGGTTGTATGCCATTTCGGATGTATGCACAAAAATAAGGTGTCCCAAGCATGTGCAAATATCAGGAATTGACTGTATATATATCTATATCTAGCTATCTATCTATCTATCTATCTATATATATATATATATATATATATATATATATATATATATATATATATATATATATATATAATATATATATATATATATATATAATATATATATATATACACACCACTGTATACACACACACACACACACACACATATATATATATATAACTTGGCATTGAAAAAATATAACTTGGTCCATAGGGAGGAAATTTGGATACAGCTTTACTTAATCAAGCCCTACCACAAGGGGGACAGTGTCCACCCCAGGAAAGGAGAGGAGAGCTGCTGATAGGTGGCTCAATCCTGCTCCTACCTTCCCCCCGGGGCCAGCTCCCTGACCCAAGGTCATTCCCGAACCTGGGTCACTGGTGGGACATGAGGTAAAGCTATATGCCTCAACCCATTGCACCACCAGGCCGGCAGGTGATAGCCTTCTAAACTGACCTGCCAATAGAGACTGTGGACATTAAGACAGTAGAGCAGTCCCTAGTGGTGCCCATCCCTTAGCTTTTGACAGCACTGAGCCAATATGGCTGTGGAGAGCTTTTAGGAGTGGCAAGATTGTTTAAAAAAATATGAGGTGCTCTCACAGCACCAGAGTCAGATGTAACTGATACTGCTGCTATTACAGACCTGCGCATGTGTGATACTTGCACATGCCCAGTTTGCCTCGAAGTCAGCCATAACATGACAGCATTGACATGACAACATATGTGCCATACTCATATATGCATAGTTTAAGTCAGCACCAGTAAAAGTAAGACCCCACTGAAAAGAGATACTGCACCTTAGCCAGGCTAATGTGTTTCAGCACATTGAAGAAGCAGGTAAAATTAGGACCCTCTGAAATGAGATCCTGCATCTCATCAAAGCTATTCTGTGTCAGTACATTGCCAAAATGGACAAAGTATGACCCACTGAATATGACTTATTGCATCTCAGCCAGACTATCCGGCTGTGTCAGTACATTGTACAATGCTATAATACCATGAAGAGGTTCTGGAGACATGTGAACATTGAGAGCAAATCTTTAGAAATTTCAACATTTTCCAGAGACTTTGTGATGTGTTACAGGTGAGTTTTACCATTTAAAATAAATAAAAAGAGCCTTAACATTTGTTATAGTGATTTTACTGACAGGCATCATGAAGTCAGTTGCATACATGTATTGATTTGAGCATACAGGAACATGTACAGGAGTTTTGTCCCAGTTTTACATGAAAAATACAGGGAAAAGGAGGGTGCCCTACAGGGAAATGCTTTGTTCAATCCGGGAACACTTCAGTTGACACCATTATCATTCTTTGTAATTCCCTAGGATGTCCCTTGCAACCACTGAAAACCCTTAAAGATTAGCTGCCTAGAACTTATTTACTCTTCCTACAAGTATAAAACCACGAGAGTTCCAATTGCCCCATAGTCAGACATATCATGGCAGCACTGACATGACTACATATGTGCCATACTCACATATGCATAGTTTAAGTCAACACTGGTAAAAGTAAGAACCCACTGAAAATGAGATACTGCAACTCATCAAAGCTCTGTGATATGTTGTAGGTGAGTTTTACCATTTAAAATAAATAAAAACAGCCTTAACATTTGTTATAGTGATTTTACTGACAGGCATAATGAAGTCAGTTGTGTACATGTATTGATTTGAGCATTCAGAAAATGTGCAGGAGTTTTGTCCCAGTTTTACATGGAAAATACAAGGAAAAGGAGGGTGACCTACAGGAGAATGCTTTGTTCAATCTGGGAACACTGCAGTTGACACTGCTATCATTCTTTGTAATTCACTCCTAAAACATTACCTGCCTAGCATTTAAAACCCTTCCAAAATCCAATACCACTAATTAGGTCCAGAAAGGTTAATATAAATCAACAATTCAGAGCAAATGCTGTAATTTATACACACACACACACACACACACACACACTCTCTTGACTAAGGCTGTAATTTGACACTACTCTGCAGTTAGATGCTGTTATCTGTTGAATGTCATGTCAGTAAATTATTAGTTTCCAAAGATAGCAAGTCACATTGCAATAAAAAAAAAGCTGAGAAAACAGTGTTGGAACTGATTTATCAAGTTGGATTCAATTGAAAACATGTATTTCTTGTACTCACTGTGCATTACCAGGTTGGGGAGAAGAGATGATTGTCCAGAGCATTTGTTTCTTAATCCCATGGTGGCTAAAAAAACTAAAATGAATCTATTTGATTGAGCCCTGGACAGATGTTCAGTCTGCTGCACTACAAGGGTTAAATTGAAGGGCTGCAAAGATGGAAGGATCATTTGAAAACACCAAAGGAAGTGTTCCACGGTCTGAATCTGGTAGCTCATTTTTAGAGCTGGTAGATACATAGAAGTTGACGGCAGATTAGGACCGAAAGGCCCATCAAGTCTGCCCATTTCTTTTTCTACCTTATGAATGTGCCATCGGCCTTTGCTCTGCCAATGGTCTATCTATTCATACTCATCTGTATTGCTCCCTTATGCCTTATGATGTAAGAGGGCTGCAGGCTCCGCCTACCTGCAGCCCTAAAAATCCAATAACCCTCCTGTTTAGAAAAGATTAGAACCAGGTCACCACCTCTAGGTTCAATAAAATCTTTCACCCAGTGGAGGACTGTCTATGGTTTTAGGGATCAGCTCTGCTTTTAACTTGGTTCACTGTGGCATATTCACAATTGCCCTGGTTCAGGGCACTGATATGGTCCCCCATCCACTCCTTAAAAAGCAACTCTGCACTTCAGCATTTGCTTACTTAAGATGTTTCAGATGCTACAATTTACTAGAGAATACATAGACACATAGATACATAGACAGTGTTGGCAGATAAGGGCCTGTGACCCACCCAGTCTGCCATTTGAGCTTGTAAGTTCAGTTTATGTTTTCCTAGAAGTTGGTTGCCCCTTACCCCTGACCTCCAGAATTCCTTTATGTCTATCCCATGCATTCTTAAACCTCATGACTGTTTCAGCCCCCACCGCTTCCTCTGGCAGGGTGTTCCACTTGTCCACCACCTGTTCTGTGAAGAAATTCTTCCCCACGTTTCCTCTGAATCGTCCTCCCTCCAACTTCATCCCATGTCTTCTAGTCCTGGAACATCTTTTTTGCTTAAAAATAATGTATTTCTGCACCCTGTTACTCCTTGTAAGATACTTGTATGTCTCTGTCATATCCCCTCTCTCCCTCCTCACCTCCAGGGAGTACATATTCAGTTCCTGCAACCTGTCCTCATAGGACTTGTGATGCAATCCATGTACCATCTTTGTTGCCCTCCTCTGAACCTTCTCTACCCTGTCTATGTCCTTACATAGGTAAGGTCTCAGAACTGTACACTGTTCTCCAGGTGGGCCTCACTAGTGTCTTGTATAGCGGAATTATGACCTCCTTTTCCTGCTGGTGATGCCCTGCCTATGCATCCCAGCATCCTATTTGCTTTACCTGCCTTGTCGACAGTGTTTCATACCTTGAGGTCATCAGAGATGATAACCCCAAGATCCCTTTCCTGCTTGGTGCATGCTATATCCTCACCCCCAACTGATATATTGTGCTAGGGTTTTTGTGCTCCATATGCATTATCTTGCACTTCTTTGCATTGAATTTCAGCTGCCAAACCCCTGACGATTCTTCAAGTTTCTGCAGGTCCCTTCTCATTCTGTCTACACCCTCTGGTGTGTCTACTCTGTTACAGAGCTTTGTGTCATCAGAGAACAGTGAAATTCTGCCTTCTAGGTCCTGCGCAATGTCACTGAAGAAGATGTTGAATAGGACCGGTCCCAGCACTGATCTCTGTGGTACCCCACTGGTCACTCTTCCTCTTTGGAGTGACAGCACTTACCACCACCCTCTGTGTCCTGTCACCCAGCCAGTTACCTACCCACCACACTACTATCCTGCCCACACCCATATTCCCAGTTTGTGTACTAGTCTTCTATGTGGCACAGTGTCAAAGGCCTTGCTGAAGTCCAGATAGGCATGTCCACTACCCTCCTGATCCACCTCCCAACACCCAGTCAAAAATTCAACGAGGTTGGTCTGACATGACTGCCCCTGGTGAAACCATGCTGCCTTAGGTCCTGTAGTCCATTGACAACCAGGTGTTCCACTAGTCTCTCCTCGTAGTGCTTCCATGATCTTCCCACTACCGAGGTGAGGCTGACTGGTCTTTAGTTTCCTACTTCCTCTTTGTTCCCACTTTTGTATAAGGGACTGCATCTGATGTCCTCCAGTCTTTGGGTACCTCCCTGTTTCCAGTGATCAGCTAAACAGGATAGCCAGAGGTTCAGCCACCACCTCTCTTAGCTCTTTAAGGACCCTAAAATTCCTCCCATTTGGCCCTACATTGCTTTATCAGCTCTTATTACTTCCAGTTCCTTCAGGACCTTTCTCAATAAAGGGACTTGTGTCCATTTCTGCACCATTCTTACCCTTGTACTCTTCGACCCATTACCCTCCTCTTCCTCGGTAAAGACTGAGTAGAAATACCTGTTCAATATGTCATCTTTACTGTTGTCATCCTCCATGCCCCCATCCTCCCCTTCAGTCTCACTCACCTCCTTTGCCTTTCTTTTTCACTTATGTACCTGTAAAGGTTTTGTCCTCTACCCACTGATTTTCAATGTGTTCTTCTGTCTGAGCTTTGGCTTCCTTACTGACCTCCCTGCCTCCCTTTGCTTCTCCTGGTACTTCTCCCTATCCCTTCTGTCTGTGTCTTTTGTATTGCCTGAATGCAATCTTTTGGCTTTCACTCTTGGCTACCTCTTTGAAAACCATAATGGTATCCTCTTCCTTTTCCTCTTGCTAACCTGCTTAATGCATAATTCTGTTGCTCTTGTAATCCCATTTATAATACTGCCTACTGTTCCTTACCCCTGATCCCTGTCCCATTTCCTTAATGCCTCTTTCAAGTATCTCCCATTTTCCCAAAGTCTGCCCCCTAAAATCCAGGATACATGTTTTGTGTGGTTTGGTTCTGCTCTTTCTGTGATTTCAAACCACAATGACTGGTGGTCACTGTTCCCCAGGTGCTCCCATTGTTACCCCCATCACACTGTCCCTGTTTGTGAGCACAAGGTCCAGTATTGCCTTCTGCCGAGTTGGTTCCATGACCAGTTGCTTGAGAAGGCACCTGAAGGAGTCCAGGATAAATCTGCTCCTAGTTGATGCTGCTGCTGGGATGCTCCAGTCCACATCTGGAATATTGAAGTTCCAACCAGTACTACCTCACTCTTTGTCTGCCATCCTTTGGATGGCTAGCATCAGCTCCCTATCTGTTTCTTCCTCCTGGGCTGGTGGTCTATAGACCACACCTGTGCGGATGGCTGGCCCATTTTCCTTTCCAGCTTAACCCACAGTATCTCTCCCCATTTTGTTCCTCCTGGATCTCTGTGGCCCTTATGTCATTTTTTCACATACAGTGCCACTCTTCCTCCCTTTCTACCTGCCCTGTCTCTTCTGAATATGTTGTAGCCAGGTATGGCCATCTCCCAGCCATGGTTATCATTACACCAGGTTTCAGTGATGGCCACAATGTCCAGGTCTCACTGCACCATGACAGCCTCCAGATCTTCCATCTTGTTGCTAAGGCTCCTGGCACTGGCACACATGGCTTTCCATGATTTGACCTCCCTAGACTGTTTCGCTGTTCTACTCCAGCCCCTTCCTTGGTTGTCCTTTATCCCTGGTTCTCCTTGCTGTCTGCCCTTCTGCTGAATTTTGCCCCTTTTCTGCCTATCCACCTCTTGGGCACTAATCTCCATCTTTTGCACACTGCTTTGTAGAGATAGCCACTCCTCCACTTCACTGGTTCCACTGCTAGCTGTGGGGAGTGAGAAAGTAGGTACCCTCCTTGCTGGCCTGCCACCCCCCTTTGCTAGTTTAAATGCTTGTCAATGTAGCATTTAAACTTATCATTGAGTGCTTGGATTCCCCTCCAGCATGGATGCAGGCTGTCAGGCTTGAACAAACCTCCATCCCTCCAGGTGGGTCCCCAGTCACCAATGAATCCAAACCCTTCCTCACAGCACCAGTTCTTCAACCATGAGTTAAAGTTAATGGTGCATGTACCCCTATGCTCTCCCTTGCCTCTTGCAGGTAGTACTTCTGAGAAAGTGACAGAAGTAGCTACTTGCTTGAGACCCCTCCCCAATTTCCTAAACTCTTCCTGAACTTCCTTTGGCTCCCCATTTGCCAGGTAATTAGTACCTAGGTGGATAATGACATCCAGCTCACCCTCCCGTCTTGCCTTCCCAGTGATCCCCAGGATCTTCCTTCCATCCCTCCATGCTGTGGCACCTGGTAGGCACCTCATGTCCCTGTCCTCCCCCTCCTGTGTTCCTAGCTGGACCCCTCTTATGATGGAGTCCCCCACCAGGATTCACTTCCTCCTCCTCTGGGGTCCACTGCTCTCCTCGCTGAGGTCACCTTCTTGGCTAACCTCCACATCCTTTCCTTCCACTTCTCTGGGTACCTGTATTTATTTATTTATTTAGTTAAACATCAGTTTAGAAACCTTTGAGCCAGAGGCTCATTTACAAAGGTACCTCATCACAAAGAGGACATCAGAACAGTAGTACAAGGGACACAGTACTTACAAACAAAAAAGTTACAGTTCAATTACAATTTTGTTTCAATAGAATACAATCTCCAATGAAGCAAAAGATAACAAAAGGTGCAAAACTTATGGTTGGGGGAGAGCTGGTGGGAGTAGAAGGGAGGGAGATAGGGGAGGTGGAATTAGTAGGGAAAGGAAGGGGGGGTGCCGCTCAGTGAGCATTGTCAAACAGAGTATATATATATTTTTTTTTACACTAGACTAGCGGCAGTTGCATTTGCGAGAGCTAAGCAGGAAGTTTCTGAGCCTGGGCTTAAAGCAAGCTAAGGTTAGTGAGTCTGAGACACTGGCAGGAGGAGTTATACCAGTGGGGCGCATCAGGGAATGCCCTCTGACCTTGAGAGTCCTGGCTCGGAATAACTAGGTAGTTTTGATGAGCCGCGCATGATCAGGGTCAGTGCAGTACGGTGAATGGAGTTGGATAGGCCTATGGGGGATGAAGGCCATGCAGGGCTTTAAAGGTGAGCTGGCATGTCTGATACATGAGTTGCTCTTCCAGGTTGAGTAGGGTAGCTAGGGTGTACAGCTCACATGTGTGAGTGAGTCTGGGAGCACCAGTGATAAGTCTGCAGGCCTTATTAACTGTGAGGTGAACCTTGTTGAGGGCAGTCTGATCTGCTGAGCCATAGACCGGAAGGCCATAGTCAATGAGAGACATGACAGAGGAGGTGAGCAGCCAGGCGGAGGGTATCAGGAGGGAGGCATTTCTTGTGCCAGTAAAGAATGCCTAGCCGTGAGTTGGCAACAGAATTTAGGGCAGATATATGTCCATGGAATGAAAGTGCAGGGTCAAAGGTTATACCAAGATATTTATAGGACTGCACCTGGTCAATGGCAAGTTAGGTGTGGAGTGGACAGCTAAGGAAACTTGCTGTACTTATTTTGGGGTGGGAGAAGAGCATAGTTTGTTTTCTTAAGGTTGATAACAAGTCAGTGCTCAGTGAACCAGGTAGCTGCAGAGTCAAAGACTAGTTGGAGGGAGTTCTGTAGCAACATGGGGTCATTGTGGAGGCAACGAGAACAGCATCATCAGCATAGAGAAGCATCTTACCTGTACAACTGCTGGGTAGGGAGTTATGAAAGAGTGAAAATAGTAGGGGTCCAAGAATTGAGCCCTCGCACCAAGTGAATGGGGCATGTTTCAGAGAGTACCGTTGACTTTCACACATTGGGGAGCGGAGAGATAGCTGGTGCACCAGGAAATAGATCCTGAGGCAAAGCCTATTAGGTCGAGAGTGGAGAGCAAAAGAGGATGCGTAAATGGTATCGAATGCTTTAGACAGGTCAATGAATATAGCACCAGTCAGGGCACCAGAGTCCAAGGAGGCATGGAGGAAGTTGGAAAATTCCAGGAGTGCTGTATTGGTACTATGACCTGATCTGAACCCGTGTTGTTCAGGGCAGAGAACATTGTACTTACAAGAGGTAGTCAGAGACTTGGGATGCCACAATTTTCTCTAGACTTGTAGAGAGGGGAGAAGGATTGAGATGGGTCGGATAGTTACCGGAAGAGTCCTGTCACCACCTTTATGGACAGGGTAACTGTGGCAATCTTCCAGGCAGAGGGAATTGTCCAAGACAGAGTGATTTGTTGAAAGTGCACGTAATAGGTAAGAGGACCTGATCCAGGACCTGACGAAAAGGCAGGGATCAAGGAGTCATTACCGATGGTGTTACTTCTTTAGGGCTTTTAGCAAGTAAGGCCTAGCTTTCTTGCATGGTGACACGATGCAGGTGGAAAGAGGGGCGGGCAATGGGTGGTGGTACAGATGGAGGAGGTGGACTGAAAAAGTTACCAGGAAGTACTGAGCTAAGGTCGGTAAAGGAGTTATTGAGGTGGGTGGCAATGAGAGCAGGGTCAGAGGAGACAGTACCATTGATGTTGAGAAGAGAAGGAGAGGGAGACTGGGAGTGACCATTCAGTTGCTTGATGTTGTCCCAGAAGCACCTGGGGTTCCCCCAGGAGGAGGTAAGAGAGGCTTGGTAGTATTCCGCCTTTGCTTTGCGGATGGCCCAGGTGCACTGGTTGTGGGTGGTAGCATAGGATAGCCTGTCAGCTGAATGGCCAGTAGCAACAGCAAGGTGCCAAAGATTGTCGCATTGCTTAAGTTGCCACAGTAGGGCAGGGGTGATCCAAGGGGCATGTTTCACTTTGGACCGCCTAGCAGTTATGGGAGCAAAGATATCACAGGCAAAGTTGGAAAGTGCTACAAAGAAGGCCAGGGCCAAGTCAATGCTGGTTGCCCTCGTCAGAGGGGACCAATCAGTGTGGGCAAGGAAGCGCTTAAGGCCTATGAGTCCCCCAGGCCTAAGCCACCTTTGAGAGGTGGTTTTGACCGAGGATGAGGGCCGAGGGGTTTCCCAGTTGAAAAGCACAGGGGAGTGGTCACTGAGGCAGTCAGGGAGGATTGGTTGTCCCCATTTGGTTGTCCCCATTTGCCAGTGTGGCATATGAGTTCTTGAGTGGAATAGGATCTGGGGTGTGCCTCTGCCTGACCGCTCTAACCCTCTCTGAGCCCACTGTCATCCAAGTGCTCCTCGTTCTTGGTATCCTTTGAGGCAGTTGCATTGGACTGGGTGGTCTCTGGATAGGGGTGATGGTGCTCCTGACCCAGTTTACTTCCGCTCTGAGTCTGGCTACCTCATCCTGCAGTCCAGAGAGATGCATGCAGATAGGGCAGCACCTCAGTGTCCAGAAGGTCTGCCTGAATATGGCTGCCCCACAGCCACTGCATTGCACCACTCTCCACATTATACTGCAGTTCCACTACTTGTCTGTTACTGAAGCTTTCCTAGTTCCCTTTTTATTAATTTACTGTCCTAAAAATCCTGCCACTGATCTCAGATACTTTTCTTTTTAAAAAAGAAATAAACCAATAAATAAATAAATAAATGAGTCAAACACTTGTCTTGCTGAGGGTGGGCTTCTTCCCCTTATGCCCCTCCTACTCCACACCCCTTACTATCCCTGTGTTTAGCTCCTGTCAATCAGATTTAATAGGGCATATAATTAAGAATTGGGGAAGGGAGGAACAATTAAAGACAGCAAAGAAATACACCACCACTACATTTTAAATTTTCAACAGCCTAAACACAACTAAGTAAAGACAGCAAATAAAGTGCAGTGTCACTAAAAGCCCACAATCTAAGTTTAAAAGAAAAATAGCAATTACTAGTTACTGTAAAGCACTGAATTGAATATGTTTCTTCCTTCTGGCTCTCTTTCTGAGAAAGAAAACTCACTTCCTACCTCAACTCTGACTAAGCCCCACCTCCAGTTATCACATAGCTGAGGTCAGAGGCCAGCCAATTAACACCCCTCGACCAAACTACAGGGCAAGTCAGACAAGCCAAGACTAAATTTGCAGCAATTAAAGACGGCAAAGAAATACACCACCACTACGTTTTAAATTTTCAGCAGCCCAAAAACAATTCTAAGTAAAGACAGCAAATACATTACAGTGTCACTAAAAGCTCACAATCTAAGTTTAAAAGAAAAATAGCAATTACCAGTTACTGTAAAGCATTTCTTTGTTTTCAATGGTCCTTTCCAAGATTTACGGCACATCTTGGTAGCCCATCTAAAAAGACTGTATAGAAAACATTTGTCTCTCCCCTGCTAATGTCAAAATGCCTTTGTTTATGACATCATAATGCTCACCATGACAACAGACTGTGATCTCACAAGTAGCAATTGTGTGGTTAGTAGGGAAGAGCCAGATACATTTTGAAAGACTCAGTGAAATAATTGCTGCATTACCTACAATATATAGAAGACCTACAGCAGGGTAAAATAAAAAAAAACAACAAATAACTAGAAAACAATAAGGTTAAAACATAACTGGTGTAACTCTAGTGTTTTTAAGCTTTTTATTATAATAGACGGTTGCTCTTTAAGTTTTCTTTTTGTCCTGCCTACACAAAATGTTGTGCAGGTACAAGTGGCCAGGTACAGTATACTATGTGTGTAGTGATACAATTGATGATTTTGGTGATACTTATCCACTTCCTTTGTGCTTGGGTTCACAAAGGTTTTGAGGGCACAATGTGTTCACAAAATTTACATCTTCAGTATCTAAATGCTCCTGTGGAAATGATGGCAACCATTTATTAGGACGTGGAACAGGTTGAAGGCTATGGGCCACTTTGTCTACTATGTTTTGTGGCTGTTTATAGACCATCCTTGGATGGTTCCTGACCCATGGCTGGAGCTTGGGCTCTGACTGCAAAATATGCTAGTTCTCTTTTTTCTAAGCTTTGTTTCTCACTTTTTGTAGTGGGGTGATACCCCATATCTTGCCCTTCAACCCTTTTCTACCAGCCCATCATCCCTCAGCATGCTGCACAGGGAGACCTGTGACTTACCCTCACTGCAGGGTTACCTGGTGGGGCAGGGAGAGGCTGAGAAGCACCTGAGAACCCCCAAATCTGGCATCATTCAGGAAAGAGGTCTGTTGCTGCATCCCAGCTTTTATGCTGCACATCATAGGGAAGGTTATTTTTTGCCTTTACTAGTTGCTAGCCCTGGTGGGAGCAGACAACCAGTGATGTTAGTGAACTTTGGGATACTCCCATCCCCAATGTGTAGACATCTGCTGCCCTACCAATCCCATGCCTCAGCTCTGGTTCCAGATGCATTCACCTCTAGCCATTACCAGGGGTCAGTATCTACCAGATGCCAGTACCCTCCCCACCCTGGTGAAGAAGAGCATTCCATAGGACACTCATCCTTCTCCCCCACCTCTAGCTGGCCCTCCAATGGCCTGAGTTCACTCTTGAACCCTGGTTGTCGGCATTGCAAGTGTTAGTGCTACCGCTGTGCCAGCAAGCCAGTGATATGCTACCTTGCAAATGATGCTTTCAACCTCCCTTGCCTGGGTACTGAAACTAGAGACAAAGATACACCTCTGTACATGTTCTGTTTGGGTTCTCCAGACCTGTTGCAAAAGGTCCTGTCTGTTGCTTTCTTTTGCATGTTGGTAAACTTTAATGCAGTGCCCTGAATAACCCCTGTCCAAAAAACGCTGATTGAGTTCTTTGGAATTTAACTCAGAATTTTCAGCAGAACTGCAGTTCCTGTGAACTTTCAGGAACTAGATGGTGTGGATATTCTGGAAGATTTGTTGGGGTGGCATGAGCTTGCCAGGAGCAGTCTGTTACAGTCTGTGGGCTTACTAAAAATATTTGTTTATATACAAACCTCTAAATTTTTGGTAATGGTGATGTCCAAAAAAGGAACATTGGGCTCACTGCTGGTAGCTGAAAAATGTAAGTTGGGATTGCAAGAATCTAAGAGTCTAACAAATCAGAGAGCTCCTCCACCATCCCCACCACACCATCAGAATATCATCAATATATCTATGCCACAGTGCCACCAGATGGAAAAAGTATTGTAAGCAACATCATAGATAAAACATTCCTCCTACAACTCTAGGTACAAGTTTGTGAAGTCTGGGGCAAATGTAACCCCCATTGCTGTCCCACTCACTTGGCGATAGTACTTCCCCATGAAAATAAACTGTTGTATTACAGTACAAATTTAAATAATTGTACCAAGCAATCTCATGGGTATATTTCCTATCTTCTGCATATTCAGAAAGATTTATACAGCCAGAAGACCTTCATCATGAGAAATATTTGTATCAGTGCCTCCACATCTAGGGTCACCAAAGGTCAGTGCCTCAATGTGGAGGTCCTCCAAAATACTCAGGACCTCAGTGATGACCTTGAGGTAGGACTGTAAGCCACTAACAAATGGCTTGATAAAATGGTCCAGATATACAGAAAGTGGGTCGGTGAGGTAACCAGTGCTCGAGATTATTGGGTGTCCCGGGGTGCTTCTAGATTTTTGTGCTTCCTGGTTGGTTGCTTCCTCCTGGATTTGTAAAACCACTACCCTTTGTGATTTTTCCCTCCCTGACATCCGTTTGCTTCATCTTGTGCACTGAACGTGATCCTCAGGCTGCATCTGGGTATGGGTTGTTGGGGTGGCGGGCTGCTGAGTGAAATTTCTAACAACAACAAAAACAGAACATGCTGCTTCAGAACAGCTTCCTGCTGTTGAAGTAGTTGCAGTGTTATGGGACTGTCCCTTTAAGATAGATTGAGGCTGGACTTGGGACTGGTTCTGTTGTCTCTGGTGCATTTTCCAGTTAAAAATGCAGTGATCCTTATAATATCTTTGATCTCTAATAAACATTCTCTGTTTGCAAGCCTGTGTTTTCTTGTTGTAATTCTCTGGTGCAATTTAACTGTGCTTTCAGAATTGGCAACTCTGCAGAACTAGCAAACTGTTTTAAATCTTGCTATTTTCCTTGAGATCAATGGATAGTCTTTCCTGACCGTAATGGAAAGGGCCACTATCGTTTAATCTGTGGGGGTATATTTCCTATCTTTCTGCGATTCAGAAAGATTTACACAGCTAGAAGACCTTCATCATGAGAAATATTTGTATAGGGTGCCTCCACATCTAGGGTCACCAAAAGGTCAGTGCCCTCAATGTGGAGGTCCTCCAAAATACTCAGGACCTCAGTGATGACCTTGAGGTAGGACTGTAAGCCACTAACAAATGGCTTGATAAAATGGTCCAGATATACAGAAAGTGGGTCGGTGAGGTAACCAGTGCTCGAGATTATTGGGTGTCCCAGGGTGCTTCTAGATTTTTGTGCTTCCTGGTTGGTTGCTTCCTCCTGGATTTGTAAAACCACTACCCTTTGTGATTTTGCCCTCCCTGACATCCGTTTGCTTCATCTTGTGCACTGAACGTGATCCTCAGGCTGCATCTGGGTATGGGTTGTTGGGGTGGCGGGCTGCTGAGTGAAATTTCTAACAACAACAAAAACAGAACATGCTGCTTTGGAACAGCTTCCTGCTGTTGAAGTAGTTGCAGTGTTATGTGACTGTCCCTTTAAGATAGATTGAGGCTGGACTTGGGACTGGTTCTGTTGTCTCTGGTGCATTTTCCAATTAAAAATGCAATGATCCTTATAATATCTTTGATCTCTAATAAACATTCTCTGTTTGCAAGCCTGTGTTTTCTTGTAATTCTCTATGGTGCAATTTAACTGTGCTTTCAGAATTGGCAACTCTGCAGAACTAGCAAACTGTTTTAAATCTTGCTATTTTCCTTGAGATCAATGGATAGTTTTTCCTGACCTTAATGGAAAGGGCCACTATACGTTTAATAGGTCACAGGGATGAGTCATGCAACCTCTTTCCAGGGCCAAAAAATTCTTCTTTTCTTCCAAAACTTGAAACTTCAAAATTCATAGTCCTTTAGGACTCTCCCACCTCAATATAATGTTGAAGTGTGATTTGTTGCTACATCAAATGCCTTACTTTGAGTACTATTCTCTCATACTGTACCTTATGAAGGCATCTATGATGGCAAGCAACTTAGCTGGGAGATTTGTATCTGGCTGTGATGGCTCCTAACTGTGTCGCTAGATCTGTATATCCCCCAGAGTCGGCTTGTGGAAAATAGTGTCCGATATCGAAGGAGCAGGGTCAGCCACTGTAGATGTTGATGGCACTGTTGACATGCTGCTGTCCCCATCAGCTGACAGAGGATAGTGGCACTAACCTTAGCCTAACCTGAACAAACACAATACACAAAGGAAACAAAAGGCAGCTGAGGATCCCGCAGTGCATTGGTTAACTAGTACTGAATACACAAAACAAAAAACTCACACTGACCACGCCAGAATCAGGTGCTGATTTTCTTTTGTTGTGCAAAACAGTGCAACAGCTAACTGACCTTGCTCCACAGCCTGCTGACATTTTGCTCCAGCACGCTTTGTCAAGAGACAAAGGCCTCTACATATGCAAAGTGTATTTAAACTGTGGACTTAAAGTGATGCACACTAATTTCATTCTCATTATAACAAGCTTAATTCATGTAACAGTTGCAGCATTTATGTGTTATATAAAAAGATCAAGAACTAATAGGGAGAAGCGAGGGACCGAAGGGTGGAAGACAGGTAGAAGCCAAAAGAGCTGCACTTCCAAGGCACTTAAGGTACGAGGCAAGGGCACGTGTTAATTAACTGGATGCACTCCTTGTGTGCTGTTGCTTACTTAAAATATAATTTGTACAGTTGATTCAGTTTACGTTTTTTCATTTTGAGTGTAGCACAGTTGGATTATAATTTTATCAAGAATTGTTAAAGCTTCAAAAAAGCAATAACAAAAGAGTGGAAACAAACTCAAGCCCCTACTAGACAAGAACGGCAAAACCTTGTTAATGACATATACAACATGGAAAGAATTACAGCTTATTTGAATGATGCATTGGACACATTTAGACAGAAATGGCAAACATGGATAATGTACATTATGCAGCACGATTCAGAGTTTATTCCATAAAGAAAGCTGACAAAACATGGAATAATAGCGTAGAGAGGGACAGGTAACAGGACTGGTCTGAAACCTGTAAAGAAAAAAAGAGATAGAATCATTCATGGTTCAACAACATTCAGGATACAATGGAGAACAATGTAATACAGCAATACAAACAGGTGGCATGTAATGCACTTCATAGAATATACAATGAATGATGTATGATTTTAAGTTATATTGCACTGTTACAAGAGTGATATGATATTTAATAAAACAAATAAAAAAAAGGCCCACCAGCACAGTGGCAGCACTACTGCTTGCGACACTGGCGACCCTGGTTCAGTAGCGAGCCCAGGTTGCTGGAGGGCTCTCCGGGGGAAGAAGGATTGAACGCCCAATGGGTTGCTCTCCTTCTCCAGGATGGCTGGGCTGCAGTCCTCGCTGCCATACCACCATCTGGGTGACCATGGGTAGTGGTACAGAAGAGGACGCAGAATGACAGGGAAGGGCAGACATCAGCCAAGGACCGGAGCGAAGGCACATCTCTACATGCCTCTGTCTCATTGGTCCTCCTTGAGCGCCATCGTCTGCAGGGGTCAGGGACCAGAAAACCAGGAAAAACCCCATGTCTGGTCCAGGTGATGGGCTCCCGCACCATCGACTAAGAGGAGCTGGGGGTGCAGCTCCAGGTGCATGCTCCTCTGAAGGTTTCAGAGGAGAAAGGGGGACTCATCTGCCCCACCCGGGGGGTCATCCAGGGATACATAGAATACTGGAGTAGGGCACTAATGAAGTGAGCTCCTCTGGTCCTTGCAGTGCAGCCAGTGTAGTGCATTGGGGGATCCTGAGGGAAGGACCAGACGTGGAGATGAAGGAGGCATAAAACAAAAAGAAAAAAAAGAATTGTTAAAGTTTCCATGCCATTGGATAGTGAATACACAATTATGCAAATGAGTGGAGTGTTCAGTTCTGAGTGATAATAACACACCTTTTGGACTCTCATTAGCCCATCGTATTACTCAAATCACTACACAGTACAGGACCTATGTCAGAATGTACATACTGTATACCAAATAAACAGGTCAGCAGTGACCATTTTTAGAAGCAGACAGCATCAAATTTTATCCCACAGCCACATTTAACTCTTGGCTAAACTCACTTTCACAATTCAGACCACAGCAGACAGCATCAAATTGCATATCGAAATTATATAGCTCTCCATTAAAATGAACTCCTACAGTTTGAATGCAAGTTAATCTTTCTGACTGGAAACTTGAAACCAGCAGTTAGAAATCAGTCCTCATCCCATTTCAGTCACTTATGTGGTCCCACTGTTCATGTTCAAGTAATCAGTCTGAACCCAGTCCAGCCACTCTAAAACTGAAAGCTGCAGATTGGCAGTTCTGGTGAGCCAGTTTGTTTTCTTACAGCTGAGCAAGTTATAATTATAATGTTGCGTGGGTTATATTTAATGGAGAAAAGGAGCCAGGATGTTGTTTTTGTTTTGCCATGTAAGTGTGTATTTATTTTTATTTTATTTATTTAAATCTAGGATTACATAATACCTTTGAGCCGAGGCTCTTTTACAAAGGTTCCACGTCAGAAGAACGGACAATACAGTTTATGAAATTACAGAGTAAGACAGTCATAATGCCTAGTGGTTATAACAACTTGATTTCAAGTACAAGTAACACGACATATTGCAATATCAATAGGAGGTGTATTCCAACATAAGTGAGGGGAAAGAGAGAGAGTGAGGTGGAATAGAGTATTGCAGCCTAGAGGGCTTTGTCAGGACAGAGAATATGAGTATAAGGTTGAGCAAGGGAAAGAGTAGGGGATAGAGAAGCACGGAGAGCAGGGTTAGCATGGACTGCGGTGGGTATGGGAGCTGCCAAAATGATGGAGCTCAGCTAAGGCAGTCACAGGTGCTAGAAGCTACTAGAGATTTGTGGAGCTTCTTTTTGAAGGCGCCCAGAGTTGGTGAGGCATTGATGTCACTGGCAAGGTTATTGAGCCAGCTGGGGCCCTGCAAGAGAAAGACCTTTGACCTTGAGTGGTACATAATGAGGGATTCGAGTAGCCATGGTTTTGAGCTCCTGGTGTTGCAGTTGTTTACTCTGGTTTTAAGAAGAGAGAAGACTCCTGGGGGGGCAATGCCCATCATTATTTTCTTGCTCGTGATGCAGGTTTGATACTGAATTCGTTTTTTTAATTGAAGCCATCCAGTTTGGAAGTAGAGATCGCAGGTATGGGTGAGATGGTGAGCTCTGGTGGTGAGATGACATGCTTTATTCAGGGAGGTGGCAATTCGTTTGAGTGTGGAGATAGTGGCAGAGCCATAGACTACTAGTCCATAGTCATAACACTCACAACTGAGCTTTGAACGCAATAGACAATGCTTCAGTGGTTAGGTGTTTTGGTGGTGGTACAGTACGCCCAGTCTGGTGTTGGCCATCTTGGTGACATTGATATGGGTAGGAGAGTTTGGAGTCAAGGGTGATGCCAAGATATTTGAAAGTATCAACTTGATCAATGGTGGCTGAGTTTGGTGTTGACTGTGAGGTGGTACTGTTTATTTTGTTCTGCGAGCTGCTGAAGAGCATGGTCTTAGTTTTTTCTGATTTAGTAACAGCTTGTGTTGCAAGAGCCAGTTTTCAATTGATGTGAAACTCCGCTGGAGGTTACCTTGCAGTTCTACAGGATTGTGATGGTAATTTGAGAATTGCTGGTATGTTGCTTGTGTTTTCATAATGTATGTTGCAGTAACATAGGTCACTCAGGTCCACCCCATGCTTCATAAGCAGGGATTACTAGCATGTTTGGCAAACAAGTACTAATTTACAGGGTACCCCAATGGGGATGACAAAGCTGGCCAGGGTTGGGATTCCATTGAGGATAGGGACAAGACCTGAACAACATGGTGACTGGTCTAACTTCTGGAGCCTCAGATTCAATGCAGCCAAATGCAATGTGCTTACATGAAGGAAAAAAATGATGTACAACCTACACACTGCATGGGGGCTCTTCATGGAGGCACTTGATGAGAGAAAAGGGCCTGGCGATCATAATAGATAAGGGATGATGCAGGACAAGCAGTAGCTAGATGCTATCAAGAGGCAAACAGAATGCTGGGGTGCATCAAAATGTGGGTGATCAGCAGAGCAGGAAGTAATCCTACCCCTTTGCAAGGGCTGTGTCAGGTCCCACCTATAGTATGGCACACAGTTTTGGTCTCTCAGCACAAAGGGACATTAAGGTAATTGAAAGGGTGCAGTGCAGGGCCACCAAAATGAGTAGCAGTATGGGGACAAAAGTAAGGAAGAGAGGTTGGAGGCCTTTAACATGTTCACCCTGGAGAAAAGAAGGCTGAGAGGGGACATAATTCGATCCTTCTCATACTCCTATCTATCAACAAGCTCAAACAGTGAGAGAGATGTTTGCTCTGGTGTCCTGTAGCAGTATGTAGGAACTTGCCTTGAAGCTCAGGGATAGTAAATTCAGGGGTAACATTAGAGGCACGTTTTCTCCCAGAGGATGGTGGACCTGTGGAACAACCTACCAGGAAAGAAGGTGGACATGAAGACAGTGCAGGCCTTTGGTAAGCCTGACATATTTCTGCCTACCAAGGAGTCACCATATACCCTGGGTAGTAGAATGCATGGAGAATCCTTATAAATTGATACATGCTCATACAGAATTAATGCTTGTGAAGTGGAGGTTGCAGGTGGGAGGGAGTCATGATAGACCTAAGGTCCCTTCTGACCTTAACTTAATCAGGACTCCCAGATCAGTTTGACATTTTTTCCAGTAACTTCAGGGAAATTTTCCTGTAGATTCCATTGTCATTTTTTATGAAAGATGAATTGCTCTTTTCTGTCTAACCAGTGCAAGTCTATAGAGACAATTTCCCTGAAGTTTGCTTCATTTCTCTGTAAAATAAAGAATCCCTGCAGATCTGAGAGACCTGGTTACCATGTTACCCATGTTTTGATGGATATTCTGAAAGAAGGCAGTCCCTATGCTGGGAAGTGCAAACACACCTTTTACTCTCTCCCTCCACTGGACCACCAGAATAAGATTTTAAGGAAACCAGGACTCATTACAATCCCCACAACAGCGTGGATTTTGTAAAGCACATAGTACCACCACTGCCTTGCTTGAGTACACTGCCTTTATCCACCATGCACTTGACCGGGTCAACTAGTGGGTCAATCTACATCAACCTCACTAAAGCTTTGACATGGTCAACAATACACTTCTTCTTGACTCACTCCTTGCCTTAGGTCTCTAATATGGCTTGCAGTTGGTTTAAAAGCTGCCTTGATGGCAGGTCCCAGCAAGTCAAAATAAGTTACACTTCTCTGACAGCGCTTAGTGCACTCGGGTCCCTCAAGGCTCAATACTGGGCCCATTACTTTTAGCCTTTTCCTAAACACCTCCTCAGGTTTGCTCCAACAACTTATTACTATATGTGGATGACACTGTTATTTATACTAGTCAACCTTCCCCCCTCCACCTAGAACAGTAACTCCAGCATAACTTCACAGCTGTTGAGGCCTGGTTCCCTAGACACAAACTCCGAATGAATTATAAAAAAACGAAAGTCATGCTTTTCTCTACCCCTCACAACAGACACAAATCCCACTGGCTAACAATTCTAAATAGTCGCAGCTCACCTCTAGAACAGAAACAGGACTTAAAATATCTGGGAATAACTCTAGACAGCTCCTTCCCATGTAGACCATATCAGAAAAGCAGTAAACACTAGGATTGGTCTCCTATACCGACAATAGACACTGCATGACTCCTGATGCTCTTCAGCTAGCTGTCACTAGCTTGATTCTTTCAATAACTGATTACGGATTAGTCATTTATGGTGCTGCCACAGATACTGCACTGAAAAGAATCTTCATTGCACTAAAAAGTCATGTAGGCTGTTACAGGGGCCCATAGTGGCACTCATACCTGTGACCTGTATGCTCAGTCAAGTTGGCAGTAACTTAAGGGCAGGATTACATATCAAACCTGACTACTTGCTAAAATAATTTGCCTTGGCCAAATCCCACAGGCCTCCCAGAAATTTCTCACCTGAGCCCCTAATCTGCATTGCACTCATGGCATGTCTAAACAGGCCTACGTAGTCCCTTTCTGCCACATCTCTCAGGCACAGTGGTCATTTTTGTACAGTGCTCCCAGTTGGTTCAATGACCTCCCTTTGGACATCCTTGATGAAACAAATTTTGCCCCCTTTAAGCACAAACTCCACCAACACCTCATTGCACTAAGTAGCTGTGACTGCCTCCTTTAAAGCTTATTGCCTTCAGTTACATTCTTCCTCACCCCATATCTCACCATTCCAACCCCGCTCACTTTCTAGAATGTTCTCTGCTCCCCCCTACTAACCTGTCTTATCCTGAGTCCACCACCTATACACCTAAAACCTCCTTTCCACTACCTTTCTCCTCACTAGCTCCTCCCTTCCCACCACCCTTTCCTTATTTCTTCCTTTAGCCACTGCCCCATGCCTTCCTGTGTTTCACTGCCTCCACCTCTCCCTCATCCCACCCCCTTTTATTTTACTGACAAAGTCATATCCTGGCTGCCTTAAGACTTCTACTGTTTTCTTTGTTTGTTTTTCATTTCTAACATTATCTTTTAACCGTATTTCTTTACATTAACTCTACTGTTCATCAATTGTTTTCAGTTTAGTTCTGTTGTCTTAACTGTTTTGTTACTGTTTCGGATGTGGAACTTTGTAAAAGAGCCTCTGGCTCAAAGGTGTTTGTAATCCAAGATATTAATAAATGAACAAAAGATTACAAAAAAAAATAATGTAGAGGTACAGTATGTTGGGGAGCAAAAGGCAAGTGGGTTTGGGTACTGTGGGTACTGATGATGCCGACTTATAGGAAATGGTATTGGTTTTTCCCAATCTTTTTGGGGGGTCTGCAACAAACTCATACTGGGACCTTTGCTAGTCCCAGACAATGGCCTCATGTAGCTCAAAATCAATAGAAGCCCTGTATGAGTTTGTAGATTCCCAAAAATGGATTTTGTAAATGCACCTATTCATTTTTAAAGGAATGCATGAGGAAGGGTGCCATCATAGCCCCCTCCCCGCCCCGTGCTCTTGCTAAATGGAAGCAGTGCAGGAGCACAACTGAAAGGACACATTTGCTGCCCCATCTCCCGAATCCCCAAAATAAATTGGACTAAATACAGAATAGTATGGAGTCACATAAACAGATTGCTGCTTGTTCTGTGGGCCACACATTTAATATTGGGGTATTAGTCTTTTCAAAGGCTGAACAATGGGGGGGGGGAGTACAGGCTTCTTTGAAAGATGGAATGATTCAGATTTTTGGGGGCTGGAGACATAGAAGTAAAACATAATAAGAACCGTCTAAAGACTGTTTAAGCAGAAAACAGCCAGGTCTGGGTTACTGTCTCAAGGATTAATAATCCCATGTGCCACATCCAAATCTTGGGCCCCACAAAGATCCGCTCACATTCCCAGGCAAACAATGCATTTCACCGTGGCCTAAACCCTCTTAGTCTTATTTTATTCATTCATAGCACACAGTAGTGTGAGGGTTATGAAGAGATTTGGTGCATCCCCAAATACTCAGAATGGGGCATTCAGCAGAAAGTAATAAAAAAACTTTCCTCCCTACTGTGGGTGTACATAGTTAGTCCTTTGGCCATGCCCCTGCAGTTTCAGTCATTGTCTGCCCTTGAGACCCCTTCCCTGTTCTCCTTTTATGATAATGCATTTGAAATCCTAGAACTTATGCAAGAATTCTTGTTTGTGAAAATGGGCTATGTAGCCGGCCCAGTGGCACAGAGGGCTGAGGTGCTGCAAAGCGCTTTGTGCTGCACTGGCAATCTGGGTTCAGGAATGGGCTCAGGTTGTTGGGGGCTGGCAGGGGAGAGGGCTGTGAGAAGATTGAGTGGCTGACAGGCAGTGCTCTTCTTCCAGGCAAGGTTGGTTCACCTTCCCAGTTCTTGGCTACCACCAGGTGGAGGCCTTGTGGTAGCACCATGCTCAGGGGGCCAGACAGACATCTGGGTGTGTGGAAGGTGGTCACAGTTCCAGAATGCATGAGCACCTCCATGTGCATGCACTTTTGTGCCACCCTAGGACTCTACGCTGGGAGGACAAAGCAGGTGGAAAATGGAGGGACTGGACTACATGAAGCCATGCATGAGGTGCCATGGCCAACCCTGCCACTCCAATGGGAGGACTGGACTATATGAAGCCATGCATGAGGTGCCATGACCCACCCTGCTGCTCCAGTGGGAGGACTGGACTACATGAAGCCATGCATGAGGTGCCATGCCCACCCTGCCACTCCAATGGGAGGACTGGACTACATGAAGCCATGCATGAGGTGCCATGCCCACCCTGCCACTCCAATGGGAGGACTGGACTACATGAAGCCATGCATGAGGTGCCTTACCCACCCTGCCACTCCGATGGGAGGACTGGACTACATGAAGCCATGCATGAGGTGCCATGGCCCACCCTGCCACCCAATGGGAGGAGAGACTTCTGTATAAGAGTCACTGGGAGAGAACTGCTCTGCCCCCTGGCCCCACTATAGGGGCACTCCATGAGGGATCCCTCCAAAAGGAGAGAGAGGCAGAAGGATGGTCAATGTCACTAGGGACAGGGCCAAACAGCCACCTGGTCAGCCCTGGAGGAAACCTTTATTAAAGAGAAGAAAAAGTAAAGAAAATGGGCTCTATAGCTCATCTTGCTTGTCAGTGTAGAAAATAAATGAAAATAAAATCTAAAGTTGTGCCTCTGCCCTCACACCTGATCTATGATTTAATGGAGGGAGAATGGTGGCTATGCAGGCTAAACCAGTCATACTCCATCCAGCAGCTACCATCACCCTGTGTCTGCGTGCCTGTGTCTCCAAGGTGTGCATGATCAGGAGGAAGGGGGAGCAGTGTACATCACAAATGACACTAGGCAGACTGATTGGTCAGTGAGGCAAACAAGGTACTCAAAAGTCAGGAAGCTGGTGCTGTGCTAGCAAAACTCAAGACACCTCACGCAAAAAATCACTCACCGAGCACTTGTGAAAAATATCACCAACTACCAAAATTAGCGATACACAGAAAACTTTATTTTGTGCTATGTAATAGGGTGTAAGTAATGAATAGTATTTCTTGAATACCATGAATAATGCAGAATTGTTATTCAAATACTATTAATGAATAGTGGCACTATTGATGCCCATTTTTATTTGGGAAATACTATTACTATATAATGTAATATAATATAAATATATATTATTATATTATGTTAAATACTATTAATTCCATGATCAGCTATATTACTATGCAAGAAAGCATGGGAGCACTTTCATTCACTAGAAGGTGGCCAGCTGTGGAGGAGGGTGGCTTGTGTTGGTCACCTTTGTTGTCATGCCTGGAGACCTTCTTTTAAAAGAAAAATTGAGTGCTGTGTGAGGAGGGTGGGAGTTGGGTGCTGCCAGGGTAGAAGGAAATATTGAGTTTGATAAGAGAAAAGCCCTAAGAACAGCAGCTGGCTGTGGAGGTGGGTAGGTTGCGCCAATCACCTATCATGGGAGTTTTTTTTTTAAACATGAAGTTATGGATGCTGGGTGTGAGGAGGGTGGGATTGGGATTCTAGCAGAAGGTGGGAGGACAGGGGGTTGTATTTTAAAGGACTGGTCTGGGGAGGAAGCAGGGGACATTTTTCTTTCTTGCTTTTTTTCACAGGCACACGAATACCAAATACCCAAATATTTTGGGCTCTGAATATGAATACTCAGCTGAATAGTGGAAACAAGGGCCCAGATATTCAGAAATGTGCCAAAGGCCAGCACAAGTCTGGCACAACACAAATCTGATGTGCCATGGTGCAACAGGAGCCATATTCAGAGGGTGTGCAGGCTGAACTGCACCAGCGCAACCCAGCTGAATATGGCACAGTTGCGCCATGGCACAAACAGAGTGGCGCCATAGTGCAAACACAGTTGCACCATGGTGCAGAAAGAGATGCCCCAGCACAACTGTGGGAGCACAACAGCAGAGCAACAGAGGGGGGCACGGCACAGTGAACAGACCCAGGGATAGAGCCAGGGAAGCACCAGTGACAGACCACATGAGGACTCCACCAGCAGGGCACAGCAGGGTGCACACAGGCACCCAGACACTCCTCCCCAGAACACAACAGTGGCACAGATAGCAGGCAACAGGAGGTGCCTATGGCCAATGGAGGGCCACCAAGGGAGCCCCCTCCACAGGTTGATGGCTGTGCCCCCCAGACCCATAGCAGGCCACACCTAGGACCATGCAGCCTGGCACACACGCACACCACACAGGCACACAGAAAGCCCACACAGCAGGCACTGAACATTCTGGGAGGCAGGTAACATGGCAGACCACATGGAATAGGCCGCACAATGCCAAACAGGGCTCCAACACAGTGTGCCAGCACCCAGACTAATGACCATGGCCGGTGCCACCACCACACACACACCCACCAACTTATCTTGACAGCTGCCCCATGGGCACCCCAAGGCACAGCCACCGATTGAGGGGAAGGACACCACCACAGTGGGACACACCACAGCACATGGCAGGAACCACAGAAGCACAACACACGCCTTGACACACGCACACACATAGACAGACACTGGGCCACTGCAGCATGGCTCCTCATGCCACCTGCAAAGCAGACACTGACATAGGCAGGTAAGTCAAAATATATATATTTATGAAGAAAACTATTTACAATAACAAGGGGTGGGAAAGGGTAGGTAATGCGAGGAAGGGACAGGAACAGGGACTGTACAGTGGGAGGGGGACAGTGGGGAGGTACAGCAGGGAAACAGAGGAAGCTGGGGCCAAACTAATGGCGGCACATCCTGATGCTCCTTGGCATTCTTGCAACCCCCGCTCCACCAGCAGCAGGCGCCGAACTTGGAAAGCTGCCTCCATGGTGGTTGAGATGATCAGGATCAACTGCTGGAGCAATCTGCCATACAAAGGCCTCCTAGGTCTCCACTGGACACCTATAACAATGGACAGGACAGGTGATCAGTGCAGTGTCCCAAGGAACCATGCCCACCCACAGTGCACAATGGGCAGAGGGAACACACACCGGAGGGCCTGCCGGCCACTCACGGGGAGTGGCAACACCTTCCAGCAACTCAGTACACCACGACATTGCACAGAGGTGGTCCCCACCGCACAATGGCCACCCAACTGCACAATGACTGTCACATGGCCCAGTGCACTAGCAGCACCACAGCAGCAACAACAGTGGCGGCTGGGCACACACTCACACCACCAACAGCTGGCACAGGTGTCCAATGGATGCGCCACAGTGGTATGCACCATGCACAGTGCAACACACACAGCTGCCATGGCACATGGCACAGGTGGCCAAGCCCACACATACTCCTCCGCCACCCCCCATGTAAAGTGTGAAGTACCATGACGGTGCCTACCTTCTGCAGCCCCTCCGGTCCCACTCCTCCGTGGCCGCTGTGGCCTGGTATGCTGCTGCTGCTGCCTGTGCCTGGAGTCAATCCTCAGGCCCTGGGAATGGAAAGAAGACAGGTACACATCAGAATACTCCACAGCAGCTGCCCACCACCCCACCCCTGTGCACAGGGTGAGCCCCTGCCTGACACATCCCACATGGCTGCATCACAATGCAAGCAGAGGCTGGCAATGCCACTCTTTGCGATGTGCACAATGACAATGTACCCCTCTGCAGGGCATGCCAGGCAGCCTAGCCAAGATCACAGTAAAGCACCAGGGCACACATGCAATATGGGCTGACTTACCTGGCTGTGGCACAGCCCCTCACCTGACGCATGCCTGAAGCCTCCCAGGTGCTCTGGGTCCTGCTGCATCAAGTCCCCATACTGGTGGTGGCATTGCTCCCCTGTCCTGGCCACTCCGGTCCTCTGCTGCAGCCTGGCAGCAATCTCTTGCCAAACTGTGACCCTTGCCTGCTGCTGGGGCACCTGGCCAAATAGTTGGGGGTGTGGGGCTGGACACAGGCCACCAGGTTAACAAGCTCCACCTGTGATCAGTTTGGTGCATGACGGACACGTCCCTGTGCCATTTTATCCACCGCGAACTTGGGGACCAAAATGGCGGCAGGAGGTGCATGTGTCCACAACATGCGCCAGATGTGCAATGTGAGGGAACATGCACAATGCCCGCCCATCACACAGTGCTGGAGATGCACAGAGTGGGTGTGGCTAAGTGGGGTCACCGGGTCAGGGGATTGGCCCAGGGGTCAGAGATCTCCCCAGGGCCAGGGTCACCCATCGTTGTGCAACTGTCATGCATAATAGGGCTAGGGTTACCACCTTTTGCGAAGCACAAAGTGACATTTTTATTGAAACCTGATTTTCGCAGGACAATGTGTAACCACGACCAATGCAAATATACTTGTTTTCTAAATAATCAGAATTAAGACTAAGAACTGTAGTTTTTTAGTTGTTTCTAGTGTATGTTACCATATTAAGGTATTTTAGTTAAGGTATTATAGTTGTTTGTAACATTTAGAGGAAAGTCCACAAAACATTTTTTCTACTGTAATGTCAGGACATGTAGTATTTTTCAGGGTTTTTGCAGGACACAGCTGCCCAAATCAGGACTGTCCTGCAAAAGTGGGACAGGATTAGTAACCATAGGGCATGGTACACCATGCGTGAACATGCACATAGCAGGACTGGCACATCATGTGCTATGCCACTGCATCACTCTGTCGGCACATGGTGCGCGATTGACAGACACCATGATACCATTAGGCGCATGTGCACTGCAGGCCTGTGCACCATGCATACGTGCGCAGTGTGCCGTGAATTACTCTGGCATAATCTCATTGCGCACAGTGCAACATTGCGATATTCAGAAACCACATGCAAATGAGCTCATCAGCCAATGCGTGCGGCACTGGGTGCATTAGCATGTCATTACTTTTGTGCCAAACCTCATTTGCATGCTTTGCACCTTATAAGCGCCATGGAACAGCACAGGCCATGGACTGGTACTGCATCCTTTTGAAGTAAGTTGTGCATGCCACTGCAGCTCACTGGGAGCAGACAGCACAACAGGGTGGGACAGACCAGGGAGGTGCTGCCACTGACACACTGTGCTGTCCATGTCAACAGGAAGCGAAATGTTGGAATGTGAGGAGGGTGAGGAGTGTGGGCCTGCTCGGTTGTGCAGGCCCAATTTCACTAAAGCAGAGACAGAGGCCCTGTTTGACACATACCTGGACAGGGAGCCCATGTTGAGTGGTGCCACGGGTGCATCACAGGCCAGGGCTGGGGCCTGGGAGGAGGTGGCGGCATACGTCAACCAGCATGGCAGCCACCAGCGGTCGGTGCAGGAGTGCCAGAAAAAGGTGGGCATGGACAAGCAGCACATTAAAGAGAAGGTGGCAGCCATCCATGCATCCTGGACTGCCACTGGAGGGGGGCCTATGGATGTGTCAACACTCACAGCACAGGAGGAGTTTGTGGCAGCCACTATATGCTGCAGCATGGTGGAGGGTGTACCTGGTAGTGGTTTCCAGATGCATGGCAGCCCATCACTGCATGGTAAGTATGTCAGCCATGCACAGCTGGTGGCATGGAGGGTGCGTACGCGGGCATGCTGGCATGCATGCATTCGGCATGCATGTGATGTGCATGTGTGCGCACCCACTCGCATGCCATGCTGCAGGACACATGCAGTGGTAGTGTAGGGGGGCACATGTGGGCATTGCATCACTGACGCACCTTTTTTCTCTTGCAGCACCTGCATGCTTCTGTGTGGATGATGGGGCACCGGCAGGAGCCGTGGACACTGGTACAGCCACAGAGGACCAGGCATCCACCTTCACCAGGATCCGGGGGCCCGACAGGCTGCAGTCCAGCACCACGGTGCAGGCAGATGTCCTGGACCTGGGGTTGGATGAGGCTCTGGATGTGATCCTCCAGGATGCCAGCCTTGGCGTCCAGTGTGTGGAGACACAGATCAGGGCAGGCTTCGGCTCTGATGAGGACTACACTCAGCTCCTGGACAGCATGGGCAACATTATCGCTGTGTAGCCCCTGCTGGCAGCTGTCACAGGCCCCACACCCAGCACTCTGCCAGTGGTGGAACAGCTGCCTGACACCACTGAGGGTACAGCACATGGCAGTGCCCTGCAGTGGTGGTGGTGGTGAGGCCATGCAGGCGCTGGGTGGTGTACAGTGGCCGGAAGGCAATGGCAGCAGGATGTGGGTGCCACCAGGCAGCCGGATGCAGGGTCTGCCACCAGTGCACCTGCAATGGCCAATCCCCCTGAAGACCCCCACTGTACTGTGTCCACCAGAGAGGGGAGCTGTGCAACATAGCCAGTAACCACATGAGGATAGACTTCCCACCCAGAAGCCCCAGGACGCTGACCCGCTGGCTGAGCTCACCCGTTTGCTGCAGGTGTCCATTCAGCAACAGGTGCTGCTTGCCACTGGGGTGTGTGCACTGTGTGTGGAGGTGCACCAGTTAACTGAGCAGCAGTAGAGGAGCACTGCGCAGATCCTGGCAGGGATGCAGCACATGCAGGAGGCCACAACTGCATCCCTGGATCGCATTGCCACTGTGATCATGGATGGCTTTGCACTGCTGGCTGCCACAGGGCATGACTGGTACAGATGACTGCTTGCAGTGCGCTGTCCACCCCACGAACCCGGAGTCGGGTGACCCCAACACAGATGATGCCTGGCTCTGATGTAGGCATCCCAGGCACACCCAGGGCTGGCCTTTTTGGGTGCCTTCATACCCCCACGCGGACACAGTTGCAGTCCCACAGATCAACCCCTGTGGGGGCTGTTGCTCACCCCCCATGGCTGATGCACAGCCTGTTGTTGCTGATTGGCCCAGGCACGGTTGCCCCCATGGCCAAGGTGGCCATGGTTCCATGCAGTGGACCTGATGTGCGGGCCGCCCCACCTGCAGTCTGCAGCTGCTACCCTGTGCGCACATGGGCAGTGTGTGTGCGTACCACTGGTGTGGCACCTGTGTGTTGCGCTCCATGCTGCCTGTCTGCATGCTTGCCCAGCTGTTGTACCATGTGGCATGGGAGTGATGAAGGCAATCTAGCACCGGTTACGCCTGTGCACCGGTGCAGTGCATCTCATCCATGCCACATACCAATGCCTGGGTGTGTGGGTATGTTTGTGTGTGTGTTGCCGTGTGTGATTGTGTGCCACTGATTCCCCTACCCCTGCATCATGCCTATGTGTGTGCATGCCCATTACCATGCATGCCCCTGCATGTGTGCTGTACCTGTTTGTGTGGCCCATGCATGTGTATTGCAACATCTACCTGTGTGCACCATAGTGCTCCTATGCAATGGTGTCCCAGTGTCATCACACCTGCTGTTGCAGCCGGGGATCCCTCCGCCCAGGGGTGGCTGTCCACCACCTCCGGCCCATTGCCTCGTCGTTCCCACTCACTCAATGTCCATGTTTGTGCAGTATGCAGCCAGACCAGGAATAGGCCACAGACTTTCGAGGGGCTGTACTGCAGGGCACCGCCTGACCTGTCTAGGCAATGGAATCATGCTTTCAGCATGCCAAAGGCATGCTCGATGATGTTGTGCGTGCTGGCATGTGCCTTGTTGTAGCGTTCCTCTGATGGGAACAATGGGTGCTGGTAGGGCGTGAGCAGCCAGGGCCTCAGTGGATAAGCACTGTCTACTGTGTGGATAATGACATGGTTAGCCCTCTGCTATTCTATGCTGTGCCCCTTGCCTGTCTCTGGCCCCCATGCCAACATGCACACCCTGCCCTCCCCCATCCCAAGGTCTGCTCTGCCCATCGCCCCTTGCCCATGCCATACTCACCCACTAGGTGGCCCGTGGGGATGTCCCCATGTTCAAACCTGTTGCACAGCACAGAGCTGTGCCAGATGAATGCATCATGTGCACTTCCAGGGTGTGTGGCATAGACATTGCTAATGCACCTCGTGGCATCGCACACCACCTGGCAGTTGACACTTGGGATCCCCTTCCTGTTTATGTACACCACATCATCAGGGCCAGGTGGCATGTGGATGGCCACATGGGTGTAATCAATGGCCCCAATTATGCCAGGCACATGTGCAACCCTGTGGAAGTCCTGCATGGTTGCTGTATGCTCTGCCTGTGTGCTGGGGAAATGGATGAATTCCAAAGCATGTGGCAGCAGAGCGTTGAGGAACTGTGTGAGGAGGCAGGATGTGGCCGACTGGGTTATGCCTGTGGTATCCCCTGTTAGTCTCTGGAAGGTGCCTGTGGTGAGCAGGCACATGACGGCTATCACCTTCATCTCCACGGACATGGCATGGCTCTGTCTGGTGGGTGCCTGCATCTCCTCACTACACAGCTCGCAGAGCTGCCTCTGGATATCCCCGTTCAGGTGGTACCAGCCCACAATTTCCGTGTCACTGTAATTCTCAAAGGTGATGTGGGCACGGTACCACCTGTGTTGGGCATACCACCGACCGTCCCTTCCTCTGCCACGCTGCTGTTCCTTCTGCCCTGTCACACCCCTCATTACAGCCTCCATTATGAAGGGCACACTATCCATGGCCCTTGCTGTCCAATATCCCCCTTGGTGGTTGACTGCTGCTGGCTGTGTGCCACTCTGGTGCATTGCTTGGCAGTGTGTCTGTCTGTCTCTCTCTCTCTCTCTCTCTCTCTCTCACTCTCTCTGCCCCCTCTTCCTCTCCAATGCCACCTCTGTCCCTCTCCCTCTATGTCTGCCTTGGTCGGTCTGCCTGTATGTCTGTCTGTCTCTCTTTCTTTCTTTCTTTCTTTTTTCTTCCTCTCTCTCTCTCTCTCTCTCTCTCTCTCTCTCTCTCTCCCTCTCACCTGGCACAAGTGCTGTCTATGTGTTTGCGTCCTGTATTTATAGGAACAAGTCTGCTCGGAGCAACTTTGATTTGCTTCACACTTGTGCCACGGTTTCACGGTTGAATATACCACTGTGCTGGATATTCTTGGGAACGGCCCCTGCACTTGCACCAGCATTCATTATAGTTGCGCATTGGTGCAATGTATTTTGCGCTGTGCAATGGCTCCCACTGAATATGGCTCCTTGGGGCAAGTCCGCACTTGTGCCTGTGCAACTCAGTTGCACCATGAGCAACTGCTTTGAATATCCAGGCCCATATATTCACACACCCCTACTACACAGCAAAAGTTAAAACTGATCAGATGGACATGAAAAAAAATTCTCAATGTTTCACGCCCATACCTGGCACTTTATCAAGAGGGAGTTGTAACAATGCAGGCCTTTAAACAGTCTAAACACATGTGAGAATTTGCAATAAATAACTACAGTGCATAATAGATTAGGCCAAGGCACCAGTACTTTCAAACCACTACTCAGTTTGGATACTAGTTAAAAACTCAATAAAGTTGCTAATGCCATTCATTTTGATTAATTCATTTTGTTAGCCTTTCAGCCTATTATTGTTTGCTTCTTGTATGTCTGATGAGCACTTCATCCAGACTGTTTGATGTCACTTGATGGCAGTTACACAGTTCCAGGTATTCAGATTAGACATTTAGTCCTAGATAAATATCTAGACACTTTGTAAAAAAAAAAAGAGTAGACACGAGTATTTACAGTTACATGAATGGCAACAAATCAAAACAATCATTCAATACTTTATTGCTGGTGAGATTTAACATGTGAATCCAAAACATTTTTATTTAAAGTCCCCCACTCCTCAGATCAACTGCAACATGCTCAATGCCCATAAATGTAAAATTATATCTATTCATTGCAAAAAAAAAAAACCTTCATTAATTCACTATTTAGTGTTAAACCAACAAAAGTGGTGAAATGTGGTGTTAGGGTTTCCAACCTTAACACCCATCCCCCCACCTTAAAAGCAGCAAAAAGGAAAAATGTTACGGTTTTAGCTGACCTGAGTGTTGAAAAATCAGGTCTGGGGTCTTCCCCAACGCTTCCCTCATTCCATAAGCAAATAAGCTCAGATGTGCAGGCTATATAAAAATGGGCTGAACATTACAGTTAATAACCCCAAGGAAGACCCCAGGTCTTATTTGCCTAGACTCAGGACTGCCAAAATCATAAAGTTTTTCTTGTTGCTGCTTACACAGTGGTAGTTAGGGTTGAAACCTAACCACATTTCCCTACTTTTGTTGGTTTAACCCTAACTAGTGCAGTAACAACATTTTTTATGTATGAATTTCCTTACTTTTTTGAGATTGTAGAGTTGAGTGTATTTTACTTTTAGGAAGAGAAATATATGATGGCTTATACTGGAAGTGTTTCTAGGAGGTTTTTTGCTGTGAGTGGCTACATACGGCTTTCTTTTTGTAAGGGAGTTAGGATTATGGTAGTTACTTTTGTATATTTGACGGGCAATTTAGGATTTCTTTTCTTTTCATTTTATTTTTTGGGGTTTCAGAGATGAATATTGTAAAATACATGCTTGTTTTGTACTATTTTGCATGAAAATTAAATACAGAATTATATTGTTATATAGTGTATAAAATAGAATATTTTTTGTGTATTTTCTTTTCACTTGTTAGCTTTTTCTTGCCTAGGGTATTTCATATAATTTTTGGTATATTTTTAAGAAATAAATATGTATTTGTGGATAGAAAGGATTGTTGACGTATTTAGTTTGTTTAGATGGTTTTTTGGGTTAGTTTGTTTCTGGGAGATTTTAATTGCCTTGCATTTTCCTTTCCTTATTATTATTATTTCATGTTTGTTCTATATATGTTTGAAGTTTTTGTTGTTTTTTTTTTACTTTACTATTTAGGTGTTCAGCATTTTTCGTGAAGTATTATTTTTTACATTCTTTTAAATTCCTCCTCCAGCTTTATTGCATGCCCTCTGGTCCTGGTGCTCATTCTCATTTTAAAGAGAGACTCCCCTTCTGCACTCTGCTGACCCCCGTGAGGTACTTGTAGGTCTCTATCATGTCTCCTCTTGCTTTCCTCTCTTCCAGGGTGTAGATGTTGAGATCCCTTGGTCTCTCTTCATAGGGCTTTTAATGCAACCTGTGCACCATTTCAGTTTCCCTCCTCTGCATTGCCTCCTCTGTGTCTGTCCTTTCTGAGGTGCAGCCTCCAGAACTGGACAGAGTACTCCAGGTGGGGTCTCAGAAGCGAGTGATTCAGTGACAGCACCACCTCCCTCCCCCCTCTTCCTGCTGTAGATACCTTTCCCTATGCATCCCATCATACCGCTGGCCCTATACACTTCTTTGTCACAATCACTGCGGCTACGCTGAGGTAATCAGATATGATAACCCAGGGTCCCTTCCTGATTAGTGACTGTCAGTACCTCCCTCATCTTATACTCAGCCCTAGGTCCCTGTGTCCTAGGTGCATGAGTTTGCACTTTGGCATTGAACCCCAGCTGCCATGCTTTTGACTACTGTCGAGTTTCCCAAGGCACCCACGCATTCTTTCCACCCCCTCTTGAGTGTGCACCTTATTACAGGTTTTGGTTTCATCTGCACAAAGGCATACCTTCCCTTCCAGTTCTTCTGCAGTGTCACTTCTGAAGACGTTGAAGAGGACTGGTCTCAGTACTGAGACCTGAGGCACCCCACTGGTCACACTCCCCTCATTAGAGTGACTGCTGTTAACCGTCACTGTCTGTCACCTTTCCATTCACTAGTTCATTACCCAGTTCACAACTTTGGGTCGCACCCTAGGCTGCTTAATTTCTTTATATCTGCTGTGTGGTATAGTGTTGAAGGCCTTACCAAAGTCCAGAGAGGCCATGTCTGCTGCCATTCCTTGATCTGTTTCCCCTAGTCACCCAATTGAGAGTTCCTGAAGCACTGGTAAACATGTCTGTAGCCTTGGGTATGATTTCCCCTGGCAAGTTTACACATGAGAGTAATTTAGTGGTGCCTGAAAGAATTCTGGTTTCAGAAATCTGTACCACTAACACAGTTTGTTACAATGCAGCTCAAATTGTGACAGACATTGACATGGTTGCAGGACCAGGCTTCTATCAGTGGAAGCAATATTCTTTGTCCAGCCAGAGATCCTTCTGTCCTTTTTACCCTCACAACAGATGGTTACCTGGAGGGGAACACAGTGAATAGTAGCTCATCCTCAGAGGACGTTGAGGGCAGTGTATGTCTCCCTCAGGTCTTTTTCAAGCTAATTTGGAACAAAGTGGTTTGGACAGACAACGCAACCACAGTGTGTTGTATAAGCAAATAAGGGGATACGAAATCTTCAAAATTATGAGAGTTAATCAGTCTAAAACCTGACATTTTTTTAGACTCGTGTATCTGCACTGCTCTTAAAGTAGCAGGGAAAACAAGGCTGTGGCAGATGCACTGAGCAGATGAGTGATACAACTCACAAATGGTCCCTGAACCGCAAAGTGGTGGACTGTGCATTCAACATGTGGAGACTTCCAGAACTAGACCTCTTTGCCTCATTGGACATGTGCAGAGTTCTAGAAATAAACCTCTTTACCTCAAGGGAAAACAAGAAGCTCAGTTTGGTTGCGGACCTCCATTACGGGACACCATGCTATTTAATACACTAGCAATGTGCCGGAATGAGAGGATTCTAAATGCTTCACCCTGTTTTCCTTGATTACTATAAAAAAGGGAGAAGTAGGCTATGATTCTAATTGTTTCAGGCCAAGACAACTCTGGTATGCCCTGTTACTGAGCCTTTCTCAGAAACTCTCAGCCGCTAACACATATCTCCTGTCCCTCCAAGAAGGCAGAATTTATCACCCAGATCGGTAAGTACTTCATTTGAAAGTATGATACATCAGGAGTTAGAATTTGTAGAGCTTAATGCGTCCTGCCAGGTGCTTAAGGTTTTAAAGGTGTCAAGGAAACCAGCTACTACAGGGTTTTAAATAATTGATTAGCAGTTTTCTTCTTGGGACGATACTAACTGTACAGAAAGTATTTATATAGATTTTTTAGAAGTGCTGTGTTTGTTAAACACAATGAGGCAAGAGCTGTGCATTTTCACAAAGATTTAGCACTTTTATGAACAAAACGCTAATCAATTTTTAGAGTTAAATAAAACCCTGTACTAGAAAAACATAATGCACTTCTGTAAATGGAATAGGTTTTCTGCCTAGTGTGGTAATAAAGGTATCCAGGCAAATGAAGTAAGTGTTGGTCTTATCCTGGAATACCTGTAAGACTTAGGCCCTATACACACTAGGGACCGATTTTAAAACATTATAAAAAATGTTTTATTAATCAATCCCTAACACAGTTGTCGGAGCGTCTACATTATATTCCAACAACTGTGTTGGTTCATGTGTGTTCCTAGGCATGACTGCGGCACCAACTCAAAACGTTATGGGTGCCGCGGTTGGTGCGCAGTGTGTGTCGGGATGCCCATGATCGGCGCCGAAACCAATCGGGGCAAAAATTACTGACCGAGAACCAGAACTTCTTTGCCAGCTCAGCGATGCCACCGAGGTTTTTTTTTTCACACTGCCGAACTGGAAAAAACAGCTTTTTTCAGAGGACAGGTTGCCTTAACCTGTGTTACAGCACTGTTTGCATACACACTGCTGTTAACACGGATTAAGGCAACCGTGTTCATCTAAAACTGTGCTAAAGACAACCTCTCTAGCAGGGTTTTAGCATGATTTTAGAACACGGTTGTGACACGGTTTTAACCGTGTTACAGTGTGGACACAAACCATGTTCCCGGAGCTTGAAACTGTTTAAGGCAGTTAAACCGTTTTAAGCTCCCTAGTGTGTACAGGGCCTTAAAGTACACTGGTCTATACTACTCTTCTTCCCCTTTTTTTTTTTTTTTTTGAAATTCTCTTTTTATTCATTTTACTTAACATCAAAGTAACAATTGTAAACACAGATCAAATGCAACCAGGTAAACAAATGATCTCAAGAAAATACATGAGATATAAACCACGAAATAATCCTACCTCCCCCACCCACTCCCCCCACCCCTAGAAGGTGTCACCGCTTAGGGAAAGGAAAGAAGAGAAAATGAAGAAAGGGGAAAAGGTAATTTCTTATAACAAAAATCACGGCCTGCTCATAAGATCCAGAAAGGATCAACCCCAGTGGCGTCTGGTCTCTAGCTAAAAAGAAACCCAAGCACGAGGAGGGAGGCTTATCAAACGATGATAATTGGTATCTATATGGTCGTGGAGTTAAGGATCAATGAAGATATAAAGCATAAAGCTTCACCCCATTTCTTTTGAAAGGTGGAAGGGCATGTCTGGAACTGGCTATCAGCCTTTCCATTTTAAAACAAAGGACATTTCTTCCACCCAGTCCATGTAGGAGATCTCTATGGTCCAGCCAGTGGCGTAACACTAGTCTTTTGACCGCCATCGAAATGAGAGCCATGTGGTACTTCCTTTCTTTGACATTGATACTGGAATAGATGCCCAGTATACAGATCTCTAACGAAAAATCTTGCAGACCTAGGATAGGATCTAAATTGTTATGCATGGATTTCCATAATGAGGTCACCTTGGGCAGTGCCAGAACATGTGAGGGATACTACCCAAATCCTTACCACATCTAATGCAGTTGGGAGAACTAGAGCTGTCAAATTTAGCCTTTTCAAAGGTGTATAGTACATATTGTTAATGATATAAAATTGAATAAGCCTATTCCTGTCAAGGGTATTATATGTGTACAGGTCTTTCCAAACTTGGGACCAAGTGAGGAAGGTCCTGGGATCAAAGAGACCAAATTTTAGAGCCTGCTAATACCTCTGGGAAATTGATATGCATGAGATGTAAATATAGCTTAGATACCCCATGGGGCTTAACCGCACAGTCTTTGATTTGAGTTAGAGGAGTTGATCTCCAAGCCAACAAGTGACTGCCAAATTCTTTATTTATAAAATGTCTTAATTGATATAGTTTGAAAACCATTTGTGAGGGATGCTTAAAGCTGATAGCAATTCATCCGGCATCGAGACCGCCTCAGATATATAAGTCCTCCACCAGACATCCCTGAATTTGGGGTAACTATAGCGAGGCAGCCAACTAGTCCCAATCTTAATGTTGGGGTTGGAAACCAGTGGTTGCCCTGGGTCTTGTGTGTCGGATTTTGGCAGTAGTATAATATTGATTCAGAACTTTAATATGTACCCACTGCCGAGTTTTGATATCAATAGGGCAAAGCTGAAATTGCAGTAAAACAGGCTAGAGGGTCTATGTTGTGTTGCATCATGAGTTTGAGATCTAAACTGAGCCATAAAGGTACGGAGTTAGCTTTACAGTCACCGAGCCATTTACCCGCTTTAACCAGATGGCTAGCCCAGTAATAGTATTCAAAATGTGGTAGGCGGAGACCGCCTTTATCTTTGAGTAAACAGAGTTTATGGAAAGCACGCCTAGGGTGTTTTTGGTTCCAGATAAATCTAATCAGCATTGAATGCACTTTTGGAAAAAAGACTTTGGGAAGTCATATATCTAGTAGATTCAAGGGGTAAAATAAACGCGGAAGGACGTTCATTTTGACAATGCTAATTCTTCCTCCTAACGATAAGGGAAGTTTGTCCCACCTATTTAGGTCGGATTGGATTTTGTCCACTAGGTCATCCAAATTTAGTTTTTTAACTAACTCTGAGTCCCGGGCCAAATAAATACCTAGGTATCTAAGATGGGACGGGGCCCATTTCATGCCAAATTGGGTCATGCTGGACTGAAACTGTAAGAATTGAGGGGAAAGATTTCAGACTTGGACAGATTTAATTTATAATTTGATACGGCACCAAATTGCTCTACTATGTCTAAGACTACTTGCAGGGAATCAACCGGATTGGTCAGATGCAGTAAAATATCATCTGCAAAGACTGACAATGTGAGGGTTTGTTGGGCAATGACACAGCCAGGATCTCGGGCATTGTTTTGATACGTATTAATAGGGTTCTAAGTAGAGATTAAAGAGATATTGAAAGGGCATCCATGCTGGGTACCCAGTACAAATGGAAGCGAGCTAAATACCCTTGCAGTAATTCTGGCCGAGGGGTCTTTGTATAAAGCCTTGATCCACTGGGTGAAGTTATCTGGGAAACCAAATTTGTCCATGGTGGCCTACAAAATCCCAATTGACGATCAAAAGGTTTTTCGAGCCCAAGGCAACTAAGGCCATGGGAGCTTGGGAGGTTTGGGCTACTTGAGAATATAAGAGAGAACTTCCCTATATGATCGGCTGCCGATCTGCTCTTGAACAAAGCCCACTTGTTCTGGCTTAAAATCGCTTGCCACACCTGTTTGATGCGCAATGAAAGAATCTTGACAAAATTTTAACATCACAATTGAGTAATGAAATGGGTCTGTAATTGGCTGGGTCTAGGGAGGATTTGTTTGCTTTGGGGATCAAGATTATGGTAGCTTCTAATATGGATGGGTCTAATGAGTCGGAGGAGAGGATGTAGTTATAGAAATCCAAAAGGGTCGGTGCCAGCTCATTGCGAAAGACCTTGTAAAAATTAGAAGGTAGGCCATCAGGGCAGGGGCTTTATCTGGAGTAAGACTGCAGATGGCATCGTCCACCTCTCTCAAGGATATGGGGGTTGAAAGGAGAGCTCCTTGCTCCTCTGTGAGACTTGGCAGGGGAATTGGTTCTAAGAAGGCCTTGATCGCAGACAACGAGGAAGGACCTGTTGCATTCCCATGGAGATTTTGGTAAAATGTGCGAAAAACCTCCGCGATATCCCTGGGACCAGTCTTGATGGAGCTGTCATTTGCCTTCAGAGCGGGAATCAATCTAGAATTCTCCACTTCTCTGAGTTTTAGGGCCAGTAGTCTGCTTGGCTTTTCCCCTTGGTCCAAATATTTTGCTTTGGATTTCAGTATCGCAAACTTGGTCTTCTCTTTAATTAGCCCCTCATATTCATCCTTAAGTTTATATAGATTTTCCAGACTCCTTTGAGACTTGGAAGAAACAAGGGAGTCCTCGGCCGCTTTAATCTGACTAGATAGGAGGGCAAGTTTTTCCACTCTGAGTTTCTTTCTCCTAGCGGATATTTTAATGAATTCTCCCTTAAGAAACATTTTAGTGAGCACCATAACAAATCTTGTCTAGACACTGAGCCCGATTAGAATCCAGGAAGAACCTAATTAAAGTTTTAACCTGAGCATTAGACTGCTCATCATTTAAAATTTGAGTGTTGAGTTTCCATGCAGTGTCACGCTGTCCTGGAAAGGATGGTGTAAGTTTGAACCATACTAGGGCATGATCAGAGATCACAATAGGTTCAATACCTGAGAGGGGTATGTTAGCTATGAAAATGGTGCTCACCAAAATATAGTCCAACCTAGACCATGAGTTGTGAACCGAGGAAAAAAGGTATAGCCCTTAGTAGAGGGATTTAAGACTCTCCATGGGTCTACCAAGCCTAACATGTCACATAGTTCTCGCAGCGCTAATTGCGCTGGTGATGGGGGTTTCAAGGGCCTATAGGTTTTATCTAGTTCTTGTGATGGGGCAATATTCCAGTCGCCCCCAGGATAAAGGGGCTGGTAAAAACACTTAATTTGTCTATTAATTGCATCAAAACCAGCATCCCCCTACAGGGCCATACAGCACCAAGAACTATAACTGAATTATAGAGGAGACCTTGTACAATTACATATCTACCCCGGGATCCTGTATGCATTTCTCTGGTGTAAAAGGCACACTCTTTTTAATCATGATAGCTACCTCTTTTGAATCAGAGGATTCTGCAATCTAATACCTGGGAAAACCTTTGATTCTTAAAATCTTGGTCTCTGCTACTGTAATATGGGTCTCCTGTAGAAAAGGATGTCAACACCCAGCAAGGAACAATTTAGTAGTATCTGATTCCTTTTGTTTGCCTCCCTTATACCTCTAATGTTCCAGGTAGCTAGCTTAATGTAATCCAGGACCATCAGTTGTTCCGGTAAAAAACTTAGAGCAGGCTGAAGCATAAATCCCCATAAATAGAATAAACAGCGGTGACACCTTCTTACTACCCCCCCCCCGACGCCGCCCCACTCCTTCCCAGGTAGAAACCTGTATAAAGAACCCACTGCAGAGAAACTAACAAATCGCATCTCATTACATTTAGACCAGAACCCAACAAAGTTTCCAATAATCTTACTAGTGGCGCTTGACAGGCGACGTCCCCCCCTCTTAACCACTCGATACTATACCCCCTTAAATTAACAAAACAATTTACAATCAGAACCCGAAACACCAGGAAAATTAAGAATAAGAAATTGAACAGGTTGTCACCCTCGGTACCATAAGTGCTTCCATAAAACCCTAACAACCACATTATCGGTGAGTACGAATCTATTCATAATATTTGACAACCGACCAAAGAAAAAGGAAATAATCCCAATCGCATATACCAGAGCAGGTACCCCCCAAACCTCAATAAGGTCGCAGCAGGGTTCTGAGCTGACTTTTCCTGCTCAAGCTTCCCACCCTCCCTCCAATAGGTGGAGAATATAGTCTGGGTGGAGATACTGTTTGAAGGAGATCTACATACGGACATACCTCAGAGGAAAAAGCTAGCCCCAGTCAAACATACATCAGCCTAGGCTGAGCTGGTATCCCAGTAATATTCAGCTTATAAAATAAAAATATTCGAAAGGGTACCTGGGTGGGTCCCGCTGATTCAAGATATCCAATTTCCGTCAGGAGGCGCCGAGCTCAAACGGAAGCCAGGGAAGTGGAAGTGTGGGAGAGACTCTACCGGCGGACCAAGCGGTCCGTCAGTAGCGTCCTCGAAACACAAACCCTGCTTGACAGTGCCTAGGAAGGAAACCGAGGAAAACAAACAGACCGAAAATGGATGGAGGCTGATCCGCCTTACGGCTACTACTGCTCGAGACGCCTCCTCCGGAGACCCTCAACTGACCCTCGACAGGTAACCAATATCTTGATTAGACTACTAAACTACAAATCCAGGAAAGTATTTACAACTAGATAGCTAAAGGCTAACAACATGCAGGGAACCAAACAGATAGAGAGCCCAGCAACAGTGAGGGAAAGTCAAAGTCATTTAAACAAGTCCGGGAAGTGTTTGGACAACTCGGTCAAGGCAGACTCCGATTTTGATAGTGCGTGCCATGTACCATCAATCTGGACCAGCAGTTTGGCGGATAGTTCATTTGAAGGCTTTCCTGCCACGATGAGTTTCTTGACTGTTGGTGGAAACGAGTTCGCCTCTGTCGAACTTCATAGGGGAGATCCTGGGTGATTCTTAATTTCTTGTTGTTCCAGAGGATAGTTTCTAGCTCTTTAACCTTTCGTAAGAACATGTTAACATTCCAAATAGCTTAGAAATTTAACTATGATGGGTCTGGGAGGAGCGCTTGGAGTGGTCTGGGCCTGAGAGACCTGTGGGCTCTTTCAATGTGATATTGTTGGTGGATAGGAGAAGGCCCACAACTTCATTGAAGAATTGTAAGATGAAGTGTAGGTGTCCCCACCTCTTCTGACTCGGAAGGCCTAGGATCAGCATGTTGTTCTGCCTGCCTACCTTCAGATCTTCTGTTTTCATTTGGAGCTTTGAACTTGTTGTCTTAATCTGGTGATCTCTGGGTCCGCTTTGTGCTGCCACTGTTCAATGGAGGACACTCTAGCTTCAGAGTCGCTTACTCTCCTCGAGAGATCAGTAAAATCAAGCCTCAGCGACTGATCTCTTTAGAGATCTCTTGGCGTCTCTCTAAACGGGACAGCTCTTCCAAAACGCTCCTCAGTTAAAATATTGCCTGATGCACTGGATGCTCCACTGGATGATTGTTTGGCAGCTTGGCTGGGATTGGCGTTTCTGGCCTTTTTAGAGGCTTTTTCTGGTGAAGCTGGAGGAGTGTGTTAACTCTCATGGGCCTTCATATTCGCTGAGTTCATCGTCGCGATTGCTTAGGAAAAGGCACCGATCGCTGTATTTGATCCCTGAGTAGTCTTGTGGTAGTTTGGAATGTATAACTACTCGCCTTTAGCTTAATAAAGTGATTTTAGCGCGGAAATTAACTGGTTTTAGAGGCGGAGGGTGGGAGCTCAACAGCAAGCTGCTATTCAGCACCTCTGCATCACGTGACACCCCTACTCTTCTTCCCTTAAATTAAATTTACCAGCAGTTACTACCTGTAGATACAATTTGGGTCAAAATACTGGGCTAACAACGTAGTTTTTCAAAGATTTTTCAAAGGCCTGAATCACATTTATTCTCCAGAGTGACAGTCAGTGCCTTCTTGGGACCTAAAGCTGGTCGTTTTACAACTGTTGAAGGAACTGTATGAGCTTCTGGGCTCATGTGACTTGTTATTTCTTACATGGAAAGCTGTCTTCTTGGTTGCCATCACTACTGTCAGGAAGGACAGTGAGCTTCAATTCTCGGTATCCTGCCAGTTTTTTTTGTATTTTACAAAGAAAAGGTGGTGTTATGTATCCAAAGTTTTTACCTGATGTGGTAAATTCCATATGAACCAAACAATAACACTGCTTGTATAATTCCTTAGGCCTCATACTTGCCAAGGAGAAGGTAATATTCAGAAACAGAATGTGAAAAGGGAACACAGTTACTACAAGAATAGAACAGAGCCTTTTAGAAGTGATAAGCAGCTGTTTGTTGTGGTGAGGTTGCTGAAGTCCATCCAGCAGCTAAGAAAAGTATTTCAAACCCCAGGAATCCCTCACTATGCTTACTGTTGCAATCAGCCTGCACGTCTGAGCTGCCCTGGAGAGTGGAATTTTATGCAAATTAGGGAACGATGGTATTACATTCAAATCTCTGCGGTTTGGTCATGCTCCACTCTGCCCTCTAAAGTTAGATTTGTTTCTCCCTGAGGAACAGGTGGCCCCAAGATCTCTCTTCGCCTCTCTTCAAGTTTAGCATGGTTTTGCCAGATTTCTTTCTTTTCTCAGGTCTTTTTATTTCTGTCCTAATGTCTGCTTTAGGTTTAGTTTTAGTGTTTTTGGTGGTTTTCCTGTTCCTGAGCAGTTCCATGGAATGGAGAAGAATCCTTTTTCCTTGCTGTTTTCTCATTTTAAACTGCTTTTTTTTATACATCGCTTATTGCATTATGGTTTATTTGTCACCAATATACAAACATTAATTACATATTCACTTAGTCATTTACAGCCATACAGTTTTCTGTATCCTCACATTAGTAACATGTTACTTATAACAGATTAAGAATATTCATTTTTTTTTTTGCTTAAATCTATTATTAAAATCATTCTTACTGTGATTAGGCTATCCAGCCTACACTGACTGTTGGATGCTTAATGTCAAAATTTCAGTGACTTCACTTCTTTTTTTTTTTTTTTTTGCATAATATTTTTATTAAGCTTTGATGTAAGAGAACACTCACAAAAAGCATCCACACACAGGTGGGTCCAGAAGTACAAAGCAAGATCAGTACATTGACTTCCAAGCTGTATGCTCACCCCCCCCGAGTAAATACATCTGGGGGGAATTACCCATTTATAACACAGACCTGTAACGTAACACCTGCAGCTTATAGAGAGCCACAGAGGGACAATTACCACCAGCCGACCCCTCATGGGCCTGCTAGTGTGTGAGCCGCTCGGCCCACCTCCCTCTGTGAATTATATAATTTATGCAGTATAACAGCTCCAAACCTGCTATTATCCCTTAACAATTAAGTAAACAGGCAGCTGCGCCACGTTAATCCATCAGGGAATTCACAAAATGGCTGCAATTCCAATACTGTAGATCCTATCTTAATTTAAAGCAAAGGGTTCAATCAAACAGTAAGTTTAAATAAAAAACCTTAATGCGTATAAATGCCCTCAGAATCCGCCACGTGGACTTACTAAAATCAGCCCACAGCCATAAAGATTCAGTACCTGCAAAAGAACGGGGGAACCCTAATCAGATAATAACATATCTTATTAGCTAAAAATATCAGGTATCAAGTAGAGCCCCCCTTTATCCCTCACATGCAGTGCCCGCAAACCCACAACCAACCACCTTATGCTTAGGCTCATAATGTCCCAAAGAAAATGGGTAGACCAAGGCCGATCAGGAAAAAATAACTTTACAGTCTCGGGTGAAGTCCACAAAAGGATCACTCTCCTTCAAAAGCGGTAGCTTCATGACCCTGGGAACTCTCCTTGTCCATAAGCCCCAACAACTCCTCAGCCTCCAACGGGGCATTAAACTGGTATTGCCTGTCCTTCCACATGACACGAAGTCTGGCTGGATGGAGCAATTGGTGAGGAATTTTCATTTGTTGAAGACTAGTCCGGATACCATCAAAAGCTCTACGACGCATTCGGGTCTCATAAGACAAGTCCGGGTATATGTATAACAATGAATCCCCATATTTGAGATTCCATCTTCACCTTGCAGCAGTCAGTATTCTGTCCCGGTCCCTGACACCCGAACAGACAACCACCAGTGTTCGCGGGCCATTTTGTGCTTGTAACATTCTACGAGGGGAGAGTTGGAAGGCCCATTCTAAAGAGAGTGGTGGCTCATCCTCACCCCACCCGAAGATCTCTGGTAAGAAAGTCTTAACAAATTCCAGTGGGTCCTCTCCCTCATCAGTCTCTGTAACCCTAGTATTCGAATGTTTCGCTCCATTGCTTGATTCTCTAGGGTCTCAGTACGTCTCTGGAGTGCGATGGTATCTCCTATAAGTTTGGTTGAAACGTCCATTGTTTTATTTATGTTCCGCTCCAATTTGGAGACTGTCTGCTGAGTGAGCTCTGTTTTACTTTCCAGTGCTGTCACACGGGGTGTTAGTTGGTCAAATTTTCGGTCCAAATCCTGGACTGACCGGACTAGCTGCATCAGTGTAGAATTTACCATAGCCAGGGACACTTGCTCAGTCTCAGTTACACCCGAGGGCCCCTGCTGCTCCGGCCTGAGTGGGCCCACCTCCCTTCTTGTTTTCAGGCTGGAAAAAGTCTGATGGAGCAGCTGCCGATCCCTTAGTCTTCCCCATTTTATTCACTGCCACGTCTGCAGGGATCCCGGGGCACCCAAAATCTTCTAAAGGGCACAAAATACTAAGTTTAATAACAGGAAAAAAACAAAAGATGTTGGAGCTTCATAAGTTTGCTGCCTCCTACATGGCTGCTCAGCAGCATCCCCCACTTCACCTTCACAAAATAATAACAGTTAAGAGAAAAGGATAGAAAAAAATAACAATAAAAAAAAAAAAGAACTGCATTTGGATACTGTGTATCAGCTCACTGGATTTTCGTGGGGTCAAATTAACCTGAAGATCCATGTTTATCTAACTCCATCCGCTTGGTCTGACTAGCTTGTGCCTGCTTAGGTCCTGCCCTTGTTTACGCTTTCATCTCTTAACTTTTCGCCCATTTCTGCATCTCTCATCTCTTTAGCCCTTAGGATGTCTCACCCCTTCATCCCCCAGTGAATCGTCATAAAGCAGCCACCTAGTCCATCTGTTTTGATAAAGGTGGGACTGCTGCCTTAAACTGAAAGATTTTAAACTGCTTTAGATAACAATATCCTGTTTTAAATAATATTTAACTAAATATCTTCTTTTAGACAATTTATGCTCTTATCGCGTTGGTTTCTGGTCCCCAGGAACTGAGGCATGTTTGTGATTTTTATTTTATTTAGTACTTCATTTAAAAAAGTTTTTGTTAGCGGTTCGTGTTTATTAGGAGTCAAACTGCTGTCTCTTCTTATTTGCTTTTGGGAACCAATTTTGGTGGATTTTGTCATGATTGGCATGTCTGATAAGCCCAAAAGAAAACAGGACCTACAGCCTTTAACAATTATGTAAAGTGCTTCAGTCTCCTAGCTAAGGCAGACTTGCCACAAAGTGTGTTTTAGGTGCCTGGGTCAAGACCACCTTTTCTCGGATTGTAAGCTTTGTATTAAGTTCTGGTTCTGCCCTAAAACCCTTAAGAAAAGGACCAAAAACTTGAAAGATCTAATGGCTTCTCAGCCCACCTCTGTCACCTAAGCACACTGTTGAGGGTTCATTCTTTCATTGTAAGCAGAAGGGCAAGCCTGCTAAAGATGCCTCAGAGTCCAGGATGTCTGAACGGGGGAACCTTGAGTCAAGTAAACATAAAAGACTCTCAGAGCAGGTTCTGGAGACAGTTCCTGCTAAGAAAAAAAAAAAAAGAAAGCCATGTCACTGCCCCTCCTCCCGAAGAAGGAAAGGAGCCGTCAGTGGACAGAAATGAAATGCCTTCTATGGAGGACATGGCTAAGACATGGCAATTTCTCCAGGCCTTTCAGGCCATGGGGTTACTTATGGGTATGCCGTTCCCCCCTCTGGTTCCAGTTCTCACCCCAGTTCCGGAGGATCAGGGGGCAGAATTGTGGTATGATGAAGAGGAGCCGACAGAGCCTGATGGTTCTCCTGAGCAGGAGTTTGGTTCTGCTCCCTGGAACCAGGATGATTTTTCCTCACATTATGCTTTTGGGAGGCAGATGGTGAACACCCTCAACCCTTCCACCCAGGAGACTGTGGAGGATGAGGATGAGGTAAAGCTTTTGGACACGATGGGCTTAACCAACCAAGAGGTTGCTCTTTCCGGTGCATAAACCTCTTAAGAAGGCAACCAGTAGGCTGGTAAGGACTCACACTTTAATTCCTAGTATTGACAAAAGATTGAAAAGAAGTACCAGCTTGATAAATGGGATGCTGAGTACCTCTATTCCCATCCTGACCTTGAAGGGGTAGTGCAGACTGCGGCCTGTGATAAGGCAAAGGTTCCTCTCTCTACCCAGCTCCGGACAAGGATTCCAGGAATCTGGATAGTATGGGGAAGAAAGTCTATATTTCGCTTCCCTGCTGCCAAGTCAGGCGACCTATAATATATGGCTTATACTGCCCAGTATCAGAAAGCTCTGTGGAGCTCCATCCTGGCCATGAGTGAAAAGACTGCTGGGGATTTGGCACAGGATTTAGCAGACACTGCAAAATCTGCCCTGGATGCTACTAAGTACCAGTTTCATAATGCAGTGGATACCAGTGACACTGCCTCTAGGAGTCATGGCCCATGCAGTATCCTTAAGAAGGTTTGCTTGGCTCAGGACTACAGACCTGCTCCAAGATACTCAAACAAAGGCCCTGGATTTTCCCTTTGAGGAAATTCCTATTTGGTCACATGACAGAGGCATATATGAAAAGATGGAGGAGTATAAACACATATAAAAGCAACACTGAGAAGGAAAAGGCCTCCACTTCCTGTAGGCCACATGGAAGAGGAGGTAGGGGTATGGGCTATTTTTCCTATGGTTTCAAGCCTTATGACTTCTCCTAGCTGAGAGGCTTCTTCAGAGGCAGGGGTAGGAGGGTCTAAATGCTATGGACCCAACCCCAGCACCGAAGGGTCAGCCCAAGCAGAACCCTGACGAGTTGGTCTAGGTCGTCCATCCATTGCCAGTGAGGAAGGCTGACAAATGTTTTTCAGGAATGGAGGAACATCACCACAGACAAGTGAGTCCTGGAAGTAGTGAGCTAAGGGCTCACCCTGCAGTTCAAACAATTCCCAGGCTGCAGGTTTGTAGAAACTTTACATCTTCCACCTCAGTGGAAAAGATCCTGCTGGAGTTACAGGTCAAAAGTTGCTGCAGGCAAAACAGCAGAAAAAGTCCTCCCATCTGAGTGGGGAAAGGGCATTTACTTAAGGTACTTCCTTACCCACAAGAAAAATGGGAGTGGCAAACACCTAAAAGGAGAAGTTCAAGATGGTAACCCTGGCTGCAGTGATCCCATCTTTCAGCAAGGGACTGGCTAGGCCTCTGGTCCTGAAAGATGCCTACTTCCATATTCCAGTCAGGCCCAGTCACAGGAAGTATTTAAGATTCTGGGCACTACCAGTTTGCAGCCCTCTCATCTGTACTCTCCTCAGCTCCCAGGATATTCACAAAGTGCTTAGCCATGGTGGCAGCACACCTCAGGAGACAGGGAGTACAGGTTTTCTCTTACCTAGATGACTGGCTGGTCACAGGAAAATCACACCAGGAGACCAAGGCCACTTTTCTTCTCGTTCAGAGTACCCTGGGAGATCTGGGTTTTCTCACAAACACCCAAAAGTCCCAGACAGAGTCAGTTCAATTGCTGGAGTTTATAAGAGCAGCATTGGATGCTGTTCATGGGGGGGCCTTCTTCCCACAAGACAGATTGAGAAATCTCATCAGTCTGGCAAAGTTCTTTATCCTTGGTCAGCCCAGGTTAGCAAGAGACTTCCTCCAGCTGTTAGGTCATATGGCCTCTTCCACAGCAGTGGTGGCAGGAGCCATGTTACAAATGAGAGGCATCCCGCACCACCTAAGGGCCCACTGGCCCCAAAAACGAGACCCTTTCTCTAGGCTAGTGCCTGTGACAAAGTATTTCTTAAGAGCACTGAATTGGTGGAATACCAAGAGCACATAAACCTGTTGGAACTCAGGGTAATTTTCTGGCACTACAGTCTTTTGCTCCTCATATCAGGGGTAGTCAGTCCAGCTCAGGACAGACAACACCACTACCATGAACTACATCATCTACCATGAACTACATCACCTACTGTACCATCTAAACAAGTTATTCCTGCGCCTATCTTAACTCTTTTAGGGGACTCCCTAGAGACCGTTGATAAATGTAGATGCCTAGGAATCTGGCTAGATAGCAGACTATCATTCTCAGTACACATTGAAACCCTTACAAATAAATGAAAAGTAAGACTGGGCTTTTTCTTCTGGAATAAATCCTTATTCCCCACTAACATTAGAAAAAGGCTAGTGCAAGCCTCCCTCCTTGCCCTCCTCGATTATGCAGACATCATATACAACAGTAGTGCAACCTATAATCTGCACAAGTTAGACGTCCTCTATCACCGTGCTATTCGCTTTATAATTAATGCCCCTTTCAGAACCCACCACTCTGCCCTCTATTCTGCAGTGGACTGGACGTCACTTGCCACTAGAAGGTTCTATCATAGTTGCACATGGGCATACAAAACACTGTTGCACGATCTCCCCTCCTACATTACGACCCTATATCATCGCTTGCATAGCCAATATTCCCTCAGAAAAAATGCCTATATCCTGCTAGATGTGCCTACATTCCGCACCCATTACGGTAGAGCAGCAGTTAGTTACACTATTCCAGCTGCCTGAAACAAGCTGCAATCCACCCTCAACCTCGTAGAACTAGTCACCATTAACATTTTCAAATCCCTGACTAACAAGGCCCTTAAGTAAACATAGAAACAGAATTTGACGGCAGATAAGGACCGCTTGGCCCACCTAGTCTGCCCAACTGGCTAGCACATTCCTAGCTATGGAATTCTACTACCCAACTCGCACTTATGCCCCCTCATCTATTTACTTTATCTGCTTATCGTGAGTTGTTATACCATGTCTGATTATTAAAATTGCTATGTATGTGTCACACCTTACCTTGTAACCAGCTGTAACTATTTATAATCTCTTTATTACGTTCATAATTCATTTGAATCTTGTGTTGTTTCTGTATCATTGTATTGTACCTGCTGTTTCACATAGTCCTTGACAGGACCTCCTTGTAAATGAGCATGCTTAATGGAGCTTTCCTGTAAATAAACTTGAACTTGAACATCAACAAACAAAGGGGCACAAGATCCTCAAATATGTGTACAGAAGTAGTGAAGATCTGGAATCTGGCTTACTCCCTGGAGGTGCAGCTTTCAGCAGTTCACCTGCCAGGAAATGACAATGTCTTGGCAGATTCCCTTAGCAGGATCAGCCAGGGACATCATGGATGGACCCTGAACAAGCAGGTCTTGGCTAAATGTTCAGGAGGTGGGGTACACCAGAGATAGACCTGTTTGCTTCCTGGAGAAGTCATCAGCTCCCCTATTTTGTTGCAGGCCTCCTGCAATGGGCTCGGTCCCATTGGATGCCCTGACCCTAGACTGGTCAGGGTGGTTCCTGTATGCCTTCCTCCCTTCCTTCTCTTGCTGAGAGTGTTATTGAAGCTGAGAGTCAGTCTGCAAACCATGATATTGTAGGGTTTTATTTAACTCTAAAATTGATTAGTGCTTTGTTTATAGTGTTATAAAACATTGGAAAATGTATATACTTGTCTTCACTGTGTTTAACAAACATACATTTAGAAAACTTATGTGAATGCTTTTTACAGTTATTGTCTCAAGAAAAATCTGCTATCAATTATTTAAAAACCTGTACTGATAGCCTTAGATTGGGCTTGGTGTAGGTCTGGTATTCCTGTTCTGACTATTCTAGCAAGTAGTCCATCTGCCTCCCACTGAGGCATAACCTGCTGACTATGTTCAGGGCAGAATTACCTTTCCTAAACCCTTGGGTTACTGCATTTCAAGGTATGGTTTTGAAGAGCTAGAGTATTTTGATTTTCACCTCTGAGGAAATTCTAGAAATTTCATGTCTTAGAAACCAGTATCTAGAAAATTCTATGTCAGAATGGAAAAAGGTTCTTCTGTGGTGCAGGCTGCTTAAGCAGCTCAGCCCTTTTACAAAGAAGATCTGTCTAATCCCTAGACTACTTAGTCCATCTTTTAGTCCCCTGGGCTGCAGGCCTTCAACACTAAAAAGGAACCTGGCTGCTGTATCCACTTATGTCTTGGCAGGTAAGAGAAAACTGTGGCTTCACACCCTACTTTTCAGGGAGGTTCTAAAGAGCATTGCACTACATCCTCTGGTTGGGGACCTATTCTCTTGGGATTTGAACTCTGTATAGTAAATTTGTGGGATTCTTTGAGCCCACATGGTTACTGCTGGATTTGAAGTGTGTGTCACTTGGAAAACAGCGTTTAGTTGCCATAATCTCTGCTAGAAGGGTAATTGAGCTGCAGGGCCCTCTGCACAGATCTAACTTATATTTTTTTCAGAGAGGTAGTTTTGAGGACAAATAGAAATTTTTCCTAAGGTGGTGTTTGAGTTTACTTGAACTAGTTGGTCATTTTTCTGGCTGTGTTTTAATAGTGGCAGTTTGGAAAGTAGAGGTTTCTAGTTTGGAGCAGAGGGTATTTTAAAGTAGTGGTTTTAAATTAGGAAAATAGATAAATGTATATGGTTTTTAGGTAGATTTAGAAAGTGGATTGTAGTAGTGTTATATTAATTTAGTTTTGTTTTTTTTATTTCTTGCAGTTTTCATATTTAAAGTTTTATATGTTTTGTTCTATTCCTTTCTTGAATTTTTCTATTGATGGCTTTTACTATATTTGGTAGTTTGTTCTAGGGGTTTGCATTTTCTATGGAAGTATAGTTAATTTTCAGCATGTTTTGTATTTTTTTTCTTGTAGTTTGAGTGTTGTGCTTTTGTTTCTGTTTCTTCTTTCTTTTGGTAAATTTTTTCTACTTTTGTTAAGTTTTTGTTATATTTGGGGTGTTTAGCTATGTTTCTTCTTTTCTTTCTTGTTTCTAGTGTGTGTAGAAATTGTGTTTTTGGCATTGTTGTATGAGCTTTTTCTTGTACTATTTTGTTTTTTTTTTGAATTTCTACGTATTTGGTGGTTTTTGCGGGAGTGTGGTTTAGAATTGAATTTATATTTAGGTGTGTTTTACTGTGGGTTTTTAGTGTGATATTATTATTTTCTTTCTTTGCTAGGTAATGTTTTGCTTGGTGTGTGGTTTCTAGTATTTGTTGGCTTTTTCTTGCCATTTTTACTGTGTTTTAGGGAGATTGTGATTCTATAGATTCTCTTGTTTTGTTATGGGGTTTCTTTGGCTTAGGTATTTTGTTTTGTTTCATTTTGGTATTATAGTGTATTTTGGTAGTATATTTTAGCGTATTCTAGACTTGTTTTTTTATATTTTAAGTTCTTCCTTTTGCTTTTACTTTTCTGTGTTTCATTTTGTTGTATATTTTTATTATTAGTAAATAGGCATACTTTTCCTACTAAATTTTCTGTAATATTGGCTGATGTAGATTTTGGTGAAAGTGACTTAACATTATTTTGGAGACATTTACTTTTCATTTCATTGTGTACTTTGCTTAGTATTTTGGCCATTTCTGAGTTTTTCTTGCTGTGCCAGGTTTTCTACCTAGTTGTTTTTCTACCTAAATTTTGAAGGGTTTTATTGAAGTCTAGATAGGTACATTCAGCCTCTCAGTTTCTAGTTGCTTGAGTTACTAATTAAAGAATTGAATTAGTTTGTCTGGCAAGACTTCCTTTGTGAAGCCCTTCTGAGAAGTCATTCTATGGCACACAACCTGAGACAGACTCTGTGATGATTAATGCTGTCCATGATAGGTCCAGGGTACCTAAACACCTTAGTTCCCTCCTCCTGATAAAGAATCCAGGAGGTGGATGTCTTAGGCAAAAGGACATTTGCCTCAGCATCATTGGACCTTGCATTGCCAACTACCGGGCCGCATGATGAAGTACCAGAACACCCTTTAGAGGAAGGTCAAAACAACTGCACAAGCCTTACTAGAGGGTAACCGAAAACAGGAGCTCCCAAAGCTCTTACTGTAGGAGCTGATGTAGGCAAGCATTTGCTCCTCACAGCCTGTGATGTCTCAGATGCTTCTGCCAGGGCTATGGCCTCTGGCATCTGTCTAAGGAGATATTCTTGGCTTAGAGTGGTAGGTTTTGTGAATGACGTGCAGCAGTCCATTCTCAATGCCCCATTTCGAGGAAACAAGTTGTTTGGTACTGAGGTTCAAGATATCCTTCTAACTCTTCAGGCCTCAGGCAGGACTCTGAAGTCTTTATGCCCTTTACCATACCCAGCCTAGGGGTAGGAGCAGGGATCCTTTTGTCCAGCTGGTGTCACTGTCAGACAGCAACCAGCCACCAGACAACAGGGCAGGGGCAAGGGAGCAGGAGCCTTGCCTGCCCCCAGTACCACCCCAGATGCCCATTCAAAAGCCCCTAGACGTGGTGGTGCAGGGAGAGCCACCCCAACTGGCTCTGCCTGACCCCTTATACACCCCCCTGCCACCTTTACCACTAGGGGTGGTTGTAGGGGGTCGACCCTCCTACCACTTCAACCCGTGGAAAGAGGTGACTGCTGATGCACGGGTTCTGGAAATCATAGAACAGGGCCATGCTCTGGAACTTTGGACATGGCGCCAAATCATCCCCACTAGTGACACATTATTGGATCATCCTTCAGAGCACCTGCCTCTGCTACTGGAAGAAGTGCAGACTTTGCTGCAAAGTGGGCCATAGAACCTGTGGCCTTAGAACAAAGGAACACAGGCTTTTACTCCTGGCACTTCCTTGTCCCAAAGTGGACAGGAGACTCAGTGCCTGCTTCACAGAGTACAAGAAGTTCAGAATGGTCACCTTGCAAGGCCTTTCTCCCACTGCTGCAAGCAGGAGATTGATCTGTTCCTCGATATGAAGGATGCATACCTTCATATCAAAATCCAGAAGCTCACAGAAAATACATGAGGATCTTTATCGAGGGTATCTCTTGCAGCAGGCCACACCCATGGAACTATAGCTGCCAAGCTTTAGGACCACACGGAAACTTTTCTAGCTAGCAGTCTTCCAGGGGCCACACACTCCGACATCACACACTAATATCACCTATCCTATAAGAGTGGGTGGCCTCCGCTCTCCTCACTTCTTTTCCTGCCGTCATCATCACAAATCGACTTCGGGATCCTGCTATCTTCAGCCAACCACCATTTCTTTGAATTTGTTTTGTTTTCTCTCCTTAGTTTAGCATCACTTTACTTTAAAGTGATTCTTTTTCTTCATTTATGCCAGACTCTGTCTCTGATATGCTCTTTAGGAGGTGTGCCTGTGGTGAGAAGATTCCAGAAAAGGACGATCACGCTTCCTGTGTCCGCTGCCTAGGCCCAGACCACTACACTCAGGCCTGCAAGATCTGTGTTTCAAGGGGAACATTACTAATTCAGAATGTTGCCCTTTGGCTTGTCTTCTGCACCATGGGTCTTTACCAAATGCTTGGCAGTAGTGGCAGCAGCCCATCGCAGAGAAGACCTCTATGTTATCCGTTACCTGGATGACTGGTATTGAAAGTCCACTCCAGGGACCGGCCCCTGAATACTTTAGCTCGAACCAGACAGCTGTTTGATGCTCTGAGGGTGACCGTCAACATACCAAAATCAGTGTTGACACCCTGCTAGTGACTGCAGCACATAGGAGCAATCCTGGACATGGCCCAGGGCTCAGCTTTCCTGCCTCTGGACAGGGCCGACTGCCTGGTTGCCCAAGGACAGCTAGTGCACAACAGCCATTATATCTCAGCAAGGGTGTTCCTATGCCTGCTGGGCCTCATGGCAACGGTGATTGTCACTGTACCCTGGCCAGACTGCACATGCGGGTCCTCAGTGGATCCTAAGAGTCCATTGGGATCAGCTGATAGATGACCTAGAACAGATGGTCCTAGTCTCAGCCCCTGTTTGCAAAGTCCTCAAGTGGTGGATGGAACCAAGCAACCTTTTAAAGGGGTTCCATTCTTGATCCCTCTGTACAGATTCTTACAACAGATACTTAGAGGATGGGCTGGGATGCACACTTGGGGCCTCGCCAGACACAGGGCACATGGATCCATGACTCAGGCCTTCCAGAACCACTTTTCCTCAGGTCCTCTGGTAATACAGATGGACAAAGTCAGTGTGATGCAATGTAGCAACAAACAAGAGGGGACTCATTCCTATCCACTGTGTAGGGAAGCAATGAGAGTTTGGTGTTGGGCACTAGAACATGGTCTAGAACTATTGGCAGTACATGTTCCAGGCACCCAAAACATCTTGGCAGAGAAGCTAAGCAGGTCCCAGTCCAGAATGCACAAGTGGGAACTGCTGACCTTGGTGGTAGACGACCTATTTAAAAGATGGGATTGTCCAAAGTTGGACCTTTTTGTGTCCCCACACAATGCAAAACTGCCACTTTTCTACTAGCTCACCCAGGGCCTGGAGTATTCTGGCAAGATCGTTGTCCTCTCTTGGAAGTGGAGGTTCCTGTATGCCTTTCTTCCCTTCCATCTAATTCAGAGAGTGCTACTCAAGCTCCAGCTGTAGGAGACAACTGTGATATTCATTGCTCTCCTATGGCCTCAACAAATTTGGTTCCCCTTAGGTGCAACAGTTAGCGGTGGAGCCCCAATGCCTCTGCCCTCTGCAAGGGTCTGCTGTCACAGGAACAGGGAATTCTGGTCCATTCAGACCTGAAGTCTCTCTATCTACATGCATGGCTCTTGAAGTGATAGCCATTGCTCATTTTGGGGTTTCAAAAGTGATTGATGTTCTGGTGGCTGCCTGAAAGCCTTCCACCAGATCCACTTGTTCCATGAAGTGAAAGCGGTTTTGGTTTATGGGATTCTTCCACCACCTGGCTCGTTCACTTGTTCAATCAAGTTCTAGAGTACTTGCTGTCCTTATTGGATTCAGGCCTGGAGTATTCCTTAATCAAGGTGCACCTGGCTGCCATATCAGCTTCCATATGCCTATAGAGAGTGGTATGGTTGCCCAGCAGGAGGTGGCACATATGTTCCTGAGAGGCATTCTACATCTGATGCCTCCTATCCGTAATCCAGTTCTGGCTTGGGACTTGAATTTTGTTTTGGAAAAGATTACTTTGGCTCCTTTTGATCCAGCCATGACTTGTGAATTACACTTTCTTTCTTGGAAAGCATTATTTTTAGTTGCAGTCACTTTGCTCAAAGGATTTCAGAGTTGTAGGCTCTAATGTGTGAATCTCCTTATTTGATTTTCCACAAAGGCATGGTGTCTTTGTGTACTGGTCCTAAGTTTCTACCAAAGGTGGTGTCTGAGTTTACTTTAAATTGAACTATCCCCTGCTAGTGTATTATTATCCTGAGCATGCAAATCCTGGTGCAGCATTGCTCCATAATCTAGATGTACATAGAATACTCAGGTACTATATATAGTACACGAAGGACTGCAGAAAGGCCTCGCAGCTTCTTGTTTCGTTCACCCCTGGAAAGAGGGCACCCAGTTTCCAAACAGTGCTTGTCCAAGTGGCTAGCCAACTGTATTACGCTTTTGTTACAAGAAGTATGGTAAGGAACTTCATGGAGTGGTTCATGGTCATTCCACAAGAGGCATGACCACCACTGTTGCTTTGTTTTAAAATGTCTCTGCTGGGACATCTGTGCAGCTTCTACCTGGAGTACTGTCCACACCTTCACTAAATACTACAGTTTAGACATTGTCTCTCGTGAGACGGCTGGCTTTGACCTAGTTGTATTACAAGGCTTACTTTCTTAGTCTATAGACTCCAGCCACACCGACTCTTCAGGATCAGTACTATTTGGTGCTTATTCCATAGGTGTGGCCTGATGAAAGAGATATTCTCAAAGAAGAGGATAGATTGAGGGCTCTTGATCTGTACACCCTGGAATATAGGAGATTAAAGGAGCGTATGCTTTGTCTACAGTGCCTTTTCCAGAGATGATCTTTGGGAAATTTCAGGGCTACTGTGCAGTGACACTAAGCAGGTCACACAATCACATGATTTGCAGCTACATGGGCAAATAAACAAAACCAAAAAAGAGCCGGATATTTTAGTCAAAGAGTGGGAATGTGGAATCGCCTTCCACCAGAAGTAGTTAGTAGTAACAATATGGCTACATTCAAAAGTCGATTAGATAAGTATTGCTCTTTGAAATTCAATTAAAGGTTATACCCTTTGAGTAAAGGCTAGCTGTACAATAGGCCTATGCCTGTCTTGGCTCATGTAAAATCTATGATCCCTATGAAGATAGAATGGTTACATACTTAACAGTAGATCTTCGAGAGAATCTCTTTCATCATGTTATGCCATCCTACCCTCCTTCCCATTATGGGCCTGCAACTGTAGCATTTGCTGCTTGTTTTTTTAACTTGCACTTTATACTCCCCCCGCTTCCTGAGCCCTGCACCATTGGGAGTCGCCTGTGGTGTCTGCCCCTTTTCTTTCACCTACCTGGAGCCTGTGGGTGGCCCCAAAAGTGCCTTGGTTCTGCCTCTCCAGGCGGGATGAGATGGGGACCATACACACCAAGCTTCTAGTTTTGTCGGGTCACCTCAGCAGGAATGGCAGGAGAGAGAGTTCTGGGGTCTGCACTGGGTGTTCCATCTTCCCGGTGCTCAGGGAGCTGTTTTCAGTTGTTCTTGTGGGGTGTGATGTGCGTCCAGACGTCAAGGTGGTAACGTTGACATCCGTCATACCCCAGCCCTCAGAGTGGCTGTGGTGCTTGCTGTGCCTCTGGCCTCTGCCAGAGGTCAGTCAAGCCGCGAGCCTTATCCCCACTCCCTCCCCGAGAAAGTGAGTGGTCCTTGGATGCTCGAGCCTCCCCTCCCGGGCCGCCTGTCTCCCCAGGCACATTCCCAAATCCGGTCGACTGCATTGCAAGTGGGGTTTGCTGCTTCTGTCTCATATCTGTTCTCCTTATAGCCCTCTGCCTCACCTGCTTCACAAAGTGTGTGGTTCTCTCCTGGTTCCCTGCAGGCAGGTCCTCCAGTATAATCTCTGATGGAAACTGAGGAAAGGAGGGTCTGCCCACGCTTATGTATGAGCTGATGTCATTGTGGTGGCACCTGGATGACTGCTTGCAGAAGTTTCCATGTGGTCCTTGCAGCTGGCAGCTAATAGTTCCATAGGAGTGGCCTGATAAAAGAGATTCTCTCAAAGATCTGCTGTTACAATAAGTACATAACTGTTCTTTTTCTGCTTTCTGTATTTGGGCACTACTAGCACCTCAAGGTGTTTAGCCTATCAAGGTGGACAGTCCATCCTCCTTTCTTTTGTTCAAGATGGAAGGACAGTAAGAATAATTCATGCCCCACTTCTGACTGTTCTTTTTCTCTTGAGAAGGCTGCCTGTATTACAAGACACCTTATTATGTTAGACACACGCAATCTCTTCACACTAGGACTTAGTCCTGCATCTGGCATAAAGCATAAGCTAATCCTTCTCTTGGGGCTGCTGCCCAGAGTTTCTCCTTTGTTCCCTTTAGTTGCCAGCAAGGTGTTGTCCTCACAAGGTGAGGGATAGTCATTAGCAGTTCTGGCTCAGGTTTTTATTTGTGGTGACTATAAACTGCTCCATCTGGGCACCCTTGAGTGAGCTACAGCTCCTTGTCTGTTAGGTTGGTAGTCATTTTATATTCATTTGTCTACTTTCACTTGATATATCCTTTTTCTGTTTTTACTTCCAGTTATTCAACAAGATAATTCTTGTAGCCATGGTTCTTTCTCTTCTGCTACAGAACTGAGGTAGGCTAGAGTGTCAGGAACAGTTATTGTTAAACCCGTTGCCACCATGTGGTGACATGATTGTGCTGACACCAATAATTATTATGCCTTAGCTAAAAATGTTTGCTGCTGGCAGGTCCCATTGTCTCCGGCCTTAGGACCAAGGAGTGTACTCTATGGATAAGATATTCTAGAAGATCTGCTGTTACAGTAAGTAACTTTCCTCTCTCTCTCTCTCTCTCTATATATATATATATATGTGTGTGTGTGCAATATATGTCATAACTCAGGAAAGGTACACTAAGGTTTAAAAAAAAAATTAGCATTTGGGTGGCCTGGTGGCACTGAGGGTCGAGACGCTGGATGCCACACCTCATGCCACGCCGGTGATCCGGTTTGGGAATGAGCTCAGGCCTCTGGGGTCGGCAGGGAGGGAGAGGGTTGAGCATCCCACGATAGCTCTCCCTCTCCTTGGGGCGGTGGTCTGTCATCCAGCTCCTTAGCTGCCTCCTGGTGGAGGATAGGCAGCGCCGACAACAGGAGATGCAAGAACGTGGCATCGGGATGCGCGCACTCCATGCACGCTGTTCCCGCAACGTGGGCAGGGACACTAGAAAATTGGGGAAAAACGACTGCCAGCTTGATGAAGCCTCTGTAGTACTCGGGCACCATGGCTTCGCGGACGCCCGGCCTGCTCCAGATATCGCTCGTGTGGCCTCCTCCTTCCACCCCGTCATGGGGAGTAATCCATAGGGGACATAGGGCCCAGAGTGTTGGAGTGGCACAGCCACCGGAGACGCCTGAAGGGCTGAGATATGCGCCAGGTTGCAGGAGGAAAACATCTCTGTTAAAAAGTGCATTCTCTGGTAAGATGTAATACAAGAAACATTTTGTTTATAAAAGCACCTTTTCAAATGCTGACCTTCTCCTTAAATTAGCAGAAGGAGCAGGCCATGATGGATAGTTTTGCCTTCTCCCATTCTCAGGTCTTCTTATGCTCCTGCTCCTATGTAGGAGTGAAAATAACTGTTTTTGTGGGTTGGGATGGGGGGGTGGCTCCTGCCAAAATCCCTATCAGTACTTTGTCAGCATGAAAAATCTGGCTGCCCCTTATCATAAAATCCTGGCCCCAGCCTCCCAAATCCTGATGGTTAAAAAGGCCATTCAGGAAGCTGCAGTTATAAGGATCAAGTAGCACAACTTTGACAAAAACAAAAAAAACCTTCTGCTTTATCTACCACCACTCACATTTCAAAATAAAATTGCTCCTGATAATCATTAACTTTATGAAAAGCTGCAGGTCACCTGACTTAATGTGGAATAAACATCAGTGGTTAAAGTTTTCCTCCTAATTCATTTTTTCATTTCATTTTCTTGTTTTGCCAGGAAAAGCTCCATTGAGCAAAGCTCATCTGCAAGGAGGTCCTGGTTAGGACAGTATGGTACAGAAAAAACCAGCAGTGAGCGTACAGATTGAGAAATAATTACAATAGTATACAGTCTGCTAGGTCACAGCAAGAACAACAGGTACAGAAACAGATACAAAGATGTCTAATGTTGGGCATAATAACAAATAAAGCAGTACACTGAAAGCAAAATCAGCAGCAACAGCAAAATACTAGGAGCAGGTACAATTATCAGAACATTAGGAACCAATCAGAAATTTATGAATTCAGTTTGAGGCTGGCCTGAAGTTTATTCCAGTAGGGTGGGGCAAGCCACCCCTGAAATTTGCCAATATTTAGAGGCAATTCTTGATGTTTCTAGCAAAGCGCCATTGCATGCTCTCAGGCTATAAATGCTAGAGGCCTTACAGAGCATGTCCGAGATATACTGGGGCACATCATGTGCCTAAGGGATTTGTAAGGCCGCAGGTAAAGGTTTCTGAGATGCCTGGTGAAGAGGAAGGCCAGCCAGTAGCTGTCTAGAGGTTGCAGTGATGGATGCTGGTGGGCAATCCTGTAATGAATCTAAGTGCCCTATGATACAGGACATCCAGTTTTGTGAGTTCACCAGCAGCAGCACCCTTATGAGTAAAATCACCGTAGTCAAGCAGGGGTAAGAACGTGAGTCCTGACTAGGGTTCTTCGAAGCATCTAGGGGTAAGTTTTGTTTCTGTAGTAGAAACCCAGCCTATGCCTAACTTTCTTACATAAGTTATCAATATGATTGCTGAAAGTAAGTTTATCTAGCCATATTCCTAGGTATTTAAAGGTCTCTACCAGTTCCAGCATCACTCTAGTTGCATAAGAATGCCAGGGGTCGAGGGGTCAAATGTCCACTTGGTACTGGGGCAAACAGCATATATATTTTGTTTTTGCCACATTGAGGAGCTTGGATGCACATAGTTTCTGTTGGAGCTTATTGAAGCAAACTGGAGGCAATATAATGCTTCTAACATGCTGGGTTTGCTGTATATAGAACTGTGTCATTCATAAGCAGTGCAGTGTTACATCTTCTGTGTCAATTCCCAAATTATTAGTATATTCAGTAACCCTCACTGTAGTGAACCCTGCTGTAGCAAAACTCAGATACAACGAATGGGGACTGTGGCTCCGACATTAGTAGCTGCTTTACTTTACTATCCTGGGCAGAGATTTCAAGCACAGAGACAAGGATTTAAAACTCAGTTCACGGAGGAGCGGAAGCATTCAAGTCACCTTTTCAACCTATTCTTTACAATGTTACCAGTGCAGCATAGCACTAACCAAAGTAGACAGCAGTCAGCCTTTCTGTCTAATGAATGAGAAATCAAGCAGAGAGCCACCGGCGGAACTTCCTTTCTGTCTAATGCAGTCTCTCCCATACGCCGTAAGCTGTCAGTCTCTCTGCCATGCATCTGAAGTCCGATCTCTCAGCAGACTAGTTATTGTCCTGGTCCTACTCAGTTCCTTGTAGCTGATGAGGAGGAGATGTTGACCCAGCTGAGGGGAGGTGAACGAGGGGAGATCGAGCAACATGTTGAAGGGGTCTGCACTGAGCAGGTTAGCAGGTTAGAGCCAGGTAAAAGAGCTAATATCAAAAGTAATTTTTTTCTAAGTTTAACTCAAGGTTTAGGGAAGACGAGAGCCGAGACAAGACTGTGCACTAGCAGACAGTAGCAGACAGTATAGATACAGCAGTACAGTACTATATTCTCGCTTTGAAATCTAGTGTCCCTCGCTTTAACAAACAGGGTGCTATGACAAATGGCAAACGTGGCTCCCTAAAGCTTTTATGAGAAGCGAGGGGTTATTGTATTGTGAAAAGAGTGATCCAAGGACAGATCCTTGTGGTACGCCTTTAGAGAGCTGGGAACAGGAGGACAGTAGGCCATCAGACTTCATTTGTTGTTGCTTTCCCTTTAGGTAGGTTTTGAACCAGGGCAGGGCATAATGACCAGTATAATATCTGCTAGCATGTGTAGCAATATTTGATGGTTCACTGTGTCAAAGGCCTTGCTAAGGTCTAAGAAGATGGCAGCTGTTACATGTTTTTGATCTAGGGAGGTGAGCCAATCATTAGTTACTTTGACGAGTGCAGTAGCTGTGCTTTGGGCCTGAAGCCAGATTGGGAAAGTGTGAGCAAATTATGTTTGGATAGATAATCCAAAACGTGTTCATTAACTAATTTTCTAGGACCTTAGCTAGGACAGACAGGATTGATATAGGCTGATAATTACTAGCTTTGGACTTCTCTCCAGCTTTGAAAAGTGGGATTATGTGAGCTGCTTTCCAGAGTGTGGGCATTTCGTGACTCAATCCGAAGAGAGGGTGGACCAACAGGGTCCCACAGGGATCAGTGCCTGGACCAGTCCTCTTTAATGTATTCATAAGCAACATTGCAGAAGGGTTGTAAGGAAGGTATGTCTCTTTGCAGATGACACGAAGATCTGCAACAGGGTTGACACTCCAGGAGGGGTAGAGAAAATGAGAAGGGACCTATGTAAGCTTGAGGAGTGGCAGCTAAGATTCAGTGCAAAGAATGCAAGATCATGTACTTGGGGCACAGAAATGCAGGGAGGAGTACATGATTGGGGGTTACTGACAGTCACCAAACAGGAAAGAGACCTGGGAGTGATCTTATCTGATGACCTAAAAGTAGCCAGAAAATGTGAGAAGGCCATGAGGAGAGTCAGTTGAATGCTAGGGTGGATAGGAGAGGTGTGTCCAGCAGGACGGAAGGAGGTGGTGATGCCACTGTACAGAACATTGGTGAGACCTCATCTGGAGTGCTACGTCCAGTTCTGGAGGCCACATATCCGGAAGGACATTGACAGAGTAGAGGCGGTTCAGAAAGGGTGACAAAATGGTGAAGGACTGCACCAGAAGTCATATGAGGGGAGACTAGAGGATCTTAATATGTATTCCCTGGAAGGAAAGGGGGCGAGATATGATAGAAACTTCAGTTATAAAATGGGTAGGCTAAACCAGCCAATCAGAGATTAAGCTCACCATGCATGGAATATGTTCCATGCATGGGTAAAAAAAGGACGGCAGTAAAAGGCTAAAATCACTAAACCTTAGAATGTTGGCATTTAAAATGCCGCCATTGTTGTTTCCTCTTAAAAGCAGTCTTCCCTGCTTATACTACTGCAGTTTACATCCTATAAATGTGAAAGTACAACAAAATTACAGTACATATTTTGTAAACTGCTCAGGCAGTTTCCTTCTTGTGCTCCGTTGTGAAATTGCCCACAAAATCTTTTTTCCACACGCTATGAGGATTTCTGTTTTTGGGATGTTTTGGGGAATATCAGTTGTGTGGTGATTACAGAGACGACAGGACGACTCCTCCAGAAGAACTGACAGCCCACCTTAAAACGTGCACCGCCACTTCCTCATTTTGAAGGTTTTAGGAGCAACATGGGCAGTAGCAGAGTGGCTTCAACAGCAGTTCGGTTTTTGCTGAAGTAGTCTCATGCGGCTGGGCTCAGAGAGCGGAGCTATTGCACAGGAGGTGATGCCCCTCAGCAACTCGAACTGGACCCTCATCCTGTCTGGGGAGTAGACTGACAGCTGCAGCATCGGGGAGTAGACAGGAGCTAACAGTACTCCTTCAGCAGGGCCTGTCCTTGCAGTTTGCACAGCAAATGCAGAGCTTTCTAGTCAGCAATCTGCTTCTTCAAAAAATAAAAAGACATTACCTCCGCTTTTTTAATATGCTTTTCCCCAGTCATTTTCTAATGGATAGCGGGGAGGATACAGATACTGCTCTGGATGTGAGGCATTTTGTTTTGATGTCAGTAATGACGCTGCTTTGTAGTAGGCGGAAGGACTATTTTATCATAAATTCACATAAGGACATCTGTTTTGCTACATATAAAGTTATTATTCTAACTGTAAAAGTTTTTTAAAAAAAGTAGCCCATTTATAAGCACAATAAGACTCTCCAGGTGTGTGTGCATGGAACATATTACATCGCCTGGTTAAAGGCACTCGGCCAAGGCCTCGTGTCTTATTACGCCCGGCCGCAGTGCAAAATATGTTCCATGTACACCCTGTCGGGTCTTATTGCTACATATTTCATGGGTATAAATAAGGTACAGAGGGCAGCATCTTTCATAAAAAGGTGTTCAAGAACTAGGGGCCATGATATGAGAATAGAAGGGGTAGACTCAGGGGTAACATAGGAAGGTATTTTTTCGTGGAAAGGGTGGTGGTTGTATGGAACAGTCTTCCTGCAGAGGTTGTGGGGCAAAACAGGGTAATTCAAAAGTACATGATACAGACATAAAGGAACACTAGTGATAGAAAAAGAGAGGGTACAGCAGATCAGTTAGGATCAGTGGTATATGAAACAGGTAGGGAAAATGGGCAGACTAGGTGGGCCAGGTGGTCCTTATCTGCCATCAGATTCTGTGGTTCTATGGTGAGGGATAGATTGAACATGTATATAATGACTGTGGTTAACACTGGAGCCCCTGCTCTAGAAAGAGCGTTCCAAACCATCAAGCTTGCATAGGATGTCCTCTGCCTGTTTATAGGTAATGGTCTGGAACCTAAAAGGTGGATTAGGGCTGCAGCTTGGTAGGGGTTGCTTAGGATTTGTTAATGGGATTGCAGCAGCAGGTGGCTGGTTGAAAGCCATTTCAGCAGGCACGCAATGTGAATTAAGTTCTTCCGGGATGAATTGCTTCTCAGAAATAATTCTCCATTTACCTTGATTTTACATGGTAGGCCAGAGGAGGCTGCTCCACCTTGAAGAGAATTTATTGTTTGCCAAAATTTGGAGAGGTTATTTTGTTGACTTCAAGAAGGCTTAGGTAGTATCTTGATTTTGCAGAGTGGGTGAGTTTGGTGCAAAGTTCCTTTTTGCTGAACATGACCCAATCCTGGGGCAGTTAGTTTTCCTGACTATGGCCAATGATTATCCCTGTCTCTCGACACCTGTTTCATTTCCGTTATAAACCAGGAGGGGCATATCTTTTCTTAATTCTTATTTTAATTAATGAAGAGGTGTCTGTTTATGACGAGAGGCTTTGTTGAGTAAACACATCTGCTGCTATCTGAAAAGAGGGACAGGTAAAGTGGTACCAATTAATGTTTGCCAGATCCTGGAGGTAGTTTCCACACAAGAGAGCTTTTTTTATAATGGCAGGAAGTCACTCCTGGTGATGTCCATGTGCCTCTGATACAGGCTACTGCACTGTGGTCGCTATAGTCATTATCGAAAACAGCTGTGGTTGCAATATTTTGTTGTCTGTTGGTGAGCACTAAGTCCAGTAGTGAGAAATAGGAAGGATTCCTTTTATTGGGTCTAGTAGGTTCAGTGATCATCTGTATTAGACCATAATCATTACAGTGCCTCTTAAGGTTGTTAGATTTAGATGAGAGCCAGTCTAGATTAAAATCTCCCAGAATTGAAGTCTCATTACTGTGAGAATTTAGGAAATTGGTCAACCTGTAGCAGCTGACAGTACTGGACGGCCTCATTTTGTGATATTGCTAACGTGACGTCCAGACATTCTAATTTTGGGGTAACGACAGGGTGTTGATGCTAGTCAAGGAGAATTTATCTTTACATAGAGGATTATGCCACCACCTCGGTGGTTCTATCCTGCCGATTGGGTATAACCAGTGATCATCAAGACACTGTGGTCTACTGAGCTATTAAGCCAGGTTTCAGTGAGTAAGAGAATGTCAGGTTGATCAAATGCTTAGGACCCTCGGATATCCAAAACTCTTTACCCTGGTTCGCTAACTACCTCTCCAGTAGGCAACAGCAAGTCAGGATTGGCTCCTCTTTCTCTGATTATGTCCATTCCCTACTAGGCGTCCCCACAAGGTTCCATACTAAGACCTATGCTATTCTCACTGCATATCAACTCTATCCATAACAGCTTTATCCATTCCACCCCCTCTTGTACGATGATGACCTGGTGTTCTTTGGCAGTGTTTCTGCAGTGGTCAAGCATTAACAGAACCCTAACCTCTGACCTTAGGGCTGTCCAGTGTTGACTTAAAGACAATAAACCACTCATGAACCATACTAAGTCCCAGGAGATGCTCTTCGTACACCCCACCAGCTCAGGGAGAAATGTGTCCAACTAGTAGAACATTGCGATGACGCTCCCTCTCCAAACTGTCACCTCCTTCAAATATCTAGGAATCACACTTGATCCCTCACTGACTGTTCTTCCACCTCATGTCCATTAGCAAGGCTGTCAGCTCTAACTTTAGGATAGTATACCGCGCTAACCCCAACATATCACCATTCGTGCAAAATCATTGCAGTAGCCTACTCATTCCAAAGCTCACCTTTGGCCTGCCAGTATTCTCTTCTGCCTCCAGTAACCTTATGCACCAATGGGAAGTAGGCTTTACAACATATGTCACTTTGCCCTTGTATGCGATCACTGCACCCACCACTGCACACTTTACAACAGACTTGGTTGGCTCTCCCCTCAGCCTTAATTGACTTATTCCTGGGGAGAATTATCCACAGAACTCTCCATAAAAGCCACCCCTCTCTTGTACCATGCAATAGCCTCTACTCCCTCAGATCTTCTGACAATGACCAGCTGTCATCCTGAGGTTTAGGTCTAAATATGGTACATTGGCCTTCTAGTGCTGCCCCAAAGTCTGAAATAGCCCCCCACATGTGTGACAGTGCCAAGCCCCCATCCCTTCAGAAACCAACTCAACTTTCCTAATACAGCTCCCAATGCACTTGCCCAGTATAATTTGTTGCCTTTACTTTAAGGGAGTCTCGCCTTTGTATTCTCTGGTCATAGGTCTTTGAGGAGAAAATCTCATTATGCTGAATATACCTATTGTATGTATTACTTCAATGAATATAAATAGCTCTACTGTATTTGTTTCTCTCGATCTGTCTGTCTGTAACCCTGCACCCATGTAATTGTACCAGCTGGATATGTCATCTTACTGTATGCTTTCCTTAGCCCTAAGAAACCAAATTGTCCTGCCTACTTTGTACTGTACCAACTGATGTGAACATGTCAGTGTTTTCCTTTTGTTTTTCGTTGTTATGACTGTAACCCTGCCTTTAATCTCCCAGGTTGTGCTGAAAATAGGCAGATGTCTGCCTAGTGCACCTTACCCGTCAACAAAACTAAATAAAAATATATAATTTAGACATACAGGGTGGGATATTCAGACTGCTCCGGCAAGGGCACAAGCCTAGGCACAGCGCAACTGGGATGAGCCAGGGCATGGTCTGAGCGATATTCAATGGTGTTACAAGAATGGCTCAGCACCATTGAATATGGCACTGAGGGTGCATGCACTTCGCATGGTGCAGTGGCACTGTGCCAGCGCAAGTGGCAGCAGGGGAGCAGGGGCGCGCCAGTGCATGTGTGGTTGTGCTAGGTGCAGCAAGAGCGATATTCAGCCATGAGCGTGCAGATGACGCCATTATGTATGTAGCATAAATGGGCCATTTGCATGTCATTATGGCCCCATTTGATGTGGAAAGCGCGATCCCCGCGGCTTCTGCCTGGCGCCTGCCAGGCTGCAGCCACTGGGACCAACGCCGCTTTTCATGGCAATGTGCCCCATCGCCCATCAAGGCATATGTTTAAAATATCCTGGAGGTCCAGTGGACCCTACCCCATCACCCGATCGCGGGCATGTTCCAAATAAATCTCTGGTGGTCCAGTGGACCCTACCCCATTGTCCGATCAAGGCACAGTAAGTAATATCCCTGGTGGTCCAGTGGACCCAATCCTCTGCCCAATTGCGGGCAGAAGTGTAAATACTATCCCTGGTGGTCCACTGGACCCGATCCTCGCCAAATCGTGGGCATAAGTGTAGAATAATATCCTGGTGGTCCAGTGGACTTGATTCCCTGGTGGTCCAGCGTACCCTGCCTTCCACCTGCCCACTGAGCCCCGCCACCCTGCATCCTCAGTCATAGCGGGTGGCAGCTCCTGCTCGCAAGTCAGCTTCGTTGATCGAGCGAAGCGCAGCACGGCTGCACGCCCAATATCCACAGCAGGCCAATGGGCGACAGGCCATACTGTACCACACTGTCCTGAAATGTGAATGAATCATTCACATTTTGGGTCGTGTAGTACAGCACGGTCTGCACACCCATTGGCCCATGCAGTGGACCAGTAGGCATACAGCCGCATTGTACTCTGTCAGTTGGTGGCTGGCCGGGCAGGAGCTGCCACCCACCTTGACCGGTGGGAGTTGCAGGGTGGCGGGCTCAGCGGGTGGGGAGGGAGGGTACCGCTGGACCACCAGGGATAATGCTTCATGTGCCCGCGATCAAGCAGGGGATCAGGTCCACTGGACCACCAGGGATATTATTCTACACTTTGCTCACAATCGGCAGGGAGCGGGTCCACTGGACCACCAAGGATATTATATATATATGCCCGCGATCGGGTGGGGGGCATTAGCACCTGAACTGTATCCTAGGAGGTCGGTGGCCACCCACCGCAGGCGGCTTCTGTGTTGCGCCCAGCAATACGGCAGACTGCCTGTGGTTGTCCCCCGATGTTCCTGCTTTTTGACGGGCACATCTCTGTGCCCCCGTGGTGCAAGACGGTTTGTGCCTGCATAAGCGCCTGCATCCTGGGCTGAATATCGGGATGTGCCGCATATGTATGGACAACGCCCGCACTTATACGCTACATTACTGGTGTGCCCCAGTGCATCAGGGGTTGTGCTGAGCAACCTACCTTTGAATATCGCACTGGCAAGATTGCGGGCGCATGATGCAACACTGTTGCACCATGCACAGCCCCTTTGAATATCCCACCCACAGTATCCACACTCACACTATCAAATTTGTTAATTAAGCTGCCTACATTGATCATAAGAATTTTTAAGATAGGTAGATTAGCAAATTTAGAGGGAGTTAGGCAGGGTTCTGAGGACCCTAGGTTGAGTTCAGCATTACCAGAGCATATTAAGAGCAGAATGATGGTGTGTTTAATGAGTTTAAAATTATTTCTTAGAAGCTTTTTGTTGCCCTTAGGCTGGTACTGCTGTTTGGTTAGAGAGGCTTCAGTGCTACAGATGGGGCATTGTATGGCTTAAAGAGTATTATGAATGTGATACGTGACAAAGGGAGGAGGTCACCAATTTAGGCAGCCACTGTCAAACATAAATAGCTGCGTCCCCTGTGGATTGTAACTGTATGGTGATATAAGGTGTTAGTACATGTTTTTGGGGGTTCCACTCCAGAGAGGAGCAACAGCAGTAAGTTACCACCCACATTCTTTAGGGTAGAATGTGACTACTGAGTGGAAAGGGTGTTGATACGATTAAGACTACACTTTGTTATGAGAAAATTGCTTTAAAATAATTATAATAGCATACTAATGCAAACTAGCTAGCAGATACATCTTTTATAATGATAACATGTGCTTTGAATAAATATGCAATATATAATATACCAGTTTGCCAACTCAAACTAACATAGATGATAAAATTAGAGTATAACTGAGCTGGTGTCACCCCAGTTTGTAGGGTAGATGTGATTGTAGTGGGAGAAGAGGTGTTCCTCAGACTAAAACCACACTCTTGGTTATGAAAAACAAAAATGCGCATTAAAGAATGAAAACAGCATACCATTTAAATAAAACAGAGCAGATACAAATTGGTGTGTAGCCAATCTGATTGTATTGCTTTAGCACCAGAGGTTATTGCCTCCTAGTGAGTATCATACAACACAATTAATGCCTGCTGTATATCAGAGAGTTGGGTACATAATGTAATGAACGGATAGCACAGGACTGTTCTTCTTTTAGGGGCCACGGCAATTAACTTTTGATAGCATCAGATGTTTTAAAGAGCGTTGATTGGTTATCTGCATGAATAGTATATATGCAGTACTTTGATAGTTTGTGTGTCCAACTAATGTCCCAACTATGGCAGTTCTAAAGCGTGAGAGCAGAGTTTGCCTACTTGGGCTGTGTGGCTTTGTCGAGAACCAACTCCCATAGCTGACACACATAGTAGCGCCTTTGTGCTGTGGCCCTTGTGCAAGGGACTGCAGCGGTAGGGATTGCTAGGCATGGCTGAATAAGACAGAGCGCTGCCCCAGTCCACTGATTCAGCTGCCTTATTGGCTGGTGGGCAATCTCAGTAGTGTAGGGCTTCTGGTGGCATGGCGTGGAAAGAAGAGGCGATCGGTTGTTGGGGAGAGGGTCAGATGGGTGGGCAAAGTCCCTCTCGACCCTGTGGCTGGCTCCAGGGCTTCTCTGATGATCGCGGCACTGGCAAAACAGAACACAACACAGCGGTTTGAGTTTGGTGGCTTTTACTCACCCCACCCACAGTCTGCCGATTCAGCCACCTGATTGACTGGCAGGCAGTCTCAATAGTATAGTGCTCCCGTGGCGTGGTGTGGAAAGAAGTGGTGATCAGTTGTTGGGGAGAGGGACATATAGGTGAGCAAAGTCCCTCTTGACCCTGTGGCTGGTTCCCAGCACCTCCGACGCTTCTGCAACTGACAAAGCCAAACACAAAGAAGTGGTTTGAGTTCGGTGGGCTTTGCTCTGCACTCAGTCTGCTGATTCAGCTGCCCATTTGGCTAGCGCCAGTCTCAGTAGTGTAGGGCCCTTGTGGCATGGCATGGAAAGAAATGGTGATCGTTTTTGAGGAGAGGGATAGATGGGCGGCAAAGTCCCTCTCAAGCTTGTGGCTGGCTCTCTGCACTTCTCTGATGATCATGCGACTGGTAAAAGCTAAACACAGAGCAGTGGTTTGAGTTTGGTGGTCCTTGCTTGCCCCACCCACAGTCTGCTGAGTGAGCCACCTGATTGACTGGCATGCAGTCTCAGTATTGTAAGGTTCCCAGTGGCCTGGCGTGGAAAGAAATGGTGATGGGTTGTTAGGAGAGGGTCAGATGGGTGGGCAAAGTCCCTCTCAACGCTGTGGATGGCTCCTGGCACTCCGACGATCCTGCAACTGGCAAAAGCTGAATGCAAAGCAGTGGTTTGAGTTTGGAGCTTTGCAGTCCACTAATTCAGCTGCCTGATTGGCTGGTGGGCAGTCTCAGTAGTGACAGACTTCTGGTGGCATGGCCACTGTGGAAAGAAGTAGCTATGTTGACCATCTGAACTACACTTTATCGTCTCTTCTGTTAGATTTTTTACTTTGTACACTCAGCTTGAAAATAAAGTTCGGGAGTGGTTGAGGTTGTAGGAGTCAGAGGCTGAGCTCTTGGAAGACTGGCACCCAAAAACATACTAACAAAAAACACAAAACTTGTGGTTTGTACAAGGGTTAATAGTCTTAATGATTTCATATTAAATCTGAAAAACTGTGTACGTTTAGCTTTCTTTTAAATGGCCACAAAAATTAACTGTTGTGTTGATTAAATCATTTTTGTAGTAGTTATTTTAGAAATTGCCATTGTAACTTAAATGGTCCTTACGAAGTATGCGATGGTGATATTTGAGATACTCATTTCAATAGCTTGTTTTATGTATAACATTCCATGTTGGAGTCTTAAGCATAAAAACACTCAACGTAGTTGCTGAATATGCAAACTGTGCTGCTATAGACAGTAGACACTGGGGCAGTTTAAACACTCAAAACAAATGATGTCATTGGTATTAGTAACTGAGATAGATGGGAGGAAAGACTCCATTGACGTTCAGTACATTTCTCACCAGCTCTGTACCAACCGTATCTTGTTTTTAAGGAAAGTTTGTCTTAGAATATGATACAGTGGACAATTATGAATGTTAGACTCCCCCATGATGACACAGCAAACTATATATAGCAGTTGCAGAGCGTGCCCAGTTTGATAATACATTTTGTTGGTTCTGTAAATGTCACATGCAGAGTCCTTAATTACAAAAGCATTTGATTTCACTGTGCCATTTGAAACTAAGACTCTGTCTTGATTTTTCTTGAAAAACTGATTTCAACACAGTTTGTAACATACTTAAAGAGCTAGTGGAGCCAAAACAAGCAGACAGGAAATGATATAAATTTTAAGAAGCAGTCAGTTGTAACTTTTTATTTCTGAAGTATTTTCTTTTGCTCATCAGAACATCTGGCTGTGTGGAACAGCTCTTAGCCTGGCAGCTGACATATCTATGTCTGTTGTCCCCACCACATCATCAGCATTGTGAGCTCACTGACAGTGACATCACAGGTGAATCACCTGGCAGTCACTGAATGGCTGTTCCTAAGCAGCAGTGATGTCATAGTGCTGATGATGTAGTGGGGGCAGTACAGCAAGATATGTCAGCTGCCAGGCTAGGGCTGTTCCAACATCACACCTACTAACCTCAAGTAAACAATCTTCTAAGTAAACAAAAAAAAGTACTCAGACATAAAAAGGTAATGGTTGGCTGCTTTTAAAATTTTACATTAGTTTTAAGTAGTACACTAGCGCTTTACTATGTAATGATGAGTACTGTAAGGAAGAGATAAGCCACAGTAGTTTCTACATTATTAAACCTTGTTTGCCAGCAGTATAGTAAGTTTGAAAAGAATAGCACCAAAGCTATGACCGCTGGAAAGAGACCGGTAGCTTTCAGGCCTGAGAGGCACACAGGGCAGTACTGAGGGACTGTGAGATTAGAATCGAGAAAGCCAAGGAGGGGCTAGATGTGCCAGGACAGCAGCAGGAGCTGCAGACAACACCAAAGCCTTGTTACAGTGCATAAATGAAGGAGGTCGTTGAAAGAGGGGGTAGGGGCCTTGAAGACAAGGAAAGGGAAAAGAGCCTGTTAGAGAGCCACTGCAGTTGTGGGAGATTCTGGGTGGCCTGTGTTCAAATCTCAACTAACTCAATTATTTCTTTCTCTGTTTGCTTGGATCCCATATATGTGCACACCACACTCTTGTGAAAGAAATGTAATTATCTGTGCAGCACTAGGTTGTGCATTAGAGAAAGAGTAAGGTGCTTCTGGGAGTTCCAGGTTTGCAGTTGCCTTGGTAACACAGCTCGTAGCGCAGCTGGCATAGTATTCCAGGCGATCTGGGTTCAAATCCCAGTTAGCCACCTATTTCTGTCTCTCTTCTATTTGTTTGGTTCCATATATGTGTACACTGCACCCTTGTGAGGAAAATGAACACTCGCTTCAGTGTCCACTGGGTCCCCCAGTGGGGGAGGCAGGTACCACAGGGAGGGCCCATGGCATCAAAGGTAGCTAGAATGCAGCCGGTGGACATCACAGTCACCGTGGTAGCTAGTACTTGGCACAGATCAAAACAGGTAAGTAACAAGGTATGGATGGGATCCCCCGCCAGACTCATTGTGGAGCTAAAAGAATAATTGATTGGGATGCTTGAAGTAATCTTGCAGGAATCTGTCTAGACAGTTGCAGTGCTGGGGGACAGGAAAGGGCTATTGAGATCCCCATCTTTAAGAAAAGCAAGGTTAGACAGGGCAATTACAGGCCTGTCAGCCTGACATTAGTGCTGGCCAGGGTCCTAGAAGCCATCATCAAGGACAGAATATTGAAGCACTTGGTCGAGGTCAAGGTTCCTGCCCTCCCACAGCAGGGTTTATAACTGGCAGGTTGTGCCAAACCAACCTGAAAACTTTCTCCGAGTGCATGACCAGGGAAGTGGTGCATGTTTGCACAGCATACTTGTTCCCCTCTATGCTTGTGAAGGGGAGGGGATGGACCTAGAGTCCCTGCTGACCTTAAAATACTATGTTATAGTAAGATGAAAGTGGGCATTTCATCTAGTGACATAAAGATGATTTCTTTAGCTTTGAACATAGGAAATAATTTGCAGTCAGGAAACTCTTATTGAACTTGTAATAAGCCCAGTAGAAATGTTATACTTCCTCTGAGCTGTTAACAAAACGCATAATAATACAAAACAGGCTGTGCTACCTTGTTGCTGTAGTATAAATAGCAAGTGGTATATAGGAAAGGGCCCAAACAGATCTTAGAGGTACTGTACCTCAGTCATGATTTTTAAATTGGAATAATGAATCTTATTTCGAGGGTATCTCTTGCAGCAGGCCATCACTGGTAGAACTTAGCCGCCAAGCACTAGGACCATGCAGAAACCTTCTAGCTAGTAGTCTACAAGAGGGTGTGCCAACCTCTGACATCAGCACCTGATGTCAGCCAATCCTATAAAGGCGGGCAGCCCTCACACCTATTCAGTTCTTTCCCACCGTTGACCAACTCACGTTGGACCACTGATACCGCTGCAGCTACAGTCTACCGCCACTTTCCCACGCTTAACAATGCTTTATTATTTTTGATTTTAACTTAGTTTAACATCAAATTTCGTGTTCTCACCTGACGATTTATGTCTTCAAAACCTTCCTCATGTTCTGACCGCCTCCACCTAGTGTGTGTGGCAAACAGATCCCAGACAAGGACGGCCATTCTGCCTATGTCTTGTGCCTAGGCCCAGACCACGATCTCCAAGCCTGTCAGAAGTTCAACCTGGCCCACCAGGTGATGTCACCAGAAGATCCTGGAGAACCACCTCCTTAAACAGAAGGCCACCTGATGGAACGGGAGCTGCAGGCCAGGAGCTCCTCCATTTCTTGGCCAAGTCCTCGGGTCTTTATCTTCAAAGTCCCGGGACAAATTTACCGGGAAGCATAAACATAGGGACAAGGACCGGACCGACCCTGCTCGTAATCCCCACACAAGCAGTGTTTGACTGCTGAACGGTCTTCCTCCTCGGGAGGCCGACCTCTCAGTCTTACATGCCCTAACTTCTACAGGGCTACCAGTGGCCATGCTGCTCACCCAGGACTCCTCGTGGGTGGTGGTTTTGGGACAGGATACCTGTATCCTGCCCTCAGCCCCTGCTGTTCCAACTCTTGTCCTCCATAGGCTCACAGTCAGGCTGGCTCGGCCAGAGCTTCTTTGGCCGCGCTGTGTAACTAGCATCAGTCTTCCAGCTGCTGCCCCCGACACCCGTGCCTGACACTGGTCTCATCTACTGGGACCGCCACTGGTTCTGCCACTCCCTTTTTTTATACTTATTTTTATTTCAGTGTTCCATTTGTATATAACAATACAACAGTTAAACAACTGAATGTTACCACAGAAATCTGATAATTGCAGAAGCTTATTACAGCTCAGACCTCTCAAGATCAGGATGAGAAAAGTGTCATTTAGATAGCGTATACCAATCATTATTTTGATGTCTAGAGAGGAATCTGTTACAGCAAGCTTACAGTAGCACTCTAGCAGAGATTGTTAACTTTGAAGGTCTGTGGTATTACAATAACTCTGTATAAAACAACCCAAAAAGGATTATTACTATGTTAGTAATAAAGGTAAAACAAGGAGTCAAAATTTATGAACCAATAAAACATATTTGATATGAACAGTCAAAACAGTACATGTGGTGTCTCATCTTTGTGCAGTCTTGCGGGGTGGGGGCTTAAACTGTATGTTAAACCTAGTGTGAAATACCAAAAGCAAGGTATAGGTTAATCAAATAATCAAAGTGATATGTTTATTTGTTGATCAGGATGTGTAGTAAAATAGTTAAAACTTGGTAATCAATGTGGGGTCTTTCTGAACTCAGGTGGGAGTGAGTGGAATTAACCAGTCAGCCCTTATGGCCACAAGGTCAGAAGGTAGCAAAGTCAGAACAGATAGTTATATATGATATAAAGGAGGGCTCATTTGCGCTTAAGACTATTGTCCACTCACCTCCCTGGGGAGTCTCCAAGTGATGCCAAGGACGCCAAATCTCCAGAAAATGTGCTTTACTCAGGCGGAGGGTGGTAGTAATCCTTTCCATGGATTCTATCTCTAACACTTTAGCTTTCCATTGTGTTATCGACAGGGCCTGTGGGGAAAGCCATTTCAGTGTAATACATTTTAAAGCTGCTACCCATAAAATATGATGGAGTTTAGTTGCAGGTCCTGTTTCCCCAGAGTCATCTGTAAGAATAAGCCTAAATTATCAAAGATGAGTGGTATGGAGGTAGTGAAAAGTATTTGCATGTAAAGATGCACTTGTTGCCAGAATGGAGCTATTACAGGAAGCTCCAGAAAATATGCCAGTGGGAGCCAATTGAGCTACACCCTCTCCAGCACCTATTCGAGTGAGAGGTCTTAAAGTATTTGGTCACTGCTGGTGTGTGGAAATACTGCATTAGTATTTTCCATTAAATTCTCGCCATGTAGGCTAAGCTGTTACTGCCCAATCTGTGATCCCACTGAGTCTGCATAATTGAGATGTTGTACTCTTTTCCCATTTGAGACTTAATAGGATCTGTTAGAGGGGAGCCAAAGTCATCAGAAATTTATACAGGCCAGAAATTGGTCTGATCTGCACCCTTAGAGTAACCCACCTGTAAAAGGTCTCCTCCAGTGCTGTTTGGGGCCTTTGTAATTGTTGACATGGACGTTGAAGAATAAAGTGCCTGACTTGTAGGAAACGTAAATTATCTTCTTTCCTCAGTGCATATCTTTGTTGTAATTGTTGGAAAGACATATAGGTGTTACCACTAAGAAAGTGTGTAAACCGGTAAGGCCATGCATCTCCCAGTATTGAAAACTGTTATCTAGTTGGGGAGAGCTAAAATATTCATGGTGTCTGATCAAAGTGAGCAGGCCAAGGGTGTTAGGAATACCTGCCAAATAGCATAGTCTAAGCAGAATCTTTATTGTATGTCTAGTCCGTGGGTTGCTCACTCTACTAAGTATTCAGGGTGAAATCAGACGGGTAAGTATGGTCCAAAGGGGAACAGGGTTCATAGGTACTTTCAGCTCATTGGACTTATGGCCCTATTGCTTGCCTTTTGAATTATATATTGTCTCCTGCTCTTATTTCTATTATCCAATGTTTTATTTTACTTTGTTTCTTTATTTCTACCCATAAGAAACCTATCTAATTTATGCTTGAAGGAGTCCATACTCTTGCTTGTTACCACTTCTTGTTGGCAATGAGTTGCACCCAGCAACCGCCTCTGACTGAACCAGTGTATAGGAGGCTAGGTCTTGAGACTCCAGCTTATGCCACCCTGCTTCTATATGTTGTTTAAGCCACGTGTAGAACCATGGCCCTTGTGCAGCTTGATAGTATTTTTGAAGGTCTGGTAGTCCCACACCACCCTGTTCCCAAGGAAGACAAATCATAGGATAAGAGATCCTGGGCGTTTGCCTTGCCAGATGAATTTAGATATGGTTTTGTGGAGTTCCTGCAATAAGCCCTGGGAACCGCTATGGGAGAGTTTGAAATGAAAACAATAGATGTGGGAGAATATTCATCTTTATAGATTGTATCCTTCCATACAGGGTCAAGAGGAGGATGTTCCAACGGGCTATATCTAATTTGATAGTTTGTAATAGTTTCTGATAATTATTTTAGAAAAGTTTTGAAATGTCTCGTAAAACTTGATGCCCAGGTAGCGAGAGGTATTCTTGGAGGCCTATGCAAAAGGAATTGGTCTTTTAAACCTGTAGGGAGAGCCACTCAGAATCATCACCTCAGACTTTGTAAGGTTAATTTTATAACCGCCAGCATCCCAAATTGCTTTAAAACAGTAAACAGATGGGGAGGGAGTTTACAGGGTCACCTAAAATAGCAGGGTGTCATCTGCATAAAGGGCAATTTTTCTTGTTCTTATGTTCCCACCAACCCTCCTGATAGACTGATGTTGCCTAATTTGAATAGCCAGAGGTTCGAGACTAAGGGCAAAAGAAAAGGGGGGAGAGGGACACCCTGACAGGTACTGCATCCTAAAGGAAATCTGTCTGAAAAACAACCATTAACCCGCATCTGCGGCTCTAGGGCTGTCATATAGAGCAGCAATAGCACTTACAAAATGTTCCCCAGATTAAATGTAGCAAGCACTTGAGTTGAAAAAGCCAGCTGACTCTGTCGAATGCTTTTTCTGCATCAACACTAACAGCCAGTTGAAAGTATTTTTGGAATTTCTGGGAGGATAGAATATTAAGGAAGCGGCGTGTATTATCTTGTAATAGTCTGCCCTGTATAAAGCCAGTGTGGTTGTGATGAATCAAGGTTTGAATAACCTCTGCAGTCTTTTGGCTAGAAGGCTGGTAAATATTTTAAATCTGTGTTCAATAAAGAAATTGAGCGTATGATCTGCAGTCAGTGGGATTCTTACCTGGCTTCAGCAGGACAGATATTTGGGCTTGTTTCCAAGAGGGGGTATGGCCTCTCCATCCCTTAAAATTGCATTGGACCGCTTTGGCCAGGAGGAGATACATTCTGATTTAAATACTTTATAAAATTGACGAGAATAGCCATCAGGCTCAGGAGCTTTTGAATTTAAGTGTTGAATTTGGTGGAGTATTTCCTGGGTAGTGCTAGGGGCAGAAAGAGGCGGTAACTTCTGGGTCCTGTAGAGAGGAAGTGGGATAGTTTCCAGTAAGTAGTTTTGAATTCTGAACTACAGAGTAATTTATAGAAGTCAGCAAATGTTGGGATGTCTCCCTAGGAGAGGTTATCGTTGATGAGTGTCCATATACTGTAATTTTAACACTGCCCTGGAGGCAGCCTCTTTATGAAGCTGTGCTGCCAGAAGCTTACCAGCTCTGTTTTCTTGGTCATAAAATGTTACCTGCAAATCGCAGGGATCCCTCGATCTTATATTTGTTCGGTGGTGTAACTCGACCAGGCTGGAGCACCGGTTGATCTCCAGTCCGGAAGCGGCATAGCATCAGCCACTGTCTCCTCTACTCCTGGCTGGTGCAGAATCCATAAGGTGGCGTGCCTCGGACCAGGCTGGAGCACCAAGATGATCTATAGTCCGGGACACAGCATAGCATCAGCCGCTGTCTCCTCTACTCCTGGCCGGTGCAGAATCCATAAGGTGGCATGCCTCGGACCAGGCTGGAGCACCGGCTGATCTATAGTCCGGGCACAGCATAACATCAGCCGCTGTCCCTCTACTCCTGGCCAGCGCAGAATCCATAAGGTGGTGTGCCTCAGACCAGGCTGGAGCACGAAGCTGATTTCCAGTCCGGGACACAGCATAGCATCAGCCACTGTCCCTCTCCTCCTGGCCGGTGCAGAATCCATAAGGTACGGCTCCTCGAGCTGTTTCAGCTCTGCTCCTCCTCCAGGCCTGCCGCAGCCACTGACTGGATGGCTTCCTGCCTTCGCTGCCACTCACTGGCTGGCTCCTTAGTCCACTTTGGTTTGCTCCTGCCTTTTGGTCGCTTTTTCTGGGCTTGAATTTGAATTGCTCTGCTGCTTGTTCTTTTCTTCTCACCCTTACTTTATAACATTTTAATTACTCTTGTATTGGAATTTGAAACTGTTTTAAAATGTGCCTAAACAATTGTACTTACAAAAGTGCCTAAATAATTTGCAATACCCTATTGTGACTGTTAGTGATTACAGCTTCTCTGGGACTGTTTTCTTTTTCCAGTTACTTTTTTTTTTTTATTCTCATTTTTTACCTGGCAGGTCCTTCTGTCGGTCTCCACCCTGGTCATGGCACCTGGAGCTTCCACCTACCATCTATGGCTAGCATCTTCCAGTTACCCCGCTTACCCCTGGAGGCAGGGCCAGCTGCACTGGTCTCCTATCCAGAGCCATGGGACCAGTATCTAGTCGGGAGAGCTCGATGATGGTGGCTAATTGAAGCTCCAGAGAGGGCTTCATGGAGACAGAGGACCCACCCGCCTTCCTTTTACACCATTTTTTTCTTGGAGGTAGGGATGTGCAATGGCGAGCATCCGCCCCACCTCCCATACATGCGGCGCCCGGTGGCATGAGTGACTCGATCCTCCGCCAGGTGTCCCCCATGCACTGGACACTGCCCCGGAGAAGGAGAGCAGGCAGTGGAACACTCCATCCTTTGCCCAGGCTGCTCCTCCAGTGGCCCGGGTTCGCTCCAGAACCCGGTCGCTTGCTTTGCAAGTTGAAATCCAACCACTGCACCGACGGCAGGCTTTTCCAGTTAATTTTACATCTCAGCTTCTCTCCTGCTTTTTCATTTTGCCTCCCCACCCCAGCCTGCTTCCTGGGGCCCTCCCATCTTTAGAATTCAGTTCCCTCCGAAACCCCTGCTGTTTCGCTGCCTCCCTCTCTGACTGTTTCTCTCCCTCCAATTTGGCCTTTATTCTGTCCCTCCTTGCATTTCCTCAACCTCTTTCCGAGGTGGCGTGCCTCGGACCAGGCTGGAGCACCGAGCTGATCTCCAGTCCAGGACACGGCATAACATCAGCTGCTACCCCTCTACTCCTGGCCGGTGCAGAATCCATAAGGGACAGCTCCCGAGCTGTTTCAGCTCTGCTCCTTCTCCAGGCCTGCTGCAGCCACCGACTAGGCGACTTCCTGTCTTGGCTGCCTCTCATTGTCTGGCTCCTTAGTCCACTTTGGACTATTGCTCCCTGCCTTTTGGACTCTTTTCTTGGGCTTGAATTTGAATTGCTCTGCTGCCTGTTCTTTCTTCTCACCCTTACTTTATTTCTATTTCCGTCTGCTGTTGACTACTCTGTATATATGAATGTATTGCAGTATGTATTTCCACTGTATTTCTCCCTCTCCCCACACCCCAGGCGCGCATCTGGGAATCGAGGTGGTACCCTGCTCAGTATGCCTTCCTGGTAAAACTCTTAAATACATAAATAAAATTTTAATTGCTCTTATATTGGAATTTGAAACTTTTTTTTTGTTTGTTAAATATTGACTTTCCATTTGCAGCTTATAACTTCTAGCCACTAGAGGCTATATCTTTAACCCTTGGCTTGTCTGTCTCTTGTAGTTTATTGGGATCATGTAACTAAGTGTCATTTTTTTCCACTTGCTGATTATACTTTACTACCAGCCAAGGCATAACTACCTCAACTACTGATCTTACTTGAGAGGGCTCTTGCAGTAGGTAATTACTAACAGGACTGAAGCGGCGAGGCGTCAGGGCCCACGAAATATTTCTAGCTAGCAGCATCTGGCGGGGACCGCCTCACGCCAGGTGACCGACGTCAGTATAAAGGGCGGTCCCCCACGCCTGCCTTCCAGTTCTTTCGCTGTGTTAGCTCGTGCAGTGCTCATGGTTAAGTTCACTGCTTCGCAGTCAATCGCCTGTAGTTTTACCATCTATTTTCAACTTTTTCTTCAAATTTCGTCAGCCTTACTCAGCTGCCATGTATGCCCCAATTCCCTCTGAGCAAAAGAACAAATCGATTCTTGCGGCGCCAGCTCCCGCCAAAGACGGACATTCCCAGTGCCTTTTTGTCTAGGCCCCAATCATCCCGTCGAGAAGTGCCAGCTCTGCCAGCAGTTTAACGCGGCCACCCAGCGGAAGCAGAAGTCCCTGAGGCCCGCTTCTTAAACTCAGAATGACCTCCATGGAAAAGGAGCTGAAAAAACTCAGGCGGGCTTCTACTTCTCAGAGGGTCACCACAAGAAGAAGCACTGGGACGGGACTCCTCTTCAGCAGTCGCCACGGCCTTGGCTGGGGTCGCGTGCTGCAGGTAATGCCTCCCTGGGAGAGCAGTTCTGTGTGACGTCTTGGAAACTTCAAGGCGGCGTCAACCCTCCCGTTAGGCTCGTGTTTGGGCCTCGGGGGCCTTGAGTCTAAGGGCAGCCACTTCCAGTAAGGCGCTGCCATGTGGCCTTCTGGTCAGCGGCCCGGTAAGTCCAAGCTGGCTCACTCCAGCGCCACGGCCTCAAAGCGCCAGGCCGCCCCTCCTTCATGACCGTCGGCGCTGGGTCTGATAAGTCAGATGCCGGCTCCTCCGGCGTCTGCCGAATTCTGCCGATAAGCGGATGTCGGCTCCTCCGATGTCCGCCGGCTTAGAGCCGATGCGGACCCTTGGGCCTCTCCGTCCCTGAGCTTGCCGCAAGCTCATTGCATTCCGTGGCACCAGCTGCCTCTTTGCTGGACCCAGGGGATGATAACCCTTCTTCCCGGGTGACACGGAAGAGGTGGGCACGCTGCCGTCGGGTCTCTCCGCTGGGACGGATGACCTGACGTCCGGATCCTCAGACACCGTGCCGACGCCGCTATCCGATGCCTGACAACATCCCCTGCCAGGCGCCCGCCCGGGCCTCCTGTTCCAGATCTGCCCACTGGGCTGTTTCCAGGGCCCTCTGCTCCTGCAGCCCCCAGTACCTGGTAGCCAACCCCATCGTATCCGGCCCGTCCTACCCAGGCCCGCGGTATCCGGCACCCCAGTACCCGATGCCGCGACCGTGGTGCCCCAGTGCCCGATGCCGGGCTTCCGCTGTCGGGATACGAATATGTGCCGTCGGATACCCTCAGTATCCGTACCCCTCCTCCTTCTCCGCCCCTCAGCGCGGTGGACTTGAAGGAGACTCTAGCTTCCTGGTGGGTTGAGGCCAAGGCTCAGCTCACCATGGAGGTAGAGAAGCCATCTTCAATGCTGGTCCGGCTCCAGACCCCTATGTCGGGTGAGAGTCCCCCCCCCTCCAGATACCAGAGGCGATCCCTCGGTTCCAGGGCAGGGCAGGTTACGCTTCCCGAGGGCTTCCCAAGGGTCCGTTCCTCCCGCACCGGGAGGTCGTCTTCTTCATCCTCCTCGGAGACCTCGGATAACTCCAATGGTTGTTCGATTCAGGCGACAAACCACGCACTCCAGACAAGCCCAGGCCAAGGACTCCTCGAAGTCTCCTCCAGAGGATCCTTCTTTACGGAGTTGTTGCGTAAAATCCAGGCAGTTCATCAGTGGCATTCCTTGAAGCCGTATCCACAGCGTAAGAAACTCACTGCGCACCTGGATCTGCCCAAGACCGCTCCTACCCTGGTGCCACCCTGGATTGAGCCTCATGCCGACCTTGTCTCCACTATTTGGAAGCAACGTCAGCATTAGCCCCTTCTTAGAAAGTCGGACAGGCTTTATCAGGCTCGGAGGTGTTGACTCTTTAAATTCACACCCTCAAGCCGATTCGGTCATGATTAGCACCACTCATGGCGGGACAGCTAACCCTAATCACTTGAGCTCGTCACCACCTGACAAGGAATCCGCCTTCTAGACCAGTACGGGAAGAAGGTCTATGCTTCTTCCACTCTGGGAATAAGGGCCCTGAATTACGTTGCTCACGTGGGGATTACCAGAAGGCAATCCTTAGCGAGATGGAAACTAAATTGGACTCCTTCCTGAGTCTCAGGCAGAAGCAGAATTGGCTTATCTAGTCGGTCTGCGTGTCGGCCAGTCGGCACATGCTTCGTGCCACGTACAACGCAGTGGACGCTGCTGATCGAGACTCGGCTTTTGCCGTGGGTTTGCGGCATCATGTCTGGCTCTGGGTGTCAGGTTTGGTCCCAGAGGTGCAGTCTGCTATCCAGGATGCCCTTCAGGAGTTCAATGCTGTTTGGTGGCGATGTCAGGACATCATCACCGACCTGCAGGAGAAAGGTACTGCACTTAAGTCTGTCGACTCTCTTGTACAGACCCCTTAGACTCAGCGTCATCCTTTTGCAGACATTCTCGGCCCAAGGCGAAACCTCAGGGAAAGCGGCCAACAAACGTCGGGCCCCCGCCCAAAAAGCAGTGGGAGCTTCAGCAATGATGCTGCCCACACCTCCTGACTCCTTTCTCTCCCACAGCCTCTGGACTTTCCAGAGGAACCAGTAGGAGGAGATTCTCCTTCCATCTACGGGTTGGGAGAGGATCACTCTTCAGACACGTGTGCTCCAGCTGATGCAGAAGGACACTCAGTAGAGTTTCTTCAGAAGCCTCCTCGAAACCCCTCCCCCAGGTCGCCTTACTCCCCAGAACACCTTCTTCTGGTCCGGGAAGAAATATCCTCTCTTCTTCTGAAGGAGGCGATAGAACCCGTTCACCCCATCTTTGGGGACAGGTTACTACTCCCATTTCTTCCTGGTCCCGAAGAAGTTCAGGAGATGTGAGGCCGATTCTCGACCTCAGCTCCTGAACTTGTTCATGGAGTACAAAAGGTTCAGGATGTTCTCTCTGCAGAGTCTTCTGCCCTTCTTCAGCGGGACAGTGGCTGTGAGCTCTGGACAAGCAGGATGCTTACCTGCATATCCCTATTCGCCTTTCCCACCGCAGATACCTGCATTTTTCATTCCAGGGGACCACTACCAGTTCAAGGCCCTCCCATTTAGTCTTTCCTCAGTGCCCCGAGTGTTCACCAAATGCCTTTCGGTGGTAGCGGCCTAACTGCATACCCAGGGGGTTCAGGTTTTCCTGTACCTGGACGACTGGCTCCTGGCAGCCTCATCCAGGGAGGAGCTCCTGCGCTTCCTTTCCCTTACCTTGCAGGTTTTCACCAGGCTGCGTACTGCCATCAACCAGGCCAAGTCCCATCTGATCCTGCCCCAGAGGCTCCAGTTTATTGGGGCAATCCTGGACATGACCTCGGCATGGCATTCCTGCCACTGGACAGGGCAGCCACTCCAGGCTCGGGTCAGCCTGTTGTCCAGCCGCAGACAGGTCAGCGCCAGGTCGGTCCTTCACCTCCTCGGGCTCATGGCGGCTGCTATTCCGACAGTCCTCGCGCTCAGCTCCACATGAGAATCCTCGATGGGCGCTCGGTCTCAGTGGGATCAGTTGGTGGATGACCTAGATCAACTAGTTCTGGCCTCCAATCCCATGGCTCGGACTTGCAGTGGTGGATGGTTCAGGAGAACCTTTGCCGGGAGTTCCTTCTGCCTTGCCCCCCTCCCAGGCGCTGACTACGGACACCTCAGGCGAGGGTTGGGGAGCCTATTTAGGTCTCACAGGACCCAGGGCTCCTGGTCCAGGCTCGAGAAAACGCCCCACATCAATGTGCTTGAGCTTCAGGCTGTGCTGTATGCTCTTCAGGCTCTGCATCTGTATCTTCTCCCGGGCATCTGGCTGTCCAGGACGGACAACATGCGTGTGGTCTGGTACATCAACAAACAGGGAGGAACTCGTTCCTACCCTCTCTGCAGGAGGCGATGAGTTTGGGATTGGGCAGTGCAGCACAGCCTTCACCTCATGGCAGTTCCGTCCGGGGTCGAGAACACGTTGGCAGACCACCTCAGTCGGTCATCTGCTCATGCTCACGAGTGGGAACTGGATCAGGGGTAGCAGGCGATATCTTCCTACATTGGGGAGCACCACAGGTAGACCTGTTCGCGTCTTCTCACAGCGAAAACTTCCCGCCTTCTGCTTGCTGGCTTCAGGGTGTGGCATTTTTGGAGAGATGCTCTGTCTCTAGACTGGAAGGGCAGATTTGGTCACAGAGCAGGCAGGAAGGGAGGAGGAGTGGCACTGTATGTGAAAAATGACATAAGGGCCACAGAGATCCAGGAGGAACAAAATGGGGAGAGATACTGTGGGTTAAGCTGGAAAGGAAAATGGGAACAGCCATCCGCGACAGGTGTGGTCTGTAGACCACCAGCCCAGGAGGAAGAACCAGATAGGGAGCTGATGCTAGCCATCCAGAGGATGGCAGACAAGATGAGTAGTACTGGTTGGAGACTTCAATATTCAGGCGTGGACTGGAGCATCCCAGCAGCAGCATCAACTAGGAGCAGATTTATCCTGGACTCCTTCAGGGTGCCTTCCTCAAGCAACTGGTCATGGAACCAACTCGGCAGAAGGCAATACTGGACCTTGTGTTCACAAACAGGGACAGTGTGATGGGGGTAACAGTGGGGAGCACCTGGGAACAGTGACCACCAGTCATTGTGGTTTGAAATCACAAAAGAGCAGAACCAAACCACACAAAAACACGTATCCTGGATTTTAGGGGCAGACTTTGGGAAAATGGGAGATACTTGAAAGAGGCATTAAGGGAATGGGACAGGAATCGGTTGAGGAACAGTGGGCAGTATTTAAAATGGGGATTACAAGAACAACAGAATTATGCATTAAGCAGGTTAGCAAAAGGAAAAGGAAGAGGAGACCATTATGGTTTTCCAAAGAGGTAGCAAAGAAAGTGAAAGCCAAAAGATTGCATTCAGGCAATACAAAAGACACAGGCAGAGGGGATAGGGAGAAGTACCAGGAGAAGCAAGGGAGGCAGGGAGGTCAGTAAGGGAAGCCAAAGCTCAGACAGAAGAACACATTGCAGAATCAGTGGGTAGAGGGACAAAACCTTTACAGTTACATAAGTGAAAAAAGAAAGACAAAGGGAGGGATAGTGAGACTGAAGGGGAGGATGGGGGCGGCGTGGAGGATGACAACAGTAAAGCTGACATATTGAACAGGTATTTCTGCTCAGTCTTTACTGAGGAAGAGGAGGGTAATGGGTCTGAAGTGTACAAGGGTGAGAATGGTGCAGAAATGGACACAAGTCCCTTTACACAAGAAAGAGTCCTGAAGGAACTGGAAGTAGTAAGAGTTGATAAAGCAATGGGGCCAGATGGGGTGCACCCAGAGTCCTTAAGAACTAAGAGAGGTGGTGGCTGAACCTCTGGCTATCCTGTTTAGCCGATCACTGGAAACAGGAGGTACCCAAAGACTGGAGGACTGCAGATGTAGTCCCTTATACAAAAGCGGAACAAAGAGGAAGCAGGGAACTACAGACCAGTCAGCCTCACCTCGTAGTGGGGAAGATCATGGAAGCACTACTGAAGGAGAGATTGGTGTAACATCTGGTTGTCAATGGACTACAGGACCCAAGGCAGCATGGTTTCACCAGGGGAGGTCATGTCAGACCAACCTCGTTGAATTTTTGACTGGGTGACTAGAGAGGTGGATCAGGGAGGGCAGTGGACATGGCCTATCTGGACTTCAGCAAGGCCTTTGACACTGTGCCACATAGAAGACTATTACACAAACTGGGGAATATGGGTGTGGGCAGGACAGTAGTGTGGTGGAGTACGTAACTGGCTGGGTGGCAGGACACAGAGGGTGGTGGTAAATGGCTGTCACTCCACAGAGGGAAGAGTGACCAGTGGGGTACCACAGGGATCAGTGCTGGGACCGGTCCTATTCAACATCTTCATCAGTGACATTGCACAAGACCTAGAAGGCAGAATTTCACTGTTCGCTGATGACACAAACTCTGTAACAGAGTAGACACACCAGAGGGTGTAGACAGAATGAGAAGGGACCTGCAGAAACTTGAAGAATGGTCAGGGTTTGGCAGTTGAAATTCAATGCAAAGAAGTGCAAGATAATGCATATGGAGCACAAAAACCCTGGCACAATATATCAGTTGGGGTGAGGATATAGCATGCACCAAGCAGGAAAGGGATCTTGGGGTTATCATCTCTGATGACCTCAAGGCAGGAAACAGTGTGACAAGGCAGCAGGTAAAGCAAATAGGATGCTGGGATGTATAGGCAGGGGCATCACCAGCAGGAAAGGGAGGTCATAATTCCGCTATACAAGATACTAGTGAGGCCCCACCTGGAGTACAGTGTACAGTTCTGGAGACCATACCTACGTAGGACATAGACAGGGTAGAAGGTTCAGAGGAGGGCAACAAAGATGGTGCATGGATTGCATCACAAGTCCTATGAAGACAGGTTGAAGGAACTGAACATGTACTCCTGGAGGAGAGGAGGAGAGGGGATATGATAGAGACATACAAGTATCTCACAGGGAGGAACAGGGTGTAGGAATACACTATTTTAAGCGAAAAAGATGTTCCAGGACTAGAGGGCATGGGATGAAGTTGGAGGAGGATGATTCAGAGGAAACATGAGGAAGAATTTCTTCACAGAGCGTGTGGTGGACAAGTGGAACACCCTGCCAGAGGAAGTGGTGGGGCTGAGACAATCATGGGATTTAAGAATGCATGGGATAGACATAAAGGAATTCTGGAGGTCAGGGTAAGGGGCAACAGACTTCTAGGAAAACATAAACTGAATTTACAAGCTGAAATGGGCAGACTGGGTGGGCCATAGGCCCTTATCTGCCGACACTGTCTATGTATCTATGTATTTGTCTATGCTGTCCCCGATCCCCTTGATTCCGAGGGTCTTACAGAAACTCAGCTCAGAAAGAGCTTGCATGATCCTAATCGCTCCTTTCTGGCCCAGGCAAGTTTGGTTCTCTCTTCTGCAACAATATTCAGAGGAACCTCCGCTTTCTCTTCCTCTGTCGCATCTTTGCTGACCCAGGATCAGGGACCCTGGTCCATCTAGGCCTCAAGTCCCTTCAGTTGCAGCGTGGCTCCTGCAGATGTAGCTCAAGCCCGATTCGGAGTTTCCCCACTGGTGGCTGAGATTCTGGTGGAGGCCAGAAAGCCCTCCACTAGATCTACCTATGCCATGAAATGGAAACAGTTCTCTATTTGGGCGCTTCCACAGATTTTGAGCCATTCTCTTGCTCTGTTGGGCGACTTTTGGGTTACTTGCGACACCTCTTTGATCTGGTCTCAGTCATTCCTCTCTGAAGGTTCACATGGCGGCCATCTCGGCTTACCATGTTCCTTTGGGGACATGACTTTTGCACAGCTGGAAGTCTCCAAGACTTTTCTTAGAGGTCCTCCACAGACCTCCAGTTTGGGTTCCTGCTCCTCCTTGGGATTTGAATTTTATCCTTGAGAAGCTTACTCTGCCTCCTTGCGAGCCGCAGCCTCAGCAGACCTAAAATTCCTTTCATGGAAGACTCTTTCATTGTGGCCATTACTTCTGCTCGAAGGATTTCCAGCTCAGGCCCTCATGTGCAAAATCCCATATATGATTTTCACAAGGAGCGTGTGACTCTGCGTACCAACCTAAGCTTCTCCCAAGGTGGTAGCAGAATCTACGCTGAATCAATCCATGGAGCTGCCTGCTTTCTTTCACAGCACTCCAATCAAAGGAGTACCTCTTGCATACTTTGGATGTTCACGAATTCTGAGATACTACACCACCAGGACGAAGGATCTCAGAAAGACTGATCAACTGTTTTGTCTCTTCTGCTCAGTAAAGAGAAGGCAATGCTGTTTCTAAGTAATGCCTATCTAAATGGTTGGCTCACTGTATCACTTTCTGTTACGACAAGTACAACAAGACCCTGCTGGTCAAGTCAGAAACCACTCCACCAGAGGGTCACTGCCTCTGCTGCTTGTTTCAAGAATGTGTCAGCGGCAGACATCTGTGCAGCTGCAACTGGACTTCTGTCCATATCTTTCCTGAAACATTATAGTTTGTACATTGCCTCTCTCGTCGTAGGCGGGCTTGAGTTGGCTGTTCTGCAAGGTCTTCTTTCCTGATACCTTCACAGCCAGAGGGTCTACTTTGGGTAGTTTTCTCCTCCCATTTGCTTCTTCTTGTTCCAGACTGCATGGGACGCAGTCTATTAGTATTACCTACTGCAAGAGCCCTCTCGAGTAAGATAGTAAGTTACATAAGAACTTACCATAACAGTAGATCTTCTAGAGGCTCTTGCAGTAGGTAATGTCTTCCGCCCTCCATCATCCTAGGTTTTTTTCAGCTCCTTTTCCAGGGAAGGAAACATCCGTTTCTCTCTTGTCTCGCCTTTTGGCCTTTGGCGGGAAAGAACTGGAAGGCGGGCATGGGGACCGCCCTTTTATACTGACATCGGTCACCTGGCGTTTGGGCGGTCCCCGCCAGAGACTGCTAGCTAGAAATTTTCCATGGGGTCCTGGCGCCTGCGGCTTCAGTCCTATTGGTAATTACCTACTGCAAGAGCCTCTCTCGAAGATCTACTGTTACGGTAAGTTCTTACGTAACTGTACTTTCTGATGACTGGATCCATTCGAAAATATCCTGCTCCTACTTGTATCGGCAGCCTAGACCCATAATCTCTGAAAATAACCCCATTAATCCAGGCAGTAACTGCTACCTTGCCCCTACCAATTGCATTACTTTGCCAAGCAAAGTACCCGACAATACCGCCTCCAGCCATCAGGATCATACAGGGTGTAATCCTACTCTTATCATATTTGCCTCCTGGGACACCTGTGTACTCGTCCAACCAAAATGGTCATTTCTACCACCCGAGGGTAGTGCTAAATGCCTATGGATCCATGACCTCACCCTATCATATGGAGATATGCTATAGTCAGCAAAACCCTTCATGCACTGAGAGCGATCACACCAAGTCACTGACCCTCCTATAGTTCCTTTCCTCCACAGATATGTTACTCACTTTGGATCCACATTATCAAGACTACCAGGCAAGAGATCACGGTCCCAAACTAACAGACTTCTTCTGGATCATCTCCCACTGCTTCTTCTCCTACTGCTACTATCAAGCAATATACCTCCAAACCTGGGTCCTCCCCATGGCTGGAGTGCACAGTCACAAAAATCAGCTGGACTTAGGTTGGCCTCAATAAACATCTGTAGCATTCTTCCCAAGATGGACAACCTGAAGGTGTGGGTATCTCGACATAACCGGATGTGCTGTCTGTAGTGGAATCCTGGCTTTCCCTAAGATACCAGATACAGCCATCGCACTACCTGACTATACCCTGTTTAGGTAAGACTGCCTCTCAAAAGAGGCAGTGGCTGTGTCATATACACCAAAGACTATCTGCAGGGCATGGCCTGCCCGCTCCCCAGCATATGTAACAACCTACAAGCACTGGCCGTCAAACTGCTCCTAGGTGCCGCAATAGAGTGCTCACCCTGCTCTCAGTATACATCCCACCTAAACAGACCACAGCTGGTACCAGCAACCTTATGGACTATATCAGTACCCTCAGCCTCAACACAGAACTTATACTTCTAGGTGACTTCAACATCAACTGGCTCTCCCCATCATCTGCCAGTATCAAAGACACCTGTCTGCCATCCACTTCTCCCAAATGATAGAATCTCCAACAAGAGTCAATTACAAAACCAACACCAGCACCCTGCTGGATTGGATACTCACTAACCGTCCTGCACATATTGACAATATTACTGTACTCCCAGACTCTCTGACGACCACTCCGTCACATGCACCTGGAATAACAACTACAGCAAACCTCCTGCCAGAAATATATCAAGCCGTGTCCTCCTAAAGGCCATCTACAACAACTCAAAACAGACCTCGGGTAGCAAGACTGGTCTGACCTGTATAAAACCAAGGGCGTGGATGTAGTCCTTGACCTCTTCATAACCAAATTCAGTTTGTTTGTGACAAGCATGCCCGATAAAAACAAGATCGGTCAAAGGACACTACAACCCCTGGATTACTCTGGATCTGTTAGAGCAACTCTTCTCAAGAGATCGTCTCTGGCAAGTGGCATGAACACATGGCTCAGCTGCAAACATCCAACAGTACAAACAAGCATGCAATGACTGCCACAAAAGCCATCCGTCATGCAAAAGCACCTACAAAGCCCTCACCAGTTCATGGAATAGCTGCAAATCCTTTTAGGACAACCTCAATGACATCACTGGGAAAGGCCCCAGAAATGCTCAGCTGTACTCACAATCGATGGGGTGCCATCCTTAGACCCTCTTCTCATTGCCAACTCCCGAATCATTCCTTCACGGACCTAAGCAGCGTGCTCCCTGCTAACTTCCTCAATCCCTTCACCACAAATGACCCACAGGAACAATCGCCTCCCCATGACCAACCACTATTTCACTTCAAAGTATTCTCTGAAGCTGATGCCAGAAAATACCTGGAAAAGGTACTATGGAAGTCAAGACACAGTGGGACTCCTAGACCTAAAATTTGTTAGCCTGCCACTTGAGGAACTTCTTAGCCGCTGATGCAAATTATAAACCTCTTGCTCTGTCACTCACAATTCCCTCAGCGCTGGAAATCTGTGACAGTTACCTAGTGCTGCAGTGGTGATCGGGACTCTGCAATAACTGGACCAATATAGAGTAGCACCTCCGCTCTACCAGGCCTTAGAGTGGATCCTTGCCGATCAACTTGTGAGTACCTCAACCACCGTTAACTGCTGTGTCCTGAACAGCATGGGTTCAGGGTGGCCACAGCACCATCTCAGTCTTGCTAGAATTTACAGGATACATCCACCATGCATTAGAACAAGGCCTCCTGGTAGAAGCCACATTCATTAGCGTGTCAAGGCATTTGATACGGTGCATCATGGGCTCCTCTTCAGACAACTGGCTGACATTGGGCTGTCCTCTGAAACTTTGGGCTGGTTCACTAGCTACCTGAGCAGCTGCTATCAGCAGGTTAGGATTGGTATGTGATCTCTGACAGCAGACCTGTCAGATCTGGTGTACTGCAAGAATCCATATTAGGACCACTGCTGTTCAGCTTATTCTTAAATAACCTCCCGACCTCTATCTCATGTCAGATGCTCCTTACGCAGATGATGCAGTTTTATTTACTAGCAGTCAACACCTGAACATCTGAGGCAGATCAACAAAGTGACTTTGCATCCATGGAGCAGTGGTTTAAGGACCATAGCTAGAGGCCCATGAAATTATTTTTATTGTTATTTTTCTGGAATTTCTTGTTATTTCTTTTATTCATTGAAAATTTAGTTTTATTTCTTGTTATTACATTTACATTCATAAACTACTTCAGAATGAACTTATACACACTAGAATCACATTCCTAGGATACTGCATTGTATTAAGCAGCATTATGCTGTGGTCTTGAAAGGTTTTGTGAATGAAACAATTCCATTGTACGCTTTCTTGTGGACCGTCTCTGTGATAGCAACAGAGCCTAAACAGCAACTGCTGCAAGCATTTATTTAGTTTTGCCCCAAAAGCATTTTTCACTTTATTCATGTTTTTTGTTTTATTCTTTTTATTTATGGAATTTCTTGTTATTTCTTGTTATACCTTGAATTTCTTGTTATTTCTTTTATACCTTGAATTCTTGTTATTTCTTGATATTTCTTATTTAAGAAAAACACGGGTCTCTAACCATAGACTTGTCTTAAATTATAAAAGACAGAGACCATGATGTTCTCCACCCACAACACAAACACAGAGCTTTCCCACTTGCAATTATGAAGTTGGGGGTGCCACTCTCAAACTTGTTCGGCACTTCAAATACCTAGGCATCACTATCGATTCCACCCTGTCATGCCGAGCAACATTGGCATTACTGCAAGGGTCATCTATTTTTTTTTTGAAATTTAAGTTTATTTGGTTTTAACAACAAAGTAAACAACAACAAAACAAAACAATCCAAGAAAGTACACAGGAAAACAATAAAGTAAACGGTACAACCAAAGCCCCACTCCCACCCGTCCCCCACCCAAGAAAAACCACCCAGCTCACCCACCCACACCCCAGACCCACTCCATCATCCCGCCAAACCACCCAAAAGACAGATAAGCCACACATTATCCAGCAATTAATATCCCACCCTCCAACCCTTCCTCCCCATCCTCTAGGTGCGCAATCAAAATAAGGCTTAGTCTGGATAGAACAACATATTGTGCTAATACATCAAAACACTAGTATCCATAGAAGAACATGATAGCATAGGTGACAAGAATTAACATAAGACTTAACATAAAAATGGACTTAGAATCGGGTCCCAAAACTACACTATTTAAAGCAGACACAAGGCCTGGAGTTTACCCCACCTCTTGAGAAACAGATCCATCGACCTTTAAAACTAGCAATCAAGCTCTCTGACTGAAGATGCGATACCACCTCCGTCAACCAATCGGCAAAAAGATAGGGCCAACTGATCGGTCCAATGTCTTAAGACCAGTTTCTTAACCGCCATGGACACCAAAGCCATATGATATCGACGCTCAACGCTATCTATACGGGAAAATTCACCCAAAATACATATCTCAGGACAGAAAAAACCAGACAGACCCAGAAGAGGATCAAGATTCTCCCGGACCAGAGACCTAGCAGGGGCAACTTTAGACAGTCCCAGAAAACATGAATCAAGTTACCTTCTCCTGTAAACACCTAAAGCACACCGAATGAGAAACATTCTTAAGCTGAAAGAGTTTAACAGGAGTATAGTGAGAGTTATTCACAATATAATATTGTGTTAATCGTAACCTGTCTTGGGTATGGTATCTATGCAAGTCCTTCCATATACCAGACCAGTCCGGGAGATGTCAGGCAGAAGGTGTGTCCAAGCATTCAGACCTTCAACATTCTCCTGAGATTTATAGTTCAGAAGATAAGAATAGATCAAAGAAATAGAATGAGATTGGGAGGCAAGATTAATAATATCAGAAAAGAAGGAATAGGCAACCAATCCCTAAAGATAGTACCAAATTTGCGGCTGATTAAGTGCCTCAATTGATAGACCTTGAAAATCCTCTGCTAGGTATATCAGATTTCCACAAAATATCACCAGAAGAGAGCGAGCCTTGGCTGAACAAATGCTCAACTCTGGCCTCCCTAATTTGTGGGAGCCATTCCGCAAAATCCAAGAGCTCCCAACCTGATGTTAGGATTAAGAACCACCGGTTGTCCCAAATCCAAAATACCGGAAATATGGAAAGACTTAGGCATTGCCCAGTGATTTAAAAGCAACCATCACCATACTATCAGACACCAACTGTGAGAGAACCTTTGGAGGCACGTAGAGTAGCATATCTGTCTAGCTTAACCTCAGAGAAAGACACGTTCAAGCTGGAGCCAGATTGGATAGGATGACTCTGAATCTGTAGAGAACCATCTTCCTAACTTAGAAAGGTGAGCTGCCCAATAATACAACAGGAGATTAGGTAATCGGAGACCACCTTTTCCCTGGGAGGCGACAACTACGAGGAACGCCTTTACCCCTTTCCCCTGCCAAATAAAATTAGAAAACAACGATGAAGTTGTTGGAAGTAGGAGAGAGGAAGCCAGAGATTAACCAAATTCAGCGGGTAAAAAATTCTAGGAAGAACATTCATTTTAATGATATTTATTCGACCCAAAGTGAGATAGGAAGGGCCGACCATCGCTGTAAGTCCTGACTGACCGAATCCCTGACTCTATCCAAGTTTAACTTTTCAAAGAGAAGATTGGTAGAGAAGTGGATCCTAAGTATTTAATAGATCTAGAAGTCCACCTCATTCCCAAAGAAGAAAATTCCTGCTTACTAGTGTACACATTTAATGGAAAAATTTCGCACTTAGAGATATTCAATTTATAACGGGAAAAAGCGCCAAACTGCTCAATAATATCAATTGCTGCCTTCAAAGATGCTGCCGGATCTATTAAATGCAACAGAACATCATCTGCATATGCAGAGAGAACCAGTTCCGTTGTTGTAACCTAAAACCTCTGACCTGAGGGGACGATTTGAGTCTAATAAGCAATGGTTCCAGATATAAATTAAATAACAAAGGGGAAAGAGGGCATCCCTGCCTGGTGCCAGCATATAGCGAAAGGGGGAAAAAACCCCATTGCAGTAAATTTTAGCAGAAGGGCAACTATAAAACATCTGGATTTTAGTCAGAAAAGCAGCAAACCCATTCTCTCCATTACTGACCAGAGGAAAGACCAATCGACACGGTCAAAGGCCTTTTCAGCATCGAGAGAGACCAAAGCGACCGGATATGAGACTGATTGGGCATGTTGAGAAATATGTGACAGGGTCCTCAAATGATCAGCCGCAGATCTACCAGAGACAAAACCAACCTGCTCAGGGCTCAGCAGTCCAGACCAAACCTTCTTAATTCTTTCAGCTAATATTTTGGCAAGGATTTTCATGTCGTAATTTTGGAGAGAAATAGGTCTATAATTAACCGGATCTGTAAGAACCTTATCGATTTGGGAATTAAAACAATGATAGCCTCAAACAATGCGGGATCTACCTCAGGAGATACCGATAGATATTCATATAACTTAAGGAGAATAGGCACCAAGTCCTTGGCAAAGACCTTGTAAAGTTTGCAGGGAAAGCATCGGGGCCAGCGCTCTGTCAGGGCCAGAGAGGCGATGGTTCTCTCTATCTCTTCCGATTAAATAGGCGCAACAAACTAGCTTGCTGGGCCTCTGACAAACAAAGGATATCTATCTCCCTCAAATACGCCTTAATATCCGAAATGGGGTAAGATACAGGAGACTTACTATAAAGGTCTATATAATACTCTTTAAAAATATGGGCAATACCTCTGGGAGAAGAGACAACGTCACGGATGGAGAAGACAGAGAGGGATAATCCTAGAGCTTTCCACAGCAAAATGTAAAGCCAAAAGTTTCCCGGATTTTTCCCCATGATCAAGGTATTTAGCTTGAGTTTTATCAAGCAGTATTCGTTTTCTCCTTCAAAAGATCCATATACTCGTTCTTTACTGATAAGAGATCTTTGAGATCTTTTAAAGAAGAGGTTAAAGAAAATTTAGCCTCTGACTCCTGATTTTACTCATCAAAGACAAAGAATTAGCAAGCCGCTTTCTCTTCCTGAGGAAGCCATTTAATAAGTTCACCCTGAGATAACACTTCAGGGCACCCAAACCATATCCAGTCTTGGGATAGAATTCATGTTATCTGCTAGAAGAGGGAGACTGAGAACTAATATCCTAACATTTTGAGGGTCTTTAACATTTGAGTGTTCAACCACACCGAGTCATGGGAAAAATCCGGGTCTAAAGAGAGTCTGATCCAGACTACGGCATGGTCCGACAAGATAGTTGGCTCAATGCCAGACAGAGAAAGACTTGGGAGAAAAGAGATACTAACTAAGACCACATCTAGCCTCGATTTGGTACCATGCGATTGAGAATGAAGGAGAAGGCCGAAAGGAAGGATTAGCAAGCCTCCAGGGATCATAAACCCAACAACGACCTCAGTTCCTGAAAAGCTCGCTGAGCCGAGAAGGGCCGCCATCCTGAGGGTCCCTATCCAAGGTAGATGAAAAGGGAACATTCCAGTCACCTCTCAATATAAACTGGGCAGGGAGGAAATTAGACAATTTATCAGCAAGGGACATAAAAACCCGAATTCCCTCCCACTGGACCATATACGGAACCCAAACAACATTGCCACCATTAAGAGTACCCTTGACCAGAATGAACCTCCCTCTGGGTCTGAAACGATCATCTCTTCGTAAATAAAACATGCTTTTTAATAAGAACCGCAACCCTTTACTAAAACAGGAATTTCCCTCAAGGTAGGATTGAGAAAAGCCAGAAGCGAGATAGCAGCTTGGTGTCATCATGGCTTAGGTGTGTCTCTTATGAAAAAGAATATCAATTTGCAATAATGAGCAGTGTTTAAAGCCTGCAGCCGCTTGACCCGATCCCTAAGTCGCGTACATTCCAAGCGATTTTAAATGTGTTCATAGCCATTTAAATACAACATGAAACAACCAAACATCCAGACAGATTCGGCAATATAGGAGAAAAAAAGCGCACCCAAATTGTAAAGGCCGGGGACACAGTATTCCGCCAAACAATTCCAGCCTAAATCCCAACAGGAAAGATCCGCCTGTCCTACCCAACCAGAACAGTACCATGACCTATATGTTGGCAGGCTAGGCCGACCCATCTGTGGTTCCCCAGCCAAACACTATTAACCCCAGAATACCCTCATCCCAAAACAACCCTACATCAAGACTATCAGCAGTATATTCCCTATACAGCAGCCTACCATATTAGGCAGAGGCCATATGGAACATAGAGAATAACACTCATCAGTCCCACCCACCTAAACATCCAGCAGAAACCAGATTCCGATAAACCCAAAACAAACCAATCAATAAAGAACCCCTCCCCCCCACCCCAACTCCAACAACCCACCACAGACTGAAGAGCACAAGACCTATCCCCCACCCCCCAACACCCAAAACCCTCCAAAAACCCACAAATAACTATGTACAACAGGAGGCCCGAGCAGAAGGAAACACTCAAACAAGCCAGAACCTGAAAGCTCAGACCACCCGGCCCCAATTGCGAACCTCCAAATCCCAGTGTTAAATACACTACCAGTAAGGAAAACATCTCAATATAATCCGGTGAGAGCAAAACCAAAGCCCGATATAGTACCCACTAACAGCCCCACCACCAGGAGAGGTTAGCCGACCCCCCATCATATGGCTCGCGATTCCACATCCAGCGGCGGACACCATAGACCTGAGCCCCCAGCCACCAGCATCCCGGAGGTGAATTGCATGGGAAGAGACCATCAAAGACATACCAATGAGAAAGAAGGCTCGAACAAAAAGATCCCCAACAATAAGAAAGACATCATCCACCAGCCATTCTGGCAAAGGCCCACCCGCATCAGCCCAAGAAGCGTGAGTGAGAGAACCACCTACCCAACATCCAAGCAGCCCATGAAGTCCTAAACCCAAAAACTCTGTATCGATGAAAACCCAGCATAGGGCGCTGTTTCCGGAGGGACCAGTAAACCGGCAGGACCGAGCGGTCCTTCCACCAGTAAGTCACCCCGGAAACAGCAGCAATAGAAGGAGAGTTCCACCAGCAAGCATGGAGGGAGTACAACGAGGAGGATCCCCATCACCGAGCAGGCGACCCCCACCCACATAAACCAGCACAAACAACCCAGGGAAGAGAGAAAGAGAGAGAGTGAAGAAATAAACAGCGCACACAGATTAGAAGGAGAGCAAAAAGTTCAAGCCAGCAAGCACCCCCAACCAGCTAGTACAGCACAGAAAATTAAAACTGCCATAACAGAGAACTAACAGGAGCAAATTTCAAAATAGATCGTGACCTCGAGATCACCACATTATTGTATTGCATAATAGATAAAGAGTCTTCAGCCAGCAGCCTTAAACAAATCAGGAAGCTTGATAGTCAGTTCTTTAAGGCGCTTCCGGAGAATTAAAGCTGTTTGATACGCCTCCACAGTGACCTTCAAAATCGCGGGTAGATCATCCTGAAGGAATAGAAGCTGCTATTAATTTCTGTACAACAGGATGGTAGGCTGCCCTCTTTTCCCTGGTTTCCTTAGGAAGGTCCTGGTGATCTAATTCTGGGCCGAGCCCCAAAGAACTTCTTTTAGCTCACGGGATTTAGAATAAATGTGCTGTCTCTCAATATAACTTAAGAACTTGATGATAATAGGTGCGGAGGAGACCCAGGCGAAGGCCTGGGCCTAAGAGATTGATGGGCCCGTTCAAATGGTATATGGGGCTAATAGGAGATGGGCCTACTATCTTAACCAGAAACCTCTGCAGAAAGGCCATTAAGTCCAGCCCTTCCTCCATCTCGGGTAGGCCCAAAATTAATAGATTGTTCCGCGATCACGCCTCCAGATCCTCCGTCTTAGCTTGTAATTTCTTGATCTGTTGTTTAAGCTCTGCAACCTCAGTCTTAGATCTCCATTGCTCCGACGAGAAAATTCTGGCTTCCATATCTGAAACTCTGGTGGAGACAGTTGACAGATCATCCGTAGTGACTTAAGCTCACCAGCCAGCTCTTTCAGGATATCTTTCAGTGGGGTAAGCTCCTGAAGAAACCTATCCTCCGTCAGGAGTAGCCAGTTGCAATCTATCCCGCTCCGTTCTGGTTTCACAGCCCCTGATTGCGTTGTTTCTTTGATGCCTTCTTGGGGGATGCAGGAGGTGTGTAACAGAACCTGCTTCCGTCCACCTCCATCCCATAAAAATAAGCAGTCGCTTCCCAAACAAAGCCGTTTTCTGAAAGCAGGCAAGTTGTCCAAAGCACCTCAGGCACAAATTTTGCAATTTAATATCCAGATAATTCAAAAAACAGCCAGGAAAGGCGGCTAGAGGGAAGCTCAGAGTCCTAGCTGCTGCCTAGCTAGATGCCATCACGTGACCCTGAAGGGTCATCTATAGCAGAATCAGGATCCTGTATTGGCACAGGCACTGTCTCACACACGAAGCCCTGAGCACTGCCATCAATAACTCAATCGTCTCACTCATCGATTATGGGCTGGTTATCTACGTATCTACAACAGACACAGCCCTCCACTGCATCTCAACCACAATAAATAAAGCCTGCCATCTCCTCACAGGTGCTGCTAGACTCACGTACACCTGTGATCTCTATCCATAGCTGGCTGGCTACAGCTCAGTGGAAGAATCAGGTGCCAAACCTGCCTCCTTGCCAAAAAGTCTCCTTAAACCTTCTACCACCAGGAGTATGGAACCTACTGACCCCTCCCAGAGCACAAAGCAAACCAGAAGTGCTGCCTCTCAGGTATTCCATGTGCCAAGGTGCCTCACTACCTTGGCTCAGCGGGTTTCTCATACCAGGCCCCCCTCTGGACAAATGCACTACCTCAGGACATCTGTAATGCAGGAATGATTGGCTCTTTTAAACACAAATGCACCAACACCTTCTCACCATGGGTACCTGTGCCTGCCCCCACTAAGTACGCCTCAAGTCAGTAATCCCATTGCGTAGTCTGCACTTACCCTCTAGCACTTCTTAACCCTGTCACTGTTCTACTGGGTAGCCCCAACCTTGCACTTCACTGACCACCGTCCTCCCATGGTGCTGCCACCCCCCACCTCTGTTCCCTACCCCTGCCCTCCACCTCCTACCCCACCCACTTCCTCTTACCATTACCTCTCCATATTCTCTCGCCCCCTCCCCGTCTACTCTACTGATTTTGTCTCTCCTTGGCGCAGGCATACATTGTACAATGCCTCAGTATAATGTAACCATGAACTTTATCTGTATTGTTGTACCGTAACATGTGTTTGTATATTTGCGACGAACCATTCTGTATTTGACTGTTTATGTATCACTCTGTACTTGTTAACTGACGTGGAATCAATTAATGAGCATCCGCTCACTGGTGCTATCAAAATTTCAACATAAATATATTTTAACAAGACTTTTCTCGCTTTGTCTAATTGGTTCTTAATCCGGGCATCCAGGGTAATCTTGTGTTGGTTTCTAATTCAGATGTATGTTTTCTAGTTCCTTTGTTGGATTATCTTTTCCTTTTTACTTAAGTAGCACAGGAAATAATTTGCCCGGAGAAAGGCCTTAGAGGCGTCCCAGTAAATAAGGGGATGGGATGTCCTCCAGGGTTAGTTGTTGAAAGGAGCATATTTCTTCCTTAATTAGCTCCTTAAATTCCTCCTGGGATAAAGACTGACATTCAGTTGCCACAAACTCCTTGGGGGGTAGTCACTAACCAGATGCATCGAGACTGGGGCATGGTCTGAAAGGGTAGTGGGACCAGTGCAGGAGATTATATGTGCCCAAGTGACTGAAACCAAAAGTAGTTGATGCAAGAATATTGGTTGTACCTGGCTGAGTAATAAGAATAATCTCTCGCGTGGGATGAAGGTGTCTCAGATAATCTATAAGGCCATAATCATGGAGGAGGCATGTGAGCACGTTATCTGCCGGAATTCCTCCCAGTGTTGGTCCCAGATTTATCTAAATGGGGAAAGAGAGGTGTTAAAGTCACCACCTATAATTAATAGGCTTTGGGTGTCTGAGCAGGTCTCCATGATTACTTTAGTAAGAAAATGGGTCCTTAGGTGTTCCTCATTTGAGTGCGTATATGTTAAGTATTATATAAGAGCGTCCCCAAATTCTCCTTTAATTTGTACAAAATGACCTTCAGATTCGATCTGGACTAGTGACACCTGTAGAGTAACATTTTTGAATCAAGATTGCTACCACCCTGTTATGGGATGACATTTACAATGGGAAGCATATACTGTACTGTTCCTCTCAACCCAGGATTGTTTAAATTTACTGTGTTCTAATGCAATAGCACTACACCAGCCTTCACCCTCTGCAATTCCAGAGTAATCTAGACCTCTTTATTGGGTTATTAATACCTTTTACATTATACGTAACTATGTTTAATTTCTGCCATTATAGTGGGTCAAAAACAATATTAGGTCAGACCAACCCCTCAGTCTCCAGCAAGATCACACACACCAATGTTATTAACAGCCATAACATGAAAGATATGAAAATACAGTGTCTTTCAGAACACCTGGAACTATCAAGTTTCCAAGAAAAAAAGTAAAGATAATGTTCAAAATTTGGTATGCACTTCAAGGTAATAAGCTCAAATGCACCTTCTATAGAGTAGTAATAAGGTGGGGAGGTGCTGAGCTACTTGCTAGGGGTAGTCTTTGTCTGACCTACCAAATTGGGAAAAGGCCAGAAGGCGTCGCACCACCTATGAGAAGCTTTCAGGTAATGAACCTCAGCACTAATGCACTTACACTGAACTATTGCAGTATATGGCTTCACAAACTCTGTGCCTAGCCCTGCACCAGAGCTATTAAATTGGACAACTAATTCTAATATAGCCCCAAAGGTGAGGTAATTAAATATCCTATCAACAGTTAAGGGAGGAATAAGGTAGGCATATATAAAATTGTCATAATTGCCCATTACTGTTTTTGTAAGTCAGACATAATTGGAAGCCGTGGAAGAGCCATCCTGAAAGAGGAGGAGTTACCAAATAAAAAGAATTAACTGTAAAACACAAAATACAAAGTAAAGCTCAAATGATGCCTTCAGAAGCTGCCTTCTATAAGAAAGTAAGAATGAAATTAATATCCACAGCGATCGCAAAGATTGTAGCAGCTGTTACTAGGGTCGATAATATTAAGTCTGCAGAGAAAATACTACTGTCTACAGTGGTGTTCCTGCCACCTAGTAGCCAAAAGTAACAATCGCTCTGGTTTTAAAAGCAACGTTTGTTATATTGCTCATCTCCAGCTCGGGTTATGGAATGGACAGGTATTTTGAAATCAAATAATAATTGCTATATGATGGTAACCCTTCATGTCAACAGTAATTCCCTAAACAAATTTTTTAGCAGCATAGCCTCATGACAAACTGAGTATTTAAGTCTGACAGTCAATAATGTTTTAATTCAAATAAAGAAATAGAGTCATATCAAACTTAACTCCCTCTTTAAAAGTGATCCTCAGCATGGGTATCTTACCATTCAAAACTAAGGGGCATATAGACTAAGGGTGTGTCCATCCTTCAGTTTAGCCTAAGTGAATGACTAGAACAGGACGGTGGATGTCATTTCACTGGAAGTCAACAAATGAGTAACAGTCTAGGCGGTTGGAGAAGTCAGCGATTATACTTGTGCTGTGAGTTTGTTGAGGAGGAAATCTCTGTGTGTTGGAATCCTGCCCAGATGCCAAATCGGTCATGGTCTTAGAGGCATTTTGAACTGTTGTCCACAGCTCTGGATGATTAATGTGAGATGATTTCATCTGGGGACAGTTTGCCATCTAGTTTTCTCCAGCTCTTGTGAAGGAATTGAGAGGTGACTGCAGTTAGCTCAATCCCTTGGGAAAAGAAAATCCCTGTCCTCCGACAGATCCAAAACCATTTAGTCCCCTCTGGAGTCACCACCCTAAGTTTTGCTGGGTATTCTAAAAATCATTTTAGCCTTCTGCTGCAGCATTTTCTGGACTGCTAAGACTTGTCTACACTGCTGCATGGTGGCTGGGGCAAAATCGTGTTCAGGAAGAGACAATGATCACCAAAATAAGCTTCTTTTTTAACCAAGCCATCTTAAGAATCATTTCTTTTATCTGGTAATCAAAAAGCCATAATACTAGATCTAGGTCTTGACCTTTGGGTCTTTCAGTAGTGCAACCAGAGCATTAACAAAAACTAAATAAATAAATAAAATAAATGATAAGCTCAGATGATCTGCAGGGGTTGGTCTCTCAGCAGGCCCAAGATCACCTGTAGTAGACCCTCTATGAACACTGTCGTATTGCCAGACTCCGTTTCTCAGGTAAGCTGTGGAGTCTAATGTTGTTTCTTCTGTGCCTGTTTTAACTCCTCTACTTTTGAACAAGTTGCTGTTCTCGGTAGTGAAATCAAGTAAGGCAGAATTATGGATGTCTGTTGTAGTGTGTACTCTGTGAGACATGATTTGATCGCTCCGGTTCACTGCTCTAATACCCGAATTTCTTCTGTTGTCAGTGACCAGTGTCTCAAAGCGTTTAAGAGTGTTCCCAATATTCTGTAAGTGTTTCCATAGTTCCTAGCAGTCCTGCTGACAGTTCCCTCTTTATCCTTACCACATTCAACCACGAACCTAGTTCTTCCTTCCCTATTTAACTAAGTTCACTAGTCAGCTGCCATATTGGCCCTCGGCACCCTTAGCATCACTTTCTCCCATACTACTCTCCTCTCGCCACTTAAGCAGGAGATAGTGACTTCATTAAGGGCCCCTCTGTGCCCTAGGACCCTACCCAAGCATTTTACACGGTCACTGAGGGCTGGAAATGTAAAGAATTGTACCTTTCTATAGAGGCTTGAATAAGAATGAATAAATATGTTACTTCAATTTCTGTATCCATGGAGGTTGTATATACCACAATAATGTGTGATGCATATATGTTCTTACGAGAACACTTGAAATGTATACCTTAAGCCTACCACTTTCTGTAATTTTGCTTGTATCTCTTTGCTCATTTTGTATTCTGCACCTTTAATCTAAGTATGTACTGTATAACTGTCCTTGACAACAGCAGGTCCACCTTGTAAATGAGCTTGCTCAATGGTGATCGCCTGGATAAATAAAGATTTGATTTGATTTGATATTCTGCAACTGGGTACACAATTTCTTGGAGGTGATTGTGAATTCTGCCTCGTCCTCCATATCTGCAATTTTGGAGGTGGTAGCTGTACTATGAGGCACCAACTTGGCCTGTGACCGCTGTGGCTCTTGTGGTTGTTGCTTGAGCACTTTGGAAATTGAATGTGCCATAGATTCTTTCAGTTTTACTTAGTAAAAGTTGAGCATTCACAAACCTCTGAAAATATAAGAGCATAGGTCTTGAAATAAAACCACAAACTTTGATCGGCCTTTGATAAAGGATGCGGTTGCATTCAAAACGTGTCAGGCAGCTTGTGCTAGAAATTATGCCTTAAAATAAAGTTTGTGGTTTTATTTTGAGATCTGTGCCCTTGTGTTTTCAGAGGGTTGTGAGTGCTCGACTTTTTTACTAAGTGTATTCATATTATAGTCTGACCACCACTATCCTAGTATGGACTCCAGTCTGTTGTCTGTTGTGCGGTTTTGTCTGGTAGACATGATCACTTCTGGTAATCTTCCTGAGGGTTGAAGATGGTTTGTTTGTTTATTTATTTATTTATGTTATTTATTAAACTCTAGGATTACAAATACCTTTGAGCAAGAACTGCTCATTTACAAAGGTCCCACATCATGGATGGAGAGTAACATACAAACAAAGGTTGACAATGATGCACAGTCATAGCACACTTTAGAATTACAGTAATTTCAGAGTAAGAAATGTGAGGAAAAGGACAGTTAGTGTGGGCAGGGTAGGGGTCAGGAAGAAGTAGGCAGAGCAGAGAAGCCTCTGTCGGAGGGAAGTGGCAAGAAATAGTGCAGTTAATAGTAGTAATAAAGGCAAGGAAGAGACCGATATATGCTAAGTGCCGTAGGTGGTGTGGGGAATGAGAGGGGTAGGATGAGATTGTAAAAAGAAGGTGCCAAAGGTGTTGTTTGCTCTGGGAGGTTACAGATCATAATTCAGACACAACTGGGTGGGAGTATAGGCAGATCCTTTAGGTGACGGTGTTTTGTGCAAGGATTGCCTTTGATTTGGTCTGGTGCAGGAGAGCTTCAGGTTCAGGCAGCCATACAGGCAGTTACATCACCGGAAGTCACCCTCTGCCCCTCCTTCTCAGGGGCAGACCCTGCAGGACACTGGCGCCTCCCTGGACCTGGTTTCTCCTCAGCCTTCCCCTGAGGTTGCCCTCCACTCCAATACCTGTCTCCCACAGCCAGTGCCTGTGGACACCCCTCAGCGTTGCCTCAGCAGGCGCCCGCTGGCCCTCGCCTGTCGTTCCTCTGCCACAGCTTGTGGGACCCAAGCCGGCCCTACCCTCTCAGCAGGCACCTGTGGGCCGTCACCCGTCCTTCTGCCACCCACTCTGGTGGGTCCAGCGCTTGTCCTGCCACAACCTATGTCCACAGGACCTCAGCTTGGGTGCCCTCGCTGGCTTCTGCTGGTCAATGCCTATATACCCCTACCTAGTGCTGGCAGAGCCTACAGCTACACTCAGTACCCATACTCCAGCTCTTTTGGGACCATCACCAGTCCCTACTTACCTGATGCTTGGGGACCAGCGCCAGCTGCTTTGAGTTATCATGGTCTGATCTCGGCCTGTGGTCCTTTATGCAGACAAAGGTCCGGCCCGAGGACACCAGCTCCAGCCACCCCTCAAGGGCCTCCCTTGGGACCCATTTCCCTGGCCTCTGTTCGGCGGGCCTCTAGTGCAATTTGCAGAACCAGTGATAGGCCTGATGCTGGGTTAGTCGGATGCTTGGACAATCATCAGCCTGAGGATAGCAAGGATGAAGATACAGGCCGGCTGACCAGCGTTTCAGCAGTGAGTAGTCTTCCTTGGGCCCTGAATCCTCCGAAGGGAAAAGGCACCGAGCAATGTTCCCAAGTCCCCCACCCCAGATGACCCATGTTTATGGCCATCACGAGGCATATTCAGGTCACTATGGAGTGGGAGATTGAAGAACAGGATCCAGAGGAGGTGTCAGCTGGCAACCTACCTCGTCAGCCTGGCGCCCCATCTCTAGTGGTCCCCCTGATTATTGACTCCTATGAGGATGTTACCTTGGCTGTGAGATGTCTAGGATATTCTCTCGCTCCAGACCTCAGGATGGACTCTCAAATCCATTCATTCTGTGTACCATACCCAGCCAAAGTCGAGCACGGCTCCTTTGTCGCTCCTCCACAGACAGGCCATCCCCCTCCCAAAACCCAGGACAAGCGCAAAGCAGGGCAGCTCCCTGCCTCCTCTGTTGCTGGCGGTTTCGAGGATAACTTCTCCTGCACCAGGACAGGTGGAGGAGATCATCTGAACAGCTTGGTGCTGCAGCTCATCGAGCACGTCCACACTCTCGGTTCATAGAGTAGCCTCCAGAAAATCCTCTGGGCAGTTCTCATATCCTCCCAGTCCGCCCCTCTTTTCGAGAGGACATTCAGGCCTTACTGTAAAAAAGCTATAGGCGAGTCCCGCAGTGTCAGCAGGGAAGGGGTTCTACTCCACTTCTTCCTGGTCCCCAAGTGGATGAGAGACCTTGGTCCCATCCTTGACATGAGCCATCTGAACCTGCTTATAGAGTACAGATGGTTCAGGATGGTCACTCTTCACAGTTTACTGCCCTTGCTACATCAGGGGACTGTTTTGTTCCCTGGATATGCAGAATGCTTACCTGCATATCAAGGTTTTGTCTCCACCAGTGCTTCCTCCATTTCCATTTCATGGGCGCACTTGAGTTCAGAAACTCTACCCTTTGGTTTGTCCTCAGCCCCTAGGGTCTTCACCAAATGCCTGGCAGTGATGGCAGCTGTCTTGAGATGACAGGGATTTTCCTCTCCCTCAGCAGGTCCTTACAACAGCCCTCAGGTCTCAGTTGGGGCCCCCATGGAGACCCTCCAAACTCAGGGGACGTGGTCAGAGATGGAAAGGGATCTCCACATAAATGTCCTGGTGATGTGAGCAGTTCTTGTACGCCTTGCAGGCCTTCCAGATCGGCTCTCCCGGTCCACTGTTGGTTCAGATGGACAACATGTTGCATAGTTTATTACATAAACAAGTGGGGGACGGGACACATTCCTATCCCTGTGCAGAGAAGTGAAGGTCTGATGTTGGGCCATTGAGCATAGCCTAGAGCGTTGGCTGTCCATGTTCCTGGCGACCAAAATGTCTTTGGGGACAGTCCTAAGCCACTTGCGGTCCAGAGTCCATGAGTGGGAGCTTCTGACCTCTGTGGTAGAAGACCTATTTGACAGATGGGGTCGGCTGATTTGGACCTTTTGCATCCCCACACAATGCAGAACTGCCATGTTTCTACTCGCTAGATCCAGGGCCTGGAGTTTTCTGGCAAGATGCATTGTCCTTCTCCTGGACAGGTAGGTTTCTGTATGCCTTCCTCCTCCCTTCCCACTGCTTCAGTGAGTTCTGATCGAACTCCAGATGGAGGGGCTACAATGATCCTCGTCGCCCCTTCTGGCCTCGTCAAATCTGGTTCCCCTTGCTGCAACACCCGGCAGTGGAACCTCCACTGTCCCTACCCCTGTGCACAGGCTTGCTGTCCCAGGAACAGGGCACCCTGGTCCATCCAGACCTCATGTCTCTCCATCTCCAAGCATGGCTCCTGAGAATGTAACCATCACAAGATCTGGGGTCTCCCCAGAGTAACGGATGTCTTGATGGCTGCGGAAGTCCTCCATCAGGGCCACTTACTCTATGAAATGGAAGAACTTGCTGTTTGGGCTGCTTCGCACCATTTATATCCCTTCACCTGTCCAGTGGATCAGGTTTTGGAGTACATTCTGTCCCTTCTCAGACTTGTGTTTGTGGTACTTCTAGGGCTCCAGATAAGGTGAGTACCAACCTATTTTACTCACCTCATTTTAGAAATACTCTTCAGAATTTTTTTAAATGAGTACCAACACTTACCCAACATTTGTAAGTGCTGCACACTCCATAGAATAGTGCTTCATAACATAACTGGAGATTCAAAAGAGCAGTTTTTCCAGATTTACAACACTCATACACATCACAGTTTTGTTTTGGTCACTATGGAGCTCTTCATAACTAAGCGCAAAATGGCGTTACCGCCTGCACTGCCCCACACTCCCACAGCCCGGCCAGCATTCACAGGCAGCGGCCTTGCTACCATGCCCCTGCCCCTCCGGCATGCAGCCCAAGGCTGAGGCACGTAGTGGTGTTTGGTCTGGTGGCCATCAATGGGATGCCTGTCCCAGGTCCCAAAATGGATCCATTTCGGCGACGGGCGGGGACCCTGGGAAGAGACTTCCTTGACCCCAAGATAAAAAATGGGCATTTGCTCATCTGGACACCCAGACCTCCTGGACAGCACAGTGTTCTGGTGCTTCCATGTGCACCTCCAGCGTCCGCCATTGACCTGTGGAGGGCGCAACCACTTAGCCTGGGTCCCCCCTGCCATAGATTTCCAGCCCTGGCCTGGCGCAGCAAGTGCATTGGTGATACTTACAGCTCAGGAACCCCCGCCCTGTCCTCAGGCGAGCCACACGACCACTGGCCAGCACGGGATCTATTGTGCAAGGCACTAGCCTGCCTTTGGTGAATGCTGCCAGTGTGCATAGAGCACTGCTGCACAGCATTCGGGCATCAGAGCACCCACGCACTGCCTTTATGTGGCGTGTAGGCATTCATGAATAGACCCCAATATTTTAAATTGCTGAGTAAATTACTCCTAGCTGCCAACATTAGCTGAAGCATTGTTGGAACCTGATCAGTTCTTATCTAGAAAAAAACTACACTGTTTTAAAAATGTACTCCTCCGCTACCCCATCTAGACATTTGTACACATCTGAATTTGGTTTTACTCACCTCACTTTCAAAATGAAGAGTAAGTATATTTCCCCAAAAATCTGTGCAGAGATCTGAGGTACTATACACACTGGACCAAGTCCAGTCAGTTGTTTGTCTTGTTCGCCATGGGAAAGTGGGGGTTCGGGTGTCCAGACAGTGTTTGTCTAAATGGTTAGCCAATTGCATTGTCTGTTGTTACCAGAAGTATGGCAAGGAACTTCTAGAGGGTTAAAGGCCACTTCACAAGAGTATGAGTAGCATTAGTGGCCTGCTTGATATGTGTTTCCACTACTGACATTTGCACTGCCGCCTGGAACACTGTCACACTTTTACTAAACATTACAGTCTAGACATTTCCTCTAGGCATAGGGTCAACTTCTCCAAGCTGTCCTCCAAGGCCTCCTATCATAGACTGTTATTCCTTTTGCCTACCTCCCAGACTATCTGTCTATACTGTCAGAACTGCTTGGGACTCAGTCCTATTGGTGATGACTTGCTGCAAAAGAGACCCAAGTAAAATAGTACAATTACATAAGAACTTGCCATAACAGTAGATCTTTGAGAGGATACTCTTGCAGCAAGCCTACTTTCCTCCCTCCTTACCACTCTCCTGTGTCTCTGTCCCTTCCATAGGGGCAAGCCTTCTGCTTTTATTGTTCTATGCTGTTGGGATACCTTGGAGTCCTCCTCAGTTCCCCCTTCTGGCATCCTGCTTATAGTCTCCAGTGGGAGAACTGAGGAGGGTGTGGGGATGCCAACCTTTATAGGATCAGCTGACGCCAGGTGCTGACATCGGAGTGGGTGGCCCCTCTTGCAGACTGCTAGCCAGAAGGTTTCTAGATGATCCTAGCGCCTGGCAGCGAAGTCCTATTGGGGATGGCCTGCTGCAGGAGATCCTCTCGAAGATCTGCTGTTATGATAAATTGTTATGTAACCCCTGTTACCAGGTTACTAGAATCCCAGTAAGACCTAGTGGTAGGCAGGAAGGCAGCTTGTGAAACTCCAGTTAAATGGATTCACACTGTCTCACTCTGTTCTCAGTCTCAGCTGAGACTGAAGGATGACATCATTTTAGAACTGCCATGACTGAATAAAGCCACACTGGAATGTTGCAGTTGGAGTTAGAGTGAAACGTTGGGGAATTTGAAGCCATTCTGTTTTCAGTCTGTGTGCAGTCTGAGTGAGAGACTGTAGCGCAGCAGAGTGTGTGCAGGCTCTCAGGGCTTTGAGCTCTGTTTCAGAGCTACTTTTGGGTAAGGTGTGTTTCCACCTGAAGAGGAACACAGGAACTGATAATTGAAGTAGTGGAGACCACTTTCAGTGGTTCAAGATTCCCATCCCTGAGGGGATGGGGAAAGGTTTTGCCTGTTTTCCAGGGGCAACCCTCCTGGCTCCGGCTAAGGGAAAGAAGCTGCCTGTTCAAGTTGTGCTGAGGCACCAGAAGCTCTGAGAGAGAAATTTCCTTGTGGAGGAAACACCTGTGGGGCACCTGCAACCCAAGGTGTGTTTGCTCTGAAAAAGGCCAAGTGTTTTCACCTGAGCGGAAGGAAACTAAAGGACTGTTACTGTGGGGTCAGGAAAAGACAGCCAAGTACAGTTGGAAAGTGGGGATTGGACTGCTTAATCTGTGGGAGGTCTAGAGTAATGGACAGTGCCACTTAATTCAAGTATGTTCATGTCCAGCACAAAGAATGAAGGAAATTGGGTATTGGACTACTTAATTCAGTGGGGGTCTAGAGTAATGGACAATGCCATTTAAAAGTGTGTTCAAGTCCAGCACAAATGGGAAGCAAGACAAGTAGATGGAATGTGAAATACATTTAGCAAGAATCTACATTGCAAAGCTTTGCAGGATGAGTGTTTACTGTCCAGAGAAATGGCCAGGTATGAATTGTGGGAGCGAGAGGTGGAGATCCCCCATCAGTAGTAAACCAAATTCACCTCTACGGATTTGCTCTGAGACACCTTTTACTTTCTCTCAGGTACTTGGCCAGTGCCTGAGGAAAGTACCAGGCGATGGGATTGAAAGGAAGATTCCCTGATGGAGCCGTGGTGCTCTTAGGTGGTTTAGGAGCCACTAGAAAATGTTTCAATGAAGTATGGAAGGTGTCCAAGTGGCTGGCAAGGGAGCTGAGCCACGGAAAACCCAGAACAGTGTACAAGTTCGGGCTGTGTAACCCAAAGCAGCGTGCAAGTCCGGGCTGTTTGCCCAGTGGGTTCAGAGTCTGTGGGCTAAAGTGTTGAGGAAGTGTTCTGGTCTCGCTTAATCTGCATTGCCAGGAGTGTAGCCCCATGGGGGTCCATCTATGCTTTGTTTATTCTGTTTGGATGTGAATAAAAGCCACACTTTAGAATCCCACTTCTGGTATTGGACATTACAGTTATTGCTTCCTGTGTTTGGAGTTACTTGGGTGCCCTGTGCAGAGTAGCCAAACCTAGCCTTTGTGCCGAGTGACTTATTCCTAACCCAGCCCACCTGGTATTGCTGTCAGATGGCAACGGCAGACTGGCTAGGGTTACGGTTATGTAACTGTACTTTACTTATTCATAAAGTATTGTGCTAAACCATTCCATTGTCCTTTGGGGAGATGCTGTCAGCACATTCTCTGGTCTTCTTCCACAATGATTTCCACTGCAGGAACCATTGCTTGTTATTGTTTGTTGTTTGCTCAATTTTGTTGACCTGGTAAGCCCAATTGGGCTAGAAGTCCCTTTTCAGGGCAACTGGGGAAAGGGGATACAGATGGTAAGCAAATTGAAATTGAACCAGATTAAGCTGTTGGTGGTATTTTTTAGTGAATGAGGGAATTTGGCCAGGACACCGGGAAATTCCCTACTCTTTCGATAAGTGCCATGGGATCTTTGACATCCACCTGAACTACCACCAATCCAGGCAGATGGGACCTCGGTTTAACGCCTCATCCGAAAGACGGCACCTCAGAAGTGCAACACCCTCTCATGCTGCACTACAGTGTCCGTATTGGGATGTTAACCCAAGTGCCAAATGTGGAACTAAACCACAGCCCTCTGATCTCCTGGCCTCAGAGGCGGAGTAGTATCTACTGAGCCACTGACACTTACGATTTTCATTTTGTCTTTAGTCTGTTCAGAATGCTGTCATCTGTTCTTTTCCCTCTCTACAGATCTTTTCAAACACCATATATCTTGAAGGAGCTAATACAGCTTACTTCTGATTTTTCAACATCTTGCTCTCTCTCCTCGTGAGAAATACACTCCAGATGTGTGTCTGCATTGACTTTAGGCCATGTGCATACTACACCTTTTTAAACCATTTTAACTCTGATACAATGGTTTTAAAAGGTTTAATATCTGTGACTGTAGCACAGTCCACGTTCGAAACTGTGTTCTAACCCTGCTTAGGTGTACTGTAGGGTAGAACACGATTTTCTTGCCTTAGCCCAAGCCAACAGTACTGTGGATGTGAGCCATGCTGTACCTTGGGATAAGACAGATACATTCAAACTACAATGTTTTTATTTGTGTCACCTAACATTGTCAATTGGATTACTACATGGGTAATGTGTGGCCCAAGTTTATATATATATTGATTGATATTGAGAAAGTTTCATTTGCAGAGAGTGGTTGAGTTGTGGGACAGCCTACTAGCAGAGGTGGTGGGTGCACAGCCCATTAATGGTTGCAAACATGGCTGCCTGGGACCTGGCAAAAGGCTTATTAGTTACATAGGGCAGAAAGCAGTAAGGCAGGGCAAAGGTGGGGGGAGTGAGGCAGTAACCTTGACTAGACATTAGGTCCTAGTGTAGGATAGGGTGATGGTCTTTTCTGCTGACATTTTCTATGTCACTGTGTTCTGTTTTTGCTCCATTTCACCCATCCAGCCCTTGACCCTCTCTCTCCCAGCATCTGCCCTACCCAACCCATCACCTCTTCATCTTCTGGTGTGGGACATTCCTGTAGTTGACCTGTTTGCCTCCTGGGAGAACTCAAAGCTGAGGCTGTTCTTTGCCCCCAATACAGCAGGATTCGCAAGACCCTGGACCACAGACCTCCTCTATGCCTTCCCATCCCCTCACTTCACAGAACTGTAGCTATCATTGAATTAAAGTACAGACACCTATGTAACAGAGAACAGAAAGGAGGTGGGGCACAGTAAGTAATCCCAATGTAAATCTCCCCATCCATAACCAGTCCACCTAGTCAAGCTAATACACAGCTTGTGGAAGGATTAACTAAATGACAGACCTCCCCAGCCTCAGCAGGGATGAGAGCTAAATTTGCTATATAGTGGTGCGAAATTGGACACCCAACCCAACCTTTTCCGTGGTTAAGAAACTAGCATTTGGGCTGCCTTAAAGTTTGGAGTATCACAACATAGGAAAATGGTCTATAATTTTCAGAAGTTGTACTATCAATTTTGAGTAAACACTCACTCTTCTTAGAGGCCATCACACTACCCATTAAAATGCACCCTTTTGAAAATACATTATTTCAATCAGTTCTTATGGTGTTGTTGCAGGCCTGGAGCTATACATGTCCTTATTGTTCTGTGTGGATACAGTTCATGTACTGGGGAAAGGAGTTGTCTCATTGCCCTTGAACTACCTCTGCCCAGGACTGGTGGGCTGTTTATGAGAATCTTGATAGCCTGCTCAGTCCCACTCGCGGAACCTCTCATGGTCATCAAGCATCAGGGTGGGTAAGATGGTCCTGTCTGGTGGGGAATCTGTAGCCGATGAGGGAGTCACTGTTGCCCTCAATGTCTGATTTCTGCTCCTATGGGAGGGGGACTTGATGCTGCAGAGTTAGTTGAATGTGCTGTTGCTGATTTTGCTGCTTGCTCCTCTTTGCTGCCACATCTGGGGGTGGGGTGCTGTGCCTGTTAAAGGGCTGGTGAATAAGGAGCAGTTTCCATATTCTGTATGTCCATCAGTCTGTCACCATCCTGACCCTCCTCGTTGTCCAGCCTTCTGCAGAGGCTTGCCGCTGTCAGGCACACCCAATCATGATGCACAAAAGCAGTCACCTCAGTAGGATCCTCAAAACCGTGAAATACCTTATTCCATTCAATTTAGAAGATAGCAAGGTACAACATCTAGTTTGCCCCACCTTTTGCAGACAATGATGGAGGTCTGTGAATGCAGCCCTCTTTTGGCAAGCATGGCAAAAGTAGTCAGATACAAAGAGATCCTATGTCTATGCCAGATCATGGGCCTTTGTTGAGCCAAACTCAATAGTTTTTCCTTAGTGGCATACCATAGAAAAAGTGCCAAGATGAGTCTGGGCATGCTACCAGACTTAGAGCACGGTGCAGGGTGCAGTGCACCCTTTGTATTTCAAGGGGGTATTTTTCAGCTGCAGTAAATTTATTTATTTATTTGCTTTTGTTAACCAGGTAAGCACTCTAGATATCCAAGTGCCTATTTTCAGGTGCGACCTGGAGGGTTACAGAGTACATAGGAAACATAATACAAAGTCGAGGTAATATACAAGAGCCACAGGTCTGCCAAGTGGTGGTACTGCATATGGTAGAACAGACTTTAAACGGTCAGGTAGGCAGTATAGCAACAAGTTACATAACAGCATCGAGAGGTAGGATAACATCAAATAACAACACAAAAGAGAATAACATCAAAATAATTGAAAGTACAAGCATGTATTTGCATAACATGAGCACCTATCATGAGAGTGAATGAACATCAAATAATGCAGAATAGAAGCAGGTACTGATATGACAAGATCGCCTCTAACAGGAGGGCGGAAAGTGCCTTATGCTGGTTATCAACAGAGATTTAACAGCGGACGGTGAAACTGCTCACAGGACAGCTCCCTCAGTGAATCGGGGAGGGAGAGAATACGCTGGGTCTATATGGTACATAGACAGGCAGAGGCAGTTTGAGGAAGCTCCATAGGGATGTTTTGAAGCAGGGATGGGAGGAAGAGACACGAACTAGATGGAAGGATGTTGACAGCAGGTTCAAAAGGACCCTGCTTAAAACACCCCAGAACCAATTTAAGGTGCTACACTGGAACTGGCCTAAAGTTCAGGGATACAGATGCAACAGCCCTTTGAGGAACCTGCAGGACACCTCCAACTGGGCCAGTTTTGCCCCCTAGACATGAATGTCTGAAATGGCCAAAGCAGTACTTTCACTAAGGAGAACTGGAGGACTGAGTCCAAAAGGAACATGATGCAGTCCATGACACACTGCACTGGATATGAAAAGGATCCAGGGAGTGAGAGGCACACCAAATACTGAAAAATTTCTATTTTAGGAAGTACGTGTGCTGGGTAGATGGCTTACAAGCTGCCACTAGAACATCTAAAATCAACTTCTGGTTGGGCTCTGCCATGATGGTTATGTGAGAGATTGGCTTTTCACCTCAGGCATCACCTGAATATAATCCTGATTTTTGAATCAAGAAGTTACGGGTTTAAAGAGCACTAATTCATTAGAATCTGTTCTGCTCTAACGAAATATATCTGTTTCCCTGCTCTTCATTACCAATTTTCAGTCAGAAACTCAGGCTTAAGTTTTAACTGTTGGTTGCAAGTTTTTGTGGTCTCGTAGTACTCCCTTTGGGGGTTATCCTTCATTCTCTTGATGTCCGTAGGGCTTTATGTTTCTATTTGGATTGCTTGAAGGACTGCAGAAGTCCTTGCAGCATTTGTTTTGTTAGATTAGGCACAGTTTTTCTTCGCACTGCAATTTATGTTATGTAAGAGAAATTGTTAGATGTCATTGCTAATGTGTTTGATAGGGTTTCAGCAGGGATTGAAATATGGTTCCAGAACATGGCACTGTTAGCGCTATGTTCAAACCCAGGAAATCTTACCGTATTCTGACTTATACAGTATGGTCTCACCATAGGACTGCCCATTAGCTGAAATGGTTAATAGAACCTATGCAAATTATGTAATGCTAGGCTCTAGCTCGGTTTTCAAACCACTGTCCTTAGTAAACAACCTCTAACCGTCAGATTCTTTACTTTGCTTGCCTCAGTAAGACATCTCCGGAGAGCTGTCCTTCATCTCTTGAAGAAAGTTTATTTTCTCGGTTTATACCTCAGTAAATTTATTTTATTTGGTATTCTTATCACTGTCCTTGGTTTTCAGGTTGTTTAGATTTTAGTTGATAAAGGTGTAGTCATTTTTCCGGTTCCTTAACGAGAAACCGACAGTTCCCTTATTTTGTTTTAATGTTGTTTTAGTTAATTTGATATATTCTACTTGGTATAGTCGGTTAGCTATTTAAAACTTTTACGGAGTAATTCGGTTAGTGGGTTATATTTCAACCAGGTAACTCCTGGATCTATATCTCTAAAAAGCCTGGTTTCTTTTCTTGGTTGTAACAACCCACCAAAAAAGGTATTTTCAGTTCTCAGTTTAAATTTTCTTATGTCACAGAAACCAAAAAGAGAACAAGGACCCACAGGTTTCCAGCACTGCACAGAGTGCGGGAACTGTTACAAAGGCTGATCCTCATTTAATTTGTTTGTTCTGTCTGGGGTCTGACCACCTTCAGGCAGACTGTGAAATCTGTGCTAATTCCTCAGTCCACCCTTGAAAGGCATTTGAAGAGGCTAAGGGAAAAATGACTGATAAGGCTGCTAACTCGGCCACTGAACAGTCCACTGAACCGAAGAGACTGCCCTGTGACTAGGGGTGTCACGACATAAATTTTACCGATACACACCGGATGAAATTATCACCATAACCTTGAGTTATTATGATAAATTTGCCACTTGTGTGACAATGTTAGCAAAACTATTTAAATTCAGTTTTTTACATAATTTACATATGTGACTCTTTTCAAGCAATGTGTGCATTTAAGTACATTATTTTGAAGTCTGTTGTAAAATAATGCAGAGTAAAATATTTAAAAAATATTTTATTTTTCTAATAAAATCTCTGAAATTTATACAGAGAGGTGGTGAGCATGTGGAATATGGCCTTCCTGAGGAGGTCATGGGGTCAAAAACAGTGGCAGAATTCAAGAATGCATGGGACAGGCGTAGGCAATTCTGGTGGGGGTAGGAGGAAGTAGCTGTTGATTAACTAGGATCTGCTGTTTATCCAGTAGGTAGGGAAATGAGCAGACTGGGTGGGCCAAGCGTGTCCTTATCTCCACAGAGTCTATGTTTCTATGTTTCTATAAAATTGCTTGCATTTTTACATAAAAATTAAAATACACAATCAATACGTGTTATACACACAGAGTACGATACCTTTTAAATGTGAATGAGCAAATATTTACTTGCTTGTTTAAAGAGCGCCTTTCCTGAATTTTTCTCCTTGCCTGCAAAATCATCAAGAGACTCTTACCGCCTGGGAGTTCCTCCATAGTAGTTGAAAATGTTCTCCTTAGCTCTCTAAGGAAGGGAAGGGATCGTATTGCCCCCTAGCTGGTTAGTCGCCGATCCTTCCACTTCCTGATCGCCAGTGCCATCCCATGCTTCCTTGTTTTGTGAGGTCATTGTATGCCTAGTGCGGGATGTGCATGCTCCATGAGTCTACGGGTAGCATTTTAAAACTTACTTTATGATTTTTAACCTGACTTGTTATACAAATTGGAGTCAGTGTTCAAGTAAAATGAGCCTTGTTACTTTTGTTAGATCAGGGTGGAGCCTTGGATGTAGTCTGCCTAGATTTCAGTAGGGCTTCCAACACCGCTCCACATAGGAGACTCATAAACAAGCTGGGCAGCCCAGAGTGGGTCCAAAGGTAGTAAGCTGGGTAAGAAATTGTTTGTGGGGATAGACAGCACAGAGTGGTGGTAAACAGAGCTCACTCCAAGGAAGAGAGGGTGACCAGCAGGGTGCAACAAAGATCAGTACTAGGACTGGCCCTCTTTTAATGTCTTTTTTAGCAGCATTGCAGAGAGGCTAGAAGCAAAAGTATACCTTTTGCAGATGACCCAAAGATCTGCAGTAAGGTAGGCACTCTGGTGGAGGGTGTGTGTGTGTTTGTGAAATGAATAAAGATCGAAGAACGCTTGAGTGGTCAAAAGTGTGGCAGCTAGATTCCATGCTAAGAAGTGCAAACCATGCACTTGGGGCAAAGAAACCCAGGGCAGCATATAAGATGGGGTGGGGTAGTGGTACTGATGACCACCAAGTGGGAAAGAGACCTGGGTAATCATATATGACAACCCAAAGGTGGCCAAACAGTGTGACAAGGCAGTAGGGAGAGCTAGTGGGATGCTGGGTTGCATAGGAAGGGTATCACCAGCAGAAAGAGGAGGTGGTGATACCGCAGTATAAATCATTAGTGAGACCTCACCTAGAGTACTGTGTCCAGTTTTGAAGACCCCATCTCAGAAAGGTTTATGAGTAGAAACAGAGTCAAAGGAGGGCAACTAAAATGATGCAGGGCCTGCATCAAAAGCCCTATGAGGGAGGCTAAAGGACTGCAATATGTAAAACCTGGAGAAAAGGCGGGGGTATGATAGAGACTTTCAAATGCCCTCATGGATATAAATAGGGTACACGAGGAAGCATTTTACAGAAAAAGTGCTCAAGAAAAGGGGTCATGCTCTGATAGTGGCGGGGGGTAGATTCAGGGAAATGTGAGGAAGTACTTCTTCCCAGAAAGAGGTGAATACCTGGAAAAGCCTCCCAGTGGAGGTGGTGGGGCAAAACTTTAACGGATTCAAGAACGATAAGACAGGCATAAGGAGACCTTATTGGTTAGGAAAGGAGGGTAAAGCCGAAGATCAAATAGGGTCTGCGATATCACATTAGGTAGGGAAAATGGGCAGACTAGATGGGCTAAGCAGTCCTTATCTGCCAGTTTTATGTAAGTAAGTCGACTGGTACACATACCTTCCTCTCCCCATTTTCTTTTCCCATCCCTTGGGCTGGCACATATGCGATGGTGCGAGTATGTGACGATGTACTCAGCCCCCGAACCCAGTCAGAAGGCTGTTTCTGTTAAGGCCATCCAGCCTCCCTAGATTGTGATCAGGCAGTAGTTTGCTCTGTCTCCAAAAGGAGAGCTGTTGCCAACCTGGTGGCGCTGAGGGTTGGCGCTGCATGCCACACCTCGTGCCACACCAGCGACCGGGTTCAGGAATGAGCTTGAGTCGCGGGGTCAGCAGTGGTGAGAGAGGATCGGCGTCCAGGTACTCTCCCTCTCGGGAGGGAGGACATGTCGTACCGCTTGTTGAATGCTCTCTGTCGATGGCTGGAGGGCAGTACAGGTCAGGAGGCATGCTGATGTCATGGCGTCGGAGGGAGGGAGAAGGGAGAAATGGGAAAACTGAACCCTGGCAGGCTCAATGATGGCTCCTGGTGTCTGCGGGGTCAGCCCCAACAATCTGCATTGGGTTTCTGGAGGAGAGGAGTGCAGGTCCCTCTCTCCTGGCCCCATGCAGGGGCAGTCACGGGACTGGCAGGGCCAGCGATACGGGCACGCCGAGTCAGAGTGGTGAATCTCCTCATAAGGGAGGCCGCGCCTGCTGGATAAAAAATGTGAATGAAAACGGAGACTTCTCAATGGATGTTCAGGCCTCCATGCAGTTAGCCTTGCCGACCCAGGTCTATTCCTGAACCTGGTTTACCAGCATGGCGACAGGTGAGGTGCTCAGGCTTTCAAAACTCCACACCACACTGGCCAGCATTGCATTTCTTATTTTAAGGAAAAATTCAAAAATCTGTGAGGAGGATGGTGGTGAATCAGGAATCATGGTTGCTCCTGGAAAGGGTGAGCTGCTGGTAAAGCAAGCTGAGGTGCTTTACCAGTGTATATCATGGTATAACGTTCTGCACGATAACTGCGATAATGTTTTTTCACAACGATAAGTTATCGTCAGTGGTAATTATCGTGATATATCGTCGATCGCCTTATCGAAACATTTCATCGTATTGTTGGGTTTTTTTATGAAAATGTATTTCTGACATCCTTCAAATCAGTATCTGTGTTTTTAAATTTTCTCAGATTTTTTAACGCTTTTGTGACTAATGACTCAGCTCATTAAATATGGCTACCATTCACAGTTTTAAAAATCTCTTTGACGTATATACAAGAATCATACTGCAGATGTATTAGGATAGTGCTACCATATTTTTGGATGGTAAATAGCTTAGCAACACACCACTATATTTAATGGTTTCATGGTGGGTATGGCAAGGCTGCAGGAATTATTAAAACTCCAAAGCTTGACTTTCATTTCATTAATGAATGAAATTGAAAAGAAAATGGTTATGGTAATGCTTTGCAGGAGTACATGTATGCTGAAAAAAGCTGCATGATGTCTAACAGATTGCTGCTTTAGGGTTACATTCACTCTGAGGAATTTGGCTGCATGATACTATTGAAGATGTCAGGTTTTTGGACTTGATGTAGGTTTTCAGACCTGCACAAGTCTAGGTTTGATTCCCAGTGAGGCACAGTTTTTCTTTAGCATCCGCGATTTATGTTATGTAAGAGAAATTGTTAGATGTCATTGCTAATGTGTTTGATAGGGTTTCAGCAGGGATTGAAATATGGTTCCAGAACATGGCACTGTTAACGCTTATGTTCAAACCCAGGAAATCTTACTGTAGTTTGACTTATACAGTATGGTCTCACCATAGGACTGCCCCGAAGCCAAAATGGTTACTAGAACCTGTGCAAATGATGGAATGCTAGGCTCGAGCTCAGTTTTCAAACCACTGTCCCTAGTAAATAGCATCTAACCGTCAGATTCTTTATTCCGCTTTGCCTCAGTAAGACATCTCCGGAGAGCTGTCCTTCATCTCTTGAAGAAAGTTTATTTTCTTGGTTTATACCTCAGTAAATTTATTTTATTTGGTATTCTTATCACTGTCCTTGGTTTTCAGGTAGTAATTGTTTAGATTTTAGTTGATAAGGGTAAGTAGTCGTTTTCTCCTGGTTCCTTAACTGAGGGAAACCGACAGTTCCCTTTATTTTGTTTTAATACTGTTTTAAGTTAATTTGATATATTCCGACTCGGTATAGTCGGTTAGCTATTTAAAACTTTTACTGAGTAATTCCCGTTAGTGGGTCCCTTATTTCAACTGGGGTAACTCCTGGATCTATATCTCGAAAGCCTGGTTTCTTTTACGTGTAACAACCGACAAAGAAAAAAAAAAAAGTATTTTCAGTTCTCTGTTTAAATTTTCTTATGTCACAGAAACCAAAAAGAGAACAAGGACCCATAGGTTTCCAGCACTGCACAGAGTATGGAAACTGTTTGCAAAGGCTGATCCCCATTTAATTTGTTTGTTCTGTCTGGGGTCTGACCACCTTCAGGCAGACTGTGAAATCTGTGCTAATTTCCCTCAGTCCACCCTTGAAAGGCATTTGAAGAGGCTAAGGGAAAAATAACTGATAAGGTGCTAACCCGCCACTGAACAGTCCACTGAACCTGGAGAGACTGCCCTGTGAGGCGATAGTTCCACAAAGAAAAGAACCGTGGATAAGGCTACTGAACCGGCCGTTGGCGGTTAAGAAAAATGAAAAGAAAAGAACCGGAACTACAACTGGTTTCTACAGCTGTTCCTTCTGCTGTAGAGATCACGAATGTGATCAGGATTATTCAGTCCTTGCAATCTCTGGTTCGGTTGAAAACAGCTGGTTCCACGAACTCCCGGTTCACAAGTCCCGGTTTAACAGACCAAGGTGGGGAACAGTTTGAGGAGCATGGTCTTGGTGAACAACCAGAAGAGGATTATGGGAATGATGATTATGATGAGCCTATAGAGCCAGACATCTCTCCTGATCACCACAGGCCTGGTTCTCCTAATAAGAGAAATAAAGATTTTTCTTCATACTTTGCATTTATGAAGCAAGTGACCCAATCTTCGACTTCCCATCCCAGGAATCTCTGGAAGATGAGGAGGAGGAAGACTATAAAGAAATGATGGACGCCCCTCCATCAAAACGGCTGCTTCTCCCTTTACACAAGTCTTTGAGGAGGTGGACCATGAAAATTTAGAGAACCCCATTTTGTCCCTCCTACTGATAAGAAAGTGGACAGAAAGTACTGGGTGGACAAGGCTGGGGCTAAATTTTTGTTTGGTCACCCCAGTCATGAAGGTGTAGTACAGGTTGCAGCTTGTGACAAAGCTGGCATCCCTCTGGCCTCCCACCCTCCTGAGAAAGATTCCAAGAGAATGGATTCAATAGCCAAGATTTATTTAATATCCTCCCTAGCCATTAGGCAGGCATCCTCACGTGGCATATTTGCCAGAAATCAAAAATCTGTGTGGTCCACTGTACTGAAATTGCCAAGTCACCTATCAGCCTGACCTCAGTCCTTGAGAAGATATTTGAGGCATAATCAAAGATTTGATTATGAGTATGGTCGAGGCTGATGGGGTTATTGATGGGACACAACATGGTTTTACAAAGGAAGATCATGCCAGACTAATTTACTGGAGTTCTATGGGAAAGTCAGCAAAGCTCTAGATCAAGGTAGATCTGTTGATGTTATGTTCTTGGACTTTGCTGAGGCTTTCGACAATTTCCTTCACGACCAGCTGATTAAAACCCTCAGTGAAATAGGGGTACAGCCAAATTAGTGCACTGGATTAGGGCCTGGCTGCCTGGGAGGAGACACAGGAGTAAGTGTGTTGGGGAGCTATCAAATTGGACGGAGGTTACTAGTGGGGTCCCATAGGGATCCGTACTGGGACCATGTTTGTTTAATCTATATATTTCAACTGTGAAACCAAAACAGAAATCTGGCTTTCAAAATTTGCAGATGATACACGTATAGGTTTCCCATTAAATAGTCAACCCGAGGCCTTAAAATCCAGGAAGCTCTAAGTGAATTGGAGGCCTGGGCACAGGAAAATGGGGCTACATTTAATGTAGATAAGTGTTCAGTAATGCACATGGGTAGGAATCATCTGGAGGTGGAGTACGACTGGCAGGGCAGGTGTTGAAGAGTGGTGCAAGAAGAACAAGACTTAGGAATTAGGTTTGCAATAACCTTAAATTTCATTCACAGTGTAACCAGGTGGTTAAAAAGATGGGTTGTATTCTGAGTTGTATTCATAGGCACATCAAGAGTAGAAATAAAGAGGTCCTGCTCCCCTTTACACTTCCTAGGTGCGGCCACACACTGAGTACTGTGCGCAGTTTTGGACACCGGAAACAAGAGTGATATAAACATAATTGAGAGGATACAGAGAAGGCAACAAGGAAAATAAGAGATGTTCAGGTTTGAACTACGAAGAGAGGTTAAAAAATTTTAATCTGTTTTCTTTGGAATATCGTAGGGTAAGAGGTGACATGTGCCTGGTATATCGGGCCTTGTCAGACTATCAGCTGTGGGATTTACTGGGCCTTGAGCTTAGAGATCAGATTTATAATACACAGCCCACCCCTACAGCTGAAATGTGACAGATTTAATAAGCAGGGAAGAAGGCATTGGTTTTCAGTAAGGGTGGTCAAAATATGGAATGAGCTGCCTACAGAAGTGGTGGGTCGTCAAACAGTGCTAGCTTTTAAACACTCCCTTGATTGTTATCTACTTAGCAAAAATATATCTGGGTATTAACAAATGATATGGCGAGCCAAATGGACTTTGGTCTTTATAATTGCTCAGATTTACCTATGAAACCTATGAAGTTCCCCTCCAATGGCTGCTGACCTGGAAGAAATGGTTAAGAGGGCATTGAAGCATCTAAGACCCAATTTAGGACGGCAGTGGATGCCACTGACACTGCATCCAGGCAGATGGCTTCAGCAATGTCTCTGAGAAGGCTTACATGGCTAAGAACCACTAACCTCTCACAGGACACACAAAACAAGGCCTTGGATTTCCCTGAGATTCGTGTCTCTGTTTCGAGAACAAACAGAGACATACATGAAAAAAATGGATGATTACAAAGCTGCTTACAAAAGTGCAACAGTAAAGGAGAGGACTGCCAGCCCCAGGGACACCACTCGGGTGACAGGGGCAGGACTCCGTATAGGCCTTATTTTCAGCCCTAAGTCTTTCCTAGTATCAGCCATGGGGACACTTTAGGGCAGGGGCAGGAGAGGCACTGGCTGCACTAGCCCCACTGTCCAGCCAGTAGCTCAATCAAAACAGACTGCCTGATCAGAATGTCCGGTCACCTCCCATTACCAGTAGGGGCAGACTGGCCCACTACTTCCAGGAATGGAAAAACATCACCACAGACAAGTGGGTTCTGGAGGTAGTGGGCCAGGGTTTGGTCCTCAGCTTCAAAACCAAACCAAGGCTGAGGTCAAGGGCCTTCAAGCCCTCTTCCCCATCAGAAACAACCCTACTGGAAAAGGAAGATCTTACTTGAGAGGGTCTTTGCAGTAGGTAATTACATATAGGACTGAAGCCGGCAGGCGTCAGGACCTGAAAAAATTTCTAGCTAGCAGTCTCTGGCGGATCGCCCCACGTCAGTGACGGTGTCAGGCGACGTCGGTATAAAGGGCAGTCCTCACACCCGCTTCCAGTTCTTTCCCTTGCTGCTTTCGACAGCGCCTCACGGTTAAGTTCCACTGCTCGTCAGTCTATCGTCACTGGTAGTTATACTGTCGTTTTTTCTCCAATTTCCATTATTTTTCGTCAGGATTTTCTTACCTGGCGTGTATGTCGTCCCCTACCACGCCCAAACACAAGCAAGAAGTGCGGTCAGGTGGCGCGCCAACTCCCGGACAAGGACGGCCATTCTCGGTGCCTCATCTTCCTAGTCCCTGACCACCCCATGCATTCCTGTCAGCACTGCCTGAAGTTCAGCGCGGTCACCCACAAAAGAAGACAGCAGTCCCTGGAGGCTCACATACTTAAGAAGAAGATGTCCTCCTTGGAAAGGAGCTGAAAAAGCTCTGACAGGGTTCCACCTCTCTCCGAAGGCCTTAAGAAGAAGAAGAAGAAAGAGAGAAGCACCGGAATGGGACTCCTCATTCATGCCGCGGCGACTTCGGCTGGAGTCGCTTCAGGCCAGGTACCTCTGGGGGACTGTCCTGCTCTCGACGGCCATCTTGGTGGTGTCTGAAATGGCGCCGCTTCCCGACTGGTTTCGCTTGGGCCAGTCGGGAGCCTCCGAGGCAAGGAGGCATCTGCTTCCAGTAAGGCCGCCCACAACCTTCTGGTTCGAGCCTCTCCAGGCAAGTCGGTGTCGGCTCCTCCGGCGTCCGGCGAACCCGACAGCCTAAGTAACCGACCCCTTGAGGCCAGCGCTTACGGTTATCAAACCTCCTGTTAAAGTCGCCTCCCCTGCACGGCCTCTTTGGGTGCTAGGTCCGATCAGGCGGATGTTGGCTCCTCCGACGCCCGCCGGATCTCGCCAGTCAGATGCCTGCGGCCCATCCGGCGGTCGCTCGTGAAGGAGCCTATGCCGGATCCTCTGATCTCATCCAGCGCCGCCGCTCCCTGCAGCCTTCCGCTGCTGTCCGAGGCCCCTCGTCTCCCCAGCTGGACCTGAGGATCCTTCGCGCCTCCCTCGGACGCCGCTGGGGACTCTTGGCGCTCCATCATGCCTTCCTCCCATAGGTCTGGATGGCCTGACGTCGGACCTCGGACGCCGGCCGCTCGCCGCTGGACGCCCCTTGCTGGACGTCACCCCTGATCGGACCCGCGCCCGCGGGGCACCCCTGTTCCCGGCCTGCCTGCGGGCCTCTCCAGGACCTTCTACTCGGTAGAGCCCTGGTGCCAGATCTTACGCCGTCTTATCTGGCTCCGCAGTATCCGCACCACAGTACCCGATGCCACAGTACCCAGTGCCTCAGTACCTGACGCTGGGATTCCCACCGTCAGGCTACGGATACTCACCCTCACGGATGCCCCAGTATCCGTCTCCCCTCCTCCACCGCCCCTCAGCCACGGTGGATCTGAGGGAGACTCTGGCTTCTTGGTGGGCTGAGGCCAAGGCTCAGCTCACCAGGGAGGTGGAGAGCCGCCTTCCGAGCACGGACCTGGTCCCGGACCCCGTCGCCAGGGAGAGAGACCCCTCCCCCAACCCCAGAGACATTGCTCACGGGGTCTAAGGCTGGGGGTGGCACCTTGCCCCTAGGGCCATATTCCTCCCGAGTGGGAGGGTCTTGCGTCTCATTCTTCTTCGGACACATCGGATGACTCGATAGCTCCAATCCGGACGAGCCTCGCACTTGACAAGCCCAGGCCTAGGACTCCTCTGAAGTCCCCTCCGAGGATCCCTCATTTACGGAGTTGCTGAGAAAAATCCAGGCTCTTCATCAGTGGAAATTGCTGGAGCCGGATCCACAGAGACAGAAGCTAGCTGCCCATTTGGATCTGCCCGAGGTCACTCCCCGTTAGTTCCATCGTGGATTGAGCCTCACCGACCTCGTCTCCACTATCTGGAAACAACGTTGGCTTTAGCCCCCTTCCTTGGAAGGCGGATAGGCTGTATCAGGCTCCGAGGGATTGACTTTCTTCGTCACACCCCAAGGCTGATTCGGTCGTGATCAGCGCCGCCCATGGCCTCTCGGCTAACCCGAAACACCTCAGCTCGTCCCGCCCAATGAGGAATCCCGCCTTCTGGACCAGTACGGCAAGAAGGTCTTTTCTTCTTCGACTCTGGGTATCAGAGTCTTGAACTATGTGGCTCACATGGGGGATTACCAGAAGGCTATCCTTAGCGAGGTGGAAGCTAAGTTGGACACCCTTCCTCAGTCCCAGGCTAAACAGGTAGTGGCAGACCTAGTCCGCTCACCACGTTCGGCCAGTAGGCACATGCTGCGTGCTACTTATGATCACGGTGGATGCTTCTGGACGAAGTTTGCCATGGAGTCTCTGGTGACTTGCCTGGCTTCGGTGTCAGGTTTGGTCTCGAAGTACAATCCGCCATTCAGGATGCCCCCTTCCGAGGTTCGGTGGTGATGTCAAGGACATCATTGCCGACTGAGAGAGAAGGGCACTGCTCTCAAGGGGTGTTTCCATGTACAGAGCCCCTCAAAGCGCCGGCTCGTTCCTTCGCCGTCACACACAGCCTAAAGCGAAACCACAAGAAGCGGGCAACAAACGCTGGGCCCTCTGGCTGCGAGACCCCCCACCAAAACGGGCTGAGGGAGCTCCAGCTGCGCCTGCCCACACCTCCTGATGCCCTCCCTCTCCCACAGTCTCTGGTCCACCCAGAGGAACCGTTAGGCTGGAGATTCTCCTTCATCTACCCGTTGGGAGAGAATCACTACCGACGCTTAGGTCCTCCAGCTTATAGCAGAGGGCCACACCATAGAGTTTCTTCAGAAACCTCCCAGAACCCCGGTCATCTTACTCCCCGAACATCGTCCTCAAAGTTCAGGAAGAAATCTCCACCCTTCTGTTGAAGGAGGTATTAGAACCCGTCCCTCCCTCTCTTCGGGATGGGTTTCTCCATTTCTTCCTGGTTCCCAAGAAGACAGGAGACGTGAGGCCCATTCTGGACCTCAGCTCTAAATCTGTTTGTGGAGTACAAAGGTTCAGGATGCTCTCCCTACAGAGTCTCCTGCCCTTCTTCGGCCGGGACTGTGGCTGTGCGCTCTGGACATGCAGATGCGTGCCTGCATATCCTTATCCGCCCTTCCCACTGCAGATACCTCCGGTTTGCTTTCCGGGCACCACTACCAGTTCAGGGCCCTCCCATTTGGTCTTTCCTTGGCCCCAGTATTCACCAAATGTCTGTTGGTGGTGCGGCACACCTCACGTGCCAGGGAGTGCAGGTTTTCCTGTCGTGGACGATTAGCTCCTGGTGGCCCCATCCAGGAGGAGCTCCTGCATTCCCTTTGCCTTACCAGGCAGGTCTTTACCAGCCTGGGTATTACCATCAACCAGGCCAGATCCCATCTCAACGCCTCCAGTTCATCGGGCGATTCTGGACACAACCACCAGTATGGCCTTTCTACCCCAGACAGGGTGGCCACACTTCAGGCTCAGGCAAGCTTCTTGTCCTCTCACAGGTGGATCCCGCCAGGTCGGTCCTTTTGCCTCCTGGGGCTCATGGCGGTTGCATTCCAATAGTTCCAAGACTGGCTCCACACACATGAGAATCTCTCAGTGGACTCTTTGGTCTCAGTGGGATCAATTGGTTGATGACTTGGACCAAGAGGTGCTAGTCTCGACCCTGATGATTCGGATTTGCACTGGTGGTTGGTTCAGGAGAACCTTAGTCGGGAGTTCCTTCTGCCTTCCTCCCCTCCCAAACACTGACAACGGACGCCTTTATCTAAGGTTGGGAGCTCATCTAGGATCTCATCGCACCCATGGCTCATGGTCCATTCTCGAGCGGATGCTTCACATCAACGTGCTTGAGCTCAGAGCGGTGCTGTACGCTCTCTTGCTGCTACACCCTTCTGCTTCCCGTCACTCTGGCTGTCCAGACCGACAATATGAGTGCAGTCTGGTACCTCAACAAACGGGGGCCTGCCTGCCCTCTTGTCTGGAAGTGATGCAGGTGTGGGAATGGGCGACCCTTCACAACCTTCATCTCACGGCGATCCACATCCTGGGGTAGAGGATTCGTTGCTAGATCACTTGAGCCGATCCTCGGCACAACCTCACTAGTGGGAATTGGACCAGGAAATAGCAGACTGCATCTTCCTACGTTGAGGAACCCCTCAGGTCGACCTGTTCGTGTCCCCACCAAATACAAAACTGCCCACCTTTTGCTCGCTCGCTCCAGGGCGCGCTGGCGGCTCTGGAGAGACGCTCTGTCTCTCGACTGGAAGAGCAGATTCGTTTATGCTTTTCCCCAATTCCATTGATTCCAAAGATGCTGCACAAGCTAAGCTCAGAAGGGGCCCATATGATTCTCATCGCTCCCTTCTGGCCCAGGCAAATTTGGTTCTCTCTTCTGCAACAGTACTCAGAGGAACCTCCGATTCCTCTTCCTTTTCACGGCTTCTGTTGACCCAGGATCGGGGATCCCTGGTCCATCCGGCCTCAGGTCCCTTCAGCTGCATGCTTGGCTCCTACAGGCGTAGCACAAACCCGTTTTGGGGTTTCCCTCAAGTGGCAGAGATCTTGATGGAGGCCAGGAAGCCGTCACTCGCTTCACCTATGCCATGAAATGGAAAGCGGTTTTCCATTTGGGCTTATCAAAGACTTGGAGCCTTTCAGAATACTTTCCGGCTAGTTCCCTGTAGAAGTTTTTCTTCAACAGACCAGATGCTCCTGATATCCCTAGTTCTTTGTGGGGATATAGAAATAAACCAGGACCTGAGAATGGGCCATTAAGTTAGTGTTGGATAATGCTAGAAGTTTAATTAAAAAATGGACCTCCTCAGAGCTTGGGTAGATTTGGAAAAAGCCAGATATAGTCATACTAACTGAAACCTGGTTAAAAAAGATATCTTTCAACCTGAAATTGAACTTAATGATTTTTATTGCTATAGACAAGATCGAGGGTCACAGGGGGAGGGTCATAATTTATACTAGACATAATTTGGGCCTTTCTGAGGCATTTATACTGGGAAAATAGAAGGAATAGAATGCCTGCTGTTAAAATTCCATACAATTAATTTGATTGTGGGAGTTGTTTATTCTCCACCTAAGATAAGTACTACGATTTTGAGAAATTTTCACATACTATTATGGAATGTATAGGCCAAACAAATGTGATATTGATGGGTGATTTTAATGCTGCTTGTGGATGTCTAAGGGGTTGGATCTTGGAAAATTCTATGAAATGTTTAAACCTGGTACAGATAATTGATATACCTACAAGGAAAAGAAAATTAACAAGTAAAGGTAGTATATTGACTTGTGTTTTGTTTCCCCAGAATTGACTGTAGTAAATAAAGGAGTTGGGGAACCAAATTTGGGGATCATAATGTAATAAAATGTACTATAAATTTGGAAATTAAAAAGCCCCAAAAATTAAAAGCAGTAAGTGTAAAAGAAGCTATACAAAATTTAATAAGCAGTTATTTGAAACTATTTACAGGGATTACCATGGCATAGAATTTTCCTAATTCCTGACCTGAATTTAGCTGTACAGGAATTTACACTTATGTTTATTGAGGCATGTGACCAATTTGCACCTTGGAAAAAGTTAATCAAAAACAAAATCATTTACCCTGGTGACCCCAAGTATAAAGAAGTTAATCAGGGCAAAGAATCAACTTTGGAAAAAAGCAAACAAAACTTTGAAACCTGACGTGGGATAGCTTTAAAAAAATAAGAAATAGAGTGGTTCAGGAAATAAGGAAATCAAAGGCCACTTATTATAAACAAAGGATCAATGAAACAACAGATCCTAAGAAATATTGGTCTTTGATAAAAAATTTTACAAATCCTGTCAAAACCAAACAGAAATAAAACTCAGTTATAATGGAACTGTATTTGAAGCAGATAGAGCATGGAGTTATTAAATACTTTATTGAACGTCCTGATTTGGATTTGGGAACAGAAATTAAAATGAAAAGTGTTCAGTCTGTGGATCAAAATATAGAATTTGATAATTGTAAGGAAAATCACGTACCAATGTTTGGTTTAAGAAGAAGAAGAATCAGCATTTATATAGCGCTTTTCATACACAGTATCCCAAAGCACTTTACAAGCAATGCTAGACTGGTAGTGAAGTGACTGAATGTGGTGTGCGCCATATTGCACATCATCACCCACACACAGCCTGGATAATTGCATGAACCAGTTTATGGAAGGGAATGTTGGCTAGGACACCGGAATGTTCCCTGCTCTTTGCAAAGAGTGCCCTGGGTTCTTTACTGTACTTCCACCTGGACATCCACCAGGACAACACCCGGATGGGCAGAAGGGACCTCGGTTTAACGTCTCATCGAAGGGCGACGGCGCAGTACAGCACCCCCAATACTGTACTCGGATGCCAGAGATTTTTAGGTGCAAGTCCAATCCCGGTGTGGGACGAGAACCCCCGACCTAATGGTCCAGAGGCGGATGTGCTACCAACTGAGCCACGCTGACACCTTTAAAATAGTGACAACTTTAGAAGTACATAAAATAATTAATAATTTAAAGACAAATAAGGCTTGTGGTCCTGATAAGATAGAAAATAGATTTCTAAGAAGCCAGTACAAGAAATATCACCCATCCTGAGGGATATTTTAATTGGAGCCTAAGGGAGGATTGTATCCATCAATGTGGAAGCAGGCAAGAATAATTCCAGTTGATAAGGGGGTGATTCAATGGCCACATCAAACTATCGTCCAATAGCACTATTGTCAGCAGTTTCAAAATTTTGGAAAAATTGTTCATGGACAGTTAATGGAATATTTGGAAAAATATCAGAAAATAACTCCGTTTCAGTCAGGTTTCAGACAGGGTAGGTCCACGGCTACCACTCACGGACTTCCTAGACTTAGTTGCTACTGCCTTGGGGAGGGAGGTCGGGTGTGGTATATGTGGACCTATCAAAGGCATTTGACTTGATGAATCATTGTACTTTGGTTAAAAATTGAAATACATGGGTGTGGAGGAAGAACCCTGCGGATGGTTTGGATCATACTTAGACAAAGAGATCCCAATTTGTAATAGTAAATGGTCACAAGTCTGGTTTGGGTTCTGTGACAAGGGGGTACCCCAGGGTTCAATCTTGGACCCCTCTTGTTTTAGTTTATTTGAATGATTTACCAAGGTCAATAAAAGCTCACAAGTTAGACTCTCGCTGGATGATACAGTTTTGATTGCATCAGGAAGAAATTCAGGTGAAACAGAACAAAATTACAGGGTGATTTCTTAGCTATGCAGAAGTTTTTTCAGTCACTTGGACTCTTGATAAATAGTAAAAAGACACAAACAATGTATTTTGGTACTGAGAAGAAAAATAAAATAATTCCAAAAATAATAATTAAGACTCAGGAAGGAAAAATTTTTAGAGCAAACACAAGTTTATAATACTTTGGTATTCCAGTTGATCAAAATTAAGTTTTGAACAACTATGTAATAGAATTAATTAAAAACAAATTAAAAATTAGGGTAATGAGACGTATATCAAATTGCTTAACAAAAGAAATACAGTATTAAATATAGCAAACCAATTAATATTACCAGTGATAGATTATGGGAGTCATATTTACAGACATACCTCAAAAAACAGTTACAAAATTTGGATGTTCTCTATAATAAAATAGCCAGATTACGTATTAAAATGTGACATTGGTACCCACCATTGTGTGATGTACACTGAATTAGGCTGGAATACATTAATTACATCAGCGGGCAGAGGAAATTGGTTAAAACAGATAAAAGGATTATTTAAAAATGGTTCACAGTATTATTTGACAAGAAACCTCTTAAAACTAGACCATGGATTAAATTTGCAGAAATCAGAAGCTAGAGATTTTTTTGTTCCAAAAATAAAAATAGTTTCAGTAGTATGACCCTTCAATATAAAGTTTCAACTAGTTGGAATAGACTTCCTTTTTCAGAGACCTAAATCAGTCTTTTTAGAATATAGATCCATGAGTAAAACATGAACTGCGCTTTAGATGTTTGTATAATAGGTAGCTTTTAAATAACATTACATAAGTTGTTTGTTTATGATGTTGTGCCTGTTATATAATTGTATGAATGGTATGTGTATTAGAATGATATGTATACTGTAACCTTTGTAATAACTTAAATTTTGTATAACACAGGTTTGCCTTTGTAAATAGGGATTCTTTGAACTGTAATGGCAATAATTTCTGTATAAATACATTTTTACTACTACTGCTGCTTTCTCCTGACCCGTCGTGACTACTGGACTATACGGTATCTCTTGACCTGGGTCTCAGTCATTCCTCTTTGAAGGTTCATATGGTGGCTCTGGCCGCTTATCATGTTCCCTTTGGGGACAGAACTTTCGTCAGCTGGAGGTCGCAAAGACTTTTCTACTTAGGGGTTCTTCATTTGAGACCCCATTTGGGTTCTTGCCCCTCCTTGGGATTTGAATTTCATTCTTGAGAAGCTTACGCTGTCTCCCTTTGGGCGGCAGCCTCAGCAGAACTTAAGTTCCTTTCATGGAAGCTCTCTTCCTAGTGGCCATTACTTCCGCTCAAGAATTTCCGAGCTTCAGGCCTTGATGTGCAAAATTCCATATCTGATTTTCCATAAGGAACGTGTGGCTCTGCGCACTAATCCTAAGTTTCTTCCTAAGGTGGTAGCGGAATCCACGCTGAACCAGTCCATTGAACTGCCTGCCTTTTTCACGCAGCACTCCAATCACGGGAGTATCTTTTACATACCCTGGACGCTCACCGGATTCTGAGGTACTACACCAACTGGATGAAGGATCTCAGAAAGACTGACCAACTATTTGTTTCTTTTGCCAGCAAAGAGAAGGCAGTGCTGTTTCCAGACAATGTTTGTCCAAATGGTTGGCTCACTGTATCACTTTCTGCTACGACAAGTATCACAAGACCTTGCCAGGCCAGGTCAGGGGTCACTCCACCAGGGGTGTGCGACCTCTGCTGCCTGTTTCAAGAATGTGTCAGCAGCTGATATTCTTGCCGCCGCAACTTGGACTTCTGTCCATACCTAACTGACTTCAGTTTGGACATTGCCTCTCGCTGGAGAGCTGGCTCGGGTTGGCTGTTCTGTAGGGACTTTTCTTAAGTCTTTCTCAGCCAGAGGATCCCTATGGGTAGTTTCCTCCTCCTGTGTGCTTCTCTTTGTTCCGGACTGCTTGGGACTCAGTCCCTATATGTAATTACCTACTGCAAGAGCCTTCTCGAGTAAGATAGTACAGTTATGTAAGAACTTACCGTAACAGTAGATCTTTGAGAGAGCTCTCTAGTAGGTAATACTTCTCCGCCCTCCATCCCCTAAGCTTTTTCAGCTCCTTTTCCAGTGAGAAATATCCGCTTCTCTCTCGTCTCGCCTTTTGGCCTTTGGTGGGAAAAGAACTGGAAGGTGGGCATGAGGGACCGCCCTTTATACCGGCCGTTGGCGCGGGTCACCTGATGTGGGGGTTGTCCCCGCCAGAGACTGCTAGCTGAAATTTTCCATGGGGTCCTGAAGCCTGCTGGCTTCAGTCCTATATGTAATTACCTACTGTAAGAGCCTCTCGAAGATCTACTGTTACGGTAAGTTCACGGAACTGTACTTTTCATCCCTTCTGCTGCTTCAGGCGGTAGAACCAGTCCCTGCCATTCAAAGAGGCAAGGGTCCAGACTCAGATACTTCTTTACATTAAAGAAAACAGGGAGTGGCATCCCATTCTGGACCTCAGATACCTGAACAAGCACCTAGCAAAACCAAAACTCAGGATGGTCACTCTGTTCACCATACTACCTACCCTGAGGCAGGGAGACTGGCTAGCATCCCTGGACCTAAAAGATGTTTACTTTCACATCCCAATCGGAAGGTCTCACAGAAAGTACCTCAGAGTCAGGTTGCCATCAGGCCATTATCAATTCAGAGCAATGCCCTTGGACTAACATCTGCTCCAAGGGTATTCACAAAATACCTACAGTAGTTATCGTGGGTGGCTCACCTAAGGCGGCTAGGTGTCAGTATTCCCCTGTCTGGATGACTGGCTAATTGTAGGCCAGTCACAGCAACAAGTGAGAGAGGCTCTCTCAGTCACTCAGACCACCCTGCCCTCCCTGGGGTTCTTAGTGAATCAAAAGAAGTCCATCTTCGAACCGTGCAGTTGCTCAAGTTCATAGGGGCAGAAGTGGATACAAAGACAGTAATGGCCTGTCTTCCTCAGGACAGGTGGACAGCCTGATTCAGATAGCCAGGTCTTTTTCACCACATGTTCCTAGACCAGCAAGGCATTTCCTGCAACTGTTAGGGCACATGGCAGCCTCAACTGTAACTGCCCCAGGAGCCGGGTTTCAGATGAGAGACATCCAGTTTCATCTAAAGGAGTACTGGTCCCAAAAGAAAGACTCTTTATCCAAACTAGTCCCAGTCACAACTACCCTTATTCAAGCTGTGCAGTGGTGGCAGGTAAGGAACACCGGAGGCTGGGACCCAGGAGGACCCCTGCCCAGAACTGGCAACCTGTTGCTCCATTAGAAAATTTAAGAGCTTTCTTGCATCGCCTGAGGGTTGTTTGATTAAACTTCTGGCAGAGCACACAGTCAGAGGCTTTGTGGATAGGCCCAAAACAGCAAACACAGAGACAGTGTTCGTCTGTGGAGGCAATCTTATTTCTGCAGCAGCAGCGACGCGGAAAACAAGTGAAGGATTAACTCTTGACATAAATAAAGGAATCTCTTTAAAAAGGAGATTCTAAAGAAATAGGTTGAAAAAAAGCCATAGGTGAAAATTAGCGCGAAACTGCACTGGAGCTTCATGAGACCCCATGAACAAGTCGTAGGGAAAAAACTGAGGAGGGAGTGGGGTTACACCTTTATAGGGTTGGTGACATCGGTAGGCGTCGAATAGCATGGGGACGCCCAGCTGTACTGCTGAATATCTTCTGTGGATCCTGCTTCACCAGCAGTGAAGTTGCTATGGTGTGACCTGATGACTGAGATACCTCAAAAGAAGATCTGTAAATATCTTAAGACAATATCTTATACTTCCCATTCAATGAATATCTGCTGTTTTGAAATGTTCAGGCTGTTCTTTGATTTAGAAAACACTTTTTTGTTCTTTCCCAGCTCCCCCGCCCCCACCCGCCAACCTTGGGGACCCAAGCTCAGCACCGACATGGTGCGTGGTAAAAGCTACCACAGTGCTTCAACCCTTTGTGCTACCGGGCCAGCTATAAAACCCTTTATGGGGGGGGGGGCGACAAAAACACTTCAGAAGACTAAATAGGGTTGAAAGAAACAATAATTTTAATATAGCAATGTTTCTAATTGTTTCCTATCACCTTTAACTAAAAGATTCACATATTCCCTCTCTGTGACTTCAGGGACCTCTACCACTTTCATTAGGAGAATCCTTTCTCTACTTTACTTCTTTGGAAGAGAAAGGGTTAACCTCGTCAGTCAGTTAGAAGGAATGGTCATGAGTGGCACTTGGTCTCTTTTTTTTTCCCCTTTCCGTTCTTGGAACAGTTCAGGCACCAAGGGACTGCAAGAATGTTGGTGAATTTTGCTCAGTATCTAAATCTGTAGTAGTATGGCATGAGTAGGCAGACCCGCACTCTTGGGGTTTGTGCTTGTTTTTTTAGCAAGATGGTGTTGTTTATAAGAGCCATACAGCAATGAAAAGTCAGATGTCTAAATAGTACATATTTGTCAAAAACAGAAAAAGAAAGCTGAGTCAATCAAACTGAAACAAAAATGAAATCAGATAGGCATTTCCTCTTCCACCACAAACTACAGCAGTTACAGCAACATTCTTATCTTATCAGTGCAATAATCTTGAATTTCACCATGCCCAAACAGGAGAAAAATCATAACAACAACAATAATACTACTATAAAAATGATTTCACCCTTCCCTTACTATGACTGTATATCAGCACAACCAAAGAAAACAGGGCCCTGTTAAAGACAGGGGTGATAAGAGACGAGAAGAAAACAGTGAGCTGTCTGGTCTGCTCAGGAAGTTGGGAATCAGTGGTATTGTCCATCAGCGGGGGCCAACAGAATGCCGTCAGTGCTAAAACAATGCTTCAGCTCAACTGCAGAAATTAGGTCAGTCCTTTTGGCTCTGACAAGCATACTGACACTGGAGATAAAATGGCAAAGGAGCAAACAGGAGGCTGAGCCCTGGCAGTGTATTACTGCACCATGGGTGCTGAATAACTTTGACATGTACTATCAGAGTGTTAATCGACATGTGTCACAGCTTTATGACTGCCAATTGGGGGCAGGGGAATCCAAAATATAAGTACACAGTTTGTTTCAGTTACTGATATTGTTTATATATAGATGACTGTGCTGAATTCAGTACTTAGGGGGTGCAGAAGTGGTGTTGGGCACAAGTGAACCAAGCAGCCACTTGGGGATCCAGCACAGAAGAGGTACGGTAAAGTAGGAAGTGTAAGCAGAGATCAGCTTGAAATGCAAATAAGTTTTGATATAAGAAAATAAAACTGTTGCTGTCACCCTTGGTTTCAGATCATTTTTACCCATTTTTGGATGTGTTCTAAAACTAGTCCTGAGGGGACACTTCTGGGTATGTTGCAACAGTTGCTCTCTTGGTACATGTTAGTCCTGGTCTTGCCTGGTATAGAGATAGAAATTAGCAATGAAGTTTAAGCAGCCACTATTCTTATTACATTGAGTGTTTGAGACAGACCTAATGCGTAAATAAAATTGCAGGGATCAGGGGTGGCCTAGAGTACTCATAGTTTAGATTCCATACATTTCCTGATGTCTGCCCACTAAAAGAGCTGGCAGAAGGAGTTTTCTGAACTTTAAACCAGTGGCCTCTGAGCTATGAACCCATTTAGCCTCCAATTGCCATGCCTGTCTGATTTATAGTTTCCAAATGTACTTTATTTAGATGCAGACCATCTACCTACTTTTCTCAAGGAGCAGCATGGAAAAAACTAAAGACGACAAAGATACTGAGGATTCCTCAGAATTAACTATAACAAGCACAGCCTCTCATATATTTGCACAAGCCATGCAATTCTAGCGAACTGATGTTGAATTTACAATACAGGATTGTTTGCTTCTGAGTGTGGATTTCCTTTTGCTGAAAAGTTGTCAAGAGGATTCTTTTTAATTGAACTTACAAAAGAGTCTGAACTCTAACTTATGCACCAGCAATTTCAGGACTGTTTTGATGTTTGTTGTATTAATTAATATTATATTAGAAATACCCAGCTTGGTGTTGCGACTTTTTTTTTTTTTTTTTGGCACTATATATCCTTACTAGTTTTATATGTTTATATACAGAGCAAGTGCTGCTTTTATTTGTGTATGTTCCCCATTGATTCGATTTCCACTTTTATACATATCTAGTTACAATGGGCAATATTGGATTACAGGCAGTTGGCCAAATAAGTAGAAAACAACCTATAAAAATGTATAGCAAACATTAGATGTGAAGCTCTACCTTACTTGAGGGCTTACGACTTGCACAGCTAAGCATTATGCATTTATTTCTTGTTATGATGTACTAAAAAATCTTGGTTGTAGTTGTGTTGTTCAGTTTTTAGTTTCAACATTTTTATTGATCCACTGTAGGTCTTTTCAGTGAGAAACTAAAAACTGAAAAAACAAATAAATACACAACACATTTGATACACTGAATTACACAATTCTAGTATCTGGTGCAAAAATGCCACACAGTGAGGGTTACATAGACTCCAAGTTCTACAGGATTATTATACTTTTTATTCTGCCTCAAAACCGCCTGGAAATATTCCACCAAGTTATTTGCATCTACTACAGTAACTGGGTTCAATAAGATGTTCATGTAGCCAGTCAATGAGTTTTTAATAAGGCAATATCAATGTTCCAAGATATTCTGCTCTCCATACATCATGTAATGGGCATACAAACAGAATACGGTCAATAGTTTCCACATGACCCTTACGTACAGAAGCGCTCTATGCTAATCGGTGGGTTCTCCTTTTTAGCATATCTAGCTTGGATAGGTTTCAAAGGTATAATATTGAAACTTAAATGTGTTAACATGCGCCACACTTTAGGAGAGAGAAGCATCGAAAGGAAGTATTCAAAACCATGAAAAGTTTTATTTGTGTATCAAGGGTCAATGCTTGTACTTCTAACGGCAACTGTATCTTTCTCACTATGCACTTGAAATAATTAATCCTTAAAAATATTTCTATAAGTGAAATAGTTACTTCATTCAGGAAAAGATTCCATAGGTGTAATAATTTAATCTCTGAGAGAATGTTATTTAAAAATGATAACCATGAGTAAAAAGTGAAGCAGAGTGTAGTAAACTGTGCAAAAGGAACACAGAGAGGGAAGGGTGTGAATTTGGGGCATGAAAACAAAGGGAGGAGAAAGCAGGAAATGGGAGAGGGAGAGAGAGAGTGGTGGCTAGTTGCAGGAAAATAAAAACAGGTAAACAATCAACTATCACTTTATAACAAACAGAATTGTAACTAAGACGGATCCTCCTCCAAAGTGTGTTTATGGCAAGATAAATCATAAAAGCAAACTCAGTCCTATCACAAACAAACAAACCACCATGAGCACAAAACTCTATTTCATAACAAACATAATTACAACTAAAACTCCCCTTAAAAAAAGCAATTTTTAACCCCCCACATACACAAATCAAATACAACTCTACCACTTTATGAAACAGAATTTCAACTAACCGTTGTCATCTAAAGTTCTAAAAAAACAAATAATCTTACTTGTTCTAAATTTCTTTAACTCTGATACGGCAAACCAGGAAGAAAAAAGCCATGTAACGGTGGCATTTAAGGAGACAATGCAGCATCAAAACTTGAAACAAGCACTTTTTTTTAAAACCACTTTTGTATTTACATTTCCCCTCCTTACTGCATTCCTCATTCTACTGTATACTCCCTCACTTCAAAATGTCTATTGACAGGGGTCTTCTCCTTTGCTCTCCCTTCCTCTGGGGATAACCTCCTCAGCGCTAGATCCAGGGTTTTACAATGGGGTGTGCTGTGGTGGTATGCATACTATGTGATTTTTTTCAACTTTTTGATAGAAAATATAAATGTTATCTATAGTTTTGAACATATATTTTCTTATAATCACTAAATCATACTTCAACAAAGTGTAATGCAGGAAATGAAGCAGCAGCAGGCAAATAAGTTACAATGAGGGTGCTGCAGCAGCCCTTCACCATCCCTAGATCTGCCACTGAACCTCCCCAATGCCCTATGCTCCTTTTCCCTTCACTTTCATTCAATGCTCTTTCTCTGCAAACTCTACGCCATACCTGTTTCTAGAACTAGCCACCCTCCTCTCCCTCCCTTCCAGGAGCTCCATTTTCTGTGTGGAGCCTGGCAAGAGTGTCAACTATCTCTAGCCCTTTCTCACATAAAGCATTCTGGTACTGGACCATATGCATAAGGAAGTTCAGGGACCTTATGAAACAGGTGAATGCAGAGGACTCCTGATCGGGAGGCTGAGAACTTAGAGTGCTTGGGCTGTGAGATTTGTCATGAGCAGCCACTATGACCATTGAGTCAGCCTGAGGTGTTCCATCAAAAAGGCTCACCCCTTAGCGCTCTATATAGCCTGTCTGATTTTTGGGAACTGCGGGACTGTGGCAGGATGCTTCCAAGTGATCCATGTGAGGTCTTGGAATGTATCCACCAAGGAGGTCCTACTAATGGCAAGCTCCTTTGCCTCAGGTACCTAGCTAGTCTCCGTGTTCTGGATCCAGGTCCTCCGTCTCCCATTCATTAGAGGCCTGGATGTGCGCATGACATCCATAAAGGTAGGACCGTCAGGTGGCAAACAAGGTGTTTCCTTGTTGTCAGGAGAAAATACAGTTATGTAAGAACTTACCATAACAGTAGATCTTGAGAGGAGCTCTTGCAGCAGGCTATTACAATCAGGACTTTGCATGAGGCACTAGGACCCTCGGTGAAATTTCTGCCAGCAATACACAGCAGGGGCGGCCCCACCCCAACGTCAGTCAGGTACAAGAGAGGCGGACCCAGCTCACCTCAGTTCTCCGCCCAGACCCAGAAGAAGGCCTGACAAGAGAAGGAGACAAGCCTACTATGAGAGAATTGAGAAGAAAACGAAAATGGATCTGCACACCTCGGGGAAGGCTGGTGGGAAGTAGCGCTCACTGCAAGAGCCCCCTCAAGATCTACTGTTACAGTAAGTTCTTAGTAACTGTACTATCTTACCAGTGGGAGCTCTTGCAGCAAGCTATTACAGTCAGGACAGAGTCCCAAGCAGTCCCACAATAAGGAGGTAGATGACCCGGGAGGTAGAATATGCTGACTCCAGAGGCCTTAGGACAAAGCCCTTGTAATACAGCTAGGCTGAAGCCAGCTCGGCGTCTGGAGACGATATCCAAGCTGTAATGCTTGGACGAAGGTATGCACCGAGGTCCAGGTTGCAGCCGCACAAATGTCCCTTTATGGTGACATTTTGGTGGCGGGCGTAAAGAAGCTGATACTTCTCTGAGGGAGTGACTCTAACCGGCCCGTAGTTTATTGTGTTTTGTAACAAACGAGATACAACGAACTATCCATTTAGAGATAGTTTGCTTGGACACCGTCGACCCAAGCAATGTGGTGCAAATGCCACAAAGAGTTACTCCAATTACGGTGTTGAGCTATCCTTTTGAGGTAATACCTCAAAGTCCTGTGGACATCCAATGTGTGGAGGAGAGCCCTCTATTGGAAGGGAAGGAAAATAAACAGAAAGGTCGACCGACTGGTTGAGGGTGAATTCTGAGACCACTTTCGGAAGAAACTTAGGATTCGTTCTGAGGGAAACCCTTTCCCTGTGGAAAACCAAATAGGGCTCTTTACACATCAGAGCCTGAAGCTCGGAAACCCTTCAAGCTGAGGTAACAGCAGCCAAAAAACAAACCTTCCAAGAAAGGTAACGCAGCTCACAATCCGCTGCTGGTTCAAAAGGAGGGAGGGTGAGTTTCTCCAACACAAAAAGGAGGTCCCAGGGTGGGATAGGGTCCCGAATGGGAGGTCTCATATGCAGAATTCCCCTAAGAAAGGTGCAGGCTACATCCAATTGTGCCAATGCTCTATCTCCCACAAGAGCATGATAGGCGGAGATTGCCCACATGTGCACCTTGATAGAGGAGTAACTCAGACCCTTATCATACAAGGTGAGGAGGTACTGTAAAGATGAGTTCACAGGGCGGGTGATGGGATCCAAATGCTGTGGCGATGCCCAAAGACAAAACGCACTTCTCATAACGTAGGCGGAGCGAGTAGAGGGCTTTCTTGCTGACACTAGGACTGCTGCCACTCAGGGAAACCCTGTATCTATGTTGAGCTACGTCCTGAAGCCAAGCATGTAGGTGTAAGGACCAAGATCCGGATGGACCAGCGACCTTGGTCCTGGGACAGCAACTGCAGCATATGGGCAGCGGAATTGGAGGTTCCATTGATAACGCTGCAGTAGTGGGAAGCAAATCTGCCGGAGGCCATTTGGGGCCACAAGGATCATTCGGCCCCTTCTGCCTGTAACTTCAGCAGCACCTCTGAATGAGAGGAAGGGCGGAAAGGCATAGAGAAACCTCCTGCCCAGCAAAGGGATAACGCGTCTGGCCAGAAAACTCCAGGCACGGCTCTCACAGAGCAGAACGTTGGTAGTTTGGCGCTGCGTGAGTGACACCAAGAGGTCCAGCTCTGGAAGACCCCACCTGTCAAGGGCTGGTCCGCCCACAGACTGTAGTACTCCCACTCGGCGCTCTGGAACGCGACCTGCTGAGGCTGTCGGCCAGATCGCTGAGGATGCCTGGAACGTGCACTGCTGATAGCCGAATGCCCCGCCTCCAGCGCCCAGTACCAGACTCTCATCGCCTCCTGCAAAGAGGATACGAATGAGTGCCCCTTGCTTGTAGATGTAAAAGACAACTGCTATGTTGTCTGTCTGAATTAGAAGACGGCCTGGCACCAGGTCCTCCTGAAAAGCCTGTGGGTGTAGAGGACTGCTCGCATTTCCAGCACATTGATGTGAAGGGACTGCCCTCGGTGACCAAACCCTTGTGTTCGAAGCCCAGGTGTGCCCCCACCCCAGGTCTGAGGCATCTGTTGTCAAGAGTTTGACCTGGTGGCTCGGACGAAAGCCCCTTTCTCTAGTTGCTGGGATCCATCCACCAAAGCAGAGTTCTCCTGATTGGCCCAGAGATCTTGACCGGGGAGTCTAAATCGTCATGGCTCTGGTCCCACTGCACCCTGAGCATCCATTGCGGGACCCTCATGTGGAGGCGGGCCAAGGGAGTGACAGGAATGGCCACCGCCATGTGCTCCAGTAAACTGAGGAGATGCAAGGCCAGAACTCGAGGAGTTATGGAGATCCGTTCTGCCATCTCCAGGCGAACTCCCTGTCCTGGGGAAGGAAGGCCATGCTCTGGGCCGGAATCAAGGATCGCTTCTATGAAGGCGAGCTTTTAGCTGAGCTCCAGGGACGATTTTCGAACGCTCAGGTGATACCCAGCTCTCAAACAGAGTATAAGTGTCTTCGAGGACTGCGTAAAGGCTTACTTTTGACAGGGCTGTAAGCAGCCAATCATCTAGGTAGGGGAACATGTAGTGCCCCATATGCCTTAGAGCTGCAGCCACCACTGCTAGGCACTTGGTGAAGACTCGTGGAGGCGGAAGAGAGGCGAACGGAGCACTCGAACTGAAAATGCTCCCTTGGAAGTGGAACCTCAGAAACTTCCTGTGGGGAGGATAGACCCCGATATGCATATAACAATCTTGCATGTCGAGAGAGCAGAGCCAGTCCCCCTGGTGCAGCAAGGGAAGGAGTCCTTGAAGAGTCACCATCCTGAAACTTTTGTACTCGATAAAGAGGTTTAGAGGACTGAGGTCCAGAATGGGATGAAGGTCCTGAGTCTTTCTTGGGACCAGAAAGAAGTGGGAATAGAACCCCTGCCCTTGCTGATGCACGAGGACCCTCTCTATTGCTCTTTTCTGCAAGAGGGTCTGGATCTCTCCTTCTATTAGTGGGATGTGAGAAGGAGGATAACGGGAGAGCTTTGGTGGAGTGTGCAGTGGAAACTCTGTGAACTCCAGCGTGTGTCCTCTCCTGATGATATCCAAGGTCCACTGGTCTGCGGTGATTGGACTTCCACCCTTTGAAATGAAGGAGAAGCGGCTAAACGGCTCCCTGGATCTTCCCGCGGAAGGGGGCGGAAGGTCGATGGGGCAGAGCCGGGAGTGGGGAGAGAGGCCAGGGAGGACTTGGGCCCACGGCAGGAGGTCCACCAGATTGCTGGTTTCCGGATCTCTCGCGAAGCCTCCCTCTCTGCCCCTGCTGGTTGCCACGGGCTGGATCTTGACTGCCTGAGGACTTCACGAAAAGGCCGTCTATGGTGCTGTCATCACTGGTCGTCCACGGTACATCTGGCGGACCGACCAGATCGACTTCCCCGACTCCTGGAGGCGGGAGATCAAGCCTCCGTCTCCTGCCCAAACAGCACAGGTACCCTGGAAGGCAGATCCTTGATACCGGCCTGCAGATCCTGGTGAAGCCGAGACTCTCAACCAGGCATGGTGCTGAGGCACACCCTGAGCGGCTGCCTGGCTGCCATGTCTGCAGTGTCATCTGAGCCCTCAGTACATGGGAGCCTACATCTGAGCCCGACTGGAGGAGGGCCAGGAGCTCTGCCTTTGGTCAGAGTCTGGCATGGTCTTCATCATCTCTAGTCCCCTTTCCCATATTGCATTCTGGTACTGTACCATATGTGTTAGAAAACTGATGGAACAGGTGGAGGCAGCATATAGTTTCTTTCCCACCTGGTCCAGGTAGCGAGACTCCGGGTCGGGAGGCTGGGAGCTGAGGTGCTTCGGTTGCCGGGACTTGTCATGGGCAGCCGTGATCACCGAAGAATCAGCCTGAGGGTGTTCTGCTAGAAAGGGTTCTGCCCTCGGAGCATATGCAGCCTGTCCGACTTTTTGGAACTGCAGGATTGAGGCCGGATGCATCCAGGTGGTTCTGGTAAGGTCCTGGAATGTATCGACTAAAGGAAGGATAACTAGAGGCTTTGCGCCTTTGCCTCAGGTACTTGGCCAGTCTCAGGCTTCCGGATCCAGGTCCTCCGTCCCACTGGAGAGCCTGGATGCCTCATGACGTCCATAAAAGTAGAATCGTCTGGGCGGCGAGGCTGGTCCTTCTCTCCCGGGAGCTTCAGACTCAGAGAGGAAGAGGAGGTAGACGGTGAGGATGACTATCCGACTTGGAATAGTCTGACCCGTCCTATGACCATGCCTTCGCTGGCGTTGGTAGCTAGGGACTGACATCGGTCTGAAGACCGACTCCAGTCCCTGGACTGGCGATGGAGCAGAGACCGACGTCGGGAGCGTTCTCGGCTGGAGCAAGAAGGGCTCCTGGAGCGTGACCTGGACCGACGTCGGTCACCCGAGTCCCAGAAGTGACGTCGGTGGTCCTGAGAGCCTGTGCGGGAACAAGCCCTGGAGGAAGGTGAAGGTTGGCGCTCCAGCGACTTCCTCGGGGAAGACTCACCTCCCGGCTGTGTTTTTTCCGCAGGGTCCGGTACCAGTGTCTGGGCCGGCGATGGGGAGGACCGCTTATGGACCTGCCCCAACCAAAAGGAAAAAAGATCCTTGAGCTCATCCTTGGTGAATATTTCAGCCGCTCGTTTCGGGAAGGAAGTCTCCGGAACATCGGGGTGCGAAGGAGAGCTCTCCTGAGGGCCCAGGGGGGAGGAGGACTTGGGCGACGGGGACGTCGGCTCTTCCGCGACTGTTCCCGCGTCCTTCGCCCCTTCAACCGGTGTCGGTGTAGGGACTAACGACGGGGTGCCGCCAGGGGGCGCCGGAGAGTCCTTGGTCTCCGGAGGCGTGCCTTTAGCAGGCGGCATCGGTGCCTTAGCAGGTGGGGCCGAAGCAGGCACCTCTAAGGGCTTAGCGATGACCCAGAGGGGTCACCTTGGCTTAGCCAGCTTTCCCCGACGGGCCGGCCTTAGCCTGAGTAGTCTTTGGGAGCCTCAGAACCCGAGGGACAGGCCTTTTAGAGAGGGCAGCGAGTGTGAGCGCGACCGTGACCGGGACCGGTGTCGGGACCGACTACGGTCCTTGCTATGGCGCTTTTCCTCTTTCCGCTTCCCCTCTGAGAAGTGCAGATCCATCTTCTGCTCCAACAGGTAGGCTTTAAGGGCCTTGAGGTGGCGGATGCGAGTCCGGCTGGTAAAGGCCTGGCAATCTGCACAGTTGGCGGTGTCATGGTCCGGGCCTAGACAAAAAAACGCACCGCTGATGGCCGTCCTTCGCTGGAATCTGCCTCCCACACTCACACTTGTTTAAGTGTTCAGGAGATACCGACGCCCGAGAAGACATCCGTCGATCTCGGCTGGGCAACGGCTGACGTCGGACTCGGCAACGGAGCTAAGAGCGAGGAAAAACGATGCTCAAAAGGCGGAAAAAAACAACCAACGGGCAGCGGACTGAAGTCGGGTACCTTAAGACGAGAAAACCTGTCAAAAACGAGAGAAGAATCTTGATTGCAGATCAAATCCACAAGGTTTTTTAGCTGCAACTGCAAGCAGAAGCTGTTCCTTCGACTTCACGCAGGACACGGCGGGAAAGAACTGAGGTGGAGCTGGGTCCGCCCCCTCTTGTACCCTGATCAATGTTAGGGCGGGGCCGGCGTCAGTTCCTGCTGTGTATTGCTGGCAGAAATTTCATCAGAGGGTCCTAGTGCCTGCGGCGTAGTCCTGATTGTAATAGCTTGCTGCAAGAGCTCCCACTCGAAGTAAGATCCTCCAACTCCTGAGAGGGACTCGTCTGAAGAGGAAGGTGATGAAGACTGGCTCCTACTAGGGTAGGGAGAAGCCAAACCATGCCTGGTAGGACTTCCTCCTGGAGCTGCTAATACCATCTGACCAGCTGGCCATGGGACCAACGCCGACTCAGGGACCGATGACAGAGCAGAGTCCAGCACCTGTCTCAAGAGGGGTGACGGCTGGAAGAGCATCTGCACCCAGTAGGAGACCTATGGCAGCAAGTAGACTTGCTCCTGGGCTGGGACGCGATGGCTAGAAGACCGTGAGCGTGTGCTGTCGGTGGTCTTCAGACCTAAACTGGGATCTGACCACCAGGGGTGAGTGGGACTTGGAAACTTTACGCCGCTCATCTGGAGGTTCAGTATAGGGCTTTAGGGGCTGAGCCCTGGTGTCTTGAATGTCCGGCTGGTCGGGGACCAGTGTCGGATCCAGCTTTGGGAGAGCCATGTCCTTCTTGACCTCGCTCCACCAGAAAGAAAAAAGCTCCACGAGTTCTTCTTTATTAAACACAGAGGCCGCAGTCCCCTTCAGAGGAATCAGTGAAGCCAGAAGATCCGGAAGAGCCTTGGGAGAAGACTCTGAGGAAGAGCCCTCCACAGTGGAAGACCTCGGGCCCAGCGACGGTACTGTGATCGGTGTGGACTCTTTCCGAGGATGGTCGGTCTTGGTATCTGTGTCTGGCACCACAGCAGGTGTCTTGGCCATGGCTGACTCAGGCTGGCTGACTTTAAGGGAGGGACTCAAAAGGTCTTAGCCAGAGTGGTCCCGACTTGGTCAGTGGCTTCCCGAGCCCTGGGTAAGGCCATGAGAGGCCTTCTTCAAGGGGCCGAGGCATGCACCAAGAAGAGGCCTTAGAAGCATCCACCGAGGCTGCAGAAACATGCAGCGCGCACCCTTCACCTTGGCCAGAGCGGCAGCAGCCTCATGGAGGCCAACGCTGTGTTTAAGGAAGCGGGACTTGGGCTGCTTTCTCCATGTTTCAGTGGTGTGAATGATTGGAACTGCCAGAGCCCGAAGATGAAGCCTTCGGTGGGGGGAACGGACCTGGACCGCTGGTGGGACCAGCTACGGTCCTTCTCACGGGACTTGTAGTGCAATTTATCCGATGCTTGGCCTTTTCCCTGGGAGAGCTCTGCATGACGTTCACCTGTTTTTCTAAAAGGTGGGCTTTCAGGGCCTTCAGGTGCCAGATCCTAGTCCTGCTGGTGAAGCCTTTGCAGATCTCGCAGGCTTGAAGGTCGTGGTCTGGGCCCAGACAGAAGACGCAGCCTTCGTGGCCATCCTTCGATGGGATCTGGTGGCCACAGGAAAATTTGGTCTTCTTCAGGCCGGAGGACGAGACCGACGACGGAGAAGACATGTGATGGAAACCATTTGAAAGAGGAGGAGAAATCCGAGGAGAACGACGGAGAAAAAACTACAAATTTCTATAAACTTTGCTAGAACTGCTGAAAAACACGTGGCAAGACTTCCCCGTTGAGAGCGGATCTGCAGCGGGAAAGGAACTGAGGTGGAGCTGGGGACCTCCCCCTTTTATGGCACGACTGACATTGGGGCAGAGCCAACATCAGGGGGCAGGCCCTGCTGGGTACTGCTAGCTAAGATTTTTCAGGTGGTTCCTAAGGCCTGCAGCAATAGTCCTAATGGTAATAGCTTGCTGCAAGAGCTCCCACTCGAAGTAAGACCTACTGTTATGGTAAGTATGTAACTGTTCTATCTTCTTTGAGGATATCTCTTTCATCAGGCCAAACATATGGACGAGTACCAAGCAGCTGTGCCCGTGACCAGTCCCTCCAGGTCTGAGAAAGTAGGCCTTGAAGCACAGCTAGGCTAAAACCAGCCCTTTTTCGAGAGACAGTTTCCAGACTGTAGTGTTTAGTGAAAGTGTGGACAATACTCCAGGTGGCAGCTGCACAGATGTCTGCAGCAGACACATTTCTGAAACAAGCAACAGAGGTCACCATGCTTCTTGTGGAATGACCATGAACCACCCTAGGAAATGCCTTACCATCTTTCCTATAACAGAAAGTAATATAATACTGCAACAGTTTCGATGGTTCCTTTGACGACATACAGGTACTTGAAAATCACTGTGAAAGTGATTACTTTTTCTATAAAAGAAAATAAAATGGTGGCTAGTGCAGTGGCAGTTTCATCAGCAGTCTGACGAGTATGGTCGACAGTGCGGAAAGAACTGAGGAGAGGAAGGGCTGCCCACATTTATGTAGCAGACAACATTGGACATCATCATAGGTGGCCCCTGGGTGACTGCTTGTAAAAGTTTCCATGTGGTCCTAGTGCCTGGTGGCTTATAGTTCCATTGGTGTGGCCTGATGAAAGAGATATCCTCAAAGAAGATCTATCGCCAGAAACTGATGGAATTCAAACCTGGGTCTTCTGGTTCTCAAACCACCAGACCACATGGCCTACTATGCATGTTAATGACATTGCCACCAAGATTTTGTAAAAAAATTAAGAGGGTGATTTTAAATTATCAAAATAAAAGGTTACACAAAGCCTCGCTGTTACAGAGGCGAAGCGCTGGGGTGCAGTTCGTATCTCCTGTAAATCTTGTCACTTTATGTAAATAAATTGCACTTTTGCAGCAAATTTCTTTTCTGTTGCTTTGTGTGCGCTGTACCTGTGTTGTCCCTATTGGGTTCATATTGGAACATGGATCTCTGTTGCCAAATGCTGACCTATACTATTTATAATTTTTGGGAGGGACATTAAATAGCTTAAATTTAGATTTCAGATACCTTCTCTCGCAAGTCACGAAGAAGCCGCTGTCTTTCAATCCTGCAACATCTGATCCGTTTTTACAGACTCCTAATAACTTTCTAAAAGATGTGTCTAGGATGTTAAGGGGTCAAAGGTCAGCACCATCTGTACTGCATGCAAAATAAAGCATGTAATGCCTCAATTTAGCTATTTAACCTCATCTAACAAGGTTGAAAATGTTACAGATAAAGGACGCCATATTGCAATACGATACCTACAGGCTTTCTTTGTTATTTTACTACTTTAATGATGTACATACTTAAGGTAAATACCTAGCAATCCCTTGCCCAGATTCTCTATTTGGCTAAGACTAGTTACATGTTATGGGGGAAAGAGATTCAAGCAATGTGACTTGATCAAATATTCTAGTGTCCTTGCCATCTCACATCACATGGACAAAACCATGGTTGTGGTTTTTGCAGCCCAGAAGCCCCCTTCCCCGCAGCAAATCATAATGACCTCACCTTCATAAATCTTTTAGAATGGGAACCATCAATGATGCTTAGCAGCAATACATGTCTGCTGATCACAAAACTAGATAAACTAGAAGAATAGTAAGGCTAAATGGTGGGAACCTAGTTGCCATTACTGACACTTGGTGCTCCAAGGAAGTTCCTGTGCTCCCCATGTCGCTGGGTCCCACCTCCAAAGGAAAGACTAATCTGATAGATTTGGTGGTGGCATTGCCTGTTACATCAAAGACAGCATTGCCTAAGACTTGACAACATAGAAGACTACATTAACCATGGTTATTTCTCTCCTTTAAAATGAATACCAAGGGTATTCTTGGTATTCAACTCACTCATTATTTGGGTTCTTTATCACCCTTCTGACGCCACCAAACAGAAAACAAAAACTCTCAAACCCACACTTGACAAACTGATGTCACTCCAGCCCTCTGCAAGTATTATAATCACTGGTGACTTCAACAGTCAATTTCCTTAAGACCCCAGACTCAAACTGTGGACTCCCCACACCAGTAGAACTGCAGAACCTCACCTTTCATCACCAATATGCCCTGCCTCTTTGAAGGTCAGAAGATCAGACCACAGAGTCATCCTGGGGAAACCAGTACACTACACCAAAGCCCCCCCAAGTCTAATGTGGAAGACAGACAGATTTGGACAGCACTGAAGAAAAACAAAGCAAGAACACATGACCTCCTAGCAACAAAGTTATTTGGTATGGTCAGCTGCAGGAATCAAAACTCCAACCAGTTATGGAATAGCCACTCCCTCATCATATTTGTTGTTATACATCAAACACTCCCAATAAAGAAAATCAGTATATGCGACAATACAAAAGGCTGGATAACACCACACTACAAAAAACCCACAAGAAACAGAATTTTACAGTAAAAAAAACAGCCTAGGCCCACCATTTTTTTGTTCAGTTAAGTAACTGTCACTCGACTTTTCCCCCTTAGTTATTCTAACAATACCCATGTGGCTATCCTGCCCTCTCATGAAACCTTTAACCGAGTCAGCATTGACCAACCCCCCACACGCAGACAGTTCCACCTGCCCACCAACCTCTCTATGAAAAAATATTTCCTTACATATTCCTGATTCCTCCCCAACTGTTCACAATTACAGAAATGTAGAAATTTACAGGCAGAAAAAGACTCTCAATCCTGAAGTCTTCCTGCTCCTTACTTTAATCCTTACCATTCTAGCACTGTGCAATGCTCCCCACTTGGAGATCTACTTTGTTTACTGAGTAACCCTCACTCAACCCTTTTCTCCCCTCTGTTATTTTCACCCTACCCATTTGTATATTACACCTTTTGAAACCTGTAACTGTTTAGATGTCTACTATCTCCATTGGTGAGCGGTTCCACCGTCTCACCACCCTATCCATGAAGTATTTTCTCACATCCCTCTTGAATTTCTCTCCCACCAGTTAATAGTTATGTCCTCTTGTGGCAGACCTTCACATTGCCTTAAAAGTTGCTGACAATCCACCATGTGTATTCCCTTCAGATATTTGAAAGTTTTAATCATATTCCACCCCCCTTCCCTTCTGACATCCAGGAGCACATATTCAGGTCAGCCAGTCTTTCCTCATAGGGCCTTCCCCTGCTGCGTATGGTTTTGGTTGCCTTCCTATGGACCAAATCATAGCGATCCTTGTCCTTTTTAAAGTGAGGAATCCTGAATTCCACACAGCACTTTAGATGCTACCTCACCAAGGATCTCTGGAGTGGCAGACTCACTTATTTCCTTCTGCTAAGAAAGGACCTGCCTATGCACCCTAGCATCCTGACAGCATTCCCATAGTCCTTACTGCACTGGGCATGGTTCTTGAGGTTGCCATTTGTGGTAACCCCAGGTCCCTTTCTGCTGAGGTCTTGACTAACATAACCCCTCTCACCAATTCAGTACAATGTTTTCAGGTTCTTTTTCCCCATGTGCATGGCCTTGCACTTTTTAGCATACATCTGAGTTGCCAGATCTTTGACCACTTTTCTAATTTATCCAGGTTCTCTTTCAGGTCTCTGATCACTTCCTCACTGTCCCCCTTGCCACATACAGTAGCTTTGTGACATCTGTGACAAGGTATATTTTTACTCAGACCTCTTTTTCAGTGTGACACATAATTAGATTGAAGGCACAGGACCAAGACACCCGACTCCTGGGGCACCCACATGTCACATGCTAAACTCAGGTGACTTCATTCAGAACTACCCTTTAAGTACTTTGCCTAACCAGCTCTCCATCTATCTTGCTATGCTATCTCCCATCCACAAGTTGCTCAAATTCTTCAGAAGACATCTATGGGGCACGGAGTAAACTGCCTTGCTGTCATCCAGATACAGGATGTCCACCACCATGCCCCTGTCAATTTGCTGAGATACTGTGTTGAAGAATTCTAGGAGGTTCATTTGGCAAGACTTCCCTTTCATGAAGCCATGCTGTTTACTGTCCTGGAGACTGTGATTCTCCATGAAGTCTACCAAGTACGCCTTAGTAATAGTCTCCAGCAGCTTCCCACGATGGGGGTTAGGCTGACTCATCTGCCTGCAGCTCCACTACCCCCACTTTCATGCGGAGACACATCTTTCCAATCAATGGGGACCATACCTGTCACTAGCGATAGTTAAACAGGATGGCCAAGGGTGCTGCTAGAGCCTGCCCCACCTCCCTGAGCACCCAGGGATGCAGCCCATCAAGCTCCAGTGACTCCTCCCCTTAACCCTCTCAGACCCTTGAGCACGCTGTTCTCAGTATGTGTTACCATCTTAGTCTCCTCCCAGCTTCAATGCTGCATTCCAGCAGTTACCTCCTTTTCAACCATGAAGACTCCGCAGAAATATTCATTTAGTACACCTGATTTATGCTGGTTTCCCTTCACCCATACACCCCTCTTCTTCAACCTTTCAATTCCCCCTTGTTTTTCTTCTTTTCCTACTTAAAAAAGGCCTTGTCACTTTCCTTCACTCCGTCTGCTATTATGAGTTCTGCTGTAGCCTTAGCCCTCCCTCATTGCATTGCCAGTCTCTTCAATTTGCTAAGGTAGAGCTCCATATTTGCCTCCACCTAACTGGCTTTATACCTTCTAAAGGTGAATTTCTTGGCCCACACTGCTTTCCCTAACTCTCTGAAAACTCAAGTAGGATTTCTGTGCCTCTTTCCCTTCCCAGCCTTCCCAAGGCGTGCCTCAGATACATCTTGGATCCCCTGTTTGATAGTGTTCCATTTCTTTTCCACCCTCTCTAATTGGTCTAAACCTTTGACCCTTAATCTAAGCTTTTTTTTCCACTCTCTTAAAGTCTTCCCTTTTAAAGTTCAGGGCTAGCATCTGGGACCTCTGCTGCTCGACTTTGAGAGCTATGTTGAACCATACCATGTTGTGGTCACTTGGCACAAGAGAATATTCCACTGTTACTTGCCCTATATTGTCCCAGTTTGACAGAACTAGGTCTAGAATGGCACCATCCTAGTCCGCTCTTTTTACATGCTGTGTTATGAAACAGTGCTGGTAGGCATACACAAGCACTTGGCTCCTTGTGCTTCTTGCCCCAGGAATGTGCCAGTCCACATCTGACATGTTGAAAACACCTACCAGGAAAATCCCTTCTCCTACCACTGCCTTTCTTCTTTTTTTCTTTTAATTCAGATTTTTCTGTTTTTCTCATTTTTCTCTCATTGTCCTGGAACCCAGCACACAGCAATGCATGCATGTGGAGGCGCACATGCGCCCCACGGCACTGATTATGGACCCTTCCATCCCACCCTGGCTACTGCCTGGGCTCCCTATGGCTTGGTGCTACCACCCATCCTCCACCGGGTGACAGCCAAGAGCTGGGGAAACCCCACATCCATCCCTGGGAGAAGAGAGCTGCCTTGCGGCAACTCAATCCAGCTCCTCACCCTCCCCCCTCGCTGACTCCTAATGGCCCAGGTTCATTCCCGAACCCGGGTTGCCAGCGTGGCATGAGGTGTGGCATCCAGCACCCCAACCCTCAGTGCCACCGGGCCGATCACTACCTTTCCAATCTTCTGTTAGTGCCCTGTCCATCTCTTCCAACCGATTTTGAGGGCTGTATGCTTCCATCATCCAGAGGTTCTTCCCCCACCATCAACTGAACCCACAGGGATTCCACTCTTCCCCATCCCCTTGTCTTTCATCGCCCCAATACCCTCTCTGGTGTACAGCACTATCATGAACAGACCATAGCCAGTGATCATGGGGTCTCAGTCATGGCTGAATGTTGCCCTCTATCCCCTTCTTTTCTGAATAGACCATAGCTGGTGACCATGAGGTCCCAATCATGGTTGGATATTGCCCCACATTTCTGAAACGGCCATTATATCAGGCCTATCTTCTATTTATACAGCCTAGGGGTTGCTCATTTTGTTACCAAAGTTTTTGGCATTTATGCATACAACCTTCCTGTTTTGCTCCCATACCTGTCTGTTGAACAGTCCTTCTTTGCTCACGGCTTGTACCTTTTTGCATCCTCTATCTCCCTCCCTAATAACAGACAGCATGCATACAAAAATTACCAACTCCCCTTACATAGACATCTATGCAAAATGACACACAGGGAAATCAGGATACTGAAGAAGAGGTACGGTCAGATCCCAATTGAGCAGCTTCTTCACAGTGACATAAAAAAACTAGCAGTGCAAAGTCAAAACCTTAACCAACTCCAAATTTCAATGATCCAACCCTTTCATCAGCTTTCTAAAGGAAAATCCCAACTCAACATGATCTCACCATGCAACACCATAAACAATTCAAGAAAATGGTCACTATCCCATCCTGTCTGACCCCTGTCCCCAGAAATTCCTGAACGCGTCCTCTCAGTGGTCAAAGAAATCAAACCCATGTTATCAAACCTCAGCACAGACAAGGCACAGATGAGATCTCTTTTTGTGTACGGAAATTTGGTACTCCAGTCCTCCTTACTCTTCTTACTTTTACACATATATTCACTTTTCAACACAACCATCATAGGTGACTAGATCTCCAGTTACATATGTACAACCATTTCTTAACAAAAAACAAAACAAAACAAAAAAAAAAACAGCAAGTCTCCAACTTTTTGTCTGACCTCTGAACCAGTCTCATCACAGCGGTCATCTTAAAAGTCTTTGCAAACATAACCAGCAAAAACATCATACAATCCATTTCAGGTAACATCAACACATCCAGTTTGGTAATATTAAGGGTGTCTAAACCATGGCGCCCACTGGGAACTTTTAAACCACATCCTTGCTGCTGAAGAAGAAGATGAGATCACAAGAATCCTCCTCATCGACGGTAAATCCTTCAATAGGATTGATCACAACATGCTCATGAGGAAACCTCAGTTAATTGGTGCACACTCTGCCAACCATACAAAAGTCAATGCCTTTCTAGGAGACTGGCAACAGTGTATCAAAATATGTCATTTCAAAATCCATCTGGAGTGGCGATATCCAATAGGAACTATTCTCAGCCACCTAATGTTTTAATCTCGATTAACAATATGACCACTCTCAACCAATCAGTGTTCTACAGTGGCAGTCATGAAGAAGTTGCCTCTTGCTGTAGTATGCCTTAAGTTTTTCCAGCTAATTGGTTTAAACTCCATTTAGATGGAATTGTTGCAGCATCAAACTTTCCTTGCTACTGTACTCACAGCAATGGAGTGATCACTACTGTACTTTGAAAACACTGCAATTTGGTTAGGTTTCTGAGCCCACTCAAACAAGCACCTTCAAACTCAGCTGGACACCTGTCATGGGCAAAGTAGCCTGCCTATCAAGCATCTCTCAGAGAATGGCGCTCATGATATGCAAACCCACAACAACCCTCCACCCCTACGGAATTTAAGGGAAATTTAAGAAATAAGAAAAAAAATCCAAACTACTTAGCCTCATCTTCTTAGATGACATAATATAGGACAAATGCATTGCCCATATCAATTCAAATGTCAGCAAATGGTTATACTACCTCAATATGCTGAATTACGCTGACCTCCATGAAAATACACAACTGAATTTGTACAAATTCACTGGACCCTTGTTTAAAAATACCACTCTTATATGGCATTGTTCTCTCACCAACTCAGATTCTGAGACCCTTGAAAGAAATATAAAAAAGGGCCATGCGAATCATATAGCAGGAGCCCAGTCATTCCACTAATCTATCGCACTCAAACCTCCAATGCCTGGACCTTTGGAGGATTGCCCAGTGCTGCAAACTCTTCAAAACAAAAGGCAACTTCCAATCATAAAGTTAACCACCTCATATTAGTATACTATATATATAACTACAACACCACAAGGAAAACCCTGCACTGCACAAAGAAAGCAAGGACAACCAAGTTTCACAAAAGCGCATCCCCTGGTACAGCATATCAGAGCCTTTTACCACTATTCATTCTACCATCACCCACAATGAACCCCAGATCACCACTCACACACTTCCAGCAGATCCACTGTTTATACAGTGCCCTCACCTGCTGTCGTATGTAGTGTTGTTCCCAATTCACTATATGAAACAGCCCCCCATCAATGTTTCCCTATAGAGCAGTATTACTTGGAATGCACTGCCTGTAATATACCAAATGTTCTGTCTTTGTTGTTAATTGTGCTGTGTTTGCACTACCTGCACCATATAATTTATTATTGCTTGAATATTCTAACATCCCTACATCTTCAGTACCTCGTGGAAGGTTTGCCAACTAAACTAATCTCAAGTCTTATATGTATGTTAAGTATTTTCATTCATGAATAAAAAATAAAGAAGAGATTCCCCCCCCATGCTGTACCACACAGCCTGCCAATCACTTTGGCTCCTGTTTTATTTGAAAATTACAGTTTCTTCTGACTGATGGCTGTCTACATTACAGGCAATTAACTTTTTATAAGACATTAGGTACGACCTAGAGTTTATTTATGTAAGAAGCAAACACTTTCACCCTAAATTGCAAACTCGGCTGAATGTCAACTAGGCTTTGAGTGCACAGAAATTTTTTGGTAGCTGTACTGCAGTCATCTTATCTGTATGTAATATGATCTATTATTTTTAAAAAAAGCATTTAAAGGGTTAAAGCAAAAAAAAAAAATTTCTACTGTAGAGCAACAGCGTCTAAGCTTATTTAGGCTGCACCTTCAGCGTGCTCCATAAAGAAGGAAGTCCAGGCAATGGCCTTTCACATGACATCATAAAATCCTAATTTATCACCGGCCACCAAACATCTAGAAAATCATAACATCCTTTCAGGAAAACCATTTGGAAAATAATCAGATTTACTTTGATGAAAGCTTTCTGTGCTGGAGTCCAGGTCCAATGCTCCTTGTAGCCTTTTACAAGAACTGTTTGTAACAAGTGTGCTGATGGTAGCTCTCTCTCTCTCTCTCTCTCTGGCAAATGATGCTTTTGGCTCTCCTCACCCTGTGCTTATCAGTAGGATGGTTGGCATTTAACTATCCTTAGAGAAAAGACTTACAATTAAGATCACATCCTTCATATCTAACTGTTCTGCTTTGGTATTTCAGTGCTTTACAATCTGTGTAAGACACTGGGGCCTGTAGGACCACTAAACTGACTCTGATCAACTCCCAAATGGCTCCTTTATATTATAAACGTATGACCGGGAACCTTGCAGTCTGATTGGCCAAAAAGCAATCCGTATTCAATGATCATCACTCAGAAACTTCACAGTTACAAAGTAAAAACATATTATGGTTACTAATATGGTCTATAGGCAGCATAAGGTCAAGGGGCCCATCCAGATTGTACTCCACATCTCAACAGTAGAATTTCAGGCCACCATCCTTCATTATTACTTTATCAGTTCTCTATCTTTTAATGCCCCCGTGTTACTCCAGCACCATCTTTCTTCAGGAACTCCCTGGCACAAACTAACCCAAACACATCTTACCAGCTAATGCTTGTACCTTCCATGGAACCTTGGCTTACCCCAGGTGGGGACAGAAGTAGAGGAGCATTTATTTATTTTTACTTATAGAGGATTCAAAAATACCTTTGAGTCAGAGACTCATTTTCAAAGGTTCCATGTCAGTACAGGTGAAAACAAAGAGGACAGTATGGTGCAATACAGAAATAGAATAACAAGCAAGCAAATTATTTACAAATATGCAAGTATTAGCCACAACAACTCTGTTCAGTGAAGATCCAGATGAGGGCTAAAGGGGGCTATTAGAGTGTGAGTGTGTGTGTGTGTGTGTGGGGGGGGTTACAGCAGGTCTAGGTCAATGGAATATAGGGGGGAGTTCCCTGTTTTGTCAGGAGAGGCTGCTGGGGATGCAGGGACTCAGATGTTCTGTGGTCCATCATCAGTCATGCTGGGGCCCATTTTATGAGTTTCTTTTCCCTGCCCCCTAAATATTAGAATGTGTGGTGCTCATGTGGAAGCAAGCCCACAGACATACCGACCAAAAGCCTGGCAGATATCCACTTTCTTGCCTTCCCTGTGATACCATCTGTGGTCACCCAGAAACTAAGCAGCCTGAGGGTGGGGGGAAAGTGACAAGCTGGGTATCAAACTGATTAAGAGATAGGAGGCAAAGGGTGGTAATAAACAGTAGCCATTCAGGTGATAGAAGAGTGACTAGTAGGGTGCCACAGGGTTCGGTGCTGGGACCAGTCCTCTTCAATGTCTTCATAAGTGACACCATGGAGGAGCTTGAGGGTAAGGTGCAACTGTTTGTGGATGACACAAAAATCTGCAACAGGGTTGATACTCAGGAAAGGGTGGAGAGAATACAAAGGAATCTGAGGAAAGTAGAGAAATGATCTGGGGGTGCCACCTGGGTTTCAATGTCAAAAAGTGCAAGACTACACACTTAGGGCAGCAGAACCCAGGGGCTGTGCATAAGATGGAGGGAGTGGAACTTACAGTCACCAAGCAAGAATAGATCTAGAGGTCATCTTATCTGATGACCTCAGGGTAGTTGGGCAGTGGGAAAAAGCAGTGGGAAATGCTAGCACGATGCTGGGGTGCATTGGGAGGGGGATTTGTAGCAGATGGAGGAAATGGTACAGCCACTGTATCGTTCATTGTTGAGGCCCCACCTGAAGTACTGTGTCCAGTTCTGGAGGCTGCATCTCCATAAGGACATTGAAAGAGTTAAGCCGGTACATAGAAGGGCAGCCATAATGGTGTGGGGGTTGCACCAGAATCTGTGAGGAAAGGTTGCAGTACATCAACATGTACCCCCAGGAAGAGTGGAGAGAGAGAGAGAGGGGACATGATTGAAACCTACAAGTACCTCACAGGAGGCAACAAGGTGCAAGTGGAAGGTCTATTTCAGAGAATGGAAGGCACTAGAACAAGGAAGGCATGCAATGAAGCTAGGCAGGGGAAAGTTTAAGAGAGATATTCGGAAATACTTCTTCATGGAAAGGGTGGTGGATGACTGAAACAGCCGGCCAGAGGAGGTAGCGGGGGCAAAGACTGTGGGGAGCTTCAAACATGTGTGGGCTAGGTACAGGGGCATATCAGGTAGATGAATAGGGGAGGGAGAGCGACACCTATGACCAACTAGGGTCAGCGGTGACAGAATTGGCAGGGACAAGGGGCAGACTGGATGTGCCTAAATGTCATTTTCTGCCATAAAATCTCTGTTTCTACGTTACAGGTGGTAGCAACCGTCCCTCCCCAGAGGACATCCTCTGGGACACTCAGTCCACCTCTACCTGACGACCGAGGTTCATTTCAGAACCCAGGCCACCAGCATTGTCAGTGGTAGCTCTGCTGCTGCCTTGAAGGGCCTGCTTCAATTTTTAAGGTTTTCTTATGTACTATCCACCACTTATTATGTGTCTTCACTGAGGTATAATAGCAATGAAGTCCTCCACTAGTCCACATCAGGAATTATAAAAATGGTTTCTGAACTACTGCAATCTCATTGGCTACCTGTATTCTGAGACTCCTACATTATTCTCTGTTAAACTGTCATATACATTCTTATCACAATAAGTGGCAGAGCCAGGTTTGGGAGCATTTGGGAGTCGGGGGGAGCCATTCATGTTAATCACGGGCTCCACAATGGGCACTAAACAGTGAATAAAGATGGTGGTGGGGCACCACTACTCACATTGAGGCAGCCAGGAGGGACGACTGCCCCCAGCCCCCAGCTCCGCCCACTGATCACAATAGTGTATGAACTATTTTGAAAAATAGCAGCATTCCATCTACTGGTACTGCTGAATGGCAGTAAAATGCATTCTGACATTCTGAACCAGCATTCTTGGGATGATAAAGGACTACTTTATTAAAAGCTACCTCTCAATGAGGAAAACATTCAAAAGGTATAATCTTAACAATTTTAAATTTCATTTTAATTATAGCAATAAGGCAGTCCCAGAGGTTAGATGATAATTAACTTAGGGGTAAAGTGGCAGTTAGCTATGCAACATGCCACTTTATTATAGCCTCCTAGTAGGCGATTAACAAACTGGTTAATCTAATCCCCGGTCATGCCATACTGCTCAATTATCATGGAATACAGACCAGTATGGGATATCAGAACCACTGCTCTGCTCTAGTGGTATTCATTACAAAGCCAGTTCATATTCCATGATAATGCCCACTGTGTCTCTTCTTATTACGTAACAGTATGTTACTATAAAATAGAAGGGTTATAAAGACTGAAAAAAATATATTCCATATAGGGAATACTTTAAAACAATGGTTGGAATGGAGCAATATAATTTGCTGACTGCGTATAAAAAAGGATTATGTTAATGATGGGAAACTCGCATGTGGAGGCATTCCAGGAGTGGAGTTTCTTTTGTAAATCAAACCTTATGGGCATAATGCACTTGGCTTTTCCTTGTACCGCATGATTCCTCTCAGGTTAGAAGGACAGATGGTAACCTTACCCCCTGGCTGTGCCTTAAGGTATCATTCTTAACACATAAATATGTCAAATATTTCAGGTAACCTGCACTGGATACTTAAAGCAACAGTATGGCAAAAAAAAAGATGGTCAGAAAATGTCATCAGCAGTTAGCACATACAAACATATCAGCATGTGCATTGTTATTTCCATTTTATTTCATTCCTGAAGTGTGATATGTGATTTTAAAGGTTTTACAAGCTTTTGCTCTCTTGACATACATAATACAATAAAACTAAACATTTTGGCATGGCACTCTGCTATTCACATCACAAATGTGTTCAAGCAGCATTCAGACACATAGAATAGTTATTTACAGCAATTTGTTATTCATGAATATCTTCTCCATAGAGCCAAACACTTTGGTCCTAGAGCCAGAGGGTGCCCATGACAACCAGAATATTTGGGGTCAGCAGTCGCAGTACCTTGAGCACCAATGCATTGCATTATGTGCACACAAAACACATATAATGGTTCTGTCTGCAACTGCCTCTGTAGCTTTCTCACCAAGGGGGACAGCAAATTAACTACTGTTAAAACGTAGAAATCCTAAAAACTAAAAAGGTGTATGATAGCTCACCAATCCAGCCATAAGGGATAACGACAAGTGTCTCCACAGTCCATACCTGTCTGAGGAGGGTGGGAAGATTATTAATATGAACAATTAAAAGCAAACGTGAGGCCAGGGATGGAAGGTGGGTGAGCCCATGTGGCTCTGTGGAGAAGATATTGTTAAAGATCAAGAAATATGGTAAGTAACCTTCCTATCTTTCAAGAATCAATCTTCTCCACAGAGCCACACTCTTGGTCGATACACCAGCAGTGTGTGTGTGTATATATATATATATATATATATATATATATATATATATATAAATAAAAAAAAAAGACTAGGAGGTTGAAGGATACAGGACTCAGGAGGACAGCAGACCCTGCAATACAGTCAATCCAGAGTCAGCATGCCTTCTGGAGCAAACATCCCAGGCATAGTATTTTGTGACAGTATAACCACACTACTCAGGTAGTGGTCCCACATATCTCTGAAATAGGGACCAAGCAAAACAAAGCCACCAATGTAGCCACTGCATGAAGGGAAAGGGCTCGGACAGCCCTTTCCAACTGCTGTCCTGCCAGGGTGTAACAGTGCTGAAGACAACTGACCATCTAGCTCAACAGACACTATTTGGAGGTGTGAACTCCCTTCTTACTGGGATCAAAGAGACAAACAGCTGGGAAGCTTGTTAGTAGTCCCTTATGAGGTAGAAGTTAAGAATCCTTCCAACATCAAGAAAATGTGGTAAGAATTCCCCTGGATTCTCCAGCTTGGGATTGACAATTGGAAGCACTAGTGACTGGTTGAGATGGAACTCTGACATGACCTTGGGCATAAATTTAGGATGTGTCTGGATTACAACTCTGTCCTTTTCGAAGACTGTGTGAGTGAGGTCCATCACCAGGGCCTGTACGTTGGACATGTTGCCTGCTTAAGTTAATAGTCACTAGAAAAGCTGTTTTCCAGATCAGGTACTTCATCTCAAAAGTAGCCTCAGGCTAAAAGGGCTTGCATGTGAGCATGTCAAGAACCAGACTGAGGTCCCAACTGGCAGGCTTTTTTTTTAAACAAGGGTCTTAAAAGCAGAATTCTCTTAGAAACCTTCTGAGAGGAAGTTGTCCATGGGAGGTCACTAACCAATTCATTGATATGCAGAGATGGCCAACAAATGGGAAGGATGCTGAAGACCAGGAACAGAAAGATCCAAAAGACAACTGCCATAACACTTGACGGCGACTGCATACTGCTTGTCATGATTCAGCATCTCATCTATTTTGACCCTCAAGTCCTTCTCTTCCTACACTGCAGCAAGAGGAACCCCACATAGTGGGCAGGTTCTGCCTTTGCTTTTTCCTCCTCAAGTGTTGCACCTTGCATATGTCTGCAATGAATCCAAGAATACAGGTGTGTCTGCCCAATTGGGCAGCTTGTTTAAGCCCTCCTGATATTTGTCCCCATACTCAAAAAAACTCCACCACTCTGGCCAGCTAATATAGTTACCCTTAGTTAAGAAGAGTGGAGTGACTTGAAATTTTAGTTGCTTTAGTTATGCCAATGCTAATTGTAATACTGGAGATTAACTACTTCTATTAACAGTCAATGACCATGGACGGAAACTGAATTTTGGATAAAAGATTGCCTGTATTAGGCCTCAAAGACTGGAAACCACTGCCTGTTGTGTATTACAAGCAGTATAACTGCTTGAGCATTTAACTCTGAACTACTCAAATCCTGGCATCTTGAAAGTGATGGTCTAGTGGCATGTTTATTTAAATTTAGTAAGCACATGCAAGAAAAAATGGTTCCAATAAATATCTAATGTAATCTATTCTGTTTCTCTCTTCTGTAGTCAGTTAAGAACAACCATTGAAACAACAGGTACAGGAGCGCTATTGGTTTGTGTACGTAATCTTTTACAGATGAGATTAGAAGTATGCCGAAACAAGTTAAAGATATTGTGTATTTAAGATATACATGTAATCATGTATGTAAATTCTTTATCCTGACACTGATAACTATAAGAGGTTTTTAATATCAGTTTCCTTATTTTTATAGAACAAAGAAAAATATACAATCATAGTACTGGCAACTATTTGAGCAGAGAGAGAGAGAGAGCTACAAGGTTGGTATCATAAGAGATAACATTTTTATGCTCATTTGAGAACAGTAAACTGGACACATGATGGGTGAAATATGTACAAATATGAAGAACGAAAACATTCAAGAATTATAATTATTTTTATTGTTATATTGTTCCTCAGACTATGTAACAAAAAAACAGCAAATAAGAATAACCGCATTTCAGTGCATATTCAAACTGGTATGTAGCTATAAATGTTTGTTGCTAAAATAGGTGCTGGAATAATTTTTATGTAAACAATAATTGAAATGGATTCTTAATTATGGTATATGTTTTATTTACAGTCCCTCAGAAGAAGCCAGATAAGGTGAAACACGGGGAATATTAAATAAATGAAACTTCAAAAAGAAAATATATGGTGTATTGGCTTTTTGGCCTAGAGCAGACAAGGGCAAGCACCACCCAAAACCTGGCTTTAAAAGTAAACAAAAGCAGTTTTGCTTGAGACTCAGTCTTACTGAACTCATGTGCTTGCTATTGGTGGGACTCAGGTTTAATGCTGAAGTCTGGGTTAAAACTGAGAAGAGTCATGCAATCCCCGAAGAATGAGCTCTGGGTGTAGGAAGGAGCAACCATCAACACCACTGCTTGGTTATCCCCTGTTGGTATGGGGGATGGAAAGCCAAGCTGCAGCAGCACCATTCGACTGATGTTACCTGTAAGGTCTCCTTAGACCAGAATGTTGTTGTGGTCCACATAAATTCTACTCCATGCTGCCCAGTATTCATGAGACTGAGTGTCCAGCATGGAGGTAGCTGAGGCAGGCCTCAGTGTAGACAGTAACTGCAGGGTTCAGCTACATTATTTAGTGGGAAAGAATTAAAGGTTTTATTATCTTTTGATGTCTTCTTGCAGACGTGAGTCTGCTGGTGAGCTCTGAGTGGGTGGTGGGAGGGGGGTATATTTCTGGAGAGCGGGGGGTGTTGTTGGTTTGTTATTATTTGTTGCTTATATTTATCTCTGTCACTTTCTGTTCAGCATCATGGATCCTGTGATGTGTTATCGTTGTTGAAAACTTAATAAAGTTCAGTTAATTGGAAAAAAATTTAGTGGGAAAAAGTCTGCACCCAGCATTTCTTTGAGGGTTTGATCAGCACAGCAGACAGGGACAGTGTTCACTGGCACATACCAGGTCTCATAATGTAAATGCAGCTTAATGGCGCGACGTATGCGAAACAGACCTGTAAGCTCTCCGTGTTGGACCCCCTGGAGTTAGAATCCTTGGTGGGGGGTCGGGGGCACAGCCCCGTAGTGGGGGTGTGAGCCCAGAGCCCCCATAGAAAGATAGATATTAATGGATTGTGCAAAGCGATTATTTTGCACTACATTCTGCCGCAGTCGTATTGACCCGTGCCGCTCACTGGAAGGCAATGAACGTAAGTATGCTTGGGTAAAGGGAAAGTGGGCAATGAAAACTTTAAATTTTTGGCTATTTAAAACTTATTTAACCAGGGCCACCCAACAACTCAGTGGCAGTGTGATGCTCTACCTTATCGGATAACATGTGTTCAGGAGCAGATCCGAAATATTTGCTAATTGGTGGAAGGCTGGGAGGGGATGGTGCCATGCTTGAGTAACAGAGCAACTCTCAGGTGGACAGCCAAGGAATTTACTCCCCTGCCAAGGGCATACTGTGCATAAATTAGGCTGACACAAAAGTTGGTGCAGTGCCGGGGAAATGAAAGGGACATCAAGGATAAAGGAAAGAAAACACCAGTGGAAAATAATGGCGGCCTTCAGGGTGACAGCAGTGGAATTTTGGACTCTGCATCCTTTCTGCCACACCCATGCTGGACTGAACTTTAAATGGGAGCCTCCGTAAAGCCCCCACCATGGGAAGAAATCCCCGGATGACCAAGTACCAACAAGCAGGTGAGAATGGGGAATTGAAAGGTCGCCAAAGTAAGCCTGATGTAAGGTGCCCAGCTGGAAGGATAACAATTTTGTTTAAAAAAACAAGATTCAGCCAGGTAAGCAAACAGACAACAGAAATAGACTTGTTTACAGTTGTGATCTGGGGGAGGTAGGGGAAGGAGGGAGGGTGCGGTTATAAAATATAAAACGTGGTAATAACTGAGCAAAAGAAAAATAGTACCTGCTTGTAAAACTCACAATGATACATATTCCATTCTCGCATAATACTTGCTTTTTAATATACATTCATATCTTTTGTATAAATTCATATTGCACACTTTTTTGTTTACTTTCTCTGTAGCCAATGTCTTGACCTCTGTTGTCCTGGAGATACCTTATCAAATGAGATGGTACTTATCCACTCAGGTTTGTAGTAGGTGTTAAGAACTTCCTTCAAGCAACGCACGTACAGAGCGTGCTACTGTTTGATAGTTCCCAAAGCAAAACCACATTATGTATGAGGCAATAAACAACCAAGTTAATAAGTAGAGATAAGATTTATGTGCTGTGGGAGAGGCAATCAAGTACACGCTCCTACACCGTCTACTTCGCATTACCAGACTACAGTTGTAAGGTCTTGCTTTTCATGTTATTTCACAAATTTTGTGAACAAAAATTGCTCAGATAATATTTATCATGGTTTTAGTGCGAGCCCAGTGACTCCATGGTGTATAACTGTCCGGATAATATCTAGAGCAGATGTTGTGCAGCCAGTTAGAACTGAGCACAATTCTTCCAGCAGCTGTGAACAACTGGGTTATGGTCTGATAACTGGACAGTGGCTCTGCATTTTCAGTGATAAGGAAGTCCACTTAAAGCGATCATCTGAACAGAAATGCACTGAGCAGTGTTAAAAGCACCAATCATGTAGACAGGAATAATACTGAAAAGTTTCTTCATTTGCCCCTTTTCTCACTGCCGTAGGACTACAACTCTGCCTTCTGAATTGATGTACAAGACCAACTTTTGGGAAGGGTATGCCATTCACTATAATGTGGGCATAAAATGTAATTTCCAGACTATCCCATGACAATTGTGAGTAGGTGGTTACTTTATGTGATTTCCCCAGTAGATGGCATGTTCTGGGAAGAAACTACTGTATAGTAAATGGCACCTGGACTGTAGTGTCATTTATCTTAGAAGTTAATGTACTGTACCATCTTTGGCCTTTTTTGTCTGTCATCATTTCTGTTTCTATGTATCCACTTGATGTCCCAAATGGCAGCAACAGATGGCTTGTTTACATGAACATTGGAATCAGTGAAACTACTTTTTGTGGTACTGATGCAGTAATCCTCTACTGATAGCTCATGTAAATTCATTCAGAGCTGGGTTCCTGTTTTGATTTTAATCAGATTCGGGTGCTGCGGATCAAGTGAACTGGTTATTTTGAAACCAAGTTCCTTTGTGCATCTAATCCCAATTGGGGACTGATGCTGCCATTTTCCTGCTGTAAGTACAGCAAAAGGATTGAAACATATTCAACCCCCCAGTTGCTGTATGTCTACATGCAGTGAGATTCAATCCTTCTGTTTGTTTTGAGTCATTCTCATGAATCCAACAGCATGTAAACCCAAAAGGATTACAATGTGAATCAAGTGAATTGATTATGAAGCAACCTGATCCCTCACTACAAGTGAAAATAGAAAGTGGATGTAATCGCAGCCCAGGAATGGGTATGAGACATTAGCGCTTCAAAGTGTAGGGTGGCAGGTGAGCTAGTTGGACTCCCCTTGTTTCTGTGGGTTAAACTGGAGATGACACACACCACCCAAGTCTACTATGGGGTCAGGAGCCCCTAACGGAACAGGTCCTTCAACCACACATGGACAGGAATGGTGAGGGTATCCTGGATAGTTGAAAAATTGTGGGAAGTGTAAGTAAAACAAACAAAAAATCAAAAAACTAACATTTGTGTATGCATGAAAACATGGATAGCAACCATCTGTAGAATGGAGTATTGGCAGACTCCTATGCTGCCATACACATTTTGCTTACCAGATTATTTTCTGTGGAGTTGAAATGCTGGCACAGAAGTTAGATTTACCAACTCATGGCACTAATATGTTATGAGGGACCCTTTCTCAAGCATGCAGTAGACACAACAAGATTTTAACCACATTTGTTTAATCATGTATTTGTGGCCCTTTTACTCTCTAACCCCTAAGGCTGATACCAAATGCCTCCCAGCCACCAACAATAAGTACTGTCCTCCAATGTTCCCCATGGCTTGTTGCAATGGTATGGCAGTCTTGTCAGGGTGCTCTACGGTTGCACTATGCCGCGGCGACAAATTTCTTGTCGACCGATGGCACAGCGACAGCACAACAACGCCAATTGGTATTGTGCTGTCACCCGGGAACAGGTGTTTTCTGTGGGGGCTTCACCCCTCCATACCCTCATACAAAGGGCTCTGCCCCCACACCCCCCGTAGTTTAGATTGCTAACTCCAGTCTGAGTTAGTTCGGGATGGGGCAACACCTCCCCCGCACCAGTGTCAGAAGGAAACCATCACAGTGACTGCTGACAATGTCGCTGTGATGGTCTTTGCTGTAGAACAGATGCTGCGTGGTCGGTGTACGGTGCTCTACACTCCTCCAGTCACATAATCCAGTGTGGAGAGGTTTGTGAACTGGAGCCCAAGCATGCCAGTGGCCAATACTTTAAACCACAACAGTGGTACTAAGTTAGCACTGAGGAGATGTTGCCACTGACTAGGAAAAATCAGTTCCATAAACACAAAGCACAGAGTGCAATCAGGGAAAAAGAGTTTCAAAGGCATAACAATTTATTTAGCAGATACTGGACAATGCAGCAAGGGTGTAGACAGGCATACTCAATGTACACATTTGTGTACAGTTCTGTTAAGTGCGTGCCACAAACCATAAGCCACTCTGTTAATATTATCATTCTAATCTGTAGTATTTGGGTTAGTGTAGGCCACTGAGGAGTGTCCAATACATGTATAACCTCTTTAGAGAGTAGAGGAGTTACCTGACAACAATCTGACTTGTTTGGAAGGTGGTGCCATTTGGAAAGGATATGTACATTTTTTAATTGGGGGGGTGTAACTGTTGGAGATTGTGTACAAAATGGAAATTTCTGGCTACACTCCTGCAATGCAGTGCTTCTTAGTGCATGCTACTTCACTGTTGACCCCCTGATGAAGTAAGAGTGTGCTACAAAATGCTATGGTGTTGGTCATCTATCGTATTGTCCAGTACCTGTTAAACAAATTGAAACTCATTTGACTGTTGTATGCTTTGTACCAGTGGCCATTATCCTGACAACTAAAGGCAATTTTTTTCTGTATAGTTTTATCTGCTTCAGAGTTCATCTTCAACCTTCCCACCTCCAGCTGCCGCCATGCACAGTTCCCTGTGCATTCCACATGAGGGAGCAGGCTCCTGGCCTGCAACAAGGGGTCGCTGCAGTGACCAGCTGTAGAACCTTCCATCTACTGGTGATGAGAGTCCTTCCTAGCCTTGGCTGACCTTAACCCAGCACCTAGGTCAGCAACTTAATCCAGGGTGCCCACTTAGTAATGCAACATACTTCCTTTGTACCACCAGTGGACTCAACTGCATTTCTGGAAGCTACATCTGCTGTGAACTGGTTGTGCTGTAGAGTGGTTATGTGGTTTTATTTTTGGAAATGTCATAAAACAGAATTTACACACAGGAGCCAAGATGTCGCAAAAGATCAATATTCTCATTTTTTGGCAACTAATAGTTTTCCACAATTGGCTTTTGCATTGCAGAATGGCATATGACACATATTTTGGTTAATAAATGACCCAAACAGTTCTTGTTACTGTATATTGTGACACATCAGACTCTTAGGAGGCACAGAGTATTGTAGTCTCCCTCTGAAGACCAGCTTCATAAATTACATGCATGGGATTTATGACATACAAACTGTGCTCCTGATTTTTATATCAGTGTCAGTGGCTCAGTAGGTAGCACACTTGCCTCTGAGGCCGGGAGATCAGAGGGCTGTGAGTTCAGTTCCCACATCTGGCACTTGGGTTAATATCCCAGTACTGACACTGTAGTGCAGCATGAGAGGGGTGCTGCACTTCTGAGGTGCCATCTTTCAGATGAGACGTTAAACCGAGGTCCCATCTGCCTGGATTGGTGGTAGTTCAGGTGGATGTTAAAGATCCCATGGCACTTATCGAAAAGAGTAGGGGAATTTCCCTGGTGTCCTGGCCAAATTTCTCTCATTCACTAAAACATACCACCAACAGCTTAATCTGGTTCAAGGTCAGTTGGCATTCAAATGAATCCCCCTCCTCCGGGTTGTGCCTGAAAATAGGCAGGATTTGTCTAGTGCACTTACCCGGTCAACAAATAAAAATAAATATATAAATAAATATCCACAAGTCAGAGAAATTAACGACTATAGAAACAGATACATTTTCACGTCCCTGTCAAGCTGACATTTTGTAAAGAAAGCTATGAAAGTTTGAGAAACCAAAGTATTACACTTTTCTTAATCCAGTTAGTGTTGCTGGAGGGTTCAGCTTAAACATAATAACGATGGGAAGAATGAGAGGAGCCATCTATCCTAAAACATACACTTAACTATGTACCTTGCTGTCACCTTTCATGCAGGTAGGCCTTGTTTAGACAAAATATTCAGAAGGAATTATTTATTTTTTATGTCTACAATTTCTTGTGACACTTGTCTACACGTTCGCTATATACAAGAAAGCATCTCAGAGGACAGCCGCTATATGTTATAATAAAGGGAATTAGAAACTTTTTCTCAGCAGGTAAAAACAGACAATGAAGTGTCAGCTGTAGAAAATAAATGCAGGCAAAACGTACAGGCAGCTGATGGCTGTTCAATAATATCAGGCAACAAAGCACATTTTGATATAGCACTTTATAAAACACTACAGTGAAAGGAAGACCCTGGTTAAACAATTTTATGGTAGGTTTGTACTGCTGTCAATCCAGGAACAATGAGCTGTGTGGAAGACATATGGTACACCAAGATGATACTGTATAACAGGAAATATTCGCTTTCTTTTTATTTTTGCTATTTTCGCTGGTTCCATATTAGCATGAAAATAAAAAGAAAGTGAATATTAAGTGAATCACTATACATAGCTGCACTACTGTTACACCAGCGAAAATAAAGGGATGTGAACATGTTGGGGTGTGCTTGGGGATCTAAATATAGGGCGTGAATATAAACTGCTATACAGTATTTCTTTGTAGTTTCTTTATCCCTTCACCGCTGCTGTCCACTGTTGTCATAAATACCTCCCAGCCTCATCAGACCCCTTCTCTGTCACTTATTTCAGTTTCCAGGGGGTCCACAGAGATCAAGGCTCTCCATGGTAAATTCTAGTGAGAGGCTGACAGCAGGTTCCTCCTACAGGTCTGTCATATGCGGGAAACTGACTGACAGTCAGGATTGGTGGTGTCTGAAAGTGCCGATGTGACACTGCCACACGTATCTACATTTTCCCCCTTGGTTTCAGCTGTTCCCAAAATGCATGCAGGAGGAATTCCATGGAGTGTATGTGCAAACAATGCACAGCCGCATACTCCGAAACTAACCTGTGTCCTCCCTCCCACAAGCCACTCCAGCAGCACCGCCACCTGTGGTCATTCAGAGGGAGGTATATTAGGGGAGACTGCCGCTTTCCATCCCCGGAGTACAGCCTACTATGTGATGATGCCCAGTTCTCCTCCCCCGTCTGGACCCCAATGTACTGAGTTTATTCCCAATCCTGGTTGGCCATGTGGACAGCATAGCTGCTGGTGTGCCAACAGGCTGGTTTAATGCAGCACTGACCTCACGTAAGATAGTGCCACATATAAGTGAGCAAGGCTAGAAGAGGACACTGGCTTCATCCGAGTTTAGTGCATGTGAGCTGAGCCACCTTTGCAGACACTAGTGTACACCATGTAGCCACCACACATAGTTTGCTACAACTGACAACTTCTACTGAATTGCCACTTAACCCAAGAGACCTGGGACTAGATTTTCAAAACGTCAGGGACTAAGTCCCACTCCGCAGCCACCGCTGCAGAACGAAATCTCCGTTCATGTGGAGATTCGTATTTTCAGCCAGTGCAGCTGTGGAGATGTTATGCGTAATCCCACCAGGCATACCATTTTGGTGCAGCTACACTGAAAAGAACTGCCGCAAATGGTTGTAAATCATGGCGCTGGTCATAAACTGTCTCCACCTTTAAAAATATTGTGGCTATGGGAAAAACTGCGGTTCCTCAAGTGGCAACCCACTTGCATCAGTCTCTTTTGTGCAGCTGCACAGATTTGGGGGATTCTGAAAATCCTGCCCCTGGTATCCCATTCATGTTGTTGCTGAGATGTACTAACATGTAGTGCTGGAAATAGACAAAATTCACTGGAAGAACCCACCACTTTTCTCATAGGATCGAACATACCCGTCAAGGCTCTGGGGACACATTTCCTCATTATATGTTCCCAGAATATATCTGGAAATGACCTGTTACAAGATCAGTATGTGTATTCTGGTGAAACTTTAAGAAATAATTAATAAATAAATACATATGCACATTTATTTAACACATTATTAAGTTTTACATCTTTTGGTGGGTACATTTTTTATTTATGTATTTAACACTTCAGAATTAACTTTGAGCTACGAGCTCTTTTATAAAGGTTCCACATCAAGAGACAGTACACCAGTTACAATGGTACAATGGTACAATTCACACAGTCAGAAATACAGGTACAGTATCTAACATAGGAATACTAGCTGAACAAGACACTAGCTTTATAGTGTATGGTAGAACATTGTTAGGGATGGAAATCCATCCCTAGAATAGGGCTGTTATGCTGCAGTAGCTACATCATCGTAGCTATTATGCTGCACTAGCTACTGCAGCATAACATCAAACGTGTCCCCCCTCGTGCTCTACCATTTCAAACAGAAAACAAACACTCCTGAAATAAGGTGTTTTCAGCCGCTGAGAAGTGTGGTCAGGACAGCGGCTGAAAAACTTCTAAACATAAACTCCCACTCCACCCCGTCAGCAGGTCCCCTTGGTGTGGTGCCAGTCCGGTGAACAGCAGCAGTCCCCAGTGTCAGTGGTTGATAGTAGGGATCTGGTGGCCCCTTTTTCTAAAAATGCAAAGTAAAAGTTTATTGCAGTCCCTTGAAGGTACATCAAGCTACAGCAGTGTAAAGAAAAAAAGCTGAGAGGAAGCACTGCTGGCAAAGGGGTCCTGCAATAGTAAGAAGTAGTGTCACTAAGGCCCTGTCCACACTATGCCTCTGTAATGTTATAGAGTGCCCAAACCATTACCGCAATGGTTTGCGTTTACACCTGTAACGTTACAGAAGGCGTTTTCGTAACCGTTGTTGAAACCACATATGAAGTGGCTTTAACAACGGTTATGAAACCGGTCCCGCCTCGGTAACATTACTGGCGGTAGTGTGGATGGGTGGTAACAGTCCCCTGCAGGGCCCGTAGCGCAGCACGAGCTGCATTGTTGGATTGGGCGCTGCGGTAATGGTCACCCGGTTCCTGAGGTGTGGACTGGCGGTACCAGTCTCGTACCGGTCACCGCTGCAGTGTGGACACACTGTACTGCTCCCTGGCTGTAACGGTTTCTGTCCGTTATGGGGTCTGAGCGGTGTAGTGTGGACGGGCCTTGTTAGCATGAGAGCATCGGGGGTGGAGCAACACAATCCCTGGCAACCACACCTGAGCCAACATCTGCTCCTCTTCTGCTGGCATCCTCTCCTCCAAAAGTTAAACTATACAATATAAAATAACAGATGGTGAATCCATAACAAAGGCTGTGTTTTCTCAGAAGTGGAAACCATCACAAAAAGACCTCTCGAGCTTCACTCTCAAGGTTGTGATGGTTTCACTCTCTTGATGAAACACAGCCTTGTTACGGATGGTCACCCATCCATTATTCTCTATGTAGTTGATTACAAGGAGTAGCAATTAGCAAGTTTGAGAAGAACAACCAGTTAACTTGGGAACAGGCATTGTCACAAGTTTCAGGTCCTAAATTCTTCAAAATAGTTGCAGGTAAAGGGAGGAGGGAAGGGGTGCAGGAGCAGGGGATCAACAGACACAGTCCCGGAGATGAGCTGGAAACATTGGAGCTAGAACGAAACAGGAGATAGGTGAGGTGGAGGTGAGAATGAGAATAAATATTATAGAGGAGCAGTCCTTCCCCATATTACTCCTGGAACCGAGTTCCCCTGTTCCCCCCCCTTTCCACCTGGCATGGCAGTCTGAGGAAGCCTATCTTACTCAACCATACTCTACTTGCAAGAAGCCAGTATTAAATTAATCAAAGATCACAGCAGGTAAGGGGTAACTACTATTTCAATTAAAAAATGCACATCAATAATTATTTTGTTTTCGCAGCTAGTAAGTTTTATTATAAAAAGCAAACAAACATTACAACAAAACCGCTGACAGTGAAAGCAGCAATACCATCTGATAAATGTTACCAAAACATGGTGTACAGTCAATGTGCCTACATCAGTATATTACCTCTCATGAGGGACATGCATAAAGTATACAACACAGTGACAAAAAACACTGCCCCATAGGCTGAGTTAAAGGCCAGAGCCTGGGGTGGGGGCAATGCAAAAAATAGTGAGGGGGACCTACTTAAATCTATAGCTTACTATGTCCAAACAGTGACTAGGAACCGAGGGGACACAGAAGGACCAATGGTGGGTATACCTCACAAATCACGAGATTTAAACAAGTCCTTATATTCAGATAGGACCTACATAAACATTACTTTTGGAAGTTTCTTCAGTCACACAGTGTTCTGCACCCAGTACTATCCAGTGAAGGGATCAGGGCAGTGGGGTATGTCCCTGATTTCCTCCTGGTTTAAGGTGAGAAGAGGAGAGATAGCAGGCTGTACCAGGCAATCCAAGAATCGCAGCCAGAGCAGACCCATAAGACTGCTCATCAATAATAATAAAAACAAAATTAAGTCAGTCTTTAGCGGTAGTTTTTGGCTACCAGTTTTTCAACTTTTTTGCTAATATCCTCACTGGCATGGCACCAACAGCTATGAGCAGTATCTTTAAAATTAAATTACTAATAAAAGGATCCCCTGATTAGGTTAGAATGCTTCAGTAAAAAGGGGCATGTAGAAACCATTTTCTTCTGTTGTTTGTATGTCCGATATATGATGTATAGAGAACACAATATTTGGGCAAACTGATTATGCTTTATAAAAATTAATTGTATGAATGTACTGCTGAACCCCTTCAATGTAACGGATGCAGATAACTTTGCAGACTATTTTCAGGCTGTTTTAAGACCTAGGAAAAATATAAGTCTGCATAACTTCAGCGTTTTGCAATTTATATCATGATGTATTTTTATACCAAATATGAAACCTGTATAATTCTAATTTATGCAATAGGTGTGGAACCAAAAGCAATTGCATAAATCCATTTATTTCCACATATGTGGGATAAATCTAACCACCCTAGATTTATCCCACATATGTGGGATAAATGCAAACTGTCAATCAAAGCTTTTTTGTTCACTTTTTTGACAAACAAAGGTGAATAACTTTAAAACGAAAAATGATAGCACAGTACTGTGAGCACGAAAAATGTTCAGAACAAAAATATCTACAAAATGAGTGGTGTTTCATTTATAGATACCCTTTAGTTTTTATAATTAGCAAAAAACAGCATAAAATCCAATTTTCTTTTCACTTTTCAGACAAACAAATGTAAATAACTTTAAAACTAAAAATGATAGCATGGTACTGTGAGCACGAAAATGTTCAGCACAAAAATATTTACAAAATGAGTGATGTTTCATTAATAAATACCTTCTGTTTTTTTTTTATAATTAGCAAAAAACAGCATAACATTACATTTTTGTTTCACTTTTTCGACAAACAAATGTGAATAACTTTAAAACAAAAAAGGTAACATGATACTTTGACCATGACATTTGTTCAGCAAGAAGTTCTCTACAAAATGAGTGGTGTTTCATTTAATAGCAACCCCCATGCTAGGTGGACATACACTAGGAAAGTTAACTGAAAGTCCCAGAAATTATCATTTTAAGATAAGAAGATAAACAGTCAAAATCAAATGTTCCTGTACTGATAAGAAGCATCCATATTGCATAAATGAAATATACAATGGTGAGCAGTCAGATAAATGATTCATCTACACTTGTGCTGTTTGATACGGACACCACCTCGCGGCTTACGCCACTGTGAAGTTACCCGAGGTCAAACAGCACTTGTGTAGACAAATCATTTTATCTGACAGCTCACCATTGTATATCCCATATTTATGCAATAGGTGTGGAACTAAAAGCAATTGCATAAATCCATCTATTTCCACATATGTGGGATAAATCTAACCACCCTAGATGTATCCCACATAAGTGGGATAAATGCAAACTGTCAATCAAAGCTTTTTTGACAAACAAATGTGAATAACTTTAAAACAAAAAATTATAGCATAGTACTGTGAGCACAAAAAATGTTCAGGACACAAATATCTACAAAGTGAGTGGTGTTTCATTTATAGATACCTTTTAGTTTTTTTATAATTAGCAAAAAACAGCATAAAATCCAATTTTCTTTTCACTTTCAGACAAACAAATGTAAATAACTTTAAATGAAAACGAAAGCATGGTACTGTGAGCATGAAAATGTTCAGCACAAAAATATCTACAAAATGAGTGGTGTTTCATTCATAAATACCTTTTAGTTTTTCATATTAGCAAAAACCAGCATAACATTACATTTTTGTTTCATGAAATTTGTTCAGCAAGAAGTTCTCTACAAAATGAGTGGTGTTTCATTTAATAGCAACCAGCACGCTAGGCGGACATATACTAGGAAAGTCCCAGAAATGATCATTTAAAAAAAAGAAGATAAACAGTCAAAACCAAATGTTCCTGCACTGATAAGAAGCATCCTATTGCATAAATGAAATACACAGTAGTGAGCTGTTAGATAAATCATTTATCTACACTTGTGCTGTTTGACCTCAGACACATCACTCGAGTGGCTTATGCTACTCGTGAGGTTACCCGAGGTCAAACAGCACTTGTGTAGATAAATCATTTATCTGACAGCTCACCACTGTATATCCCTTTATATATATACATACACACACATACCAAAGTGCAATTTTTTAATATGTCACTGAAAAAAAACATGCTTGTTCAATAAAATGTTGAAACCTGAAACTGAAAATTAAATTGTAACTTTATAAAATCAAAACTGAAAAATAACTGGAAGCTAGGATTTGTGTTTTATTTAGAGCAGGAATATAGGAACTATACATTTATTTGTAAAAAGTAGTCCCACCCCCTGCCCACTGACAGTGAGCTTATGCTGTTACTCATGGGAGGGGCAGATATAGTCTTCTTATTGTTAAGAAGCTCTGAGTTCTGCAGTCTTTCACACTTCTGATAACATAGCCCAAACCTGTCACCCCTCCCCTTGAGTTGGGAGTGGACAAAGCACAGATTCAGAAGACAGGGGTACATTTTTCCCATTCAGCACAAACATCTAGTGTTTTTGGTTTTTTTCGTGAACATCACTGAATATTGGCAACATAAGTGAGCTCTAGGCACCAGATGATTATCTGTCCCTACTTCCCTGTGACCTTCTTGGTAACTAAGCATCATCAAAATATAAAACAAGGGAAAAGATGATGACAGAAAGAACACCACATGCCAGAAAACCAGTTTTCCCATCTTCCCTGGAGTCTTGGATTGAGGGCACCAGGGAGACATTCACATTCACACTGGAAGCTCATTGCTGAGCTATGGGATTTCTAAGAGCACAGACTGTAAAAGCATTAATGATGTCCCTGTGGGGAGTTGTTATATGCTTATCAGGTTCATACTCAACACACATTTCTTTTCATCAGCATCAGGTGTGTGCATAGCTGTGACTCCAAGAATCTGATATACCTGATCAGATGTAAAAAGTGCACAAATGTCAGATATTTATGAAAAACAGGCCAGACACTAAAACTCAAATGCATTTACACAGATTCACCATACAACACCTAGACATTCCAGCACCAGTGGGAGAGCATTTCTCTTAGAAACCACACATCCAGCAAGACTGAGAGCAAGACTAAAAGCCACAGTACTACACTCATAGTACTAAAGGACAAACTGAAGGATATTCAGGAAAGAAGACTATGAGTGTAAGGGCTGGGCACCCCGGTGTCCAGAGAGATACAGTATATGATGACATCTCTTGTCTGGAGAAGCACCTGCCTTATGCCATGAACACTGTACCGCTACCTTTTACATGGCCACCTCGGGTCAGAGCGAATGGAGACCAGGTTAACCAATGCACATTTGGCAATTTCAGACTGATAGGAATAACAAGCTCACTCATACAAGTTATCACAAAGTCAGTCAATTTTATTTTTACCATGTAGCTTACTTCAAAAATGCCAATGTTTTGGGGTTATTACATGCCCCTTCATCAGAGATGAACCCGATTCTAGGTTTGTGAGTACAAGTCACATTTTGGGGTACCACTAACATGAAATCACCCACAAACGAATGTTCACACTGGGAGCTGGGATCAAGCTGGATGCATATTTACTTGGTTCCACTGACGACACACAACTTTGAAGGGCAAGGGCATTATCTTTGCCTCATTCTATTCATCAGTTTGCTTACTTCATTATCACTGGCATGCCCAGTTGCCATTACTGTTAAAGGAAAACTACATGTAAAAATGATAACAACACATATTGTGCATTGGGTTTTTGTGTTTCTGATGACCCTGGTATTTGTTATTTTTTTTTCTTTGTTTTGTTTTTTACTTTCTCTACATGTTTTATGGCCCCTGGGGTAACTATCCAGGCCTCTTTTATTGCCTTTGATCTGTTGGAATTTTGATGTGAATTAGACCTTGCTTTAGAACTAAGAGCCCAGGATTCTAGTTATAATCTAGTCACATCAACTAACTGCAACTGCTTGTGAAAGTTAACTGCTCTGAAAAAGTGTTTGCCCTCCCTCCCCAGCTGAAGCCAGTTTTTTCTCAGTGCCAACTGCTGTTATTCTGGATGTGTGGCAATTTTCTTTGTAAAATTCTGTCATGGGATGCTAATAAAGCCAATACTCATTTGAAAGACTGAGGTCTAATTCACTGTATTCACATCATTCCCAGAAGCATTCTGGGAAAATTCCAACAGAGAAAGGCAATGAAAGAAATAGAGGTGATTGTGTATGAGCAAGAACGAACAAGGCAGTTATGACAGAGGTTCTCAGTGGCAACCAAAGACCTCGGAGCACAGCCCCAGAGGTCCGCTATTACGGAAACCTCGTGATCTTTCAATTGCCTTGTTTGTGTATGATTGCTCATACACAATCTTTATAGTGTATGGGCAACCATAATCAGCACTCCATGATTCCCCAAACAAGTCTAGAAGAAAAATAAGGCTTACTTCGGCATCTGTACCAGCACGCTTTACTCGCTGGGCCACCCTTGGCTGCTCAATTGCGCATGCGAATGCTGCTCGATCTTGTTGTGCTGCACTGGTGATATACTCAGTGAAGCACAGTAAAGCTGTTCCAGGCATGGATTTTCATGGGGAACAGCGTTCCACCATACACTATGCCTGAATGGCTAACCCCACGGGCCATACAACTAGCAGGGAAAAGTAAAAAAATAAATAAATAAATAAACTTGTTACAGACACATGGAAAAGGATGTTAGGGATCATCAAAAAATAAAAACACAAAGCACAACATGTGTTTTTATAACTTCTGCATGTAGTTTTCCTTCCAGTACATTCTTCACTGTATTGCAATACTGCTGCACTTACCTTTGCTGTGATTGAGCACACATTCTCTGAAATGTCCTGTCTCCCATTCTTGGGGTCTCTAGGGTGGTTGCACTCATAAGACCAGTGTGCAGCAGCACCCTCTCAGGAAGGGTGAGCAGTACGCTTGGAGCAGCTGAGCCAGCGCATTGCTTCTGTGCCAGCTAGTGGCATCATATAGAATTCAGCAAATCAGTCTATGATCTACTTTTAAGAAATGAATAGTTGGTCCAGCCATGTGTGACTCCCTTTTGGCTTCACACTGATAGCTCTAGTGTTCCAAAGAAAGACATTTCCTTGCCCAGCCCCATCACAGGGACTTAACCCCAACTCTTGCCAGTTTCCCTCCTCATGACGGCCATCGCCATTTTATTCAATACTTCATTTCCAGGGGGTTACACATTACAACAACTGCCTAGACCTTTCTTCCTACCATAGAAAAACTGAATGAAGGTGTGCTTAAATCTCTGCTCTATCCCTTGTGTAGAGGTGATGGTGTGGATCCTCAAGGATCTGAGTGACCTCTCTTGAGGGGATGCTCACCACTACTTCCTAGTGCCCATTGTGTCTTGATCTTCCCTTGATCCCAAAGCAGGACTCCTGGTCAGGTCATCCTCCCAGCTGGCATTCTTGGGGGTCATCTTCTGCCACAGAAGCACTGCTTGGTCCAGCCTCTGGAGATCTCACCAGGGACGGCCAGTGCCACTTGGACCCAGGGATTCGGCCATCATCCTTGAGATCACCAACCCCCCCCACACTCAGTCACAGCCAAAGAGGCTAGACTCTCCCTCTGCTGTTCTTTCCTCTCTCCTCTCTTTCCCTCGGGCACTCAGCTTACCTCCCTCTCATACAGTGTAAAGGAAAAGGGCAGGGCCATAAATATTCATGTCCAAGTTTCCAATTGCGGGATCCCCTGGGATCTCTAAGCCAGCTCCTAAGCCCTTAATAGGGCAGTCCCCTGCAGGCAGTGTGGCTGAATTACACGCCGCCGCCTGCTGCTACTCGCAGCTGACCCCCGGGATCGCTAAGCCAGCTCCTGAGCCCTTGATTGGGCAGTCACTGCAGGCGGTGCAGCTGAATTACATGCTGCCACCCACTGCTACTCGCAGCTGACCCCAGGATCTCTAAGCCAGGTATGCCTCAGCCAAAGAGCTGGCAGCTCTCACTTTCTTTTCAATTTTGGCATTCCTGCCCTATTTCCTCTAATTGGTCATCTCCCGGCCTGAAGCTCCCCTGACTGGTGCACACTACAATCCGTGGACTCTGCTGCTTCTTGGCTGCTAACTCAACTACAGTTTTGCCGCCTACTTGCCATATTTTGTTAAAGTTGTAAACTGTACATCTGCTGATACACTGCCTTTTAAACTTTGCTGTTACTTCTGTGTTTACCATGCTCAGTGTAGACAATTTCCCTGTGATGACTAGTAACTGTATATATGCTGTTAAATGATATAATGCCTGTTAAATGTTTGTTAAATGTACCTGTTTAAACCAAGTGCACTCTACGCAAAAAATTACCTAGTTTAATGTACTAGTAAATTTTTTTTTTTTTTCTTTTTTCCTTTTGCCTTCTGCATACCTTTTAAGCTACTTGAAATTTCTCTTTCTGCCCTACCTCACATCTTGCTTATCACCTTTTCTGTTCACTAATCTTCTGTCTCTACTCTCCAACTCTCTGTTCAACCCCCCCCCCGTGCTCGGAGCTGACCCTCCCTGCCTAACACCTCTACCCCTATTGCTGTGATCAAATTTGATTTAGCTTTCTATTGTTCCCTGATTTCTTTCTAGTTCCTTGGTGTCCCTGTTGTTCTGGCTCCCCACTGCTCTGCAATTCCTCCCACTTGCTCAGCTCCGCTCTATAACCTGTTTTGTGCCAGCTTCTCCACGCCTTCACAACCTTCTCCTTAAGTCTAACCTCCTCTCCATTCTCTCCCCACAGCTTCTGAGCCCTTGATTGAGGCAGTCCCTACAGGTGGTGCGGCTGAATTACACGCCGCCACCTGCCGCTACTCACAGCTGACCCCCGGGATCTCTAAGCCAGGTATGCCTCAGCCAAAGAGCCGGCAGCTCTTGCTTTCTTTTCAATTTTGGTGCTCCTGCCCTATTTCCTCTAATTGGTCATCTCCCGGCCTGGAGCTCCCCTGATTGGTGCACGCTACAATCTGTGGACTCTGCCACTTCTCGGCTGCTAACTCAACTACAGTTTTGCTGCCTACTTGCTATATTTTCTCCCGCCCACTCTCCCTGGCCCTGACCTCTATTAAATACGCCCTAGCCCCACCTCTGCTGCATCCACCTCCTCTCTCATTGGTCCCCTTCTTGAGACCATAGTCAGCCTCCCAGCTGAGCTACCCAAACTGTCAAATATAATAAATAATACACTATCTATCAAATTTAATTAGTACCACACTATCTCAGTGCTAGAAACGTGCATTTTACAGTACCCTACCTCTAAGGAACAAACAATTTGGCCACCAGCCCTTGGATGTGGCCTTAGTGCTCAACTGTCCCCCCATGCTGTCCCAACTCTGTCTTCTCTTCCTCACCTCCTGTTCCCAACTCTGTCTTCTCTTCTTCACCTCCTGTCCTTCGCTGGACTGACAGCAAACCCAAATAAGTGGTCCACACCCAAGGCCTTCCATCACAGTGCCACCCTCTACTCAGACTACTACCATGGTCTTACTCATCAAGCTACCTCTAATACTAAGCCTGCCCCTACTGATACTCTTACTAGGCATCAGTGAGAGCGATCTGTCACTCACAACCTAGGCCTCAAAACACTACTGGAATAGCTATGGTACTGGGACCAGCGGCACCACTAAGTTCTGCATGCACCCTCCTACCCAAGAGATGCACTGGAGACTGTCAAAATGTATCCATCTTATATACTGTACCCCACTGCTCTTCTGCTGCATTCTATCCTCTCATCAGAATAAGCCTAAACCCCACGTGGGTAAAGGTTGTGTTGCATCATAGAAAGTCCCTCACCCAGTTACAAAATACCTGCTGCCCCTCCTCTTCTGCTTATCTCTGGGAATATCCATCTGAACCCAGGCCCACCTCGTGCCACCCCTGACAGCAAGCATGGACCTGGGCTCTCTCCATTGCTAGCATCAATATCTGCAGCCTCCCAAGAAACCTAATATATTTATGGCCTGGGTTATGCAGCACACCCTTGTTATCATCTCAGTGCAGGAAACATGACTGCCCCCTCATCCCAGATAATACAACTGCTATTCCTGGTTATAATGTCTTCTGACTGGATAGACTCACTAAAGAGGAGGAGGTTGTGCTAGTTACTTGAAAGAGATACTGATATTCAAATTCTTGCCATCGAGCTTCTCTCAGAGCCCATAACAAAGCACTAACCGTAGGGTCTGTATACATTCCATCTAAACTAGTGACTAATGGACTCAGCTCTATTCTAAACTGCATTCACAACCTCAAACACAACTCCGAGGTCATATTACTTGGTGACTTCAATGTAAATTGGCTCGCCTCCCACTCCACCCAAGGATGCCTCACTGCTGCCAACTTCACTCAACTAATACATCGCCCACTAGGGTCAACTACAGGACTGGGACAAGCACCTCACTGAAACATAGAAACATAGAATTTGACAGCAGATAAGGACCGCTGGCCCACCCAGTCTGCCCATTTCCCTACCTAATGGATAAGCTGCAGATCCTAGTTAACCAGCAGCCTACTTCTTTCTACCCCCACCCCTAGAATTGCCTTATGATTGTCCCATGCATGCTTGAATTCAACCACTGTTTTTGACTCACAACCTCCTCCGGAAGGCCGCTCCATGCATCCACAACCTCTCTGTGAAAAAATACTTCACATTACCTCTGAGCCGCCTCTATCTTCAAATTGTGCCCCTTGTTCTTGCACACCTCTTTTTTGAAAGATGCTACCCTCTTTGACTTTGTTGATTCCCTTGAGGTACTTGGAAAGTTTCTATCATGTCCCCCTTTCCCTCGAGGCTATACATATTAAGCTCCTTTAGTCTTTCTTCATATGTCTCTGGTGCAGACCCTGCACCATTTTAGTTGCCCTCCTCTGACAGCTTCCATCTTCTATGTCCTTGCAGAGATTGGGTCTCCAGAACTGCACACAGTACTCAGATGGGGTCTCACCAGCTGTCTGTACAGAGGATAACAACTTCCTGTTTTCACTGGTGATGCCTCCCACGCATCCCAGTATCCCCAGCCCTCCTTACTGCCCCCTCACATTGCTTGCCCACCTTAAGTCATCTGATATGACTACCCCAGGTCCCTTTCCATTTTTGTTGCTAGTATCTCCCCCATTGTGTACTCTTCCCTTGGTTTTGTCTCCCAGGTGCATTACCTTGCACTTTAGCATTGAATCTAAGCTGCCATACATTTGACCATTCCTCTAACTCCTGCAAGTCCCTTCTCATCCTTTCCACCCCACCTTGTGCATCAACTCTGTTGCAGATCTTGTGTCATCTGCAAAGAGACATACTTTTCCTTCCAGTCCTCTGCAATGTCGCTTATAAAGACATTGAAGAGGACCGGTCCTAATACTGAACCCATCGCCCATTCTTCAGAGTGGACCCATTTACTATTACCTCTGTGTCCTATTCTCCAGCCAATTCTTTACCCAGGCTATCATCTTGGGACCTACTCCCAGGCTGGCTAACTTGTATATTAATCTTTTGTGGGACTGAGTCAAATGCCTTGCTAAGTCTAGGTAGGCCATGTCCACAGCCCTCCCTGATCTACTACTTTGGTCACCCAGTCAAAGAAATCTATTAGATTCATCTGACATGACCTTCCTGCTGTGAATCTATGCTGCCTTGGGTCCTGTGCCCCTCTGGCCTCTAGGTACTTGACAATTCTTTCCTTCAGAAGTGATTCCATCATTTTTCCTATCACTGAGGTTAAACTAACAGGTCTGTAGTTTCCTGCTTCTGCCCTGCTCCCACTTTTGTGAAGGGGAATCACATCTGCCCTCCTCCAGTCCTGAGGTACCACCCCATCCTCCCATGATTTGTTAAAGAGGGTAGTCAGTGGTGTCACTAGTTCTACCCTTAGTTCTTTTAGAATTCTGGGATGAATCCCATCAGGCCCCATTGCTTTGTCCACCTTCACTTTTACGAGTTCTTTCAGAACCCTTTCTTCTGTAAATGGGCTGGTATCAACTTCTGTATCCAGATTGTTTCTATTGTTTGTTTTAGGTACTTCCTCTTCATTTGCAAATACTGAGCAAAATATTTGTTTAGTATCTCTGCTCTTTTCACCGCCACCTCTGCCCAACCCCTCCCTTTATTAAGCCTCACTATCCCTCCCTTAGTCTTCCTTCGCTCCCTGATGTACCTAAAAGGTTTTATCCTTCTTAACTGAGTTGGCTATCTTTTCCTCGGTTCGGGCCTTTGCTGTTCTGACTGCCTTCCCAGCTTTCTTTTGCTTTATCTGATACAATTCTCTGTCCTGCTCCTTCTGGGATTCCTTGTAGTTTCTGAATGCTTTCTTTTTCTCTTGAACCTTCACTGCCACCTCCTTTGAGAACCCTAGTGGTTTCTTACATCGTTTTGTTTATTTGCTTCACACAAAGGCTTGTTACCTCTGTGATGGCAGTTTTATTATTCCCCATTGTTCTTCCAACTCCTTCCTGCCCATTTGCTAGTACATTCCTAGGCACTCACCATTTTTGGCAAAGTCAGCCCTCCTGAAGTCCAGTACTTTTGCCTTTGTATGGCTTGACTCTGTTGCTGTGTTTATTGTGAACTATACTGTTCGATGGTCGCTAGTTCCCAGATGGCTACCCACTTCTACATCTGTGATCCTCTCTCCATCTCCATTTGAGAGAACCAGGTCTAAGATTGCTCCCTCTCGAGTGGGTTCCAATACTAGTTGTCTAAGGCATGCCCCCTGTAGGGCATCTAGAATAACCCCACTCTTAGAAGTGGCTGCTGCAACTGCACTCCAGTTAACATCTGGCATATTCAGATCACCCATCAGCAGTATCTCCCCTTTATCTGCCATTCTAAGTATACTTTCTATCATTTCCTTGTCCATTTCCTCCCCCTGGGGTGGTCTGTATACAACCCCTGTGCAGATTGTGGTACCATTGCATGCCTCCAAATTGACCCACAGTGCTTCTTTTCCTCCTCCTCCCTGTCTACCCTTTTGTTCTGTTGCTTTGATTCCTTCCCTTATGTAGAGAGCTACTCCTCCTCTCTTTACCTCCCTGTCCCTCCTGTAGATAGTGTATCCTGGTATGTTTACGTCCCAGTCATGGTTCTGTGTGTACCATGTTTCTGTGACTGCCATGATATCCAGATGTTCCTCCTCCATCAAGGCCACTAATTCAGGAAGCTTGTTACCCAGACTACGGGCATTGGTACTCATTGCTCTCCATTTTTTGATTGCTTTACCTTCTGTAGCAGCATCCCCCACTGACCTTTCTACCTTGGTCTTTTTCTCATTTAGTACCCTGTTTTGTAGGGGGAGGCTGGGATTTTCCTGCTGCTTATCAGTGCCTCCCCCTTGACTAGTTTAAAAGCTTACCAATGAATCATTTAAACCGACTGCCCAAAAGACTTGTTCCCTTCCTGGACAGATGCAGACCATCCTGCTAGTACAGGCTGGTGTCCCTCCAGGTGGAACCCCAGTCCCCAATGAAGCCAAACCCCTGTGCTCCACACCATTATTTTAACCATTTTTTAGACTGCATGGTGCAAAGTACCCTGACTCACCCATGCCACTAACAGGCAGCACCTCTGAGAAGGATACTGTGTCTGCTACTTGTCTTAGGCCCCTCCCAACTCTACAAAGTCCTTCTGCACTGCTCTAATCTCATGATGAGCCAAGTCATTTGTCCCTAGGTGGACAATGATGTCCAGCTCAGACTTCAACACTGCAGAAGGTTATGGGTTATCCATGGTTTTATTCTCTGACCTTTGTTTTTTGAAAGGGGCATGCAAGTCACAGGCTGAATTAAAAATTGTGATGAAGAATTCCAGGGCCGAGTCAACTGGACTGGGTTCTTACTGTCTGCCCTGACCATATCTCGCACTCACAGTTACTCCCCGACACTATAAGTGACCACTCTCCAATTTTGTGTATATGGTCCAACAAATTCAATAGACCTCCATCTAAAACCATCAATAGTTGGGTTCTTATCCGTGGGCACCTCAAGACTCTTAGGAACCACCTGCTGCTGCAGGACTGGACAATGATAGACTCTGCTGCTGACATTGACTCGCCCTGTAATTTTTCATCACAATTTTTAATTCAGCCTGTGACATGCATGCCCCTTTCAAAAAACAGAAGGTCAGGGGAATTAACAACCCATGGATAACCTATAACCTTCTGCAGCAGTTGAAAGGCCGGGACCAACTGTGGCATCGGGCAAGGGGACTGGCACCAAGCAAATATACAGGTGTATAAAACTGCCAGAAATGCCTGTACCAGGGCCATCCGCTCAGAAAAACTCGCTATTACCAGAAATCCTCACCACCTCATGGAAGGATGGTAGGAAATTCTGGATCACCTCAAGGACATCACCGAAAGACTCCAAACCCCTCAATGTTAAATCTGGACAGCACAGTAACACTTGATCCCACAGTGATTGCTAACACTTTCAACTCTGCTTTCATTGACCTCAGCCATGTTCTACCCCCAAACTTCTTCGATCCCTCCACCAGTTACTCAGCCAATGGTCAACAAGGCTCAGCGCCAGAACATCCTCCTTTCTATTTCAGGGCTGTGACTGAATGTGAAGCCAAAAAATACCTAACTAAAGTACTCTGTAAGACCAGGTTAAGTGGAGACAACCCTTACCCAAAACTCATTTCCCTCACTCTTGATACAGTTCTACCTCCTCTTACAAAGATAATCAACAAGTCCCTCATGCTCTCCCAGTTACCAAGCAAATGGAAGCTTGCCCAGGTGACCCCAATACTTAAAAGTGGGGACAGAGCCCAGTGTGGAAACTATAGTCCCATCTCCATTCTTTCTCCACCATCCAAAGCACTAGAAAAAATTGTCGCTGACCAGCTGGGGGAGTATGATCTCCAATGTCCACACTAACATGGATTTAGGAAAGGTCACAGCACCACCTCTGCTCTCCTTGAATTCATGAGCTATATCCAGCAGGCTTTGGACAATGGTCATCTGGTTGGTGCCACCTTTCTTGACCTCTCCAAGGCATTTGACACAGTCAACCACCCCCTACTACTACTACTCAAACAGCTAACTAAACTAGGTCTGTCTGCTAATAGCCTGCATTGCTTCAACAGCTACCTCTCCAGCTACTTGCAGCAAGTGAAAATAGGAGATGCCCTCTCATTCAAGCTCCCTGTTCCACAAGGGTCAATCCTGTGGCCATTGCTTTTCAGCATTTTTCTTAACAAGCTCCCCTACTGCTGCACAGCACAGGTCCCACTATATGCAGATGATGCTGTAATTTTCAAAAACAACTCAGACCATTCCAGGCTGGAGAGCCAATTACAAGAATGCTTCACAGCAGTTGAGGATTGTTTTATTGGGATGAAGCTGGTGCTTAATTATAAAAAGACAAAATCTATACTCTTCCACAGCTCACACAGTAAGCATAAAGCCAAACTGCTGACAGTCAGGAACCACACTGGTTTTGCTTTGGAACAGATGGAATCTTTTAAGCACCTCGGAGTCACGCTGGATTCGACCCTCTCCTTTACTATCCATATTGAACTTATCGCCAAATCAGTGAATACCCACTTAGGTCTCCTCCACAAATATAAGCACTGCTTAACCGAACAAGCCCTTAAGCTTGCAATTCAAAGCTCAATCGTCTCTATAACTGACTATGGTCTAGTGATTTATGGAGCTGCCTCGGATTCAGCACTACTGCGTATAGCTAAAGCTTTGAATAAAGCCTGCCAACTTCTTCTGGGAGCTGCACCGTGGACACACACTTGCGATCTGTTTGAGCAAACTGTTTGGTTAAACCTGCAGGGTCAGATTCTCTATCACACTTGCCTCACTGTAAAGCAGGCCTCCCTTGGCCTGCTGCCAGCTGGAGTGCAGAATCTCCTCAGTCTGTCCAATAATATCCATCATACCAGAAGCTCAGATACATACACCCTACAAGTTTCCCATTGTCGCACATCCCAAGGACAGCGGTCTTTTGCCTTTAGAGCTCCTAAAGGGTTTAATTCCCTAACTAGTGAGATTGCAAACTCCGCCACCCTTGGCCCTTTCCAACAGAAGCTTCATGAACACCTTGTTGCCCTTGCCTCCTGCGACTGTTTCACCTAATCCCCCCTTTCACTCCTATACTTAACCTGGCTCATCTTTCCTCCTCCCACTAGCCAAACTGCCCTTACATGCTGTCTAATTTCCCCTGCCAACCCTCTGCCAGCTTAACTTGTAACTTACCCCACAATCCCAATAAGCCGTCCTGGCCAAACAATCTCCCCTGCTGGCCTGCACCGCAGTTGATGCCTCTCGCTTCATCCCTCCCTCTCTCCTATAGACAAGGCCCTTCCGCTGCACCACCCCTATATTAATATCTCCTCACCAACCTTTACCCCTTGTTGTGCACTCTTACACCCCATTTTCACTCTTCCTAGATGCTCACCTGTTAAGTTACCTGACTTCCTATGTCCATTGGGTAATTAATTACTTGGTACTGGGTTACCTGAACTTCAAATTCCTCTCTGTTTACTCGTATTGCTTGCCTTACTTGGTGCATTTATAGAGGATTTACCTATGTCCTATTTGTGCTGTTCATATTACCTTTCTGTAAATCTGTACTGTACTTGCCTGTGCTTGCTTACTTGTACTGGATTTGCCTAATGTCTTATCTGTATGGATAATTGTTTGTATTTGTCTCTCAACGTGGAACCTATGTAAAAGGTAAAAGAGTCACTGCCTCAAAGGTGTTAATCCGAAAGTTAAATAAATAAAAAAGAAATTGCTGTCTGCATCAAGAAACTCCGATCACAAGTGGATGGAAGTGGTCTCTTCTCTAGCTGTATGAATGCAGATCTCTCATAACGAAAAGGACTTCCTGGATAAATATTACGTCTTCTGGTTAGCCTATGTGCTGTCACACCTGTGTACTCCAGATCCCCATTTCCCTCCTTGGGAATATAAGGCCTTATTTAAACTCCTATGATTTGTGAGGTACACCCACCATTGGTAATGAGTTCCTGGGGTTCCTAGTTACTGCTTGGACATATGTGGCTACAGGTTTGTGAGGTCCCCTTCATTGTTTTGGTATGCCTCCCTCCCGGACTCAGTCCTTTAATTCAGCCTATGGGTGGTGCATTTTGGTCACTATGTTGTATACTTTATGCATACCCCTCATAGGGCAGTAACAGACTGATTGTATACTATGTTTTGGCAACATTTATCAGATGGTATTGTTGGTTTCACTGTCATTGGTTTTGTGTCACAGTCTGTTGCTGTAATGTCTGCTTTTACAATAAAAATTATTAGTTGAGAACAAAGAAAAAACAGACACCCTGGCTTCAAGCTGAGGCCCACTAGAGAACATCTCTCGGGGTCAGGCTTCACCCCTGGAGTGCTCTCTAGTAACTGAATTACATACACTCCTTGAACAACCTTTAAAAGTAACATACAAAAGAGGGAGTAACCTGAAGGACAAACTGGTACATAGGTACCAGCCTGATATTAGAGCAAGTCAGACTATTTCAAATTGGGGTTCTAAACCCTGTGGCTTCTGTAAAATTTGCCAGTATATGGAAAGAAAAGTAACATTTGTGAATCCAAGTACTGGCAATTTAGAGACTACAGTATAAGAGGCGGATTGATTGTAACTCTGAGGCAGTTGTTTACCTCGTTACTTGCTCCTGTGGGGGGGTTTATGTGGGCAGGACAACGCGCAAACTGAGGTTCAGAATCAATGAGCATTTGCAGGCCATTAAGAAAAAGAACCTGAGTTATGGAATGGCCCATCATATACATAATAAACCAGGGGTAAAACACAGGATTTCAGTATTAGGTGTAGAATGTATAACAAAGAATGTTAGAGGAGGAGACCTGGAGTGTGCACTTAATTATGCAGAACAAAGATGGATTGTTAAACTAAGAGCATTAAAATGTCCTGGACTTAATGATAAATTTGAACTGGCTCCTTTTCTGAAAAAGTTAATAAGTGAACAATTCCCCCCCCCCCCCTTTCCTAACCTGAGTATTTGAATTGTATTCATGTATTCATTTGCTCTGATTAAATGTTGGCTCTCTGCATTTTATAGGCTGTCTTTGGAATATACTTGTTCAAATGAATGGGAGGCCAAGCCTGCTGTCATCTAACACACATATGGTTAAGTGGATACTGAAGATTTAATTGAAGAAAGCAAATAAATAAATAAAGAAACACTGCATATTGTAGATGGCATTTATGGTGATATTAGTTTTTTCACTAAGTGCACATTTCCTTTGATTGTAATTTGAACACTGTTAATGAAGGACTTATGCCCATTGGTGGACACACTAATGGAATATATTTGTGTTTAGTATTTAAGACATTTCTTCATGTTGTTTAATCAGCTCTGAGGAAGCCCTGGAAGCAGGGTGAAACGTAAGCTGCTGCCTTTGTCTATGGTACTAGTAAATAAACTGTTTATGACTTGAACGAACAACAGTTTGGAGTTACTGATTGTGTGGATGGCGTGTGCATTCTCCTTTTGAGTCAGAGATCCTGTTTTTCATGAACAGCACCGCTACCTTGTGCTCCACCCTTCTCCTTTGCTCTCTAGTAAGCTGCCTCAACCTGGATGATGAATGAGGCTGGTTACGTGAAAAATAAAATGTATAACTCTGTGCAAAACTAATGACTATGGACTGAACAGAGACATGGGGTTTGTTACATGCAACAGTTTGCAGGCTTATTATTTCCAGGATTAAAAATTCAGAATTTTAAGATTTCTTCACTAAGGAGCACTAAGGAGAAGTAAGGATCAAAAGGCAGAGCCCGTAAGCTCAAAAGCTGCTGTCAGTTACCCATAATAACATATCGAAGCGATTTAAAGATAAAATGTATCAAGTCTATTCTTGAACATTAATTTACAGTCACTAATGACCGACTATAGAAGTAGGTAATAAATTCCATGGTTTAACAATCTTTGAGAGCAGAAATATGCCCGCTTGTTTGTAGCAAAGCTGTTATGCGCTATATGTAATGGCTGTCCCCTGGTATATATGGTAATTTGCTTAAAATCAAGACCCATTTCAGACATGAGATCTTGGCCTTTAAGAATCTCCCATGTAAGCATAAGGTTCACTCGTAGCCTTCTGGATTCCAATGACATGAGGTTAAATTTTTCAAGGCATTCCCCATAGCCTAAACCCCTAGCTCTGTGCACATATTTAGTTATTTTCCTCTGGATTTTTTCATTACGCGCTATTTTTGCTTTCTTATACAAGCACCAGAGATGTGAGGCAAAATCAATACGAGGACAAATATTGGCCCTATATAAAAGTAGAAGAATTGATTGCTCTCTGGTTTTTATATATTACGCCTGATTGCTCACCATATTTTATTTACTTTATTGAGGAGTTCCGTTAAATGTTTATTGAAGTTGAGGTAGTTTAATATAAAAAAAAAAAAAGTGTGTAATTACTCTTTAAGTTCTTAGTACCAAAGTGCATAACACTGGATTTACTGATGTAAAACAACATACCCCAATGATTGGCCAAGTGTGATAGTTTCTCCAAATAATTTTGTAGCCGATTTATTTCCTCATGATTACTACAGGAGCCACACATTTTACAGATGTCAGCATATTTTATGACCCAACTATCTAATTTAGAGCCTAGATCAGATATAAAACTCTGAAAGACCAATGGGGCCAATACTGAATCCTGGGGAACACCACTAGATATCGATTGCCAGCTGGAAGTATAATCATCAATAATTACTTCTTCTTCTCGTTCCGCTAACTAGTTTTTAACCCAATTTATATTGCAAGGATGGATATCTAAGGCATGTCATTTTTCAGTAAAAGCCCAGTGAGGGACAGAGTCAAATGCCTTTTTAAAATCAAAGTAAACTATGTCACAAGGGATTTTTCTATCAAGGCTAAAACTAACAGATTCATAAAAACAGAGTAGATTTGTTATACAAGAGCGGCCTTTGGAGAACCCATGTTGCTTTTTGTCAAAATTACCCAGGACAGACATTAACATCTTTAATAATGCCTTCCATTACTTTGCCTAATACAGGCGTAAGACTAATAGGCCTGTAATTATCCATAACTCCCTTATCTCCCTTTTTGTACAAGGGCATAACATTTGCTTTTTTCCTGTCGTTTGGAACTTGCCTGGAGCTGATACTGCAGTCAAAAATTAATTTTAGGGGAAGAGCAAGATGTTTCTTCATGGTCTCGATCATATTTTTTATTTTGGCTATTTTTTCTCTCCCCAGCCCTGGTTGGCCCTTGTCCGCTGCCATCCCTAGCCTCTGCTCCTCAGGCCCTCACCCTTGTAACCCCACAGCTTACCCCCCACTCACCTGCCCACTAGGATCCAGTTCAGGGTGTTACCTTCGGAGACAGAGCTCAGGGACAGCTGTTAAGCCGTGATGACCAGCCACCAGGGTCTTTTCCCATTTTCCCTTGCGAGAGCTTATGCGTAATGACGCTGGCGGCGGGCACACGACTCACCCGCGGGCGCATCCCCTGCTGGTGTCTGCTGTTCCTCCGCCCCTCATGTTCTAGTGGCAGTGCTCATCAAGCCTCAGCCTCCACAAGGGTCAGACATGCGCTGACTGCAGTCTTGATCATATTAAAAGAAATTCCATCTGAGCCCGTGAAGAGATAGATTTTAAATTATCGAGTTTATTGTTTATTTCATCAATGTTAAAGGAAATTCTGACGGGCTAAGAATTTAGTGTGCTTACCTCAGAATTTGTTTTTACTGAAAGCCTTACAAAAAAGATCATTTAATAGATCAACCATGTCCTTGGGTGCACTTAGAGTGTCATTGTTTTTCATAAGGGGGCTAACTTTACACTTGTGCTTCTTTAAAGAGTTAATATAACTAAAGAAAATGTTACGGTTTCCTTTTGAAGCATGGGAGGCTAGCTCCTTTTCAGTGGCCAGTTCTGCTTTTTAATCTCTAATTTAGATTTCTTTACATTTCTTTAAAAGCTTCCAGAGTGGAGCATTTATTTGTTTGATATTTCTTGTATAATTTTTGCTTTTTAATAATAAGTTTGGATAGTTTTCCAGTTAAAGGTAAACTGCACCCTCATATCATGCACATTTTATTTGTTTCCGTGTCAACAGACAACTCTTTTCCTGTAGCTATTAGGGCTATATGTGTTAGGTTTAGTTTGTTTTCACTGTTCATGATAGCCCCCTGCGACTACCCTGACGGGGGAAGGATCTCTATTTTAGGGTTGTTGAAATCTCACTGTCCACAAGGGCTGCATTAGCATATGAGAAAATTATGCCACAGCATCCATTTATACCATATAGCTCTATGCCGTGAGAACAAATACTATGCAAAAATTCTTGAAACAAACTGAATGCAGTTTACCAGGAAAACCCCTACATTATAACTCAGACAGTCTGCAAAGCTAACTGAAGGTGAATGTGGTATTTCACACATTCCTGCAGCTTGTTTCCTGTAGTCTAATTAAACAGACAGGCATACTGTGGAGTCTGAAAGGTGATTACACATCATGTTCTCATACGCTAATGCAGCTCTCAGAGAACAATGAGGTTTTAGCAACCAGCAAATGGAGACTCCCAGGATAATTACAGGTCCTAATATGAAGTGTGAAAACAAACTGAAGCAATTGCTACATGTCTAACACTAACTGCTGCACAAAAAGAGTTGTCTGTTGACATGGAAACAAATAAAATTGACAAGATATGAGAGTGCAGTTTTCCTTTAACCATTTAGGCTTTAATCTAGAATTACTGTATTTAGTGACGGTTGGTATATAACGATTAGCAGTTTCTAAGATTTTACATTTTAGTGTAGACCACATGGTATCTGCAAGTAAAACCATTAAGAAGTTTATTCCAGTCTATCCCTGAGAGGGTTTCATCAATCTCTGTATAATCAGCTTTATTGTAAGCAAAAAGTTTTGTGAGATTTTTTTGTTCTCGAACATTCAGTACACAACTCAAATTTCACAGTATTATGGCCATTGCTTGCAAATGGTGAGAAAACTGCACAGTTCCTTATGACAATGTTTCTGAACCAAGAATGATATTTCAAATATTATGACCATGAGTTGGAGTAAGAAAGAATTGCCTCAGATTGAGTTTATCACATAAGGTGAAAAATGCCCTGGCTAAAGAGCTGGATGCTGTCATTTTGACCCAATCTATGTCCCTGAGATTTAAATCACCCATGAGAATTGCATTACCAAAGTCTGCAGCATTCTCTAATTATTTCATTATTTCTCTGGTGATAGAAGAATGAGCATCAGGAGAGTGATAGCATAAATCCACAATGGTCCTTTTGGACTTACTATTTCCTGTATTTATCCATATGGACTTTGTCAGAGGTGAGGAGCTAATTTTGCTGGTAATATCACTCGGACCGAGTGTAGAGTTTATATAAAGTGCAAACCCACCCCCTTTCCTGCTGTTCCTACTATAGCAAAAGAGATCAAAACCAAGGATAGATCTACCCCATGAATCTGCACTAGGCCAACATGTTTCTGTTATGGCGCTAAGGTAAGGATCATCCACCTCATGAAGAATTAAAAGTTCATCACATTTATTATTAAGACTGCGGGCATTTAATAACAAGCCTTTAATTTATTTGCAATCTTTTTCTAGTGATATGCTTTCCTTTATTATGTAGTTGAGAATAAGAATTTAGACTAAGTGGACTATTAATAACCCTCTGGAAACTAGTTTAAGTCAAGGCTACAAAAGGCTGTTTGGAAATATGTGCTTAGTTTCAATACTCCTTTCTTATTAAGGTGTAGTTCATCCTTTGAGAACAATTCATTATGAAAGAAGGTGTTCCAGTGGTTGATAAATAAGAGCCCCTCATTTTTGCACCAGTTATTAAGGTGTGCATTTATCATTTCTATAGTTACATTATTTTCTGGATTAGCAAGAGGAATAGGCAAAATTCTGGAAATAGCTACCTTACAACCTTTATCTCTACATTTGGTCCCAAGGTTTATAAGGTCATAAGAAATGTCCTTCTCATGTCTCATCAAAGTCTGCTTTTGGGAGACTCTTGCTATAATAAACATCTAATAGTCTTTAGGTCTCCTGCTGTCACATTCCAGATTAAAAGTTTGTTTTCACTGAAAAGGTGCTGCAGCTCCTAGCTTGTTTATCACTCAGTATTTCATGGACTGCTCCTTTTATCTACTGTATGAAAATATCCAATTATAGTTCTCTTGCTGCAATATATCCTTATTAGCAAAACTGTCCCACTCATGTGTGAATGTTTATTTACCTCCGGAACGGCTTGAATTTATGAGTCTAATTAATGTCTCTGTATACATTCCTCTCCTTGCAATGGTTTTATCACACAGCTTGACAATCAGGCCTTTGTGGCTTGTGTAAGTTTCTGTTAATCAAACCAAAGTTATTACCAACTGCTATTTTTTCTTTCTATATCAATATGTTTTTTTCCTGAAATCTTTAGAAACACTGTTTGGGAGTAAGTTAAAACTGTTCATCCTTTTGTTTCTTGTTTAACTTTCTTTATGCTCCTTTGCACTGGCAGGGATGAACCTCTGTATCAGCCCTCATGGATGTCCCCCAAGTCCGCTTCCCCACAGGTACAATCTCCTTCTCCATGGATGTTGGTTCACATTTTTTATTGTTTCTCCCCTTGGGGGGGGGGGGCTATGGGGAGTAGACTGAGATCCCCAGATCCCCTGGTTGAGTGTCCTGGGAGTCGTTAGAGCCCAGTGCTGGAGGCATCTGGCATCATGGTACACAATGGAGGGGAATTTCACTTAGTTACAATCCCCTGGTGAAGCAGGTGTGCAATGGCATTATGGCCCGTTAAGCACGCTCCTATACTGACACCTGCCAGTCTGCCAATCACCGCACTTACCTCAGGACCAGACGCACTCACACGTGGCCATTGCTAGGGGTCAGCATACTGCAGGGCACTGATACCCTCCCTCTCTGAAGAGCAGTTTGTTAGATGCTCGGCCTCCTTCCCACAGCTGACTCTCCCACACTCTGGTCTTGCTTCTGAATTCAGATCATCTGGGCTGCAAGTGGCAATGCTACTGTTACGCTGGCAGGCCAGCCTAAATCTGTTCATCTTGTATGTGATCATGTGGCAAATTTTTTGCTGCACTAGGAAAGTAAAATGACAAGTGACGAATGAGCTTCCTTGTGGCACTGTAGTACTGTACTGTGTTTTGGCTGCGGTACAGACAACAGCTGACACTTTTATTGCTTGCCTATCACATACATCTTGAGATCCCACCTGTCTGCCAGGTAATAACAAGCATTTGTCAATGCCAAATGTTTGCTTGCTGGCATAGGCAGTGGTAGTGTAGAAGTTACAGAGCTGTGTAATAGGAATGGCAGTGAAGTATTGAACTGAAGCCAATCCCACCACCACCCTGCAAAGAGTGACAGGCATTGGGGTGTGCCTTTGAGTCGTCAGGCATAACGGCCACGCCATTTCACCACACCCCACCCTGCAGACACTGACAAGTGTCACGTTGTTCATAGGTCTTTGGCCCTTATACGCACCCCATTCCATTAGGAAATACAATGAGATGGGTGCGATATAGGAGAATGGGGTGAACTTTGGGGCCAAAGAGTCCAAGGCATACCTCGATGCCTCTCACTGGCTGCAGGGTGTGGAGTGGTATGAGCATTACAGGCAAGAATCCCAAGTCACACCCCTGATGTCTGTCATTCTCTACAGGGTTGGGCGTTATGGTTGGAAAGCCTAATACCTCAGGCATTCGTTGGTATTTTCACTCCAAATGTTCAACACGTATTTTTTGTGACCCCACCTCATGAACAGGGGAAATATCAGCTTGTTAGCCGAAAGCTGCTTATGCACAGTGACTCTGGCATTTAGCACCACAGGTGCAAAACATTCGAACAGGATGTAAAAATGACAGCTGTACTGGTTCATGAGGAGGTGTAAAATGGCAATGTTGCAAATCTGCAGTAAAAGTATTTAAAAAATGGTGAAGTCACGAGCCGCATATAGAAACTGTGCAACGACACCCGTAATATAATTAGGGTTGTGGATTTTTTTGCAGATTGTCAACTCAGGCATTTTGGTGCCTCCATCATGAGCAGTGTCACTGTGATTTTCTTTATCTGTCCCGAACAATGATTTCCCACAGCGACCACGCATCTCTGCGCTGAAAGTGTGAAAACACACTTCAGCCATGTTGTGAAAAATGACAGCTGTACTGTAAATAAGGAAATGTGGAAAAATGTCACTGGTGAAAATCTGGACTTAAAGTATTACAAAGTCATGAACTTACGAGGGTGCGTGGAAACTGCGCAATGCTCACTCGTAACACAGTCATTTTATGGACTTTTGTCACCAAATTTTCAACATAGCCATTTTAAGACCTCTGCTCATGAACAGTGTAACTGCGATTTTCTTAATCTGTCCCAAACATTGCTTTTGCACACCAGCAGCACCACTGTGTGCTACATGTGCAAAAACACATTTTGGGCGGCATATGAAAAATGGCAGCTGTACTGCTCATAAGGAAGTGTAATAAAATGGCAATGTTGAAAATCTAGAGTGAAAATATTAAATTAAGATAAACTTACGAGCGTGCATAGAACTGGCGCACTTATCGCCAGAAACAGTCATTTTTAGATTCTTTTTTTACCAAATTTTCAACATAGCCATTTCAAGACCTCTGCTCATGAACAGTGACACTGTGATTTTCTTAATTTGTCCCCTACATTGATTTCACACACTGACTGCGCCATTGTGCGCTACATGGGCGGAAACACGTTTTGGGTGAGATGTGAAAAATGACAGCTGTACTACTCATAAGAAGGTGTGGTAAAATGGAAATGTTGAAAATCTGGAGTGAAAATATTGAAAAGTTGTGAACTTACAAGCCAGCGAGGAACTGAGCAACGATGCTCATAAAACAGTCATTTTAGGATTTTTCATCAAATTTTCAACATAGCCATTTTAAGACCTCTGCTCATGAACAGTGTCACTGTGGTTTTCTTTAATTTGTCCCAGACATTGATTTCGACACCGACTGGGCGCCATTGTGCGCTACATGGGCAGAAACACATTTTGGGTGAGATGTAAAATGACAGCTGTACTACCTCATAAGAAGGTGTGGTAAAATGGCAATGTTGAAAATCTGGAGGAAAATATTGAAAATTACGAACTTACGAGCGCATGAGGAACTATGTAACACGCTTTCGTAAAACAGTCGTTTTTGGAATTTTCCACCAAATTTTCAAAATAGAGCTTCTTAATGTCACCTTATGAACACTGGCAGTGTCGTTTAGATGTCGGTCCCGAAGGTGATTTCGCGCGAGTGACTGCGAAATCACCGCCGAGCCGAATAATGCCATGACAGTGACAGCATTCATGAGAAGGGGTCCCAAAAACCCCATGTTGAAAATTTGGTGCAAAAATTCCAAAAAATGCCTGAGATATGCAACAAAGTTGAAAAACCCTATCTATCCCATTATACAGCTTACCGGCATTTCCTCAGTTCGCGGTCGGCTTTGAAGGGCGCAGACGTGTTCCTGGTCCACCGAAGATTGTCGCGCCAAGGTCCGGAGGTAATTATGGGGTGAGGGGTGTGGGGAGGCAGGTGCGCAGTGGGTGGGTGCGGGTTGTGGGGGGCAGGAGACTGCGTGGGACCGTTTTGCTTTTCAGTTTTGTTTTTTTAAAAGACAACGGTGACGCTTGCCACTCTGGGGTGGACTCCCAGGCGGCGAGCGGCTGGGTGGACGATGGAGCTGACGGGGATTGGGCACCCCGTCGGCCCATAACATCTATTGCCACGCTGGGGTGGGCTCCCAGCATGGCACCCAGTACTCGGGTGAGGACAGTGGAGACGACAGGGGATTGGGCACCTCGCCGGCTATTCTATGAGTTGCCATGCTGGGGTGGGCATCCAGCGTGGCATGTGGAAGGCTTTGGGGGAGTGCAGCACAGCCGACGGGGATTGGGCAACTCAGGCGGCTATACGCGGTGTGCCTGAGGAAGGCACGCAGTATGCTTGCGTGCTGTGTGTGTGTGTGTGTGTGTGTGTGTGTGTGTGTGTGTGTGTGTAGGGGAGCTGCGCGATGAGCAGGCGATATCTTATCGCTGCTCACTGAAGCGTAGCTCCCCCTTTCAACTGTATACCACTGCACTTTGGAGCTTGTCAGACAGCTCCAGCATGCATTGGCGGACTGGGGCCGTGCCTGCCAGCACAATGACTGAACTGGAAGAGGGGGTGACACACCTCCGAAAACTCGGATGATGGCACTATGTTTCTTGCACATGCATGCAAGCAAACATAAAAATGGAACAAAAAAATGTAAGTCAAAAGCAAATTTTTGCCAGGCATTCAACTTGTGCCAGATTCCTACCCTTTTTTCCAGACAACAGATTTGTTGCCTCCTGAGTGTTCAGTTCATAAGCACTTGAATGGAAAGAAATATCTATAAATAAAATGGCAATAACAATTTTGAACTGTTTCATAGAAAGAATCAGACTGTGTTGGAACATATTATCTCATTATAAATATGAAGAAATTACATAGCCACTTGCTGCTTTTATATCTAATCACATCAACTCTTACTCAAGCACATATGTATAAAGAGCTCTTTTCAAAGTCAATGCACTGACCCCTTCATGATTAAATTTCGTCAGAGCTGCAGCATCCATCAAAAGTGTCTCACAGGGTAAAGTTAGAAGCCAACTGATCATTCAGTGGCAGCAGTTAGAGCCAATTGATGGTTCAGCGGCAGCACACTGTGCTGTTGTGCCAATTACTCTGGTTTGGGAGAGGAACCTGGAGCCAGCACCTTGGACAACAAGGCTTGGCAGGTGCGTCACTAGCAGAACTCCTCAACTTGTAGAAGGATGAAGAGATGGCTGACATCACAGCTACCCCGATCAAGGGCCTGGGAGACTGACATCCTACTGTGGGGAATGCTGCATGTGCTTGAGGCCTTGGTCAGGAGGTTGCACTGTGTCAGGGTGAGGATGGGGTGTCGGGGGTGAATCAAAGTGGAGGAGGGAAAACAGAAAACCTCAGTGCCATTTACATGACAGTCTAGCACTCTTGAGCCCTGCCCCACAGTGAACGCCACTGGGGGGGGGGGGTGACAGAGGTAGCATCTAATAGGGCTGAAAAAGTAGCTGGGAAACCACAGCTGAAAAGCTAGGTGGACAGGTACTGACTGACAAAAACCTATAGAACAACAAACTCTGGCCAGAGTCAAAACAGCTGCCCAAACCAATGGTGGTGATTTTGTGGCGAGAAGCGGTAAAAGCACACTTGGAGCTCTGTAGCACCGGAGTCTGCCGTGCATAGATGTGGCTCTGACAGATCTGCTCATCGCAGTTTGCATCACAGCCACTATGTTCCACAAGCGGCTGTCACTTCTTCAGTTGCAGAAAGTAGTGCAGAGCGCCATGCAGGAGAGCTCTGTCCGCAGAGAGAGGAGAGAGGAGACACCAGAGACCACCAGTGACTTCAGCACTGTGAAGAGAGCCGCATCACTTTAGGAGAACACAGAAGTCAGTTTTAGTTTTCTCCTACAGTGATGCATGATCCTCAAATGACTGCAGGGCTCTGCCCATGCAGCCGTAAAAAGGGCCTCCTGCAGGCTCAATAAGCTAGGTGGCTACAGTGAAAGTCCACAGTTCACTGTCTCAAGTTGACAGGCACTGGTATGCAAGTTCAATACCAGCAGATGATTTCTGTATCGCAACATGCTTGGGACTCGGGAGGCAAAAATGGAGGGCAGGTTTTAGGTGGTTCAATACGGTAGGTCTGTAGAGGCTTTGGAACAACAACTGGTACTGGGGACTGGACATTACTGGTTATACTGAGAGTTGATATTTCAGTGGCAGGGAATTACTAGCAATCTCTACACCATGCCAGAAGGATGTTTGGTTTCTTGCCAGTGCATGGAGGAGGGGGCTACTTGTCAATTCACTCCGGTCAACGTGCACCGTGACAACTTGTGCTGTACTATTAGCTCCAGTATCAATCAGCCCCCTGTACAAATCATTCCCGGGCAATTAGCCCCCCCATATAAATTTAATAAAATAAACTCCAGGGGGTGCAATTCAGGAATGAATTGTGCAGGGAGCCGACTGATGCCAGAGCTAATACCCTGATGCGAGTTGTTGGAGAGCACATTGACTGGAGTGACCTGACGTGTCACTAGGGGAGGCAAAGTGGGATGGGTAGGAGCCAGATGGAAATCTTTATACTTGACCAGGGACTATTTCAGCTGGTGAGACCCCATCTGAGTACTGTGTGCAGTTCTGGAGACCCAATCTCCCAAAGACATAGACAGGATGGAAGCTGTCCAGAGGGATAATTAAAATGGTGCAGGGTCTGCACCGAAGTCATATGAAGAGACTTAAGGAGCTTAATATGTATAGCCTCGAGGAAAGGAGGGAGGGGGGGACATGATAGAAACTTTCAAGTACCTCAAGGGAATCAACAAAGTCCAAGAGGGTAGCATCTTTCAAAAAGAGGTGTGCAAGAACAAGAGGCACAATTTGAAGATAGGGGAAGCGGCTCAGAGGTAATTTAAGGAAGTATTTTTTCACAGAGGTTGTGGATGCATGGAACGGCCTTCCGGAGGAGATTGTGGAGTTAAAATCAGTGGGGGAATTCAAGCATGCATGGGATAGTAATAAGGCAATTCTGGGGGGTGGGGGTAGGTAGAAGTAGGCTGCTGGTTAACTAGGATCTGCAGCTTATCCAGTAGGTAGGGAAATGGGCAGACTGGGTGGGCCAAGCGGTCCTTATCTGCCGTCAAATTCTATGTTTCTATGTTTCTATGTTATTTGTAGGCACTTGCAGTCGCAACTGGAATTGCCTAGGCTCCAATGAGGAGCCAGAGGGGAAGTCTCCTCTCCTGCCTGTGCCAGCGGGATCACCATGGGGACAGTCAGAGGAAACTGTTCATCAACGGAAAAGGGTACAGGAACTAACAGAAAAAGAACATCTAAATCAAAAAGTAATGCCCGTAGGAAGCAGCTGACACTCCTAGTTGGAAATATCATCACAGAAAAGGAAAGAAAAGTGCTCTGCATGCTTAGCAGCCCTGCTCTTTAGCACAATGCAAATGAAAGCATCAGTCAGAAACAATTACAGTTTGATATTGTCACATGTTGATTATTCCCTGCTTGCACCAGTTATACACTTGCTAACATAGAACAATACGCCAAAGGATGACATGGTGGCCATGGCCAATTTGCAGGCCCCTCTTTTTAGTACAAGGCAGACCCAAGAACACCAGGTCTGTAACAGATGGATTTTTAGAATATTTAATGCTATACTGCATACTGTACAAGAATGACCATTTAATATGAATATTGCAAGTATAATTTAACTGTATACAAAAATATAAGGATGTGACATCCCCCTTCCATTTCCCATTGAACTCTTCCCTAGGCTACGAAGCTTACTGGGACACTCCCCTTTGCATGTCTCTTGAATTCTTAATATTTATAAAAAAGTCCATGTATCTGTGCAGGTAGTCACACACTGTACCTTAGATTCCCCACTACTGTGACTGTGTAATAGCTTATTACACAACAGGAAGATTAGTTCACACCTAGACCTACTGCATGTAAAGCATCCCTTCTGGACAATGGCGACCCCTGCTGTTCATGGTCTCTCAGATAAATGGGTCAGTGTATCACAGGTTTGATTTCTTCAGCCTTCCTTCAGTCTTGCTTAAAGGGGAACAGTCAGCACCAAGAACCCATGTGGCAAGAGGGAGGGTTGGGCAACAGCTGCAAACTAGGGTGTTGGTTGCACACGAGCAGGTGGTTTGTTTCTGCTGGCACATTCGTATGTTCGTATGTGTGGGTCTAGTCCCAATTTTGTGTGCAAAAACATTTTTTTCTTAATTTACTTTTTACAAGACTGATTCTGCTAACATCCAAGCTAACATTTGTTTCAACTAGAAATCCCAGAATCCCCTGCAGCTGACATCAGAGGAAGGCTGCAGCGGTGGGAAATTCAATAGCCTGCAGTGCATGTTAGAGGTTTTTATAAGCTCTGATCTTGTGTTTGCTGGTCCCACTGTGCTCCCAGGGCTAAGTATAGTCACAGAGGACTGTACCTACCCGGGGAGAACAGCGGCACTGGCAAACATCTGATTTGTGCTGAGATAATTAAATATGGTGACATTCATGCATTAATACAGGCTCCCCTTCATACATCCCCTGCAAACAAAAGATATACTTTGCTCAGTGGCATCCTGTGTACAAATAAGGGAGTCATTAAGCAGTATTTAAATACTACTTCTCTAAAACAGACCAGAGTTATTACTGCCATGGTGTTATTTACCCTGGCGTCTACATGGTTGCTCCCCTCTTGTCTTGTATCGCTGTCTCAATAACCCAGATAACTTTTCTTCCTTCATTGAATCTTTTTTTTTTTTGCTTCTCTAAATCAACAAAGTATCTACTTCTCTGGCAACAGGGATCTTTTTCTGTCTATACCACACTTTGATAACACAAAACCAGTTTTACCAATACATGTCCAATTTGATATCGAAATCTGTCCATGATGCTTTTACATACTGTATTATCCAGAACACTACGAACTGGGAATGTTTAGGAGGTGGAACTGTAATATCTACATTTGTTGCAGGTGAAACTGTCATCCCTAGGAGGTGGAACTCTCCACAGTATTCAATGAAGAAAGGTGTCATAGGAGGTGGAACTGAGGTCCTGTGAGTCCCTGCCCAATTAAACCCCTGCTTCAAACTGAGGTGGCCTACTCTTGGAAATAATTCCTTTAATGATCTGCAGTTATAATCAGAAAAGAGGATTAAGTTAAAAACTTCAAACACAAAAGACTTTTTTTTTATTTTGTACCCTTTTTCTATTTCCAGAGCTGTGTCACTTTCTGCACCAGGCCACCATCCACCTGGTCACCCTTTCTGCAGCCCTCTCCTTCCCAACCCAAAGTGGAGTCAGAGAGAGGCAGGGCCCCCCTCTGGAGCATAATGGAAGGGGAGAGGTTCAGGAGGCTGTGCGGAGCTCAAGTGTACCAGCTTCATCTCGGGGGCCAGGATGTTTTTCTTCGGGATGTTGGCAGCAAGGGCTCCAATACTTGACTGTGCATGCAACAGTGTGCCAACATGTGGAACATCCTTCCCAGCTGCACCGTCTGTACTTCCACCTGTGATCACCTAGGCAGCAGTGCTGCAGCAGAGCTCGGTATTTGCCCTCCCCAGAGAAGAAGACCATCTTTTAAGATGCTCAGTCCTTCTCTCTCCATTGGTAGCAGAAGAGTCTCAACAGTGACTGAGCCAAGGATAATAGGGGTAAATCCCCCTCCTAATTGAATGGGTTCCCCCACGCCCTCAGTTTTTTTCTCATCTAAATCTGTAATCTGTGGAGTAACTCCCCCACAAAGACTGACAGCATCTCCTTGTACCTAGTTCCTTCATCCCCCCACTCCCCAAAGGCCTGGCCCTTCCTGTTCATTTTTAAAGATTGATGAATATGCCATATCTCAGCAGCCCGTTAATAAGGATGCTCAGAACTGGCAAACTGCGATCCAATTGGACTGTTCAGGAAATTCCAATTCCTAATCCGACTGCTGCTCAAATCTTAAAAGGACCTCAAAATCAGAACTGGATTTGGAATCCTAAAACCCTAACTTACTATGTAAAAACAGGTTTTAGAATTCAATTTGGGAATCAGGATTTTTGGACTGCAGTTCCAAAAAATCATAATTCTGAAAACTGGGTTAAAATCTGACCACTCCAAATCTGTTTGGCTGATTATGAGCAACCCTAGCCATGAACCCAGCACACTCTCAACAACTCCACTCAGGCACAGTCCTCTCTTGATTAACATGGTTGCAAAAACTGATAGGGCCAGGCCCTGCCACTTATGAAAGTGGTACGGCCAGGGCCATGCCGCCCCCACTCTCCAGTTTTATCACCTATGTTTCTCTCTCCCGCACTGAGCCTCCAACAATCCAAGGTCACCCCTGAACCTGGATTGAAGGAGCTGGAAGTGGCTGCCCCAACAGGCTAACTCCCAGCAGGAAGTTATCATTTATCCAACTGTTTGAACAGTTTATATTCATGCGTTAAAACCACACGACATGGCTGCTGATTGGAGGTGAAAACTGTGATTTGATACAGATGAACAGCTTCATTAATTACAGTATTAATAATGGAGGGTTTTGGATTAGACAGCAGGAAGAGTATGTAACTCTGATATTTCAGGAACAATTTAAAATGGTATTTACTTACTAAATACATCACTTCTGAGATAATGAACAGTATCATGCCTTACATACTGCTTCCCTTTACAGTGAATGTTAGTCTTTGTGAAAACTTAAATTGAAAGCATTGGCGACAGATGTCCTCTCCACTTGTGTGCATGCAGGGCTTCAGTTATCTCAATTTTAGAAGTACCCGACTTCCAAAAATAAGGTAAAAACTTGCACAATAAAGAGGAAGCAAAGTCAATGACTTCCAAACAGAAAATATTTTAATGAATTCCACATTTGCAGGCATGGAAGTCAAGAAATGATTAATTTTTCTAGAAGAAAGAGTATTTGCCACTACATTCTCTTTTTAAATAAAGTTAGAACCTGTGAAATATTTTCACTTCCAAAAAATCACAATACCTTCCATATGTAGATTCATGGAAGTTTCTGACTTCCAGACTTCCACAAGAAAAAAAAGAACCCTTGTCTACATAACAGGTGAAGCATGGGTGGTCTTTGTAAAGCTTCCCTGCATAGCCCTGTCTGTATGTCTCAATTCTGTCATAGGACAACGACCTTGACAGGGTAGGTGATAGTTAAAGGGGAACTGCATTAAATCGATCATTTTTATGTTTGCTTGCATGCATACACAAAGCAAATATATTGTTCCTGTAGTGTAGGGGCTGTGTAGGTGTGTACTGTATAAGCCAATGGATATAGAAATGTAGGACGTTTGTCTCTCAATAGCCAGTTTTGAGAAGGCTGACAATGAGTGTTCAGCCGGCTGATAAAAGCGTAATCATCTTGTAGTTCAATGGATAATGCTCCACCAATCACAGTGGTTTCTTCCCATTAGCCAGCTAGCAGACATCAGGCTTTGAAGATGAACATCAAGCCTCACAATGTGTGTGTGTATGTATGTATATATAATTTCCCCAACTGTAGTTACAGACAGGAAGCACCTATTTGAAAGCACTACACAGAGTTAGGGAAAAATACAGAATGGAAATATAATTGCATCAAATATGTTAACAGCATGCCACTAAGGAACAAAAAACACCAGTAATAACTAATTTAAATTACATGTTATGATGTTCCCTTTAAAGAGCCTCTGATACCAGTTGGATAACTTTGAAAAATGTGAGAGTCAGAAACAATGCAGTTTATTGTTCAAATACTGTTGCAATCCTTTTTTTTTTTTTCCATGTGAACTTTATCCTCCTGCCCCTCCCCATCAGATCCCTTCTGCTGTTGACCTCCAACCCATTCAATGAACCTCCAGGACTTACCTATCTATTTCTTACCTCACTGTGTGAGTGGGTGCCAAGGATGGTGGTGGTGGTGCAGTGACTTCAGGGTCACAGCATCATCCTGCACACAGAGGTTCTTTTCCATCTGTTACTCCCCTTGAGTCAGAGCCAGTGGGATGCAATGGCACACACGCAGACTGTGAAGACTGTGCATGCTTTCAATGCCCCATCTTCAACTTTCAATTCTGGTGACTACTGCTGTGTCACCTACCCTCCCACTATGTGGCAGCCAAGCAGCAATACACACTGCCCCCACCCCCACCCCCACCCTGAAGGAGGAGCTCCATTGATGGACGCTAAATACTCTTCCTCTGCCATCCTCAAGTGACCTTGGCCCATTTCTGAACCCAGGTCGCTGTTGTAGCAGGAGGCGAGGTATCCAGCATCTCAGCCCTTCACACCACTGGCCTGGCTATAAGTTTACTGGAGCTCAGATTTCCTTAAACAACAGGGTTTTATTTAACTCTAAAATTGATTAGTGTTTTGCTCATGAAAGTTCTAAAACACTGTGAAAATGCATAGCACTTGCCTCACTGTGTTTAATAAACATAACACTTCTAGAAAACCTGTATAAATGCTTTCTGTACAGTTAGTATTGTCCCAAGAAAAAAACTGCTAATCAATTATTTAAAACCCTGAACAATACTGTTTGTGACCTTGAGGGATGCTGAACCTACATCCCACAGTTTTACAGTTTTGTGCTCTTGCCATCTGTACCATTCAGCAAGCACTGCGGTTTTGCAATTCTTTCCCTTTTTTCTTTATTACTGAAGGACGTGACACAAAAACAAGAATACTGTCCTTTGGACCTTATTAGTTTTGGCAGCTTGTGTAACTCTTCCATAACAACAGAACTTAAATATATGGTAGACTTGATTTCTACTGTAACTAAAAATTGCATTTTAAAACCCTGGATAGAACCAAAGGCTCCTTCTATCGTAGAATGGAAGAACACTTTAATTGAGAATATAACGTGAAAAAACGTGCTAGAGGTATGAGGGATGGAAAGAAAAATATTTGGAACTACAGGGATGCTCTAAGTAAACTCATCACCTTGTGAAAATTCAGTATATGCACTGGACAGTTTTGTCTCTCTTCCACACTCCACTCTGTCCCTCTTTGTTTCTCTCTGTACTCTGTACTGCACTTTCAAGATTGATATTTACTTTTTCCTATCACTAAATGTTTTCCTTTTCTATTTACTCATGAAAATTGTGCTCCTTAAATATTCTGTTTTAGGGGAACTGTTGTAATGTGGATGTATGGTAAGGAATATGTTTTGCATATTTATTGATGATTACTGTTAATATGATATGAAATATGGTATGTTAAACATACTGTTCACTTTTAAAAAAGACAAGAAAAAGTATTTTATTGATCATTTTAGCTAAATAGAACTGCATTTATTGTTTATATACTGTATTTATGCATTGATTATTGCATATACGTGCTTGTGACTTTATGCTGTAAATCTTATTTGAAAATAAAAAATATTATTAAGAAAATGGCAGCTTGTCTAAATGTGACATAATGCCGTTTATGACACCATAATCGTCACAGCAACAGACTGAAATGTCATAAACAGAATTGCGACTGCAAAAGTAGACAAGCAGACAGAGGGAAAGGGCTGAGATCCTGTATCCATGCAAATATCCTTAGTGATAAACAAATAAGGGTGATAATTAAACAAGAGCTGAAAGATAAGCTAAACTGTGTCTAGATATAATGTTTTTCAGAGCTGACCTAACAACACCAGGGCTCTTCAAAGCCTTGTTACACTGCAAACAAACATTTGGCATTGACAAATGCTTGTTTGTTCCTGTAGACATAGTGTTTCAAATACTGGTTCTAATTCTGTTACTGGTCTTTCTTTACTTTAACTTCAACAAACTGAATGGGTGTTTCTGATTAACACACTGGTGGTGCAGCACAATTTTAGAACTGCATTATGTAGTGTATGTCCCTTTCCACCACAGAGTTCCACAGCAGAAACAAAATGTATTGGGACAGCATTGTAAGAGTGTAACAAGGACATTAACAACATCATGGAGTTCTAAAATGGCCCTTACCATCAGTGTGAAAATCATAAAATGCCATTAGAAGCTTATACAGCTTTTAGCCACTACCAGCCGGGGCTAGATTCGAGGCAGTAACCAAGAGGTGAAAAGATCCGTAAACTTCGGAGACCTCTAACCATCTTAAAAATGTGATAACTTAAAAAATAACTGTCCTTCTTTCTTACTGCTATAAAAACTAGCAAGTGAACGTACACTAAATTATTAAACACCACTATTGCATATACATATGCTAATACATTACCAACATGTAAACTTTATTACTGAAACTGTGCAAGACTTCAGTGGTTTTAAAGAAACAGAACTAGCCTGATAAACACTGGTTAGCAACAGGAAAATTCAGTCAATTTTATACAAATCTCTGACCTAGTCAAGTACAGTACAAGTGTGAAACTACTGCCCTACGGTGAGGAAGTCAACTAAAGTGTGTTGTAATGAGAGCACTGTGTACACACAAAGTGCTTCTCTTGCCTGTGGGAAAATGGTTTGCTCATTTATTGCCCAAAACAGCTGTGGTGAATAGGTATTTAATTATACCTTTGGGTTATGTTTCCATGCTTTTGGACAACTTTAATGAAAATCCTATGTTTACCACAGATTACGACTATGTTGGCTAAATTGTCTGCATTCTAGAGAATGTAAACTTCCACTTAAAAATGTCTTCTGCCCTTAATGTAACAGTCTCCTTAACACAAACTAATCTGCTGCTCAGTTTCAACAACCTGTTTAACTTGTCCAGAGATTCTGCTGTCACCAGGCAGCAGCAATAAGCATCCCCTCACCTCTGCCCCACTCAGTTACGGGAGTTAAGGGCTTTCCTCACCTCCCGTCTCTCCTCAGGAAACTTGCACCCTTTCCTCACTTAACCCTTCTAAGTCTAGCTCAGATGGGCCGGACCCTAAATTTCTCTGCCTCTCAGCACCTGCCACTGTCTCGCCCTTCAGTTACCTCCTGAACCTCACCTTCTTACTCTTAATTAATTACTTAATTATTTCATAAGTTTTATCAGGAAAGACATACTGTCTGAGCTGGTATCAGCCTGTTTCCAAATGTGTCCTGGTGGGAGGGAGAACAGAACAGATACAAAGAAAAATGTATAAAAATTATACAATAATATGGAAATAGGTATAACAAGATATACAAATTACAAGAAATGGTTCAAGAATAAAATTGCCATACAGTAAATTGTGGAACAGGCAAGAGAACATTAAACAATGAGCAACAAAACAATCCATGAGGGTCCTGACTGGCAAGGTCGTGAGGCTGCTGCTATCTGCCTCCCCCACCCTCGGAGGACCCCAACCCCCACCCGCTTCAGGCGATACACCGAGCAAAAAGGAAAGCGAGCGGATCCTGTGAGGGTTCTGACTGGAAGGTCGTGAGGGCTGCCGCTACCTGCCCTCCCCCACTCTCCGGAGAAAAGACCCCAAGTCCCCACCATGAGGCGATACACCGAGCAAGGAAAGCGAGCGGATCCCGTGAGGTCCTGACTGGGAAGGTCGTGAGGGCTGCCGCTACCTGCCCTCCCCACCCTCCGGAGTGAGACCCCAAGCCCCAGGATTGCCTTAAATGAATTTTAGACGAATTTATATGCATTCTGCTAGTCTCACCTTCAGTAGCACTGTATCCTCTGGGTTATTTGGAGAGACAGGAATTTTTTATAGTTCTGATTTGCTACTGCATTTCTTACCCTGAAGCACGGAGTTCTTTAATTGATATCATTGTCTAAAAGTATGCATATTACAGGTAGTGCTAATATGTCTAGTGACTGGCGTTTCTCCATACTTACATTATTGTGCTACTGATAATTTTGCTTAGACTCTTCTCTTTGCCTTGACTCTGCAGATTGCTTGTTTCTCTGCCTAACTTTACAGTAGTAAGGATATTGCATACTGTACAGTACTAAGGATTTTTGTATGTTGCTTAGACTCAGCAGCATTTACTTTGTAAAGGATACCTGACCTTGCCCCAGCCCTTCCCTACACCCTCTCTGTTCACTTAGCCCCCACTCTCCTCCTGTTTGCCTCCCTCTCTCCTCCCCTTTGCCTCACGATATAGGTCTCATCGCTGATCTCTCTCTCTTCACAGGAAGCGAATGGATCCTGAGGGTCCTGACTGGGAAGATCGTGAGGCTGCACTTCCTGCCCTCCCCTCCCTCGGGCCGAGACCCCAAGCCCCCACCCGCCCAGAGCGATACACCCGAGCCAGGAAAGCCAAGCGGATCCGTGAGCATCCTGACTGGGAAGGTCAAGAGGGCTGCCGCTACCTGCCCTCCCCCACCCTCGGGCGAGACCCCAAGCCCCACCCGCCAGGCGATACACCAAGCAAGATATTCTTACTCACTGGCAGAACAAGCACCAGCCTCCCGGTGTGAAACTACGGTGCTTGCAATATGGGACAATTGCTAACCTTTAGTGAAATCTAACAGTTTACCGTGCAACAAGCGGTCGCCTGGTTGAGCCTCTCCTGGTGTCTCCGACTCTCCTGGCAACTCACTGTGACGTGAGGAGCTCCGCTGCTTTTCTGCCACTGCTGAGCGGAGGATTGTTGAACTGCGCCATTTTACACTTCTAAAAGAGCGGCGTTGGTTGAGTGGAGGATTGTTGAACTTGGCGCCATTTACATTTTAAAGGCGGTGATGGTGTGCTGATAGGTTTTAATTCACCTAAAACTCAGCACCTCACCTGCATTTGGACTGAATCCGCTTGGTTCCTTAAGAGCCAGGTTGTATAGCATATTGATTACCCCTCAACCCAGGATTACCTTAAATGAATTTTAGGCAATTTATATTTATTCTGCTAGTCCCACCTTCAGTAGCACTGTATCCTCTGGGTTATTTGGAGAGACAGGAATTTTTATAGTTCTGATTTGCTCTGCATTTCTTACCCCCAAACACGGGTTCTTTAATTGATATCATTGTCACAAAGTATGCATATTACAGGTAGTGCTTAATATGTGTAGTGACTGAGCCTGGCGTTTCTCTGCCTTATATTATTGTGCTACTGATAATTTTTGCTTAGGCTCTTCTCTTTGCCTTGACTCTGCAGATTGCTCGTTTCTCTGCCTCGCTTTACAGTATTAAGGACATTGCATACTGTACAGTACTAAGGATTTTTTGTATGTTGCTTAGACTCAGCAGCATTTACTTTGTAAAGGATACCTGACCTTGCCCCAGCCCTTCCCTACACCCTCTCTGTTCACTTAGGCCCCCCAACTCTCACTCCTGTTTGCCTCCCTCCCTCCTCCCCCTTGCCTCAGGATATATAGGTCTCACTGCTGATTCTCTCTCTCTCTCTCTCTCTCAGAGGAAGCCGAATGGATCCGTGAGGGTCCTGACTGGGAAGGTCATGAGGGCTGCTGCTGCCCTCCCCACCCTCCAGAACGAGACCCCAAGCCCCCACCCGCCAGAGCAATACACCGAGCAAGGTAATTCTCACTCGCTGGAAGAAACAGCGCCCTCCTCTGGTGAAACTGCAGTGCTTGCAATATAGGACAATTGCTAACCTGAAGTGAAATCTAACTAACAGTTTACCATGCAACAAGCGGTCGCCTGGTTGAGCCTCTCCTGGTGTCTCCGACTTCCTCTGGCGTGCTCACTGCCACGCGGGGAGCTCCGCTGCTTTTTTGCCACTGCTGAGCAGAGGATTGGCCCCACCAGCTGCACCGGCTGCCCTGCCGCCCCCACCACCACCCGTGGTCATCACTGCGCTATATAGCACTAGCTCTCCTCACGTGGGCTGAAAATAACCAGTCAGCCCACTTTGCCATCTGCAGGCTATATTTTCTCACCAATAGAGGCCTCCTCATATTTCACCTGCTTATTGAACTAGACTGACTGCCTACAGCTCTCTACTGAGCCATCCCTGGTTTCCTCCCAAAAACTGCAACTAGCTATACCTAGCACCACCATTATCTAGCTCTGTCCCTGGTCACCATTTTCCAGACTTATACTCTGACCCACTGGTCACTGCGGCCATGACCTATACTCTACAGGGTGCTATTTCTGGAAGGCTCAGATCTCTCACCCGATCTGATGCTTAGGGTGGCTCCTTACTGCTCCCGTAAGACCATAGCATTGATCTCTGGGCCGGCCATCAACACTCACTACGTATACTCCTGCTAACCCAGGCCGTGTGGCACTGTCAGACGAGATCCGTCCCTCGCCGGGTACCCTACTCCTCCTCGCTGCCTCCTAAGGCTTGGGCCATGGCTCCTCTCATGCAGGGTGGAAACTTAACCTGCTGTCAAGGTCCCTCGGCTACCCACTACCCCTTCAAGCCCCCCTCGGCCTGACTATCCGCAAAATGCCTAAAAGTAGTGCACCTCAATATCTGCAGCATTCTCCAAAACTTAGCAGATCTTCCGGCCTGGGCGGCCCTCTACAAGCCGGACATTATGGCCATCCACAGGCAACTGAAGCCTCACACTCCTGACCCCATATGTGCCATACCGGGGCTACAGCCTCATCAGGAGGGACAGGGCAAGTAATAAACGTGGGGGCGGTGCTACTGTACTTTAGGGGGCACCTTAACGTGTCTACTGTCTCTCATTCACGCCCTTATGCCACAGCCTGTGAGTTATTCACTCCTCCTTCTGCTTGGGAACACAAAAAGTGCATCTGGTCTGTGCCTATAACCCTCCGAGAAAGGAGGTATCGTAGAGATTCTCCTCCCTACTTGACCACCTTAAAGTTAAGGTAGGCTCAAATGAGCTGCTAATCCTGGGGACTTCAACCTCAACTGGCTGGGGCCTAATTCCAAGCAATACAGGCGCTTCTCTCTGGCCTCGCCCTCAGCCAGATAATCTAGGGCCAACCAGGATCTCCTCCCAGGGGACAAAGGCATGCTGATTGACTGGATACTGAGTAACAGATTGGACAAAATTGTCCACGCAGGAATACTCCCGGATGCCATCTCTGATCACTCTCCTACCTACTGCATCTGGGGCTCCACATCACCTAAAATCCCCAGCAGAGTGATCCAGGTGAGGACTTCTCCAAACTCATCCTCAAAGACTTCCATGAGGATCTACGATGTGCTGACTGGTCCAGGGTCCATAGCACTAATATCCCTGTTGCCACCCTTGACCACTTCCTGGTCGTATTCATTCCCTGCAAACAGGCATGCTCCCCTTACAAAAGGAGGGTGAGGGGCACTGTCACAGTGGCTCCATGGAGGCCTACTTTCCCTAATGAAGCAGAGAGACAAATGCTGGGGGAAACACAAAATCTGCAGCAATAACGACCTCCTAGAATATCGGCAGCTCAGAAACTCTTGTAAGAGAGCCATACTCGCCGCCAAGAGCAAGTACTGAAAATCCGCCCTGCTAAACTCGGCCTATAACCCCCGGCGCTTTTGGCAAAACATCAAAAACCTGGTCAGAGGTTCTGCCAAGAAAACGCTCGCGGACATGAATGTCAGGGGGTTAACTGCAATAACCCCCATACCATTGCCTTTGCATTCAACGGCATGTTCTCGGACCTGCTTGCTCCACCCACCTCTCAATCCTCCACCCCGAAACCCCGGGGTGAGCTCCCGCCCGCCATTCTACCTTAGACGAATCTCAGTTAAAGAGACTCAGACACTCCTCGCCGGTCTCCCCTACCATATGAGGCGGGTCATGACAACCTCGAGCCAAAGCTGCTTAGCCTGGGGTGCCCTCCTCGCCTGGCCTGTCACTCATATATTCAACTCTTCCTTTATCTCGGGAACCATACCTGGCACGTATGGAAAGTGGCCAGGGTTGTCCCGGTCTACGAGCATGGTGACCCTAAAGAGATGGAAAACTATTGCCCCATAGCCATATTCTCTGCTATCTGTAAGCTCCTTGAAAAGGCAGTGGCTGCACAAATCTCCCATTACCTCCAGGAGTACATAGTTCTCTCCCCTGCACAGCATGGTTTCAGAAAGGGGCACAGCACAGCGACTGCAACTGCCATGGTCATCTCTGAGGTCAGATCCTCGACGGACCAAGGTAAACTGACTGGAGCCATCTTCGTTGACCTTGTTAAGGTCTTCGATCAGGTTGACCATAATCTCCTCCACTCCATTCTACACTTGATCAGTTTCTCCCCCCAAGCCCTTGCATGGTTCTCCAACTACCTTGGGGTAGACAGCAATACACCAGCTTCAACCGTGCCCTCTCGGCCCTTTCACCAGTTAGCTGCGGTGGTCCCCCAGGGGTCCATCCTTGGCCCTATTTTATTTTCCCTTTTCATAAATGAGCTGCCCTCCATTGCATCCTACGAGCACACTACTCTATACGTGGATGACCTCGTAGTACTGGCTAGTTCCCAGGACATTACAACCATCAACTCCCGTCTTAATTCAGACTTCGTTCGTATCCAGAACTGGCTCGTGGGACACAAACTCACCGTAAACTTGGACAAGACCCAAGCCATGCTCTTCGGTTCAATGGCCAAAACCTCTTCCAGCCCTACTCCATTAGCTATCCTTGGGGCTAATGGTCCTTCTCTGCGGTCATTGACTCAGTCAAGTACCTTGGTGTCACCCTTGATTCTCAACTGGATCTTACTGAGCACCTTAGGAACATATGTAAAGCCACAACAGCAAGCTTGGACTAGCCTACAGAGCTAAGGATTGCCTCACTACGCCTGCTCAGCTCGCCATAGCCAGGGGGATTCTCCTTCCCACGCTCTGCTCCGGCTTGTAGCTTTTGCCCCAGTTCCAAATTCCAGTCTAGCAAAATGGGATACAGCATATAACAACATTTGTCGCTTCGCACTCTCCGCACCTCGCCTTACACATCGCTGTGAGCTCTATTCTCGACTGGAGTGGCTCCCCCCTGAGAAACACTGAGCCTTTGTCCTCAGCAATTTCATCAGACAATATAGTTAGAACGGAGACCCTCTGCGCTTGCCCTACCCTCAAGCATGTAACCCCTGCCTACCACTTAAGGTCTAGTGCTGCCCAGGTCTGTTTTGGTCCCAGGGCCAGCGCTCCTCACTGGTGACCAGGCCTTCTCCGCCTATGCACCTCGACTCTGGAACTCCCTTCCGCCCTTGTTCGTGCCTCCCTCCCACCCTTGCTTCAAAACATCCCCATGGAACCTCCTCAAAGTGGCTTCTACCTGTCTATATGCCGCATAGACCCAGAGTAGTCTCTCCCTCACCCCCGACCCCTCCCCGCCCTGGGTGTTTGTGTGCTGTCTCTCCGGCCACCATTTCTCTCTGACACTCCGGCCTTAAGCACTTTCTGCCCGTCCTTTGGAGAGGCGCTCCCTTACATATCAGCACCCACTCTAGCTGCACTTTGATGCCCCCACTTTCCTTCAGGTCAAGCAATTTGTATTGTCCGTACTTTCTGTTTCGTGGGAGTTGTCACCGCGACGTTGTCTCCTGCTGTTTCTGCCTCTCAGTACCAATTTTGCGTCTTGCTGGCACACTGCCAACTCTCTGCCTTGTTGCTCCTGTTGATTTTTACCTCCTCCATGCTACTTATGTACCCTGTTGATGTACTGCCTACTTTACTACACCATTTTGCCATGTGTACTGTTGCTGTCCGCCCACTAGTACATGGGCCTGTATGTTACCCTGACTCTGCATTTTTGTATCTCTTGTACCCTGGAACCACCAGTATGTGGGCCTGTATGTTACCTTGACATTGTATAATGTGTCTCATGTACTCTGTAACCTCCCGTGTCGCACCTGAAAATAGGCACTTGTTGTCTAGTGTGCTTACCTGGTTAACAAAAACAAATAAATAAATAAATCTGAGGAGCAGGGAGTAGTGGCTGATGAATTGGGGGAAGAGGTGCAGTGCTAATGTCATTGTGTGGTGGAAGGCACGTGAAAGGAGTCCAACCCAAAATCAAAAGCAGCTGCAGGGGTGAACTGAGAAATCATAAAAGAGAGATTTCAAAATGAGAAAGGAAGAAGCAGACCAAATGGAAGGTGGGAGAGAGCCCCTTAGTTTAGGGAAGCTGAAGCGAGAAGGCAGCTTGGCCAGCAGTAGATTTAATTGGTGGGAGAGCAAGACAGTGAAAGCAAGCATTGTAAAGGGAGTAAGGGGCAGAAGAGGGGAAGAGAGAGAGAGAGACAGAAGAAAGATACAAGGGGAGGAAGCCAAACCAAAATTTGGAGATAAAGGAGGCACAATGGCTAAGGTACCTGGCATCAAGAGAGGGGAGGAGGAGGGAGAGGGAGAAATACAAAGAAGAGTGGTGAGTATGTAGGGGTCTCTTAAGGGCAAATCAACAGAAGGAGTGAAAGAGGGAGTTCAATCTAGCTAACGTGGACTTTGGAGCAGCACTGTAAGCAATGTCTCCATAGTTGAAAATTGGGAGAATCCTCTTAGTGAGGATTTCCCCACATACAGGAAGTGAGATGTTTCTCTTACTTTTGTAAAGTGCTGCAAGTCTGGGGTGGAGTTTGTTGGGAGTAGAATCCACATGAACAGTAAAAATCAAGGTGGCAATCCAGCCAAATCCCGAGATATTTAAAGGAGGAAACATCTTTTTTTTTTTTACTTACTATTTTTATGCTGCCTTCTGCTCCATGCCATCCCTTCCCTCAGGGACTCCCCATGGCACCAACTATGCTTTGCTGAGGATTATGGAGACTTCCGCTCCTCATGAGTCCTCCCTCTGTAGTCCCTCGGATAACCCCCAGTGAGGTGTAAGGGAGAACCCATTATCCACTCCAGCCTTCGTCCAATGCTGGGCAGACTGCATGGTAGAGCTTCTCTCCAGGTCTCGGTCTCAATGCTGAGGCCCGTCTCCAGGAGCCGACGTGGGGTATTTCTGGTCCCCAACCTCTGCAGATGCTGGCACATACAGAAGGTCCAAGGAGATGAAGGCACTCTGAGACATGCCTCTGCTCCAGACCTTCGGCCAATGTCTACCCCTCCCATGCCTCTGCCATCCCATCTGCACCTCCACCTGTGGTCACCCAGGTGGCAGTATTGCAGCAGCACATGCAGCCCATCCTCCCGGAGAAGGAGAGCAGCCCTCTGGGTGCTTGATCCTTCTCCCCCCCCCCCGTCCAGCCACCTGGGCTCACTACCGAACCTGGGTCACTGGCCTCGCAAGCGGTAGCTCTACCGCTGTGCTGGTGGACCGGCTAAGGAGGAAACATCTTCAACAGCTGCACCATAAAGGGTATGAAAGAAAGGGGGGGGGAAGAGACTCTAGCAAGCCTCTGCCTGGTGCCAAAAGTCACTGAGACAATTTTCTGTGCAATGAGGGTTAACTGATTTCTCAGAACCAGAGCAGGATGCTGTTAAAATCCAGTTGGAGTTGATTAAGAGACAGGGCAGAGAAGCCAGAGGTAATGAGTACTGTATCATTTGTGTACATATGAATGGACACAACAGAGCAGGCAGAGGGAGGTCATTTTAGAAAAAGCGGAGAAAAGAACTGGGCCCAGGACTGACTCTTGGGTGATGCCTGAGCTGACCGAGGGACCCCCAATATGGAGAGCTTGCAGCGTTCCTCAAGGTAGGAACAGAGTTACTTAACTGAGGAGGCGAATGGGATGAGCAACAGTGTTGAAAGCTTTGGCTAAATTGACAAAAATGGTGGAGGAGGCAAGGCCCTGATCCATGCCAGAGAGGATAGTATAAATGAACTGCAGGAGAGAGGTAGAGGTGCAGTGTGACTTGCAAAGGAGTAAAGAAGAAGACTGAGTCAAGAAAAGGGTAGAGTTGGGAGAGAACAGGGTGTTCCTGGAGTTTAACCAGTGTGGGAAGGAGAGCAATAGGATGGAAGTTGCTAGGGGACGAGCGATCACCCCATTTAGGAAGGGAAATGTCAGTAGCCAACTTTCAAGAGTTAGGGACATAGGATAAGGAGAAACAGAGGTTGAGGAAGTAGGTACGTTTTGCTGTTTCTTGGTCCTGGAAGGTTGTCAAGGTTCTAACTCTGCACAAAGCGGGAGATACCACCTCACCTGGTAATGTCTGTCCTAGCTCTCTCTTCTCATCTCTTGCAAAGCTGCAGGAGAAGCTTGTCCACTCCAGGCTTGCTGACTTCCTTTCCTCCTCCAACTTCCTCTCCCCCTTCCAGTCTGGTTTTTTGAAGCATCACTCCACCATTTCTTCCTTGCTGCATTTCACTAACACCATCCTCACTGGGATAGATCAAGGACATAACACTATCGGCTATCGTCCCTGATCTAGCTAATGCATTCGATTCTGTGTCCCACCCTCTTCTCCTAGACAAGCAGAGCTCTGCTGTCCTCTAAACTACTGCTGTGGATTGGTTTTGTTCATACCTCACATACCGCCAACAGTCAGTAAAGTTGGAAGCACCCTCCCCTACCTATCCAAGCTGGGGCCCCATGATGGCTGCATCCTGGGTCCCATACTCTTCTCTATATTCCTCAATGACCTGCCCTCTGCATGTGTCAACTTGCATATACATGTATACAGATGACAAGTCATCTACTCCTCTCATCCCTCAGCTGTAGCTGTGGAAAGCCTACTCCAGTAAGATTTCCACAATGTAATGCGCTGGTTTCATGCCAACCAACTTCAGGTCACCACTAAGAAAACAGTGTCCATGATCTCTGCACCAGCCAGAAACTGGCCAGGCTCTCACCTCCACCCATCTTCTCCACCCTGGTTGGCACCTCCCTTGAAGCAGTCCCCACCTTCAAGTGCTTCGGTGTGTGTGGCAAGATAGCAGGCTGGACTTCTCTACCCACATTGAAGTAATCCATGCCAAGATCCACTCCAAACTTGGTGCCCTGTACTGCAATTAGGACTGCCTTTCCTCCGGGAGCTGGTCACCAAGAAGACTCCCTTGACCTTCAGCTATGTGGATGTGGTCTATGGTACTGCACCCTCTTCTTCTTTCACCAGACTGGATACCCTCTGTAATGCTTTCTGCCAATCTGCCACCCACTCACCCTCCTGTACTCATCACTGTTTCCTCTACTCCTTCCTTTCCATCTTCCCTCTCCCTTCATGATGCCAGTCCCACTGTGAGTCTCATCTCTAAATACTGGTTTGGGTCCCTCCTCTTGCATATCCTCACTCCTGTCTTCCGTCCCCTTTGTTCCTACTCCCTCCATTACAGGAACCATCATACCTTCTTCCTACCCCACCCTCATGCCTCTGCTGGGCAGTCTGCCTTGCGTCTATCATTTCACTTTCTCTGGAACCTGCCCCTCATCCATTCACCTCTCCCCATCATTCCCTACCTTTAGACACCAGCTAAGGCTTCTCCCTGCTCCTGCCAATCCTCCACCAGACCTTTCCCTCTGCTCCTTACTTCCCCTCCTGCTAAGACCCCCCATGATTTTGGTTCTCACCTGTAGACTGAAACTACCTGTTTTACTTGGTCTGCTCTGCCACTTTTTTACAGGGACCATACACTAAACTTAGCTACTGTCTTCTGTGTACGCTGCCCAGCAAGTTAATTTTATTTTTCATTTGTCGTGGCATGCACATGCTTTTTCATTATTTTGTTATTGCACTTTGTAATTTATCAGTGCAGCTGCATTTTTATGGCTTGATGTAATTTTGTACTCCGTACTCCCCTTTCCCTCTACCCCTGGTTGCACCTGGAAACAAGCTTCAACTCAGTGTGCTTTTCCTGGTCACCAATTTTAAATAAAATAAATATCATCTCCCATTCACCTTCATGAGGCACTAACGTAAAAGCTTTTTTTTTCTGAGACGCGTGGAATTTGTTTTATTTTTTCTGTTGTTTCTGCTTGTTGTGGTGATTTTTGATATCGGTTTCGTACTCATTTTGTTTCTGCCCTTTTTGCTGTTGTATCTTTTATAATGTGAAATACTGTCACCTTTGCTCATTTTGTTTAGTACCAGGAATGGATCAGATTCCCAGAGCTTGCTCCAAACATCATCTGTACTGAACTTGAGTTTGATGTTTATGTACTGCCATCTGTTAATTTGCATTCATACTAAGGGATATTTTAATATTCTCTCAGGTTAATCTATTACTGTCTGAATATACCTGGTTATTTCTTTCTTGTCTTCTTACCACTGTATAGTCCTGTGCTAAATTAAACACTTATATTGTGATGCATATTTACTGTACTTATCGTTAGCAAATAACAATAACCACTGTACTTGCAAAAAAATTAAAAAAGTCGTGATTTATGCGATAGGTGTAGACATAAATGGAGTGTGATAAATCTGTTTATCTGAACAATTGTGTGTATAAATGTAGAATCTTACATTTATGTACACACTTATAGTCATCCATCCATTTCTGTACACTTACTACACCATAGCCCCCAGCCAGTACTACTTTACCAAGTTTCCTTTTTATCTACTACCGAGTCTGTCACACACATGCTGGCTCTGCTTCTATACAACTACAATCTTTTTTTTAATCATTTAAAACTTCTCACAATTTTCACAGGCCTGTTACTTCCCCAAAAACAAAAATGCATCTTGTTTTCCTCCATCTCCTGGCTTACACCACTCATGAGGTTATCTGAGGCCAAAATGCTCTTGTGCAGATAAAAAATGTTATCACACTAGTTCCCGCTGCATATCCCTTATATATGTTAATGGTGCTAGTAGGGGCGGTCTCAAATGATCGGAGAAAGGTCATCTCACACAGAGGCATCTGATGCAGCTCAGTATGGAGTGAAAACATTAGCTTGGCTATTTATTGTCTTGATCCCACCATTGTGCTGCACTATGACTATTTACTATAGTTAGAATCTTTTTTTTGTTTAAATTGGTATTTTATGGGCTTTTCCAAGTTTTCTCCCGTCCCACTCCCATGCAGCCTTAACGTAATGTACCCGTGTGGAGGTACATGCATGCATGTTTTGTGGGATGCCCCACCCTACTGGTCACCCTGTACCACCTCGCTCATCACTGAACCTCCATTCAGTGATGGCGGGACTATGGGCGGGTGACCCCACCCAACCGGGAGAGGAGAGCGAATGCTCAATCCTGCTCCCACCTCCCCTCCATGCCAGCCCCCGAGGTCATCTCTAACCTGGTAGCCAGCGCAGCACGAGGTAAGGCATCCAGAGCCTCAGCCCTCAGTGCCACTGGGCCAACTTGTTAATAGACTCTTTTGAAGTACATATGAAAGAGTGCTGGTTTTACTTTAGAACAGTGATCCATGGGGCCCTTTGCAAAGCAGCAGACCCTACTCACATAGCCTGAGGCTACAGCTTGCTTTTCATGGGCTATCTGCAAAGCACTCAGTCTGTATGTACTCAGTGGCACTGGGCCTGTGCTGGGCTTTGCAAAACATACAACATGTTCTACACATCCATGGACCTATTCATGCTTTTGCAAAAGGTCCTGTGCCTGCCCAACACGAAGCAGCAGACCTGTTGTGCCAGCCTTGTGGCTTGCCTTGCGCAGGCAGGCAAAGCAGCAGACCTGTCAGCTGCAGACTGCAAGGCACAGGACCTCTGTCAGAAAGCAGCGGCCCACTTGAGTAGGCTTGAATGTTGCCACCTGGTGGTCATGAGGGGGTGGTATCCACCCTGTCCTTCAAATCTGGTTAACAAATGTTGAAAATATTAAGTCATGAGTAATAAAACAAAAGCATGAAAAATAAATCCTAAGTCCTTTTTCAGACTTTGAAGTTTTTCTAAAGCTCACATAGAAAGATACAAACTAAGTCTGAGTGCATGCTGTTTTTTTATGCTGTTGCTTCTATCACCCACAACTCTTACATTTTTCAATATTTTTAACCATATTTGAGAGACCTGGTGGGTATCACCACCCTCATGATCACCCAAGTAGCAACTTTTTTCCTATCATTTCATGTCATTTATTCATTTTCAAAAAAAAGACCTCTGAGAAAACATGTGCCCATTTCCAGAGGTAGTCTGGGTCATTATAACAATCCTACTGAGACTGTCAATAATTACAATATAACTTGCTTTATTTCATAACCTTTATTTTTCTAAATGTGAGGGACAGGGTGGTTACATCTCCACTACCCTCACGACCACCAAATTGACACTTTTGAACATAGTCTTGGAATACCTTTTCAGGAACAACAAATTCTGCCTTTTGTTTTCTTAAAACAACTTCTTTTGGGACTCCACCCCATCAGCCAGCAGACTGCAGCAGAAGATGGCGGAGGGAGGGAGGGCTGTGCTAGTCCCCAGTATGGGGCCATCACTACAAGTATGAACTGGGCTTGTTGTGGGGTTGTGGGGAGGTGGAAGAGGTGACAGAAGGCGGGAGGTTCAGTTACTACACTGGGCTGGGTCTGCACAATGTGGAGGAGGATTTTATTTGTTATACTCGGTATCGTAGTTGGGTTCCTGGTGACTGCTGTTGTTTTTTTCTTGTTACAGTGCAACACCTGGGTTGGGCACCCGGTATTAGAATGGGTTGGGGTGGGGGGCTGTGGCACTGGGATTGGGGTCCTAGTGAATGCTTTCATTTTTTTTGTTTTTAACCATGGTGTAAAACACCAGGGTTTGTACACCTGATGTCAAAATGTGTGTGTGTGTGCGCGGGCATGTACCACTTGAACACGTGAGTGTACATGTGTGTGTGTGAAAACATGAACTTAAGTCCTCATGCAAGCAGAGTTAGTGACTTTTGATTTTTTTCATGCAAAAGTATGAAAGCTGCAAATGCATGCCAACTTAACTCAGTGAATCATTTTTGAATCATTACTTTTTTCAGCTAGATTTACAAAAAAAGTGCATCTGTGAAAGAACAGAATTACATTTATGAAAGTGGTAGAGTAGAATGGCCCCTATCAGAGTAAACATGGATAAATATCATGTTTTACGCTCATCCCTAGCAAAACAAACAAACAACAAAAAAAATGTTTTTGCCATGTTGGGAGATTCTAGGTTGCAGTTAATGTTTTTGAAGGCTTTGTGAAAATCTGTCAAAAACGGGCAACATATAAGTGGCTAAAATTGCAATATTAAAGTGCCTCCCTAACTATAGTAGGAAAACACTGCAGTCTGCAATCAACTTGTATTGCAGTGAGCTGCTAGTTCATTGCTACTGTATACAAGTTGATTGGTTGTTTTTGAATCATGAGATTTTCAGGGATGGATTTCAATAGAAATGTAATATACAGATGTTAATATATTTAGAGTATTGTAGAAATTCCTTACCACCTGGAGGATTAAAAAAAAAAATCACTGAACTGTATGTTTCAAACTCACTAATATGCAGTTTAGACACTAGATTGTCAACTCAATAGCAAAGAAGTTGCTTTAAGGTTAATTTCAATTATACTGTACCGTGCCCATTCAACAGTACACCCCCAACCATATTAAAAAAATGCACAACACATTAACAGACAAGAAAATTAAACTACCGACTCAAATATGCACCCAAATGACACGTGCATCTGCATTTTCTCCAAAATGTTCTGGGTTTCCCAGAGTGGATACCAGCTTCTGTATTATCAAGCTTAAATGCTGTAAGAGGCTGGGTAGTCTACTGTGAGCAAAAGAGAGACTCAGAAGCAACAAAAGTTCAGTTCAAATGCCTGCACTGGCAAATCTGTGTTGTTTAGTTCAGCAGAAATGCTTGACAGCTTCCCCCCCGCCAGCAGCAGCTTGCCTCCTGCCTGCTGGTCTGTCCTCCTCAGAACTCTGCTCTCCCAGAGAGGCTTTTCATATATAGGGCCCAGGGTCCACGTACACAATTAACATTGCTTACAAATTCCAGAGAGGAATGTCTTTACTTGCCCTTTAACTTTCTTACCAAACAACTGTCAAAGCTTCATTCTCTTTTCAAGAAGCATCTGGTGCCAATCATGGAACATGTGAGTTACAGAGGAAAAGCTCCGCCTCATCAATGAGACAATTTAAACTTGCTCATTTTGGTTCAATTAGGTTTACTTGTCATTCCTGTGTTCTGCAAGGGTGCTGTTAGTAAGGTGGCCTTTACAGCTTGCAATCTGAATCTAGTACACCTTTCAAAACACGACCCAAAGTGTAAGTGAAACTTTTTAACCCATTGGGGTTGTGCAAATCCCTGAAACTCTTACCACTGAGATGTGAGTGATGTGGGCTTTCCAAGCTTGGAGGTTCAGTGGCCCAGAGGGTTTCCACTGTATAACCTGAAGGATCTATACACTCAGTTGCATTGGACAAATTAGCAAACAGTATACAGGATTCAATAAAAACTATTTCAGGTCAGTTACTTGCAATCAGTTTTGACTTCAGATTTTGATGTGCATGAGGCCTCACCCTTGGCCAAAAGCCATCCCCACACACACACAGTGGGTTAAACTGGAAATGTTTAGGTTGTAGGAACTCTCAGATCTACATTTGTAGGTGGAGGAGTCATCATTTCTGGGTGGTGGAGGTCTATAGTATTTAATAGAAATGCAGGAACTCTCATACAGTTAAGAAGTGGTGGAGCTTAGTTCCTGTGGGCTTCTGCCCAATTTAACCCCTGCCCCCAAGATCTAACCTATTACTGGAATTTAGAGCCTGAGAGTTCAGCTCAGGAAAACAGTATACAGTGCAGTCCTGTTTATCTGAACCTGAACTATAAGAATTCCATATTTAACAGTCACACTGTCACCTGTCTATATCCTTGATCAGCTGTTGCACACTGTTGCACAAACTTGTGATTAGCTGCCAGTCACTTAACTGTTCTGTTGTGCTTCTGCTTACCTGAACATGAGTGAAATCAAGAGAAAGTGAAATGCCCTGATGCTTGAACAGAAACTGCAGATTTTGGAGGGGTTTGAAAACGGAGAGCAGGTCATTGCTTTTGCCACTGAGTACAGCATCTATAAACTCGACTGCGTCTACGAGCGACATAAAATGGGCAAATTTATGTTTGGTTTTGTCAGGAGATGGAGAAGTGTTCCCTGACTTCTGGCTCTCTCCTGAACGAGAAAGCCTTGCAATTGCATAAGATGCTTGGTGGTGATCGTAGCAGTTCTCTAGCTAGTGATGCCTGACTGGATTGCTCCAAGAAATGCTATTAAATTGTCCAGCTGTGGCTATGTAGGGAGTGACTCAGTGCTGCTGCTGATGGGTTGGTCATCTTTATGCAGCAACCAAACAATCTTATTAAAGTGGCGTCCCAAACTCTTGATCAAATATATTAAGCTGATGAAACTGGGTTGTAGTGGCACTGTCCCCTCCCGACAAGATGCTAGCAAACGGGGCAGAAAAAGATGCTCCTGGCTTTAAAAACTGAAGAATCATGTTACATTCCTGCGAATCACAAATTGCTGCACCTCTTGACAGGCAAGCCAAAGGAATCAATGTTTCAAACAAGTAAACATGACAGCACCTGTCGTATGGTGTATGCAAAATTAACAACAACAAAAAAATACCTGGAGGGTGGCATGATCTTTGCCAGATGGTTTAAAGATGACATTGTTCCGAGTGTAAAGGGACACGACTGTCACACAATCTGCCTCTGAATGTTGTTTTGCTGCCTGATAACTCTCCAACACACCCAGAAATGCCACTGATCACAAGTCGGGATGGTACAGTAAGGCATCTATTTCTGCCCAAACACGACTTCCAAACTTAAACCCTACGATCAGGGATTCTTTGGACATGTTGAACAGACACTACAGAAACGCCTTCTGCAGGCAGTTCTGTTGGATACTAATAAGGTATGACTCTCCAGGAGATTGTAAAATCAGTCAGCCTGAAAAATTTCAAGTACATGGGAGGTGAAACCTGGCATCGAGTGTAACCAGAGATAATCACTAAAGCATGGCAAAAGTCTGGCATTGGGATAAGAATGGCCCATGAACGGGCAAGTGAGCAGGAGGCTGATCCACAGCCAGAGACTGGGATTAACATTAGTGTCAATAATGACAATGATACAAAACTTGCTTCTAGTTGGCAGAGAGCCTGGCATCACAACTGAACTTTTCACTGAAAACGAAGAGGAGGAATGGGTCATGTGTGACAGCAAGGAAGATGGTCATGTGTTCATGACCAATAAGTTCATTACTGAGTTGATGCATTTCACCAGAACACAGCCACCAAACGTGAAAAAAATGCAACTCAAGATTGTACAGATGAAACTGAGCTCGAACCAGAACCAGTTTTGACAAAGCTCTTGGGATTGGGTACGAAACATTAGGTCATTTTTTTTCCCTTGCCTGCACATAATCCACTATTATTTACTGACCCAACATGCACTTTATGACATAAACTGAGGCAATTATATGAAGATCTTTAGTGTAAAGTATGTCTTGTGTGAAGAAGAATGTGAGTGCTGATAATTCCTTTTAAGTGACTATATATATATATATTTTTTTTATTTTATTTAGTTGTTTAACCAGGTATAGCACACTAAGCTGAAAGCTTTTTTACAGGAGCAACACCTGGGAGCACAAGTGACTTGCTCAGGGTCACACAGTATGCAAGTGGAAGCTGTGGGATTCAAACCCAGGTCTGGCCTGCTGGATATCATCAAATTTGCAGCTCAGAGCCTTAGACCACTGCACTATACTGTCTCTCTCTATATATATATATACACACATTTTTTTTTACCCAAGATAGCCTAAAAGCAACATCTCCTTTTTTTTTTTTTTTGGGGGGTCCTATTTCATCAACTTTCACTGCTGAGAAGACTGAAGAACAGGGAAGTTAAGGGCCTTGCATAACAGCACTTGCGTGAAAGTGGCTCGGCGGATTTGAACTTGGTCTTGTAGTTCCCAAGTCTGTGCTCTAACCACTGCCTCCCTTTATAATGAGCTCCTGAACCCTGCACACATTAGCTGGTGCTTGTAAATATTGCACTTACTGCTGGATGAAACCTAGAACTAGAAGACACCTAGAAATGTTTTCAAGAGCAGGTTTCCACTTCAGTGCATACACTTGTAAACATCATTTACTTAGCTATTTTAACTGACTAGTGAATTCATCTGTTAATTCTTCAGTCACCTTTCCACATACATTTTGGTGAATTAGTATATGAGGAAGGCATTCAAAAATGCAGCAGCTGCAGACTCGGTGCCACACGGTTAAGGGACATACAGGAAAATACAATGTCCTCTATTGACCCAGGGACACACCAAATTGCTTTTATGGACATAGAAAAGGTGTTCACTGGACCTACGGGTGGGGATCTGGGGGACACGTCAATTTGCGATGGGCATTCTGCACTGTGACGACTTACGCTGGGCTATGATCTCCCATGTCAATCACCTTCCTGAACAATTATTTCTCAATTCGTGCCCCCTGGAGTTTTTTGTATTATATTTATGCTGGGGGTGAATTGCCAGGGGACAATTTGTTCAGGGGCCCGGTTTATGGCAAAGCTCACAGGATGGAGTGACGTGTCTTGGACTGGATTGATCACTATGAATTGTCGTGTGGACAAGGATTTGGACTTGGTGCTAGCACAATGGGAAAATTAATGGATTTTTAAACCCCAGGCTATAATGTTTCTTGGTCTAAATGACCGAGTCAACTAAACCCATTCTTAGAAATCAGATGAATTTGAGGATACCACAGGCATCTGTATTCATCTGTATTTTTTTTATCTTTTCAGATACCAGGATGCTTTCAGATTTTGTTGGCATCATGAGATTTAAAAACTGGCAGCAGTTATGAATTCTGACATAACCTTTTGTAGAAACAAATCTTTTTGTATTGATAGAAATCTTTTGCATTACATGTTTCTTGAATAAATAAATGTCTTTGTATTATTGTGGTAACTTAATAGATTTTGATGTATTGAAACAATTGGTTTGTTGCCACTGAGCACTTTTATACTCATTGCACTGGTGATGAATAAGTCAGACTGTGCCTTTAAGTGCTTACTACTTAAGTTGCACTCTAGGTAGCGCCCATCACTCTTGATAAATCTGTAATGACAAAATGATGACTGATCTTGTCTGTACACCATTATCACCTAATAAAGGTGTGAAACAGTATTTAGATCTTTGCACTGTTTGTGTCATCTGTCCTCCATGTGGCCATTTCTTTGCCTTTTCCAGCTAATCCATGAGGAACTGAATACTTATCACAACGTACTAGGGATTCAAATGATAGCATAAAGGGTATTTCTGTGTGATTTGAACTTGAGTCTTGTGGTTGCAGGTCCAGTGCTCTGTGCATGCACAGAAGCGTATTTTGGTTTCAGCCATTCTGCGGCCGTTTGGGCTGACTCTTTGTTGGTACCTGGTCCCAGTGTAAAGGAAAAGAGGGACCAGAGACTCGGGGGACTGGAGGAGCAGAAAAACTGTTTTTGGGAGCACCAATCGAACTTCAGTATCGAGAGCTACCTCATGAATACTAATGAGGTGACACTAAATATTCATGACTGGAGCCTGTCTAGCACCTGGAGGCAAGGTCAAATAGTGCCAGTGACAGGCAGAGAGATTTATTTATTTAAAATGTTTACCAGGAAGGCATGCTGAGTGGAGTACACTCGATTCCAGATGCGTCCTGGGGAAGGGGGAAGTTTGATAGACAGTAACATGTAGTGATACAGTATGATTACAGTAACATGACGTGATACAATACATGATTGAGCAGAAGACGCATTTTACAAGATACACCTGCCTCGTGGCAGGGGAAGTAGACATTAGTACCTCTAGGGGATAGCGCCCACTGTGAGGTTAAGTGCTGCAGCAGTAGAGGCTTGTTAGCGGTAGGAATAAACATGCAAGCTAAGATATAGACATACAGCATTGGGTGTCAGGGGCTAGCTGCATGTGCAGGCGGTGGTGAAATGCTCTTTGAGGGGACGGTAGAGCTGCAGAGTGGAGGTGGAGTGTCTGAGCTCAGCAGGAAGGGAGTTCCATACGTAAGGCATCCTGTACTTGAAGGCAAGCTGGCCTTTGGCGGAGGACATCCTTGGAAGGGAGAGTAGCCTGGAGTTGGTGTGCTGGAGGGCATGAGTAGAAAGGGTTTGGGAAACAAGGGAGGTTGCAAGGTACAGGGGAAGGGACTGGGTCCAGAATTTTGCTTTTAGCCTAGCACAATGTGCCATTCTATGGTCCTGTAAGGAAGGGAGATCTAAGGATTTGTAAAGGTCACAGTGGTGCACTGTGGGTGGGCAGTCCAGGGCAAAGCGGCAGAACGAATGGAAGAGAGCGTCCAGCCTGGCAAGGGAGGACTTCAGGGCTGTGCTGTACACAATGTCCCCATAGTCAAAATGCACGTGTATCATTTTCTGCACAATTTTGCGGGTTGCCAGGGAAATGCAACCGCTGTTCCGGTAAAGGGCACCCAGTTTTGGGTGAAGTTTTTTGTGGATAGCATCAATGTGTGCTGAGAAGTCGAGGTGTTGGTCGAGCTAGACCCCGAGGTATCTGAACGAGGTGCAGGTCTCCAGGAGGGACCTATCTAAAGTGTGGCAGGTGGGGGTTGTGGGGAGGTGAGACAGCCTTTGCCTGGACCCAAAAGTGAGTGAAACAGTTTCTTATGGTTGAGAAATAACTGGTTTGAGTGGAACCAGAGCTGGATAGCATTAAAATCCTCCTGAAGTCTGGATGACACTTCAGCTGGGGATGAGCCTGAGGCATACAGTACGGTGTCGTCAGCGTACATGTGTATGGATGAGGGACGGCATACTGAGGGCAGATCATTTAGAAAGATAGATAAGAGTAGCGGGCCAAGGACCAAGCCTTGAGGCATCCCTATAGAGACAGGAAGAGGGACAGAGGTAGATGAACCAATTTGTACTGCTTGTTGCCTCCCATCCAGGTAAGATTGGAACTAGTTGGTAGCCTCACCTGAGAGGCCGGCAAAGGGTAAGTTTAGTTAACAGGAGTGAGAGGGAGACCATGTTGAAAGCTTTAGCTAGGTTGACGAAGATCGCTGCAGTGACATGCCCTTTGTTCATGCCAGAGAAGATGTCGTTGGTTAGCTTTAGAAGGGAGGTGATAGTGGAGTGCGATTTCTGGAAGTCAGACTGGTAGTGTGAGAGAAAGGAGGAGGAGTCAAGGAAGGAGGATAGTTGGGCAAGGGCAAGTTGTTCCTGGACTTTGGCTAGAATAGGGAGAAGGGAGATAGGTCGGTAATTGCCCAGCGAGGAGGGGTCACCACCTTTAGGGAGAGGGATGACTGTGGCTTGTTTCCATTTAGCCGGGATTTCTGCAAGAGAGAAAGAGAGGTTTTAGAGGGAGGCCAGTGGGGTGGCGATGGCTGGGGCAGAAAGGTAAAGTATCCTGGAGTCAAGGCCAGTGGGGCATTTACCTTTGGCAGGATTGAGTGAATGTAGGGCTGTTACAACTTCGGCTGGGGAGACCAGGCGAAACGAGAAGTGGGAGGACAGGGGTGGGGGTGGCGAGGGTGTTGCTGGGATCGTGGGGGGGTGCTTGTTATTGGATAGAAGGGAGGAGGCACAGTTAGTAAAAAATGTACTGAAAGCAGCGGCCACCTCCCCTGAGTCAGTGACCATGGAGCCTTTTATATTTAGGGCCAGGTTGGGTGGCTGAGAAGGGGGAGAAAGCAGTGATTTCATTGATTTCCAGAATTTCGCTGGGTGGTTGAGGTTTGATTGGAGAGAGACCTTAAAGTAGTTTGCTTTTGCCTGACAAATTAGTCTAGTGCATACATTACGAAGTGTGCGGTAGTGTTGGAGGGCTGCCTGGGTACCAGTAACCTTGTGGGATTTCCAGGCCATGTCCCTGGCGTGGATTTGGTCGATAATGTTTGCGTTAACCCAGGATAGGTGGGCACCCCTTACACTGGCTCTTCTGAGAGGTGCATAGTGGTCCCAGATTGCCAGGAATTTGGAACTAAAAATTTCCAAGGCTGAGTTGATGGAGGAGGCCTGTTGAATGCCTGACCAATCAGTGGTGGATAGGTCGGTTAGGAGTGCAGCAAGGTGTAGGATTTGAAAAATCTGGTGAGTAGTATTTGAAGGGGTGGCGCCTGGGGCTTGAATACATTCCTTACTACATAAATCATGTGGTGGCCACTTAGGGAGTCGGATAGTGTACCTGCTTCTATGACCCGATGGGGGTGTGTGGTGAGGGTCCAATCCAGGAGAGAGTGGTTAAAGGATTTATGATTTAAGCGGGTGGGTTCAGAGATTTGTTGGGATAGGTTTAGTGCAGTCACCTGGTTTTCGAGCTTGGTGTTTGTGGTAGTGAGCCAGTTGATGTTGAAATCCCCAAGACTGCACAGCTCTCCCCCCGAGGTGAGCGATTTTAGGGTTCATAGGTGTTCTAGGATGGCATACTGAGGGGTGTCTGGGGTGCAGTTGGATCCTGCTATATATAACGGAATAGAGTGAGGGAGTGGTATTTTGAGTAAGAGGGCGTCTATGGGGTGCACTGGGTTGGGGAGTTGGACCGGTGCAAATTGTAGCTTGGTGGAGATGAACATGGCAATGCCCCCACCCTTCTTTTTCCCTGGGCAGTCAAGTCAAGTGAGGAAATAGCCAGGGATGGCTATTTCTGTGTCCAAGTTATGGGGTTTCAGCCAAGTTTCCGTGATAATAAGGATGTCTGGGCGCAGGTAGAGGATGTGCGGTTGTAGGGGGCTGATTTTGTTCAGGAGGCTGCAAATGTTGAGGTACATGATTTTAAGACCACGAGGGAGTTGGAGAATGGGAAAGGTGTTGTTAGAGGGAGCAGGTGGCCCTGGATTCGGTTCAACATCCCCTGCCAGGAGTAGCAGTAGTGGAATGACCTGCTTTACTATGAACGTCACCCATTTCACCTTGCGTGGGGTAGGTAGTTGTTGTGGGGGTGATGTAAAGTTTTTAAGGAGTCGTCGGGTGCAGTACTGCCAGCCCAGCATGGAAGGAAGCTGGCAGTACTGTAGTGCCTACTTTCCAATTACTTAGCATGGTAGGTTGGAATGGGCCAGAGATGTGGGTCGTGGTGTGATGGGGGGAGGTGTTGCCCAGGTGCAGCCTATAGCGAAGGAAGAAGGAGCTTCAGGGAAGGTGGCAGGAGGGAGGGATGTTAGGGGGAGGAGTAGACACAATAAAGTTAAGTACAGAGGCAGCATGGTGAGAACTCTGGGTTAAGATAGATGGGAGAGTGATGGGGTGGCCACTAGTGTCAGGTTGGTATAACCTGCTAATGAGAAACTGAGCTGATTGGCTAAAAAACCCACGGGACCCAGCCTATAAAATGTGGTGCTCACCAAGGGTGGTGATGGGGCAACTGGCATGCAGTGCTGGCAGGGATCAACACACGCGGCTGGAGCTTTCAGGAGATGGCTGCCCGGGCTCAGTAACGCTTCTTTTTTGTACCTGCTGCGGTCTCTGTTGTCTGGAATCTGGTCCTAAGTCAGGGGAGGGCAGGACACTCGATAGCCCTCATGACCACTGGCAGCTGGCTGTGAAGAGGAGACAAAACTTTCCGATTATAAACAGGTATGAGGAGGCGGGGCTGGCTCAGCATATACACACACTCCGGTTCGGATTTGCTAAGGATTAGGGGGAGGGGGCAGGCTTAATCTTTCCGGGGATAGAAGCGTTAAACTATACGGGGGTAGCAGCATTGTGCACAGCCATGGAATCTGGAATGCTACCGGTGCACAAGGATTCAGCTAGCACACATTAGGTGGTACCAGGTGCTGCTGCGTAGTTAAACAAGGGGTACTTTCCTGTCTCAAACCTCCTTTTCATAATTAGTAGACCCCCAAACACAACAGCTGTATAATAATTAGCAACCGATACATACTGCGTTGCTAATTATCGTGCTGTATCCTGTGTCTAAGCTTAACTTATCTATCAAGTAAAATGCTATCACAATGAGTGAACATAAAATGCTGGAGCTGTTATAATGACCGCTATCACAGTTTCACTGAACATAGTTTGCAGGAGCTGTTATAATGGGAGTGAATTCTCCGTACTGTGGATTTAGGAAATTCTTAACTTTTATAGCAGCTGTTCACCTCCCGAGTACAGAAGCTCGTTTCTTGGGTGCTCCTCTGTGGGGGGAGAAGCCCTGTGCCTGCCTGAGTCTATAATTAAGGAAGCCCCAGTAAAAAACGGATCAGTCACAAGCAATTTGGAGCTTGGAAGCAGACTAAAGCAACCAAATTCGGTTTGAGGAAGTAGACTAAACCCACAAGATTAGAATTAAGGTAAATCACTAAGGCAGGGTGAAACACAGCTGTACTGAGTTAGCAAACAAAAGTGACACTGAGGAAAGGTAAAAAGCACAGCTTTCTGTAACACAGTTTCAGTAGAAAAAACTATCTCCATTCATCTGCCGACCAGGGGTGTTTGAAAAAAGGCACCAAAAGCATCTAGTCCTTTGTCCAACACATGCGGCTGGAGCTTTCAGGAGGCCACTGCCCAGGCTCAGTAACTCTTCTTTTTCATACCTGCTGTGGTCTCCATCATCTGGAATCCGGTCCTAAGTCGCGGGAGGGCAGGACACTCTATGGCCCTCACAACCACCGGCTGTTGGCAGCTTCGGTCTCCGTCGTTCGGAATCCAGTCCTAAGTTGGGGGAGGGCAGGACACTTGATGGCCCTCACAACCACCGACTGTTGGCTGCTGCGGTCTCCGTCATTCGGAATCCAGTCCTAAGTTAGGGGAGGGCAGGACACTTGATGGCCCTTACGACCACCGGTTGCTGGTTGCTGCAGTCTCTGTCATCCGGAATCCAGTCCTAAGTCGGGGGAGGGCAGGACACTCGATGGCCCTCATGACCACCGGCTGCTGGCTGAGATTAATAAACGTTTTAAATCATGAAATGGTGTAACAGAGGAAAGGGACTGCTTCCAGACCATGGGGCTGTTGTAAAATTAAAATGTATATCTTGGTTGCATTGAGACTGGGATGTGAAGACTGTCATTTGAGCTGAATGGGTATTAATGAGAGGAGCCTGTTGGTGCTTAGGGGTGATGTACATCGGCAGCAGTGACAGGAAGGGTGGTTAACTAGGGTGGAACTCAGCAGCTGGTAATAGAGGGCAACCACTGCTTTTGGACTGGGGAAAAAAACGTGCTGAAAAAGTGTATTGTCTGGCTGCACCAAGGGAGTAAAGTTGGGACAATGCAGGGATTCCAGTGGGGGTTTATTCTGCAGCCATATTTGCAGCCATGTGATGCCAGCTCAGCAAATCAAAGGGTTAGGATTTGCCAGGAGGACTGTGGGACTGCTGAAAGGACTCTTTGGGGGGGCTGGGAAAAGTTTAGGCGCCTTTTTCTTCAACCAGTCGGGCATCGTGGGAGTCTCATATATATCAATTATTTAAAAGAACAGTGGCTTCAGCCAATGGGGAGTTGCTGAGAGATCCCAAAAAAGAAGGACTTTTGTTTTCTGGGTCAGTCTGGCGGGACCCCCTCCACAGGGAGGGGGCTCCAGCCCCTAAGGAACAGATGGGGCTGCAAGGCTAGAAAAGGGCCTGCCTGAGGGATGCCAGAAATTTGTCCCCCCGAGGCCTGGCCATGCCTTTCCTCATGTTGGAAGAGTGTGAAAGAAGATTGCTTAAGCAGCTCTGGAGACAGCTGCAGTGCTGCTGTGGTAAGAAGTTGCACCACAGCGGTGAAAATGTTTAGAGAAAAGGCTGACTGGAAACTGGAAAATGGATTATGGAAAATGGTCTGGTCTTGGGTCGAAGAGGATGGAGAGAGAGAGAGCCTCTTCTGTTTTTGTCTGCACCACATCAGTGAGACACAGGCAAGGTAGTTTGATGTGAGACATTTGTGCAAGGAAAGAGTTCTGTCTGACCCCGGAAAAGACACAGCATCTAAAGGGAAAAGGGATGGACAGAAGGCTTAGAAACTGGTCTTGCAGATTTAGAAAACGGATTACGACAATGGACTGGGTTCTGTGAGGCCGAGATTGAAGAGAGAGCCTCTTCTGCTATTATCTGCACCTGCACGGTGAGGAAAATATTTGTTTGGCATCAGAGGGACTGAGATACCTTATATGAGAGAGAAAGATTTTCTGAAACTGTGTGTGAGCCAGAGCAAGGGTGGATGATTTCTTGAAACAGAGAGATGCAAAGAGATGGGTAGGTGCCCTAGGCTTCAGGGACCTGTGGTGACTGTTAAAGTCAAGCTGAGGAAAGAAATGAAGGTTGTGAAGTTGGTGTTTCAGACTCTACTGCTCAGGGGTCTGAAAAGCAGGAAGGTTAAAGAAACTGCTAAATCTGCCTCTTGGAGCTGGTCACCATGAGAGAAAGGAGAGAAACCAGAAGATCTCCAGCTAATCCAGAGCCAGGTGGGAAATTTGCTGACCCCCACCAAGTAGGGTCTGCTGGCTGCAGGGGATCATGGGTTTATGCTCATGTGCTAGGGCACTTTGACCTGTGAGGGAGCCGGGCTGTGGAGCCACTCCTAGGTCTGGGTCCCCTGTAGTTGGGTGGACTTTGCATAGTAGCTCTGCAATGGGCCTGAACAGGCTGAAGAGGAAATGCTGTGAGACTTTCAATTAAGCTGAAGATCCAAGCTGCAGCATTCTTGCCCCCTGTTTCAAGTCTGTCAAGCCATCGATCCCAGGGTTGTGCTGTTCCACCAACCCCAGGACATCAGTCACAGAGCCACTCGAGGACTGATTTTGCAGAAACGCGAATAAAAGCAGGAAATGCCCTGCACCTGGGAGATGTATATAGCTTTCGCATTCAGGTCATGCCCCATTAGCATAGGAGGTAACCTTAGAGCTAAAGAAATTTAGAGAAAGTTAAAAATAATGTTATTTTCATCAAGTGTGCCAACCCTGGCCAACCAGCTGCACTACAGGCCTGCAACTAAAGGGCTGGGTACCCAGGAACAGATTTCTGAGGGGGTTATTTGAACTGGTACCAGCTGGGGTCTGTGAAAAGTTAACACCTACAGCAGTTAGCTAGATAGGAAGTTGGTGGCTGCATTAATTAAAATGTGGGTTTGGAAAGAAATGAGGGGAAATGGTTGTCTGAAAATACAAAATCTTTAATTGCAAATTTTAAAAATGTACTGTTTAACCTCTAGTCCATTCTCCCCATCTAACCCTCCCCATGTAAATAACTATGGGGTTGCGGTTCTGGAAAAGTCTTGACTTGAGAACCTGATTTAGTGAGCATATTATTAGCTGAAGCTGAAAATGCCAAATGCTGAAATTGGGGATGTTTGATTCTGGTAAGCCCATGTCTGGAATGACTGCATGGGGAGGTGGGTTGGTATACCATCCCAGGGGGTTGTACTGCTAAAAATCAGACTCACTTAAATTGTACTCTGGGTGGAGGCACCACTATTTTATTTCTTGGGAAAGAACCCCTGGGAACAGCAAAATGGGAAACCAGCCCCCTTAACCTTGGTCAGGTCTGCAAGGCAGGGGTAGTAGCCCTTGTATAGGATGGCACCAGGGCTACAAATGTTTTTTTCTTTATTTTTATTTATTTATTTGCATTATCTTTTTATCTCCCCTGCACCTCATCCTGCCGCTCCTTTGGGGTATTGCCAAGGACTCTACCTCCAGGGCTCTGTCACCCATCCCCAACCTCAAATCGCAGCCACTACAGGGTAACCCGATGTAACCCTTTTGTCGGGTGGGTCCTCCCCTTTCAGGGAGAAAGGGCCTGACAGTTAACGGCATTGGCCCTGGGTGCTGCTGAGGTCGGGTCGGCATCTACGGAGTACCGCGGAGGCGCTGTTCTAGGCGGCCATCATCTGGCAGTTTGAGGCGCCATTTTCTGGTGTTTCCTCCGATTTCTCCACTTGCGCCACATCTTGTAGTGCTCCTGATCTCCACCGGGGGCTGCTACAGAGCGAGGCATCTCCCTAGCACACCCCAGGAGAGAAGAGCAGTCCTCCGGACGCTCAATCCTCTCCTCCTCTGCCGACCCCGAACCCAGGTTGCTGATGTGGCTCAAGGTAAGGTGCCAGCACCTCAACCCTCAGCACCATCCGGCCGGCCTGACTTTATTTAGTTTTAAGTGCGCTAAGATTTCCTCTAGGGCTATCAGAACCAAGCAGTTCTTCATCTTATGTCTTATTTTGGAACAGTATCGACATAGGCTATTGTTGCAGAAACAATCTGATGTAATGCTATGTTGCTGCTATGTCCAACTGTTGTTGCACATCAAATTCTCAGTGTAGTTCAGATAGTTACTAGACATGTGATGCACAAAAATGTTTGCAGTCATTTTGGTCCTCATAAGAACAGCTCGACAAAAATGAAAGCTACGTAGTTACTGTAATTGGTGATTCCTGAATATCTTCTCCACAGATTACTACTAATACTGTAGGTCTGAGCCGGAGGTCTGGGACTCCACTGGAGACCAAACTTTTCTGAGGACTGGTGGTGCGAGTTGGTCCCCACATCTGCCACCGCACATGCCCACTGGTATACAGTGGCACCAGCCCCCAACCTCCTCAGTACCTTTTTTACTGAGGAGTTGAGCAGCATGAACCCAACGAGTAACCTATGCACTTAACCTACTATGAGACAGCCCTGGTGGCCCCTGTAAGAAAGGCCACCAAACCCAGCAGCACAATGTCTTCATAGCCGAAACCAATTACCGAGGTGTGAAGACCAGCAGATAAATACTGGAATGAGTTCAGGGGATGGTGGACAGGCATGGCAGTCAATGGGGAAGATATTCAGGAAAATCCACAGTCACAGTAAGTGCATAACTTTCATACTGTATCTTTCAAGAATCATAGATTCCCACTAATAGATCAGGATTCAAAGCTCAGAGAAAGTCCCCTGGACTAGGAAGGCTAGAGCTCAGGGCTCACTCCAAGACAGTAATTCATTCAGATCTGTCCTGCCAAAGGCAGCATGCTGCCTGGCATGGATATCCAGGGTATAATGCTTGGTATAAGTATGAGCTATGCTCGATGTTGCAGTTCTGTAAATTCCTCCAAATGGCATAGAGCTTGTTTCTGCCAGGGATGTGGCAACTGCTCTGGTTGAGTGGGCATGAACCTTACTCTCCAATTTCACCCAAGCCATGGCATAGCAGTGGTGAAGGAAATTTACAACTCAGGCTAAAACATACTTGATTGTGACAATCTTTTCCTTCTGATTAGGGTCAAAAGAGACAAAGCTGTTTTGATTGCCTGTCATCTTTAATCCTCCCCAGGTAATAAAACCTAAGGACTCCCTTTACATTCAGTAAGTACAGAGTCCATTCTTCCTCATGCTGGAAGTTGGCAAAGTAGGTAGGCAGGATTATAGACTGATTCAGATCGAACTCCAACACCACTTTAGGTAGAAACTTGGAGATTGTATGGAGAACTACATTATCTTTACAGAAAACAGTATATAGAGGATCTGTGACCACAGCACATATTTCATATACTCTGTGTGCAGACATGACCGCTACCAGAAATACTTCTTTCCAAGTTAGAAACGTCGCATCACAAGTTGCAATTGACTCAAAAGGCTAGAATGTGAGTATATCTAGTACATGACTAAGATCCTAAGGAGCCACCAGCTTCCTGATGGGGGGCCTGCTGTGCTGAATACCCCTGAGGAACCTCTTAAACAATGGCAGATGTGCCAAAGGGAGGGTATCAACAGGTTTGTGGTGTGCTGATATAGCACATAAATGGACCGTGACTGTTGAGTACTGCAGGCCAGCATAGAAAAGGTTTAACAAGTACTCCAAAGCTTTTTTAGGTGGACACTTGAATGGGTCCATGGAGGTTTTGGAACACCAGATGGAGCATCTTCACTGGTGGAGGATTTAGTACAGCCAAGACTATTTCAGACCCTCTGAGATAATTTAAACCTGATCACGTCCATCTCTTCAGAAGCCAGGCCTGAAGGCAAAGGAAGGGCAAGTTGCGATAGACTAGCTGACCCTGGATCAACACATCTATCTAGAGTGGCACAGTCTTTGGTTTGCTGACAGTTGATTCACTGGGGGAACTGTTTCTGTCAAGGTCAGTATGGGGCCACTAGGATCATCCTGCCCCCATGAGCCTTCAGCTTGAACAGCACTCTCTGAATGAGGCGGATTGGAGAGAATGCACATAGAAACCAATTGTGCTATGACAATCTGAATGCATCCTGACAATAAAAATGCCAGGTCCTGGATTTCTGGAACAGAATCGAGGCAGTTTGGTATTGAGTAGAGATGCAGAAATATCCACATGTGGGGTGCCCCACTTGTTGAATAGTGATCTCTCGACATCTGGTGCTAGTGACCACTCATGAGGCTCTGCCTCTGTTTGACTCAGTTCATCTGCCACAGTGCTCTGGACTCTTGGCAGACAGTATGCTTGAAGTAGGGTCCCCTGCTCCATACACCATTCCCACACTCTCACTGCCTCCCTGCAGAGAGGGTAAGAGTGTGCACCTCTTGTCTGTTGACACAGTACATTACAAAGTTGTTGTCCATCTGAAGGAGGATTGTCTTTTGGTTTTACCAAGTCCACTAGGGCTTTCAGACCATAAAGAACTGTACGCATCTCCAGTACATTTATACGGAAATGTGCTTCTGATGAGTCCAAGACACCCTAAATCTGGAGACCCTGGCAGTTGGCTACCCACTCCAGCAAGGAGGAATTCATGGTGAGAGTCTCCTGTGGCTCCGGTGGGGAGAAGTGGAAGCCCTGGGGTAGGTTTTCCTTTGTTGACCATCTAGAGGCCGGGGGCAGAGCAGCAAGATAGCTGCAATGCTGCTCCGTTCCGTACCACACAGCTGAGTCTTACCCTTGTAGCTCTCTTTTTTTGTAACTGCAATTTGTTTGACTATGTTTATGTTTTGCCAGTTGGAACAGCAATGGCTAGAGTGCTCGTATTTGTTGCTAACCAACTGTCGGGCTGTTTGCCGAATTGTTTTTCTTTGTTCAGCTGCTGTTTCTTGGCATTTCTCGGTGTTGCCAGTTCTTGGCATTGAGTGTGAAGTGAGAACAGAGGGGACTTCAGACTCCAGATTGAAGGAATGTGGTGGAGACTTTCCCGTTTCAGGTGGAAGGAGGATAATATGAAAATTACCTACTTGAAAAAGCACCGTCTGTCCAGATACGCATTTTTAATTTTATTACAGATATGATGTCCTTGTCTAGGGAAGGGGGGAACCCTTTAGCCTGGAATGAGCCTTGAGTTACTATGCTCAGACAAGCGATATACGCCTTTTTGTTTCCCCAGATTTCTGCTGGCAAGAGAAACCGAGCAGTCAGCATGGTGGTCTAGATGACAGAAAACTGCCATAAGGGCTGGAGAGAAATATTTTATTACACAATCAACTCCATCTTCATGAGGAAGCCTGAGAGCTGGATTAATTGTGGCTTTGGCTCAGTAACTATTCTAAAGGTACTCCTAGACGCTGAGTCAAGCAATACATGAAAGCCAGATAGGGGCATTTCGTAATTTTCCGACAGCTCTTGAATAGATACTCAGTTCATTGATTAATTAAAATCTGACCCTGAACACTTTGCCATTGTTTCAACTACCGGAACTGAAGCGGGGGCTATATCCAACACATCCAGCACTACCTTTTAAAAACTTATTTTGCTAGACTTCTTGTGTTGCGATCTCTGTTATAACTCTCATGCAATTATGTGGAGGCTAGAGGAATTTGTCTGGAGGGAAAATTCCTTATTATGGAGCCAGCATGTTTCTATGGAAATATAGTATAATATGCTTTACTTATTATAAGAACGCTAAGTGAGACTTACACATGAAATAGTCTCACTTATATTTGTGTGCTTTGCCTCCGTGTTTATTGCTGTCCACTCATTTTTGTCAGCATAGGAATTAAATTCTCGGAATGTTGAACTGAAATGTAGTGATTAGGGGAACTCTTGTCCTGAACAAAAAGCACAGCTGTCTCAGATTTACCCGAGTGGCTCTGTTTTGAGTCCCCTTATTTCACACCACGGTCCTAGTTTTTCCAGTGAGGCACCATGGATTTGTATGAGGCCACTACAAAGACGTTTATTGGCTCAGACTTAAGATTTTCATCTACAAAAGGATCAGAGTTGGTGATCAACTTAAAACCTGGCGCTACCCTAACTTAATATATTATAACACAAAATTACATGTTATTTTGCGTGTGAAACTGTATTTATCTGTTCTTTGTAATTTGGGCACTTACAAAGTAAGTCTGCACTATTTACTGCATACTTAAGTTTGCTTGAGCTAAGGTTAGATCTGTGGGTATAATAATTCATTTAACAAAACAATTATAGGAATACCTGTCTCAAGTTTAGTTTAATGACAATTTAGCCAAGAGACTACAGATAAGTATGGACAGCAAAGATTGATGCTTGATTGAACTCTACAACCCCATGACTATTAGGATTGCTGGTATGAGGATGGCTTTTTGGCTAATGGCCAGAAGTACGAGAGGGCATCTGAGCTACCCTGCTTGATACTGGACTGTAATGCTTAGTATGACAGTTTCTGAGTGTGACTTTAAACCTTTGTGTGTTGTAGAAGCAAGGACAGGACCAAAAAGCTGCTCTGCACCTGGATAGCAGAACACTGATTTTGATTTCCTACAGTAAACATCTGGAGGTCAGGAACTGACGAAGACCCAGCTGGCCTAAATGGCCTAAAGAAAATCTTACTGAGGTTTGTAGTGCAAGCAGGGTGAGATAGAACAAGGATCTAGTTCTGTGCAGTATCAATGGATACAGGTTGGGCATCATATACTTGAAGTTCTAGCTAACCTATAGCAGGTAGCTCAGTTTGGCGAGGCTCTTTTGAGTTGCGGAACAACACTATGGTTGGATCCACCCTAGAAGGGTCTCAGAAAGGCTTCGACGTTTGGTGGTAGGTGAGAGCTCTTAGGATTTCCTCTGTAAAAAGTTGGCTGTTCATAATAGCATAATTATCACAGAAAACATCTTGTGTTTAGATGTGAGAAAACAGAGTGGTGAACTTCCGTGCCCAGATATAATACCAGGCACGACTGATCTTTTAGGTCAGTTTTATTTTTATATTACTCTGCATATCTTTTGAAACATGGGATAACGATATTAGTAGTGCCATAATGATTAATGGAGCCCAGACTAATGACTAGTAATGTTTCTTCTACAATTTATTACCCATATGTATCTGGTTTAACTGCTTAATATATCTGGTCTAATTGGTTTGAATGAGTGAATTAGATTATTTAGGGTTTGTGCCAGCTGAAAATGAATATATATTTATAGACCGCTTAACTGCAACATTTTGTTTTTATATTGTGCATCTGGATGAAACATGTATCTATAAAATGTTTGTATTTGCTTTTAGAATATTGTAATGGCTTATTAGTCAAACAATAAAACCAAACTTGAAACACTGACCACCATATCAAGAGACCACACCAGAGGTTTGATGACCTGAATGGGGTAACATAGAGAGTGTGATTCCTGGGATCACTGGGTGCTGAGCATCCACTGGGTTGTGCTTATGTACAGCATTTCTAGAGGCACTATGAACACACTGAGGAGGCTATGATACCCAACACGCCTGTACAGAATGGGCTGGCACAGTCTTACTGTTCATGCTATAGCATGCCACTTGAAAGATTGCCTGCAATCTGATGTCTAGAAGGAAGACCCAAACTTGGGTCATGTGCAGAACAGCTCCTACGAAGAACAGCACCTGGGTGGGATCCAGCTGAGACTTGGCAGGGTTCAGCAGAACTCCCATGGATGCTAGAAACTGAGAGGCAGTGGCCACAGCTTGCTCTGCCTCCTGTCTGGCTTGTTAGTAGCCAGTTGTCCAGATACGGGAAGACTTGCGGCCCGATTTTAAAATGGGGTTAGAGCAACACAATGGACTTGCATTAAGGAGTGTGACACAAGTGGCAACTTGTATCAAACAGTGGAGCAATTGTGATTTTGCAAGGAAGGCAGTCATAAATCCCTGATGCAAGTTCCTTGCGTCGGATGCAGCAAAGTTAGACCAGCTCTTCCCGGTCTAACTTTGCACCATGCAGGGACCCATTTTACAGGGCTTGCACCCAAGCTTTGGCACAAGCTGCCATAAAATGAAGAAACTGTCGCAACTGCGCCAACTCTTGTAAAATTGTGTTGCATTGCGTTAAAGGGGTTTGGTGCAGCTGTGCCAAACACTGCGGTAGATGCAGAGCTTGACGCAAGCCCTGCGTCTACCTTCTAAAATCGGGCCTTTGGAGTCCAAGTTTTCTGTTTTGTGCTGTGAATACCACAAAGCACTTTGTAAAGATTTCTGGTACCTATGAAAGTTGAAAGGGTAGGATACTGAACTGGTAGTGTTGCCCTTCCATGCAGAACTGGAGGTACTTGTGGTGGCTGGGGTATACCAGTATATGCTTGTATGGGTCCTGAATATTCAGTGATGTTAGTGAATCCTAATGTTTCAGGTAAGGAAGAAAGGATCCAAGAGAAACCATTTTGACTTTTTCTCGATCCATGTATCTGTTCAGTTTTCTGACATCGAGAATGGGACACATGCCTCCTGGGACTTCTTTGGTACCAGGATGTAGGTGGAGTAGAAGAAAAAAATTACTCACCTTAGTAGTCTTGTTTCTTCCAAGGTATTCTTCAATATGATTAACTGTAGCAGTCCGCCTCCAGCATTAAAATGCCTTGGAGAAATCTTAGTGATATACTAATGATGGAACATCTATTGGTTCATGCCACCATTCAAATCTGCTGCCTTTACCAACTGCTATGTTCTGTAATGCTCAGATTTACTTGTAGCCTGTCTGTAGAGACTCCTAACCTAAGCTATCCTAACAATACTAAATAATTCAAAAACATCCTCGTTTTCCCTATTCCCTGGAATGTCTGATAGGACTAACTAGAGGAACAAAGAGCCACCTGGTTTTAAAAGATTAAGAAAAACCCAGGATGACCAACAATATAGTAAACCAGGTGTGAAGTAGAGGGCAACTGGTTCTGGAAGGGGAGGTAGGGAGGGGGAGTTAATCATATTGAACAATGCCTTGGAAGAAACAAGATTACTAAGGTGAGTAATTCTTCTCCTAACCCCACAAATTCTTCAGTATGATTAACTGTAGCAGAACCTTTGCAGGTGGGTACAGAACCTTACTTAGGAAACAGACACTACAGCACTGCTGTGCCAAACCTGGCACCACCCCTGGATTGAATGTCCAGACTGTAGTGCTTGGTAAAAGTGTGTACTGTTCTCCATGTAGTTGTTTTACAGATTTCCAGAAGGGGAATATCTATGGCAGCTGCCATTGTAGCAGCTGTTCCCCTTGTGGAATGTGCCCTCAGGCCTACTGGGGGCTCCTTACCAGCTTTGCTGTAACAAAACTGAATACATGCTACTATCCACCATGAGATGGTTGTTTTAGTAGCTGGCTTTCCTTTTCCCACACCTCCACAGTCAGGAACAGCTGCTGTCTTGTCCTGCCTATGGTCCTTAGTGTGGTCAAGATAGTATCTGAGAGCTCTCTTAACATCCAAGCTGTGAAGCCTCTGCTCCCCTGAAGTGGAATGGTCAGTGAAGAAGACTGGCAGAGTGATAATCTGATTCAAATAAAAATCCGAGACTACTTTAGGGAGAAACTTCCTGTTCGTCCTGAGGACCACCTCACCCCCATGGAAGGATATGTAATCCTGTTCTGTACATAGAACTTGTAGCTCGCTTATCCTTCTGGCCAAGGTAATGGCAACTAGGAATATAATTTTCCAAATGACAAACTTTAGGTGTGCTGTAAGGCACTGGTTCCCTATGAAGGGGGTGCAAGTGTGCCAACCCTTTGAAAAATTGTTTAAAGATAGGACTGGCTGCTAGAGAAGTGCCCTTGCCAGCCAAAAGATAGGCTGGGAATGATGCCAGATGGACCTTAAGGGTCGAGGGCTGTAGGTCCAAAGAACGCAAATGGGTAAGATAGTCCAGAAGGACTGACAGGCTGGGCACCCAGTCCTCGGTGCCACAACAGATAGAAAACCTTTTCCATTTTGCAGCACAGGTTTTCTTTGTAGCAGCCTTCCCAGAACCTCTAAGTACCCTAAGAACACTTTCAGAGAGTTGCAAGTTAGCATACTCTAAGTCCTCAACAGCCAGGCCTCAAGACTGAGTGATCCGAGGTTCGGGTGCAGAATCCTACCCTGAGTGGGGGTCGGGAGGTTGCGTCTCTGAGGAAGGCCGATTGGTTGAGCTACAGACAGAGAGAGGAGAAGAGAGTATCACGGTTGCCTGGCACAATCTGGGGCTATCAGAATCATGGTTGCTGACTGAGACCTGAGTTTTGTCAGTACTCTGAGAAGCAATGGGAATGGAGGGAACGCATAAAGGTGCATCCTTGTCCAATCCAACACCAGTGGCTCCAGGGGGCACTGTGCCCTTTGCTGGAGGCCTGCAGCAGAACCTGGTTAGCTGGTAGCTCTCTTCTGAGCTGAAGAGGTCTATCTCTGGGGTTCCCCATCTCTGAAACACAACCTCTAGTACTTGAGGGACCACTCGTGGTGGTTTTGGCTGATTCTGCTGAGGGTATCTGCCAGAGTACTGTCTATCCCTGGCAGGTGACTAGCCACCAGGTACACATGCAAGGAGTAAGCCAGACCCCATAACTTCACTGCGTCTGTGCACAAAAGGTCAGACCTTGTCCCTCCCTGCTTGTTGACGTAGTACATAGTGGTGGTATTGTCTGTTCTGACCTGTACCACAGACCAACTTAGGGTAGCTGGTTCATTCCACTGGGGTGTCATACAGATGAGGCATACTGATGAGTCCTGGTAGGACGAAACACGTTGTCACTGTCTTCTGTTGGCACTCTTTGCAGACTGTGTGAGAGGCCTTTCGGCACCATGCAATTCTGCTTAAAGTTGAACCAGCATAATATGTTGTAGTGATTTGCATATACAGCCCATGATGCTTTGCATTATGGGGGGTATGTGTGATTTTGTATTTCTCTGAAACTTGGCTTCCTGGCAAATGCCCTTTGGGGTAACCTTTGCCTCAGTGCTTGAGCACTAAGGTACTTTGTCCTGTACCATCTTGCCCTTTATCAAAGCAACGAAGGACTGAAGTGCTAGCAGTACTGCTCTGAGTCCAAACAGGTTTATGTATAACAGTGATTCTGTTAGGGACCATGTGCCATGCACTGTATGATGTTCCAGATGTGCCCCCCAGCCTAGGAGGGCGGCATCTGTAGTGAGAACCAGAGAGGGGAACTCTGCCCTGAAGGGAACTCCTAACCTGAGATTGCTTTTGTCTTTCCACCACTGCAGAGCCTGCAGAAGTGTGTTTGTTACTGGGACTAGCTTTGCCAAGGAACTGGATGTCTTTCATCTGGAATCTGCAGTCTTGGACTGTTCCTGTTGCAGCTGCCATGTGTCCCAACAACTTCAGGAAGTGCCTTGCTGGCTGAGGCCTGTTGAGGCTGAAAGAGCTTGCAATTCGAAATATATTGTCCACGCTTTCCTGAGGAAGAAAAGCTCTTCCTTGTTGAGTGTCCATCTCTGCTATGAAAGTCAGGACCTGAGTGGGCTGGAGGACAGATTTTTGGACATTGATGATGAACCCCAGTAACTCCAAGGTGTCCTGGGTGGACTTGAGAGCATCTCTTACCTGTTGTGGGGACTGACCCACGACCAACCAGTCATCCAGGTAGGGGAACACTGTTATACCCTGGCTTCTCAGGTGTGCAACCACCACCAGGCACTTTGTGAAAACCCTGGGGGGTGGAGGATAGGCCGAAAGACAGAGCTGCAGACTGATAATGCCCCAAATGAAGCTTGAATTGGAGGTATTTTCTGAGAGATTCCCTGATTGGGATATGGAAGTCGGCGTCTTTGAGATCCAGGGATGCCAGACAGTCTCCTTTTCGGAGAGTAGGAAGAATCATTGCCAGAGTTACCATCTGGAACTTTGGCTTTGTCAAGTGCTTGTTCAGAGCTCTTAGATTCAAGATGGGTTCCCACTTCCCCATTTTTTTTAGTGTGAGGAAGTACCCTGAATAGAATCCTTTCCCCCTTTGTGAGGCTCGGACAGGTTCCACTACCCTTGCTGCCAGCAGGCCTGACACCTCTTTTCTAAGAGTGTCCTTTTTTATAACAGATGCTGGTCTGAAGGATCTTGACCTTAGCTTGGGAAAGGATCTGAAGCTGAGGGCTAGTCCCTGGCTCACTACCTCCAAGACTCACTTGTCCATGGTGATTGCTTTCCAAATTGGGAAGTAGTGAGCCAGCCTGCCCCCTACTGGTGGTGGGGACTGTGACCTGTGGATAAGGGAGTCTGCTTTGCCTGGGCTGCAGACTGGGTGGTCTGGCCACCACACCTGGAGCCCCCTTTGCCCCTGCCCAGAAATACCCTCTCTGTAGCTGGTAAACAGGGGTGGCCTGGGCCTGGAAGAAAGGTCTGCTGTAGTTTGATCTTCCTCTATCTCCCCTTCCCTGTGCCTTATTGGAGGTAGAAGCCTTTTCTTTAGTACCACTGCTCCTAAAAGTGGTTTTATAGTCATCCACTTTTTTCACGTAGGCCTCAGTCTTGTCTCCAAACAGGGAATTGTTTTCACAAGGAAGTCAGCTGCCTTGTTCTGTGTATTCTGGGTGAGGTTTGTTGTCTGAAGCCAAGCAAACCTCCTTAGGGCCACTGTTAGGGGGGCATCCACTGAGCTGCAGTGTCATCACAGTCCACTGCCATGTGGAATTGGTACTTAGTGGCCTCTAATCCCAGCCTGGCTGTCGCAATCATTTCAGATGCCAAGACTGGTGATGCTTTCTCAACCAGGGCCATCATGGAGTTCCACAGGGACTTCTGGCACCCTGCTGCATATGCCATATAATTGGCTTGTCTCAAGGACAAAGAAGCAGCAAAGAACCCCTTCTTTGCCATACTGTCCAGCTTTCTGTAATCCTTTTCTGGAGGATGAGAAGACAGCGGCGCTTTTGCCCCATCACAGACAGCTGCCTCATGGTCAGAGTGCTGGAACAGAAATTCTGCTCCTGACCTATCCAGTTGATATTTCTTGTTGGATTTTTTATTAGCTGGGGGAATAGAATTGGGGGTCTGCAACACCTTTAAGGCATGCTTCTTTAGGGATTTCTGGATGGACAAGAGGAACCTTTTTGTTGCAGCCAAGTCCATCATATCCAGAAAATCTGCATCTTCTTCTTCCTCCTCTGTTTCATTAGTGGGGATGTCCAGAGTCTTCACTATCTACCTCACGAAAGTGAAGTGGGAGGAGTAATCTTCTGGCAGCCTAGGAGGAGACTCAAACTCCTGATCCAGAGAGACCTCCGGTTCAGTGGGATCCTCCTCATCCTCATCATACTCCTTACATGAGGGGTCTTGGGACACCTGAACTGGTCCCTGAACCAGTGCTCTCACTGGAGCAGGAACTGAATGTGGTTCAGATGGAACCGGATTGTGATACCAAACCCTGTAATGCCTGCAATATTTGCATGGCTTGAGCTACTGCTTCAGCTGAGGGCATGTTTGGTTTGTCTACTGAGGTCTCCTCTGGCTTTCTGCCTAGAGGCTCAGTATGTTTCTTTCTAATTTTTTTCTTAGCTGGAGATTGTTCCAGAACAAGGTGAGCAGTTCTTTTTGTTTTGGATCTTTCACTTTCATCAGAGGTTTAGTCTCCGCATTTTTCTCTTTAGCAGGAGAAGACAGTTGATCAGGAAGCGACCAGCTCGATTTCTCCATTCGCTTTTTAAAGCATTCCAAGCACTTTTCCACGGTTTTAGCCAGGAAAGTTTTGTAGATATCACAATCGGCTTGTACGTGTGAGGAGCCTAGACAGAGCAAACAAAGGTCGTGTTTGTGTGCTTTTACGAAGATGTCCCCACATTTAGTGCAATTTGTAAAACCTGCGGGTCTTGTCTTCTTTTTAGGCTTATCAGACATAACCAAAAATTATCCCTGAATACACCACAATCAGGTGGTTAAACCCTTGTGTTTTTTTCTTTAGTAGATGTAATCTCCTTTAGCAATGCGGTTGGTTACTAAACTGAAGAAACTGCAATAAAAACTTCAGAATTAACCGAGCTTACATAAAAGACTCCGATAGAGTCCTAGACAAGAAAACTTATATTTTATTTAAATCAAGTAATACAAATTGTAAGGCAATCTGGTTCCCCACGGTTCAAAGAACCACAAAGGAACCAAAATCTGAAGTAAAATACTACTAAATAAGAACTAAAACAGTGTTAAAATAAACGTGAAAGTAAAGGCAGCAGAAATAATGGTAAACTAAAGTAGAATACTTAAATTTCTGGTGAAATTAAGGGATTCTTCCACAACAATGAGAAGCAGTCTCCGAGGCATCCTTACAGGCATGCAGAGAAAGAAATCTGAGTGTTATAGAACACAGCAGTTGGTAGAGGCAGCAGATTTGAATGGTGGCACGTGCCAATAGATGTTCCATCATTACAATATTGTTCTAAATTTCTCCGGGGCAGTTCAACACTGGAGTCTGACTGCTACAGTTAATCATATTGAAAAATTCCTGGGATTAGAACACTGTGTTCTTTTCTGACTCTGGCCCTATTTCTACTGCCCTGCTTCTCAGAAGGCCCACAATCCTCTGTACCAGAAGCTCTGACATGTGAGCTAACGGGGACAGCTGCCTTATGAGAGGATTGTTTGGGGGTGATTTAAACAACTCCAGGGAGTACCCCTCTTGGATGATCCTTAACACCAACTTGTTCATTAAGATGGGTTTCCTCTACAGAAAGTATCCCTCTTGGATGATCCTTAACATCAATGTGTCCATTAAGATGGATTTCCAATGATAGTAGAACTGGGTGAAGTGCCCCCTACTGGGAAGTAGTGGTCTACCTTAGACAGCTGAAGTGGACCTAGGGGCAGAGCTTCAGATGGTGGCACTGAGCATTTTTGGTGCTTGTGCCTTCGGCTACACTTTCTTTTGGGCCTGGGGAGGCTGATGTCTACTGTTTTGGGTTCCCCTGCTCTTACCACGAAAGGACTGCTGTTACGGAAGGAGCTGTGTCCCCTGCCCCCTCTCTGGGTTGTAGAGGGTCAGCCTGGAAGTCTTGAGAATTTTTCTTGTTTCATTAGACTCTTTTACAGACTGCTCCACCTGCAGTCCAAACACACAGGTGCCATCAAAGGTCACATTCATGACATGTTATTGAACATCCGGGGTGAAGCCAGTAGTTTGCAAATCAGGAATGCCATCTGATGCAGATACCTGCAGCCACTGTGTGGGCTGTTGCACTGAAGGCATCCACAGAGGCTTTAAGGTGGTAGCTGTTAGGTTCAATACCTTGTTTAACAGCAAGTTGCATTTCCCGTTTTGCCACTGTATATAGCAGGGTCTCTGCCAGAGACTTTAGCTTGCAATAAAGGGAGTACTCATATTTTGAGAAATTACACTGGTAACTAGCTATCCTCTGCCAAGGGCAGCCAAGGCATAGCCCCCTTGGCCATGGTATCAACCTTATGCAATTCCTTGTTAGTGGAGTGCACAGTGATCTCCTTTAGCACTATGGCTTTATCATTTTCAGACAAAATGAAAATGGTATCTGCTATGGCTGAATAAAATATGTGCGCTTAGATTTGGGGGCTGTTTATTTTCTGTCCACATGTTTGAGGACTGCTGCCAAAGCAATAGGCCTTCTCCAGGCCTCCTCAGAGTGTGTCTCTAGGGCTGACTCGCTGGATGGAAAAAAACAGAGATCACGATGTTAGGAATGTATAGGCACTCCACTTGAAGGTGCCTAGTTTGGTCTACAGCTGCTGTCTTGAAATTTAAGGCAGAATACATATTTCTGAGCAATGCCTGAAAGGAGAAATCCTCCTGAGGTATGGAGACAGAAAAAAGTCAGGGGTCTCTGGATCATAGAACTAGTCATCATCCTCCACATCAGAGATGATGAGGCCCAGATCCCACTGATCACCTTCTATCTTGGGAGGGTAGAAGGGGACTGTAATGGACGATGGTGGAAGATGTGGCCTTGGCCCTGAGTAGGGTCTCAGGAATAGCACTGTCAGAGGCACTGAGGGTAGCACTGGGTCCAGCCCCGGCATGTGGTGTCAGCGGCAGCACTGAGGTAGAACCCAAAGGGCCAAACCTCAGTGCCAGACGCGGCACCAATAATGGTGTCAATGGCTCTGCTGGCACCAAAGGAGTTGGCAGCAGCACCATGACTGCCCCACCCCTAGGGAGATTGGAGGCCACACCACAAGTGGGGCAGCTGTCAGCGGCACTGACAACAAACCCAGCCTACAGGCTTGAGTTGATGTCAATTTGTCGTTGAGGCACAGGTCAGGAAGTGTAGGAAAAACCAGGAGCAGTTGTAGAATTTACAAAAAGTATTTATTAGTACTAGCAGTAACATAAAAAATTAAAAATAAGTGTTCAGAAAAACCATTTACAAAGGCAGAATAAACACAGAAGATCCATCTGAGTTTTCTTTCAATTTCTATGCATCTCTCAAAACATTGCAGCTCTCTCTCTCTCTCTCTCTCTTATAAGTCTTTGCAACCCCCTTCCTTAACAAACATCCTGTTTTTTTCTAAAAATGTTCTTTTATGTTTCAGGCAGGTGCAGCAAGAACACAATGTCCCAGAACTGAGGTCCCTTCTCCACAGCTTCTGAGAAAAGGCTTAAAAACAGCTCTCAGGTTAACCCCTTGAGTTCCCAACAGCTTTTTGCAATCATCTGAAACTATAATTATACACATTTCAACAGTAACACTATATAATTTCTAAACAAAAGGATCCCAATATCAGTTATATTTCCATATAATGATTTGCATACATTTTTATACTAGCAGATATGCAAGGGAGGAAAAGGGACAAACAGCAAGGGAAGACTGAGAGACAGTGAGAGGCAAAGAACTGCGAGACTGTTGGGGTTATCAAATTGTAGGTCTCACAAGAAAATTTGTTTGCACAACCAGACAGACAAGAGACAGGGAAGGAAAGAACAGAACAGATCCCTGCATTCAAACTCTCCATAACAACTGGGACAGGGTCCTATTCAACCCTGTCATACAACTGAGAGCCTAAATCCAGTGCCACTCAAGCTGGCTCCAACTGAACCAACCCCGAAGGGCTGGGAATCAGACCAACAATAGCACCATAGTGCTTATGCATTGTACCCACCACTCTATATGAACTACCCAATAGCCAAAATGCCCATCAAAGTCCACTCTACTGAACAGACGTAGCTTCGGGATGGAAACCTTAACCCCACAGGCCCAGGCATCTTTGGTGCTGTCAGAGACAATGATGAGGTACCTGCATCCACAGGAGTGGAGTATCTCACAGTAGAATGACCAGATGATTACCTCAGCTGTTGCTGTTTCTTTCCCCTATGCTTTTTGCAGGAAGAGAATGATGCAATGACCCTGACGACTTCGAGCATGTGCAGAATTTGGACCATTTCTTTTTGTGAGTCAGTGAGGACTATCTCTAAAGTTTCCCTCTCAGCACTACCTCATGCTAAACAACCATGGAAGAAGGCAGGCTGCCTGAAAAGGCAAGTTGCTCTGGCAGCAGGGCTGCATCTGGCCACGGCCTCTCTCTATGGGCAGGTGCTCTGGCAGTGGGCAGTCTGGTGCCTGGCAGGATGGACTGTCCTCTCGGAGTCACAAAAAGAAACAGTCCAAATCCTGCACATGCTCGAAGTGTCAGTATCTATGACGTGGTGAGTGCAATGTAGCAATACTCTTGAACAAAAATAATAAACTCTAGTGTATTTTAAACTAAAAGTGAAGAACTAAATGCTGTTATCATATAAAGAGTGAAGTTCTGGCCCTGATGAGGAGAGTGGTGATGCTGCTGTGCACCTGACAGCAAGAAAAAAAAGAACTGAGGGGGTTGGAGGCTGATGCCCCAGTATACTAGTGGGTGTGTGCAGTGATGCATGCATGGGGCCTACTCACACCACAAGTCCCCAGAAAAGTTCTGGCTCTGACAGGATCCCAGCACCTCTGGCTCAGACTCATTAGTAGGAATCCATGGAGAAGACTGAATTTTGAAAGATCAGAGGATTTGGTACCTTCTACTAGACCAACAAGTTTCAGTGCACCAGTTTTCAGGCCTACTCAGGGTTCCTACTTCAGGTGATGATGCCATCCCCGGAAAAAGGACCCTTTGTAGGCATGAAAGCATGCAAACTGAAATGTAGTTGGTATAATAAAAGATATCAAATCACCCCTGTGTATTACTATGACGTTATAAACACTCACAGCCCCAAAAGTATTGTATGGTATCAATATTAAAAGTCCCCAGTATGGGAGGAGCACATTGCACTCTCATTCAGGAGACCCTGAAGTGTGCCATGATCCAACTCCCCACAATAAACTGGTGGAGCTACTGGCACACTGTGGAGGCAGCATGCTCGAGTTCTGGAAAGGATGGTGGTGTCTGCTCACTACGTCAGCATCGCTTGGTGTCCTTGAGGTTTTGTGGCCATGCTACGTTGGCCCACCCCACAGGCTAGAGATGTAGGTGGACAGAAGTACCTCTGCATCATGGATAGTGGGAGGGATTCATACAGAGGAAAATGCTGCATGATGCCAGCACCCTGCTTGCATATCACTAGACCAGGTACCATCTCCCCTCCCCAAGGCAGCACAGATAAATGTTTCATGAGACAATATTGGATGAGGCAGACTTGGGCGTGGAGGTGGTGATGGGGGGAGGTCCTCTGGGGTTTCACCTAAGGGTAAATGACCTGGCATACTGGTCACATGCTAGGTTCAGAAGCTCAACTGCTAGCAACAAAGGCAGGATCAGCCTGAGAGAGAGGAGTGGCTGGTGGAAGGGGAAAAATTAGGGTTACACACCTATAACCATAGTTCTAGGAGAGGTATATGGTGCACATCCACACTTAGGCAGCTCTTTCTTTCCCTTTAATACTTACCAGAAGGTCTTCCCACCTACCCGGGTGGTACCTCCATCGGTACCACCCTGTGACGTCAGATCTTGCATGCTGGAAGCAAGGATCCGTGTGCCACTTGCCAGGGGAGGATGGAAGGATCATGTGGATGTGCACCACGTACCTCTACTAGAAAGTACAGTTACATAAGACCTTACCGTAACAGTAGATCTTTGAGGAGTGTCTCTTGCAGCAGATAATACACTTGGGTCATTGCCAGAGGTTGCTGTGGCACACGGCAGCTCTTTTAGCAGTCTTTTCCAGGGGTTGCCCACACATGACATCACCTTCCTGTTTCCTATATAAGTTTGGGCAGTCCCTGGTATCCTCAGTTTCCCCATGCCAGATTCAGCTCGCTAAGCGAGGACCGAGGGGAAGCTGAGGTACCATAGGCATCCCAACCCAGAGTCACTGGACCAGAATTTATTCTCCTAGAGAAGGAGGGGGATGGAGGGTGGGATTGTATATTACCTGCTACAAGAGACATTCCTCAAAGCTCTACTGTTACGTTAAGGTCTTATGTAACTGTACTATCTTCCACAGAGTGGTCTCTTACAGCAGGTAATATACTTGAGATGAATCCCAAGCAGTAAACCCAAGAAGTGTGGAATTATGACAGGAGGCCTTGTAGGACAGCTTGGCCGAAGGCCATCCTATGGCGTGAAGCAACATCTAAGTTGTAATGCTTTGTGAAAGTATGAATTGTGGACCAAGTAGCTTCATTGCAGCTCTCAGTAATAGAGGCCCCTTTAAAGCAGGCTGCTGTGGTGGCCATAGCTCTGGTAGAATGGGCTTGGACAGGTCCTGGTAATGGCTTGTTGTATTTTGTGTAACAAAATGTTATACTGTATAGTGTGCTAGCCAATTGGAGAGGGTCTGTTCAGTGACCGGGAGACCTTCCCTGCTTGAGGCGAAGGTGACAAAAAGTTGAGAGGTCTTCCTAATCGATTTAGTGTGAATAGTATATTATCACAACATACGATGGACATCTAGAGTATGTAAAATGTATTCACCTCAATTGGAGTGTTCAGGATAATACACTGGTAACTCCAGGGATTGATTTAAGGTGTATTCAGACACTACCTTAGGTAAGAAGGAAGGGTTGGTATGAAGCGCCACTCTGTCTTTGTGAAAAATCAAATAAGGTTCTCTACACATGAAGGCATGAAGCTTGGAAATACGTCGAGCCAAAGTGTCAATCACTAAGCATAGTGTTTTACAGGAAAGAAAATGGAGGTCACAAATGGCCGCCGGTTCAGAGGGCTCAAGAGTTAATTTCTCTATTAGAAAATTGAGATCCCACAGAGGAGTGGATCTTCTGATAGGTGACTTAATATGTAACATTCCTCTTAGAAACATTTTGGCTAGATGATGTTGATACAGTAATCTGACATCAAAAGGTTCATGAAAGGCCGAGATAGAGGCTAAATGGACTTTGACAGAGGAATAGTTTAATCCTGTCTCAGTAATCGAGGCCAGGTAATCCAAGACTTTCGTCAGTGGACAGGAATAAGGATTCAATGATCGGGAAGCAGCCCAGATGGAAAAGCATTTCCATTTGGCATTATATGTTTCCCTGGTCGCTGGTTTACGTGAGGCCAGTAAAATATTAGCAACAGGGAAGGACACTTGTAGATGTGCAGTGAAAGCATCCTCAGGAGCCAAGTGTGAAGGTGTAATGACTTCAGGTTGGGATGTAGAAGGGTCCCTTGATTCTGATTCAAGAGATCTGGTCTTATTGGCAACGGAACAGGTTCCTCCACTGAGAACTGTTGAAGGAGGGGAAACCAGACCTGTCAAGGCCATAGAGGGGCTATGAGGATCATGGCGTCAGGTTCAAGTTGTAGTTTCAGTAGAGTCCATTGCAGGAGAGGGACGGGGGGGAGCATATAAGATGAATCCTGTCCATAGTTGGGACAGGGCATCTACAAACCGTCCCTTTTTGCTCGGGATAATGGAATAGTATCTGGGGAGACGGTGACTGAATGGGGAGGCAAACAGATCCAGTTGTAGGGTCCCCCACAGATGAAAGTGTTTTGAAGCACTTTGTGATGAAGTGTCCATTCGCGTGTGGACATCTGGCGACTGAGAAGGTCGGCCAGGAGATTGTGACATCCTGGTAGATGGACAGCTGTCAGTACAAGGTATTGCCATATGGCCTCCTGCCAGACTGTAAGCATCTCTTTGTATAGGGAATGGGACTCTGCATCTCCTTGTTTGTTGAGGTAGAACACTACTGCGGTGTTGTCTGATTGAATCAGCAATGGTCCTGGGGATAAGTGAGGTTGAGAGGTCTGGAGGGCTAAGCGAACCGCCCTCATCTCCAGGAGATTGATGAGGGATAGAACTGGTCCACTTACCTTGTGTCCTGTAAGGACCCTGGTGTGCACCCCACCCTTTCAGGGAGGCATCCATAGTCAATGTCTGCTGGCGTGGGGGGGGGGACTGGAAGGGCATACCTTGACACAGATTGTCTCAGAGGGTCCACCATAGTAGTGCAGACCACAACGTGGGAGTGACTCTGATTTTGTCTTTTAAATTTCCTTTTCTTTGAGATCACTGGTTCTGGAGAACCCACTGGACAGGTCTCATGTGAAGGCAGGCTAGTGCTACCGTAAGGATGGTAGCGGCCATGTGTCCAAGGAGGCATAACATGCATCTGGCTCTGGTTGCTTTCTGGGTTTGTATTTGAGAAGCCAGAGATAGAAGTTTATCTTGTCTGTCAGCCAGGAGATAGGCTCTGGTGGAGACAGTGTCTAGGACCGCTCCTATATATTGGAGTGACTGTGTAGGGGTTGGGTTAGGCTTTGGCAAATTTACGGTAATGCCTACAGCCTGGAACAGAGTTAGAGTTGCTTGTAAGGAGGAGAGCAGAGAGATATTGGATCCTGCCTTGATGAGCCAGTCGTTCAGATATGGGAACACAAAGTGCCCATCCCATTCTAGGGCTGCAGCCACTGCGCTAGGCACTTGATAAAGTGAATTATGTGAACCTGGGAGATATGCATTGAGAAGCTACTCCTTCATTTATTTAAAGGTACCAAAGCTAAAAACACATTTTGGGATAATGGCTATAAGCTTTGTACTGCACTTCTCTGTGGAACAGAATGGAAAAAACACTGAAGTGTAGTTATCCAATCAGTTTATCCTCCCTCAAGACCCTATATGATCATTCAGTCAAGGAAATTTGCAACTGCTTCCCCTAGCTTTAAAACTCCCTGCATTATGGCTGACCACGATAGCATGGTCCCTTCGCTACACCTGGACGGTGTGGCCTCTCCCCCACATTCTCTAACTACTAATTGTGTTCCCTGCTCACCTGTCATGTGTCCTTCCTGAGGCCTTATCTTTCCTTGACTATCCCCTTTCACTCTGCCTGTACCCATCTTGCCTCAATTCCCATACCCTCCCCTTCTGCCCTGTTTCTGTCATTCTTCTTTCCCTTAAATCACTGTCTGTCTGTTTTTTTATGGCAATGTATGACATTTATAACTACTTATTAACTGTTATCCTTAGAACCTCCAGCTTCTGTACTAGACATATTTATTCCACGAGAGAATTGAATCATTGTTCTAAACTATTCCTTATTTATGTACGTTTTACTATTGTACATCAGTTCTGCACAATTTCTCTGGGATGATATGATTGAGACTGTTATATATTGTATAATGTTATGACTGTGACTGTTCATACATTGTATATATTGTGTACCAGTGCTACTAGGTCCATCTTGTAAATGAGCTTGCTCAATGGTGATCGCCAGGATAAATAAAGATTTGATTGACTGATTGATAAACACTCTTGGGGCAGATGAGAGGCTGAACGGGAGTGCTTGAAATTGGTAATGTCCCAACAGGTGAAAACGAAGGAACCTGTGGTGGGCAGGATGGATGGGGATATGGAGATAGGCATCCTTCATATCTAGGGCACATAGCTAATCCGCTTGTTTCAAGATTGACATAATGGAATTTAGGTGACCATGCTGAACCTTTTGTACTGGACATATAGGTTCAATTGTCTGAAGGGTATCATTGGTCCGAGATCTCCAGTTCATTTGGGTACGAAGTAGTGGGAATAAAACCCCTTTTGGTGTTCTGCAGATGGTACCAGGTAAATGGCCTTCTTGGTTAGAAGAGCCTGCAGTTCTTCCTGGAGAATAAGAATATGGTCAGGTGGGTAAAGGACATAGCGGTGGGGATGAGGGGGAGGCCTGGAAAGTAGTTCCAGGGTGTGATCCCTCTGGATAATCTGAAGTACCCACTCATCCGATGTGATAGTTTTCCAGGCCTCTAAATGGAGGGCAAAATGACTGCCCATGGCTTCCGAGGCCTAGTCGAGGAAGTGTGGCCAGAGCCCCAGTTGGTCACTGGGAGGGGGCTGACCAGCCCCACTAACAGGGTTGAAGTGGCGCCCTTGGCGGCAGAGGTGGTGGTGCTAGAAGACTGGGAACAACCTTAGAATCCACCTCTATGTGAGCCTCTGTATTTCCCACCTCTTTTAGAATACAAGGAAGATTGAGGATGATACCATGGCTGGGATGTATGGTACATGCCATGGACTGTGCGTAGTGTTCTTCCTGAAGACTGGAGATCATCTATCAGTGTTTGGGTACCTGGACTGAAAAGTTTGGACCCATTAAAGGGAGCATGGACCAGTCTATGCCATGCATCTGGTGTAAAGCCTGAGACATGAAGCCAAGCATGGAGACAAAAGGTAATGCCTGTTGCTGACATGCAGGTAGAAGTATCGACTGCATCATAGCCCGAACAAAGTAGGGGTCGGGAGAAGGAATTGCCAGTAGATATTGTAGTAGTAACTGTTCCTTTTCCTGTGAAGGAGAGAGTTTACTGACTAATTCTATGGCAGAGGACCAGAGTGTATGCTGGTATATGATCATATGTCCCATATAAGTTAGGATTCTGAGATTCATGGTACCTGCTTGGAAAACCTTTTTTCCCCAGATAGTCAATCCTACGGGAATCTTTATCAGGAGGTAAGGAGCTCATGTGTTTTGCTCATTTAGTATGATCATGAGCAGCAGTGATCACTACTGAATCTGCTTCAGGAGTAGTGGACAGAAAAAGGTAATCCAGAGGAGCCTGGTAAAGGCGATCTGCCTTGTGGGGAATAGCTGTGACAGTAGAAGGCTGATTCCAGGCAGCAAGGATAGCATTTTGGTAGGTCTATATAAATGGGGGTACCACTAAGACTAGTTTTCTCTGGGAATTCTAGATAATCTGCCATATCCTTACGTTGTTCGTCATGTTTGGTAGTTGAAAAACTCATGACTTTCTGAATTTGAACCATCATTTCATGGAAGGACGGGTCATTGGGAGGAGAGGTAGCTGCCTGATGGGATAAATTCTAATTTAAGGAAGAAATATCCGAAGGGGGGACTGTGGCTGGAAGTCCAGATCTTGAAATTCCTCATCCTCCAGATCTCCGGTAAAATCTGCTGGAAATTCAGCCTCGTCTGATTGGTAGTCACGTACATACGAGGGAGGTGACCAGGGTAATGAAGGGTTTATGTCACCCTGGAAATGTTTAGGTGGAGGAGTAGGGGAACGAGATGGGTGACTCGGTTCCCATGGGACAGAGGGCTGAGTATGCCAAATGGCATGCAAATCCTGCTGAACTATGGAGGCAATGACCACGGAGGGAGGGGGGCTTCTAGGAATCCAAGGGGATTGTAGAGGGGAATGGACGTGTAGTCTGAGCAGGTCTTGCCCCGGGTGGTAAAGCCCAGGGTCCTGATCCCTGTCCACCTGGCCCCTATGGGAATACACCTGTGAAGGTGGAGGGACGTATGCATAGCAATGCAGTGTAGGTTTCCCCATCGGAATGCGACCCATTGTCGGTGGAGCCACAGGGGAAACATGAGTAGGATGTTAAAACAAGGTCACCATCGACAGGAGAGAAGTCCCTGCTGATGGGACATCCACAGAACCCATAAAGGCTTCATTGTAGACTGTCGTTAAAGCGCTGGAAAGCGCCGTCGACGAGACGGTGTAACCTCCCATCAATGAGGAGGCAGTGTTTGAATGTATCGTCGATGGTGGGGCACCTGTAACGGTGGCTGTTAATGAGTGTTTAGGCACAGAGTGTGAAGAGGGCTTCTCCTTCTCTTTTTTGTGCCATTTATGAGAATCAGTGGATGGGGAGCTCTTGGGACGAGCCCCCTGATTCTCCATGAGAGACACTTTCTGCTCCATTAAATGTTTTTTGATTTCCTGCAACCATTGATGATGGGTTGCCTGGTTGAAATCCTGCCAACGTATGCGGGAGGTGGTGTCGTATGTGGGTCCCAGACACCTTACACAAGTGGAGTGGTTGTCGAAACGGTAAATTTTTCTACCGCAATGGCAGGAACAGAATAGCGCTATCTTGCTTGAAGATTCTTTAGACATTCATTTTTCAATGTTGTTTCGCTCAAATTCTCATTGACGACTGCTGGTGAAGTTGCACTAGCTGCAGCGTGCGAGCTGAAGACAGCGTAAAAATGAACTGACGATACCAGGGACCGCCCACACTTATACAGAAAACAGGGAGGTGATGTCATGTGTGGGTGGCCCTTGGAAAAGACTACTAGAAGAGCTGCTGTGCACCACAGTGACCTCTGGCAATGACCCAAGTGTGTCACCTGCTGCAAGAGACCACTCCATGGAAGATCTACGGTTACAGGTGAGTAACCCTCATTTCTAGGGACGAGGATATGGTGCACTATCCACACTTAGACAGACTCCTAGCAGTTCTCTGAAGGGGGGGGCACACACCCCTACCTGGGAAAAAGGGATTGGAGAACTGAGGGCCCCGAAACCAGCATCCCAGCATGACTCAAGACCGATGTGGTAATGAGAAATGAAGGTGTGTGCTGACTTCCAGGTAGCAGCCCTGCAGATCTCCTGGATAGTGACATCCCTGGAAGCAGCCACAGAGGCAGCGGTATGTCTGGTGAAATAAACCCTAAGTCCTATGGGAGGCTCCTTACCAGACAACCTAGAGCAGAGGTCAATGCAGGATACAATCCACCTGCCAATCATTCGTTTAGCTGCTGGTCTGCCAGGTGTGGCTTAAGCGTAGCTGACACATGGCTACAGAACGTCTCCCCCATCTCCAGTCGTGTGCTCAGTATAGTAAGGGAGTGCTCACTTCAGGCCCATCAAGTGGAGCCCTGTGCTCGTCCTCCGAGGCTGGGTTGGTGAAGTACACTGGGAGGTTAATCACCTGGTTAAGGTGAAACTCTGAAACAACCTTTGGGAGGAACATCAGGTTGGGGTGAAGGACAACCTTATCCTTGTGGAAAACCAGACAGGGAGACTCCACCAAGAGTGCCTGGAGCTCGCTGATACTTCTGGCGGAGGTGACAGCCACCAAGAAGATGGTCTTCCATGATAGGTGGGAGATGTGACACCTCTGCATTGGTTCAAATGGCTTGCCCATGAGCATTGCCAGTAGCAGCAATAGGTCCCAAGGTGGTGAAGGTTCACGCACTGGTGGAAACAAGTACAGTAGTTGAGGCCCTTAAAGAAGTGCCCCACCATCTTTTCCTGTGCCACTACCGGCATACCGCCCCGCCCCCAATAAGCAGAGATGACTGCCAGGTGCACCTGGAGGATCGTCGACCTCAGATCTGACTGAGAGAGGGACCACAAATAGCCCAGGATGCTAGCCACAGGACAAGACAAGGGGTCATGCTCCCTGCCTTGACACCAAATGGAAAATCTCTTCCACTGAAAAGCACAGCACTAGAGAGTTGACTCCTTCCAAGAGGACTTGACAACTCGGAGGACCTCGTCGGAGAGACCCAAAGCCTGTCACTTTAGCCGCTCAGGAACCAGGCTGTCAGGTGCAGGGACTGAAGGTCCAGGTGGAGGACCCTCCCCTGAAAGCAGAAGAGCAGGTCCAGGTGGAGAGGCAAGCGCCACGGGGGCCTGCTGCTGAGGCTGAAGAGATCAGGGTAACAGAACTGGCGTGACCAGTCCAGAACCAGCAAGATAATCCATGCCTGGTGCCTCCATACCTTGAGCAACACCTTGTGGATCAGAGGAAAGGGAAGGAAGGTGTACACATGGCTGGGGTCCATGGCCTTACGAAGGCATCTCCCCAAGTAGTGTCCCGCATCAAAGGTGTGGGCACCAAACAATCTCAGCTTCGTGTTCTCCCAGGAGGCAAATTGGTTCACCAGGGGACTGTCCCACTAGGAGAACAGATGATCAGCTACCTCCTGATGAAGAGACCACTTGTGAGATACATCACCCACTCAGCTGAGTACATCTGCAAGCTGACTGGAGACACCTGCAACACGGATCGCCAGGAGATTGGTGTCCAGACAGTGTGCAAGGGACCAGGTGCGGAAGGCTTCCTGACACACTGGAAGGTAATGCGTCCTGCCCTATTTGTTGAGGTAGTACATGGTCATGGTACTGTCTGCTTGGACCTGCATGACCTGACCCTGAACAAAAGGAGCAAAGGCTGACAGAGCACGACATACTGCATGGAGCTCTAGCAGGTTGATGTGACATTGGGACTCCTTGGGGATCCAGAGCCTGTGGGCCCCCAGATATGCTACCCATCCCACCAGAAATGAATCGATCATCAGAGTGACCGGCAACTCTGGGCGGATGAACAGGACTCCTTGCTGTAGGTGTTCTGGGATGAGCCACCACTGGCTGGCATCCCACATCGGCTGAGTCACTGTGACTGGCTGGTCCAGGTGACCGAGGTGCAGAGACCACTGGTGGGCCAGCTCCTACCAGAGGTGGTACATCTGCCAGAGGTCCAGTAGACCATGCTGATGTGGGATGCCATGCCCTTCAGCTACAGGAAGTCCCAGGCAGGGCGTGACTGCGCAACCTGAAATGATTGGGCAAAGGAGGTAAGATCTGCTGCCCGGTCCACTGGGAGTTGGGCCTTGGCACGAAGGGAATTGAGCTCTGCCCTGATTAATTGGATGACCTGTAAGGGGTGGAGTTCAGACTTGTCCAGACTGACAAGAAGACCCAAAGCCATGCAAGTCCAAAGGGCCAGATCCCTGGACTGCTCGACCTCCTACCAGGACAAACCAGTGAGTAGCCAGTCATCCAGGTAAGGATACAACTGGACCCTTAATTCCACTGGAATGCTGCCACCACTGCTATGCACTTGGAAAAGAACCTGGGGGCCTAGAAGAGGCTGAATGGCATGGCCCAGAATTCATACAGCACCCCTTCCGAGCAGAGCTGAAGGAACCGCTAGTGGGACGTACGGATTAGGATGTGGAAGAAGGTATCCTGAAGGTCCAGAGAGTGGAACCACATGTCCCGCTGTAGGGAAGGAATGATCTGGTTCAGAGTGACCACCCGGAACTTGTGCTTCCACAGATACTGGGTGAGATTGTGAAGGTCCATTATAGGGCAGGACATACCTGGAGATGAAGCCCGGATCAGCCGTGGTGTCCAAGACATGGGCTACAGCACTTTCCTTTTTTTTTTTTTTTTATTGATTTTAAGAAAATTATACATTTATGTATATAGTATCCAAATGCATCCATGATTAAAATGACAAGGCTGTGATTATAATAGTCTGCTGAATTCAGATTACATAGCAGGTGCAGAGTTGGATTGCACTTTAAATTCCATCTGAGAGATAAATATATGTATAAATAAAGACATAAACATAAGGCTTGGGATACATCTCAAGGGAGGTACTACTATCTGCATGACCCATTAGTTGCTTAAATAGAACCCAGCTTTTTAATATATCTTCTAATTCAATTTGTCTATCTCCCTTCCCTGTATTCTCATGGTACTCCAATCATTATGATATCATGGCACAAATTCTGGATAATGTTCCAATTGAAATAGGGTCCATTTTTTCCATAAATTATCCAAGCTGTTAATCTTGTTGTTTATTCTGGCTGAAATTCTTTCCAAGTTGTATATTTCATAAGTTAGTTTTCTCCAGGCTTCCTTAATTGGGACCCGCATGGTAAGCCAAAGTTTTGTAATTATTATGTTTGCTTGCACGCATGTGCAAGAAACATAGTGCCACCATACGAGTTTTTGTAGGTGTGCCTCCCCCACTACCAATGCCCTACTCCCTTTTGCAGGCGCGGCTGCACCATGCCAATGAATGTCCGAGCTGTCTATGACAGCCGTTCAGAATGCAGTGGCGTACAGCTGAAAGCTGAAAACCACTGCAATCAGCGGTTGTAACATGTAGGCAATTTGCATACTGCCGTCGGCAGATAATTTTCATATAGCCGTCGTCAGTATGCAAACTGCCTACACTCAGCACTGCACTTGAACGGAGCTGTCATAGACAGCTCCCTTGAAGTCCCCTCCCCAAACACTCAAGTAGCACGCTGGAGGGTCACCCAGCATGCTCATGCACTTCTCCACACACACACAGTATGGATGACAGGGGTGCCCAATCCTGCTGTCTCCGTGGCCCCTCCCAGACTCTAGGTGCCATGCTGAGAGCCCACCCAGTGTGTAAAGTCATATTAATAAGCTGACGGGGTACCCAATCCCTGTCGGCTCCACTCCAACAACCCCAAAAAAACAAAAAAACACAGATTTCTAGTTACCACACATCTGTATGGCTGACGGGGTGCCTAATCCCCCATCGGCTGCACTGACCCCCCAAAAAATATCAGCTGCCACGCTAGGAGCCCACCCCAGCATGGCATAAGTCCCGCTGCCGCCTTTCCTAAAAGAAACACACAACTGAAAACAAAAATGGTCCCTTGTTGATTGTCTGCCCCCACCCCAACCCCACGCCCACCCTCCCCACACACACCCCTGACCCATACTTACCTCTGGATCCCAGAGCGATGATCTTTGGTGGATTATAGAACACGTTGCACCTTCAAAGCTGACTGCAAACTGAAGAAATGCTAGTAAGCTGTATAATGGCATAATGCATTTTTTTCAACCTTGGTACATATCTCGGCCATTTGGGGATTTTTCACCACATTTTCAACATGGGGTTTTGGGCCCCTCATGAATTCTGTCACTGTCATTTTGTTATTTGGTCCGAGGTGATTTCACGGTACTTTCGCGGGACCACCTTTTGGGAACCAGTAATGAAACAACAGTGTCACAGTTCATGAGGTAGGCCCCCCAAAACCCTATGTCGAAAATCTGGTGAAAAAATTCCCAAAAATGATGGTTTTACGAGCGTGCGTTGCACAGTTCCTACGCATGCTCAACTTAGCAAATTTTTAATATTTTCAGTCCAGATTTTCAACATTGCCATTTTACCACACCTCCTTATCAGCAGTACAGCCGCCATTTTTCATATCTTGCCCAAAATGTGTTTTCGCACATGTAGCGTCCAATGGTGCGGTCAGTGTGCCAAATCAATGTTAGGGACAGATTAAGAAAATCACAGTGACACGGTTCATGAGCACAAGTCTTAAAATGGCTATGTTGAGAATCTGGTGACAGAAGCCCAAAAAATGACTGTGTTACGAGCATGCATTGCGCAGTTTCCACACACCCTCGTAAGTTCATGAATTTGAACTATTTTCAGTCCATATTTTCAACACTGGCATTTTTCCACACCTCCTTATGAACAGTACAGCTGTCATTTTTCATACCCTGGCCATAATGTGTTTTTGCACTTCCGGTGCAGAAATGCGTGGTCACTGTGGGAAATCAGTGTTTGGGACAGATTAAGAAAATCACAGTGACACTGTTCATGAGCGGCAGTCCCCAAATGCCTGCATTGATAATCTGCTGTAAAATATCCCCAAACTAATTACATTATGGGTGTGCGTTGCGCAGTTTCTATGCACACTCGTGACTTCACTTTTTCTGTAGGGTGGTGCCAGGTTTGGCTTCATTTTAATACTTCACTGCCATTCCTATTATGCATCTCTCTGACTCCTACAGTACCAATGCCAATGCCAGCAAGCAAACATTCGGCATTGACAAATGCTTGTTTTCTTAGCTGCAAGTATAAGAAGTGTCAGCATTTTATACGGCCCTTTTGGAATTCGTACTCCATTAGGTGGGGCAGCTGTCAATATAAAGGTCTGGCTGAGCACCTCTGGTCTCTCATATATTGCATTCAATTCTATTTTTTTTCTTCAATTCTTTTCCCCTCCGGTCACAGCCCCGATGTCCTCCCTGAGGCAACCCAGCCTTGTCCTGCCCACCTGAGGATCCCTGAGCTAAGCCTCCTTTCTCCCTCCTCCCTGATACCAGCACCCCTGGCTAACCCTATCCAGGGTGGGTCACCCCCTCCTACCTGGGCGCACCTAAAAGTCAGACTATGACAACGGATGAGGAGTGGATCTGGGAAATTGAAGGCCGCCTGTGGAGAGCCCGGCGTGGGGTATGCGAGATAGGTGCCATGGCCTGATCCTTGGCGCTGGGTTTTTCCATGTTCTTGGTTGCCCCCCGACGTGAGACGTGCAATTCTGCACAGCCCGTAAAGTAGGTGCTCCCACCTATGTCCGGAGGCAGCTGTCTGACATCATCCCCTTACTGCAATAGTTCTTGGACTTTGTCACAGTGAGCCTCCCCAAATCCATGGAAAAGATTTTGAGCCTCCCCCAGAAACTGAAATAATCTTGGGCCTCCCCAAAGAAAAATAGCATACTGTACTTTGCACAGTACACCATGAATAAATTGAAACCCCTTTGAGTACTTGGCTCACATTCAATTCTTCGTCTTAAACGGATGTGGAACATTTGAAAATCAGCTCCTGTGCTCAAAGGTGTTATCTGAATACCAAATAAATAAAATAAACAGATATTATTATTCAGCTTAATATAACCCCCATTCACAGGCCAGCCTACTTGCTCCGCTGTTTTCATTCTTGAACCATTGTTACCCCTTGTTGCAGTACCTCTATATATGAAATAACCTTCCTACATACTTTACCTCTCCCCCTCCTTCCCTGCTCCTATGAAACTTCTCGGGGATTACTTTGTTCCTTCCTGCTATTGCTCTTAGCACTTCTATGCTCAGCCCTTGTATTTGGGCTGTTCTGCCATCAGTCTACACATTGATCATTACCACCACTCATTATTAGTTCATTGTTCGTATTTGTTTGCACTATTGTTCATTGTGTGTTTCTTGATTGTTTTGCAGTTACCTTTTGAAATGTATTCACTCCCTACCCTTCCCTGGGTACACCTGAAATGAGCATTGGCTCATTCACCTTCCCTGTCACCTATTAGTAAATAAATACATAAAATTCACCTACAATTATCTTCTTTCAGTTTGCTTGATCTCTTCACACAAAATGCATAAAACTCAAAATTTAAATACAGTACTTTTTCAGACTTGCTTGAGCCTCCCTTGGAATAGGTTGGGGCCTCCCCAGGGAGGCTGGTCTCACCATTTGAGAACCCCTGCCTTACTGTATGAGCCCGAGTGCACAGCAGTGCTGCCGGTCTCCACCAGGGACCGCTGCTACACCGGGCTACTCCTAGATTCCTCCCCGAGAGAGGAGAGCAGTCCCACGGGTGCTCAATCCTCTCTCACCCTGCCGACCCCCGGCGGTCCAGGCTCATTCCCGAACCCGGGTCGCCAGCGTGACGCGAGGTGTGGCGTCCAGTGCCTCAACCCTCAGCATCATCAGGCCAGCTTATGCATTCCATTCTTGTGTTACTTCTTGCCAATAATCCCCTATCAATGGACAATGCCATATGATATGTCCCCACCCTGTTTTTATTTGGCCACATTCCCTCCAACAGGTATTATGTTCCCCTTCATGGAAATGTGGCGTGATATCAGATGTTCTAAAAAACCTTATTCTGTCCTTCCACGCGTATTCCCTCCAATACAAATTAGAAGAAAGCCTGGAATACATCATTGTAGAAACTTGCCACTGATCTTTCTCCAGATCAACTCCCAACTCTCTGGACCACATGATACTAAGATACTCCAGGGAGTCACTGTTATACCCTCTAAGCGCTGAATACAAGGCCCCGATTATATGCTCCTGTATCTGCCCCTTTAAATGATATGTCACCATTTGAACTGGCTACAGCACTTTTCTGAAGGAGCTGAGTGATGTCCTCCTGAAGGGTGGACAGCATGTCCGGGAACACCATAGCCTCATGTGCAGCATGAACTCGAAAGGGTGGGACAGCCTTGAAGTCCAGAGGCAAACCTCAACCCACCACTTCGAGTACCCACTTGTCCAATGTGATGATGAACCAGGCATGCGAGAAGTGGCCGAGTCAACCCCCATGAGGATCCAAGGCTGGAGTTGGGACAGGCGGGGGAGAGGCACCCTCCACGACCTGTCACTGGGCAGACTTGGCGGAAGCTCTGATGCCGGCAGCTGGGGATGCCCCGCCTCCCCAGTCTCTGGACTTCTTTGAGCCAGAACCAGCGGGTTTAGGCTTGGGCTGACAGGCCTGGGACTGCCCTGCTGGGGCCTGTGGTGGTCAGGGTGGAGGCGGCAGGCAGGGCTGAAACTGAAAGGGCTTTTTCTTCTTTTGTTTCTGGCCCTTAGGGTTCTTCTGAGGGGATGCAACAGAATTCAGAGTGGTGCTGGATCTCTTGATCTAGGTAAGGTGATCGTCCACTCCTGGACAAAACAGGTCGGTACCAGGAAGGGGACATTCACCAGCCTATGCTGGGTATCTGCTGTGAAAGTTGAGATACTCAACCACGCTCAGCGATGCATGGCAACTGCCATGGCCATGGGGCTGTCACCTATGTCCAAGGCCATTTAGAGCTGCTGCTTGGCAACTGAACATCCCTGATCCTGGGCCATCATGACTGTCAACTGCAAGTCCACAGGGAGGCAGGGAAGAACCTGGTCCAAGACCCCCATGACAGCATGGGAGAAGCTGGCCATTATGACAGCTGAACTAGCTTGATGAAGACCCAGGGAGGATGCAGCATAGACTTTCGTCACCACATGGTCCAGCTTCTTGGACTCCTTGTTGGGGAGGGGGGGCTTATCAAAGTCCCCGACATTGACCATCTGCTGGAACACCGAGTCTGCCACCAGACCTTCAGTCGAAGGGTGGTCAGTGAAACTGGGCTGAGATCCAGTAGGAACTACATATTTGTGGGAAAATATGGGCAGAGGGTGCCGGGCAGGAGGCTGGATGTTGCCACAGCTCAAGAGCGGGACCGAGGATGACTTCTGCCAACAGGAAGGCAACCCGTGGGGAGTAATCCCTGTCCCGGATTTTGGTCAGAGGGTACTTAGCACGCTTTTCAACCAGCTCCAGATGGATCCCTGTGAACTTGGAGATCAAGCAGAGCAGCGCCACAATGGAGACCAACCTGTGCTTGGTGGTAAGCTCCTAGAAGGACTCCCGGCCTTAGGAGTGCATGGAGGAGTAACCCAAGTCTGAGGACTCCTAGAACACCACTCTCAACCCAGACTCACCATGGAAAACCCACAGCTCATCCATGTGTGTGATTTTTATGGAAAGCCGACCACGGAGGCCTGAAGCTCGCTGGGCAGCCTTGGCTGGGGCCCCCGTGTGACGGCTGCAGAAGCGAGGATTCCACCCCCAACTGATCTCACAAGGGCAGACAGCTGAGTTGGCTTGTCTGTTTGGCTCTTCCTGAGTGATGGCCGTGAGGACCAGAGTCTTTGTTAGACAGATGTCCCCATCATCCTCTGACAACTGGTTGACCGGGTTGAGAAAGATCTTGGCAGGCTGGTTGACCTATGTCTTGACCAGCAGGCTCGACGAGGACACCAAGGGGGCCAGTGATCAGGACTGGGGCAACTGAAGCACTGGACGAAACCGCTGGCTCAACGACCATTAAACCAGAAGCTGAATCAAGGGAGTGGGAGGACAGTGACCACTCCTGGTCCCACAACCTGTGACTAGACCTCTTACTTTTAGAGGTTCGAGAAGACTTCAATCCTCAGGAAAGGCCCTCCCTGAGAGTAGGAAGGGACTGACATAAGTCTCTGAACACTCCAGAGAACAAAGCGCCCAAGCCCACTGGAAGGAGTGTGGGGACCAAAGCTGTGCCCGCACAGCCTGGGCCATAGCTTCTTCAAAGGTGGCAAGCTGTGCTGCTGAACCTGCTGCCCTGGACACCCCCTTATGGGCATCCTCGGATTGAACATGAGGATCCCACTCATCCAGGTGGCCTAAGAGCAGGCGGCATAAGGGTCCTCCAAAGTGAAGGGTTGAAAGGACTGGCACAGGCCAGAAGCCTGAGGATCATGTTAGACCCCAAGGCAATAAATGCATGAGGTGTGAGGATCAATGCGCGAGATCTTATGGGAACATGCGGTGCACCACTTGAACCCTGGACTGCTTTTCTGGTTGTTGTGTTCTATTAAAATAAGCAAAGGTTAAACTATGCAATTCAAATAGCTGAAGATCAAAATGGGCCTACACCGCATGTAGGAGCTGCGAAGGAGGAGACCTGATGCTTCCTGCAGAAAGGAAGATCTGACGCCACGGGGCAGTGCTGATGGAGAAATCACCTGGCTGGGTGGGAGGAGCTTAGCATGAAGACCTTCTGGCAAGAATTAAAGGGAAAGGAAGAGCTGCCTAAGAGTAGACTGTGCACCATATCCACGTCCCTAGAATTATGAATTAAAAGAAGTCAAACACATAGAAAATATAATTCTACAATATCAATAAAAAATGCTTTTTATCAACAACATCAGTAGCTTCTCAGCACTTTAATGGAGGAAGTAAATGTCACTGTTACTCGATTATGAAGTACTTGTATCAGTCTTTTTTTTTTAATGAAGTTACAAAGCTTTGTTAATTTGTTTTAAAGGTAAATTCTGAATGAAGAACAGTGACTGTAATTTTTAAACTCATTGTCTACTGTATGATTAGACTTTCAGTGTCTCTGTCTTAACCAATTAGTTGTTGACAACTGCAAAGGTTGTAAGAACTGGGGCAAGTCATGCACGCTTGGCATCCGAGGCCAACTCACGGATAAAGAACCACCTCTGTTAAGAATAGCTGGACCAGTTTCAGTGACAAACAGGACCACCTTCACACTACAGCCTGAAAAGACAGAGCACTCTTCTGTCTGTTTGCACTGATAACATGTCTCAAGCTGCCTGCCAAGCAGTGAGCGGGTTTGTAAAGTAATTAAGAGCAACTGGCATGGATGCCCTTTCAAAAGCTTCCTGCTGGCAGAGAGCCTTCCAGTTTCCATTTGTCAGCATCTCACCCAAGCTGCCATTCCCTCAAAGGCGTAACAAACTCAAGGAGGAAGTCAACAAATGGGTATGGAAGCAAATCTGGGGCACAACTAATCTGTACCCAAGTGTGATTCCTGTTTAAAAGAGCACCCCTCAAAACTCAGGGAGAGAATCTCCTCTTTTTGCCTGCCACAAAGGACTCTAGTGGCGCCTAAAGCAACAAGGCACTACAGTATCTATCTTGAATAACCTGATAATGAGGCCAAGATTGATCCATGTTTGGCATTCTCACCTTATCTGAGCTCCATCATAATTCAGGAATGAAACTGCCCTGGGTTTGCTCCTCCCTACCATTAATTTCCATTCAATCACCGGGCCCAAAACAGTCCATGAGTTAGCAGCCAGATGTTATCACCATAGGCACGTACTTATAAACTGCTGCTGAAACCTGAGTGGTTGATGAGACCAGCTAAGCTGTTGTACCTTTGACCTAACTGCATTAAACGTGCCCAATCAATTTAAGCTTAGTGTAAACACTATTTCCTTCAGTCCCTCATGGCTACAGTGGTGAGAAGAAGCTAAGCCTAAACATTTTTAACAGCAATCTTGTCTTTTAACGCCAAGGGGATTTGATTTTACTGGGGGTTTTATAACATTTGTATTTACAAAGACTGCTGTGTTCATATATTTGAAATACAATTTATGTGCGAGAAACAAATAAGTGCCCTAGATGGGATTTTGTGTTTATCCTGGGTGTGCACTGAGAAAAGATGATTGTGTTTGGAATCCCAAGGTTTCCAACTGTCCTGGTAATGCGGCTGAGGGTACAGTGGAATGATATTCTAGGATACCTGGGTTCAAATCACAGCTAATGCACTTATTTGTTTCTCACTTCTAAAATTGGGTTTTACAAAACCAGAACATGTTGAATGAATTAAAAGTCCTTTAAAAGGAAAAATCAATAGTGACCGTCTCTTGCTGAAAATCATCCCTCACTGTGTCAGAACACATAATGACTGGGGGTGTGACAATTGACATCCAGGGAACTAGCCCTCACTATCCTCCTCCCAGCAACTACTGCCCTGAGCAGTCACTATAGCCTTTATCCTGTTCCAACTGTGCTTGAAACCATTTATGGTTTTGGCTCCTACCACCATGGCAGGCAGACTGTCCCAAGGTTCCACCACCTTCTCCATAAAATAATACTTTCTCATATCCCTCTTGAATCTTCCTCCTGTCATTTTCCACCTGTGCCCCCGTGACCTCGAACGTGTGCTTATGCTAAATAACTCTTCGCAGTTCACCTCATTTATTCCTTTCTGGAATCTGACAGTCTCTATCTTATCACTCCTCTCCGGTCTAGCCTCAAGCAAGTACACATTTAGTGCCCTGAGCTGTTCTTGTAAAACGTGCCCTGCTGGCCCTCTCTCATCCTGGCTACCCTTGGTTGCACTACCCCTAATCTAACATACTAATTGCCAGCAGATTAGGCCTTACAGTCTATCGAGTCTGCTTGAACCTCAGGTCCCTTGTTGGGAACCGAGGCCCCCCCCCGTGTTCAGATACTTCCCCTTTCTGTATCTGTCCCACCCTCTCATGAAGCCCTCCACCGTGGAAATCTGGACCAGTTCACCAGGCAGCATGTTCCAAGGTTCCACCACCTTCTCAGTGAAAAACCTTCTCCTCTTTTCCCCCCTCATCCTTCCACCTTCCAACTTCAACCCATGTCCTCTGGTGATACTTCCCTCCTTTAGTCTAAATATCCCTTCCATGTTTACCCTATTTATACCCTTGAGGTACTTGAAGACCTCGATCATGTCCCCCCGTCTCTCATCTCCTCCAATGAGAACAGGTCGAGCTCCTCAAGTCTGTCCTCATAAGTCAACTCCCCCAATCCTCGAATCATCCTGGTAGCCCTCCTTGTACCCTGTTCCAGGAGCTGTATATCCCTGTTCGGGTGCAGTCTCCAGTACTGCACACAGTACTTGAAGTGTGGTCTAACCAGTCCACTTCCCTGCTCCTAGAGGTGATCCCTCTTACAATGCATCCCAACATCCTTTTTGCTTTGCTAGCCACTATCCTACACTGCTCAGAGTTATTCATAAATGCATCCACCATGACCCCTAGGTCTTTTTCCCCAGCCGAGGCCTCCAGCGCCTCCCCTCCCAGGGTGCACCTGTGTTTAGGGTTTCCTGTCCTTATCCTTCCCAAGGTGAGGACTCTAGAACTGGGTGCAGTATTCCAGGTTTGGCCTTACCATTGATCTATACAGTGGTAATATCATCACTTTTCTTCTACTGTCAATACTCCTCCTAATACATTCCAATATCTTATTTGCCTTTCTAAAGGCATTATTGCATTAGCTTGTTTGTTTAAGGGTGCCGCTAATGATGATTCCCAGGTCATTTTCTTCAGTCGTAGTGCTCAGCTTAACCCCTCCCATCTGAACATCCATGTACAATCATGGATAGTATGTTTTAACCAACTGGGCAGTGTCACAGAGTGGTTCTGTGAGATTTGAGACAAGGAAATATAATAGCATCTGGGGCTAGATGTTTGTTTTCTTTTTGTACTGGAGTGTTTGGCTGATCTCCCTTTAAGTTGAATTTGGAGCTGGTAATAATGCTTCTTTTTATTCGCAGGATATTTCCCCTTTGTGTGGTCCTTTGGGGGGTATCAGGGAAAGATTCCAAGTTGTTTGGATCTTGCGAGTAGCTTTTTCATGTTTGTTGTTGCTGCTTGAGCGATCGGCAAGGCGGCACAACTGTGCGATCGTGCGCACGTTCGTGCAGCTTAAAATTGAATTGTTGTTCCGGTTTGGGTGTTTAAAAGCTGTGGATTCTTCTTTATGTCCTAAACAGAAAATAAATATTCTCCTAAAATCGTAGTATTCCTTGTTAGAGAATCTAGTCAGCCTTTTCAAGTTACCCCATTCTGGTAGTGACAATACTTATAAAAGAATTGCTTAGTCGGCAGCTTGATCTTGCTAAAATTAAAAAGATAACGCTTTGTTTGCGTACTGATTTCAGGCGTATTTATCCGAATATGCTATTAATATTATAATACGGCACTTTCCTTTTTTAGCTGTCCCGGAAAGGTAGTTAAGCGTTTTTGCTCTGTATAGAAAATGGGCACTTTGGTTATCTTGACATTACTAGTAGAAGGATAAGTAGTAGTATGTGAAATAGTTTGATTGTAGGGTTTCATTGTTTAGAGTTTGCTTAATTATTTAAGTTAAATAAATGAAGCAGCCCTGAGGAGTACAGTGAAACTTTTGGTATAATGACGATTGGAGAGAATGTTTGGTCCCCTTTTTGCGGTTTCATATTTTGCCTTTGCAGTGTTTCTTAGGCAATGTGACTTTGCTATTTGTGTTCTGTAGCTAAGTATGTCTGTGCGAATACGAGTGTTGGTAATTTTAGACCCGCTCGATCAGTCACACGTTTGTGAAGGCATGTAGCCTTCTTACTCATTCAGGAGCACTTTTGTTTGCATAAGAATAGAGAGTTTACACATTTACATACCCTTTTGAGGTGAATTTGGGTGTTGTGGTGTTATTGTTGAGTTGTTTGGAAAACGAGGAGTTTCTGGCTTTGTTGGCGTTGTGGAGCGCTGGGTGTCGTTGTCTAGCCCCTGCAGGTTATCTTAAGAGCCGGCCAGCCATCCTATCTATTATTAAATACTATTGGAGAGGGGTGGTTCTTTCTTGACGATAGAAATAAAATGTAAAAAGCTTAAAAGAGGTTTGAATTACCTGAAAGCTGGAAAAAAAGTTATTGTATGAATTTAAAAGGGGTATTTCTTCTCTAAATTAAATAAATATGTAGAGTATAAAGAAATATAGTTAAAAACCACAGGTAGGGGTGGGGTTTTAAGGTCACCTGACCCTCTTTAGAGTATAAAAATACTGAACAGCTAGTTGATAGATTAGATTGCTTTTGGGTCTGGAGGTGAACTCCAGGGAATGCTGTTAAAGTGCCTATGTGAAGTGCTCTGAGGAGTGAGACTGTATGCATTACCAGATGGAAGACTAAAGGTGCGGGTCCAATTTCTATGAGATAAAATGTGACTGAGGCTTGGAAAGCACTGTTAATGGATGAAGAAGCCTGCTGTATAATGACTTTCTTCAGACTGTTTGGAGCGCCACTGATGATCATTGTAAGAATATGCAACCTGCTAATATAAAGAAATTTTCTGTTATTTAATAAAACTTTGAAGCATATAACGTTCTGCTGTGGTTTCACATTACCTGTTTGCCCTCACACACCTGCGCCCTACTTAAGGCAGGAACTAGGCTTTTCTACACTGATATACTGCAGTATTCCCACACTTTTCAGAAACAGGTGCATGTGAGCATTACACGCTCATGAATCTGTCCCTGTTTGGGCTACCGTTATGTCTGCACTGTAGTTTCAAAACAGGTAGCTCCATTATGACACCCTAGTCTAACAGAAATGTTTTTGAGAACACCTTTTAAAGTTAGACTCTCTGGGAGTGCTCGAGAGCCACCAATGATGGAGTGACAGCGCCACACACTCAGATAATATCCTTTAGCATCCTACCATTGAGCCTGCCTTTCTGGAACTGTAGGGCCTGCCGGATCAGTCGGGGTCCCGCCGTCAGGGGGCTGCTTATCACCATCATCACCGCGCCGCTGGTGTCCCTATCGCTGTCCCCTCCTCTACCTGAATGGCTATCCCACAGTTCTTGGCCATGTTGTACAGGATACAACAGGCCAGGAATATCCACAGGCCTTTGAGGGGCTATACTGTAGGCACCACCGGAGGTGTCTAGGCATCAGAGCGTGCCTTGAGCATCCCAAACACCCGCCGATGATGTTTGCATGTGGCGGTAGCCTCTTATAGCATTGCTGCGATGGGGTCATGGGAGCGCCGTATGTGTGAGCAGCCAGGGACGGAGTGGGTATCCACTGTCACCTGTGTGGAGATGGTGGAGATGAGTATCATGTTCAGGTTCATATTGCCAATATCGCTGTGTGCCACTACCATAGCACCTGTGGCATTCCCACCCTTGCCCCATGTTTGCAATTCCTACATGCGCACTCACCCACTAGATGGCCTGTGGGGATGTCCCCACTCTCGAATTGATGGCACAGTGCAGACTGATACCATATAAAGGCATCATGTGCTCTGCCAGGGTGTGTGGCACAGACATTGATTATGCGCCCAGTGGCATCACACACCACCTGGCAGTTGACACTGGAATAGCCCTTCCTGTTCCTATATGCAGCCCCATCGGCCAGGTGGCGTGCGAATGGCCACATGGGTGCAGTCTATGGCCCCTAGCATGCCAGGCATACGTGCTACCCTGTGGAACTCCTGCATGTTTGCTGTACGCTCTGCCACGGTGCTGGGGAACTGGATGTGCTCCGCAGCATGTGGCAGCAGTGCGCTGAGGAATTGGGTGAGGGTGCGTGACGTGGCCGACTGTGTGATGCCTGTGGTGTCCCCTGTCAGCCTCTGGAAGGTGCCCATGGCGAGCAGGCACATGCAGGCTGTCACCTTGGTCTCCACCGACAGAGCGTGACTCCATCGTGAGGGTGCCTGCATCACATCACTGCACAGCTCACAGAGCTGTCTCAGTATTGCCCTGTTCAGGCGGTACCGGCCCACGATCTCTACATCTGTGTACAGCTCAAAGCTGATGCGGGCACGGTACCGCCTGTTGGGGGCATATCGCTGACGGGCCCTTCCACGGCCACGTCCCCCTGCAGCATGCATTCTCACCCCCTCATTACAGCTTCCATGTGGAAGCTGGCACTGTCCATCTCCCTGGCTTGTGACCCCCTGGCTGATGTTGCTCTGTTACCCCGCTGTCCTGACTGCTACCTCCACTGCACCGGTACCCCCGCTGGCCTCTGCAGCCTATGGCACACAACTTCCTTGCCTGCCCTGTTCTGGACTATCACTGTCTGTACTCGCTTGGCATCTGTAGCGTTCTTGCGCCTCTTCCTTGAGCTTTTTTATTTTGGCTCATTTCCGCAGTGGCGCAACTTCCGGCTGTTCCGCTGTTGCACATTGTGCAACCCTTTGAATATCGCATTGTGTTCTTTATGCAGGGATCCACCCCCTTCGGTTGCGCATGCCGTCATTTGCATTGCGCTGTTGCTCAGCCTGTTTTCGGTGGCGCAACTGCCTCCTGCTGAATATCGCAGAATGGCGCACTTTCGGACTTGCGCATGCGCAACCCTATTGCGCATGGCGCAACCCTTTTGAATATCCGGCCCTAAATGTCTTGCTACAATAATATTCTGCATTGCTTCCTGAACCTCCGTTGTTTCCAAAATGGAAGCATTCATCTTCCACCTAACTTTATTTTTCTTCACCAACTAAAATTATATTGAAATGTACCCTGTAAGATTAAATTATCAGAAAATTCAAGTGGAAGTACCCTAGCAGATGTTCCCTTTAAATTTGTCAATGTGAACAAAAAAGATGAATCTTTGTGGACAAATTATTTTTTTGAAAGGTGACTCCACCCATAGGATAGATGGATCTATATGCAGCCCACAATCCTGCTATAATAATCATATTATGTAATGCATTAAGATCACAGTAAACTTCTTTCCTGTTAAACCTGTGGTTAAATCATTTGAGAGTTAGTGTTTCCTTCCAAAAAAAATGCTTCTCTGTGAACACACATGGAGAAAATTCTGCAAATAAATCCACCCTCCCTGATTTAAATTGATTCACTAATTTGTTAACTTGTAACTGAGTATTTTTAAATAAAATATCCACCACATCCGCGCACCCAGCGCAACTGCATTTGTGCTGGAGCAATCCCGGTCCTCCCTTTCTGTGAGCTGCACTGGCGCATTGTACTTGCACCTTGTGCATTCTGTGCCATATTCAATGGTGATGCGCCATGGTGCATCACCTCCGAATATCACCCTGTCCTGGCCCCGGCGCAGCTCAGTTGCTCTGTGCCCCCACTTGCGCTGTCGACTGGTGCAGTCTTTATATCCTGGCCTTAATATATAGAATAATGGCTGAATAGGGGGTTATAATGAGAATTTTACACACACCTGAGGTGTGGGATGCTACATACTTTATTAAGGCATTCCACACTGAGAGTGTGTGTAAAATTCAAGTTTTACACACCTACCCAGACTTTTTTTTACATAATTGCTGGGGAGCATTTTTTCAACACTGTAATTATGTAAAATAAACTGACAAACTCGCGGACTGGTCAGATTTCAGCGTGGGATGCAGGCCAAAGTTGGTTGAAGAAAATAAGTTTTCCCTTTACTTTTCCTTTCTTTTTTAAGTTTAAGTGCAATAGGAGAAAGAGACTCTTCTTTTTTTTTAAAGTAAGTTACTGCTAACTTTGAAATCACCAGCGAGAAGGGACAACACTGGGAAATGGCATTGAGGAAGGGAAGACCAGAAGCTGGCACATGCGTGGATCACGGAAAACCTGGTGCATGTTTGCCATTATATAACCAGCTGGTTATAATGGCAAATTCTCCTGGATTCCCCCCTTTTCCCTCACAAAAACACAGAGACATAGTTTGTTGTTGTGCTTAGACTGGCAATTAATTTATTTATATTCATAAATCCATATTCCATTTTCCATTTCTTTATTATCATATTTCCATAATTTCCATTTATTTCCATCCATATATCACTCTCTGATTATCCATCCCCCAGGCGAAAACCTGGGTGCCTTCTTCTCCTTTTCTGTTAGGTAACGATGAAAACTGAGACCGCTTTCTCCTTCATCTTCTTCCTTCTCTTGTGTTATTCCTTTTTTCTTCCCCCCGTCCTCCCCCCACTTTTTCCCCACTAGCCAGTCTCCAGCTTTCGTTGGATGACTGGCTTCCCCCCAACTTAGGGTATCACTCTCCCTTAACTCAGGGTTGAACCTTCCTTCCCCTTTTTCTTTTTTTTTATTTCCCAGCTTTCTTCTGTTTCCTCCATTCCTCTATGAAGCCCATTGCTTCCGTATTGAACATGTCTATTGCTGTATCTGACAAGTGTACCCCATCCGACCTGTAGAAGTCATCCACCCATTCTTCTACTCCCCGCGGTATCACCTGTCCTCCCATCTGCCTTATCAATGTCCCCACCCATCTATTCATCTTTCTCCTGGCCCTCTCCACCACCCTGTGGCTGTGTTCCTGTCTCCATACCCTTCGTGGTATTATATCCGACCATGCAAGGCATACTTGAGGCCACCACTGCCTTATTGCCACTAGGTCCCTCTTTATCTGTAAAAATGTGTGCACCCATGGTCTGTCTGCCAGGTCGTTGCCCCCTAGGTGTATAATGATTAGGTCTGGACTGGGCCGTTGTCCCTTAAGTTCTTTCAAAGCGGGCAGAAGCTGTGCCCATCTCATCACCCGTAGGCTGTGCCATACCAACCTACACTGTCTTACATTCTGATACAATTGTTTTCCCCCAGCTTTTTTCTCCACTCTCTTACCAGCCCAGTAAATATAGGAATGGCTGCAGATCCAGACGTCTGTGCTCCTCCCTGTACCTATGGGGTGCAAAGAAAATTAATTAATTTACATATACTCTATGTGTCCTCACTGTATAATCCCCCCCACCTTCTTTTTCCTTTTTTTTTTATTTATACCAGTGCTCTGATGTATCTTTTATAAATGGCTGACCGCCAGCGCCCTTTTTCCAAAATGCCCTTCACGGGTTCACCCATTGCTGCCCACTGTGAGGCCGCCCCAATCCTTAGGGAATGAGATGAGTAATTAGCTGGGTTCTGCCCCCAAAAAACCATGCCCTTTTTCAGCACTGCCGTAACTTGATAGCCGGTGACCCTTTTTCCATCACCATGCACAAATAGGTTCTCCGTCCTGGTTACCTGCTCTGCGGCGAAAACCCACAGGGCCTGCACTGGGCATATCGCAATCTCTGCCCACCCTCTTAGAGTTATCATGCACCCTTGCCCTTTTTGGTCAGCCTTTAACCGTCTTAGCTTGATCCGTATTTCTCTTGTCCCCTAACTCACATCCTCCCATTCCACACCTCCTTCCATGTCATCTTTTCCATGGCCTACCACTTCACTCACTCTCATGGCCCCTGCAAACATTATCACATAAATTGTGTGAAATAGCTGGGCCTCCTCTTTTGATTTGCATATTGCCAGGAGCACCTCTTTTAGCTTTATTAGCCACTGCTCCCCTATTGGCCTCCTATTATCCCCTGGTCCCCGTTTTAACCTACCCCATCCCTGCATCATTCTCCTGATGAGCATTGATTTTGTTGGGTCATTCCATCCCTTTAGGCTGCAGATCACACTGATCCCTGCAAGATAAACCCCCATTGTGGCATGAGCAGTTCCTTTCTGCCATTGTTCTACTGTGAACATTCCCAACTGCTCCTCAGAGAGTGGCCCACTTACCTCCATCTGGTGTTCTGCCCTGAATGTTTGAAAAACCCTCTAGGCCCCATCGTAGGCCCTCAGAGTCTGAGGCACCCATGGGCTGTGAAAAAAAACATTTCTGCTCCTTCTTGCCAATGTCCCAGATGTTCATTGGTATGGGCGTTTTTTGTTCTTCCGCTGCTGGTGCCAGATTCCGGAAATGGTCCAGCTGCAGACGGGAAAGGCTGTCAGCCAGGGTATTGCATACCCCTTCTATGTGTTTCTCTCTGAAAGACATGTTCAGCTGCAAAGCCCTTAACACTAACTGTCAAACTACCTGTATGACTGTATCTGACTTGGCTCCCCTGTTGTTTAGTGCATGAACCACTGCTCTATTGTCACACCAAAATGTCACCTTTTGATCCCGTAATTCCTCCCCCCAAACCAAGGTACATGCCCATATGGGCATTATCTCTAGTAGTGTTATATCTCTCACTTTCCCGTCCTTTACCCAACTGACCGGGCCATGGTTCTGCAAACCACCTGCCCCTTAGGTAACCCCCCATGCCTAACCCTCCCGCTGCATCTGTGTAGAGGTCAAGGTCAGTGTGGTACAGCCACTCCTCCTGCCAGAAAGAACACCCATTGTAATCCTTTAAGAATTCTTCCCATATACTAAAATCTTCCCTGACACCTTGAGTCAGATCCACCCAGTGATGTGGTCTGGTGACCCCTGCTGTAGCTCTGGCTAATCTCCTTGTGAATGCCCTTCCTGGACCTATGGCCCTGCATGCAAAGTTCAGATGCCCCAGTACCTGCTGAACCAATTTTAGTTGTACCCGTCTCCTGCTGGCATGTAGCCGTATTAGTTCCTTCAACCTCCTTACTTTTTTGTCCAGTAACCTAAACACTTCGCTCGTGGCATCTATCTCTATCCCGAGGAATTCCATAACCTTGCTGGGCCCTTCTGTTTTTTCTGGTGCCAATGGGACTCCCAGCTCCCAGCACAATTCCTGAAACTTACCCAGCATCCTCTGTGTCTCCTTTTTGCCCTCCCCAATGAGGAGAAAATCATCCAGGTAATGGATGACTGACCTATAACCTGTTCTCTCCTGGAATATCCACTGCAAACATGTGCTGAATGCCTCAAATGTAGCACATGCTGTGGAACACTCCATTGGCATTGCTTTATCGAAATAATACTGTCCCTCACTTTTGAAACCCAATAGATCCCAGTCTTCCCTCCTGACTGTAAGCAGTCTGAAGGTGGACTAGATGTCCATTTTTGCCATCCATGCATCCCTTGTGGCCTGGATTATCTGGACTGCATCCTCTAGGGTCGCGTATGTCATCCTACTGTGTTCTTCACTGATAAAGTCATTCACCGACTCCCCTTCTGGATAAGACAGGTGGTGGATCACCCTGTATTCACCTTCTTGTTTCTTGGGTGCCAAGCCCAAAGGTGATATCTGCATGTTTTCAAATGGGGGGGTGTCAAATGGGCCCTCCACTCTGCCTACTGCTTTCTCTTTCTCAATCTTCTGCATTAGCATTTTCTCTTTCCCTTTTACAGACCCCAGGTTGCTTGCCTCCCTTGCCTGCCTGGGTCCTCTAGACTGCAATGAAAACCCTGTGTTAAAACCACTTAAAATCATTTCCCATATGCTCATGTCCAGATATCTGTCCAGGCAAACTGTCCATGCTGACAGGTTGATGGGGAGTTCTGGCCAAACCAAATTGCTCCCTGTTGTGCCACCTGTCCCCCTTTCCTGACCCTTCCCTTCCTTCCCATCTGACTTTCCTTGCTTCAGTGGTTTTGGCCCCCTCTATTCCCAATCCCCCGCCCTCCCTCCTTGTTCCATGCTTGCCTCTTTAAACCCTGGCCATCTCGAAAAACTGTTGGCCTGATCCTTGTCCCCCATGCCCTTGTGCTCCTTGTACCCCTGCTGTTCTGCACTTGCTAGCCGGGTGCCCCCCTCTGCATTTTGAACAGGTATGTAGAAAATGACACTGCGGCCATGTGCAGAAAGCCCTGTTATAAGCCCAGCAGCTTCTCTGTGGCGTAAACCCCTTTTTGCCCCACCCACCCTCGGGTGTGGACTGATCTGTCATGTAATCCGTCCATAAGTCTATTTGCTTGGTGTCCCATCTTACATCCCCGAATGTTGCCATCCTCTGCCAGAAACATTCATCGTAGTATATCCATCCTACCCCTCCTTTTGCTTTTGCTCTCCATATTATCAGTGAGTAGGTAATAAGCGGAATGCCTAGATCTGGCCTCTTTTCCAGAACGATGGCTGAAAAAGTGGCAAAACCTAGAAACCACCCATCCCAAGTCTTCCCCTTCGTGAACTTGTCGTCCTCTTTTTTCCCTAAGAGCACTATGGCAGCTGCCATCTCACTCTTACCTATGCTCTCAGTTTCTTCATACTTTGCCGCCACCTCCCGGCTCACTAAAGCAAATATATCCATGTATTCCCTTTCCATATTTTTCCTTCATGGCCAATGGCACATGTTCACCTATTCTCATTCCCGGCGTACCTCTCTCTCTTGCACCCTTTCCCTCTCTATCCCTTCCCTGTACAGCATCTCCTGGCACATCTTTTCCTGTCCTAATCTCTGTCAGGGCAGATTCCATTTGCCCCAGCCCTCCTGCCCTCAGTGTTGCCTCAATTTGCCCTATATACTCTTTTATACTGTCCCCCACAGCATTGGATGTGTTACCTGTTACCTTGGCCTGGCCGAGCTGCCTGGAGTCTTCCAAAGGTCCCCTTGCTTCTTCCTGTGATTGAGGTGGAGGAGGAGGGTAAGCTACTGGTGTCTGTGGGCAGGATCCCCTGTCCTGGGTTTCGTGTCCGGGTTCAGCCGGGGAGATTCCCCTATGATCTGGGGTGAGTACAGGTGTCACCGGGTCCAACTCCCGTGTGGGTACTGGATTGACTGCCTTGGTGGGCCCTGCTGTCACTGGTGCTACCCTAGTGGGACTGTGTGGCCTTTCAGCTGGCCTCTTCCCCTTGCCACCTTTTTCCGCACCTGCTTTTCTCTTCTCCCCGGGCCTCCCTGGCTCCTCCCCCTCCACCAGTTCCCACATTTTGTTTGCCTTTTCTGCCAGTTCAATTATAGTCTTGTAGGCAGCTTCCTTTGATGGCCTGCTCTTCTTGGGTGCCATGTCCGTCTTATCCTTTTTTCTGTGAAGACAACTATAGGAAAAGAAAGAAAGACAGGGTTATTTGTATATCTGTACCTCCCTCTGCATCTTCCTGTTGTCCGCCGCACCACCCTTCATGCCAACATAGCCCGGGCCACCCGTAAAAGAAAAGAAAAATAGGGTTAATTGTACCTATGCCTGTTTCCGCACCCTCCTTCTGTCCCTTGCGCTGTAACTTCCCATACCAAAAGACGGAGCCACCATAAAAAAAAACCATCCCGCTTTCCCGGTCGCCCGGTCCCCTGGTTGCCCCCAGCCTTGCTCATTGCGGAAAGCCCAACACCAAAAACGGGCCCCTCTCTCCCTCTTTGTTTCTCCCCCAGTCCCCGTTTTTTGCATTCTGCTGTGTGCTCCCCCCAGCACCTTTCCCAGCCTCTTTCTTTATTTTTTGGAAGACGTCCCCTGTCTGGGCTGACCCTGGGTCATGCCACCAGTCTCCCCACCCTAGCTCCCCCTGGAGTGGTCACGCCATGCGGTCACCATGCCCATGTATATAAAAAAGGGAGGGAGGCCAAAGTCAGCAACCAGCCCCTCTGAAAGGTGAGGACACTACTTCCCCGATGGTCACCTCGCAGTGTGTGACATCACCCACGAGGTCCTTGGTTGCCCTGTCTCTCTTCCCCCTCAAAGCCTCCACCCAGACTCCTGCTTTCCCCCAAACATGCCCCAGTAGGCCACCTAAAACCTTGAAAACAAAAATCCGCGGTGTGTGTCGCCACACCACATGGCCCCCCACTGCACTTCCTCTCCCTTGCTTCTGAGGCCCTTCCCAGGCCTGCTATCCTGGCCCCGTATGCCCAGGTAAAGGGACAGCAGAAAACCCCACCCACCAACCCATGCCCCCCCAACTGGCCAACCGTCAGTACCCACCTTGGGCCTTTCTCCCCCCCAGTACTGCTGCCATAAACCTCTCCTATCCTGGCTTCTAGCTAGGACCCCTTGGAAAGCTGTCATCCACTGCCTTTTCATAACAAACCCCTCCATGGCGTGTGACACCACGCCCATTCGTCCAGGCAACGGGCCTCTCTCATTGCACCGTTCACCCTTGGAGCCATAAATGGCCACTCCCTGCCCCTAAAAACCCAAACCAAACCAAAGGCTTTATTACCCCCTACGCGGCGTGTGGCGTCATGCCGCGTGGCTCCGGATCACACTCACTCCCCCTGGTGTCACAGACCCCTCTGGGCCTCTGAATCTTGGCCGTACCATCTCACGACAGCTGACTGAACCACCATGGCCTGTTGCTGGGCCCTTCTACTCTCCGCGTAACCCCCACGTGATGTGTGACATCACGCCACACCGCCCGTGCTTCCAGGCCTACTAGACATCCTCCAGGCAGCCACCATGCCACATTACCACCACACAGCACCCAAACAAGGCAAACAAGGGGGGGTTGTTGTCCATCCACCACGCGGCGTGTGACGCCCCCACGTGATCTGAACCCCGCTCGCTCCCCACCCACAGTTTCCTGGGCTCTTCTCGTCCCATTGTTGCCCACTGGCCCCCAAAGGGGTGATAAAAAATGCCACACAAACCAAGAAAACCGTAAAACCTTGTTACTCAACTTCAAAAAGAACGGCATGTGATGTCACGCCATGTGGTCCCAGCTCACGCTCTCTCTCTCTCTCTCCCTTGTCTCTGGGGTTCCTCTAGGCCTCCCGCTTTTCTCAGTCCACAAAACCAGGCCATAAAAGACCACCAGGCATCAATACAAATCAATAGGCTTTTTACCAGACCCCCCACACGGCGCGCTGCACTCTACTTGGCCCTGGGTCACTCTCACTTCACATTATGCCTACCAACGCCCTTCCTGGCCCCTTAATTGACCAGCCATTGTTTACAACATGTTTCTCCCAAATACTGTGTGTACGGAATGAAAAACCTAGCTAAACCTTTAAAACATTCACAGTTCTGAAACTAATTTTTCTATACATTCTCCTCCTATTAAAGTCTTCCCCTTTTTTTTTTTTTTTAGGCTGAAATTAAGACTCAACATAATGGAGCTTGCCTTTTAAAAGGGGGGCAGACCATATTGCTCTGGTGCACCCCTGCTAATTCCCTTAAGTCAATTGCTAGTTTTCTTACCTCTCTCTCCTGGTTAAACAAACCTCACAGAAATTGCCAATCCGACGCGCTGCAGTTGACGTAAATCAAAATTCCAGCAAAAAGTGGCTGAGGCCCCCTTGTGCTGTCCCTTATGTACCTCCCTTCTCCCCTCCCCTTCCTGCTACCTGCCCATTTTCCTGGCTCTCGGCCCCTCCCCTTCCTTCCCCCTTCCCCTTCTGAGCACAACCATTCCTTAAAGGAGGGAAGGGGTGCACCAGGACAACATGGTCTGCCCCTTAAAGGGCAAACTCCATTATAACCGGGTTTTCCTATGGGAAAAATGTGACCCAGTAATTATAATATTTTTATGTAATATATCTTTCAAAATCACATTCATGAACATCCCACCTTTTGGTGAAATAGGTGCCTCATATATTCTGTTAGGGAATTTCTTTACACTCATTATTGCCTATTTAGAGATGAAAATATTTTTTTTTTTATTATTTTTAAATGTTGTAACTGCACTATTAAACTTCTTGACACTAATGACACTAATTAATGTCTGGAGCTAATAAGGCAACAGCACAAGGTTAGCTCCTCTTGATTAACGATAGTGTAATACTTTACCACCATTTGTGATGCACAGTATCTATCTAGTCTGTTTTTAAAGACACCCTTTATTTCGCTAGTGACTATAGTTTCAGGCAGGTTGTTACAAAGATTTATCACCCTTTGCATGAAAAAAATGCTTTATTTTGTCTAAACGAAATATTGTGGTCTGTACTTGCAATGTATGGCAATTCTGAAAATTGGCAGTATTGTCTAGCCCTCCTTTCCTGGTCAAGAGAAGATAATAACTAAATAAAGCAGTTTAATGTTAAACCCCAATTTTTGCACATTAATAACTTGGTTGTCCTTTTTACAGATTTTCCTGAAATGTGGCATGCATGGAATGCCAGGATCTTGGGATCTTGTAAATTTGGTTGAAGTAGAGAATTCATCACACACTCTCCTCCCCCCATGGCACATCTTTCAAATATTACCATTTTCTTTCTGCCTTTTTCCTGTAAATGTAGTCATGATCAGTTAAAAGGTTTAAAAGTTCTAGCAGGTTGAAAACACATAAATGCCCCCAAATTAATCCATTTTTTTCTCACAGATAGAAAAAAACAGCTAAGATTTAAAAGTTGAAATTTATAGATTCAATAGAGTTTGACTCAAGGATAGCTCTTTGACGGTTGGTTTAAAAAATATTTAGTTTTTAAATTAGAGATGAAAATGTGTTCCATTTTTGCATGTGCACAATGTGAACTCCGAATGTTCAAAGGATAAACACATTGTAGTGAAAACTATTCAGTGTATTTTTACTGGTTATGTGACCTCTAGGACCTCTAGCCTCTAGCATCGCAACCCAAGTCAAGCTACAGATCTAGGGCATGCAAGCATAATGTAAAGAAAGTAATAAATGATCTCTTCCTTTACTCAGAGCCTGCAGGGCCCTGTATGAAAAAAGTTATGATCCTCTGTTTCAAGTGTGAGAAATGTGTGACTGATTCTGCATGACACATTCAGAGATCCCCAGTTGTGGAGAGGACCACGGCTCTGCAACAGACTTGTGAGGCATGGCATGCATTTGTAGCTTCATCCTGGGTTATGAGGTGAGGGGCTGATGGAGAATGGTAGGCATTAAGGTTGAAACCTCAGAGAAACACCACAGAACCAATTTCCCAATACTAATGCAAATTTCACCTCTGTTTGTTTTTTCATTTTCTTTGTTAGTTTGCTTTGTGTTTTTGCAACCCACATGTATACATTAACATAGTTTTTGTAATTCACAGTGGAGCCCATCAGGATCCAAAGGAGTATCACAACTTCTTGCATGATGGAAGGGATTAACTGCCATTGAAATTGCCTTGTTTCCTGCAGTTACTGTGTTGCAGAATGCTGCAGTATTGCGTTGCATCTTCATGGGCTCCACTGTATATCTAGATAGATAGACAGACAGACAGACAGATGGACAGCAGAGTCAGCCAGGATCAAATGCATTAAATGACAGCTCACAAATTCCTGCATGACAAAAGTGCTTAACTGCCAGTGAATTGCACTGTTCCATTCTGCAGAAACACAGCAACGTACTGCACTGCATCCAAGCTGACTCCCCTTTAACTTGTAATATTCCTGACTTTTTGTAATACTTACTGTCCTAACCAGAACCTTCTTGCAAATGAGCATTGCTCAGTGGGCTTTTTTCATAAAACAAATAAATAGAAATACAAATATACTGTATATACTTATTATTTACAGAAAAACCCTACATTTAGACATCAGTTAGGGTTCACCCTTAATATCGCATACATAAGGGACTGTGATTTTTGGGTACAAAAAATTCCGCTGAGCCTTAATAAGTATGTGCCTTGTTACTTCTCATATGTTCAAATGAACATATGACACAGCGCTGATGTTGCCTAACTTCAACACTGTCTTTCCAGACAAAGATAAATACTCACATCACAAAGTTTTGAGAGAGGTGACTTCTCACTAGACAGAAAGAGTGAGAGCCATGCTGGAGACCTAGCAAGGGAGAATATTGGAGACTTAAAGTATTTCATTGAAAAGCTCACCAACTTTAAAACTTTAAAATGTTTTTGAGGAGATATCTAACAGAATTTCCTGTACTTGCTGGAGGAATCTCTGGAACAGAGTGCAGCCGATCAAAACCTGCTACCTGATGGAGCAACTCTGGTAGTGAAACATTGGTGATCCTACAAAAGCAAGTCTGGCCTAATATCTTTACAGCTATACTGTAGATGCAGTAAATTAAGTAAAGTTACTTTACAAAAGGTGGAGTGGGTTCATTATTCCTATCTGTGTTCATAGTACTAGATGTTGTAGGAACAGAACTCCTCACTGTTTATTCATTATCTTCATTGGCCAGGGTTCTTAGAGGGTTCAGCACAGAATAAAAGGGAGGAGACATGCTCCAGAATGAGGCAGTGGAGAAAATTGCTAGCAAGAACAGACTGAGTGCAATGTTGCTGCAGGTGCTAGGGAACCCCAAGATTTGCTCTGTTTTTCCTGCAAGCTGAGCTCCAAGCAGTCTGGAGTTGAAGTGGTGGAGGACACTTAAAAGGGATTCCTCAGCAGGTCAGGGTCATCCATTCAGGTGGCCCTTGTGTGTAACAATGAAAGATGTGATGGCAAACTAGACGGTTCTTGTTACCCTTTGGATCCAGTCTTGAGACACCAAGGAGAATGAGGTATTGATCCATACTCTGGGCTTTCATTGGCCTCCATGAGCAAGGAGGAAGTAAAGAGATGGCAGCAGGTGGAGTGAAGGAGTTTAGCCTGTAGAAAGATCCTTAATTGAGGGATAGACTCCCCCATGGGCGCCCCCTAGTGCAGCCCCCTCTGTTTCAGGGCATATGCTCTGTAGAGCTGGGCAAAATTAGAAAATTCTGTTTCATACAATTTTCATGAAATTCACACATTTCTTTCATAATGTACTGCTAAAGTATATAATTTTGCAAATCTAAAATGTAAATTTTTATGTGAAAATGTACATTTGCACATTTTGTGCATATGAATTCCAAACTGCACATTAAAACATGTTTCTTAAAAAAAAACACAATTCAGATGAAACATGAGCACTTTCAAGTATTTTGCACACAAAAATTCCAAAATGTGCATGTTTGCAATCCTATTTTTTTAATGAGTAATTTGGATAAAATAAAGAGTTATTTCACATACTATGCATTAACATTCTAAACTGCTGGGTTTTAAAAATGTGCCATCTGGCAAACAATGGTTTAAGATACGCATAATTTGGACAAAATTCACCATTGCTGAATTCTCATAATTTTCATGCCACTTCATGTAGATTGTGCAAATGCTAAAATGGGAATGTTACAATATTTTACAGGTATAACTGACATTTTGCCCTACACTAGTGCCTACTACTGTAATGCTCCCTGGGTAGTCCCATGAGGACTGCCAGGGAAACTGATTTCCTACGATTGCGAAAGAGAGGGTGTTCTTTTGCAGAATACGGATTTAAGCTAGATCTATTTGCTGAAGTCCCCTTTGGGTCTTGTCTAGAAGTAATCAGCTTTATGTTGTGCCTCTCTTGTTCCCAGGAGGGAGAAAAAATTCAGTGCCACTTGTACAAATAAACACAGCTGCGTGACCAGAGTAATCTGTGATGAGAATGTGTTACCATATTTCTGAGAGAAATTGTCTACATGGTGCCCCACTGACCCTGCTTGCACAATGCCACACACTTTATGGGATAAACCATGACCAACTCCCTCCTATAGCTGATAGTTCAGCGGCCGGTTTGGTTACACACTGAACTTGTTATTGTGCTTTGACTTTCCCCATATAGTGATAAGATCAATGTCTGAGGTTTCCTCTAATACCCTGTTCACACTGCAGAAACATTTTTAATAACATTTTTTAAAATGTTGCTGAACTCACCACTGTCGTCCGTTCACACTGTGGTGTGCATGACATATAACGCGGTAGTGGCACATCCACATATGGGACTGGTAAAGGTCTTTGTCACGGATGATGAAGCATGGTTTATCAGCGGTGGAGTCATGACTCCCAGCATGCAATGCATGGGGTTTCAATGAGTATTGGGTACTGAAACAATTGCCAATCCACACCTGCAGGTAAAAACATTTTCATGGTTAAACCATTATTAGACCTATGTTTACTGCAGGGTTTAAACATGGTTTTAAACACGGTTCCAAAACAGTGTTAAATGTGAACTCAAACTGTGTTGCTGCTTTTTAAAATTGTTTAAAATGCAAAGTGTGAACAGAGCATAAGACAATACAACAACAAAGTTAACCTATGGACCTGAAACTCAAAATATCTAGATCACAACTTCTTTGGCTTAATTCAAAGTTGTCCATTAATGGGAAACGGATTATTAATACTGAATTGGGTAATTTAAGTCTAACATCTGTAGAATAAATCCTCATTAAATGGAATAGAATTCCTTTTTATACACAATTTTTAAATTGAATATTTTATTTTTAATACTTGAATTTATCAACAGAACAAACTTATTTTTTATTCTTGCATTTATAAGTGGGATACACCTATTTTTTAAACTTGCATTTTATCAGTGGAATACATTTCCTTTTTTTTTACTTGCATTTCTGAATGGAAAAAAATGTCTTTTTTACTCTTGCATTTTATCAATGGAATACATTTCTTTAACTATGATTGTATTATATCAATTGAATACATTTTAAGCAACATTCCAATACACAGAGTTTCTGATTTCTGAAAATGAGATTGCTTTGTACAGTATACCCACTTACAACAGACAGTGAAAGTGTTTGGCAGCTGGAGGAGGAATAGAATGGATTTCCCTGATGAAGGCTGTAATACCAAGGATGTTCTTAATCCTTAGCTACAAAGTGTTAAACTCCCAACAGTTTATCCTGTATTAATGTTGGGTGGGGTAGTCTTAGAGAGGATACGGTGGTGGCCACAGGCATTGCAAATACAGAAGATATGGTATATAGATACTATATTGCCAATCGGTCTTGGAATAAGATGTATGACTTTCTTACTGAGCTTTTCCAGTTCTAACCCATAGAGTACCCAATTTAAGGTATAACATAATGTGTACTGCACTCTAACTATAGTTAAACTGATTGGTATTTCTACCCATGATCTTTGTGTTAAATATGAGGCTGCACAGGGCACCCTATCCATATCATATTAAGTGGGAATGTGGCAAAATGCAGGATTTCTGGGCACAAATGGAAAACAACCTTTGTCCAAAAGTAGGACCAGGACACTATATCACCCCACAATGTATATTGATGGATTTATTTTTCCAGATCATTATAGGAGTAAAGGGAAAAAGATATAGGGCGTGTTTCACAAAAGTCTGAATTTCATGCAAGGTGCCTGCATCACACAGCAGTGGTGCAAGGGGCACCTTGTATAAAACCATGTAGCTTTCCCAATTCTCTAAGGTACCCCTGCACTCACTGGGACCCAATGTGCCAGACTGGCCCTGTGCCAGGTCTGTGCCAAGCTGCTGGATGCACCAATGCACAAGGGGGCTTGCAGCAGATGCAAGCTGCCATATCCCCTAAATCAGGATTCTGTGAACCCTCCCAGAGGTCTTACATCCAAGCACCATTAGACCAATCATGGCTGGTCTAATGATCATTGTGTTATCTCCTGAGCCTTCCTTGGATGAGAGAGAACATGTGCCACCACCTACCTGTGGTCACTCACTTTCCCACAACAGCAAGGTATGTGCACTGGCAATGTAGTTACCTAATGCACCAACCTGGAAAATGAAAACAATGATCTGGTGCCTGTTGTGGTGCTGTACCTGCAGCAGCCCCCCTATGGTGCTCAGTATGCGGGTGCCCCCACCAAGCTGGCACCACAGCAGCACCCCTGATGCTCCATCAAGGTGTTAGTGCCAGCCCTCCCAGCACCCATCTGTGGGCCACTATCCCTCCCCATTGTCTGCCCCGTCCCCCATGACCATGGCAGCCTCCTGGTGAGTCTCATCACCAGGGCACAGATGCTGCCTGACAACCCTGCAGCTTGTGGCAAACATCTCAGGTGCACCATCTCATTACTGCAGGTCCACCTTTGCCACAATCTGTGGGACTTTGGTGCTACTCAATTGTGAATTGGACACAGGGTCCCTCACATACTGATGATTGGCACAAGCTGCCATTGGTGCAGCTTGCACTGCTTTTTGAGAGTCGGGCCCATAATACGTCTTTGACATCAGTGGCTGCAAAAAAAAACAACAGTTTTTCAAATTTTGGTTAGAAAAGAAGATCCCTACATATCAAGATGGGCAGCAAGATATACTGAAGCTGAAGTTCTCCGATTTGGAAAATAAGAACATGAACATCAGATTTTTTTTTTAAATGGACAAATAGGTTCCATTTTATTTGTCTTGTGTATAAATATTACTGCATGAGTCTCACTTATTCTTCATTAAGTTACATGAATTGCTTTAATAACATGTTTTATTCATAGCTATTATTGATTGGTTGTTATGTATTTAGCAGTTATATGCTGTCCTTTAGAATGATATTTATTCTACAATTTGATTGTTTTGTGGGCTGTAATGAACTGTTTAAAGGTAATATATTTATACAGTACAAGATAAGATAAGAATGATAGCGTTATGACAAGCCTAAGATGAAGATATTCCTGGTATCTTTCACTTAGGCCTATCACAGCTTGAAATCTCGACCCTAGCTATATCATCACATTATGTTCATTGTGTCTGCACTTACACAGCTCTGCATTGAACCTTTCAACTTGAGCCGACAAACATTTGCCCAATGCAATGGTTCCTTGCTATAACAAGCTTTTTGGGGGCCAGCCACCGTGTTTGTTATAGTGGTGAATTTGTTATGTCAAGGGACACTGTTTGTGAATACTGCGTATAACGTTTAGTGATAAGGTTTATGTGGGAGGTGTCCAATATAAGTCAAAAAATACCAAAACATAGGTTTCTGTATTGACATTAGACTTTATTTAATGAATTAGTGCTTTTAAAAATAAATTGTGCATCTTGAGAGTTTTGTAAGTCGAATTTGTACTGTAATGATTATACTTTACTCACTGCTTTCTATTTGCAGTTTGAAGAAAGTGGTAATCCTGGATTGCTTTGTGTTTTGGAAGTCAGGTCAGTACAGTAAGAGAAAAGATGTCAAAGCTGAAGGACCTTAAACTGGTCTGCCTCCTGTGCCTATAGCCTCCCCAAGCCTTGATGTAAGCCACTGGTTGTAGGTTGGTACTGTGGGTGCCACAATTTTGTTGGACTCTTCACCAGACTCCTCCTCTGGACTGATGTAATTGGTCACAGTGCAGATAATCTTGCAGTCAGTTATCTGCTTGGTGGCCTGGATCGTATTGTCCACTCTGTTGCCAGCCACTCTTCAATGATTTTAGCTGGTTCCTTCTTGGCATCAGTGATGTGTAGTTGTGTAGCAATAGCCACTACTTCTTCAACTGTGTGTAAGGTGAGGTGGCTGCCAAATGGCTAGGACTGGAGCAAAAGCAAAAACAATCACTGAGAAGAAAAGAGTTCAGCTACACAGACATCATTGGGCTGCATCCTGGATGTGGTGTTCTTTGGCAGGAACAGCACCCAGATATGTCCATCCATTGATTTCAGTTCAGTTTTGAGAGGGTGGGAAGGGCACTGATAGAGGAGAAGAAGGGGACTATTGGGTCATTTTTTCCTGCCTCCAGTTTGCTCAGACAGTGGGCACAAAGCTATCTATGAACCAGAGATTAAAAATGGTGGTGTCATCAAGTATTGTGGCTATGGCTGTAGGTGAAAGGTAGGGAGGACATCTGCATATAATGAGGGGATAGAACAGAGGAGCCTAGGGGGAGGGAAAGGGGCAGATTAGATGGGTCAATGGGTCCTTCTCTGCCGACAAATTTCTGTGCTTCTATGTTTTCAAACATCCCAATGCACAATGCTGCACTTTGTGAGTACCAGTAGCATTCGAACAGAACAGTAGAGTGACTCTGTCTTTACTGATTTTGAACCCTTTGCTGACATTCTCTTTGGTCTTTATTGCCAGGGTAATGCCAGGGATGCAGCTCCAGAACAAACCAGTCTCGTCAGCATTATAGACCTGCTCTGGTAGGTATCCTCCCTTGACAAGGATGTCTCTCAGTCTGGAGATAATTTGGGCAATAGTAGTGTCATCACAGGACCTCAGTTCTCCTGTGATGCACACTCTACAGATACTGTAATGTCGCTGGAATCTCCACAACCAGCCAGAAGAGAATTTGAATCTGGTGTCTGGGCTGTGACTCTCAGTGCAGAACTGCTCTGCCTTTTCCTTTACAATGCACCTTGACACAGGCACACTGTTTGCCTGTTGCTGAAAGAACCATAGTTGAGTTGCTTGGTCAATTTCACCCTCATCTGGCCTCCTGAATTTCATCTTTACCAGACAGCTGGACCCAGCACACTCATTTGCAAAGTCTCTCAAAGCACTCTCATTTTTAAGGCTGCAGTGGGCGAAGCAATACAGATCTCCTGCAATCAACAATAGGAGGCTTTTCCAACTGAACAACAGTGTAGAGTTGCCTCACAGTCACCTCTGTGTCTGTGAAACACTTTGCATTCTCCATTTGTAGTTGCACTGCACTGCACTATTTTTCATCAGTTGTCAGTCATGGCAGAACACATCACAGTCCACTGTGTCCAAGATGGCCACAGACCGTACTGCACATGAGCGACTACTTGCACATGTGCAGTACAGCTTGGCAGCCTTCTTGGACATGGCGGACTGTGCCATGTTTAGAGATGCAGTGAAATTTAATTTCACCAGCAAAATTAGCCATGAAATTGGCAATTTTGCACAAGCAAATAATAATGATGCGGGCAAAATTTTGCCCATAATTCTCAATCATCACTAGCCACCACAAGTCCATTTGAATCCCCCAAGCCCCCACACACACACAACTTGTCCTGCACCCCTGATTTGTTTTATTTAAAAAAAAATACCCTCTACTCCCTGGTGTCTAGTGGTTCCCCTTCCCAACCGTCACTGGCCATTATAATATTAAATAAGTACCCCCCCCACCAAGTTACCCTGTGCCTCGATCTGTTTTATAAAAAAAAAAAATCACCCTCCACTCCCTGGTGTTTAGTGGACCCCCCACCACATCAATAGATATCAGCACCCACCCAGCTCCCCTCCAAGTAACCTGATCGGGCCACTGGCACAGCCCTCCCCTCACCTCCATGGCTGGCAGCCCGACTAAGCACCACTGAGCACTTGAATTAATGAGAATTCATGAGCGCACATACGCGCTCATTCATTATCATTCATTCATTCACTCAGTGATGCTCAGTCAGGCTGCCTGCCGTGAGGTGAGTCAAGGGCTGTGCCAGTGGCCCGACTGGTACTTGGGGAGCTGGTGGTGCTGATATCTATTGATGGGGTGAGGGGTCCACTAAACATCAGGGAGTAGAGGGTGATTTTTTATTTTTTTAGTAAAACAGATGGAGGTGTCAGGGTAACTTAGGGGGGTACTTATTTAATATTATAATGGCCAGTGATGTCTGGGGAGGGAACCACTAGACACCAGGGAGTACAGGGCATTTTTTTTTTTAATAAAACAAATCGGGGGGTGCAGGGTAACTTTGAGAGGGAGTTCTTATTTAATATTATTATGGCCAGTGATGGCCGGGGGGACCACTGGACACCAGGGAGAATTTTGGCCAGTGAGCAGTGTCCAAAACATAGAAACATAGAAACTCAGAAACATAGACTTTGACGGCAGATATGGACTGCTTGGTCCACCTAGTCTGCCCATTTCCCTACCTACAGGATAGGCCACAGATCCTAGTTAACCAACAGCCTATTTCTTCCTACTCCCAACAAGAATTGCCTTATGTCTGTCCCATGCTTTCTTGAATTCTTCCACAGTTTTAGACCCCACAACCTCCTTAGGAAGGCTGTTCCAAGCATTCACTACCACTGTCTGTGAAAAAATACTTCCTCACATTGCCCCTGAATGGCTCCCCCTCTTTAAATTGTGTCCCCTTGTTCTTGCATGTCTCTTTTTCTGAAAGATGCTACCTCTTGGACTTTGTTGATTCCACTGAGGTACTTAAACGTTTCTATCATTTCCCCCCTCTCCGTTCTTTTCTCAAGAGTATACATATTAAGCTCCTTTAGTCTCTCCTCGTACGGCTTCTCTTGCAGACCCTGTACCATTTTAGTTGCCGTCCTCTGGACTGCCTCTATCCTGTCTATGTCCTTGTGAGACAGGGTCTTCAGAACTGACGCAGTACTCGGATGGGGTCTCACCAACGTATGTACAGAGGGATAACAACTTCCTGTTTTCTGCTGGTGATGCCTCTCCTATGCATTCCAGTATACCCAGCCCTCCCTACTGCCTTCTCACATTGCTTGCTAACCTTAAGGTCATCTGATATGATTACCCCAGGTCCCTTTCCTTTTTGTTGTTGTTACTACCCCCCATTGTGTAATCCTCCCCTGGGTTCTTGTTTCCCAGGTGCATTATTTTGCACTTCTTTGCATTGAATCCTAGCTGCCATACTTCTGACCATTCCTCCAACCTTGCCAAGTCCCTTCTCATCCTTTCCACGCCTCCTTATGTATCAACCCTGTTGCAGATCTTTGTGTTATCTGCAAAGAGGCATACTTTTCCTTCCAGTCCCTCTGCAATGTCACTTATAAAGACATTAAAAAAGGACTGGACCCAGTACTGAACCCTGCGGTACCCCACTAGTAACCCCTCTTTCTTCAGAGTGGACTCCATTTACAATTACCTTCTGTGTCCTGGTGTCCAGCCAGTGTTTTACCCAGGCTACCACCCTATGACCCACTCCCAGGCTGGTTAATTTGACTGTTAATCTTTTGTGTGGGACTGTGTAATTTCACCACAGGAGGGGAAATTACTCCCACGGGTGGCAAAATTTCACCACAGGTGGTGAAATTTCACCCTTGAGTGTGAAATGTTGCCCGTGAGTGAAATTTCACCGGCTTGGGGGCAAAATTTTGCATCCAACTGCGGGCACAATTTCTCATTTCACCTGGTGAAATATTTAGCTGAATGGGCTAATTACGCGAAATATTTCGCTTGGCGAAAATTTTCCAGTTTTGCACATCCCTAGCCATGTTCTGCCATAACTGCTGCAAAAAATTTTGTAATATTTATATTTCCTCCCAACCCAACCCTTCCTCTCAGCATCCAGCACCCCTTACGCTCCCCAGAAACATAACAGTGACATTGGGGGTGCCCAATCCCCCAGTGTCATGATCAGAAATCTAGAATATGCCTCCACCCAACCCTCCCTCTCAGCACCCACCCCCAGAAACATAACAGTGATAGTGAGGGTGCCCAGTCCTCCAGGGTCATGATTAGGAATCTCTGTTTTTTTTTCTGCTTTCCATAACCCTGTAAAATAAACTGTCCATCGATGTCTTTTGTGGCCATTATTGTCCCCCTCCTGACCTTCCCACTCATCACCCAACACCCTGCCCCCCCAAGCCCTTACTTACCCATCAGTGGTCCAATGCCGTTATCCTCTCTGGACCGCAGACACATCTTCACTCTTTAAAACCGGACCATGAACTGAAGAAACAGGTATGTGGTTCAATGTATTTCAATGGAGTTTTGTACTTAGTGGCATGACTTTGGCATTTTCTCATATTTTTGGCCCAAATTTTCAACATGCCAAAATGCTTTTTTGGGACCCCACCTCATAAACAACTGCACTGACATTAGGCAAATCTGTCTTGAAAGGCGATTTCACAATCCCTGCATGAAATCACCTTTCAGACAGGAGTTGAAATTTTTCTCTGGCCTTTTTCATGAAGTGGGGTCATAAGAAGGCTATGTTGAAAATTTAGTATAAAAATATTAAAAAACAACAAAGGTATGATCCTGTGTTGAATTTTGAGAATGCAGGCTCGTAACTTTAATAATTTTCAATATTTTTACCCCAAATTTACAAAATAGCCATTTTTTTTACAGCACTTCATGAATGTGACAGCTCTTAGTTTTCAAATCCTAGCCAAAATGTTTTTTTTTACATCTTGAAAGGTGATTGTGAAGTCAATGAGCAAAATAACCTTTTGGACAGGAGTTGAAAATTTTCTCTGCCCTTGTTCTTGAGGTGGGGTTATAAGAAGGCTATATTGAAAATTTGGTGTACAAATATAAAAAATAAACAACAAAGTAATGCATGTACATTGAATTTTACGAATGCCGGCTTGTAACTTTGGTAATTTTCAATATTTTTACCCCAGATTTACAACATAGTTACATCTTTACAGCACCTCATGAATGTGACAACTGTCATTTTTCAAATCCTGGCCAAAATGCTTTTTTACATCCCAAAAAGTTAACATTTTCTCTGCCCTTGTTCATGAGGTGGGGTCATAAGAAGGCTTTGTTCTAAATTTGGCGTTAAAATATAAAAAAAGTTATGAGGCTATACTGATTTTTGCAAGCGCAGGTTCCTAAGTTGGGTAATATTCAATATTTTTACCCAAAATTCTCAATATAGCCATTTCTTTACAGCACCTGATGAATTTGACAGCTGTAGTTTTTCAGCTCCTGCCCAAAATGTGTTTTTGTGTCCCTAAAGTTGATTTCACTGTCCCTGCATGAAATCACCTTTAGGCCAGGAGTTGGGCATTTTCTCTGCCCTTCTTCGTGAGGCAGGGTCATAACAAGGCTATGATAAACATTTAGTGTAAAAATATGTTACATTTTGTGAATGCAGGCTCCTAACTTTGATAAATTTCAATATTTTGACCCTAAATTCCTCAGCTGCAGCTCTATCAGCTCTGGCCAGAGTTTGTTTACAGATGCATTTTGTAGATTTGGGGAATCCAGCCTCCTAAGAAACTTTTGCCAGACTCTCAGCTCCCTTCAGTTAGTCAAGAATAGCAAGCTTGGTTTCTACAGTGTGCCTGGACTGCTTCACTTTTGGCAGCTAGGACAACAGTGAGCAAGTATAACTGAATGCAGCAGGATGCAAGGATTTATAAGCTTCCACTAACTAAGTATAATTAGTGTACCGACTGAGCAATAGGTGACAGAATGTTTGATGGCTGTCAGATTAAAATTGACAAGCTGTACGTGTCAATTTCAATCTGACAGTCGGAAGCCAAAAACTGCATTCATTGTATGTGAGAATTTTCTATAGCAGGGTTTGCTATGACGAAGAACCACTGTATTCAAATGTTATGATGCACTGCCTGTTTTTAATGAATGTCTGTATGCATCTAAAATGTAAGTCTACTACCTGAGATGGAATGTCTGTGGTTGTGACAGAAATATAGAATTTGTCGGCAGATAAGGAGTGCTTGGTCCACCTAGTCTGCCCCTTTTTATCCTACTTCTACTTTCACCACAGACCCTACTTGACAGAAACATAGAAACATAGAAGTTGGTGGCAGATAAGGACGACAAGGCCCATCCAGTCTGCCCATTTCTTTTTCTACCTTATTAATGTGCCATTGGCCTTTACTCTGTCAATGGCCTATCTATTCAAACTCATCTGTATTGCTCCCTTATGCCTATCATATGCCTGTTTGAAGCCCTGCACTGTATTCATATCCACCACTTCCTGAGGTAGGCCATTCCATGCATCCACCACCCTTTCTGTGAAAAATAACTTTCTCACATTACCCCTTAATCGGCCTCTCTCTAATCTCATGCTGTGTCCTCTTGTCCTGCTATTTTTTTTATATTGAAACATGTCAGACTCTTTCACCTTGTTAATGCCCTTAAGGTGTTTGAATGTTTCAATCATATCACCTCTCTCCCTCCTTTGCTCTAGGGTATACATATTGAGCTCTGTTAATCTGTCCTCATATGTTTTCTGATGCAGTCCCTGCACCATTTTGGTTGCCCTTCTCTGGACTTCATCAATTTGGTTCATGTCCTTGTGAAGTTGTAGCCTCCAGTACTGCATGCAGTACTCCAGATGGGGCCTAACCAGTGTCTTGTAAAGAGGGATTATTACCGCCCTCTTACAACTTGTGATACCCCTACTAATACACACCAACATCCCCCTAGCCTTACCTACTGCTTTAGTGGTCTGCTTGGATGATTTCAGGTCATCTGTGATGATGATGCCCAAGTCTCTTTCTTCCCTTGTGACTGCCAGCAACTCCCCTCCCAGTCTATAGGTGGTTTCAGGGTTTCTCTTCCCTATGTGCATGATCTTGCACTTCTTTGCATTAAACTCCAGTTGCCACTCTTTCGACCATTTTGCTAGTTTATCCAGATCTCTTCTCATTCTGCCCATCCCATCTGGATCATCTACTGTGTTGCAGATCTTGGTGTCATCTACAAACAGACAAAAATTACCCTCCAGTCCATCTGCAATGTCACTGATGAAGATATTGAAGAGGATTGGCCCCAGGAATGAACCCTGAGGAACCCCACTTGCAACTTGCATCTCTCCTGACTGTATACCATTTATCATCACTCTCTGTTTTATGCCAATCTACCAGTTTGCCAACCAGTTGACCAACTTCTGGCCCACCCCAAGCCTACCCAGCTTTTTAATCAATCTTCTATATGGAACAGTATTGAAAGCTTTTCTGAAGTCAAGGTAGGCAACATCAACTGCTCCCTCTTGGTCCACCACTCTGGTTACCAAGTCAAAGAAATCTATGAGATTAGTTTGACAGGACCTTCCTTTTGTAAACCCAAGCTGTCTTGGATCCTGTGCTTCTATGGATTCCAGGTGTTGCACTATCCTTTCCTTAAGGAGTGCCTCCATAATCTTGCCCACTACTGAGGTAAGACTGACTGGTCTGTATTCCCCTGCCTCCTCCCTGCTACCACTGTTGAGGAGTGGGATCACATGAGCCCTTCTCCAGTCTTCTGGGACCTCTCCTGTGCTCAGAGACTCACTAAGCAGTTCTGATAATGTCTCTGCTAGTTCCACCCTTAGCTCCTTTAGTACCTCGGGAGATATGCCATCAGGTCCCAATGCTTTGTCCACCCTGAGCTTATCAAGCTCCTGTAGGAACTTTTCTTTTGTGAAGGGACTAGTGCACACCTCCTTCCCTGCCCCCCCCCCCATGTCCATGGTGCTGAGCTGTGGGCTCTGCCTTACTGTCTCTTCAGTAAATACTGAGCAGAAGTATCTATTTAGGATAGATGCTTTTACATGGTCATCCTCCTCATATGCCTATCTTAGCAATACCGCTCTGGACTTTCTCCTTTTACTAATGTATCTATAGAAAGTCTTGTCACCTTCTTTTACTGTCTTTGCTAGTGTTTCCTCGGTGTGGGCCTTTGTCTGCTTTACTGCCTTCCCTGCTTCCCTTAGGGAAGTTTGGTATGCCTCCCTGTCTTCGTCCCGCTGCGTTGCCTTATATTTCCTGAAGGCCAGCCTTTTGGCTCTGACCTTTTCTGCTACTGTTTTTGAGAACCAAAGTGATTTCCTTCTTCTTTTGCACTTCCTTTTCTCTCTAACATAATGGGATATTGCTTCAAGTATTGCATCCTTAATGCTTGCCCACATTGCCTGTACCCTCTCACCTGTATTTCTTTTTGCCAGGGCTAGCTTAACTCTGTTGGCCATCTTATCAAAGTCAGCTCCTCTGAAGTCCTATCTTTTTTTTTTAAATTCAAGTTTATTGACACGCAATTTGCACACAAGTATGAGAACCAAACATTACATGAACTGATCTCTGACCACACCGTGCCACTTACATGTACCATTAGAACATAACCAATACTTTTTCGACCAAATAAAACCCACTCTCCCCAATCACCCCCTAACTTCCTATCCCTCCCTGGGTTGCAAAACTAAGACAGATCTGCCCGTGAGGGAACAAGAGGGTCTGCTAACCCACAATGGCTAGCTGAATGCAGTAAGTAAAGGCCTGAGGGGCCCCACATCGATCAAATTTCGAAGACAGCCCCTCTTGATAGCCCCAAATTTTTTCATATGCAAATTGAAAAGCAATTCCTGTAACCATTCCACATAACCGGTTGGGGAATCCTCCAGCCAGTGCCTTAACACAATTTTCTTAACCGAGGATGAAATCAGAGCCATGTAGTATCTACGGGACTTAACCGGAATATCATCATAGTCCCCTATGAGACAAATTTCGGGAGTAAAGCAAAGCTCAATACCTAATATTGAGTCCGCCTTTTGCTTAATTTGATCCCAAGTCTTTTACCGGTGGACAATCCCAAAACTGTGCTTAAGATCACCCACCGCTTGATGACACCGAAACATAGGGCATCCGGGCACGCCCAATCCTACATAGCTTGGCAGGGTCCAGAACAAGTTATTTAAAAGTGGAATTGCATAATACGCAACCTGTCCTGGTAATATACTAGTATGTGGTGCCGAATACGGTCCCAGTTCCGCCCTGATCCCCTAAGCAGTTCACCCAGAACCACAGTTTATTACCAATGTCTGTGTAAACCTGCTCAAAGAGTACTTTGTAAACCTTGGAGACTGCATGCGGTTCCCAGACCCAGCGAATCAGGGGTTCAAACCATGTCCCGTTAATCCTTCCCGCTATTAACTTAGATTTGAACCTCCCTAACAAATGGGTAAGTTGGTATATTTTAAAGGAATGATTAGGCCCAATATTATACTTTGTTAGTACCTCTGTGACTGTTAAACACCTGTCACCCTGCATGAGGTCTGCCACTCTTAACCCGTCCAAAAAAGGAAGCCAGGTTTCCTTTATCGTATTCCCCCCAATCTTCATATTAGGGTTAAGACATATAGGCTTAAAACTGTCTGCACAAGGGGAATAGCGAAGAGAGGCACATAGTTGAATGTGGGTACATAGAGAGAACCTAATGGGGGTGGTAGCTAGGCTAGAGGGGAGAGATTTTAGTGGAATAAAGAGCAGAGCCTTCGGATCCACTCCAGCCTCCTTTATTAAGTCTACTTCCAACTTAACCCAAGAAGGGACATACGATAAGAGTTCCAAATCCCTAGGGGTAGGAGCCAGCGTGATATTTACAGAGGTTACTTGCCCAGTGATATAGGCCGATGTGGGAGCCTTAAACCGGCCTTCTCCCTGGGAGCTGCAAGTTTGTGATAAGCTCTACGGGGTGTTTCCTTTTCCCAGATGAAGTCTGAGATAATTGAGTGAAGCGCTCTATGCCACTTTAAGGGTAACCATACGTTAAGCATATTTAAAGGGTATAAAATCCTCGGCAACACATTCATCTTTATTATATTGACCCTTCCCCAGAGAGAGAGCGGAAGTTGGCTCCACCTCTCCAGATCCTGCTTTATAGTTACCTTAAGGGCATCTAAGTTAAGTCTCACCATTTTGGATTCTGAAGTAGACAAAATAATGCCAAGATATTTCAGAGCGCGAGAGGTCCAATGAATCCCAACTGTAAAACATCTGATTTACAGGTCTTAATGATAGCGGGAAGAACTGAGTTTTCCCTATGTTGATTTTATAGTTGGATAGCTTGCCATGCAGTGATAAGATCGAGCACTACAGGAATGGAGGATCGAGGATGGTTAATATGGAGTAGGATGTCATCTGCAAAAGCAGATACCTTAAACTCCATAGATCCAGTTTTATCCCTTGATTCTAGAGTCCTGTCTGATACTACACAGGAGTGGCTCTAAATAAATACTGAACAAGAGGGGGACAAAGGACAGCCCTGCTTGGTCCCGATAATAAGGGATGCTTGCGGAAAGACTCCATTACAATATATTTTGTGAGTCGGCACCTATATAGCGCAAACACCATATCTATGAAGTGGGTCGGGAAGCCAAAATGCTCCATGGCCAAAGACAGAAACCTCCAATCCACCCTGTCAAATGCTTTCTCAGCATCGACAGACAACAAACCCCCAGGAGTATTACTGTCTTTAGAGGCCGAAAAGATGTGCAATAATTTGCGGAGATGGTCTGACGTCAATCTACCCGACATGAATCCCACTTAATCAGGGTGGATTAGCCTAGGAAGCACCTTCGCTAAGCGAACAGCTAGTAATTTCGCCAAAATTTTAATGTCATAATTAATGAGGGCAATGGGCCTGTAGTTTGAAACCTGGTCTCGATCCTTACCATCTTTGGGGATGAGCACTATCAGGGATTCAAAAAGGTGACCGTCAATATGTTCCGAGGTAAAAATGCTGTGAAAAAGACGTTTTAAACCTGGGCATAACTGCCTACTAAAACATTTATAAAAGTCCGGAGAAGCCGTCCGTCCGGGAGCTTTATCAGCAGGGAGCATCTGAATCACATTAAAATTTCAGATTCAGAGATCGGACAAATGAGCATTGTTTTCTGTTCTTCCGTTATCTGCAGTAAATTGCACCCGACAGATCGCCCTAATTACCTTGTCACTAGGCTGTTAGACATAGGACTATATAAAGCCCTATAATAGTCTTCAAATTCTTTAGCTATTTCATGAGGGTAGTTTTAATCGACCCGTCGGCAAGGATGATACTTTGGATAATTCTAGCTGTTTCAGTCGCTTTGAGGCGATGGCCAAAAGATGTCCCGATTTCTCCCCTGATCTAAATATAGGGCTTTCGTTTTGTTAATGGCATATTCTGCCTTTGCTCTCAACATGTCATCATATTGGTGTCGGAGCCTGACCAACCTTCTCCAACAGCCATTGGTGAGGTCTTAGAGAGGGTATCTCTATGTCCCTGATCTGGGAAGCAGGTGCTAGCCGGGCCTCTCGCTTTTTTCTTTCTGGCGGTCGCAATTTGATAAGCCCCCTTAGAACACATTTTAGAGCACTCCATTCCATGTCACCCTTACCCTCGGACACAGTTCTCCTGCCAGTACTGCTCTATAGTCTGACCTATACTATCTCGAATCTCAGGAACCCTGAGGAGCTGGTTATTAAGCTTCCAGATGGTCTGCTTGGGGTATTAGATAGAAGATTTAGGAACATCGGATCAACGAGTGGTCTGAGATAAACCCCGGCGTAATTGTGCAATCGACCAGACCGGGGAGCATGCACTGACTCATTAAGAAATAATCAATGCGAGACCTGGTTTTATGGACCTCAGACAGGAAAGTATACTCCCTTTTGGAGGGGCACAAGACCCTCCATGGGTCGCACAAACCCAAATTATCTGCCATCTCCCTGAGGGCTCTTTGAGCCGGAGAGAGGCCCCATCTCGCCTACTTTCTATCCAACTCCAGATTGAACACCAAGTTCCAGTCGCCTCCCAAGAATATTGGGAGATGAATGAAAGGGAAAGAACCTTGAGTAAGTCAGCTAAAATCGCGAATCACCATTTGGACCGATATACTACCTATCACCATCCTAGTTTGACTAACAAGCCCGACTACCAGTATGTACCGGCCCTCAGGATCAACCAACTTTTCCTCACAGACGAAAGGGGTGTTCCTAGAGATTAAAATGGCTACTCCCTTACTAGCGGTGCTGTTCCCTGCAGCATATACCTGGGCTACAAATTGACGTCTCAAGGCATTGGCTTTCCTTGCCAATAAATGAGTTTCCTGCAGGCATATTATCTGGGCTTTCTGCAGATGTAAATGCAGCAAAACCTTATATCGCTTCAAGTCCTTCCTGGCACCTTTGATGTTCCACAAGATGAACTCATGGATGCTACCCATGATCCCTAAGGTCAATTTTAAAACTTTAGTAGTTGACTGGATTCCAAACCCACCTACCTCCCTAGGCTTTACCTCACGAGCAGATACTCCCAAGTCAGTGCCTACCAACCTTAATGCAACCCGGATCCCTATGAACTCCCACTGCCCTACTCTAAACCCTGCACAACCCCCCTGTGTCCCTCCCCACCTCGAATAGGCCACACCCTAATCCTAACTGATAAAAAGACCACCCCTCGCCAGCCCCCCTAAAAACCACCTCCCGGCCCATGAGTTCGCAAGTTCCAAAGCTCCCGATTACCCTCCAGCCTCCCCCTCCCACTGTACGCCATAAGCAAATGCCTTACGGCAAGAGAGAGACTACTCTCCTATAAAACCATTCGTAATACTTTCCCATGTCCAAAAACTTAACTACCCCCCAGAGAATACCGCCCAACATCCCAGAATACAACCCACCTAGGGTAGAACTGCTCCAAATCAACTGTCCCTCCAGGTAGGAAACTTAACCCTGCGACCATCCCCTCAGCTTGACAAATTGTTAACTGCATAATGAAAATGGGAAAGTCTCCCCACACTGACTAAACAACCCTACCCCATGTACTATACGTACCCCAAAAAAGGGAAAAAAAAACCCTCTACAAATCCACTAAATTAACTGCCCTTTTACCAAATCAATAATCCACCCTGCAGATTATAAAACACAGTAACACTTTAAATATTGAAAAACCGTATTGAAAATATCCAGAAACTCATGTCCATGCAGTCCCATAACAAACAGCTGATGGGGAAAATCACAATTAGCATTATTTGAACGAACCCCCAAAGGACTAAAATCCCCAAATGGGAAACAGCAATCTCGAAAGATCCCCAAATACAAGTAATAGGAATAAACAGAACAACAACAATAAAAATTGAAAAGGGGAGAGGTAGAAAATAACCCAGAGGAAGTAAGGTCCCCAAATGTAATTAGCAAAACCAGGGAGAGCAGGACAATTGGGCTGTCGAAAGTCCCTGCAAAGGACACCCGGTGATGAAGCCTAACCCTGCAAGCCTCCCTGGAGGCTCCTGGGCAGGACAACCGGGCCACCATTCAAAAAGACCCTTCAAAAGAGCTACGATCCACGTAATTCCATAGGCGGGATCACCCAGCACTGGATCCAGACAGCCAGGCAGTGTCATAGGCGAAGACAGACATACACTCCCCCGAGAGAGCTATCAACAGTCTCCCAGTCAGTTTGCCACGCTAAAGAATAGCTCCAAAACAACTAGAGGTGATTCCAGCAGGTCCCACCGATTCTTAAATGAAGCATCCCAGGGTATCACCTTTCCACAGGATCGCTATACCCAGGGAAGTTAAACGAGGATCAACCCAGTCCTGGATTCGATTTACTGATCCAACCAAAACCATGCATCAAAAAGTAAACCACGTAATGAAACCCCTGGGGTGCCATTGAACAGTCCTCCACTGCAGGTACAGCAGGCTAGATCGGGGTCTCATAGCGAAAACTGCTTGCAGCAAAAAAAAAAAAGAATGAACCGCCCCAGTAGTGCAACAAGCTCTTCACTTCAAGCTACAGTAAAGTATCCCCTTTCACTTCTAGGCGAAACTGCTGCACTGCCCTGACATAATCTTTACTTTTTTTTAAACAAATCTGGGAGGGCCTCTTGCAGGCCTTTTTCCGCTGCTTGAGCATTCTCAAAACTAGTCCACTGGCCAGACAGGACCACCTGCAGGCGCGCTGGATAACCCATCCGAAAGCAGATACCTGCAGCAATCAGCTTAGTAACAACCTGGTGATACTCCGCTCTCTTTTGCCGAACTGATAATGGTAGATCTTGAGCAATTCTTAATAAGGACCCCTCCCACCGAACTTCCTTGAGCTCTTTAATTTTGGCTAACACATGCTGCCTCTCCTGGTAATTTAAAAAACGGAAAATCAGGATTCGAGGCGGAGGACGGCGGGAGGCATGGCTCTCAACGCCCGATGGGCCCGTTCTATCGTGTAGCTGCTCCCGAGAAGGGCAAAGGGCCACAATCCGGTGGAGGAACTTCTGGATGAACGCGATGGCGCGTGGGCCTTCTTCCTTTTCAGGAGGCTGACGATGATCATGTTGTTTCATGCTACGACCTTCCAGGTCCTCTAGCTTCATTTCCACTTTTTGCAGCTTTTGCTTTAATAAAGATAATTCCGGTTCTTGCTTCTCAGCCCGCCTCTCTAAAGAGATGACCCTGACTTCCGTGTCTCCTGTCCGGCGGGAAAGGTCCTCCAATGCCTGGGTGACTGCCTTAAGCTCCTCGGTCACAGTGCCCAGTTCGGAGTAAAAAGGCTTGATCTCGGCTAAAAACTGCGCCAAGGTCAAGGGCTCCTTGTCCGAGTTACAGCCTTCATTTTCTTGCCCGCTTGCCTGTGCAGAAGTTCTAGCTTTCTTAGACAGGGCCTTAGCTGGGGATGCCGGTGGGGTGTGCTTCGGTGGTGGCTTTTTCATTTCAGCATCCATCGGCACCGGAGTCTCTCACCAGGGCTTCAAATGAATTTCAAACTCACAAGTTGTGATGTAGTGGTGTTGTAGCTCCCTCTAAATTGGGCAGAATAAGCTGGTAAAGGAGCGGGAGGCCGGGACAAACGCAATCAGGCAGCCGCCATGAAACCTGCACCATGTGACTCCCGAAGTCCTATCTTTTTGTCTTGAAATGGGATGATTTAGTTCTAGTGGCCAAATTGAACCATACCATGTGATGGTCACTGGCCCCCAGGTGACCTACCTGGAGATCTGTAATCCTTTCTCTGTTAGTCAGTAGTAAATCTAGGATAGCCCTGTCTCTTGTGGGTTGTTGTACCAGTTGTTTGAGGCCCACCCCACAAGGAATCCACCATGTGTCTAGTTCTGGCAGACGTTCCTGCTGGTATTGACCAATCTGTATCTGGCATGTTGAAGTCTCCCATTATCAGAACCTCCCCTTTAGCTATCATATTTTGTATATCTTCTAACAGTAATTTGTCTATGTCCTCCCCCTGGTCTGGAGGCCTGTAGACAACCCCAGTTACTATGGCTGTCCCATTTCCTGTTTCCAGGGTGACCCACAGTTCTTCTGGCTCCTTATGTGTATTCTGAATTTCTGTAGCTTTGATATTTTCATTAACATACAGGGCCACTCCCCCCCCCCCTTTTGCACCTTGGTCTCTTCTGAACAGTACATAGCCAGGTACTGAAGTCTCCCAAGTGTGGTTACTGGTAAACCATGTCTCGCTAATTGCTACTATGCTCAGTTTAGCCTCTGTCATTATTGTCTGCAGGTCTGGGATCTTGTTTCCCAGACTGTGAGCATTTGTGCACATGAATTTCCATTGACTAGATTTTGATGTGTTAGTTGTTGGGCGAGATCTGGCGTTTCCCCTGTGTGTCGTGTGGGGAGCCGGACCTTTTTCCTTACCTCATGATGTATATGAATTACAAACATGCTGAACTCCTGTTTGACCACTAGCTGTGGGGGGAGAGGTGTTCTTCCCATTCGACGTATGGGGTGCTGCACCCCTCTCCCCATTTGCTAGTTTAAATATTCTGCAAAGACATTAAACTTCTGCCCCAATGCACTAACTCCCTCCTTAGTCAGATGCAGTCCATCAAATTTAAAGAACTTTCGTTCCCAAAACTGTTGCCAGTCCCCTACAAATTTGTGTCCTTTTTCCTGGCATCAGCCCTTGAGCCACATGTTTAGCTCCCCTATCTCCCCTTCTCTGTCCTTCCATCCATCTGCCCCCTCTCCCAGACTGGCAGGATCTCAGAGAAGGAGATGCTGGATGAAATGGATGATAGTTTGTCACCCAGCCTGGTCATGTGTTCCTTGGTCTCCACAACTGACCGGCTGGTGAGATCATTAGTCCCTATGTGTACCAGGATGTCAATGTTTTCTCCTGCTTCCTGAACAATTTTAGCAATGCAGTCAGTGTCTGTCCATGCTGATGTACCTGGGAGACATCTGACCATTACCCCTGGCTGGAGATAGCTACCAACTCCCCAAATCATGGAGTCTCCTATGATCAGAAGTTTTTTGGATTTCCTTTTTGCTTTTTTTTGTTTTGGTTCCTGTTTTGCACGAGTTTTGTTGTGCTATCTCCTGTGCTGCAGTGTCCTGCTCTGCAGTGTCCTCTGCCCCTTTGTTTGATTTCAGAGATAGAGGCAGATACCTGTTTGTAGTTTTTATACAGTTTGTGGAGGTAATATGTTGGAGAGCACTGAGTGATGGGGCACCTGATTTGCCCCTCCTCACCACCTGCCAACCCCCCGGACCAACTACCCTTTGCCATCGAGGTGCTTCTGTTGTATGTTGGGGAAGTGGAGGGCAGTTCTTATAATATTATATTTCCTCTTGAATATGCAATTTGAGGCACACAATCTCTGCCCATGCTGCCTGGAGCTGAGCCCTTAGATCTCCCAATGGCCCAGCATGTAGGACAATGTCCTAAATCCTGTAAAACTGCCCTTCTGAAAAGTGTTCTGCAGTACCTGCAGTTAATGATATCCATTCCAGATAAGTTACTGGGTTTATAACCTGGTCAGCATAATTAGAAGGAAGAAAATGAAAGCAGAAGTTTGATTTTGTGTTTTGTTTGTTTGTTTCTGTATAACTTGTTATAACAAGTTAAATTACTAGTGCCCCTGTAACTGAGGTCACTGTGTGGATACCCCTCTGATCTGCCCCTTCCTGCTTTGCCACAGGAAATGTCACAATTGTGCTACCATATAAAAGGAGTGTATTATGGGGTGGTTGGGGATGGGGGTGGGTGGCTGGGCCCTTCCCCTGCCGAAAAAGAAAAACCACGGATGAAAGAAACAAGGAGGTAAGAGCAGAAACAATCAGCCAGCAACAAATGCAGTAGCCCTAAACGTTTATCCTAAAGACAGATAAAACTACAAAACCTGTAAAGCACCACCTGAAACACTTTACTACAGAGAAAAATAAAGCAGTAACAGAGGATATACCTAGCAAAATACAATTTGAATCAGAAGATTACAGCAGGAATCTGTTAGCATACATCTGTAGGTACACCCTGTAATAATGCAGCAGAAGGTATACCCAGCAACAACAATCTGAATCAAAGAAAAATAAGCAATAAAAGTTAGCAACAAAAAATAACAATCCCTGTGAGTACAAAATAAAAATAACAACACACAGTGAATCTGCCTAACCAAAAGAAGCCTTAATCCTTTCCCTTACTCTGGTAAGGTTCTTTGCTCTGCCCTTTCAAGCAACCTAGAAGAAAAGGTGAAACTAGGTGCCTTGACCAGCAAACCTAGTCTTCTCTGGCTCCCCCCCCCCCGATTCTCAACCAAGATTCCCTTGTGTCTATCCCATGCATGCTTAAAGTCCACCACTGTTTTTGTTCCACTACCTCCCCTGTAAGACAGTTCTGGGCATCCACCACTCTTTCAGTGAAGAAGTACTTCTTCACATCCCTCCTACATTTTCCCCTTTCCAGTTTCATTGCATGTCACCTTGTGCTTATGCACCTTCTCCTCTGAAAAATACCCCCCTCCTGTAACTTGTTCAATTATGTGAGGCATTTATAGGTGTCTATCATATCCCCCCTCTCCCTCCTCTCTTCCGGGGGACACATATTGAGATTCCTAAGTCTTTCCTCATAGGGCTTCTCATGCAGCCCCTGTACCATTTTAGTTGCCCTCTTCTGGACAGCCTCCACCCTGTCTTTGTCCTTCTTAAGATGTGGTCTCCAGAACTGAACACATTACTCCAGGTGGGGTCTCACCAACAGTCTATACAGCAGCAACACCACCTCCCTCTTTCTGCTGGTGATACCCCTTCCTATGCACCCTATCATTCCACTGGCCCTTCCCACTGCCTTGTCATGCAGCCTTGCCATCATGATGTCATCAGCTGTGACTACTCCTAGGTCTTTCTTGGTGACCATCAATACTTCTCCCTCCATCTTATACTCTGCCTCTTGGTTTCTGTGTCCTAGGTGCATGATTTTGCACTTTTTTCCATTGAAACCCAGCTACTATACCCTTGACATAAAGCTACCAACAGTCCTGATTTTCCCAGGACAATCCCTATTTTAGGCAGCATGTCCCGGTGTCCCCACAAGTTTTCCAAAATGTCACTTTCATCCTGGTTTTTGTTACTTGTTCTTATTTTGTCCCTTTTTTTTTTTTGCTGACTGCTGATCTGTGAGATACATTTATTTCAGCACCACCATGACACTGCTCAAGCTGGAGAGCAATTTGCAACTTCCTCCCCTGCACCTATATTGCACCATCAATGTGAATGTGAACATGCTTGGGTAGTCAGATGTCAAGCAGGTCAGCAGGAGTACTGTAAAGCACGTTCCTTCCTGTTAGATTGGATTGGGTAGTAGTGTGAACAAGTGCATGTGGCCATCTGCCTGCCAGCAGCTGACAGGGTTCCCGGGCACAGAAGAGACTGGCAGCAGTGAACTAAGGAACCTGAAACTGACCAGCTGTAGGGGAGTGTGTGACAACTATCCCATGTGCTGGTGGGAGTCACTAAAGTGAAATTTGCTTAGCAAAGGAGGTGAGTGTGAACGGGTTGGGATGGGACTGTCAAGAGGAGAAATGTAAGCAGCTCGAATGTCTAAACACAATTTAAAGCAAGTTTGCTTCTGATTAATTTTCTGTATGTCACAATTCAGAACTTGTTGCAGCAGAATGATGTATTGCTTTAATCCGGATGTTTGCTACTGGTGTTACTGTGGGACGGCGCGGCCAGAGCAAGCTGCAAAATGTAATTGACTTGAATGTGTGCAGTGCTATCTGCATCAGTGCCTGAGAGACTGAGTGACACGGGGGTGGGGGTCACAGCCAGAATGGACTCTGTCCCAGTTTTAGGCTTGGGAAAGTTAGTAGCTTTACCCTTGACCACTTCTCTAATTTCCCCAAGTCTCTGCACTTTCTCTCTACCCCCTTAGGAGTTTCACCCTATTGCAAATGTTGGTGTCATCTGCAAAGAGGCATACTTTCCCTTCCAGCTCTTCAGCAGTGTCACTTATAAAGACATTAAATAGGACTGAACACAGTACTGAGCCCTGGCATGGGGTCATGTTGTCACATACAAAAACAGGGTGGCACTAGACTGCGTTGTTGAAACAGCAACCAAAAACTGAAAACAGTGAAATACTTGTTTTCTCCAGGGGGCTCCGCCACCGCAACCCCCATTATGGGAAGGTGCACCCCGCTAACCCCTCCCATTAAGACAACCTCCTCTGGGGGGGGCCACTCAAGGACTCACGCTGTTACTGTTGTGCAGTTTTGCCCTGTGAGATTTTGTATGCGACAACATGACCCAGTACGCTGAGCCCTGAGGTACCCCGCTGATCACTTCTCCCTTGAGTAAATTCTGTTTACTACCATTTCTGTCACCTATCCATCAACCAAGATCATACCCAATTTACCATCATAGGACCCACCCCTAAACTTCCTAGTTTTCTAATGGGCCTTCTATGAGGTATGGTGTCAAAGGCCTTGCTGAAGTTTAAGTAGACCACATCCACCGCCATACCCTGATCTACTTCCCTGGTCACCTGTTGAAGAACTCTACCAGGTTTGCCTGACATGACCCCCCACCCCTCCACACTGTGAATCCATGCTGCCTTGAGTCCTGAAACCCACTGGATTCAAGGCACTACACAGTCCTTTACTTCAAATGTGATTCCATCAGCTTCCCCACCACTGATATCAAGACTGCCCTGTCTATAGTTGCCAACCTCCTCCCTCCTAATGCCTTTAAGAAGCAGGTTCACAGCTGCCCTTTTTTAGTCCTCTGGAACCACTCCGTTTTCCACTGAGTTGTTGAATAAGGCTGCCAGAGATACAGCCAGTACCTCCATGTGTTCTCTCAACACCCTTGACTGTACCCAGTCTGGTCTCAAAGTTTTGTCCACTGTCAGATTCAGAAGTCCTTTCAGTACTCTCTCCTTTGTAAATAGACTAATGTCTACCTTCCCCCAGTGTTCCTGCTGCCTTTATGTGGTCCATCCCCTTCCCCTTCCACCATGAATACTGAACAGGAATATCTGCTCAGGATATCTGCTTCCTCCAGATCCTCCTCAGCACAGTTTCCCATGCCCTTGTTTACCTCACAATCCTCCTCTTGTCTTCCTCTTTTCACTTACGGTATAAACATAGAAAAAGTCTCGTCCCCTTTAGTGAGCCCTTTGACTATACTTTCATCAGTTTACACCTTTGCACTCCTCACCACTTTCTCTGCTTCTCTCTGCCTTTCATGTTACACGTCCCTATCCTCTTCTCTCTTCCCTCTTCATCTCTTTGTCCCTTTTGAATGCTCTCCTTTTAACCTTAAACTTTTCAGCAACTTCCATGGAGAACCAAGGTGGTCTTTTTTTTCTTTTGTTTTTGACCACTTCTTTTGTTCAGAGGTTTGTTGCCTTCACAATGCCATTCCATAATTTGGCCCACTCTTCCGCCACCTCACCCTGGCTATTCCCCCCTGCTAGGTTATCTCTGAGGCACTTAATCATTTCTTTCTTTTAAATCTACCCTCCTGAAGTCCAGGACTCTTGTCCTTGTGTGATTTGCCTCTGCTGCCATACTGATGCTGAACCACACTGTATGGTGATCATTGGTTCCCAGGTACCCTCCCTCTATGATGTCTGCAATACTACCCCTGTTTAGTGAGCACCAGGTTTTGTATTGCCCCATCACGAATAGGATCTCTGATTAGTTCGTCTGAGAGACACCCTCTGCAGGGAGTGTAGGATATCCTGGCTTCCAGCTGAGACTGAGGCTGGGAGACTCCAAGATAAATTCGGCAGATGGAAGTTCCCAGCCAGCAGCACCTACCCTTTTCTGCCATTGTTCTAGTAGCTTCCCCAGTATGAATTGAGGCGCAGGCTCCTGTCTCTAGGGACCTACAGTACTTTCAATCCATCCTTTCCCCCCGGTTTCCCTGCATTTCCATTACATTGATGCCCTCTCTTACATACAATACTACCTCTACTCCTTTCCTTCCCACCCTATCCTTCCTGAACTGAGTGTAGCCTGGTATGGCCATGTCACAATCTTAGTTCCCTGTGTACCATGGCTTGGTAATGGTCACAATATCCAGGTTAGCCTCTGCGATTACGACCTTAAGGTGAAATTGTTTTTGCTGACACCTTGCACTTGCACACATGGCCTGCCACACCTTTCTGACATTTTGCCTGCAGCCCCCCTTCATTTCCATTTACCCTACCTCCTTTTCTCCTCTCGTTTCACAGCTTTTATTCCCATCCCCTTTATTTACTACCACTGTGCTTTTTCCTTTGTTCTGTTCCCTGGTGAATTCTCTTCCCCTCGGGTCCTCCCTTTTTTCTGTTTTAGTCTGTGGGGACAGGTAATGCCATCCGTTATGCTTTAACCTCCCCCCTCAGCTAGTTTAAATGTTCATTGAAGTAACATTTAAACCATCCACTGAGGTCTGTGGTTCCCTTCCCAGATGAATGCAGGCCATCCTGTCTTTATAGGCCCATATCTCTCTGGGTTGGTCCCATTCCCCAATGTAGTTGAATCCCTTTTCTGTACTCCATTCTTTCAACCACAAGTTGAAGCTCCTGGTGTTGAGAGCCTTATCCTCCCCCGGTAGGAGACAGGCAGCACCTCAGCAAAAAGCCACTGTGCATGCCACCTGCCTAGGGCCCCTCAACAGCTCCCTGAACTTTCCCTACATGATTCCAGCCCTGTCCCTAGACAGGTTATTAGTCCCCAGGTGGACAATGACATTCAGCTCCCACTCCTGTTTCACTGCCCTTGCGATCCTTAGGATCCATGGTCGATCCCTCCAAGCTGAGGCATCAGGTAGACACCTTTCCTCCCTCTTTCCCTTCCTTCCTGATCCCAAATCTATTCCCTGTAATGATCCAGTCCCTCACCAGGAGCTGCTTTCTCCTCCGATGTGGTCCTCTCCCTTTTACCTTGAGGCCTCCCCTATGGAGAACCCCCACATCCTCCTTTGCCACTACCATGGGTGCCTCCTTCCAGCAGTCCCATTCTGCTGGAGTGGTGAATACATTTTGTAGTTGCACAGGCTGAGCAGTGTGCCCCTGACCTGTCACCCCAACCCTCACGGAGCAGACCACAGTCCAGCCGGCCCTGGACTGTGGTGGTTGTGAACCGATGTATGTGTGTTGGGTGGTGATGGGAGGTAAGACATGTATTGCCATTGTTTCTCCACTTAACAGGCAGTTTTCTAAAGTACTGTACATAGGCATGCACCACACACTACATAAATACTTGCAAAATAAACTTGTAAACCTACAGTATAATATTTCTAACAGTGGAACAGTTTGTCTTGGACATCCAACAGAACAACAGTAAGACAACAAAGAATGTGCGATAAACAAAAAACTGTTGTATACATCAAATATGATTTCAGGTTACCTGTGATATCAAAAATATCTGTTACTCACCTGTGATGTCGACAACCTGGGTTTGGGAACAAGCCTGGCTCATCATGGCTAGCGAGGTGGGGGGGATTGAGAATCCCAGAGGATGCTCTCCTTCCTAGAGAGAGAAGGTCCTGTCTGCTATTACCATCCTGACTCCTAGATGCAGGGGATGATAGGGAGTGATGTGACCAAGGGTGTGATGAGCTGTGCTGGCTGTGGATGATGTCACACTTGTGTCCTTATATCATTGCAGCCTTTGCATGTGCAGCACATGTGGGGTTGGAAGAAACAGAAAAGCAATGCCCTGTGACTGATGACTAAGAGCTTCTGGTACCACTGTATCCAACTATTGTACCTGGCTGGGTAGAGGTTACAGCCTGACGAGACAAAGAGGATGTTTTGGGGTAAATCCCCTCTACCCTATTTCCACTCAGGCGGCACACTGTGGCTCTGTGGAGGATGGCACCTCAAGTGAGCTCAGGTAGGATAGTCAATGATCAGCCTTTGGGGACTGAAGGGAGTTCAGGGTGGAGTAAGAGGGGAGCAGAAGCAGAAATTACAAAAAATCAAAATGAAAATATCTGTTACTCATGTTACTTGATCCTTATTGATCTCGCTTGTGGCTTTGTCATTCGCGAAGTCAGGGATCAAGCAGCACTCATAAACGATATTTTTGATATTATCGTTAGCTCCATGTCATGTTCCAGATTTACATATGAATTGCAAATACTACTTTCTTGTTCACATTGGGGTTTATTTTTAAAGCCACAAAAGAAAGGAAATGTGATTTTAGGGTGTTTTGAAACCTTGCTCCCTCCACCCCATCCACCACCCCTGTGAGCACCACTGAAGTGAATGCCAAAGCACAACCCAGGTTCAAACATATGTTTTAACACCATAAATAAACAGCACAGTATGAAGAATACAGTTACACCCCATGATGAACTCTGCACTTCTATGTCATGAGACACAAGGCTGCCGGATACAGGCCTGGTGTATACTGCTTGTGTACGTGGTACAAGCAAAGCAGCTGCATTATCACACTCATTGCACCAGGCCAGTAGTGAACTTTGCAAGTAACTCTGAGGGCCACTCACAAAGCAGCAGCAACATCACACAGTGCTCCAGGTCTGTATCATCATGTGGCTGTATTGCACAACATGTAAGTGCAGTGTTTGTCATGTGCTGTAACTGTATTCCTCATACTTTATTTTTTAATTATGATGTAAAAACATGCCTAAAACCTGGCTATGCTTTGACAACAAATGTGATGGGATTCATGAGATGGGCAGAGTTAGAGTTCAGATTACTTAACAACACATTTCATTAGATTTGTGGCTTTAATAATAAACTCTAATTTGTGCATTAGTATAGCTTTTTGCAATAAATTCCTTTCTTTTTGAGACAGATAACCATGGTAGCTTACTTTGCATACAGTATGATCCACAATGTAGCTACAGTTGCCTCATCATACACATTGCATCAAGCCTAAAGTGGACTATGCAAGTGGCCTAAAGCAACAGCAGCATCACACACATTTTACCAGACCTGTACTGGACTTTACAAGTGGCCTGAATAGAGTACATCCTTAAACACACTGCATCAGATCTGCAGCAGACTTCAGGAATGGTCCAGTGGGCCACCCTAAAAAGCAACTGTAACATCATATACACATTGTCCCAGACCTGTAGCAGACAGGGTGAGAAGCCTGAAGCACCTGCATCATCACACACATACATTGTAAAAGACCTGTATGAGACCTCATGAATGGTCCTGTGGGTAGTCTGCATCATCACTCACACATTGCTCTAGTCCTGAAGAGGACTTTGTGATTGGACCAAAGCAGCTGCTTCATCACACACACATTGCACGTGACCTGTAGTGGATTTTGCAAGTGGTCTGAAGTAGCTGCATCATCAAGTTCATACATTGTAAAAGATCTGTATAAGACTTTATGAATGGCCCTGTGGGTAGTCTACATTATCACTCACACACTGCACCTGACGTGTAGTGGATTTTGCAAGTGGTCTGAAGCAACTGCATCATCAAGTACATTGGGCCAGACCTGTCGTGGACTATAGGAGTGGCCCAACAGTCCACTTACACAGCAGCTGTATGGTCACAGATGTTGTGCTAGGCCTATAGAAGACTTTGCACTTGAAAAGTAGCCAGAAAAACAAAAACAAGCACAAAATACCACACTGTAGCAAAAGTATCAAGAATTGTTGGAATATTTGGACTTCCAGTAGCACCACGGAGCAGGTTGGCAGCTAAGCTTTGAGCTCCCCACCCTGTCTGTCCTACAAAACCTTTTTTCAACCAAAATGGCTACAATGTTAGGAGGAGGGTGAAACAAAGAATTTGCAACCAGATCCTGGCAGAAAAATAACTTACCAAACAAGGATGGGACTGGATTTGAAGTTCAAAGTGCTGACCAGAGCAGAAGTCCATCTCCTTCCAGTATGGTGGAGACTCACTACAAGACAGAAGAGGAGACTGAACACCTGTCTCGTTCAAGATTTGAAACTCTGCTAAAATAAATAAAAGAAATGTGGGCAGAAAATAAACAATAGTTTGAACAGTTAAATGGCAGGCTCTGAGGCTTGGAAGACAGGATCGATAAAGCCGAGAAGCGTAGTTCTAACACTGAAGATGGAGCACAACAACTAGGCCTTATGGTTGAGACCCTTATGCAGCAGTCGACCGCCCTTCAAGAAAAATGTATTGATTTAGAGGGCCACTGTCTTAGGGACAACCTACAGATTTACGGACTCCTGGAGGTGTCTGAGACAGGAACAATGACTGAATTTATTACGGACCTTCTGAATGAGAGGCAGTATAGCGCAATGGTTTAAGGCTCTGAGCTGCAAATCTAGAGACCTGGGTTTGAATCCCACAGCCCCCACTTGCATACTGTGTGACCCTGAGCAAGTCACTTAACGTCCCTGTGCTCCCAGGTTGCACCTGTAAACAAGCTTTCAGCTTAGTGTGCCACTCCTGGTTAAACAATTGAAAAAAAAAAAAAAGAATGCTGTGCTTCAATTACCACCAGGATATCAGCTTGGTATCGAGAGGGCACACAGGGCATTACAACCATGACCCACTGAAACTGCCACATGCCCTCAGTCAGTTGTAATTAAATTTAATACCTACAAAGTCAAGGAAAATGTCCTTCAGAGGGCATGGCAACAAAAAGAGGTACGTTACCTGGATGCCCAGTTATTCTTCAATCATGGCTACCCACCAGAAATACAATGGCAGAGGCTTCAAATCAGAGAGCTTATCAAAGTCCTTAGACAAGCCTGCCCGGTGGCACTGAGGGTTGAGGCACTGGACGCCACACGTCGCGCTACGCCAGTGACCCGGGTTCGGGAATGGACTCGAGTTGCTGGGAGTCATGGGGGGAGGGAGGATTGAGCATCCCAGCGGATGATCTCCTCCCTCCGGGGTGGGATACCAGGGGTGAATCTAGCACCCGATGCCCCTGAATCTGGTGGATCCATGGGCTTTTGGGGCAATGGCGGCACTACTAGAGTTGGGGAGGGGGGACGCTGGTATGTGCGTGGCTGTTGACGTGCGTCAGCACGTGGTCAAGCCTGGACATGAGTCCTAAGCATAGGTGTCCTGGGAAATGGGAGAAAAACAGGGGAAAAATGTAACACCCCTGGTCCTAAGAGCAGATGAAACTGGGGATGGGATGCCATGGGGATTGCCCTGGCAGATGGAATAGGAGGAGGTATGAGGCCTCCTCTGAAAGCCATGGGAGCCAGGCAAATAACAAAAGTCCTTAGACAAAAGAAAATTAGATTCCACACACCCTATCCTGCAAGGATAACGATTTTTTGGCCAGAGGGCCCCACAATGTATCAGCCGCCAGCAGAGGCCAGAACAACACTGGTGGAGAAGGGCTATTTATTGGTGGCCTCCCCCACAGTTTCAGAAACTAACAAGCAACAACTCAGGGATCCTCTGAATCTGTGGCAGGCAGTGATTAATCATAAATGCGGGGGAAGTGGACAGTCTCGGGGTCCCTCCACACTGAATTCTTTACATAGGTTAATTCAGAAATTGCAGGATCGCCATCAACCGGATCAGCAAGAATCTATGGGCCGAAACATTTCACTAATATAGCCGGTGAACTCTCCCTAGTTATGGGGTCGTTTCTGCAAGTATGTTGTGCCTTTTATTGCAATGGAGTCTTTCGCCCACAGCCCTTATCAAATTATATTGTTTGCTTCTAAATTCAAAATTAGCCTGGACGTGCTCCTAAAATGCAGGCTTACTTCACCTGATTCTAATTGCAGAGCCTTCCCCTTTCCTCTTGGCATGAACTGGACTTGAATGACTCAGACATTTAATTCAAAGGCACGCAGTTCAGCAGTGATTGCAGGAGGATTAAAACTGCCATAGATACCTCTAACTTTTAGTCTCCTGAAAATTTCTCCTGCTTTCTAAAACATGGTAATTGAACTGAAATTAAAACGGGGAAGTCTTTTTGAATGATTTACAAAGAGTACTCTGTCCTGGTTGTTGGTTCTTTGCTTAAACCTTCACTGAAAGTCCGGTTTCAGTGTAGCATGGTTGCTCCCTTGTGAGACTGGCTCGTTTTCGCCTGACCTTCAACACGGTGACTCAAATTGCCAGCTCCTAATGAGGGTTGGGCTTGGTTGTCCTGGGTCATGAAGAGACTACTGATGGTGGCTGAGCAGCTGAATGGGGCTATGCAGACATTGAATTAACTGTGGTCTAGAGTGGTGCTTCCCAGGAATATTTTCACTTCTCCAGGCATTTGCTAAAGTGAGACTGCATTTTGGCTTTCTTACTAGATATCTTTGTAACGAACATCATTATTAAGTAGTCAGCTCTTGATCTGGATATTTTCACTACTGAGTAACTTCAAACCAAAATAGCTATACAGGTGTATCTGGTGTTGATGTTGGGAGGGGGTAGACAAAAGGAAGTATATTGGGGATGGCACTGCATAAAACCAGTGATATACTTTGGTTTTGCCCCCTGTCCCCTCCTTTGGGGTGTGGGAGGGGCAATGGGGCAGACTAGACTAACCTGCATAATTGTCTAAGGAGCGTATTAGATTTTAAAATCCAAAGGCAATACCGCAGTAAGGGTTCAGCCAAAATGGACCCAGCTTGGGGGGGGCTTTTCCGAAACCATTTAAGGATATGATCGAACCCTCAGTTTATTAAAAAGGGTACTCATTGGTGGTCTTATAAGTTCTACAAAATGCAGAGGTGGGCAGATATGGGTGGGAGGATTTGTCTGGTTATCTCTGTCTTTACAGGCACTATTGGGCACAGTTCATGACATGTGTCACCACATACAAATTTTTCTGCTTTTGCGGAATGAGAGTCCTGTTTACTATTCTGGGCTTGGGAGACAGCTACATAATAAGTGGTGACATACACTCCTCTGGTCTTCCCTAACACGGCATATCTAAGTTTATTGCTGTTCAGCGCAGGCCACAGATGCCCCTACTTTGGGACCTTCACTTCTGAAAGACAAGTTCTTAAAGTTTATCTAAATCTGGTAGAATAGTTTGCTTTTTCGTGCTTTGCTAGATCATAGTGTTGATGACTATGGTTGCATTATTTCTGGATTTTCTAGACTGGGGACTTGTTTTAGGAGTAGTACCTCATGAACCTCGGGTACTAATTAACAGATGGTCAGATTACTACTGGCAAAATGGTTAAACAGGGCACAGTAGTTATATCATATAATGTCCACAGTCTCCCTCGTCCAATCAAAAGGAGCAGGGTGATGGCCTTCCTTAAAAAGTCAGGAGCAGAATTCATATTGCTCCAAGAGACCCATCTGAGTACAGCAGACCATGAGAAACTGTGCAAATTTAGTTATGGCACTGTATTGGCTTCATCTTATAAGATGGGACGGAGACAGGTTGCAGCAGTTTTGATCCCTAATAGGGTCCCTTTTGAAATCATTGATTCTATTTTAAATGGAGAAGGCTGTTATGCTTTCTAAATGGTCGATACAATGGTGAATTACTTATGCTAGCCTCTATATATGCTCCACCTGGCTCCGATTACTCTTTCTACCGCAACATACTACTTAGAATGTCCACTTGGGCTGAGGGCAACTTAATTATGGCAGGTGACTTGAACCTGCACCTCAATCCCTATCTGGATGTTTTTTCAGAGGGGAGGTAGAGGGGACCACAAAGTCGCTAAACAAGTATTTAAACTGTTAAGTGAAATGGGCTATTTGGATACATGGTGCTACCTGCAGGTAAAATTAAGCAATACACATATTACTTAGCCTCTCATAAACGCTACTGTAGGCTAGATTACATTTTAACCCTCAAGGAAATGCAGGGTCAACTTTTGGATTCCTGATTTGGAGATAGGACACTGCCTTATCATACCCTTATTTATTTAAAACTACAGTTAGGCTAGTTTAAACATACTACATTCTGGCAGCTAAATATTTCCCTCCTTCAGGACACAGAAATATGTATGGTGATCGAGGACTGAATTAAGCAAGGGGTGGAGGATAATGCAGACCATTCTATTTCTCCTTCAATATTGTGGGATACTGTAAAGGCCTTGGTGAGAGGAAAATTCTTTGAGTTGTCCTCCAAAAAGAAACAAAACAAAGGGGGACCCGAAGGGTCCAATTACAGACTCAAATACTGAAGTTAGAGGCCAAGCAGCAAGAGAAAATTGATAAACAATGAGGGGTACAGTTAAATAAATGTAAAGAGGAACTGCTCTCCCTCCTTGATTACCAAGTGGAGCAAAAATTAATACATCTCAGACAACGATACTATGAGGGAGGACCGAGGGCACAAAAATTATTGGTTAGCAGGCTTTACCAGCAGCGGGCAAAAGCTACAATCATTAAGATAAAACACCCCTGCACAAAAAAAATCCACTTACAAACATAGGAAATAGCTGAGGCCTTCGGACCTATTATGCAGGCCTATATGAAGAGGGTGCTTCCCCTTCCCTTGCAGAGGTAACAGCCTTTCTTGAACCTTTACATTTGCTTCAATTAACAAATTTCCATTATCAAATACTAACCGCCCCAATATCCCAGGCTAAAATTACCTCAGAAATTAAATGTTTAAAAACAGGCAAGTGCCCTGGGATGGATGGGCTACCGAATGAATTTTACAAACAATTTAAGAATTCGGTCTCCCCCCTTCTTTCCAGGGCTTTTAACTCAGCCCTGGGGAGGGAGGGCATAATGTCTCCATCCTGGGCACAAGCTATAATATCTGTGATCCCGAAGCCGGCCAAGTACCCCACCTTATTCTCCTCATACAGGCCTATCTCAATCTTAAATTCTGACTATAAAATTTTAATGGGTGTTCTCACCAGGAGACTAGAGCAAATTATTCTGGCACTGATACACATTGATTAAACATGTGCCATAATGAGGCAGCAAGAGATGGATAATATCAGAAGAACAGTTCATATTATAAACCACCTAGCCCACACAAAACAACTGGCCTATTTAATGAGTCTAGGCACAGAGAAGGCCTTTAATAAGGTCTCATAGACCTTCCTGTGTGAGGTCCTGGCAGGCTTTGGGTTTCTGGATTCATTCATCAACTTTATTTCCAAACTCTATTCTTCCCCTTCTGCTTACAGTATATTCACATGAATGGACATATCTCTCGACCTTTAGAACTTCATATGGGGACCAGGTAGGGTTGCCCTCTGTCTCCACTCCTGTTTGCTTTATATTTTCAGTGTTGTTCCCTTCGCTCTCTGTCCTTCCATGCTAGAATACAGGCAGCTAAAACTAACATGCTGCTAAGATTATTATACCTATTTCAAAGTGTCCCATGCCCGGTAACATTGAGGGACCTTTCTAAAATTCAAGCAGATATATTGTGGTTTGTCTGGAACAACAGGAGGCCACAAATATCCCAGAAAACCTTATTTCTTCCTAAGGTGGGGGGGTGGATGGGCCTTTCCTAGCCTAGTCAGTTACTGGACAGCAGTACAAATGAAACTGGTCTTACTTTGCACCTATCCAGCATACACAGCTCAATGGCAACAAATTGAGCTTAATCAGCCTTTCTCTCCTCCCTTCTGGCATTGCTTTTTCAAACTAATTGCAATTTTCAGAGAGTGCAGACCCAATATTTAGGCACACAGTCTTTATTAGTCGGTGGTAGTTGTGGGGTATGAAGGGGTTATACAGCTAGTTCTCTTTAGAAATACACGTGGTAGGGCTGGAATGAAGATTTTACCCCAGCTCATCATGATTCTGGTTTAAAAAACAGGTGATCGGGGCTTTTGTTCCCCATGGCAGCTCTTACACAAATCGACTGTCATGCCTTTCGATCTTGCAATAAACAAGTTTTCTTGGCAGCAGGTTGACAGACTACAATATTACCAACTAAGAAACTATATAAACACCTAACTTTGAGCCCCCTTGCAATTTGAAGACAAACGCCCATTTTCAAAAACATTTGACACTATCTGGGGCTCTACACATGGAAAGGGGGCAATCACCATGCTTTATGCTAACTGTATAGCAGATAGGCAGTACAACATTCAAGCTGTACAAAATAAATGGGGACAGGAGTTCCAGTTTAAATTTGAATTTAAGGAATGGGAGTGGGTATGGCAGGCGACCTGGCGTTCGACCACCTCACCTCAGTAGAGGGAGTTCACCTGGAAGCTCCACATATGGTATTTTTTGACTCCCCATCTACAGTTCAGGAGAAACCCTACCCTTTCCTCATTATGTTGGTGGAGGTGTAGAGAACCAATAGCCACACATGCCCATGTATTTTGAGACTGTCCCAAATTAAGGGCATACTGGACTCAAGTTCAAAGACATCTTGTGGCTCTTTTTAACATCTCAACCCCTTTAGGACCTAAAAATGTAGTTATGGGAATTTCCCCAGAGTCAGTGGCAGGCAAAGAAGGGAAATATCTATGGGCAATATTGGTGATTGCAGCAAACAAGGCAATCACTAAGAAATGGCTACAGGAAACTCCCCCACTAGTGACAGAGTGGGTTTCCTTAGTGCAACAGAGTCAGACAATGAAGCATATTATCTATGCAGTTCAGCATAAATTGACACTTTCCACAAATCATTGGATGAAATGGGAGCTTTATCAAGGTGAAATATTTCTTGTTTTGGTAGGGTTTGGGAATGAACTTTGGATGGATATAAAGGCCGTGGACATAAATTAAATGAAACTAAATAAAATTAAAACTTTAGATTTTACTGGTTCCTACTCCTGATAGTTATGTCACAACTTAATAATTTTATTACAAGCGCAGGTCCCTACATAGCAGAAACAGTCAACCATTGCTAATGTTCTAAATATTGTTTTTAATAGTATTGCAGAAGCAACCATAGATTAAATGTAATTTCATTTTTTTTTCTCTTTTCAGAACAGGTTTAATGAAGTTTATATCACTTTAACACCAGTTGACATGTAACATGTTGAGTAATAATTCAATGTTGAATGTGATGTTGTTGTTATATGGATAAGATCATTGTAAGTACGTAATACTGAATGTTTTTGACCTATGGCAGATAAAGTGATCTGTACTTGAATAATTTCAGCAACTGTTTCCAATTAGTAATCAACTGTTCATGTTCTTGGCCATATCCTAGGAACTCAGTGACTCTCAACCCACGTGGAGGTCTGCTGACTTTAATGTAAGCTTCTAGTGAGGGGGAACAAAAAAATTGCTCTTTATGCGGATTATATATTATTGTTTTTAACAAACTCAACTAGATCAGTACCTAAATTAATGTCTCTGGTAAAGGAGTTTCATGAGTTATCAGGATACACGCATATCCAGCCTAAGACAGAAATCCTATAATTCAACTATTCACCCACTCCCAGATTCAAACAGCTATTCCCAATGAGATGGACTCTCATGACCTTAAAATATCTAGGTATAACTCTGAGAAACAATAATCACTCTATATACCTAGATAACTATATAGCTCTCCTTAAACAGATAAAAGAAGATGTAAAGAGATGGAACCTACTACCCATGCAACAACATGCCAGAATGCAAATTACGAAAATGAATATACTTCCTTATCTCCTATACCTCTTTCAATGCACCCCAGTATCCCTATCTAAACACTGGTTTAAAGAAATACAGAGCATATTACTTAGATTCATATGGAGAAATAAAAGACCCAGGATAATAGAGGGGATCTTACAGGTGGGGAAGAAATTGGGAGTCTGGGCTGTTCCAGACTTAGAAAGTTACAGGGTAGCCACACAAATGAGATGGGCATTACAATGGGGCAGTGCACAGGTAACGGCTCACTGGAAAAATATGGAAGAACAGCAGATGATAGATAGACACCCAGGGACGGTAGTCTTGGAGAATAAGGTTACACTAGGGGAGCAAAAAAACTGGTGCACTCCAATGAAAGTAACATTAAACACTGTAGAGAGAATCCAAAAGCATTCTAAAATTAGAAGAGACAGATGGCGGGAGGTCACGTGATGCAGCGAGCCTGAAGAGACGCCTTTTAAGCCTCTCTCGACCACAGCCGTAAGAACCAGTAAATATCTACTTTATATTAATGGTTCGAGTATAGAAAAGGCAACTGAAGGGTGTGAGAACATCTGGAGCAGCATATTAGTGTGTTATGCAGGAGATGGAAGTTGAAATGAGGAAGTCACAGCCGAGATATACTCCGCCTGCCACGCCTGAGAAGGCTCCCAAAAAACAAAGGGCTAACACTGTTCCTGGGCCATCCACACCACAGCAGAGTTCCAAGCAAGAGCCTCTTACGTTGTCTGGTTTCTTGGCGGAATTTCGTCCTTTTAAGGATGAATTGAAAAACATAACTTCCGAAATTAAAGCAATTTCTCAAGCAATAGTAGATATTTCCCAGCGCACGTCTGATAGCGGGCGCTGTATCTCATCCCTGGAGAAGAAACGATAAAATGGACCCTGAAGTAGTGAAATTCCAACAAAAAGCTGGCAAGGATGGAGCTGAAATTGGAGGATTTAGAGGGTCGCAGCCGCAGAAACAACGCAGTCATAATTGGCCTTCCTGAAGCCGAGGAAGGGCATGATCCCATAGTATTTGTGCAAAAACTCATGGAGAAGATAGCAGATCCATCTCCATATGGGTCACAGTATACTATAGAGCGTGCCCATAGGACACTTAGACCCACTCCCCCGTCTGGGGCTCCCCCCCGCCCGATAATCTTTCGATTTTTGAATTACCTGGAGAAACAGCATTTTTTTAGTAAAGTTATAAAGATTCAAGATCTACAATGGGAGGGTGTAAAAATCCGTGTTGCCCAAGATCTGCCACTATCGGTGCACCAGCGAAGATCCTCTTTTCATCCTCTGGTTACTAAAATAATAGTGGCTGGAATTAAGTTTAAAATGTCATATCCAGCCAAGCTACAAGTTTTAATTTCTGGAGTCTGGCACTCATACGAAGATTCAGAGATGGCCAATAAAGGATTAAAAGCAGCTATGCCTGACCTATTCAAGAATGTCTGATGGAGGAAGGGTGTCCTATTGAAGTAATCTGCAGAGAAAAATAAAAAATAAAAATAAAAACTCAAAGCAAAATGGACTGGCCTGTTCGCTCGGAAGTACCTGGATCTGGGAAGACGAATTTTCCAGGAGGACTTATGTGTTGGTTAGATGTTTTTTTTTTTTTTTTAAATCTATATCTCTGTGTTGGGAACAGGAGTTAAGTCAATGCTGATTTAAAATTTCATTTGGTAGACTTTCAAAGGGTGCATCATTTAAGGAAGTTGTGTTTATAGGATTTGGGGTGGAACTAGGTCGTTGATGTGCAGTATAAGCTTACTCTCGAAGAAGGCTTCTAACAGGAGTAAACAAAAGCAATGTAATTAGGTTAAAGTCATTATTGCACAGGGTTTTTTTGTTTTTTAGTGTAATAGAAAGGGAGAGCTTAACGTAGGGCTGTGAAAAGCGGAATCCCAAGTTAACAAAAGCTTATAAGTTACGTAACGGTTAAGAAAGAATGATGAAGTGGCAGTCCCTAGTAAAGAACATGTACTTGCTCCCATTTTTTAATGGTTTTCCGCTCTACATCTTGGGTATGTTTATTGTAATACTGTAGTCTCTGGGATAAGATGTAGTAGCGGGGCGTTGCCACAGGAGGGAGATATTGCCTGTGTTTTTCTCTCTGCTAATTCACCTAACTGAGCTGAGCGCTAAAGTTATCAAAGCTACGGGCTTATTAATGTAGTAGTTCTTGTATTCATGTTTCTCCTCGAAAAGCGGATTTGTAGATTGGGCTGCTGCAGTGCTCAACCTCAGAGAAACTTCCTTATCTTAAGATGCTTACAAATTCAATAAAGCGAGTAGCGCATAGTTCTAGCAGGAAGGAGAGATTTTGGTAGTGTAGGGAGCGAGTTTAGTATAGGAGATAGTTTTATAGGTTGAAATAGTGCAGTTCCCCTCTGTCTCTTCAGTTTTTGAGTCCGGATTTGGTGTTAAGGAATATTTAAGCAGCGAGAATGAGAAAAGGGGTTATGTCCACTCTATGGGAACCCTCTTATGCCTTGCATCTGATTACAGGGGTCAAATCCTGACTTTTAAGTCTCACTTTCTAGTTTCTATGACTCAAAAGACTCTTTAGTTATCAGGCACTGAGACAGATGGAGTATACAACTTATGAGGCATTTGGGGGAAAACAAGGTGAGTGGGCGGGAGAGGGAAGGCGAGGATGCGGTGTGCTGCAAACGATTCACAGGATTAAAAGGGGGGAAGGGTGGGCTGGGTATACCCTAGGGCTTGGGGGTTTTGGGGTTTTGGGTCTTTTCTATTTTTTTTCCTTTTTATGTACGTAATAGGTTATAGGAGAGGGGTAGGGGTTAGGGGGTCCCACAGTCCGTCACCATCAATCATATTCAGAGTTTAAAAATAACTGGGCTCAATACTAGACAAGTGCTATTGATGATGAGGTAGGATGGCTAATGATTTGTATATTTCCACGTGGAATGTCAAAGGGGTTCGACAGAGAATGAAACAATATAAAGTGTTGAAACATTTAACGGTTTTAAATTGTAACATTTCCTTTATTCAAGAAACGCACCTATCAGACTCTGAAGCCATTCAGATGAGGAGACTTCAAATAGGGCAGGTTTTCTCTGCTCAAGGTACTTCCAATAGTTGTGGAGTCTCGATCCTCCTGAACAGGAACGTCCCATTTATTCCTGCTCAGGTGATCAAGGACCCACAGGGAAGATTCGTATTGGTGAGAGGCACTCTTTATACTAAAGAAATATTGCTAGGGAGCATTTATGGTCCCAACAGGGAAGACCCCCTTTTTTATATGCAATTGTTAAACACTATTCTTCCTTTATTACCTGCATCCATAATTCTGGAGGGTGATCTAAATTTGGTGTTGGACTCAGGTAAAGACCGTACTAGTTATAATCCAGGAATATCTTCCCCAGCCCAACGGGCTGTACACGATCTAATGGATAGATTGGGGCTTTGTGATGTATGGAGAGTATTACATCCAGAAGCTAGAGGGTACACCTTCACATCCCCGGTTCATGGTTCCTCGTCTCATATTGATTACTTATTGCTCTCACAACAATTACTCTCTGGGGTAATATCCTCTGATATTCAAGCAGGTCCCCCCTCAGACCATTCAATGGTGCAGGTTAGGGTGTCGCTCCCTTTCATTCCCAAACGCCAAACTCGTTGGAAGTTGAATGACCAATTACTCAAAGATCCTAAAATAGTGGAATGCATTAAGGAACACATCACACAATATTTTGAAACTAATGTGACACAAGATGTTAAACCTGATATTGTGTGGTGTGCTTTCAAAGCCTACCTACGGGGTATCCTAATTGGGTTAGCATCCAATAGAAAAAAGAAACAGGAGTTAAATCAGAAGACCTTGTTATCCCAGATTAGAGCATTAGAAGCAGATATGCAACCACAATCATCAGAAGAGGTCAAACAGAAATTAGCAAAACTGAAGGACGAGTATATGGGTATTCTCAATGAGAAGGCGGAGTTCGCAATCTTATCTGCAAAAGCCTCATATGTAGATCACGGAGAAAATCGGGGAAGTTATTGGCACAGCGAATTAAACAACAGGAATCAGCCCGCTTTATTCCCCCAATTCGTTCTAGGTCGGATGGGTCCTTAAAATCCGCGCCGAAGGACATAATCTGGGAATTTACTGGGTATTACAAGCAATTATACTCTGCTATGGAAAATCCTCCCTCTAATTCGGATCTTCTTCTTTATTTACAAGAAGCTCAATTGCCTGTCCTTTCTGAAAGTCAGAAAACAAAAGTAGTGGCACCAATCTCAGCATTAGAAATAGGGGAAGTAATTCAGGGATTACCATCGGATAAACCCCAGGACCCGATGGGTTATCGCCTAATTTTTATAAACGCTTTAAGGAACTGATCATCCCACATTTACTCTCACTATATCAGTTTATACTGTCTGGGGCGCAAACTGACCCTACATTATTTGAGGCTCTCATAGTTCTTCTTCCAAAACCTGGTAAAAACTTAGAATTAGTGGAAAACTATAGACCCATTTCATTATTAAATCAGGACATTAAGATACTATCCAAGATTCTCATGGAGAGGCTTAGTCTAATACTCCCAAATCTAATAGGCCCTCAGCAGGTTGGATTTATGAGGGGCAGATCTTCTATAGATCACTTGCGTACCCTCTCTCATGTTCTCTCTGCGACGAGGGATGCTTCTTTCCCAGCAGTGTTGGTTTCACTGGATGCAGAAAAAGCCTTTGACAGAGTTAACTGGAACTTCTTGATTCAGACTCTGGGTGCCTTCGGCTTTCCACAACAATTTTTAGAATGGATCAAGGTGCTTTGTCAAAACCCTACTGCTAGGATCTCGGGGAATGGGGCTATTTCGGATTTGTTTTCCTTATACTCGGGTACTAGACAAGGTTGCCCTCTTTCCCCCCCTTACTCTTTAATCTTTACTTAGAGCCATTAATCTGTAAACTTTCTTTAAGTCAGATGATGCAAGGTATCACAATTCTAGACACCGACATTAAAGTTTCTGCTTATGCCGATGATTTACTCTTGCAACTCTCATATCCAGAGTCCTCTATTCCTGTCATGTTAAACCTCATAGCGGAATACGCAGGCTATCTAACTATAAGCTCAATATTGGTAAGTCCATTGTATTCCCCTTGAACCACAGAGTTTTTAAGCATAACATCACTGCTTTGGTCCTGTCATGGGCAAAAGAATCCTTATGTTATCTAGGCATTGAAATAACCAGAACTACTCAGCTTTCCATAAAAAAGAACCTGGATGCATTGTTAATGATAGTTTCGCAGGATTTAGAACGATGGGCGGCTCTTCCTATCTCTTTGTGGGGAAGAATAAACTTAATTAGAATGAACGTACTCCCTAGATTGCTTTACCCTCTTCAATTACTGAATATTTACTTACCTGGGGTGTGGTTTAAAAAAGTGTAGACCCTAATAATGAAATTTATCTGGGCCAAAAAGCTACCAAGATTAGCATATCACAAACTTGCGGCTTCTAAACTCAAAGGGGGACTAAGACTACCCCATTTCAATTTGTATTATTGGGCTAGCCAAGTATCCAAATATCTTCAATGGTTGGTTCCTAAGGCACCAATGGCTCTTTCTCCATGGTTGAAAATCAAATTGGAAATGATTCGTTCATGTAACATGGATCCCTCCACTTTACTGTTCCTAAAGGTATCGGATTTACCAAAAAAGTTAAAAGGAACTACCATAGAAACGTCCATCAGAATTCATTCACAGCTATGTGTTTTTTTAAAATATAAGCAATATGCAGACCTTTCACAATTGATTTAGAATTCCCCGGCCTTTAGAATAGGTGATAAACCTTTAGTAGCTTCGTGGTTACCTCAACTAGGGGAAGGGAAGCTATCCTTGTTAGTGAAGGATGATGGAACATGGTTATCCTTAGATGAACTTGTAGTAAAATTCAGATTACAGTCACAGGAACACTTTTGAGTATATCAACTAAGACATCTTTTGGTTAAAAAATTTACAGGGTCAGTTCCTATAAAGTCCAAGTATTCCTTTCACAACGACCTAAGTCCCCTAACTATATCCACAAAGACAATTTCCAAAGTATACACATTTTTATACGATTGGCAATTTCCGGAGGCCTTTGGACCTTCAGGTTACTGGTCTGAACTTTTTCCACAAAGGAAGATAGATTGGCAGGCCTTATGGACCAATTGTCATCATTTTGTATCTCAAGATAGGTTGGGGTTGATGCAATTTAATATATTGCATAATCTTTATTATTCCCCACAAAAACTGGCAGCCTGGGGGGTAATTACCTCCAATCTATGTGCCAGGTGTGCACAGAGTGAAGGTAATCTGTTACACATTTTCTGGGAATGCCCCAAGATAGCTCCTCTTTGGAGAATGATTCAGGACAGAGTCGATCCGTTATTGGGGTTGTCTGACTTATTCTCTCCCGAGATTTGTCTCCTCGGAGACTACTCTCAGATATCTGTGAATACTCGTAAATACCACATAGCTATGATTTCCATGACTGTGAAAATGTTGGTTCTTAAATATTGGAAGAATGCTCAGTCGTGCCTCTATTCTGAATGGCTTAACGAGCTTTTAGTAAATCTTAGAACAGAAAAGACTATTTCTAGTTTAAATAATAACAAGGTGAAATTTCAAAAGATCTGGGCTCCTCTGAGCTATATTCTACCTAACATGTAAGTTGTGTTTTGAATATGGACTCTTACACTTTTGTACACTGGGACTGTGGGCGAGGGGAGAGAGGGAGGCAAGGCGGGATGGGATCATGTATGTGGTTACGTTTCTGTCGACATGTATTATTGTACAAACATGGTCCTGTCCTTTGTAAAATGTAAAACCCAATAAACTTTATATTGAAAAAAAGAAGAGACAGATGGCAATTTACCAAGTTAACAGAAGGCACAAAATTTTAACCAGGTAAGATAGACGCATGGTACAAGCAAAAATCACAAAAGGGTTTTCAATATATCAAACAGATCATGAAGGGGAATAACTTATTATCATTGAAAGAATGCAGGAGGAAATATGGATGGAGGGAAACAGATAAACCGAGGTACCTTCAGATACAAAACTACACTCTAACCCGGAGGAGGAAATCACAAACCATAATGATTGGGGAAGAAGGAGAGATAAATACAGAACAATTGTTGGGAAATGTCACATCTAAGGGGGAAATATCTAGAATATACAGATACCTAACATCCAACAGAGAAGATGCCACAAATCATGTGGCTAAAAAGTGGAAGGAGGAGACTGGGATACTCCTCAGTCCCAAAGAGTGGGAGAAGATATGGCACACAGCCTTCCATACAACCTCCTCCCCAGGATGGAGAGAATATGCATGGTGAATTAGGATAAGATTCTTTATAACCCCACATGTAAAAGCCCAGTGGGGGGAGAGGGGGAGGCAACCTGCTGGAGAGATTGTGGAGATCAAAGAGGGACACATACTCACATATTTCACACATGTCCCAAGATACAACCTTTCTTAAGAGAGGTTGAGGGAACCAACCAGAAACTATTCCAGCTCCAGACACCGATGGGTATACAACACACCATACTGAGGCTCCCACCAAGAGACATTAAAGGGACCAACTTTAATTATCTATGGGCAATATGTGTCGTAACAGTGAGTAAGACCATAATAAACAGATAGCTAAACCCAAACCCCCCAAGAAATGAAAGAATGGAAAAAGATAGTGGAAGACATAAGGGAGATGGAAGAAATTACATATTCGCTAGGGGATAAGATGGAAAAGTTTTTAGAGAGATGGACCACTTGTACAATACAGACATAAGTGAACTCAGACAGGGTAAAAGTAGGAAGAATCTCACTATAAATGGGAACACATATAAGGGGAACAACAGGAATCCCAAATAGAGCAATAGGTAAATAAATAACATAGCTCACAATCGAAGGGGGACCAGCACCAAGGACATGTAATAAAGAGAATAGTAATACAAAAACTGGGGAATTATCAGAAAATACATCCCAGTGACCTTAAGGCATGTGAAGGTGTATGTGTGTGTGTGTGTGTGTGTGTGTGGGGGTGATAAAAACCAAAAAAGGTAATAAAGACACATAACTCTGTTTGTTTTAGCTGTTGGAAAAGTGAGACTTCATTTGAATATATAAATACATGAGAGATTTTTAAAACAGAACCATAGTAAATATGGAAAATAGCAGTGCAAGCTGAATATGAAACCTCACAATGACAATGCATAAATGTAACAACTTGAATATGCACAATAAAGAAAATATATAAAAAAAATCTTCTAGTGAGGTCTTATTCAAGTAATGGCACCTTGCTGTCAAGGCAATTCTCTCCAACTTCACAAATGCTGTCCTATTGTCATGTGCTTCTTTAGTATTACTTGTGGTAGCACTGCTAGTGGCTGTGGTAACTTCAGTTGCATTTCCTTATGTTTCTACACACAGGCCCTGTTCTCCTGCTGCAGTAAACACTGCCTCTGAAAACAAACTCTCCACTTCTCTCCGTCTCAGATGTGCTGAGAAAGTACCATACATGCTGTACCTCATCTGAGAACAAACAAAAACAGTGTAAAAAAAAGTACACTCAATGTACAAGAATGCTGGCTGGTCAGAAACCGTGAGGTGGAGTGAGCCACATGAGACAGAAGAACACAAGGGTAAAACAAACCCGTACTCTACGTATATTGTTATGTCACAAGCACATTTATGAAACTGGTATGTGTGACTTCAAATCTCTTTCTTAAACAGAATTGACTCACTGCATTTTCCCTCTCCCTGAGGACGCACATGCAAACTGGTGGGGAAGCCTTAGCCTATTAATTTCTCGTATGTCTATCTATTAAATGTTCTAATTAATCTTGATACGTTTGCTGCAGTGTGGTGTCTGGTGCTGGTTTTTGTTTTTCTGGGTATTCTTTTCTCTGACCAGGGTACAGACACAGCTGTGGAGCTGGGTTTGCTTTTCTCTTGTGTACTTGTAAAGTAGCTGCATCATTATACACATTGCCTTAGACCTGTTGCCGACTCTGTGAATGGCTCAAAGCAGCTCGACCACAGGCACATAGATACATAGACATTGTTGGCGAAAAAAAGCTTACTGGCCTATCCAGTCTGCCTACCCTACTTCGTTACTTTGTGCTGAACCTCGTGGCCACATAGTAGCTAACCTGTGGTAGACTTCATGAAGCATCTGCATTATGACATAACATTGCACCAGTCCTGTAGCTTTCTTTGCAGATGGCTCCACAAAGATGTCTGTATTTTTTTTCCTCATTTAGAGTCTGTGTCATGAAAGTGGAGGTTGTACTGTATCAAAAGTGGGTTTGAGTGTCACAAAAAGAGCCTCACAATTGACTCTCTTCATTACACTCAACAACCTAATTTCATTAACTGTTTAAAAAGTATTATTTTTTTAAAAACACTTGCTGAAACTGTCTTAAAACTACATTGTCAACTACACAATTTTCAGACACATTCCAACAGATTTTCTTGTTTTTGATACATTTTACTCTTATTTACCTACTTTGCACCTGCAAAGCCATTTATATGTTTTTCATTTTGAGAGAGTGCCACAAAAATGGAGGTCGCATCTCATGCAAGTGGGTTTGTGAGTCAATAAAGCAGATTCATCAGTCATGAAAGCAGAGCATATTTTTGTGACATGAAACAACTTAATTCCATCAGTATTTTAAACACTTTAATAATTAACTGTAGTCCCTGCACTAGTGACCGCAAAAGTTTCAGATTCAACTTCCAGCACTTTTTTGTTTTTAATCTGCAAAAGTTTTCTCGTTTTCCCCACTTTCATGACTGCTAAGGCTTACAGAACCATTAGATGTATCTCATGAAAGTGGATTCTGCTTCATGAAATGACATACATCGTGAAAAATTAACTGTTTGCTCAAAATGGCTTTTATTTTTCTTAATTGAATCGAATTGAAAATATACAAGTTTCTCAGTAAAGTCACCTATCAAAAAAGTTATCCTTGAGCTAAACTAACAAATATAAAAAAGATTCATGTTTTAACCAACTAATAGGCAAAATAAGCACTGGCTAAAACTAAACTTCATAATCAGTGGGTAACATAGGCTTCCTCTGATAGGATGATGCACAGACTTAAAAAAAAGTTGTTTGAATTCGATCCTACCTCCAGCCAGTTCTGTGTGTTTTTCTCCAGTTCTGTTTGTGAATCCCTCCAGGCTGGTCACACTGCATTTGATTCCTAACCATTCAACTTATTCTACTTTAGGGCTCTATTTTTTTTTTTCACCTTCTAATCTTCACCTTACTGTGCTGTGTGGTCCACAGGCTCTGTGTGATTTATCTAGCCTGCGAAACATTGCATTTTGTTTGTGTCACTGGGTGGAGCTTGATGCACCTCAGCCCCTTCGCTGTCCCAGTTTTCAATTTCTGGCTTTCACTTTCAATTGTTTCTGGTTGTTTCTGCCATGAGCTGCTGTACTGGTTTCTGTTTAGTTTCTGAGGGCTTAAAAGATTTAGGCAACATTGTGCAATTAGTTTTCCCCCCTGTTACTGGAAGCTTGCATCCTGCTCCTTCGGTTGAAATTGTTAGGACCCCAGTTTGCTGATACACTGTTTTACACCTAACCTGGTTTGTATGGCTAAATTATTTAAAGGTTCTTGCCCAACAACCTTTGGGGTTTTGAACTCTGTGCCCCACCTCCACACCTGATCACCCCAATTGCTGCCATGCTTGACTGAACTTCTGTCAGCCGTACACTCTGCTGCTGAATGAATCTGACTCTCTGCTGCTGAGGTGTGTGTTGTTCCACCCCCCCATCACAGTGCTTAACTGATCCGTACTGCCTGATGACTCCACAACCTGCCAATTGATGGATAACTGCTGGGATCTCCAAGTCATCTATGTTGCTCCCAGAGCTTCTCAGGGATAGATCAAGGTTAGCGTGAATGTGGATTCCTTTTACTCTGAACCACCCCACTCCCCCATGTAGCTCAGGGGATGGAAAGTGTAGGTGCTAGAGCACACGTACTGAACACGGCCACATTCCTCAAGCTCCTTTCACTTTTTCTGTGACCAATGCCATTTTCTGCAGATGTTCAGTCGGCATATAGGAGGAGCATGGCAGCATGTTGCCCCACCGAACTCCTGTGAGACCTCAGCATTCTTATCATTGGCAGTCATCTTGGAGGTCATTGTGCCTGGCTTCTGGCCATCTTGTCCAGGCCAGAAGTAATGGAGTGGTCATTCTCTGCAAGAGCTCTAAGACCCTAGGATGGCAGCCATTTTATCTGCTTCTGGTAGCCATCTTATGTGAGGCCCTTGTGCACAGTGGCTATTTTAGGAAGGGAGCTTACGTATATCCACAAAGGTCTCGGCTCACAGTATTTATTGACAGCCATTACATGATCAAGAACACAAGGGATGCTTTCTTCCAACCTCCCCTCCAGTTTGTCACTGGGCCAGCTACTTGCTTGTTGTTTTGTACAGCCACTCCCTGTTGCAGTGCATAACCACATTGTTTTTTCCTGTTCTCCAGCATCTCACTCACCTCTTGTTCCCCCAAGGTCACTGCCAAATGACTGGGAGATGGGATATACCAAGAAAGTATGCAGAAAGTGCCCCAAATCCTCATGATTAAAAAAACTGGGGATCTATGTACTGTCTGTATAGTAGATGGGGACCACCATGACTGTGAAGACATGGCACAGAGTTCAGGGATGGTGGATGATGAGGGTATGGAGGCTTCACCACAATCTTACAGGCTACAATGGCAGATATTTTCCAAAAACTGATCAACAGGATTGATGCACTAGTGAATCCTAAGCAGCCCAGGAATAAACCAGACGATGAGCATCCAAAATACAAAGAAATAATCTAAGTCTAAGAAACGCAGGAGGACCTGGCAGACCCCCCCAAACCCAAACAACCAAGATGGGATCATTCCTACAATGAGGAGAATTCAGAGTAGGGAAAGGAGGAAAGAGAGGATGCCATGGCCTGCCTATACTCCTATGAGGTCATCCAGTTGCTAATACAGGTAGTTAGGGAAACACTGCAGTTCAAACCTGTAACCACCACTGCAGAGCAAAAACTGGACCCACTAGTTGAGAAGAGGGTAAAATCCAGAAGCTTTCTTTTAGGTGTGTAAGGCCCTAGAGAATCTTGACCAAGGAGTGGGACACCACTGACCCAGCCAGAACAAGGGAAAAACTATCCCTTGATAAGAGGTACCCTCTGCCCAAAGAAAAAACAGCAAGTGTGTAGGAACCCTCCCATTGTGAACCAACAGATTGCTGGTCTCAGCCACAGACAGCACTGCTCTCAGATGGCTTGATGGCTCTCAAAAATCCTCCAGACAAAAAAGCCGAATATATAAAACAGATGCATAAGATACTGGCCATGGTGATCAAAACATCTTCTACATATCTTGCTGTACAAAGAGTTAGTGTGGAGAGGATTTTTGTAAGTTTTACTATTGTTTATTTCTTTTTTTATTTAGCATAAAGTGGAATTTAGCTTAAAGGTTTCTGTGGCTGGAGGGATTGTAAAAGCCATCCCACCCACCCCTTCCACCAGCCTTTCTTAAATACTGAAATGCCACTGGGGGTTGGGTTTGAAGGCTGTGAGGGAGGAGTTTGGGGAGCTGCAAACTGACCTGAGCCCTCAGGGCGGATCAGGAGGAAGGAAACAAGGAACAGCCATATGAGCTAATTCTTAAAGATATATAAATATATATATAACTTATGAGTAGGACTGTCGATCTTATGAGTAGGATTGTGGTTTCCAGTTATTACTGTAGCTGGCTGTCTTAGGCTGCATAAAAGGGCATTTGGTATTACAATTTCTGTTAGAGGCTGGGCTAGGATTAGTTAATTCTACTTGTTGTAGAGAGAGTTAGTGTGGAGAAGATTTTTGTAAGTTTTGCTATTTTTTTTTAAATTTAGCCTAAATGTTTCTGTGGCTGTGTTTTTTGAATTAAGCTTAAAGGTTTCTATGGCTGTGTCTTTTGAATTTAGCTTAAAGGTCTCTGTGGCTGTGTTTTTTGGAATTAAGCTCAATGGGGGCACAACAGTCCCACTTAAAGCCGGGGGGGGTCCTAAAGAGGACCTCGGGCAAACGTCTAATTTCTGGACTGTATGTGTTTGTGAGACTTGGGAATGCTATTGATGGGTTTGTAATTGTGTTTGTAAACAACTGCAATCAGTATAGAAAGACTGTATTTCACTGTCCTGTATAGGTAGTTTGAACCATGGGTAGGACTGTGGGGTGCAATGGTTGTGGGGCATGTGGATGAACATACTGTGGAGGCTGGGAGAGTGCCCAATATGCCACAGGCTACGAAGGCTTGAGGAAGAGGTTCAGTGGCTTGGCAGAGAGCTGGGGAAGTTGAGAGGTGAAGGGAGGGTTGTGCTGGTAGAAGGACTGACATCTGAGAGTATTAGGGGGCACCACAGAGGAAGAACAATGTGTCAAGGGTGGGGTTAGGGGGATGGGGCAACCTAGACATGAAGCCAGCTGATGAAGGGTGGACTCTAGTAGGGCCTAGCAAAAGAGGAGCAGCAGTAGGCAGGAGGAAGGAGAAAACACATAGTAAGGCAAAGAGGGTAGGAAACATGTTTGCTGTACTAGCGACACATGGGGAAGAGGACACAGGAGGAGATTGCACAAGGGATAGTACTCACGAAGAGGAGGGAGTGAGGGGCATTACTAGTGGAGAGATTGAGCATGGCATGGCAGGGGAGGGATAATACTTGAGAGGTGAGGAGGGAAAGGGAGTTTGGCAGTCAAACAGGAGGAGGGGAGGGTCCAATGAGAGGGCAGGGGAAGACACTGGGGAAAAATGGTAAAGCACTGGGTCATGATTGGCCCTGGGAATGAGAACCTGGGGGTGGTGGTGACAGGTACAAGGAAAGAGGGGGGGAGTACTGGTGTTGGGGGACTCCATACTTAAGGGGATCAGATGGGGCAACAAGGGGGAGAAGCACAGTTGGATATGTGTGGAGTCCATAGAGGGATTAAAGGAAGACAAGGCAGGACGTGCACAAAGAGGGGTAGGAGGAAACTGCACATTGTGGTACATGTACCATACATTGTGGTACATGTGGGGACAATTGACCTAGCGGGGGAAACAGTGGAGGTAATAAGGGAGAGGTCTGAGGAAGTGGAAAGGTTGTGCAAGGAGACTGGGGAATCTGTGGCCTTCTCGGAGGTGCTACCAGTACCCTGCACAAGCACAATGAGAAAGGAGAGGATTAGGGAGTTGAATGCATGGTTGATAGAATGGTGTCGAACTAAGGGACATGGGGTTGTGGGCAGCTGGGGCAGTACCTGGGAAAATAGCAATCTGTTTGCAAGGGATAGGCTGCACCTGAGTGGGGAGGGGAAGAAGGTATTAAAGCAAAGACTGGGGAGATATATTGAGACAAAGGTGGATTTAAACTAGGTGGGGGGGTGGCAAGTGGACAGCAGGTAGGCAGGGATCCGATAAAGTGGAGTCACAGCCTACTCCCCGAGCTAGCAAGGAAGAACTCGGGGCAGCCGAAAAGGGAGGGAGTAGGAGGAGATGGAGGGCGATGAAGGGAAGGGAGCAGGATGGAAGGTGGTCTTGCTGAATGTGAGAAGCTTAGGCAACAAATCAGCTGAGCTACAGGCACTCTTGGCAGTGCGGAGGGTGGATATTGCAGCTGCCATGGAAACATGGGCAACTGAGCACCGGGACTGGGATCTGGCAATCCCAGGGTACAAATTATACAGGAAGGACCATAAGGAGGGAAGGGGGTGGGGTGACAGTCTATGTGAGGGATGGGATCAAATGCACAAGGGACAAGGGGGAAGAAAGAACAGAGGCAATCTGGCTGCAGCTCCTAGACTCAAGGAGTAGGAAACTGAGGTTTGGGGTGGTATACAGGCCACTGTCCCAGTCTGAGGTACTTGACAGGGAATTAGCGGGACAAATCAGAAAGGTATGTAGAAAAGGGAAGGTGGCCATCGTGGGGGATTTCAACTTGTCAGGGGTTGACTGGAGCATTCCGGTCACCTCCATTGCTAGGGAGCAAGTGCTTCTGTATGCAATCCAGGATGGTCTCCTGACACAGTTGCTCAGTGTACACTTTAGATCTGGTATTGTCAAATGGGGAGGCAGTAGCTGACAGCGATCACCAAACAGTGTGGTTTAATATCACGATGTACGGGGAGCCAGAGAAATCAGTAACCTGGGTGGTAAACTTCAGGGGGGTGGACTTTGAGAGGATGCGGGAAGTACTGAAAGGGAAACTGGAGGGCATAAGGCAGGAGATGGATGCGGGGCAGCAATGGGATATTATTAAACAGGGGATTATACAGGCAATGGAAGCCTGCACCAAGGTACAGAGTAAGAAGAGCTGAGCAAGGAAACCATGCTGGGTGAACAGCAAGGTAGTGGAGGTGGTGAGGGTTAAACGAGAGGTGCACCAGAGGTATAGGAGAATTGGGAAGGAAGGGGACAGGGAGTAGTATGCAAGATTGTCCAGGGAGGTGACCAGAAAAGTGAGAGAAGCCAAGGCCCAGAGGGTTCTGAGATTAGCACAGGGAACTAACGGGGGGGAGAAAGACTTTTTCAGATACATCAGGGAGAAAAGGAAGTGCAAGGAGACAATAGTGAGCATAAAAAAGGTTGGGGAGTGGACGGAAAAAGGGGAGGAACAGGCGGAAGCACTGAATGAATACTTTTGCTCAGTGTTCATAGAAGAAAATGGAGGACCGCTACCACCATGGGCTGGGAAGGTGGGGACGGGGGGAGAGGAGGTGACAGATGGAAGAACTGAGGGAGGTAGAGTCCTAGAGGGACTGAGGGCACTGAGGGTAGACAAGGCACCAGGGCTGGTTGGTATCCACCCCAGGGTGCTGAGGGAGATGACAGAGGTGCTGGCGGAGCCACTGGTGGATCTGTACAGCACCTCATTGGAGTCAGGATGCGTGCCACTGGACTGGAGGATGGCACATGTAGTGCCATTACACAAGAGTGGACCAAGGGATGAACTGGGTAATTATTGTCTGATAAGTCTCACCTTCATAGTGTGCAAACTCATGGAAATGATACTAAAGGAAAGACTGGTGTTGTACCTGGAGGACAACGGCCTCCAGGATGTGAGGCAGCATGGGTTCATTTCGGGGAAGTCTTGTCAAACCAACCTGATACAATATTAGGCAAGGCAAAGCAAGGCAAATTTTATTTAAAAAGATGCCCATCCCGGAGGCTCTGGGCACCGTACATTAATCAAATAAATACAACACAACACCATACAATTAATAAAATATACAACTCCAAACAATTAAAACCTTATTTTACTACACAATTTGTTTCCTTATAAAAAAATGAAACAATATCAGCTTATAAAACATGGTCAGGGAATGCCTGATCAAATAAAAACATCTTAAGACGGGCCTTAAAAGACTCAACAGACGGGGCCTCCCTAACAACTATAGGAAGAATTTACAGGACGGAGGGCAACACTAAATGCTCTGTCACCTGCAGTTCTTAACCTCGCCCTGGGAATCACAAGGAGACCCTAGAAGAGGAACGTAGGGAATGGACTGAGACAGCAGGTGTAAGAAGGTCATTCCAGGTAGCCAGAAATAGGCTGTGTAGGGTCTTAAAGGTGAGCAACCCACCCTAAAGAGGACCCTCCACCTAACCGGCAGCCAGCGCAGATGACGTAGCACCGGGGTTATATGACAGTATTTAGATTGTCCTGTCAACAACCTCACTGCCACATTCTGTACCAACTGCAGTCGGCGGAGGGTACCCCCAGAGACCCCGAGATAGAGTGCATTACAGTAGTCAAGCCTGGACATCACAAAGACATGTACCAAAGTGGGGAGGTCCAGAGGCAGAACTAAGGGCTTGATCCTGGCGATATTTCTCAAATGATAAAAACTAGTATGTACAATGGAAGACACCTGAAATTCAAGTGTCAAACCTCTGTCAAGAATAACACCCAGATCACGCACCCTAGAGGAGGCCTTCAATGGTACAGAGCCAAGACAGAGTCCTGTCTCTGCACCAGAGGCCAACCTATCACGTCCTCTGTTCGACTCCACCACCAGTACCTCCGTCTTACTGGGGTTGAGTCGAACCAACTGGAGGCCATCCAGTCATTGATTTCGCAAGGCAGCTGTTAAGCACTTCTACTGCACAAGATGTTCCAGAGGTAAAGGAAAGGTACAGCTGGGTATCATCAGCATAGCAATGAAAACCCAAGCTGTACTTTCCTAATGAGCTCTCCAGGGTAGCATGTACATGGCAAATAACATCGGTGACAAGACCGAACCCTGGGAACTCCGCACAACAGGTGGTCAGGGGAGGAGGAGAAATTCCCCATCACTACCCTCTGCCTCCTGTTGGATAAAAAAGGCTCAAACCAGCAGATGACAGAGATGGTAAGTCCACAGAATTCCCTCAGGCGGTCAAGTAACACTCGATGATTCACCGTGTCAAATGCTGAGGAGAGATCGAGGAGAACAAGAATTGACCCCTCCCTCTCAATCTCTATCCCTAAGGAGGTCATTATGCACCTGAACTAGTGCAGTTTCCGTGCTATGCCTTGCACGAAACCCCGACTGGAATAGTTCATAAAGATTATGGGTCATGAGATGCTCCTCAAGCTGAAGCGCCACCACCTTCTCAACAATCTTACCTAAAAATGGAAGATTGGCGATAGGACGGTAATTCGCCTTGATGTCAGGGTCCAACGATGGTTTTTTCAGAAGGGGCCTCACCAATGCCTCCTTCAAGACATCAGGGAAGACCCCCTCCAACAAGGAACACTGGACAATCAAGGCAAACACCAGGCCAACAGAGTCAACACATCTAATTAAGAAACGAGTTGGCACCGGGTCCAGTTCACAAAAGGTGTGCCGAAGCCTAGAAGCAATCTCAATGACCTCAGCCACCTCCACCAGTCTAAACTCACCCCAAGCAGGCAGAGTGCTCTTCAGAAACCCATGGTGACCACTGTCGACCAGATTCTGGTCCACTGGCGGAACCCCCTGCCTGATGGCAGACACCCTGTCCGAGAAGAACCCAGCAAATCCATCACACAGTGCATTCAGAAAAGCTACCTTTGGCTGTAGACAGGCAGGATGAAGAAGCCCGTCCACAGTCCGAAAGAGCACAGTTGGTCGGTTCCTCCCGGCAACAATCTCCCTAGACAAAAATTCAGCCTTCTTACAGTTGATTGCCCCCTGGTATGCACCATAGTGCACACGCAGGGCCAGTTTGTCCACCTCCAGGCCAGACTTCCACCAGCAGCACTCTAATCTCTGACCCAGAGTCTTCATCTCCTTGAGCTCCCCATCAAACCAAGAGGACCTCAAGTGAGAAGACCTGGGTCGTACACGGACTGGTGAGAGGGAGTCAAGTGCACCAGAAAGCACCATAATATAGGCGTCCACTACTGCACACAATCCCCACATGCATTGTCCACTTCTAGATAGGGTCAGCCACCACCAAAACCCTCGGGCAAGCCCCTCAAAGGCGGTAGCTGACCATCTCTGCAGGGGAAAACTACCTGGGGGCCCAACCGGAACTTCACCGTGCAATGATCGGACCAAATGACCCTATCAACACTGAGACCATTTATCTCAAGCCCCAGCGAGAACACCAAATCCAGCATGTGGCCACCCTGATGAGTCGCGGAAGATACTCCCTGCACGAAGCCCAGAGAGGACATCATCTGGAGGAAATTATAACCCAGCCAAGATGATTCATCCTCAGCCCAAACATTGAAGTCCCTCAGTACTAAACATCTGGGGGCCTCCAATGTTTCACCGACGATGAAATCGGCCACTTCATGAAGGAATTCTCCCAATGCTCCAGCAGGGCAATAAATCAGGAGGACCAAGCAACCTGCGCCTGGTCCCCCACGAATGGCCACACACTCAAAAGAACATGGTGTTCTCACCGGGTGCACGGTGAAGCCCAGCTCAGATCTAAAACAATGGCTACCCCACCCTGCATTCCACTCTGGGGCAGTGCACTACAGTATATCCGGAGGGGATGGCAGCCTCTAAAACTGGGCCAGCATCATCACCAATCCAGGTCTCCATAATGCAAGCCAGATCGACCAGAGAAACCAAGTCCGCTATAATTGCAGTCTTGTTTCTGACCGATCTGGCATTGTAAAGCACCGCCCTAAGGGGATTAGTGGACAATGCACCCCTACTGGCTACCTGCCCTCTCGATCTAATGGGAACCCTGGTGACAGGAACTAAACATGTCGGACCTCTTCCCAAGTCTGGTCTAATCCCAGGGCACCTTCTACACCTCACCACCTTGATCCTACCACCCATAGTACATGGGGCACCCAGCCCCATTCGAGTCCTATGATTCCTCCCAATTCCAACCTCCCTACAGCACCTAGCTGTAGTATCTGTTACAGGAGGACTGAAAAAGGGCCGAAGATCAAAGAGCTGAGATGCCCCATACACTATCCTGGCTCGACCCAAGTTTACGTGCATTCCCAGACACATCCTCCCCAATTACGTAATCTCAATCAAAAACAAAGCACACACACTCACTCACACACACTCTCAAAACTCACATACACACAAATAAAACACCAAAAACCCCCCAAAACACTCCCCTAAAACCAAACACTAAATAAAATTTACAGAAAAAAATTTAAAAAACTACAAATCAAATAAAAATGCCAATACACAGAATGGCACAGTCACTTTCTACTCAAAATTTACAGAATCTTTCAACAGTCAAATTCCCAAGAAAAGTCCACAATATAATATAATCCTCAAGAAGCCCCTGCACTGCTCTCACCAGCCGCTGGTACCTCTAAAAGGATCCCAAAGATTTTCTTAGGCCCACAATCAATAAGTCCATAGGGGCCCAAGTCCCGAAAAAGCAGTCCGAGATGAATATCCGAAAGGCACTCACTACCAATAGAGGATCTTTCAATCAGTCATTAAAACCACAGAGGTCTCTCACAACCTCTGAGGTAAAAATTTAATTCATATGCAGCACTTGCTATCGGAGAGTCAGGGCAGGAAGAAAAAACCCTCCACTACTCACCCACAAGAGAAATACCCCGCGCTATGGAGTCCAGAACCTGACCCCAGCTGGAGCCTCGCTAACAAGAAGGCTCCCCTGAGAGACCTATAGGCTGCTGATAGCACATCCACTCTTCATTAAATGTGCATCGGCACCCCCTGAAGCGGCCCCAGTGCACACACAGGCACCCCTTAAAGGACGAGTATGAAGCTGAATACTAAGTGCCCAAATCGTCCTCACTTCAGTGAAGCATAACAAATCCATTAATTATAAATAAACTTGCCAACATAACATGCCAGCAGTTCCTTGAAGCAGTTCACAGACGCAACTGTCCACCAGTCACAAAATACTTATCTCCCAGTGTGACTCCTCAGAGCTTATCCTCCTCCGATGAAATAACTTCCTAATTCACTTTCTGAGCTCACTTTCTGGGCTATACAAATATTCAGCTCAAAACCAGTAGTCTCTTCTTTGGTCCCACCAGTCCAAAAAACAGTAGCAGCACCCCGAACATGGTGCACAGTCCAAAGCAGCACAAAGTCCTGCCCGACACAACAATTGCCTGAGCAGAAATGCAGATCCAATCCCGCCTGCCCTCCAGAACCAAACAATTGGCACTGCTCCTTTCCAGTCTCCCGATCCTGCCGACAGGACCACAGCGACCCCCAAACTGAAAATGCAGGCAGAATAAAGCAGGATTCAATAAAGTTCCAGGAATAGCCCCAGTCCCAGTACAGGACCGATGTCCTGAACCAAAATCTAACAAACAGACGGATGCAGCTGCCGAAACGGACCACAGATAAATGCGGACTGCAAACAGACAAAGAGGACTGGAAACGAACAAAACAAAACTCGAACTGACTGCCGAAAAGAAAAGCAGCAAAACAAAATGCAGGTTCAGTGAACTTAGCAGAGAACTTAACAGCGAACTTGGCAAAAATAAACACAAAATAGAAACCAAAATGAAACGCAAAAGCAACTATACAGACAGTCAGCCCTGGGTGGCAGGTGAGCTGGATAAGGGTCATGCAGTGGATGTTCTTTACTTGGACTTTAGCAAGGCCTTTGATTCAGTGCCTCATGGGTGGCTTGGGGGAAGCTAACTGGTGTAGGGGTAGGGGCAAAAATGACAAACTAGATTAAAAGCTGGTTGAGTGGGAGGCTGCAACAGGTGGTAGTAGGAGGGGAGCTCTCAACTCCAAGGCTAGTGAAGAGCAGGGTGCCACAGTGCTCTGTGCTGGGACCAGTATTATTTGGGCTCTTCATATCAGACATTGCCCATGGGGTGGTGAGCAACATAAGTCTGTTTGCAGGCGACACCAAAATGGGAGCAGTGGTGGATGGAGGGGAGGGATGGAAGCAGCTGCAGGGGTACCTAAGCAAGCTAGAGGAGGTCAGAAAGGTGGCAGCTGAGGTTCAATGCAAAGAAGTGTAAGGTTATGCACTTTGGTATGAAGAACCCAAAGGGAGAATACTGGCGGGGGGCGGGGACTAAGCTGAGGATCACTGAGGAGGAGGAGGAGGACCTAGGGGTAATGGTAACAGGGAACATGAACAACAATGCCCAGTGCAGGAGAGTGGCTGCAAAAGCAAACAAAATGCTGGGGTGCATAGCGAGGAGGTTTTCAGCCAGGTGAAGAGAGGTGATCTTGCCCCTCTACAGGTCGCTGGTAAGGCTGCACTTGAAGTATTGTGTGCAGTTTTAGAGGCCATACCTGAAACATGGTATCAGGCTACTGGAGGGTGTGCAGAGGAGGGCAGCGAATATGATATTTGGAATGGAGGGGAGACACTATGAGAGCAGGCTGGGAGACCTGAATATGTACACCCTGGAGGATAGAAAGGATAGGGAGGACATGATAGAGACATTCAAGTATCTGAGGGGAATCAATAAGGATGAGGCCGACAGGGTCTTTAAGCTTAAGAGGGGGAGGGACACCAGGGGGCATGGGCTAACAATAGAGGGGGGGAAGATTTAGGAGGGAAATAAGGAGACACTCTTTCACGGAGAGGGTGGTAGCAAAATGGAATGCACTACCAAAATGGGTGACATCATGTAAATCTGTGAATAGCTTTAAAAGGACATGGGACAGGGAACAGGGTAGAGCGAAGGTGGGGGAGGTGGGGGTGGCAGTGGGATGACAAAGGAGAGGGAGTGGGGCAGTTGCAAACTAGGATGCTAGCTGCACTCTTGAGCAGACTTAGGTAGACCAGGTGGTCTGTTTCTGCTGGCACATTCATATGTTTGTATCAATCTACACCACTAGAGCCATTTTAATGTGCCTGGAACAAATCCAAATGGATCTCCGGAAAATCAGCAAACATGGGCCCTCACTGGATTATGCCATCCAAGGTAGCAAATATGTGGCTGATGCAACAGTAGACTCGTTTAAAATATCAGCAAGGAGTACCACAACAATAAACAGAGCCAAACACCATCTCTGGTTAAAAATGTGGCATGCTGTCCAAGATTAAAAGAAAATACTAACAAAATTACAGTTTAAAGGAGTGGCTGTATTCAGTCAAGGACTGGAAAATATGTAAACAATTAAAAGAAGAAGGAACAGCCCTAATTATGGACAGGACTGGCAGAATCCCTTTCTAGCACTCCTTTAAAGGTGTTTTTGCAGTAATTCACAGCATAACTGGAAAAACAGCTCCTACCAGGGCAATTGAAACAGAAATGCTGGTTTCAAGAACAAATTCTTTAACAAAAGATCAGACAACAGCATAGGCAGATCAGATCGTTCCAGACAGAGAGGGGGCTTCAGATCACAAGCTGGAAACTGAAACTACCAGGCCAGAAGTGAGGCTAGTCCAGGAAGTAGCACAGGCAGTAGGGGGCAGGCTTCAACACTCATGCAACTTCTGGGAATTATTGCATCATGTATAGAACTCCACACATGGACCAGAAGGCACATGAGCCCACTACAACTGTTTGACCACAAGAATTGGAGTCATAACAACCTGAACTATGGCATGCTGCTACTACTTTCACCTAGAGGCAAGCATAACATTACATGGAGGATGAATCCACAGAATCTGCAACAGGGCTACCTCTGCAATGTCAGGCAGCAGTGATAAGTGAAACAGATGGATATATGCTAGGCTGCGAAGTAGTGCTTGACAGCAAAATGGCACAAGGCAAATGATCAGAAGCAGAATCACATTTGCCCATAAATGTTCTGGAAATGAGATTGGTTCTGCTCGCGTAAAACAATTTCACAGACATGTGACAAGGAAGCACATCAGGGTAAGAATAGACAACTGGATTACCATGGTATACATAAAAAAAACAAAGTGGCACAAAGAGCCCTCAAATGCTCAAGAAAGTGACATTTCTCATCTCTTGGGCAGAGGTGAACCCAAAAAGTCTATTGGCAGTAAATCTGGCAGGAGAGCTCAATCATCAAGCGGACTGGCTGAACTGTCAGACCCTAAACCCACGGGAATGGCAACTTAGTTGCAGAGTGTTCCAAACAATTGCATCCAGGTGGAACCATTCAACACTGACTTTATAACAACAAGGCTCAACAAACAAGTTCCAATGTTCTAGTCTAGATACAAGGAATACAATGCAGTAGGAGTCGATGTACTGTTATTCTGTTTTTTTAAGAAAAGATACATCTTCCCCCCATACAGGTAATCCCTCACATGCTCAGCTAGATTCCAGTTACATGCTCACAGATTATATTGATCGCATCAGACTGGTACAGTTGAACCTGGTATTCAACCCTGATGGCAATGTTGCTGGACCATTCTGTACATCTGAAGGTTATGGTGGACTTGCCAATCCAAGGTCCAATCAACCATCCACAACAGGGCTCCATCACATTACTGACCTGGCTACAAGAGGCAAATACTGTTAGATGTTGATCATTCAGCACAGGTGGTGGACACCATCCTCCAGTTGTGATGGGACTCAACCAACCATGCATACAACAGACAGTGGTCCATTTCTGCTACATGGTATGGAAATCAGGCAAGTGATCCCATTTCCTGCAACATCCCTCAGGTACCAGAGTTCCTCCAAGGTGGACTACAAAAGGGTTTATTACCAGCCACCCTCAGAGCACAAACTGCAGCTGTAGGCACAGTTAGAGGTGCCATCGAGCGGACCTTTCCCAGCACACACCAATTGGTCACAAGGTTCCTGAGTGCCCCTGAGAGTATTTGGCCTTGAAAAAAACACAGGTGGTTCAGCCTTGAAAACCGAATATCATACTAGATGTGATGATCACACCACCTTTTGAACCATTGGACACTGTAACATTTTATTTTCTGACTTTGAAAACAATATTTTTGATGGTAATTTTCTTGGCTCGAAGGACATGTGAACTCCAAGCTCTGTCATGTAAAGCTCCTTTTCTCAGGTTTCACAATAACAAGGTGGTCCTAAAACCTGTCCCATCCTTCACATCTAAGGTAGCTGTACCCTTCCATGTCTCAAGATATCTCTCTGCCTTCATTTGACCCAGGATCACAGGACACTCAAAGAGAGAGCCTGAAGTTACTGAATGTCACATGAACAGTTAGAGTGCACCTTCTCAAGAATGACTTGTACTGCAGATTTGATAGGCTATTTCTCCTGACTCAGGGACCAAAGAATGGTACACTGGCTTCCTGAACCAGCACAGCCCACTAGTTAAATGCAGCTATCAAAGAGGCATATGCAGCCAAAGCCTTGCCAGTGCCCCATACCCTTAAGGACCGTTACTCAAGAGCAGTAGGCACTTCCTGGGTGGAGCACAATTGTGTCTCCATTTTGGATATCTGCTTGGCTGCCACCTGGGCATCTGTTCATACCTTTACCAGGCACTATGGTATCAACCCTCTCAATGCTAATATAGCCACCTTTGGTTGAAGTGTTCTTTGGTCAGCCTTAGATCTGCTCTCTTCTCTTCCCACCTGGGATGATAATGAGGTCAGTGCTTCTTAAGTCATCCACTGGTTATGACCTCAGAGTGCTGTAAACAGTGCAATTCTTAACTGAGTTTACTCACCTAGTAAAAGTGATTAAATAGCACCTGTTTCAGCACTCCAACTCCCACCCAACAAGACTGAGAGTGACACCAACACCGACTTTTTCACTGGTGATGATTGTTGAGGTACGACTGAGTTTTGATTTTATTAAGTGTGTAATGGAGTTTTGGTTTTAAGTGTGTAACACAGTAGATCATGTCGGGTACTGTATGCTCTCATTAAATATTGTTACCAGACTGTTGTCCAGCAGTGGTGTGGAACTTTTTTCTGTAGTATGTTTACCCATAATAAATTTTTGCTACATTCTATGAGCCACCTGACACTTTACATGCCAAATAATATTTTTCTTATTGGATCATCACACTGTTTTCCAGATTGTCCTGGGAAGCTTTGGAAGTTTCAAACTGAGATGCAGCACATAGGAAGGGTTGGAGACAGAATCAAATTCCAACTACTTTTTTCAAGTTTGTACATTGGCCTACCAGATGAAATCTACACTACCCACTGGTTATGACCTCTGAGTGCTGTAAAAGAAGCTCCTATATTCACCTTTACCAGGTCAATAAACTTGCATTTTACCCAATGTGTGATTTTCGTTAATATATTAAGCCTTGTGTGTGAGTGGAAACTGAGCCCTTCTAAAACTGCTGCAGTAGTTTAGATAAGAGTGCCTTTTCTGTCTGGACATTCTTTGCTAATAGAGTGGGGCATCCTGGTATACTGAGGGTGAATGGCTTTCTCCATTTTTCCTTTTTTTTAAAACAACAAATTTGGGCACTTAAGGAGCTAAAAATGTTAAGCAGCAGTCATAGACTACTAGATTAAGTGAAGAATAAGGGGAAATGTTTCCAAAAGTTAATTCTGGTGACATTCAGTATAGCAAGCAAACCAGAAGTAGGCACTGCACTACTTCTGGTCCCTTACTATATCTGCCAGTGCCTGTGCGAGTGGCAGTGAGGACTGGAGGAGGCTATGGCAAACTGGGCAGCTGGTCCTCCATCTATAATTTTTGCTATTGTGAGTATCAATTTGGTTTACAGCATTGTATTTTCTTGATATCCTTCTCATTAGATTCTAGCATAACAAGATTTGCTACAGGCTAACATGAGCTGTGGGACTAGTTTTTGTTATACATACATTGTGTGTGTGAGCAAGCATCCTACAATGGCCCAATAAAGTTTATTCTAAATGGTTAAGTTTTCACAAGCACAAAAAAAAAAAAAAGAAAACTTTTTTTTATCTTGAAGCTGTGGTCATACCATACCGTAAGATCAGTCACTAGATACAAACATGTAGTGCAACTATTATAAATTAGCTTTGCATGAAAGAGAAAACATGGCAAAATGCCGAAAGTGTACTGTAACATGCATGAAATTAAGCCAAAAACTTGTGTCCCTCATTTCCCCTCTACATGTATCAAATGTGTTGTACATCTTTAAGCATTAAAATTAATCAATATCCTAAAGGTCAAACTGTAAAGAACTCTGGAGCTAGAACAATCAGAATGTTGCTAAGACACAGAAAAGACAAGCAACAAATACACATGGAGAATTACATGAAGGATAATTAAGCTTATCCTAATAGGAAACAAAGAACAAGGGAGGAAGACAGTGCTGAGAATTATGTTCCAAATGAAGAAACCAGACCCACATAAAGGAGCAGGGATGAGAAACTGGAAGGAATAGATATATAGACAGAACGATGTCTGGTTAAAAGCAGGAACAGTAATAAAAGAGGACAACGTGCAGAAATATTTTCATCTAGTGAAATTACAACTCAGAATAGATTTGAACTGTTAAGTACAGAAAACACAAGTGCAGAGATAATAGCAACCCCAAGCAATGTGACCAGTTATACCACCTCAAATAACTCCAGTAATACCAGTAATGTAGTCCAACATAAAGTCACTATCAGAGATTTAATAATCATATACACTGATTCGGTAAAACGCAAGAAAGACAAACTCAGTACTATGGTTACATACTTTTCCAGGGCTAAACCTGAGGATATTCATGATAGATTGGAAGACATTATTGAGGATATAGCACTTGACCCTATCATTGCAGTTCATATGCAGTAGGAACAAATGATATTGGCAAAAAAACGAGAACCAAATCCGCACAGATTTTGAATTGTTAGGAACCAAATTAAAATCCCTTGGTAAAGACATTATTAGATCTGTAATTATCTCTGTACTCAGGGCAACCCAGCATAAGAGATTTCTAATAGGCAAAGTAAACAGATGATTAAGGGAGTGGTGTGAGCATGAAACATTTTATTTCTTTCACAATTGGGGGAGTTTCATTGTAAATAACAGCCTATTTGCCAAAGATGGACTCCAACTGGATTGAAGAAACATAGAAACATAGAAGTTGTCAGCAGATAAAGACCCCCTTTGGCCCATCCAGTCTGCCCAATTTCCCTGCCTACTGTGCCACGTCACTTTCTACATGATGTGAGGTCATCCCCACCCCTTGTGTTACTTCCAATGTCCCCTTGTATTTGTCTCATGCATGCTTGAATCCTGCGATCATTTTGGCACCCACCACTTCCAGTGGGAGGCTGTTCCAGGCCTACACCACCCTCTCTGTGAAGAAATGTTTCCTAACATCACAGAGCTTTAGCAGGAGCCCTACATAATGTAAAAGCTGCAAGCAATTTAAACTGAATAATGGGGGGTGACTCTAAAATATACAGTGATCTAAAAATTATTCTAATAAATGCGAGTAGCCTAAATGGAAAAAAGGACGAGTTACAGTATCTTTTGCAGTCTGAACAGATCCAATTATGTGGAGTGACAGAGACTTGGTAGGAACAAGATAACTGGAGTATTGATATACTGGGATATAAAGTATACTACATAAATAGACAAAGTCAGCGTGGTGGAGGTGTGGCGCTGCATGTCACAGAAAAATTGGAATCAAATTAGGTTAAAAATGAAAATTTAAACTATGATATGCAGTAGTGGAACAAGTCTGGGTAACAGTTTATCCTAAACACAGTAAGAAACTAGTTATGTGCATGGGTTACAGTGCACCAGGCTTAATTGCAGAAGAAAATTGTGCATTTTTTGGGATACTTGAAAAATATTGAGTCTGATACAATTGCACTAATAATGGGTGACCTAAATCTCTGTGATATTAATTGGGCACAGAATTCAGCTACTGTACTTTCTGTAGTGGGAAATGATTGGTGGACTTTACAACAATAAACAACACATAGCAATTAGTTAAAGAAGCTACAAGAGGTCAGAATATAGTGGATATAGCATTGAGTAACATCGACATTGGTACTGTAGAATGTGAAGTTAGGGAACCATTGTGCACAAGTGACTACAGCATAGTCCAGCTAATAACTCATTCTGATTGGGAACTGCTTAAGGGTGACACTAAGGTGAGATGTTAAGGAAGGGCAGATTATGTTAACATGCGTACATACCTAGACGGTTGGAACCAGAGGGAAGAATTTAAAGACCAGACTCTGGAAGGAAAATGGTAGAAGTTAACAGACAAATTAGAGTCATGTGCCAACAAGTATATCCCTGTTTAGCCCAAGTACAATAAAAAAGGAAAAATACCCATATGATTTAATGATAAAATACAAAAATTAATCAGCCAACGAAGAAAAGCCTACTATAGATACAAGAAAAATCTGTCTCTAAAGAAGGAAGAGGAATACAAAACAAAATGTAAAACATGTAAGATAGCTATTAGGAAGGCAAAACATGAATACGAATTAAGGTTGGCTACCACTTCAAAAAACAACAAAAAAGCATTTTTTGGCTATATCAATAGCAGAAGGAAAGGAAATAATGTAGTTGAGTCCTAGTACTGTAGTAGAAAATTGAATAATAAAAGAGGAAGAAGAAAAGGCAACAATACTCAATAATTACTTTGCAAGTATTTACATACCTTGGAGTGAATCTACATCTGATAACTGGGAAAGATTGTTTGAGACACTGCGTAATAATAAATACACAATTATTGAGAAGGAAGTGACTAGGAGATTAGATAATCTGGATACACATAAGTCACCTGGTCCAGATAACCTACAGCCAGCCTTGTTAAAGAATCTTTTGAATGTCTTGGCAGGACCACTAACCAACATTATTAATTGCTCACTTGTAGAGAGTATAGCTATTCAAGCATGGAAGGAGGCTACTGTAACCCCAATACACAAAAAAGGACCAAAAAGCGAGTATAAAAATGTTTGGCCTATTAACTTAACATCTACATACAGTGGAGAAATTCAAAAGAGCATGGGATACCTACATGGGGCTAGGCAGGGGTGGAGAGAGAGGGTGGGGGAGGGGTAAAAGGGAGAGGGAGGTGGGATATCATTTTTGGGCAGACTTGATGGGCTGAATGGTCCTTTTCTACTGGCAGGTTTCTATGATACTATGATTCTGTGATCTATTATTAGTAAGATAATAGAAGGCATAGCAAAAGATCTAATATGCGAACACATAACAAGAGTGGAAAACAGATATTAGTCAACACGGATTATGGAGTGGCTAGTCATGTCAATCAAACTTACTGCACTTTTTTAATCCAGTGAGTACCATGCTGGACATGAGATTATCGGTTGATGTCCTGTATCTAGACTTTTAGAAGACTTTTGATAATGCTACCACACATAGAGGGCTGATAGAAAGGTTGATAGATATAGGGCTAGATATAAACATTGTAAAGTGGATTAAATCCTGGTTAGATGAGAGAAAACAATATGTCTAGCAGGCCATTATTCACCTTGGATGGATGTTACAAGTGGAGTCCCACAAGGATCAGTTTTGGGCCCAATCCTGTTTAATATATACATAACACCTTTACAAACATCATCTTGTTGGATTGCTAAATTTGCAGATGCCATCAAAATAGGTAGTATAGTGAATGACAACCAGTCTATACACAAATTTCAGTCAGAAATAAAACAAGTGGGAGAATGGGTGAGCCAGAACCAACTGACTCACAATTTAGAAAAGTGTAAAATTATGCACCTGGGCAGTAATAGTTCTAGGGCCACTTATTATCTCTATCGGAAAATGATTCCTGAGTCAGAAATAGAAAGAGACTTGGGAGTGATGGTATCAAACAACATATCATTCACTGAACAATGTAAGGCTGCAGTCAGTAGGGCCAATAAAATGCTGGGATGTTTTCAGTCAAACATCAAAAGCAGAAATAGGAGAGTCATGCTACCACTGTATGCAACTCTTGTGCGATCACACTTGGAGTATTGTGTCCAGTTTTGGGCACCATACAAGGTTGGGGACATCAAATAGATTGAATGGGTACAGAGAAGGGCAACAAACGTAATTAACCACCCAAGAAATGCTCCATATAGTGACAGAATTAGACACCTTGGTTTGTACAGTTTGGAATACTGGAGACATAGAGGAGCTATGTGCTTGATACATAAAGCACAAAAAATGTAGACCTTAGGGAAACAATTGGCCTTGTTAGAAACATAGAAAGAGGCAGCAGATTTCACCAAAACCAGCTACAAGGGGAATATTACAGGACAAATTTAAGAGGGCAGTGGTTTAGTCAGAGCAGTCACTGCATGGAACAGGCTTCCGAGTAGTGTGGTGTCTAACTCTACAATTGACAGCTTTAAGGCATCTTTAGATGAATACATGGGAAACAAAAAATATGCCTATACAGGGTAATGATAATTGGTCAAATCCAAATGGCCCTTAACTTCTGACTTATACATTTCTGTGATTCTGTGTGATTCTGTGATCCCTTCTGAGCCCCCCCAGCTTCATAGTGTGAACCCTTGTCCTCAAGTATGTCTTTCTGCAGAAAATGCTACCTTCCTGTACCTTACTAATACCTGTCATGTAGTTGAATGTTTGTATCATATCCCCCCTTTCCCTTCTTTCCTCCAGTGAGTACATATTCATTTCTCAGTCTCTTCTCATAGGGCTTTTGATGCATTCCCCACACCATCCTGGTTGCCTGCCTCTGTATGGCATCCACCCTATCTATGTCCTTCTGGAGGTGGGGCCTCCAGTACTGGACACAGTACTCGAGGTGTGGTCTTACCAGTGACCTGTACAGGGGTAATATTACCTCTTTCTTTCTACTGATGATACCCCTCCCTATTGGTGTCCCATGATATAGGCGACTCAATAAGAGTGACTCAATTTGAGCACCTGCAATAAGGGCAACAGTGCAAAAACAGCACATGTCAGGACCACAACCCTCTCCAGGCATTGTGCCATCTCTGAGTTAGTTATTAAAAGTTAAGGGGGTGCCACCCACATATCCTACTCTGTCGGAGGTGGGATCATGGTTCTGATGTTCACAAAAGTTGGTGTACGCTGTGGTTGTGTTTGGCATTTTGTTTTCACTGATATGCTTCTTGACCTCATTTTTTTGCCCATATCACATATAACCCTCCCCATGAGCCCCAGCATTCTACTAGCCTTTCCCACTGCCTTTTCACTATGCTTGGCTACCTTCAGGTCATCAGAAATGATTACCCTCCAGGTCCCTCTCCTGTTTGGTTGTTGCCAGCACCTCCCCTGTCAATTGGTATGTAGGCCCTGGGTTTCTGTGTTTCAAGTGCATGATTTTGCACTTTTTAGCATTGAAACCCAGCTGCCAAACACTTGACCATTCTTCTAACTTCTGCAAATAATTCCTCATTTTCTTCACCTCCTTGGTGTGTCCGCCCTGTTGCAGATTTTTTGTCAACCATGAACAGGAAAACCTTCCCTTCAAGCCCTTCTGCAATGTCACTAATAAAGACATTGAAGAGGACCAGGCCTAGTACTGATCCCTGAGGCACCCCACTGGTCACCCTGCCTTCTTCCAAGTGGACTCCATTTACCACCCCCCTCGGACTCCTGTTGCTCAACCAACCTCTTACCCAGTTTTCTACTTTCTGTCCCACTCCTAGACAGGCCAGCTTGTTCAACAGTCTTCCATGTGGAACGGTGTCAAAGCTTTCCTGATATCCAGGTACACCACATTCACCGCTCCAAGCTGATCCACTTCCCTGGTCACCCAGCTGAAGAACTCAACCAGGTTTGTCTGGCAAGTCCTCCCCCCCTGTGAAATTATGTTGCTTTTGATCCTGCAACCCACTAGTTTCAAGGTATTCCACTCTCCTTTCCTTCAATAGTGATTCCATAAACTTGCCCACTACTGAAGTCAGACTGACAGGTCTGTAATTTCCTGCCTCCTCCCTATTCCCACTTTTGTGAAATGGACCACATCTGCCCTTCTCCAGTCCTTCAGAACCAGTCCTGTCTCCAGGGACAAGTTGAATAATGCAGTCAGGTGTGCAGCCAGCACCTCCCTGAGCTCCTTCAGAATCCTAGGGTCAACCCCATCTGATTCAACCATGGCATTCTGAGCTTTGAATTTTACTTGTACCCTGAGGACTTCCTCCTGTGTAAAAGAACTAGTGTCCACCTCCCTACCAATTCTGGCCCTGTTCTTTATCTTTGCCCGTCACCTACAGCACCCCTTTCTATTGTAAATACTGAACAAAAGTATCTGTTCAATATGTCCGCCTTCCCTTGATCCCTTCCTCACACATGCCCCGTTTGCCTTTTATCTTTATGTTTTCCTCTTCTCACTATTATCCTCCTTTTTTTTTTTACTGACTGAGCAGTATTCTCCTCTGTTTGTGCCTTTCTCTCCTCACTGCCTTCCCTACTTCCCTTTGTTTCTCCTGGTAATTTATCCTCTCCTCTCCTCCTCTTTCTGTGTCTTTTTTACTGTCCAAATACTAGTTTCTTCACCCCTACTGTTTCCGCTAATTCTCTACAGAACCATAGTGGTCTCCTTTTCCTTTTGTCCTTGCAGACCTGCCTGACACAGAGATTCGTACCTCTTTCAATGCCATTTTTATATTTTTGCCCACTGGTCCTCGACTCCTCTTAGCATCCCTATCCCTGCCAGGGCATCCCTGAGGCATTCACTTGTTGTCTTGAAATCAGCCCTCCTGAAGTCCATGACCCTCATCCTTGTGTGGCTCAGTGCAAACCCAGTTTTATACCGAACCACACCATCCGATGATTACTGGTCCCCAGGTGGTCCTCCACTGTGATGTCAGCAACATTGTCCCCATTCATCAGCACTAGGTCCAGTATTGCTCCCCCAGGAATGGGTTCCATTACCAGTTGCCTGAGGAATGCCCCCCTGCTAGGAGTCCAGGATGTCCCTGCTCCTGGAAGTTGCCACTGCCAGAAGCCTCCTATCCACATAAGTTAGGTTGAAGTCTCCCATCAGCAACAACTCTTCCTTATGAGCCAACCTTTGGATTGCCTCCAGCATTTCCCCATCCACTTCTTCCATCTGTGCTGGAGGTCTGTATACAACTCCTATATGGATAACAGCCCATTCCTTTTCTCCAGATTGACCCACAGTATCTCCACTCCCCCCTGTTCCCCTTATATTTCTGTAGTCTGTATGTTGTCCGTTACATAAATGGCTACTCCTCCTCCTCCACCCTTTCTTCTGACCCTGTCCTTTCTGAACAGAGCAAATCCTGCTCCTGTCATATCCCAATCCTGGTTTTCACTGCATTAGGTCTCAGTGATGGTGGCTATATCCAGGTCCTGTCCTGCCATGGTGGCTTTTTGGTCTGCAATCTTGCTGCCAAGACTTCGAGCATTCGCACACATGGCCCTCCAAATCTCTTGCCCTCCATTTCCACCATCCCCTTTTCTAATCCCTACCCCCATTAACAGGGGAGTGTCAGCTAGTTTCCTGCTCCCCTTGTTGACCTTCTTGCCTTTCCTAGTCTCATACTCACCCTTAATCAGTTTAAATGTAGGGCCCCATTCATGTAATATACCAGTTTTCATCTAAGCTCTCTTGACCCCTCCTCGCTGAGGTCCTTTGCATATAGCCCTTCATCGTTCCACTTGGCCCCCCACAGTAATGCAAACGAACCCCTCCAAAGTGCACCATTCCCTTAGCCATGTGTTGAACTCCTCTATTCTCCTTTTTCTGCTTGTACTGGCACTGGGGACCAGGATTACCTTAAAGAATGTCATTGAACTCACTGACTCCCTGAAGCACCTCGTTAACTCTTTAAACCTTTGTTACACCACTCCTACCTCATTTTCTGCCAAATCATTTGTCTTTAGGTGAATGATCAAGTGAGGTATACCCCCCACCTTCCTTATCGTTTCCTTGATCCTAGGCCCTGCCCACTCTGCTTCCCTTCTTGGCACACATTCAACGTTCCTTCTTCTGTTTGGATCCTATTTCCTTACCCAGTATATACCCTTGATAATGGACCCCCCAGTAACCAACACCTTTTCTTCCCCCTCAGGCTTTCCCTTTGTCCACCTGTCCACACTGGTAGGCCAGCTTCCACCACTTCACTCATTCCCTGTTCAGCCTATTAGTCCTCCCTTCCTTACCCCCACTGCTCTCTCCTATTTCCTCCCTGCCCCCTTCTTCCTTATCCTCCCTGGTGTCCCCTGCTATCCACTGCAGTCCCCCACTTTCCTTGTTCTCCCACTGTTTCACCCTCCCTTCCACTCTTAACTCCTCCTTGACTGTGTATACCTTCCCCCCCCCAGTCTAATCTTCCCTCTTGCCCCCATATTGCTGACCATTTCCTCTATGGTTTTTCAAGCCCCAGTCCCACTGCATGTCCCCTGGTCCTCCAGACCTACCAGTACCATAAACCTGTTAGATGCTGGTCCCTCTACTGCTAAACATCTCGTAGCATCTCCTCCCCTCTCCCTTCCTCTGGAGCCTCCTAGTGCAGCTTCCCCCCTTCCATTAATCCTTATCGCCTGCCATTCCCCTGTTCCAGTATCACCTAGTTTATGTATAGACTGTGTCCCTGGATGCCCTGGCAACCCCCTGACCCCCCTTACTTTGCCATCCACCTGGCCTGTAGTTGTCCTAATCTTCTCCTCCCTCCGTTGTTCCTCCCTCCATCCCCCTACTCTCTCTAATTCCCAACATAACCAGTTTAACTCCACCTTTAACTGCCTCAGGAGCTTGTACACGAGGCATTCCTCTGCTGTCCACATTATTTCTAGGAAAACTGCTGCTCTGCATCCACTGCATTGAACTACCCTCCCTCCCCTCCTGCCCCCAGTATCCTCCTGTTTCCCTCCTCCTCCACCCCTCCCCAAATCCTCTCAGCCAATTCCAGCTGCTAGATCCCCACATCCTCCTCCCTTTAAATTTGTATTTATAAATCTGGTGTCACCCTAGACCATATCTTCAGACCTGCCTGATCTATTACAGTCTGAACTATTGTATTCTATCTGGTGTTTAAGTCCCCCCTTTAGAACAGTTACCCTTGTTGCCCTGTGCAGTGTGTCCTGCAGCCTACGGTCCTCCCTGCAGACACTCTGCCAATGCCCCAGACATCAATTAGTCAGGATGCCACACTCCTGCTTCGTAGCACTCACACTTCGGGGTTGCTTACCCAAGAGGTCGCTTGGACCCCTGGGTAATAAATATGGTCCTCAGTCATGCTAATGGTTCAGTAGAGTCATGTGGTCCCAGCATCCGGCTCTCTTGCAATCCCTCACTAACCTTCCCTCTTTCAGTGCTCCACCTCGCCTAGCCACAGAAATAAAATACAAAATCAGCACATTTCTCCTACACAGTCGACACAGTAAGGAAAGCCCCACACAAAGAAAATAGCACCTCCTTCAGACAGTCCTTTCCTCTGTTCTGCTTGGTGGTGGACTACAAATGAGGAAGGACTACCAAAATGGCTGCTCTTTATGGTGCTGAAGTTCTATATTGTTGGGGGGAAAATACAAAACTCTTGCTAGAAATTTAAACTAATAAGACTGGGGACATTAGGGGACAATGCATCCATAAGAATAACTGAACATAATAATATGGGGCTTCTAGATAAGAAAACCACTCATTTAAATACAAAGGAAAGGTAAGTACATCAAAATAACAACATTAAATACTCAGTTCACAAGAAATTCTGGAAAATAATCCTGATACAGTAAATGCCAGCAGTTTAAATAATAAAACAGAAAAAAATACTGCAGTTAATCATTACATCTGAAGACCCCGATATAATAGGAATAACAGAATCCTGGTAGGATGATAGAGTAACATGGAACACAAACATTGAGTTGTTTAGTCTCTATAGGAGAGATTGTGTGTGGAGAAAGGATGTAGGTACAGCACTGCATATCAAAAAACAATATAAGTAAGTCAGCCTGACTTTGGTAGTTGGCAAAGTAATGGAATCACTACTGAAGGAAAGGATTGGAGATTACCTTATTACCAGCAGTCTACAGGATCAGAGACTACATGGATTCATGGGGGGAGGTCCTACTAGACAAACCTGATCGAGTTCTTAGAATGGGTAACAAAAAAAGTGAACCAGGGAGGGGTGCTTGCTGTGGCCTATCTGGATTTCAGCAAGGCTTTCAACACCATTCCAGATAGAAGGCTGGTAACAAATTAAGTAGCCTAGGAGTAGGTCCTAAAATAGTAAAATCAGTTGAGAGTTGGCTTTGTGGAAGGAGCCAACACGTGGTGGTAAACAGGGTACACTCTGAGGAAGGCAAGGTGGCTAGTGGGGTGCTGCAGTGGGTCAGTATTAGGCCCAGTTCTCTTCAATGTCTCTATTAGCAACATTGCAGAAGGACTGAAGGGGAAGGTGTGCCTATTCACGGATGACACAAAAATCTGCAACAGAGAGGGTTAAAAAAATGAGAGAAGATCTAAAGAAGTTGGAAGCATGGTCACACGTTTGGCAGCTAAGATTCAATGAAAACAAGTGCAAAATCATGCACATAGGGCACAAAAACCCAGGGGCAATGTACCAACTTGGGGGGGGGGACAGGGAGCATTAGCAGTGACAAAACAGTAAAGAGACCTGGAGGTTATCATTTCTGATGACCTGAAGGTAGCTAAACAGTGTAACAAGGCAGTGGGAAAGATTAGCAGAATGCTCGGATGTATAGGAAGGGGTATCACCAGCAGAAAGAGGGCAGTAGTAATACCCCTGCATAGATCACTGGTGAGACCCCACCTTGAGTACTGTGTACAGTTCTGGAGGCCCCATCTCCAAAAGGACAGAGATAGCATAGAGGCGGTGCAAAGGAGGGCAATCAAAATGGTGGAGGGCCTGTATCAGAAACCCTATGAAGAAAGGCTTAAGGATTTAAATATGTACTCCCTAGAAGACAGGAGGGAACAGGGGGATATGATAGAGACATTCAAATACCTCAAACAAGGTACAAGAAGGGAGCATTTTCCAAAGAAAAAGATGTTCAAGGACAAGGGGTCAGAAAATGAAGCTGGGGAGGGCGAAGCTCAGAGGAGACATGAGAAGTACTTCTTCACGGAGAGGGTAGTGAACGCTTGGAACAGACTCCCAGCAGAAGTGGTCGGGGCTGGAACTGTCACAGGATTTAAGAATGCATGGGATAGACACAAAGGAACATTAGAAGAAAGAGGGGAGTTTAAGACTGAGTCCAAGTGGGGTCTATGGTGGCCCATAAGAAGGGAATTTAGGGCAGATTAGGTGGGCCAAGAGGTCTGTATCTGCTGACATCTTCTATGTTTTTATGTTTATGTTTCTTAATACAATTGACATATCTGCACAAATTAAATCCATGAGGAGTCATACAGAAACTATATGGATAAAAGCAATTGAAAAGAACAAAGAGGACCAGGTAATTGGCATATGTCACAGGCCTCCAGACTTAGTAGAAGATCTCTCCCTGGCCATAACTGAGGAGATTTTTAATGCCAGTGATCTGGGAGAGTACTTTATTTATTTAGTTTTTGCAACTAGGTCAGCAAACTAGACAATTAGGTGCTTATTTTCAGGCACAACCCAGGAGGATACAAACAGGATAAATTTCACAGAGTTACATAAATACAAAGTATACATCACTTAGGACATAATACAATGAATTACATGCATCAAAACAATGCGAATCAACAAAAGCACAAGATATACAGGAACACACAGATGTAAAAATATTAATATGATACCAGTTACATAAATATAGAGAATGAATTAACTAAATATTTAAATCATTTACGTATAGGTGAAAAGTGAAATATCCAAAATTCATTGGCAGTAAACAAGCAGGTCAGTGATGCATGGATTAGAAACAAGTGCATTTATAAGCATGAAGTAAATGCATATGATAAGCATTTTGAAAGTCCTGAAGCATAGTAGAGAGACGTATATCAGATAGGATGGAGTTCCAGAGCCTGGGAGCAAAACACCTAAAGGCAAAATTACCCAGGTTAGTGTTCATGTTTGGTGTGGGCAAAAGATCAGAATCAGAAGATTGTAGGAGAGCCATTACGTTGAGAGTGATACTGGAAGCTGATTTCAGATGATGCCATAGATAACACCACAAACAGGTAGATCACACAAAAACTGAGGGGGGGGGGAGAGAAAACCAAGTCTATAATATAGAGTACAGAGGTGCTCCTGGCAATTGGAAGCCAAAGCTAACTGACACAGGTTGCTATACGTGATGTCCCATCTCCTAATTAAGGTCCTGGTCATGGCAGAGTATAGAGGTACCCTGTACATTAGTTTTGGCAGAAGAATCCACTGGGCATTGAGAAGCTGAGTTTTAGTTAAGAGGTTAAGCCTAATGCTATAAGAAAGACCAAGCCTAGAGTTCACTGATTTAAATGTCTCACCTATTTGGATGGAGAAGTCAAGTAAGGGGTCCAGAAGCACCCCAAGGTACTTAAATATTGAGACCATGTCAAGGGCAGTACCACTGTTGCAGGTGACCATGAGTTGGGAAGGTCATCTTTTAAGTCTGGGTGCATCCCCAAACAACACTGTTTGGGTTTCCAAGGTATTGAGGTATTGAGTAAGAGCTTATTGTAGGTGAGCCAATTCTGATCTACCTGGGGCTCCACAGGCAAAAGATTGCTAATGGCTGGAGTGTTGTCTGAATTGAGGAAGAGGACCAAGTCATCGGTATAGAGGCTAGATGACAGACAGTGAATGATATAATTAATGTGGATGGAGAATTGCAGAGAGTCCAAGATTAGCCCTTGCAGGACATCTACAGTAGTCAAGGTAGACTCTGACAGGAAGTCTCAAACCTAACCCTCTGATACCTGTTGCTGAAATAGTTCTGAAACTATGGGAAGACAGTTAGTGAGATACCAAGAGCAGTAAGTTTATTGCACAGCAGGGAGTGGTTTACAAGCTCAAGTGCATCAATAAAAACAGCCCCTGCTAGTTCACCCCTCTCCTTAGCAGCAGTAATAAAGTGCTAGGAGACTTTAACTTCCCCAAATAAATTGGTCAAGCTTGAAAGAAACAACTTGAACATCCAAATATTTAATGGAAAAACTAATTCAGTCTATCCTAAAATGAAATGTTTTAACATGAACAAGCGGGGAAAATATTTTAGATCTCTATCTCAGTGTTCATGATGTATCTGTGGTTGAATGTAAAGCTGTAGAACCCTTGAGAGGTAGTGACCATGGCATGGTTAACTTTAAGTTAGAATGCTCCATCAATAGAATGAAGGGTCCCATCAAAATTAATCTATATTATAAGGCAACGCCAGAACTAATTAAAAGAGACCTGATGTCTTGTGACTGGCATTACATCCTAGGAGATAAATAGAAGAGGCATGGGACATATTTAAAGAAATCACCCTAGACATCTGTGAGCATCCTATTCAAAAAAAAAAAAAAAAAAATACAACAAAAGGGAATGAAAACCAAAACAGCTAAGCAAAGAAAAACAGGCAATTTACTCCAAAAAGTCAGCATATAAAAATTACCAACTTAAGGGGAATAATGAAAAACTTGAAATGAATACAAGCAAAACCTTAAAAGAATTAAGTCCCTAATCAGGAAAGAAAAATGTAAAATGGAGTACAGATTAGCCATAGGAGTTAATTCCAGCATCAGAGCTGAGGGTATATAGACTCCCTTAAGAAACCTAATAATTCTATAGGCCAGCTTCAGCTTGGTAGAGAAATTATACATTTTTGTCACAAAATGTCAGAGTCTAACATATATTTCTGCTCTGTTTTCTCCTTGGCAAATAATGTACATTTATCTTCACCTGAGGCAGAACATAATACACTTAGGCAATAACTTACTATAACAGAAGCACAAATGGAAGAAAAGAAATAACATTTCTTAAACCACATTCCTCTCCAGGACCTGACAATATTTCAGGTATACTACTCAAGCTAATGAAGAAAGAGATCCAGAAACTATCATGGATACTGTTTAATAAATCCCTTAACAAACATTCTATCCCCAGTGAATGGAACACAACCCATGTTGTCCCCATATTTTAAAAAGGTTCACACTTGGACATAGCAAATTACAGGCCCATCAGTCTACTTTCTGTGCATGGGAAAATCTTAGCCTAATTAAGGATCAGGTGATGGCACATATGAACTACCTGTATCATGGGATCATAAATTAATATTAACATGGTTTTGTCACTGGTCACTCCTGTGAGATAAGCCTTTTATGTTTTTATGAGAATGTCAATAGGGAGCTAGATAAAGGGACATAAAATTGACTAATCTGGATTTCCCTATAGCTCTAGTAAAATAGATTTTGAACTGACTGTTGAACAGGACTCAGAGGGTTGTAATTAATGACCATCTGTCTAATGGGGGTAGGGTCATTAGTGGAGTACTGCAGGGGTCAGTACTGAGTCCTATACTGCTCCAAATATTTGCAAAAGATCTGAATGGTGATTTTGGAATGATGGTGCCAAAAATATGCAGACAATACAAAACTTGGAGAGCCATGCGCCAAGTCTGAGGACATTGGGAAACTACAGACAGAGCTAGTCCTAGACAAAGTTGGCACTTGGGCTAGCCAATGGGGGATGCAGTATAATTTGTACAAGCGTAGAGTATTACATGTGGGGGCATGAAATAACTGGCATATTGTACACTCCAGGGATACCAGCTAAACAAATTACACTCTGACAAGGATCTGGATGTCATAATTACTGAAAAGTTTAATTCAAACAAATACTGCTCAGAGGTCATACTGTAGCTAGGATCAAAAGAGTTTTGTGGAATATTTGCAGAAGAAGCTAAAAGGTTTTATATCCCCTATATACAGCATCTTTGCACCCCATCCTTGAGTATGGATTTTACTTCAGGACCCCTTATCAGCGGAAAGAAATACAAGACATTGGACAAGTACAAAGGAAACCCATCAAACTGGTACTAGGGCAAGGGGAAAACCATTATAAGGCAAGATGTACAAGTCTTAAATTTATGTCCTATGCAAACCCAGGATTAAAGGGGATCCATTAATGCTCTTTAACATCATAGCTTATAAGCTTACAAAAGTCATGGTCTATGGACCTAGGACACTCGACTAAGAGAGATCCCTTCTACTCCCCCTTGTCTCATCCTGAGGGATGCCCTTGGAAGTGGTGAGCTCTTTTAGGTACCTGGGCCTTGTCCACAACCAAGGCCTCACATTTACATACCAGGTGGACAAGGTCACCAAAACCATACACCAGAATCTTGAGCTGCTATACAGACTGAATTAGCAACTTATCCCTAAGACTAGGGTTGCAATCATAAACAGTATCCTCCTGCCCAGTCTAATGTATGCAGCTCCCATCATTCAGGTCCTATCCAGTAAGGAGCTGGGCAGGATGCAAGTTCTTTATAACAGAATTGCTGGATTTGCTACCAAATTACCCCTGAGGTGACACCACTGTAAGGTGCTTGACTCCTTAAACTGGCTGTCCCTTACCCAAAGGCTCCGATTCTCTCTGTTTTGCACCACATACTGTACAAAATAATAAATGGCCCACACCCAATTGGCCTAAATGGGATACTGGTCCCTAAACACCCAGGCAGGCTGCTCTGCACCTCATCTCAGAAGCTACTGGAGGTCCCTAGGATTTGAAAGGCAGCAGGGAATAAGTCCTTCACCCACGCTGCTTCTACCCACTGGAACAATCTCACAGACCAGCTTCAAAATGCAAGCTCACTAACCTCCTTTAAAAAAAGGACTCCAAGAGCTGCATTGGGAACACAGGCGATGCAGATGTCAAGGACAATCTGTGACTCCCTAACCCCTAGTAGACTATCCTAATATGGATAAATTGCTCCCTATGTCCTATATCCTTGGCTATACATGCCTATACTCTACATGGGAAGATGACCACGTATAGACTATATCAATGTGCTACAATAAAAGATCTTTTTGTTCCATAGAAAGTCTAGGTCTGCCCCCTGAAATTAGTCTACTCATTGTATTGCTGCATTTTGTTTGCAATGTACTGTGATTATATCTCAAAACTGTCTAGAATCTGCATTGTATTGCTGTATTTTCATTTGCTATGTATTGTGATTGTACCTAAAATTGTAATGTATTTGAAACGTCCTGTACCCAAAAATTTCTCTGTAACTAATTCCGGGTTGCCCCTGAAAAAGGGACCTCTTGGGCCCAGTGGACCTACCCGGTGAACAAAATTAAAAAAATAAATATAAATAAGTAAATAAATCTGAGGTGCCAACTAGACTTAGAATTTAAGCCAGACCAAAGTTGGACTAGTGTAGGTGTCATCAACTCCAAATCAAGAGAACCAGTCTCAGGACAGAAATAAAGAAGCATTTTTATACCCAAAGGGCAATAGGTATTTGGAACAATCTCTTCTTAGAACCAGTAGTCAGCAAAAGTAAAAACATATTCAGTTCAAATGCAGATTAGATACAGGTAACTACATGAAGGGTAACACTATATTGAGCTACTACCACTGAAATAGTGTTGGGGGGAGCAGTATTTATGTGCTGTTGGCCTTTTCCTACTCTTACAGGCTATAGCATGTACCATAGTATGAACACACAATCATTTATGTGCAATCATTGAGCAAAAAAGGTCTTAAAAATCATACTTTTAAGTATTTTCAATCTTCTAGAACTATTTAATTGCCTGGCTGACCACTATCAGATTTACAGGATCAAGAGATCATAACAGAAACTATTCTCTTGCTGAATTTTAGGTTATTCTGTCCAGGGATGGCTGCAGTATTATGGTGCATGAATCAAGGTTTAACACAGAGGTGCATTTATAATGCTAACTATAGGAATGCTACCATGCCCCTGTAATATTAACAAATGAGCATATGGTAAATGCACCTACTGTAAGTACTGCAAACTGCATGTGCCTGTGAAGGTAGGCTTATATAAAGATCATATTTAAAAAAATTATATACTATTAAAAGTATGGGTACAGTATATTAATTAGACTTCATATCACCAAATTAACATTGCTGTCATCTGAATGCAATTCATGTCCTTCAATACAGTTTCCTCCAAGGATGTCGGAACATTGCAAAAATTGTTGGGGGGATGACGCTTGATAGGGCAGCTAGAGCTTACATTGATGGACTGAATTTTAAAAAGGTTTTTTAAAGTGGAATGGTTTTGGTTATTTTTGTGAGTACTGTAGGTCTTTGTTCATTTATATGCTTCCTGTTCATGTGTCCCTGTCCTTTACTCCAGCTGTGACAGCCTTTTAGCTAATTACTCCTGTTTTTGACATCTTCTTCACACAGCCAGTTGATGAGTCTTTATTTTATAAGGAACAATTCATTTAGAAAATATTTCAGTTCTTTGTGCTTTTTTACTTGCATATGTATCCTTTGACAGTACACACTGTTAGTTTACCCTTAAACTTGTTATACAGTAAATTCCTGTCATTTCCAGAGGCTTCTTTCCTTAATGCTTAATAGGTAGATATTACTTATAGGTTTCAAATGAATAAGATGAATACAAAAATATGACTTTTATTTCTGAGCAATATACCAAAGGAATGCAGTCCACGATAATTTCACGTGTTCTCTAGGGCAAAGGGAATGTTCCCACTCCCATTTATATACTATTTATACATATATATTTCCTTAGGCTCTAACCATCTCCATACACCCAGCCAGTATCCAGGATACAGTATCCTAGGTAACGTGACATATTTCAATATTTGTTTACTCAACATGTTTGAACATACTGTAAAAGGATCATGATTCAGTGACTACACCACAGAGCCCAAGGCTAACCTGTGTGGGCAGGTAATAGTTCAGTAAGGGATGCACAGATTAAAATTCAAAGAGTATTTATGTTATTGAGTTATTTCATTTCATTTTTAGAACAGAGTTTCGGGCTAGCAAGTAATGACAACAATTTTCTTAATTTATACTCTATAAAACGGTTCAGAAGTTATTAATAGATTAAAGAAGTTTGTACACTTCCAGATTAGGTGCAAGTTTTTTCCTGCCATTTCATAGGGAGGCAACAAAAGCAGTAGCTTTTCCATTTTTCTAAGACAAGTATAAGTGGAGCTTAGCTGTTGATTTATCTACTACATATTGCATGACAGTGGCTGAACATAGCCATAACAAAGTGTTATACATTTAATATCAACCTTTTTTTTTTAATATATGCTTTTCCTTATATTTTTTTCTGAAAGAGACTCCCCCTTATATAATGCCATGATACCCAAGTGTGACAGAAGGGTGGAAATGTAATTTCCACCTTTCCTACAGTAGCACTCTGCTGCTGTTCCTGACTAGGATCCAGTGAGGTGAACGGTGTTACCCAAATGGTAATGGCTACTCATAATTTTTCCCAGCCTCTGTGTTTTGTTTCTCCCTCTCTGGGGTGATATCACTTTGCATTAAGTGAAAAACTCCTTTGCTTGGTCTGCTAAGATATCAAAACTTGTTGAAGTAGCATGCGATTGAATGCAGACGTGGTCACCATTGCTAGAACACTTAGCCCTTTTGCTAGAGATGATAAGAATGGATAAGTTCCAGTTTGATAGGAAATTTTAGGAATTTAGGCATTTCCAATCCATTTCCTATTCATATCCTAAAAAGGACCTCAGGATGGGAATCAGATTTGAAATCATTTTCAGACTACAATACCCAAAAATCATAACTCCAAAAATAGACTAGGAATACAAGAAATCTGAGAGGAATCCCTACCTTTTATTATGGAAGCTGATAATCTCTGCATTAGTACACTGGGGTGTGATGAGCCACTGTGCGGAACACTGTTTATCCATATAATTAAGGTTCAAACTAAGAGTATAATTTAAACCACAGTGTGGGAATGTTTTTTTGTAAACACATTTTATTGTGGTACTGCAGATTACAAAATCACCAAATGACACAGAACAAACTGTATAGTGACAGTAAATGATATAGTCAGTCGCACTTCAAAAATGTCCATATTATGACCTAGAAATGAAGGCAGACAATCATGTACATATGTAACCATGGAGTGAAATAGTATCCACTGCATAATCTGAGAAAAAAAGACAGGGGTGTAAGTAGTAGTAACTGTTAACACATATACATGAAAGCATTGTTACATACATATTTAAGTGGGTTAACCATTGAAAAAGGCAAACCTTTCACAAACGTTTCATTATTACAGATAGCACCTAGCATAGGATCCCAGGTTTACTGAAATATAAGACCCTGGCCTTTAGCATTGAAATGATAACTTTCCAGTTTCATACAAAAGGACATGTTATTAAGCCAATGAGCCACAATAGGGGGTGAGGAACCTAACCAGTTCTGTGCTACAGTTTTCCTAGCATTAACCAGGTCTATCTCCTACAGCCAAATGTCTGCCCCTTTCCTAGCACTAATAAGACAGGCCTCACCTATACCTAACATAAATTCTGACAGTAGTTTATACAGCAATACCTTTTCCATGATGCTGTGTATCTCTTTCCAGAATGGTGCCACTTTACTACACATCAAAGCCATGTTCAAGAAGTCACCATCAGCAACCAAACATTTAGGGTAGCAAAGGCTATAGGAAGGTTTGTAATGGTGTAATTGTACTGGCATTAAACAGTTTCTGTAAAGGAAATTGTATAAAATTCTTCTCAGCCTTTTAGAACTAAAACACATATGGACATGCGTAATTGCTGATTCCCAGTCTCCCAGACCCAAGGTAATATCCAAGTCATTGCTCCAATGCCCTTGTACCCTGATCTGCGGCACTGGTGCTGCTCCCAAGAACAACCTCTAGAAGGCAACCAAGGGTCAAGAGCCAGACGGTGGGTGAAATACAATCTCCTCAATAGGAGATGATGAGATTGGATTGCCAGAGATATAGTGCCTGACATGCAAAAGGCAAAAAAGTCACCTTCTACAAGGAAAATGCCTCCTTTATCATAGAGTATGGTTTCAACATCCCACCCTCGTGCAGATCCTCTACACATCTGAACCCTTTTTACTCCGTCTTAGAAGGGCCTGATGCATGGGGACATTATAATCCCTCATCTGCTTACAAACGTCTACCAGTCTGACATGCAGGGACATCCCCTTTGAATGATTAATACATTTATGAGTGCCATTCCAAATTCTATCTAGCCGGAGGGTGTAAGGATTGCCCTTCAGAGCAAAGGATGACTCTGCCAATCTGGGAAGCAAGCAACCTCGTAGCAAGCCCGTTTCTTATCATTCCCCTTCCAATATAAACCAGTCAGGAGGGCACTCACTGGCCCCTTTGGACAGAAGGGTCAACTGTGCAGTCCAGTAATAGCAGTGTATGAATTCTTATTGCAACTCCTTGACATAACTATTTGTACAGTATGTTTAAGATCGTCCTGCTTAAAAAGGGCACGGTTGATGACTGTATAACATCGTAGCAGTGTTCTAGTCTTGTTTCCTTCTGAAACTGGGTTTTCTGCTTAAAATCTTTTATTACTGTTATAGCTTAAGGTTAAGGACAAATCAAAACCAGGTTTAGAAACACAAGAAAGTATACAAGAGTGGCATGAATACAACTTTTCTATTACACAAATTGGAAATAATACAGAGAACTGTAGTTATTTTGAAATTGAGATGAATGATATGTAGATATATATATATATATATATATATATATATATATACATAGCATACTTTTGTACCTCTTAGTGTCTGTTAAATTGTTTATAAGACAGATATTAACAACTGCATACAGTAAACCAGAAAGAGAAAGATTAACACGAACATTCAAAAATAAGAAAAGGCCTCAGGGGACAACAATTTTATTTGTTATTGTAGGAGAATGACATTATAAAACAAGGTTCATAAGAGTAATAGAAGTATTGTATGTCTTGTAATATCACAGTTCCCTGTAATAAACATATCAAGAAGACTTTGTTTCAAGCTCTTATGCCCTAGGTATAGACCATAGAGCTTTATAGTACATTTTATCTAAATAAAGCATTTACCTGTACAAATGTACCCTGGTTTTATTTTTCAAATCATTTTTTCAAATCATTACTTTGAGTTCAGTCATGGAATAATTTTTACAAGTGTTGTTAATTAACCATGATATTTTATGTTAAATATTTTAAAAGAATCCACACTTGTACACCATTTTCAATAAAATTGGTCATTATTTATTTATTTAGTTTTTGTTAAGCCAGTAAGTGCACTAGACAAGTGAATTCCTTTTGTCAGTCATTACCCAGGCACTCACATAACAAATACAATGTGAATAATGTAAAAAATGGCAATCCAGTGGATTAGTTCATGTGCACACTACAGAATAAAGCTGCACCACTACTGAGTATCAATAATATTAAAAACTGAGCAACAAATTTTAGCAAATTCCACTATGTCAGGAAGATAACTAGAAAACCAGTTTAAGGCAGTAGGGGACATCAAGATCAGCAAGTTTAGAGCAAAGCAGTGCATGATTTAGCAAAAAAAATACTGTGGTAAGTTTTGTACTTTAAAGAGCATGTGCTTAGTAAGTATGTACTGTATATCTTAAATAATAATTAGGGTGACCAAGCATTGAAGCAGCTGACCGTTTGTCTGGTGGCCCACTCCCCCCGGGCCAGGTTAGGAAAGGAAAGGATACTGCCCTCTGGGAATGGCCAGCAGGCCCTGGACACACCCCAGGGAGAAGTATCACCATGCCCTGAAAGGGGGGGGGGATCTGGGTGAGGAGGAGTTAGAGGGATAACTGGATTGCTTTCCAGATCCCCTGCCTCTTTCTCCTCTGACCACTGGAACATTCAGAAGTCCACAATCCAGAGAGTAGCTTAGTGAGCCAGCGGCAGACAAATCAGGAGTGTGCTGCTGTGGGTAGGCACCCCAAATGAAACTGCAATTCCAAAAAGAGCTGCATACAATTGTACTTCACTTTTTTCATGCCTTCTAATGACCACCAGAACAGTATATAACATCTACGCAGCTAACAAAATACCCGGAAGCCGCAATCCATGGATTTCTTAAATAAAGAAATGTTTTATTCTTGGCGTAAAAAGACAAGACAGTGGTTACATAAACTCTGCCTGGGTGCTTCAGGTTACAAACCCTTCCTCAGGAGGCATGGCTTCAGGAGGACAACATCACAATTTATACACATGAACACGGTGCACCTGTTACAATTTAAGTGAAAGAAAATCATGCTCATCAATACAAAATGTGCTTCCTTCAAGAAAATGTGATTCTTTTGTGAAAAAAAAACAATGTAGTCAACACAGAGGAAACACATTTCTTTAATTGCATCGGTAACAGTCACAGCGGTACAGTCAGACATCTGAGCAGTCCTCCTCTTCTATCAATGGGTCATGCCTTTCATCAGTGGCATGGAGCACTGAGAGAATATCTGCTACCCTCATTACTCCCCAACCCCTTTGTCCCCAACACCAGCTTCAGTCAGAGGACACAGGAAGCAATGCTGGATCTAGCCTGAGCTTACAGTGTCCTAAGGGTAAGCCCCACCATGGGGGTGGAGGGGGTGGGTTACACCATCACAAGCTCTCCCTTTATGGCCCTTCTTTCAGTTTCTTCCCATACCTTATTTAGTCTAAACAGGCTCAAGTTGTTTCTCCTGCTCTTCCTCTTGAGGTCATCTACCTTCAATCACAACTGCTGCATGTGTCTCCATGCTACTTATTCTGTCCCATCTGATGGCCTCATCCTTGTCCTCCAGCTGATGGATTCTGCTCTTTGCTTCCTCCTCCTTCCCCTTCAGACCAGAGACAGTCTCACTTATTTCTTCTACATTGTCTTCCACTTTGGTAAGTTTTTTTGTTGATTGATGCCTTAAAGATTGTAATTGCTTTTAATTTGTATACTGGTATTATGGAAAAGTTTCTAGCACAACAGACAAACAAAAATCCCACACAGGGAAGGTGGTGCTCTCAAAATAAACTATTTAGCCATAAACCAAAAGAACTGGGCACTCACCACTGATATAGAAAATCAACACACGCCGGCCGATGGTGCTGAGGGTAGAAACACTGGATGCCACACCTCATGACCCAGATTGGGAACGGACTTGGGTTGCTCCGGGGTCGGCCAGGGGAGGAAGGATTAAGCATCCTTAGACAGGTCTCCTTCCTTGTGGAAGGGGAGGGACTAGCGCCGTGCACTGTAGACTGACACCCAGCGGTGACTGGGTGTCGGCACAGATGCACAGCCACGTATGGGGAGGGATCACATCCAGGGCACTAGGCTGCATCCGTGGAGGTGGGAACAGCTGCCCAACCCATTTCATGGATGAGGACTTGGGGAGAAAATAGAGGAAAAAAGCAGGGAGCTGACAGGACCCATGATGGCCAGGTAATTTCCTCATGATGCCACCCCCCATTCTGGATTTGTGCTCCGGGGAGCGGGAGTATGCTGGCACTCCTCACTCTGGCCCCACTGTGGGGGGCTATCTGTGGGAGAATCATGGGGGGTTGGCAGAGTGGGGATGAAAGGGACCGGAGGAAGAGCCCTCTGAGGGAAGGGCCAGAGCCACCTGTCGGCTCCACGGAGGAGTAGAAATTACAAATGAAAAAAAAAAAGGAAATCGACACACGAGCTTATCTATGCATTCTTTATTTAGTGTCAAAATACATAAAAGACCAAACTCCCAGAGTCACCTAATGCATGTCGGATCCACCAGTCCTCTCTAAAAGGCCTTTGAGAAAGAATCGGTGGATCTGAAATGCATCTGGCAACTCTGGGGTTCTGGTCTTTTATGTATTTTGGCACTAAATAAAGGATGTATGGATAAGTATTATCTTACAGTGCTTGTGTGTTGATGTTCTATATCAGTGGTGAGTGCCAGTTCATTTGGTTTGTGGTGAAAAAGTTTTTAGCACCATTTTTATTGAAACTATATATACCTCCTGAATATATGCTGGATCAACATTTTAATTTATTTCAGAATATACTCTGTGTTGTTTAACTACTGTATTGTGCTGTTGTCTTGGGACTTGTCCTCCAGGTTGCATCTGGAATCAAGCAACACTGCTCAGTATGCCATCCTGGTTAAACTCGTAAATAAATAAATAAATATAAAAGTTTTCAATAACTTAGCAAATTATTTACTCACTGCAAAAAAAGGGTGAGCCGAATAGGTTTTTGTATCAGATTAATTTATGTAAGGATAAGATATAAAGGAGCCCTGTAATATTTCTTGTTAATATTTTGTATATGGAATGTGGATTGCTCTGTACATTTAAACTATTGTAGAACTATTTATGATGGATGTTTTTTATATAGTTTCTATGTATGTCTCTCCCTGGCACAGCCCAGATAAGCACTTACACAGTTTAGTTCCCCTCCTCATCCCCGAACCCCTTTCCTCCTTTGTGCTCTATGTTGTCAAACAACGCCGCTCCAACTGTATTGTCTAATGTTGCCTAATGATTCCACTCCAGTTGTACTGTCTACTAAGCATTTTAGTCCCCCCTTACCCCATAACTATTTTCCCCCATTGTGCTCTATGTTGCCTAATGATTCTGTTCCAGCTGCACTATCTTTAGATTTCTCCATACCATTGGCATGTCTCTGATTGTAGTCACCATTTTATTGTGATGTATATATTTGCATTGTACTACTGTTATATATGCTGTATGCACTTTGGCTTGTTTTGTACCGATGATTTGTTCCTGACTGTTTTCTCCATCTTATTGTGACGTGCTTCTGCCTTGTAATTCTGTTTGTATACCACGTCGTTTGTACTACTTCTGTACTGTGTCTTCCAGGATCTCCTTGTGAATGAGCTTGCTCAATGGAGTTTTTTTCCTGCAATAAACTAACTAACTGAATGTCTTACATTGTAAAGGCTTTTTAAGCCAAACAATAAAAACATTATCTCTCTATCTATCTATCTATCTATCTATCTATCTATCTATCTATCTGTCTGTCTGTCTATCTATCCAATTGCTTTTAGCTCTGCATGCACATATGTGGAGACCTTCTTATCCAGCCCCCATCGATGTCATCTTGCCCTCCGGGGCCTGAGCAAACTTTGGGGAACGACATGTTTTTTTTTTGCTTTTTCTCTGATTGGCAGGATCCTGTAAATCCCAAAAATCACATTCTGATATTCTTCCTACATTTGATGATATACTTTGATACACTACTTATTGCATAGTCAGGAGGGATTCTACAAGATTCATGAGCTCTGATATGGAGCAACCAAAGTGAGAATGTTGCCAGTCTAGCCACCAGAGGGACCATCTCTGTGGGGATCCTGTTGACACTATGCTGCCTGGGTGTGGCCCTACAGAAAATTTTAGTGTTCCCATCCACAGTGACAGATACACTGATTTTGTACAACAGAATGATCTGCTAATTGATTAATATATTTATGATCAGCAATATATATGCCATTACAAATCACATAAAACAATTACAACAACATTTAAAACATAAATATAGTGCAAGCATGTAATGTGCAAATACATGTAATGAAGTGCAGGAAGCAGTAAATGGTTCAATCAGCGCATAGTTTCTGCATTGCTATTTGTAGAGCATTTAAGTTTAAACTGTCTTTCACACTGTATAGGCATCGTGATCAAAAACCTAGCCAGGCTATGCAAAACACTTAATTGTTGATTGCAAAATAACCATTCAAGAAGTTGATCTGGAGGTCTGTATTGTTTAGAAATAATTTTTCCCCAAAATCTAGACTTTGACTTTGCCCTCAACGGGCATAGTAAGACAACATGCAAGAGGTCCTCTTCTTGGCCCACTGTACAGTCACAATATTTTGTAAACCCGGTAAGCTGATTCTTAGATAACATTTTCAATACTGAATTACGTGGAAATTGACTAAAATGATAAACTGGGGTGGTTTTTGTGAATGTGACCAAGGCATTCAATCATATTTATCATTCTTTGCTTTGCATAAAACTGGGCCAATTGGGCTTTCCGGAGAATGTGGTTGGATGGTATAGTGATTACTTGAAAAATAGGACTCAGGTCATCAGCACAGAATCAGTTGCATCTATTGTTTTTTCAATGGATTATGGGGTGCCCCAAGGGTCCATTTTGGGCCTTTTATTGTTTTCTGTATTAATTAATCAATTACCTTCCTTTTGCAGGTCCTGTGAATGTCTTCTGTATACAGATAATTTTATTTTATTTTATCAAGCTAAATCAGTTCCATAGTTGATATTTGTTTTAGAGGGGGACTTTCTTGATGTCTGTGACTGGTTTACTGATAACTGTTTGATTTTGAATGCTAAAAAACAAAAATAAAACTATGTTGTTCAATTCCCTTCATATGTTGAGGGATAAACCGAGTCTTTTGATTCATGACAGCAAAGGATCTACATTTGAACAAGTTTTGGAATTTAAGTAGTTTGGGGTTCTGTTAGATCCCTGTTTGACTTTTTTCAACCGGTTAAAGCTGTAAGTAGGGTAGTCAATCAGAATTTAGGTTTGTTGTATAAGTTTAAAAGGTATTTTATTTCAAAACATGTTGATCTTTTGCCATCAGGTCATTGTTACATCACCTTGATTATATAGGAAGCTTGCATTTTAAATTGGGCAATAAGGAAAGTAACATACTTACTAAAGTATTAAATAATATTTGTCCTTTCATTTTGGATTCCCCTTTCCAAACTCACCATTGTTTTTTATATTCTCAATTAGATTGGTTGTCCTCTAAATCTAAGTTTGCTTATTTCTTTGTTGTCAAATATTTAAGACTATTTCTTTCAGATTTATGTTTCCTCTTGCGAATTTACTTACCATTCATAATACTCCTATTAATCTGAGGTCATCTAATGTCATTCTTCTTCAAACCATTGCACATAAGTCGAAGTTTGGATCGCTTTCATTTTCAATTGCATCTCCTTTGTTTTGGAATGATTTACCTGACAATTTGCGTAAGCCTCTTCCTTACAAAATTTTGAACGTAATTTTAAGCAGTATTATAGACACAGGATGTTTGCACTTGTTTTACTTAATTTGTTATTGTCTGTCTTATTATTTGTTGTTCAATTGTATTTATGTCGGGTCGGAGCTGAAAAAAATCTTTGTCCAGTATCCCGACCTGGTTAACAAAATTTAAACATATAACAAATAAAAATAAAAAAATCATTATTTTCTTTTCAAATGGATTTTCTAAATGTAATCCATATATTCAATAGTAATATTCTTTTTATGCTGTACAAACTAAAATAACAATTTATTTGAGCTACAAGCATCAACTGGCTCTAGCAACATCCTGTAATCTATTTTAACATCAAATAGGCATTTCTGAAATGAACATACATGTGGAAAATGAAATATGTAAGCATAACAACTGATAGTAAGCAGAGCTTCAATCTCCTTGATATGAAGGAGAGAGGATCCTCCTTCCATATATGCAACATATTCAGCCCAACATTTCTTTGGTAATCTTTCATCTTTCATATTTATCACTTTAAACCAATACTGTATTACCAAGACATATGACTGCATTTTTTATAGAAATAGGCAATTTACCTTAATCCACTCTAATAACAGAAGCTGGAATCGAAGGGGGTAGTTTCAAAATTCTTCTGTAATATATACTCAAAATAATTTTCTGTAATATATATGCAAGATAGTTCTTTTTACAGGATCCCAATGATGCGGCTGCCGAGATTCTATGCTCATAGTAGCAGAAGCAGAATTTGGGGAATTATCTGCAGTACACATTAAGTGCTTAGGGTTGAAAATGGCTGCTTGGTGAAACGGGAGGGAGAAGGAGGGAGGAAAGCATTGTGAGAAGAGAGGTAGTGTGAAGTTTGGTAGCTAAACTCAGCACCATTGTTGTGGGTGTGCTGGTCATGTGACTGTAACTGGCCAGTTGCATGGCTGCAGTCCATAAAAAAAAGTTTTTGTTTTACTTTACAGGCACCCAATGAAGCAGCCACAGAGCTGCAATGCTCAGCAGAGCAGAAGCAGAATTTGGGGGACCATTAGCTGTACAAGTTAAGTGCTCAGGGTTGAAACATGGCTGCTTGGTGAAATTGGAGAGGGAGGAGGGAGAAAAGCATTGTGGGAGGAGGAGTGATGTGCAGTTTGGCTGCCAAACTCAATGCCATTGTTGGGGGGTGCTGGTTATGTGACTGCTGCCAGCTAATCACACAACTGCAGTCTGATACAATTTTTCCCAGCATTCCAAGTGTTCCCTTGTGTGAGCGACCCAAAAACATGAGTGTGGTGTCTACCTAAGTGCCATTTGGGACATCAGTAGAGCATTCGCAGGGAGGACCAGAGGCCTCAGGGGATTCTCCACAAGGGAAGGTAAATGAGGGGCTCCTACTTCAATGGTCATTTTCAGATTGGTGCTAATCAGGCAGAGAAAATTACCTCAAAAAAACAAACAGGGAACTGACAGTCCCCAAACCTTGTAGCACTTGACCCAAAAGCAACAAGCAAATTTGCAAATGAAAACGCAGCCTACCTTGCTGGTAAGAGTGACTTGCTTTATTCAGAACATGCAAAATATGCTTTGAAGTGGTGATGGCAAAAGAAATTGGATATCAGAAAAGCAAATAAACATTACACCAGCACTCTCACAGATTGCTTCTCAAAACGGTGACCTAGACCAGGCAGATGGCAGACAGCATGTGTTCACATGATGTGCACACACCAAAACAGCTGATGTTTCAGAGTACCTTCCTAAGACCACACAGAATGCTTATCTCTGTGATTTTTGTCAGCACTTTAAAGCACATTATGCAAGTTCTGAATAAAACAAGTCACTTTTTACCATCAAAGTAAGCTGTGTTTTCATTTGTAAATTTGCTTGTTGCTTTTGGGTCAAGTGGTACAGGGTTTGGAGACTGTCAGTTTACTGTTGGTCTTTTTTGGGGGGATTCTGCACAGGTGAGTACAGATGAGGTGGGGGGGTGCACCCATTACACTAGTTAAGTACAGAAATAGCATAGGGTAAAGGGGGCAGGAGAAATAATGAAAGGTGAAGAAACAAGAAACAGCAGTGCTAGGGGGATACAATACAATACACAACTAGGAGTTGGACTGTAGAGGGGAGACATGTAGTAAATATAATTAATCTGTCCTGGGTAGGTCAGCAGAGGTTGGTTAAATAGACTTATAGCTAGTCCCTATTGGGGGTAGGCCTGTAGAATAGAGGTGGGGAAAAAAAATCTTCCGCTGGCAGAATTTCCGCTAAAATCAGATTTTCGCTTCTGTGAAAGTGCGGAAACCAAATTAGCAACTTTCGCAGCAATTCCAATTAGAACGGTGGAATAAATGTAGAAATTGTGGATTATTCTGTTAAACTGTGGAGAAAAAAGTACACAGAACTGGTTACTGAACTTCGGAAAAATTACATGACTTGTGGAATCATTCATCAAACTGCGGAAAAAAATTACTCAGAACTGTTATTCTGCAGTTCATGTGTACTTTTCCACAGTTCAGACAAAATATTGCATGGAAAATGGCAAAAATCTGCCAAACACATTTGGAAGATTTCAATCTCTCCAATGGCAGAAGTCCAGGAAATTCCACAAAATTTCTGAATTTTTGTGGAAATTCCACGAAAGCAGAATTCACAACTTCCAACCACTCCTACTGGGGAAGTAAGAAATATTGGTGGCTGCAGCTACTTCCTATCTGGGACAGGCCTACAGAAATAGGACATAATCAAAACTATAGCTACTCCCTATTCTGGGGAAGGCCTGAGGGATCAGGAAATTCTGGTGACTACATCTACAGTATATCCTGTCTAGGGTAGGCCTGCAGACACAGAACAAAATCAAAATATATCTTCTCCCTATCTAGGTTCAGTTGGCAGAAATAGGGTAAAGCAGAATCTAGAACTCCTCCTTATCTGAGGTAGGCCTGCAGATGTAGGACAAATTTAGGGACAATAGCTACTCCCAATTTGGAGCAGGCCAGCAGAAGCAGGTGGCTTAGGATAGAGTAGATAGGATTGTGAAAGACTACCAGTGAACTGGCTAACCATAAACACTTAGCCATAAAACCATCTGACGAAGGAGGAAATGTTGTTTTAAATAAAGAGCACTAGACAGAGATAGTGTTGTCTTTATTTACTAATGTTAGAAAATGCAGAGACCATAACCATAATCTTACTGATGTTTTTAAAATGGAATTGTTCCAAATTTTGTTATATGCTTTAAATGAAGGGTGCATCAGTGATGAGGAATTTCATTGTATGTGGAAAGACAACCCTGTAACACCTGGGTTTTATATCTTGCCAAAGGTACAAAAGAACTTAATCAGACCCCCAGGCAGACCAATAGTCTCGAGGGTTGGTTCCATTACTAAAAACGTGGGTAGGTTAATTTATTTTTTCCTTACGAGATTGTGTCCATAATCTTAAATCCGACATTAGGGACACTTCAAACCTACTTAGCAAGCTCAAAGGTATTGTGTGGCAGGAAGGATCTCTATGGCTTGGTGTTGACTTCGAGGCACTATACACCTAAATCGGGCATCAACTGGACATAAGACCTTGTGCATTTTACTTGGGAAACCATCCAAAAAATGAAGAAACCCCAACTGATTTTATAATTACAGCCCTGAAGTTTATAATGACACATGATGCGTTTGATTTGAGGGGAAATTTTACACACAGACCTGTGGAATTGCCATGGGGGTGACCACAAACCCGAGTTACGCTATTCTTTTTTTGGGACTTTGGGAAATGATTAAGATTATGAACCAAAAAAGATCCCCTTCCATTCAAACATCAAACATCGGTACATGTTTATAGATAATGTAGAATATATTTGGGAGGGAGGCATATCTGAAATACTCAAGTTCATTGACTGACTACATCAGAACAATTTAAACCTTAGGCTGACATACTCTGCAAGTACTGATCACCTTGATTTATTAAATGCTACTCTATCTAGCAATCATGCTAGCCAGACTGAATCAAAATATTTCAGAAAAAGTACAGCTACTAATTCTGTATTGCATGCTGACAGTGCCAACCCCCTACTCTTAAACAGTCTATTCCCTACAGCCAATTTCTAAGGCTATGCCAACATTTTACAGAATTGTAGCTCATTGGAAACATTTGACCAAGAGGCTACAAAGCTAGAGTAGAAATTTTCTAGGAGGAGTTATGAGAAAGGACTCCTGCATAAATGAAAAGAAAAAAGCTAGGTCCTTACAGAGAAGGAAACTTTTGATAGGCAAAAACAAAAGTTCCCAAATCATATGTCAACATGGGCCAGTAACTTTTGTTACATAGTATAATGAATGGTCTGGGAAGACTGGGAACATTATTTACAACAACTGGCGTATCCTACAGAGTGACACAGAGGTGGGCTTGGCAGTAGGTCCCACACAAGGGTTACTTTCAGGTTGGATAATAACCTCACAAGCAAGTTATTCCCCAGTAGGATAGAAGTCACCCAAAACCCTAGAAGCAGTCTCACTTGGCTGCCACCAGGGCCAAAAAGTTTTAAGTGTACTTGCTGTAATGTCTGCAAATATACTGTACCAGTTAATACCTTTACCCATCCCTCAGAGAGCAACATCAAAGTTGAGATGCATGAGTATGTTACATGTGATACCACATTTGTGGTATACGTTCTCCGATGTTCACACATCAGAGTATACATTGGGAGGACTATCAGGAATACCAGAGCACATTCAGTCTATCATAAATATAAAACTGAACTCCTTGGTAGGACAACATTTTCTGGAGTACTATGGGCCCGATTCCAAGTTGAATGTCGCAACTCGCCGGCGTATGCTAGTTGCAACATTCACCACTATGCCAGGGACCCTGTGCCACATTCCAAGAGTGGCAGGGTCCTGGCACTTGCAACATGTGGGTTACACCATGTGGAGGCTAATGCCACAGGCATGGCATAGAAGTCCCGTATGTCACAAGTTGTGGCCGCTACCGGCAGCCCCCCAAAGCCCCCCACCCCAGAACATCACGGCACACACATGTGGGCATAGGGGGGCAGGACAGGTGGCACAGGACTCTTGGGGGTGCACAGGAGACTGGACCCTTGGGGGTTCCCGACATTCAGGGATGTGAGGGCAGGGGTGTGCTTGTGGGGGCACAGGGAGCACATTGATGCCATTGCCATGGTGCTGAGGAGCAGGCATCTGATGGATGGCACCGTTGGATGCCTCATAGAGCAGCTCTGAGCTGTTCTAACTTAGCACCACCAGTGCAGCTCTTAGAATCGTGGCAGCAGGTTACGGCAGCTGCTCTTTTGGAATTGGGCACTGTTGCTGCCGTAACCTGCACTTGCGCCATGTCATTGCAGGCTGTGGTATAGTGGGTGGTGTAGCCCATGGTTGGCATAGCCCGCAGCCAACATGGCACAGGTCACCTCCTGGAATTGGGGCTGGTGTAACGCTTGGAGTAAGTCATCAGATATGCCAAGGGGTTTAGCGTATCTCGGCTTACGCCGGCATATGCCAACTTGGAATTGGGCCCCATGCCTCTAACCCTGACTGCATTCATTTTGTAGGTCTTGAATAGGTACTTCCCCCTATAAATGGAGGTGAAAGACTGAACACTCTCTTTAAAAAGGAGATTAGGTGGATCTTTAAACTTAAAAGTTTAAAACCACAAGGACTGAATGACCATTGGGACCTTAAACCCTTTCTGTAAGTATTGAAATGAGTTGTATTATATAACTGCAGATTTTGTTCGCAGTTTCACTGTATGTAACATATAAGTGCCTTTTTCTATTTGTATAACTTTCCACCCCCCCATTACCCTAAAATGGAATAGTGGTCTAAGGAATTTAACATAGCAATCTACTTCTTATTTAGTATATGCATGACTAATTATTCTGTTTTTATTTCTCTTTCAGGTCTGATGTTTCTGTCTTTTTCTACATGCAGCCTTGCTCCATACTCCAGTCAATCCCATAACTTAAACAAGGAAACTCCCAGTGACATGGTGCTGGCTGATTGCAGGGTCATTCCAGCTACTTGTATTTCTTTTTCAGTCATTTGCTTATGTAGTGAGTACAGTTTTTAGCTGTTTAAGGAGTTAGACATTTGATGAAACTTGAAACTTAGCCTTTCTGCATGTGCCTTTTAGTAATAGTAAAAAGCAGTAATAAAAATGTATTCATAGCATAAGTATGAAGAGGGATAGAACTCAGCTGAACCGTAAGATTCATTTATAGACTACGATGAGCAAACCAGGAGGGATCAGAAATTGTCTCTGTATATTATAGCTATGGTGAAATGAATTCCATTTTGTTTAACCTTTTGCATAACTGTAGTCTGACATTAACGTACGTTTTACCTGCATTTTTAAGCATGTTTGAATTTGCACAGTATCACCGCACCTGTCTGCACTTTAATGAATATTCATGAGGTGATGTATAAAATGTGTGACTTGGTCTCCCATAGCCATGACCCCTGATGAAGATGTAGTTAAGCCAAAGTGCTGGGGCGAATGGCAAACAGCTCCTGCTGCACCAGACCTCTGTATTGTTAATTTTGGTTTCATGAATGCACTCAGCACTTGTATTTATGATAAATAAAAGCCTGAGTTTTCGGAGCTCACTGTGGTCCTGCAAACTTCCTTTTAGATCCAAGAGTGTGACAGAGTCTATTGGTTTTGAACCTACAGAGGGCATTGAGCAATGTGGTGAGTCTTACTATGGTAGTTGTTGAGGCTCTGAAATAGATGACATCCCTTAGTCTAGCAATAGTAATATCGTGTGTTTGGATTCTTGGTTCCTAGTGTTGAGGTGAGGCAGCTCTTCACTCGGTATAATGCACAAAGCTTGGCAAAGCATTTGGCTGCAAAGTACATGTGGTCTGAGTAGTCAAAGTGGAGACCTAAGTATTTGTAGGAGGTTGCAGAGTCCATGAGGTCTCTTTGGAGAGAGTATATCTTCAAGGTGGAAGTGGAAGAGCTCAGCCAGGACCCAGACCTGAACATTATCAGAACTGCCTTCTTTTGGTTTAAGGCTAACTGGTTCATTAGGAATCAGTTTTGTACCTTATAGAAGTCTTGTTGCAAAGTCAGTTTGATGGAGGAAGTGGCGGGATTGGAGGAGTAGAGGATGATGTCCTCCACGCACAGTACATGTGGATATTGCAATTGGAGAGATTACTGGGTAGGTCATTGGTGAAGACTGTGGATTGCAGGAGACCCTGTACTAAACCTTGGGGACCCCACTTGTGACTGGGGAGGAGGGAGGGCAATTATGTAGTAGACCTAATTTAACTGATTGAGTATGACTGGACAAGTAGGACTGGAATGAATAAAGGGAAGAGGAAGAGACTCCAGAGTACTCTAACTTGAGTAGGAGCAGGCTGTGGTTCAAGGTGTCAAATGCCTTGGTGAGGTCTATGAATACTGCTCCTGTGCCCATTCCTACATCTGTCCGAGACTGGATGTGTTCAGTTACTCTTCAGAGGGAGGTGGAGTGTTTGGGTTGGAGGCCAGATTGGTATGGGCTCAAAAATCCCGAGCATGAGTGAAAATTGGAGAGCTGCCTACTGACTTAGGTTCTGATCCACAAAAGCTGCTGGTAGATGCTCAGAACAAGCATATCCCAGCCACAGTCATGCATCCTGGAACTGTGTTAGGACAGGCATGATCCACAGTCCCAGTGCAGTGGCTGGGTGAGGCACCAGGGATGATGCAGCCCTGATTGCCAGGCAATCAACTGAATGCCATGGCTGGCTCTCCAGTGCATCCCCCACTTTGCACAGAGGACCACAGGATGGGACAGTTTATGTCAGTCCTCCATGTCTTGTCATATCTCTGATGTGTGTATGTGCACTGTGCAAAGTGCACTGGCTGGTGGTGGTCACAACCTAACCCATAACTGATGCTCCCTGTGCTGGTGGCCAGTTGAAGGAGGTTCAATTGGGCCTGATAGTGTACAGGATATCTGGGCAGAAGGGGGCATACAAGTGATATGAAAGCCTTTTGAGGCATGCCACATCCCCCCTCTCTGCCAGCCTTGCCTATTGCCCAGCAGCACTGAGCATCAGGTGCAGGTACACCCCAACCCCATTGCCTGCCCCTGACTCACCTTGGTGTGGAACTGCATGAATAGTTGGGGAGCAAGTGCAGATGGGTCACGTAGCCAGGGCTGTAGATACCTTGAGGTACCCCAAAGGTGTGCATCCTGCATGTAGAGTGCACTCCACAGCACTTACCAGCCCTCTGGATGTGCATATGGGCTATGTACCCATCGTGGATAGGACCCTAATCTCTTTTCTTTGGATAGGATGATTAGTAGGGCTATTAGATGGTAGGTAGTTGGCATGTCAGCAGGGCCACCCTTATGAATAGAGACTACCAAGGCATACTTCCAGCTGTGGTAGGAGACAGAGATTAGGTAATGGTTGTACATGTGAGCAATAGGGACGTCTGTGGCAGGAGCCCCTAGTGCAACAGATTTAAGCAAAATTCCTTCTGCCTCATGACTGGAATAAATGTTTAGTATTTTTAATTATTTTTTTTAATAAAGATGTTTTCCTTCCTAGTGCAGACGAGTGCTCTCAGCCTCTGCTTAGTCACCCCCCAACAGACAGCCACCTCCCCTTAGACTTACCTGCTGAGGGTCACCCATGGATTGTCCCCTGTGGTGGCTACAGGGGGAGAAGGGCCATCTCCACCTGGAACACACATTCAAAACAGGCAGGTACCCCAGGTGGGTGGGCAGGGGCTGGCAGGCATTGACATAGTGGTTGCCTGCCCAGACTTTTCCCTCTTCTCCCTTCCAAGACCAGCAGCATTCAATGGCATGGGACACATACATGGATGAAGGTGCATACACTTTATGGTGTTTACTGCTGGTCATTCCTTCTGAGCTGCCCACCTGCCCTACAACCGTGCCTCCACATGGTGGCAGTGTAGGTGTGGTTCAGCTAGACCATCCTCCCTAGGACAGGAGAGCAGTAAGATGTGCACTCAATCCTCTCCCGCACCAGTTGACCCCCAGCAACCAAAGTCCACCACTGCACCCGGGTTGCCAATGTGGTGGAAGGTGTGGCATCCAGCACCTCAACCCTTCATGCTACTTGGCTGGCATCAGTATTCTTAACCTGTGCAGACATCTACTTCTGAAATTGCATGCAGGCACAATTTGCGAGTAGGAAAAGGAGGAGTGGCCTGGCTGGGTGTAGAGGATGTAGAGATAATGCCCTGGGGCTTTTGGTGAAGAAGCAGTTTAGGGTGTCAGTAGATAAGAGGGAACTGGACATAGCCAAAAATTGGGAGGAGATGAAAAGGGAGTTTACAGCTTTCCAGAATTTGGATTGTCAAGGCCATAGCTCATGAGTTTATTTTGGAAGTAGGCCACCTTAGCTTGTCATGTAAGCTTGGTATGATAGTTACAGAGAGAGAGGTGTAAGCTTGCCTGTTTGATTTCAGGCCGGTAGATTTATGCCTAGCCCAATCTGTGTCACTGAGATGGAATGGGTTAATAAGTTCTGATGTGACCAATGGTTGATGGCAGCTCTGGACTCTGCACCTCTTAAAAGAGGTATGCTTGTTGTAGACTGCTGTGAGTGTAGAGGTAAAGTGGGGAAGAACTTCCTCTTGGTTTGGCATAGAGAGAGAGTGGGGCCCACTTGGCTTGGAATAGGTCCTGCAGAAGCCCTTATGAATTAAACGACTTGCAGGATCTGGTTAGTATAATTATCTGGGAGGATATATCCACTTTAATTTCCCCACACAATAAGTCATACAGCTGTCACTGAATATATCAGGTGAGGTCAGCAACCAATATTCTTTAAGGGTGAGACACCAACACCCAGTCAATTACTCTGAGGTCCTCTGATCTGGTGTTGAAGCATGTGGGTGAAATTAGGTGGCATAGGTTAAGGGCTCTGACCTTGGAGAACGAGTTAGAGGGAGAGATGTCCCATTATCAGAGACCCAGTTGATGCTGAAGTCATCTAGTATAATATACTTCCCTGAAGGAGAGGGATCAAACACATTTTAGTGGATACCGTAACTGGTTAGTTGTATTTCCCAGGTTACAATAAATGCCTGTAATTAGCACAGAATAGAGTGAGGGATGGAGAGGAAACTTGTCAGTTTGGCTTCTTGGTTGGAGATGGTGAACTGAAGATGGCTGGCAGAGTAAATGAGGACACCTGCACCATGTTTGGAGGAGCCTTACCTGTAGGAAATGTAACCTGGGATGTGGATAACTGAAGAGTTGGTGCATGGTGAGAGCCAGGTTTCAGTGAGGGTCTCGGGAGGTAGTAAATTCCAAAGGAAATGGAAACTGGTACTACATTCTGCTTATCATGTCACTACTCAGATCTCACCACAGCCAACTCACACACACTACATGCAACTTTAATCTTCCTAAAATGCACAAAATAACACAACTGACAATAAGGTTTTCAAGCTTTGCTTGAAGTCTAAGTGCAAGCTATTGAGGGAGGGACCTCCATATAAAACAGTTGACAAGTAGAACAGAAACAGCAGTGTCAATACACTTTAGATTAGTCTAAAACTACTACATATGAATGAAGGCATGTACATAGCACCATATAATGCTTTTATGGGAATACTACTCCATTGACATACAGTAACTGGAGCAATTTAAGGGTGGTTCTATCCTTATGCATACAATATGTACTAGTTTTAAGTGGATTAGACACACTACTACTGTTGCATTGATTTGTTTAACTTTCCCAGTTAATGACTGGCTGTTCTTCTACCCCTCATCTCCAGCACCAGATTGTAAAGTGGCATCCAGACTTCGCTGCCCATGCATACGCAAACGACTTTATGTGTATTTGGTCTTGTCTAGAGTACTGGGCTGAGGCATACTCAAAAGGAATCTGTCATTCACTGTATAATTTTCCTATTTCCTTCCAGTAGAACTGTACTGGGCTGCCCACAAGAAGTCTGTTGGCTACTCCAGGTAGCCTTAAAAATGGAGTAAAACTGGAGAACACAGCACTATAAAGGACCTGACATTCATAGGTTAGTGCACACACTAACATGGTTAGCGTGAGCACTCCCAGCTGGCTCATATTCAGAAACCCTGGGAGTGCCTTGCAAACCTGGAAGTGCCAAAGCACTAAAATACTACTGTGCCTACGCTAATGAGGGGTCATCTCATGCATACAGATGCAACAGTATACTCAATGGTTTTCAATAGCAGGAAACAGCCTCCCAAGTGGCACTGTTTATCACCACTGCAAATCACCTCTTAAATGCATGCTAAGCCTGCGTCCCCACCAACCCAAAGGCAGGCCACTGTACTGCAGCTCCCCCATTCTAGCTGTGCTAAACAGTCCCTGGTGGTCCAGTGTCCTCCCACCCCTCAATTAGTGCTCTGAGTGTCTTGTAAGCATCCCTAGTGGTCTAGTGTCCCCCCACTCCCTGATTACTCCTCAGAGCTGTTATCAAATCACCATGGTGTTCAGTGGTTCCTTCCACCCCCTGCCCACTCCTGTGAGCATTGTTCTGCTTGTAAATGCTGTTTGTAATTCTCCCTTCTGTCCAGTGGTTCCCCATACACAATACACACCCCAATCACCCGTTCACACATATTACAATGAGTTCCTGGTGGTCTAGTGCCCCCCCCAAACAGGTCCCCACCTAACCCGGCCACTGACATCTTACCTTTCCACACCCCCTAACCCTGGTGGTCAGTACTCCTCTCAGTACAGTATGGCAACTGGCATAGCCTTCCCTTCACCTCTGTGGCCGGCCACCATTTGAACTGTCAGTGAGTGTGTATATAATAGAAATAGTTTTTTACTGTATGCGTGCTCACTGACAGCTCATACGATGGCTGGCTACCAGCATTTGCACTGCACTTGCATGAGGGTCTGAATATCCAGTCCTTAAAGTATAAATACATTGGGCCCTGTGCATCATGGTGTGGCGTGCCCATGGCGCATATCCAATCTGCATCCATTGTGCCCCCCTGTGCGGGATGCTCAAGCCGGGACATTCAGCCCCATGCACCTGATTCCCCAGCCACACAGACACCAATGCACCGGGAGAATACCAGCACTAAATGCCATACACAAAGGTGCAAAGTGCATACTGTGGGAGGGGGCATAGGACTGCGAGAGCTATGCCAGGGGGGACCCTGCTGTAATGGCTGTATGTGACCATACCTGTGCACCCACAGGGTCCCCCCAGCATGGCAACCAGTCCTGAGCACCCTTTTCCAATGCTTGGAGTCCCCACTGGTCCCTGTAGCTTGTTGCTGCTGGCTGACCCATGGCCATGGCACCTCCTGCCAGGTCCAATGGTCAGGGATGGTGTGGTCATTGCAGGGGGATCCTAGCCATGTGCAGGTGGGGGTACTGCAGTCTTGGGGCCAGTGCTCCACTGTGTGCAGGGGGGGCTCAATGCTGGGGTGGAGCACCACAGTGGTTGGGGGCAGAGGGCAGGCATCAGGGGACTGGGGTGGGGTGGGTGCTTCCCCATGTGTGGGGGTGGCTGTGCTCCTGGTGGTGGGGGATGCCTCCAGGGCAGGCATCAGGGGGATTCTGCCACCAAAGGCAGCTGCCCGTGTGATCTGCGGGTGCTTGCCGGCAGTACACGATCCTGGTCCCATGCCATCATGTGCAGGGGATCCACTCCTGGTCCCAGGCAGGGTATTCAATTGGCTCCCCACCTAGGACCACAACTCTGCTCCCATCCACCCTGTATGAGCCTGCTCACCAGGGGTGGGGGCCATGGACAGGTGGCCGGTGGTTGCGAATGCCGCCAGGTGCGCACCTGTCCACAGGTGCGGAGCTCCGTGGGTGGGGTATGCACCTGTGGTGTGTACCTTACACCCTGTTGTGCATAGGGGCCATTATGTGTAAGGTCTTTTGGTGATGGATTGCTCTTCTTGACTTACTGTTTATTTACTACAGTATAGTTCATCTCTCCAACTTTGGAAATTATTCTAATCATGAACTATAGTTTCTTTCAAATCTCCTTCTGTTACCCAGTATATATTTTAATTTGCGTTCCTTTCTATTTTGATATTGTGCTCTGCACTGTTTTCTCTAATTTTGCACCCCTTTTTGTTATTGAATAAAAGTTTTAGTTGGCACAAATACACTTTTGGTTGTTGGGGTCTCTAGGTCATATTATTATTCATTACATTCGCATATTGTTTCTCCTCACCTTTCCAGATTCGAGTTCCTTCTCCCTTTCTTTGTTTCACCCATCATTTCTACTTTACATTCTACTCTTAGATCATTTGCTTCCTATACCCATCCTTAGTCCCATTACATGTATTTTGCAGCCACATTCACATATGCTTACCGGGACACCCTAGTGGGCTTTTCTCCAATGTTATACATATAATTGTATCCTAATAAATGTACTGTAGGAATCTCTTATCCTTTGAAGGAAACATGATGTCAATGTGGATCTTATGAAAACAGTGGGTTTTGTAAAGGTTCTGGGTAGAAATCCCTCCTGTGTTTTTACAATGTGACCTTAAATTCTGGTCTTCAACAGGCAGGTTCCCTGGGTATTTTTTTGAACTGTACCCCCTTACCCCCAAACTCCTGGGCCTGTTGGATTTAAAAAAAAATGTATCTTCTCGGACTTGTATAGCTTGTGATATTAATGATTTTCCTACTTTTGGTTTTCCCCTTTGAACCTCTAGTGACTGAAAGAACTTTCCCCTGTAACTTTAGGGCTACACTATAGGAACTGAACTGGGACAGCTTTGCCATTTGCCCAGCACCCTGACAAAGTGGCTGTTTTTGCCATGAAGTGCTGGGGCAGTTTGTGCGCAGTGCCAGACTGCACATCTGTATTCTTTGTAATCTGCAAATTACCTTGCCTGGTTAAAGACCCATTTCAAACTGCTGGCAGGGAGGATAGTAAGCATCCAGTTTTAACCTGGATGTATATATATATATATAGGGACATGGTAGCACCCCTATATTTTAGGTTGAGTAGGGTGTTTAATGTTAAACCCCAATTTTTGCACCTAAATAACATTGGCTACATTTGATGAAATAGCCCCTCAAATTTGGTATGTATGGTCTGGCTGGCAGACTTTCAAGTTTCATGATGGCATCTTGTGGGGCTATCGAGATACAGAATGCCAAAAAATGAAAAAGGTATTTTTTTTGTTTTCCTGTACTTAACATGTTTTTTTTTCTGCACTTATGTTCAGCCTAGACGGTGAAGAATACGTTCATGAAATGTTCAGGGTAGAAGCAGCCTCTACTGAGGTAGTGTCTTTTAAAAGGTTTGTGCAAAAGTATTCTATGGCTCCAGAGTTATAAGGATTTATGGTTAATTTTCTAGACAACCCCCTGACATGAAAATGGTGAGAAAACATTGATCTTGAGGGCTTATTTTTCATGATTTACCTGTTGTGAGGAGAAAATAAATACCAATTGTGACGGCCACTATCTTGTTTTCCTTTTTTAACTGAAAACATTGAAAACACATAAAAATGGTGTATTTTCAAAAAATAAAACACCAGAACCTACTGTAGGTAAACAGGAAATGTCAAGTTAAATTCAGGTGCTTGTTTTTTGAAAATTCTCCTGGAAATAACATTTCTGGGCACCTGAAAATCCTGGGTGCCCAGTTTAATGAGAGAAGCCATTCACCCATTTTCTCAGTATGAGAACAGGGGGACTTTCTTATCATCTGCAGCTGCAGGTGGAGGCATGCAGCCGGTTTGTGCGTCAGCAGTAAGCCGACAATCTCTCTGTCTCTTAATGAGCTAAAGTAAGTAAATGGTACAACAAGTCAGGAAATATAGGGTTTAGTTTCTGAATGAGCAATTGGCAATCTAAAATGAAACAGAGAAACATAGAAGCTGACAGCAGATAAGGACCACAAGGCCCATCCAGTCTGCCCATTTCTTTTTCTACCTTATGAATGTGACATTGGTCTTTGCTCTGTCAATGGTCTATCTATTCATGCTCATCTTTATTGCTCCCTTATGCCTGTCCCATGCCTGTTTGAAGCCCTGCACTGTGTTTATATCCACCACTTCCTGAGGTAGGCCGTTTCATGCATCCACCATCCTTTCTGTAAAAAAGAACTTTCTCACATTACCCCTTAATTGGCCTCCCATTAATCTCATGCTGTGTCCTCTTGTCCTGCTATTTTTCTTATACTGCAACCATTTCACATTTTGCTGCCATGCTGTAGTCCAGAAAAGCAAATTAAAAACTGTTCCCAAAGAACTTGTATAGTATATGGTTAGGGCTTATTGTGTATGGAAAATGGTGGTTTTCCAAATCTTGTTGTAGGACAGTTCAAAAGTCAAAAAAGTTGTACTATGATTCTGACATCATAGCGATAGTACAACAACTTTTCATCCTTGAGCTGCTACCTGATTGGTTAAAATAGCAGTGATAAAAAAATATACTTGAAAATGGCAGTGTTGCTTAGTGGGTAAGCAGGAAATTAGGATAGTTTGGACACAGACTGCCATAGTGGGCTCAGTGTGTCCAAACTATCAATTTGCCAGGTTTCTTTCTTTCTTTTTTTAAGTCAGTGGCACAATTACGGGGTCAGAGCAGAGGGGGACAGCAGCAATCAGGAATGGCATATTTGGGGACGGCACTGAAGCAGAGCATTAATGTGGTGAGGACAGGTCTGGGAGCATTCAAGAGCAAGCAGGAGCATGGACACAAGGTATGAAACTTGTGAAATGCAACTTTGTGCATTTCCGGGAAGCCATATACTTTATAAAATAGTGGATGGATACCATCCACAACCGAGACTGGTATTCCATCTTGGGAATTGATGACATCATAGTGACCTTTCGAGCTTCGTTCTTGAGGTCTCTATGATGTCATCAACTCCCTCAATGGAAACACAGCCTTGTTGTGTGTGGTCACCCATCCACTATTCTATATATTGTGGATAATCCTGTAATATCTGAGTAAGGCGGATTAATGTAAGCAAGTTCGGTTGCTTTACAAAGTGACAATCACAGGACATCTGCGTATCAATAAGACTTAGGTCTGAGTTAGTGAGTGAGTGAGTGACTTTTTTCATTAGAAGATTCAAATGATACCTTTGAGCGCAAGTGCTCTTTTAATAAGATTCCATTTCAGAGTTACAAGTTTCACAACATGTGTTGCAAAAGAATTCCAGTAGATATTATAATGAAGTAGGCGACAGGGCACATGAGCACATTCCAGAGGGAAAGCCTGCACAAACAAAACAAGAAATATCTAAGTTGTGTGAGTGCAAAGCTGACTGAACAAGAACAGGTTCCAGTAGTCGGCTACTAGAGAGACAGCAGAGCACAACTATGATGATTATGACTAGTTCAATGGCCCACTGCAATTGCACTAAACTGCTAGGGTAGCCCACAGGGATTTTTTGAACTGGGCAAACCTGGTGAGGTTCAACATAGATTCTGACAGTTCATTTAGCCAGCCTGAAGCCCTAGTGCCAAACAAATGCTTTCCCAGCTGAATTCTGTGGAAGGGTAGTTCAAGGACATGCTTTGCCATGCTCCTTGTGCTATAATGGTTAAACACTGTGTGGAAACAGTTTCTTAATGCAGGGGGTATTATGCCCATCAGTGCTTTCTTGGATAGCAGACAGATCTAAGATTTTATTCTACTGTGAAAGGCTAGCCAGTTGGTTAGTGAATAAAGGTTACGGCTGTGGGTGCACTTGTCAGCCCCTAACATAAAGTGGCAAGTCTTACTGCCTGTAATCCACATAGGGCAGTGTGACTCACCCAGTACCTGTAAGGTACATAGAATCTCTGGGAGGGATCAAGCTCCAAAACCTCAGTATTAACTTTGTCGCATATGGAGACATAAAGACCCACTCACTGGAATTTGTTTTAATATATTTTAATAGAATAATATTTATCCACCAAAAACAATGATCAGCATTTCAAAGTATTCTTACTACTTTCTCAGGATATTTTGGTAGAATCAAAGTACCCCAAAATATGTTTTTCTAGTTAAATTCCAATCGTAACTTTCAATGAGACACTGTCTCTTTAACTTTCCTGAGCCTGTATTAACCAAGTAGTTTTAAACTTTCAAGAGGAGCCCTGACTTCTTCTTGGCCCACACCGTTTATGGCATTCACACCAGAGAGAACTGAGGCTCCATAAACATTGTGGGCCAAGAAGAAGTAGGTGGCTTCTCTTGAAAATTTAAAACCACTTAGTTGATACAAAATTAGGAAATTTAAAGAGACAGTGTCCCATTCAAAGTTATGATTGGAATTTAACTAGAAGAACATCCCTAGAAGAACATATTTTGGAGTACTTTGATTCTACTAAAAATATCCTGAGAAAGTAGCAAGAAAACTTTGAAATGCTGATCACTGTTTTGGTGGATAAATATTGTTCTATTAAAATATATTAAAACAAATTCCAGTGAGTCCAGTGGAGCCCCACGCCTGACCCATACCTGCCACCTCTACCAGCAAACCAGTTGGCTAAATCTGAATGACAGGGCCTGCTATCAAACATGTCTCCTTGTCAAAAAAGCAACTCTTGGCCTACTGCCTCCAGGGCCCAGCTCCCTTATACAACAGGTCACACCAAGAAGGACCAGAAGGACATCCAATAAGATCTCCATCAAGATCCCTTACAGTCGCACCACCCAAGGTCAGCGATCCTTTGACTACTGGGCCCCGCTATGGCTTACCTCACTCCCACACCAGAACTAGACACTATCAGCAAAATCAGCTTGTTCAAATCTTCACTTAGATCCCACCTGTCCAGCCAAGGGTAATGCACCTGCCCTACCCGACCAACCCACTTGGTAAAAAATTCTGACTACCCCACCAATGTGCACTTATGCAATTATCAATCTGCCACTTCCCCCTCCTACCTTCCTCCACCAACCCCTTCCCCACCCCACCCTCAGCCCCAGTCCCACACCCCTCCTCTATTCCCCAGGGGTCCATGCCTATACCTATTTCCTAACCCCCTGCCCTTCCACTCCCTCACCCCTTCCTGACAAGGTGACCCCTAGCCAGTGGTTCCCTCAAGCTGAACACCTCCTCTATTCCTCCCCCTCCCTTCACTCTTGAACTTCCCCCTCCTCCTCCCCCTACTCTCTCATGCTAATTACTGCTGCAGCTCTGACTTTGCCTGTTTGTTAAGGCACAGTCCCTATCCCATGTACTCTGTCAGTCATATTACTATTGACATTTGTTTAATGTTCATTGTAACCCTGTGTTTTACTGTTGTACATTCACATTTTCTTCCTGATGTGGAACCTTCGTAAATGAGCTTGTAGCTCAAAGGTTGTAATCCGAGATTTAAATAAATAAAAAAATAAATAAAATAAAAAAGTCCATCCCCTCCACACACGTGGGGCAACAGTTAGTAGCCCAAGTAATTATCCAATGTTGTTTTAAATTTTTTATGCTCATTAATATTAACAATGTGTTCTGGGAGTTTATTCCAAACAGCTATTGTCTTTAGTGTAAAAAAACTATCTTGCAGTTTGAAATTGGTCTTAGGTAGAACAAACTGGTAATTATCAGATTGTAAATTCAAATTTCTATTATTACGGGTGATTCCACAATTGCTAATTATCGATTGATCTTTAAGAATGTTGAGATAAAGTCGACAGTCCCCTCTCAGTCTCCTAACATCAAGTGGCATGAGGTTTAAATGCTGTAGTCTAGCAGAATAAGACAATCTAGAGAGACTGGGGATAAGCTTGGTTGCCCTTTTCTGGATTTTTTCTATGAGATCTTTCGCTTGTATACAATGTGGTGACCAGAAGGGAGATGCATAATCCAAGTGAGGGCAGACATAATTTCTATGTAGATTTAGCATGGTATGATCGTCACACGTTATAAATGATTTTTTAATAATATTAATTATTTTATTGGCCTTTTGAACCATTAACCTAATATGGAGTTTATGCTTAAATGTCCTGTTGATTATTATGCCAAGATCTTTCTCATTGTCAACTACAGATAAAAATAGAAAACTGAATGAATTTAAGAGAGATAGGAGAGATTATGAGGGAGGAGGAGGAGTAATCAGCTGGGACAATAAATACAGGTTAAGAAGTCATGGTAAATCACTCAGTCATAATCCCAACAAAAGGTGGTCTGACAGACAGAACTACAATGCAAGGGGTGGAGAGCAAGTTCACAAGATTTTAGAAAAGAAGACTCGGTTGGGAAAAATTTGAAAATCAGCACCATAGTGGAAAAAGAAGAGAAGGATGTGAATATGACAAGAGCAGAGATGGCAGACATATGGAACTCAGGAGGTCAATACACAACCTCTAGAATCACTGCAGGTACTCAATATTTCCTCAGTGACATTAACACCAGATCAACACTTCATATTGTCTAGGGGGCTATCTTTTGTACCTACAATAGGTTCTGCCTATTTTGTATTTCAAGTCGATCATTTCAAGCTATTTATAAAACTGGACCTAAAAGTATTTTTTAAGGACAATCCAATTAGTCAATTGAATTTGTTGTGTCAAGAGAAACTTCTTGCTGGCATTGGCATTGGTAGTGCAGGAGTTAGAGAGATGCCTAATAGGAATGGCAGTGAAGTATTGAACTGACGTCAACCCCACCCCCACCCTGCAGAGACTGACAGGCATTTGGGGTGTGCCTTTGGGTTATCTGCCATAAGGCTCATGCCATTTCACCTCACCCTATCCTGCAGATGCCAACAAGTGTCACAATGTGCCTTGTAGTCTTTGGGCCTTATGCTCACCCCATTCCATAAGGAAATATGCTGAGATGGGTACAGTATAGCAGAATGGGGTGAACTTTGGGGCCGAAGACTCCAAGGCACACCTCGATGCCAGTCACTGGCTGCAGGGTGGGGGTTGGGGTGGAATGGCATCAGCATTACAGCCGACGATCCCAAGTCACACCATTGATGCCTGTCAGTCTCTACAGGGTGGGGCATCATGGTTGGAAACCCTAACACCCTGGCCGTTTGTTGGTATTTTCACTCCAAATTTTCAACATGAGATTTTTGTGACTCCACCCCATGAACAGTGGCACTATCAGTTCACTAGCCAAAATATAATTTTGCCCAGTGACTGTGACACATTTCAGGCAGGATATGAAAAATTACAGCTGTACTGTTCATGAGGAGGTGTAAAAAAAAATGGTAATGTTGAAAATCTGGAGTGAAAATATGAAAAATGGGTGAAGTCATGAGCGTGCATAGAAACTGCTCAATGCACACCAGTAATGCAATTATTTTGTTGTTTTTGTTAACCAGATTTTCAACATTAGCATTTTGGGACCTCTGCTCATGAACAGTGGCACTGTGATTTTGATAATCTGTCCTGAAAATTGATTTCCCACAGCGACCACTCCATTGTGCACCACATGTGCAAAAGCACATTTTGGGCAGGATGTGAAAAATGACAGCTATACTGTTCATAAGGAGGTGTGAAAAAATGGCAATATTGAAAATCTGGAGTGAAAATATTAAAAATTGTTGAAGTTATGAGTGTGCATGCAAATTGCACAACGCATGCTCATACCGTAGTCATTGTTTGGAATTTTTCACCAAATTTGTAACATGGCCTTTTTGGGACCCCACCTTATGAACAGTGGCACTGTTGTTTTGTTAATCGGTCCCAAAAGGTGCTTACATACAGTAACCATGAAATCACCTTTTGGGACTAAGTAATGAGATGACAGTGCATGTGTTCATGAGGTGGGGTCCCAAGAACCCCATGTTGAAAATTTGGAATCAAAATTCAAAACAATAGCTGAGATATCAACCTAAGTTGAACCCCCCATTGATGCTATTATAAAGCTTACCGTGAGTGTCTTCATTTTGCGGTAAACTTTTGAAGAGTTCAGATGTGTTCCCAGTCCACAGAAGATCACAGCGCCAGACCTCCGGAGGTAAGTATGGGGTGAGATTGGGTGCGGGGAGGTGGGGTGTACAGAGGGTGGGTGTGGGTTAGGGAAGGGGGTGCCAGGGACAATGAGGACAGTTTTCTTTTTTACAGGGGAAAAAATGGACATCGGGGGACATTTTTCTTTATTTACAGGTAAAATAAAAAAAATGTTGGGCACACTGAGGTGGGCTCCCAGTGTGCCTGATGAGTTTTAGGGGGACTGATGCCAATGGGGATTGGGCCCCCATCGGCAAAGAAAGTGTGTGGGGTGGGGGAACATGATGCCGATGGGGGATTGGGCCCCCATCGGCAAAGAAAGTGTTGGGGGGAATTTGATGCTGATGGGATTGGGCTCCAGTCGGCAAAGAAACTGTGGTGGGGGGACATGCTGACATGGGAACTGGCCACCCCTGATGTCAACTTTATAGGTGGCGGGTGGCAGGAGCCACCATATTTTCTGAAATGTTTCACCAGGAAAGGCACGTAATGGAGCCTTGTCATCTGACGCTCCATTGAGGTAACTGCACCTCACTGGAATGGCAAATTTCTTTCAAGGTTTTGGCACTCTTTGAAGTTTCACATCAGTGCTAGCATGCTCGCTAATTGGGGCTGAGGGACACACCCACTAAAGCATTCCCTGCATTGGCCAACACTGACACACCTTCACATGTCCTACTACCGCAAGATGTTGCTTACACCTGCGCACAAGACAACATAAAAATACAGTTATCAAATTGGCAAACAAGGAAGGGGCAGTGGTTTTTCAAGATTTTGCACAGTATGTGAATGAGACAGATGAATAACTATATTTTGACCCTACAGTGCCATTTAAAAGTGATCTCTGTGAATGGACGAAAAATGCTAGTGAATGTTAATGTATCAATGCAAATGAATATGATTTTTTGAAACCAAAGGTTCCAGTCTGACCCATGTTTTACACTCAGCCTAAGGTCCATGAGTCTGTGAGGTGCCCTCCTGGGAGACCCATAGTTTCTGGTATTGGGTCCTTTAGTGAGGGTCCCTCCAGATTTGTTGATTTCTTTCTTAAATAATTGGTGACTAAAGTTCCTTCATATATAAGGAACACTACAGATGTTCTTAACAAGCAAGAGGGTATGGAATGGTAGGAATCATATTGTTGGAAAGCCATTGACATCACATCATTGTGCACCATCATAGCTTATGATAAAGTGATTGCAGCTACAAAGTATTACTTACTAGTGAATAAAGTTTTGAAACCGTTCCGTGTGAGTTATTGATTTTCTTGAATTTGTATTGAAACATTATTTTATGTTTAATGGCAGTTTCTATTTGCAATTACAGGATACGGCAATGGGGGTGACACTTGCGCTGTTCTATGCCAATTTGTTTATGGCAATTGGGAAGAAGAAGTTGTGTTTGCTGACTTGAGCCCCTATCTCAGACATATAGTTAGATGGTATCATTTTATTGACAATATTAAATGTGTCTGGGATGGAGGCTGTGAGTCAGCAGCAAAATGTGTTGAATGGCTAAATCAAAATGAATGGAACCTTAAATGTACCAGCCATATTGACCAGAACAGAACAGAGTTTTTTGATGTTACTCTATACGTGTCAGATGAGGGAAAAGTATGTAGTGCACCCTACAGGAAACCAATAGCAGGGAATAGTATTTAGAGGGTGGATAGCTGTCATCCTAAACCTTTGATCAAAAACATTCCTTATGGAGAATTCATGAGATTCAAAAGGAATTGCACTACAGAAATGAATATTCAAATGGAAGCCTTATGAATGGCATCTAGGTTTAAAGATAAGGATTATGCTTGTGACACTGTTCAGACAGCGATTACTAAGGTGAATGCAATAGACAGGACATCTCTTTTGAAAAATAGAAGTGAATGGTACAGTGGGAACTGGGAACAACAGACTCAACCACCCATTACTTTTGTGACAGAATATCATACCTATGCATGGGAGATAAATGAGATTATCAAGAATTGATAGCTCTAACTGCAGACCAATAATTGAGACCATTGGTGGGTGCAGTCCCATGCATTACTTTTAAGAATGGGAGTAGTGTAATGTAGTTTGTAACTAGTAGCCACTTTAAGGGACAATTGCACAAAGTGGGTTCAGGGGGTTTAATAAATGTAATAGATGCAGTGTATGCAACTTTGCAGAGACTGAAAAAACACTTGAACATCCAATCACTGGGAAAATGGTACCATCTAAAAGAATATGTGGATTGTAAAAACCCTTTTTGCATCTATGTTTGTTGGTGTAAATGTAGACTTATCGATGTTGGTCATATGACCCACTCACTGAAGTGTTGCATCCAGGAGTGTGTAGGAGCAATCTTGAATAAAAATATCAACGATGCCCTGGGTGCTTACTTAAGGGGAGTACATGGGTCTAAAACCCATGGCTTTAAATTTGGGGCACTTGAACATATCACTTCCCCTGTAGCAGCAGGTGATAGATAGACAGTACTACTGCAATGAGAAATCAATTGTATTTCTCTGTTAGAGGCACTGGCACCAAAAGGTTTGAATGAGATTATGGATTACAAACCTTCTTTTTATGAAATACTGTCCTCCCTCTATTTGATTTCTCTGAGCTCTCTATGAGATGGGTTAAAATACATACATTAATGAATTTGTGATAAGCTGCACTGATAAAATTTAATGATTTTTTTATCTGACATCTCATTCACACTAGTGTCTCCCTTCATCCTACTAGTACAATTGGTTTTACATTTTTTTTATTATCCAATGGGATCTACGATGCTGCTGTGACATCCACCACAGTGAACTCCCCGACAGTGACAAAACCCGTCGACATCCCCAACACCAACATGTCCCCACAAAGACTGGCAACACCAAGACACAGACAGCTACACTTGATTGTGGCAATGCGGGGGGCGCAGCTCCCCACATCTCCCTTACTTTAGATATCTAACTCCACATCATACGGACAGTGGAGATAAATGTATGTCCCCTGTCACCACAGAGTCCATTGTGGTGAAATTCCCATTGCTGCAATGATAGTCCAAACTGGGGTTTCACTGTGAGGGGTTCACTGTGTGGGTGTTGCTGTCCCATCAGCATACCCATGAGGGTGGTCACATCTATATGCATCTTTAACACATAGTGGTTTTTAATAAATTTAGCATGGATTACAGTTTCTGGGCCCGATTCTAGAAGGGTGGTGCAAGTCACCACCAAACGCAACTTGCACCACCCGCAGCTGCGACATTGACCCTGCGCCGTATTCTAGAAGGGCAGGGTCATCGCAGCTAAGTTCTGTGACTTGTGACATACAGCCAGGTACGTCAAATTGTGGGTACATCTGGCAAGCATAATGCAAGCCGCAATGCAGGTCATAAGTGCCTCCTCCATGCCCAGCAAGCCATAGGTGCCCTGCAGGTCTGCCGACACCCCATCCTAGAAGTGTACAGACAGAGCCCTGCACTCTACCCCATCCCCAGAAGTGTACAGATAGAGCCCTGCAGGGCCACCCGCACCCCCAGCCCTGAAGTGTACAGATGGAGCTCCGCAGGGCTGCCTACAACCCCATCCCCCAAATCCCCCTCTGCAATGTGCCCAACAGGGTGGTGCAGTCAGCCCCCCCACCTGTGCATTGACCCTGAGTTGCCAGCCATAAATGAAGCATATACCCAGCAAAGCCCTAGTAGTCTAGTGCCCCCCTGATCATTGTAAAATATATAAATATCACCTCCACTCCCCTGGTAGTCCAGTGGAACCCCTCTGCAATCCACAATCATTGTATAATAAATATACAGAATAACTCCCCTTTTCCTAGTAGTCTAGTGGCCCTCCACCCCCCCAATCAGCAGTGCCAGTCCACCCAGCAGCCCCCGACCTGTCCCCAGCCGGTGACTGGCTCAGCCCACCTCTCACCACCACGACCAGCTGCCAACTGAGTGCTGTATGAGCACATACTGAAAAGATACGCTCAGAAATTAATTTCTGAAAGTGTCTTTACAGTACGCACTCATACTGCACTCAGTCTGTGGCTGGCTGTGGTGGTGAGAGGTGGGCTGTGCCAGCCACCAGCTGGGATGGTGGGTGCTGGGTGGGCTGGCACAGCTGGGTGGGGGGCCACTAGACTACCAGGGCAGGATGTTTGCGGTATATGTGGCGGGTGACTCGGGGGTTGGGACACTGATGGGGGGATGTCAGTGCAGCCCTGCGGGTCATATTACAAGGAGGATTTGAGGGGTGGGGGTGTGGGCAGCCCTGCAGGGCATAACTATGGGGGTTTCTGGGGCCACTTGGTGTGGCCAGCCCTATGGGGCAGCTACTGAAGGCTTCAGAGGCAGAGCGTGTGGGCAGCCCTGTGGGGCAATTAATGTAGGATTCAGGGGCAGGAGGCTGGGCAGCCCTGCAGGGCACCCACAGGGGCATGCTGGGCATGGGGGAGGGAAACTGTGCAATGACTGCTGGACAGCTGATGGGTCTAGAGGACCCCCAGGGCTGGCCGTAAGCTATACCAGCTAAAAGTTTGGGGTTGCTGGTTCTCCTTCAGGGGTTCTTGTAGAATCTCGACATTGGGGACTTTATTGCTGCCCTTCTGGAATGGGGTGCAACTGCTGCTGTAAAGCCCCTAGCACCATGTCGTAGGGGGTTTATGGTGCAACTGCGAGCATAATTGCTGTTTGGCACAAGTGGCCTGCACCATGTTGCAGTCCACTTTGTAGAATCACGCATGTCACAACTGCTGGCATAAGTTACTACATGTGCCATTCTACTTGGTACAAGTTCTGTTATGCCAGGTGTAACTGTACTAGAATTGGGCCCCATGAGTTTCTATGATTAAGGTACCAACCACAATTGATAAAAAGTTATTGATCTGTGGATAGAATGGTCTTTTGGAACTAAAAAGATTTTTGTTCCTTTATTGATGTTAGAAGGAGATTACAAATATTGAATGATCTCATCATAGGTGTCTTTTATTCTGCAAAATTAGCATTTCCCTTTATAGTAGCAGGATTTATATATGCAATGAAATTCTTTGAAATGTGCTGTCTGACATTTTGCTATCAGTCACAAACTCATTAGGAATAGAACAATTACGGGATGTTTGTGTACCAGATGAGAGAACCAGGGATAAAGGACAACAAGAGAAGGGGCTGGAGTAGAAGAGCTAAACAGTCTAGGGAGGTCAAATCATGGAAAGCCATGTGTGCCAATGCCAGGAGCCTTAGCAACAAGATGGAAGATCTGAAGGCTGTCATGGTGCAGTCAAACCTGGACATTGTGGCCATCACTGAAACCTGGTGCAATGATAACCACGACTGGGAGATGGCCATACCTGACTGTAACATATTCAGAAGAGACAGGGCAGGTAGGAAGGGAGGAGGAGTGGCACTGTATGTGAAAAATGACATAAGGGCCACAGAGATCCAGGAGGAACAAAATGGGGGAGAGATACTGTGGGTTAAGATGGAAAGGAAAATGGGTCCAGCCATCCACACAGGTGTGGCCTACAGACCACCAGCCCAGGAGGAAGAAACAGATATGAAGCTGATGCTAGCCATCCAAAGGATGGCAGACATGGGTGAGGTAGTACTGGTTGGAGACCTCAATATTCCAGACGTGGACTGGAGCATCCCAGCAGCAGCATCAACTAGCAGCAGATTTATCCTGGACTCCCTTCAGGGTGCCTTCCTCAAGCAACTGGTCATGGAACCAATTCAGCAGAAGGCAATACTGGACCTTGTGCTCACAAACAGGGACAGTGTGATGGGGGTAACAGTGGGAGATCACCTGGGGAACAGTGACCACCAGTCATTGTGGCTTTAAATCACAGAAGGAGCAGAACCAAACCACACAAAAACACGTATCCTGGATTTTAGGGGGGCAGACTTTGGGAAAATGGGGAGATACTTGAAAGAGGCATTAAGGAGAATGGGGCAGGAATCAGGGGAGGAGGAACAGTCGGCAGTATTTAAAATAGGGATTACAAGAGCAACAGAATTATGCATTAAGCAGGTTAGCAAGAGGAAAAGGAAGAGGAGACCATTATGGTTTTCCAAAGAGGTAGCAAAGAAAGTGAAAGCCAAAAAGATTGCATTCAGGCAATACAGAAAGACACAGGCAGAAGGGGACAGGGAAGAGTACCAGGAGAAGTAAAGGGAGGCAGGGAGGTCAGTAAGGGAAGCCAAAGCTCAGACAGAAGAACATATTGCAAAATCAGTGGGTAGAGGGGACAAAACCTTTTACAGGTACATAAGTGAAAAAAGAAAAGCAAAGGGAGGGATAGTGAGACTGAAGGGGGAGGATGGGGGCCGTGTGGAGGATGACAGCAGTAAAGCTGACATATTGAACAGGTATTTCTGCTCAGTCTTTACTGAGGAAGAGGAGGGTAATGGGTCTGAAGGAAGTGCAAGGGGTGAGACTGGCACAGAAATGGACACAAGTCCCTTTACACAAGAAAGGGTTCTGAAGGAACTGGAAGCAATGAGTTGATAAAGCAATGGGGCCAGATGGGGTGCACCCCAGGGTTCTTAAAGAACTAAGACAGGTGGTGGCTGAACCTCTGGCTATACTCTTTAGCCAATCACTGGAAACAGAGAAGGTACCCAAAGACTGGAGGACAGCAGATGTAGTCCCCTTATACAAAAGTGTGAACAAAGAGGAAGCGGGGAACTACAGACCAGTCAGCCTCACCTCGGTAGTGGGGAAAATCATGGAAGCACTACTGAAGGAGAGATTGTTGGAACATCTGGTTGTCAATGGACTACAGGACCCAAGGCAGCATGGTTTCACCAGGGGGAGGTCATGTCAGACCAACCTCGTTGAATTTTTTGACTGGGTGACAAGGGAGGTGGATCAGGGGAGGGCATTGGATGTGGCCTTTCTGGACTTCAGCAAGGACTTTGACACTGTGTCACATAGAAGACTATTACACAAACTGGGGAATATGGGTGTGGGCAGGACAGCAGTGGGGTGGGTAGGTAACTGGCTGGGTGGCAGGACAAAGAGGGTGATGGTAAATGGCTGTCACTCCACAGAGGGAAGAGTGACCAGTGGGGTACCACAGGGATCAGTGCTGGGACTGGTCCTATTCAACATCTTCATCAGTGACATTGCGCAGGACCTAGAAGGCAGAATTTCACTGTTTGCTGATGACACAAAGCTCTGTAACAGAGTAGACACACCAGAGGGTGTAGACAGAATGAGAAGGGACCTTCAGAAACTTGAAGAATGGTCAGGGTTTGGCAGTTGAAATTCAATGCAAAGAGTGCAAGATAATGCATATGGGGCACAAAATCCCTGGCACAATATATCAGTTTGGGGTGAGGATATAGCATGCACCAAGCAGGAAAGGGATCTTGGGGTTATCATCTCTGATGACCTCAAGGTAGGGAAACAGTGTGACAAGGCAGCAGAAAAAGCAAATAGGATGCTGGGATGCATAGGCAGGGGCATCACCAGCAGGAAAAGGGAGGTCATAATTCCACTATACATGACACTAGTGAGGCTCCACCTGGAGTACAGTGTACAGTTCTGGAGACCTTACCTACGTAAGGACATAGACAGGGTAGAGAAGGTTCAGAGGAGGGCAACAAAGATGGCACATGGATTGCATCACAAGTCCTATGAGGAGAGGTTGAAGGAATTGAATATGTACTCCCTGGAGGAGAGGAGGGAGAGAGGAGACATGATAGAGACATACCAGTACAATATCTTACAGGGAGGAACAGGGTGCAGAAATACACTATTTTTAAGTGAAAAAGATGTTCCAGGACTAGAGGGCATGGGATGAAGTTGGAGGGAGGATGATTCAGAGGAAATGTGAGGAAGAATTTCTTCACAGAACGGGTGATGGACAAGTGGAACACCCTGCCAGAGGAAGTGGTGGGGGCTAAAACAATCACAGGATTTAAGAATGCATGGGATAGACATAAAGGAATTCTGGAGTTCAGGGGTAAGGGTAACAGACTTCTAGGAAAACATAAACTGAACTTACACGCTCAAATGAGCAGACTGGGTGGGCCATAGGCCCTTATCTGCTGACACTGTCTATGTATCTATGTACCATTAAGACTTAAGTCAAAAAGAATACATGATCCTGAATGATGGGGTTACTGTTTGTAATTGCACGATATATGTGAACTCATTTTTGATCTGTATTTTATTTTTTTTTTTTTTTAGTTGTTTAACCAGGTATAGCATTTATAGTTATAATTGTGCACTGGTTATTTGCGATGGATATTTATTAAGATCTATTACAAATTCATATTAAACACTGCAATTTTGCCCTCAGAAAACATGCAATATTTAATTAATGTGATTGTCCGATTATGTACACTTTTGTGTTGGGTTATTTAAATAGAGTATGTTTTTTACCATGCTACACCTCCCCTGAGGAATTCACTTCATGTGGTGATACATAGGGGCCTCAGCTTGGCCAGCATTTTGTTATTTTTGCACCAATAAATGTTAATACACTATACTGGAGCCAGTGTGTGCACTGTTTTCATTCATTCATTCTAGTACCTGTTTGTTTCCTACAGCTTCCTTGTAAGCCAAGGTGTGCACTTCACTTATTGTCCTGCATGAATAGTTTTATCTGGTGAATAGTTTTACATGAGGCTTCAATGTTTCTACTACATCATTTTTTATTACATAAATATATACAGTATATATAGATATATAAATACATTCATTGCAATAAACTTTGTTAATGCATCAGTTGGTTGATGTCACAGTGACAACAGTTTGGAAATTCAGTGTTAGGGTTAACCCACCCACCACTCCACCATCCTCCACACACCAACAGATGTCAGGTTGTGCCATGGGGTCATCAGGCCCAACTCTCACCCCATTCCATGTCTAAGCAAGCTGACATGCTACAGTGGGTGACAGTCAGGACTGATGACTCCATGGCACATCCAGATGTCTGTGGAGGATGGGAGGTGGTGATGGGGTGGTGGTGGGGGGGTAAACCTAACATCAAATTTCCAAACTTTTATTGCTGTGTCATCAACCATAACTGATGCACTAATGAAGTGATTTGTAATGAATTTTCTTACTTTTTGAAAAAGTGTAATGTAAACGGTATGTGTTGGTGGGAGCTCAGGGCCCGAACAGTGCATAATGATATGCATCTGTAGGAGCACGGGCCCTTCAGGCCCTGTGCTCCCACTTACACTTTTAACAACGGAGCCATGCAGTAGTCCTATAGACCTGAAAGGAACTCTTGTAACACTAATTTGTATTATCCCATCATCTTCCTACATTAACAGGCATTGGGTGTGCTATGGGTAATGAGTCCAACTTCCTCACCCCATTCCTTGTGTAAACAAGCTGACATTCTACAGTATAGGAGAACGGGGTGAGAGTTAGGTCTGATGACCCCATGGCACTCCCCAATGCCTGTTGGTGCCAGTAGGGTGGGGTGGAGGTGGGGTGATAGGGGTGGTAATCCTAATATTGAATTTCCAAACTTCTGTCACTGTGACATCAACCCTAACTGATGAATTAACTGAGTTTTTTGCAATGAATTTCCCTTCTTTTTGAGAAAGTGTGATGTAAGTGGTTAGTGGTATGTGTTTGTGGGAGCGCGGGCCCTCTGGGCCCTGCACTCCCTTTACATTGCCCATTTTTTGCTTAAAGGTATGCGTATGTGGGAGTCAGGGCCCTCCAGGTCCTGCACTCCCACTTACACTTAAATACGGCACTATACAGCAGCCCCATAGTACTGTAAAGTAATCCTTGTAACGCTTATTTGGCAATATCTCAGTAACTGTAGCAGCTATGAAAACAATTCCACTGCAGGTGTAATCTATTACTTCAAAACTTAGTAAAAAATCTGTATCGCAAATCGTTTTTGAGATACGGGTGCCGAAAGTCACCGCAGGTGCCGCAATGTTATCCTATGGGAAAGTTCTCAACTTTGGAATTCTGCAACTATGGGCCCGTTGAATGGTTTGGGACCAAACCACCAAAAGGCACATCTGTGGGATCAAGGCTTGCCATCCTGCAAATTTTAGCCCAAAAGCACAATCCACCTTGGCACAATGAAGTGACAAAGAAAACAACACATGGGATATTGTCATCGAGTATTGTTTTCACGACAACAAAAATGCTTTTGCAACAACAAAAATGTTTTCATGACATCCCTATACCTTATAATGGAATGTTTTCATGCACAAAAAATGTTGTCACACACAAATAATTGTTTTCACGAATGTTTTCATAATGCACATAAAAATTTTCCCGTAGGCTGCAATGGGACATCAAAAACTTGCATAACTTTTGAACAGATTAATATTTTTCACCAACCTTCAAAAGGTACCAGTTTAACCCAGGCCACATATAGACATGCACATCTGAATCCACTCAGATGCATTCTTCAGTCCATTATGCCTAGCCAAAAAATGCGTAGAAGTTGCGTAATTTTCAATTTTTGGATGCTTTATGGTTCCGCAACTGTAAATCTGACCAGAACAAAACTTTCCAGATCCAGAGATCTAGGACTGGGCACTGCACATGCAAAATGTCAGGCAACATGGACAAATGGTTGCAAAGTTATTAAAGTGCAAACTTTGGGGTTTAACATAGACCTGGCCGTGCAACCCTAACTATACCTGCACTACCGTGCCTATATATATATATATATGCCATACCTGTGAGGATAATAAAAGGCACATATTTTCGATATTTTCAGGGTGGTCAGACCTACAGTGAGGATATTGCATTTATCTTCACTGTAGGTAAATTTATTCACACAGTAGGTAGAGATTGGCTCATTTGGAATGCATTTGCATATTCAGCTGCAGTAGCAGTAGTAACTGTGTTCAAATGCGAATAACTTTAAAATGAAAAATGATACCATGGTACTGTGAGCACAAAAGTTATTCAGCACAAAAATATCTACAAAATGAGTGGTGTTTCATTTATGGGTTAACTTTTATTTTTTTATGTAATTAGCTGAAAAACAACAAAAAGTGCATTTTCTGTCACTTTTTTCGATGAACAAATGTGAATAACTTTAGAACGCAAAATGATAGCATGGTACTGTGAGCACGAAAGTTGTTCAGCACAAAAATATCTACAAAATGAGTGGTGTTTTACTTATGACTAACTTTTATTTTATTATATAATAAACCAAAAAACAGCAAAAAATGCTATTTTTTTTTACTTTTTAGACAAACAAATGCAAATAACTTTAAAAGGAAAAATGATAGCATGGTACTACGAGCATGAAAGTTGTTCACCACAAAAATATCTACAAAATGAGTGGTGTTTCATTGATATATACCTTTTAGTTTTTTTATAATTAGCAAAGAAACTGCAGAAAATTCAATTTTTTCACTTTTTGGAACAGACAAATGCATATAACTTTAAAATGAAAAATAGTAGCACTTCACTTCATTGTGGCAATGTGGATTGCGTTATTGGCCTGAAATTTTTAGGGTGGCAAGCCTTAGTCCCACAGATGTGCCTTTTGGTAGTTTGGTACGGAAATATTGAACAGGCCCATAGTTACAGCATTCTGAAGTTCAGAAATTTTCCCATAGGATAACATTGCAGTGCCCATGATGCCTTTCAAGGCCTGTATCTCGAAAACGGTTTGAGATATGGACTTTTCATCACAAAAATCCTTAACCCCCCTGTAGGGGGACTAAAAGCAGATGTAGATTGGAAAGCCATGAAAACCATGAAATTTGAATTTTTTTTCTACCTTGTAAGGCTCCTGAGATATTTGGGAATTACTGTTACAGTTGCTAATTTTGTTGTCTGTAGGCCAGTATTAGGCCCTGAGAGTTTGTTAGAGAGCATTTACACCAGACTTTGGTGTGTGCTAGTGCCTTTTGATGTTACTCTGTTATGGGCATTGGTAGGAGCATACATGGTCACTTGGTGGGTCCCATGCTCCCACTTATGTATATTTGCTTTGGGGAGAGTTTCTCAGTTCAAAGAGATGTGTCTGTTTCTGTACAAATGGAGACACTGGTTGAGCCACATGCTCCCACTTATGTGGTTATAACCGGATAATATCAGACAGCATTGTCACCACCCTTTAGTGTGTGTTAATGCCTCCTGATGTTATCCTGGCATAACCAAATAGTCTTTCAGATTACTATTGTGACCAGAGGACTGCTGTGACTTAATATCATTATATACACATGGCCAGCTCAGGTACCAAGCTCCCACTTATGTATATTTGCTTTGGGGACAGTTTTTTGGTTCAAACAGATGTGTCTGTTTCTGTACAAATGGAGATGTTGGTGGGAGCATGGGGCTGAAGGGCCCCATGTTCTCACTTATGTGGTTATGGCCGGATAATATCAGACAGCATTTTCACTGCCCTTTAGTGTGTGTTAATGCCTCCTGATGTTATCCTGGCATAACCAAATAGTCTTTCAGTTTACTATTATGACCAGAGACCTAAAATGCTGTCATAAAACAGTTGAGTATTGCATATCTGTATGCAGTTGTGGCCATAGGTTGCCATGATGAGCTATATGTGTATGGGCATCTAGAATAACCCCACTCTTTGAAGTGGCTGCTGCAACTGCACTCCAGTTAACATCTGGCATATTCAGATCAACCATCAGCAATATCTCCCCTTTTTCTGCCATTCTAAGTATTCTTTCTATCATTTTCTTGGACAAGGAAATGATAGAAAGAATACTTAGAATGGCAGAAAAAGGGGAGATATTGCTGATGGGTGATCTGGATATGCCAGATGTTAATTGGAGTGCAGTTGCAGCATCCACTTCCAAAGAGTGGGTTATTCTAGATGCCCACAGGGGCATGCCTTAGGACAACTAGTATTGGAGCCCACTCGAGAGGGAGCAATCTTAGACCTGGTTCTCTCAAATGGAGATGAAGAGAGGATCACAGATGTAGAAGTGGGTAGCCATCTGGGAACTATCGAACAGTATGGTTCACAATAAACACAGCAATAGAGTCAAGCCATACAAAAGCAAAAGTACTGGACTTTAGGAGGGCTGACTTTGCCAAAATGGGTGAGTGCCTAAGGAATGCACTAGCAAATTGGCAGGAAGGAGGGGTGGAAGAACAATGGGGAATAATAAAAACTGCCATCACAGAGGTAACAAGCCTTTGTGTGAAGCAAATAAACAAAATGAAACGATGTAAGAAACCACTATGGCTCTCAAAGGAAGTGGCAGTGAAGGTTCAAGAGAAAAAGAAAGCATTCAGGAAGTACAAGGAATCACAGAAGGAGCAGGACAGAGAACTGTATCAGTTAAAGCAAAAGGAAGCTGGGAAGGCAGTCAGAACAGCAAAGGCCCAAACCGAGGAAAAGATAGCCAACTCAGTTAAGAAGGGGGATAAAACCTTTTATAGGTACATCAGGGAGCGAAGGAAGACCAAGGGAGGTTAGTGAGGCTTAATAAAGAGGAGGGAGGGTGGGCAGAGGTGACTGTGAAAAGGCAGAGATACTAAACAAATATTTTGCTCAGTATTTACAAAGGAGGGGGGAGGTACCTAAAACAAACAGTAGAAACACTCTGGATACAGAAGTAGATACCAGCCCATTTACAGAAGAAAGGGTTCTGAAAGAATTCTTAAAACTGAAGGTGGACAAAGCAATGGGGCCTGATGGGATTCATCCCAGAATTCTAAAAGAACTAAGGGTAGAACAAGTGACACCACTGACTACCCTCTTTAACAAATCATGGGAGGATGGGGTGGTACCCAAGGACTGGAGAAGGGCAGATGTGATTCCCCTTCACAAAAGTGGGAGCAAGGCAGAAGCAGAAAACTACAGACCTGTTAGTTTAACCTCAGTGGTAGGGAAAATGATGGAATCACTTCTGAAGGAAATAATTGTTGAGTATCTAGAGGCCAGAGGGGCTCAGGACCCAAGGCAGCATGGATTCACAGTGGGAAGGTCATGCCAGACAAATCTGATAGATTTCTTTGACTGGGTGACCAAAGTAGTAGATCAGGGAGGGGCTGTGGACATGGCCTACCTAGACTTTAGCAAGGCATTTGACACAGTCCCACACAAAGATTAATATACAAGTTAGCCAGCCTGGGAGTGGGTCCCAAGATGACAGCCTGGGTAAAGAACTGGCTGGAGAATAGGACACAGAGGTAATAGTAAATGGAGTCCACTCTGAAGAAAGGGGGGTTACTAGTGGGCTACCGCAGGGTTCAGTATTAGGACCGTTCCTCTTCAATGTCTTATAAGCGACATTGCAGAGGGACTGGAAGGAAAAGTATGTCTCTGCAGATGACACAAAGATCTGCAACAGAGTTGATGCACAAGGTGGGGTGGAAAGGATGAGAAAGGACTTGGCAAGGTTAGAGGAATGGTCAAATGTATGGCAGCTTAGATTCAATGCTAAGAAGTGCAAGGTAATGCACCTGGGAAACAAAAACCCAGAGGAAGAGTACACAATGGGGGTGAGATACTAACAACAACACAAATGGAAAGGGACCTGGGGGTAGTCATATCAGATGACCTAAAGGTGGGCAAGCAATGTGAGTAGGCTGCAAGGAGGGCTGGGGGGATACTGGGATGCATAGGGAGAGGCATCACCAGTAGAAAACAGGAAGTTATTATCCCACTGTACAGACAGTTGGTGAGACCCCATCTGGAGTACTGCATGCAGTTCTGGAGACCCAATCTCTGCAAAGACATAGACAGGATGGAGGCTGTCCAGAGGAGGGTAACTAAAATGGTGCAGGGTCTGCACGGAAGACATATGAAGAGAGACTTAAGGAGCTGAATATGTATAGCCTCGAGGAAAGGAGGGAGGGGGGACATGATAGAAACTTTCAAGTACCTCAAGGGAATCAACAAAGTCAAGAGGGTAGCATCTTTCAAAAAGAGGTGTGCAAGAACAAGGGGCACAATTTGAAGATAGAAGGGGCGGCTCAGAGATAATTTAAGGAAGTATTTTTCACAGAGAGGGTTGTGGATGCATGGAGCGCCTTCCGGAGGAGGTTGTGGAGTCAAAAACAGTGGTGGAATTCAAGCATGCATGGGACAGTCATAAGGCAATTCTAGGGGTTGGGGGTAGGAAGAAGTAGGCTGCTGGTTAACTAGGATCTGCAGCTTATCCATTAGGTAGGGAAATGGGCAGACTGGGTGGGCCAAGCGGTTCTTATCTGCTGTCAAAATCTATGTTTCTATGTTTCTATGCAGTTCTATGCAGTGGTTGATGTGAACAGACAATTGCTTTTAGAGATTAACAATTTAAATGATTATGACCGGATATCAAACATCAGTTTCAGCACCCTTTAATCTGTGTTACTGTGTAAATTCCTTTTCATGTTACCCAGCCATGTACCATTTTTATTTATATTACACTTTTTGTAAAAGAAAGGATATACTTTGAAAAAAGTCTGTTAATGTGTTACTTCGGGGTGTTTCGACAGTGACAAAGGCATGGAAGTTCAATATTAGGGTCACCATCATATGCCATCTAGTTTTAATATTACAGTTTTCCAGAAAAAGCAAAGGAAATTCATTGAGAAAAATCTCCATTCATGCATCACTTAGGGTTGTTTCCAGACTGAGAAAAGTGTGGAAGTTCAATGTTATAGTTACCACCACTATCATCGACCCATACTAACCCCCCCCCATCCTGAGGAGAGCGACAAGTATTGGAGTGTGTTTGGGTCAACGGGGGTTTCTCTTACCTCATTCTGCTATACTGTACCATCCAAGCTCCTTTACACATGGGATGTGGTGAGAGTTAGGTCGATGATCCCAGCATACAGCTCTCATGACAAGACTTTGTTGCTGCATAGGGCTGATGTATGGTTCTGTAGTTATGTTACAGTGGGAGCACAGGACCCAGAGGGTCTGTGCTACCAGAGATACATATCATTAGGAGTAAATGCATAGTTTGTTGGGGGCGTGGGGCTTGAAGGGCCCTGTGCTCCCACCAACATATGCCATTTATGTTTTATATTACACTTTTTCAGAAAGAAACAAAATTCTTTGGGACAAAATCTGTTACTGCATCACTTAGCATTCTTTACTCAGCAACAAAAGTGTGGGAATTTAACGTTAGGGTTATGAGACGTATTCCCCCCCCCCCGCTGTAACACAACTGTCAACACAGAAACAGGCATCATGGAGTCCGTTTGGGTGGCCGTGCATAAGTGTCACCATTTGTAGTATACTGTAGCACTCTAGCTTCTTTACGCATGGAGTGAGGTGAGAGTTAGGCTGATGACTCCAATGGACACCCCTTAAGTTTAATGTGTGTTGCTGCCTCTTGATGGTAACCAGTCATAACCATACAGTGTTTAGCTTCACTACTATGATCAGAGCCCTGCACTGATGTCATAATATAAATGTGAGACTATGCTTGTAATGAACTGTGCTGTCTGTTTCAAATATTTGTTGTTCTGATGTTAAATAGACAGAGCACAAATGCTATACTGAAAAATATATTTTTAATGTTTTTGTGATTCATGTTTTGTTTACATAATATATAAGAAACATAAAATCTAGATACAAAAATGTGGCTTGTATGGAAATAAAAAAGTTATTAATATTTATAGCCCTTTTGGTCCCACCACTTTGGGACAAAAATTTTTATTGAATTAAAAAGATTAAAAAAACAATGTTGCTGCCTATGTTGCTGAAGGCTTGATGTGGAAGGGCGTGGCCAGTTGGCTGAATGCAGGGGAAGCGAAAGCTGCTGTGCAGAGAAGGTGCCCAAGTTTAGCAGAGGAGTGGGCAGAGGTTCTTCTCAGTGGAGACCAGGGTCATCTTGTTGCATTGGTGGTGGTGGGATGGTGCTCTTCATCGTGGCTGTCAGCGATTGGACAGCCTGATACAGGTAGTTCAGTTTTTGGTTTGCTGTTTTTATTTGTCCTTCAATGTTAATTTAGTTGTGTTACTTTCTAAATTTGTATTGTTATTTTCCAATAGGTGTATTACAGTGTCCAATTTAGTCTGTGTTGACTGCTGTACCTGTATCACGCTGTCCAGTTGTTGACAGTTAGCATCTGTGTGCGAGTGATGAGGTTCTGTAGAGAAACAAAAGAAAAAAAAAGGAACATCACATATTGAGTTATCTGTGTGCACGTAAACTTGTTGTGGTCATTATCATTTTTTGATTCTTAACATTGTCATAAATTCACATAAATCTACCACTTTTTGATTAGCAAGAACTGATAGCAGTTTATGTGCTAGTATCCAGCTGTCTACAATTGGTGTGACAATGCAAGTATTACCTCTATAGTCTATGCATATAATAGATTGTACTGGCTACTTACTGCTTGCCAGCAGATAGAGGCCAAAGGGCCTGTCAAGTCTGTTTGACTGTGCAGCTAGCACTCCACTTTGTAGATGCCGCTGCTCCCCCTGCCCCCCTTGCATAGATGAGTGTGTAGTGACACTAAACCAGATGAAGCTGTTTGTGCTATATCCAGTGAATGGGACACATTTGGACAGGATAGCGGGAAAATTCCTCTACTCTTTTTGATAAGTGCCATGGAAGCTGTAACATCCACCTGAGTAGCACCTAACCAGGCAGATGTGACCTTGGTCTAACCCTGGATCCGAAAGATGGCACCTCAGAAGTGCAGCACCCACATAATCCTGCACTAGTGTGTAAATGCTGGGATATAAATCCAAATGGCAGTTGTGGTAACTGAATTCACAGCCCTCTGATGTCTCTGGCTCAGAGGAGAGTGTGCTATCTACTGAGCCACTGACACTGGCAAAAATTGTCTTCTTAAGACGTATGGCTTAGACTACTAAGGGATCATAACAGTAGAACTATTGCTGGAGAAATGACAACTATTGCTGTAAATATCTATATTATTGTTTAACTATTGTTTCAGAAGAGGTGTCTCATGTGGTTGCATGGGCTACACTTGACACAATTTACTGTGCCTATTGTATGGGTAGACTTACATTACATGTGATAGAACACAACTCTGTGGATTGATGTTATGTCATTGACTGGCATGTATTACACTTGGCTACATAACTGCATCTCTTTGTGTTATTAAATGGTTTATCACACTGCAACATAGATTGTTTATGACACTGTTATATTCTGTGGTAGTGCTGAATGTGGGTTGCTGGGGGATTTATACAGTTCTTGTGTAGTACAGTTATTCGGCTACACCCTGTGACTCACATCACAATCTGTGGGTAGATAGACCAGTAAGTATCACTGTACTGTGACTTATTGCTGAATTTATTGACCTTTTTGCATATCTTATTACTTAATCACTTCTGTTCTTTCACTAGTATTGGGAGCACTGCTCTATGTAAATAAGGACACCATTTTCAGAATGCACTTGTTACACTTGTCTTCACTTATAGTTTCTACAGGAAACCTACAGGAGAGACAGGCAGGGGAGAAGAGGGGGAGGAGTAGCTCTCTATGTAAAGGAAGGGATAAAAGCAACTGAACAAAAGAGCAAACAGGGAGGAGAGGAGGCACTGTGGGTCACCTTGGAGACTGGAAAGGGCACCACAATCCGCACAGGGGTTGTGTACAGACCTCCATGTCAGGGGAAGGAATGGACAAGGATATGATAGAAGGCATTCTTAGAATGGCAGAGAAAGGAGATACTGTTGATGGGAGACCTGAATATGCAGATGTTAACTGGAGCACATTTGCTGCAGCCACATCCAAGAGCAGGGCCATTCTTGATGCCCTACAGATGGCAGGCATTAGACAGCTAGTTTCAGAACCCACTCGTGAGGGGAGCAATCTTAGACATACTCTCAAACGGGGGCAGTGAGAGGATCTCAGATCTAGAAGTGGGTTGCCATCTGGGGACAAGTGACCATCAAACAGTGTGGTTCAGGTTAAACTCAGCTACAGAGTCAAGCCATACAAAAGTGAGGGTACTGGACTTTAGCAGGGCTGACTTTGGCAAGATGGGAGAGTGCCTCAGAAAAGCACTAGCAAACAGGAGGTGTGGAGCAACAATGGGGAATTATCAAAACTGCCATCACAGAGGCAACAAGCCTTTGTGTGAAGCAAATAAACAAATCAAAATGAAAGAAAAAGCCACTATGGTTCTCAAAAGAGGTGGCTGTGAAAGTCAGGAAGAAAAAGATAGCATTCCGGAAGTATAAGGAAACACAGAAGGAGCAGGACAGAGAGCTGTACCAGTTAAGGCAGAAGGAAGCAGGGAGGAAAGTCAGAATAGCAAAGGCCCAAACTGAGGAAAAGATAGCCAACTCAGTTAGGAAGGGGGATAAAACCTTTTATAGGTACATCAGCGAGCGTAGAAAGACAAAGGGAGGGATAGTGAGGCTGAATAGAATGAACGGTGGGTGGGCAGAGGGGACAGTGAAAAGCAGGAATACTGAACGAATATTTCTGCTCAGTATTCTAAAGAGGAGGGAAGTGCCTTATCCAATTAACAGAAGCACTCTTTGCTAGGGGAGTCGATCCCAGTCCTTTCACAGAAGAAAGGGTTCTGCAAGAACTCCTAAAACTGAAGGTGGACAAAGCAATGGGTCTTGATGGAATTCACCCCAGAATTCTAAAAGAATTAAGGGAGGAACTAGTGAAACCACTGGCTACTCTTTTTAATAAATCATGGGAGGATGGTGTGGTACCTGAGGACTGGAGGAAGGCGGATGTGATTCCCTTCACAAAAGTGGGACCAAGATAGAGGCAGGAAACTACAGACCTGTCAGTCTGACCTCTGTGGTAGGGAAAGTGATGGAGTCACTTCTGAAGGAAAGAATAGTTGAGTACCTAGAGGCCAGTGGAGCACAGGACCCAAGGCAGCATGGGTTCACAGCGGGAAGGTCATGTCAGACGAATCTAATAGATTTCTTTGACTGGGTGACCAAAGTAGTAGACCAGGGAGGGGCTGTGGACGTGGCCTACCTAGACTTTAGCAAGGCATTTGACACAGTCCCACACAAAGGATTAATAGTCAAATTAACCAGCCTGGGAGTGGGACCCAGGATGGTAGCCTGGGTAAAACACTGGCTGGACAACAGGACACAGAAGGTAATTGTAAATGGAGTCCACTCTGAAGAAAGGGGGGTTACTAGTGGGGTACCGCAGGGTTCAGTATTGGGTCCAGTCCTTTTTAATGTCTTCATCAGTGACATTGCAGAGGGACTGGAAGGAAAAGTATGCCTTTTTGCAGATGACACAAAGATCTGCAACATGGTTGATACACAAGGAGGCATAGAAAGGATGAAAAGGGACTTGGCAAGGTTGGAGGAATGGTCAGAAGTATGGCAGCTAGGATTCAATGCAAAGAAGTGCAAAATAATGCACCTGGGAAACAAGAACCAAGGGGAAGAATACACAATGGGTGGGAGGTAGTAACAACAACAAAAAGGAAAGGGACCTGGGGTAATCATATCAGATGACCTTAAGGTTAGCAAGCAATGTGAGAAGGCAGTAGGGAGGGCTGGGGTATACTGGGATGTATAGGGAGGCATCATCAGCAGAAAACAGGAAGTTGTTATCCTCTGTACAGACAGTTGGTGAGACCCCATCTGGAGTACTGTGTCCAGTTCTGGAGACCCCATCTCCGCAAGGACATAGACAGGATAGAGGCAGTCCAGAGGAGGGCAACTAAAATGGTGCTGGGTCTGCAAGAGAAGCCGTATGAGGAGAGACTAAAGGAGCTTAATATGTATACCCTTGAGGAAAGAAGGGAGAGGGGGGACATGATAGAAACATTTAGGTACCTCATTGGAATCAACAAAGTCCAAGAGGGTACCATCTTTCAGAAAAAGAGACTTGCAAGAACAAGGGGACACAATTTAAAGATAGAAGGAGGGCGGTTCAGGGGCAATGTGAGGAAGTATTATTTCACAGAGAGGGTAGTGGATGCATGGAACAGCCTTCCTGAGGAGGTTGTGGGGTCTAAAACTGTGGGACAATTCAAGAATGCATGGGACAGACATAAGGCAATTCTTGTGGGGGGTAGGAAGAAATAGGCTGTTGGTTAACTAGGATCTGCAGCCTATCCTGTAGGTAGGGAAATGGGCAGACTAGATGGGTCTAGCGGTCCTTATCTGCCGTCAAAGTCTATGTTTCTATGTTTCTATTTCTATTAATAAGGCATGACCAGCGATTATAGTAACAGTAGAAGATTGCAGTTATAGAGGGATGAGTAAAACACTGTAACTGCAACTCGTTACGATGTTTTATTTTTTTTGTAATAGTGGTTCATCGTTATCACTTTTCATGTGTGGTGTACATATGGTGTGATGGTCCAGGTTGTGCCTCCTGGTCTTGCTCTTGTTCCTGTTTAACAGGTGCATCGACCCTGGTCTCCACTGGCTCTGTTGAACTATAATGAAAAAATATATAAACATGGATTATTGTTTATGCAGCACACATCAGAAAAGCACTGTACTAGCTTATTTTTTACATTGATTTGATGTACTTTGACAAAATGTATGTATTTATCTGATGTCCACTTTAGATGTGATAGTCTGTTATGTAGTCCTGCAAATTAACAGTTATGAGGAGGTATTGCAGATGTGAAGCATACTCAGCTTCACTCTGCATCATTGCATTTGTAGTGGAATACATATACTTTTAGCTATACACAGGCAAGGTTATGTGTTTTTTTGCAGTTGCCTACTATACATTTTGGGGACAGTTTCTGTACAACGTTACTCCTTACTGTCTGCTCCTCCCTCTCCCCTTCCCTCACACAACCCACAACTAAGCTTGTTTACTCATACTCCATGTTTTAGTCCGCATTATACAATTATTTAAGTTAATTAAGTAACTTCATTGCTCAAACTATGTCACTTGACTGTTGTACAGGGTGTGAGTTATTGGTGATTTATGCACATTCTGTGTGGTTAAGTAATCTGCATGTGCCTTGTGAGACACAAGACAAGGTGTGGGTAAATGTTGAATATTCTGACACCCTGTTTTGTGTAATTGGTTAACTAAAGTACACTGATGTTTGCTGTGGTGTGAACATGTTGGTACTATTTACAGTGAATGTGAAATGAGAAATTACATGAAGGAAAAAATAGTATAAATGTGGGGAGTGGGGGGAACTATGTGATTTTCAACAAACAAATTTAGAGTATGGGTTGATTGGTACTGCGTATCATTAGCGTATGCACTGTGATTTCCTCACTGGGTGCTAGAAGGTGATTCCCTTTATGTGTGAGAGTTATAAACCTGTTTTACTTACTGGTCATGGTTTATGGGGTGTCACATGTATGTGGGGATACAAAATTTGAATGCAACATATTTCTCACTGCATAATAGTACTGTGACTTTATGAATGTGGTTACATCTCCAATAACTCACAGCTTGGATTGCAGTATTTCAGTTCTGATTTTGAAGCATTATATGATTTGTATATATTTTTTATTATGCTATACTATCCTATGTATGAGATTGTAGCATTTTAATAACAAACATTATTATGTTGCCAGGAGCCTTGTACTATTGTTTGTACATGTCTGTTGGTACTCGCGTTCTGATGACAGAATGATGATGTCTTCATCTTCATGTTCCTCCTGAACCTCTGCCCTCTCCTCTGTGGGGACCGGGACTGGTACAGCTGGTGTTTTCTCAGCTGTGGCTTCAGCTGCTGATAAATGCAGGAGTTAGAAAAACATCCAAAAACAAAACACTGTTATGTAATGTTGAATGTTGCTTAATTCTATTTATATTTCACAAGGTATGTCACTTGTGCTGCCATTACAGGTATGGGCAGTTAAGATCAGGACACATTAACACAGAGAAAAGTCTGCTAAAAATGCTGTCTGATTTTATGCATTCATGACTACATACATGGGGGCATGGGGCCCAAGACTATTTGGTTATGTCTGGGTAACATCAGGAGGCATTATGACACACTGCATGGTGGTGTAAATGCTGTCTGATGTTATCCAGTGATAACCACATACTCAACATGGTTGTTAGTGTGGGAGAGCACTTGTCTGATCATGTCTACCACTGCCCAAAACAACATGCACATATGCAGTACTTAACTGTTTATGATGTTAATGTAGGCATCTGGTCATAATACTAAACTGAAACACTATTTGATTATGCCGGGGTAACATCAGGAGGCATTAACACATAATAAAGGGTTGTGAAAATGATGTCTGATGTTATCCAGTCATAGGTACATAAGTGGAAGCATGGGGCCAAAAACTATTTTGTTATGTTGGAGTAACATCAGGAGGCATTACCACACACTATAGGGTGGTGTAAATGCTGTCTCATGTTATACGGTCATAACCTCATACTCATCTTGGTTGTCAATGTATGAAAGCACTTGTCTGTGCATATGAACCAATGCCCACAACAGCATACACAAATGCAGTGCTCAATTGTTTGTGACATCACTGCAGGCCTCTGTTCATAATACTATGGTGAGACAGTATTTGATTATGGTGGGGTAAGATCAGAAGGCATTAACACACACACAAAAGGGTGGTGAAAATGCTGTCTGACATTATTCGGTCATAACTATGTAAGTGGGATCATGGGGCCCAAGACTATATGGTTATGTCGGGGTAACAGCAGCAGTCATTACGATAAACTGTAGGGTGGTGTGAATGCTGTCTGATGTTAACCAGTGATAACCACATAGACAACTTGATTATTAATGTGGGAAAGCACTTGTCTGTTCATGTCATTCGATACCCACAACATCATACCCAGATGCAGTACTCAGTTGTTAATGACATCACTGCAGAGCTCTGTTCATAATACTATTGTGAAAACCTATTTGGTAATGGCGGGGCAACATCATGAAGTATTAACACACACTGAAGGGTCGTAGAAATGCTGTCTGATATTATTTTTTCATAATCACATAAGTCGACAGATGTGTTTCACCCATTTATAACTTACAGTACAAAAACAACAGAAACAGAACTAGTAACACAGGCCCTATTGTTTTTTACCCAATGATGAATTTATGAGGGGGTAGTTTGTGATGTAATTTTTGCGTGGCTATTCATGTGGTGTTTTTCTTAACATTCATGTCAGTAATTATGATGAAGGACTCTCTTTCCAAAGTTTGGCTTCCCGCCTGAAGCCACAGCTGGTATGCTGGCTCATACCAACCCTGGTCCTTCTCGAGCACCTTCCCCTGCATTCTTCATCTTGTAAAATTTCTGGCGTAGCAACCTTCACTTCCCCCTGGATTTGTGCCATCTCTTGTCTGTCAGGCTAATTTTGTGACATAAGTTTCTGGCCACGCCCTTCCACATCTCTTCCTGTCACATGTTGGTTGCCCTCATAATTATTTTCGGATCTGCTATATTGGTGATGGCCTCCAACAACATAGGCAGCTGCTTGGCAGTCCAGTATTTGCTCATTATGGTTTCATAAAAATATAAATAAGTGAGACTATTGCCTAGCTATATGCATACTCATAGTACCCCACAGAGTCATTATAATAAACTATGTAGCTTTGTTAAGTGCTGATAGTGTGTGGCTGAGGATTAGACATTATGAAGTGGTTCACGTTAATTCACAACGTTGATTGGCAAGATATTTTTGAAGCTGTGATTATATTGAGCTACATCGTCACAGCTTTAAAAAAAAGTTTGCCTTCTAGCATCATGATCTGCAGCAACACAGATTGGTCCACCACACCATTATTTCAACCTCCCAGTAAAGGGACCCATGGCATGATCACAATAAGCCACTCCAATGTCTGTCTTATGGGGGCTGTTTCGCTTGGCTAGTGATGATTTTCACATTTGCCCATGACTTGTGGGCAAGCCATGCTAACTGTGGTAAGTGCAACAACGACTCACACTCTCTCGTGTTTAATTGGTTAAATAAGCCAGACCATGTTGTGCATTATTACTTAAATAACATCCATACAAGTAGATGTGTGATTAACAAGCTACTGTTTTAACTCATGGTGATTTACATACAAGGTTGTGTATTTACTGTCCCCCACACACACATACAAAAATTACTATTGGTTAGTACAATTACTTATACTTTGGGTTGTGCAAGTCATTCTATTTTTTGACAATTACAGGTGCCTCTTAAAACAGCCTTTTGGTTGTTGTGACACTTGCCATTAAACACAGTTTTCTTCAGAGTACAAAGTGGATGCCATATCATAGGTCTCCCAAGAATAGGCAATTGCCAGTGTCTGAGAAGTGCACACCATCTCTTAGGTAGATCCAATCTTTAAAATATTTAATTTTAGGGTGACATATTGTGTGCATACCCATATCACATAGAAATGCAGAGATGTGAACATTTACTTTTTTCCTTGCCCTGTTGAGCAGATACATATCGTGATCTGCACACCAGACCATGCACTCTGTAATATCAGAATATATGATTTTACAGGCAGGTAACATCCCTGTAAGAGAAGCTAGGTCCAATTTAGTTTCAGCCACTAAATCTATCCACCTTTTGTCACCCAAATTATTGCATCCAAGATGAATGAGCAGTATGTCTGGTGCAGAGTGGTTGCTCAGAAAGTCTTGCATGGTGGGCATGAGGTGCTCCCATCTCATCCCCCTGTGCCAAACCAGTGAACCTTGCAGTTTGGTAGGTTCAAGTCACTGCCAAAGTGACTTCTCTTACCATATTGTCCACCTTGATGAATTAAACTGCTGCCTACCATCCACACCATGACTCTGGAGTTTTCTGCTATGATCTAAGTTTCTTTAAAAACTGAGTGACAAAGAGCTCAATAAGACAGTCTTTGTCTGCTGCTGGCTAGTGGCATCTGAACAACTGTGCCAGCAAATGTCTTAAACATTTTTCTTTTCTGCCTTGGGGAGATAGCAACACTACTCAAGTAAATCGTTATTGGCTGTTGACAGTTCTATGGTGCCAATATAAACATTGCACTTCTTTAGTGATAGAGTAAATTTTCCAATTGACTGCAGGACAGACTAAAAACAGTTTTGTTTTGGTGAGAATTTATGTCTCTCTCTGATTGGATACTTTGAAAGAACACAGCACAAGATGCATTCTGATTTGCTGCTAGTCAGGTAGATACACACGTGCTTGCTATGTGGGAGTCTCTTTTGAACTGACATGTGTGGTGGTGAGTACTGTCTCAAGGTCAGCATGGCTCAGTTGGTAGCACATCCGCCTCTGGACCAGAAAGTCATGGGTTCTTGTCCCACACCGGGATGGACTTGCACCTAAAAATCGCTGGCATCTGAGTGCAGTATTGGGGGGTGCTGTACTGCTGGGGTGTGCCATCCTGGGATAAGATGTTAAACCGAGGTCCCTTCTGCCTATCCTGGTGTTGTCCTGGTGGGTGCCCAGGTGGAAGTAAAAGAACATTCCCCTTCCCATAAACTGGTTCATGCAATTATCCAGGCTGTGTGTGGGTGATGATGTGCAATATGGCCGCCACCACACATTCAGTCACTTCTCTACCAGTCTAGCATTGCTTGTAAAGCACTTTGGGATACTGTGTATGAAAAGTGCTATATAAATGCAGATTCTTCTTTCTTAAACTGTTAGAAATAACAATGAAATAAATTATTTAACTATGAGGAACTTACAGTACTACAGACAGGAAGCTATTATCTTCAAAATACAAGTATTTTTAAGAGTTACAATTATCTGAAAGCTAACATTTTTTATAAATTTTCAAATTATGCACTTACTTCCAGTTCTGGCTCCTGAAGCTGTTTTTAGAAAATGGTGTTATTTCCTGCTTCTCCTTGGCTTTTAGCACAGTTTGATTGGGTGGCTTAATCTGTTTCCTGTGTTGCATATTTTATTTTAGAAAAATATATTTTTGCATAAATTAGTGCCATTATATGATTTGTGGTTGTGGGTTGTCAATCTAGGATTAATGCATTCTGATTTGCTAGATTTGCTATGTGGGTGTTTTTTCCAGAAAAAAAAAAACAGGGCTGCTCTTAGTGGAGCAAGTTCATAAACTGCTCTCATTTACAAGAATTCAGTAATTAGTATAATGCATCTGTGTGTTTCTAGCAGTATATTACAGTTGCACTGCTTAAATATTTATTTTTATTTATTTAGTTTTTGTTAACCGGGTAGGTGCACTAGCCATAAAATAACTATTTTCAGGCACGACCCGGGAGAGTACAACAAAAAGAGAACAGTGGAACAGTAGCAACATGGGTACAGTAATACAAATAGAGGAGCAGCACAGCAGTGCTACAAAAATACAATGAGTAGAAACAACAAAAAATAATGGCAAGCAGTATACAAATAATGGCAGTAAGATATATAATAAATGCAGAAACCTCAGACCCGACCTGTGGAGTGAAAGGGTTAATAAGAAAGTAAGGTTATATAGAGAGAAAAGTGAGGAATGTTCAAACATAACAAGAAAGACTGATAAAAGGAAGGTCAGGGGTGGTAACTGGTAGAACAACAGTGGATGGTAAGCAACAAGGTTCGAGAAGGAAGAGAGCTAGTAGTCAAGAAGTTATTTACAAAGAGAAGGAAAAATATGGGGAGGGGAAAAGGAGCTAGTCTTGGAGCTGGATTAGAGCAGGGGTGACATTATTGATAAGTCTCAGGATCTTGTTTTTGTACCATTTTGTGGTTGCTGGCATTTCTAGAGACAAATTTGAACACTTCCTGTTTGCAAAGTATCACAGGAGACAAAGGTAGATAGTAACAACGAAATGTGTGCACAACAACTTTTTTTTATCGCAATCATGCACCTATTCTTTACTATGTAAAGCTTGAAAATACTCACGGAAAAAAATTTTGGCACGACAACATGCCATGTTCCATTGGGAATGGGCCATGTAGCTCAAAAACTTTTGCGGTAACTTTTTTTGACCACAACAACATTGTGTTTTTCAATAGGGGTGGGTCAGGTACCTCAATAAGTTTTGTGGCAACACTTCTAAAGTGTGATAAGATTATGTGCTTCAATAGTAGTCGCTCATGTAGTTTAAAAACTTTCATGATAACATTTTCCGACTGTGAAAATATCACATATTTCAATAGCAGTATAGCATGTTGCAGTACAAGTTTTTCATGAGAAAATGGGTTTGAAAAATCCCGGCTCTGACTGGTTGATATAAGCAGCTCTCTGCTACTCTGCATTCAGCATCTCTGTCCTCTGCAGCACTGACACAACTCTGTGCCATTGTTTTCCTGCCGTGTTTTTAAAAAAAAGGACAGCTACTCTGGGTCTAGTGTTAGGGACTGTGGTGGGAATGTAAAAAGAAACATGACTTTAGTGCTAAGTTTTCACAAGATTGATATCAGTTTCAATTATCAAAGCCATTTGGGGTGGGGTGGCAGATATTGTCAGATAGTGCAAAAAGTAAGTCAGCAGTGCAGCGAGGCTACTTTACATCAAACTGTTTCTTTTTGTTCTTTTTTAAAACAGTTATTTGATTTCTTTATAATATTTGATTTTATTTTATAAAAAAATGTGTCCCATGACCATTTTCTAAGTGCAATAATACCCTGTTGGGTGGGTGGTATTGTGCTAGGCTGGACCTTCTAGGAGCTATAAGGCTGTCCGCCTGTGGCACCATGCCTCATTATGACCCTGGGCCACCCGGCATAGCACAATATCGCCCACCCTGTTGTGTTTACATAATAGTTTTTTACTGTGACAATTTGAGTGCTTCCTGGTTGTAAATCATGATGGGAAATGAAGGTAAGAGTTTCATAGAAGCTAACCAACTAAATGTGCATGCGGCAATATGATGTATTTTAATAGGAGTGAGAAAGGGAGTGAAAATCTTTCTTGAATAGATATTTACAACCCTCAACATTATGTATTTTAATAGGGCTAACACATAAAACTGTGAAATGTTTGTGGCAAGATTTATTATCATAAGCAACATTACATATCTGAATAGTGTTGCTTAATGAAAATCAAGAACTCGCATGTGAATGAGTTCCACAGCGATGGAATTGTAAAAAAAAACTAATACTAAGTAAAGACTATACTAGCGTTTACTTGTCTATTTTTATATGACAGTAAGATAGTACTGTTGTCATGAATTAAGTTAAATGACTTTTCCATACTTCCTGCTCATTTTTTTAGACTCATAGAACAAATGGCGAGGTGTTACTGTATATCTTACTTAACAAGTTAGGCCACACAGTGTAACATTGTTAGAATGTAATTTCTTAGCTGAGTTTATTGTCAGATCTTTATGGTGACAGGTAACTGATTAAAATTTATTTTCTTTTATAGGTGTGTCATCCGGTATCATTACGTTGACTGAGAACTGTGGATTGTCTGTTCTGAAAATGCCAACTAAGCATAGACAGCAAAGTAAACGTCGAAGGGCTAAGCATGATGCCTATGTTAAATCAATGAAGAGTATTGATGACAGAAAACATATTACTAAGAAGGTTGAGAGTAGGAAGTCTATTACCAGGAAAAGGTTGCATGATAATAACATGTCTGACTCTGTTTCTTTGACAGAGACAAATGTGCAGTGCTTGGTTAGTAGATGTCATGTTGTCATGCCACAGCATGGCAGACATAGACAGGCTGACAATGCTTGTATTGCAACTCTTGACAACAGGACCGAATATGCAAAAATAGTGTGCGTGCGTGTTCTCCAACACTAAAGAGGTACGCTCCAGTGTCCCCCAAGGCTCCATCCTGGGCCCATTGCTTTTCAGCCTGTTCCTCAACTCTCTCCCCGACTCCACCCCTCAGCAAGTTATACTCTATGCAGATGACACTGTGATTCTTGCCTCTCATCATGACCCAAGCCACCTGCAACAAACCCTTCAACGTGGTTTCACTTCAGTTGAAAACTGGTTCAAAGAACATAAGTTAATCCTTAACCAGAAAAAAACCAAGACCATGATTTTCACTGGCCACCAAAACAGGCACAAACATCTCCAACTCACCTTATATACCTGCCTTGGCAACTCCCTGGAGCAGGTTGACTTCTTCAGATACCTAGGAATCACCGTAGACCCCCACCTGTCCTTCAGAACCCACATAACCAATGTCGCAAAAAAAGTGAATACCAGACTGGGTTTACTCTACCGGCTCCGATGGCACCTGACTAAAGAGACCCTCAATGCTGCTGTTCAAAGCTCCATCATCTCCCAGATTGACTATGGTCTTGTCATCTATGGCACTGCCACTACCTCGACACTCAGAAGGATTACCACCACCCTTAACAAGGCCTGTCGACTCATCACTGGGGCCGAGCAGCTCACACACACCTGTGCCCTCTACTCACAAGCAAACTGGCTTCAACTTGAAAATAGAATCCAGTACCAAACCTGTGTGGTTGCAAAGAAAATCCAGTTGGGAATTGCCCCTCCCAGGGTTTGTTCACTCCTTCAAACAAAAACTAGCTCCAGAATCACCAGGGGATCAAAGCCACAACTGTTTCACATCCCCCGCTACCGCACAGCCCATGGCCAGCATTCATTCACTTACAGGGCACCCACTTGGTTTAACAGTCTTACCTATGATACTATCACTACCACTGGGCTAGGGGCTTTCAAATCCAGGCTCCGAAACACCCTTGTCACTTCAAGCACCTGTGACTGCCATGGATAATTCTATGCAACACCGCTCCTCTGCTGCTCTCCAATACCTAGCTCCTTTACCCAACGCTCTTGCCCTAGTAGGCCTTTGCCCCTCCTGCACTTCTGCATCTGACAATGCCACCAGTCTGGCTGCCTCTAACCCACCTTACCCCCCCTCCATATCACTACCCTACCCCTCCTCTCCTCTCTCCTCATCCTTGACCTCCTGTATTCTGTCCCTCCCATCATCTTACCACCCCCTCCTTTTCTCTTTTCCCATACTACCCACACCCTGTCTGTTCCTAGCAACATGTGTCCCTGTACCCTATTATGTGAAACAATGTTTATGTTATGTGATACCAATGTTTTGACATGGAACCTTTGTAAAAGAGCCCTGGGCTCAAAGGTAACTTGTAATCCTAGAATTGAAATAAATAAAAATAAAATAAATAAACAAAAAGAAAGCCCTGCTACTTGTGGCCATCTTAGCAAGCTGAGATTTTTCCAAAAACTAGCTTCTAAGGCTAAGGTTGATCGGATTATTTCTACCATTATGAGATGTCAAGGCAAGAGACTGAAAAGTAAATTGCTTTTGATGAAGCTACAACTTAGAGTTTGTAGATTTGTAAATATGGCACTTGCTGTTCTTTCATGTTTGTTTCAGAAAAATGATGAAAGAGATTGAACATTTCACTGGAACAGTGCAGCCCATTCATGACAGACTACAGAATGTTAAGGGTCTGAACAGAGGCAACTTTTGTGATGTCTTTCAAGGTATATGGCTACGTAAAGAGCACTCAGAGGCTTTCTTTTGGGAGGTCATACAAACCAGTTTCTAAAGAGCTTGTTATCTCTGTTGACAAGGCCGGTAAGGCTTGTAATATGTTGGATGTGACACATGCTGAAGTAACAACTGTCTCAGATGATGAGACTAGCTCAGAAATTGGTACAGTGAGCAGAACGTCAGCATTATGGACATGTGATAACAGTTGTAATCTGAGGCAATCGTCATTTGACGCTACTGCACATTTTGTGACGAAGTTTGTTGCAAGTAAGAACAAAGAAAGATGCAACTTATTACATAAGATTGATCTTTGTGAAATTTGCAAGCACATAGGGTTGTTGCTACATTCTATAGCTTGCTTAGATAGTGGTGTTTGCAACAGTGTATTTCATCACATGCACATGATTGTGTGCACAGTCCTGCCATGGTCAGCTCTGTGCGCAAAATATACCAGGTCAGAAAAGTTGTTTCACTATACAAACAGCTTGATGATTCATTGTCAACAGGAGACATGGAGGCTGAAAACCTTGTGATACAAGATGTGCAGCGTACCAGTAAACACTACGACACACTCTATGACAACACTTCTGCCACTATAACATGTAGTGTCAGTCTCTCAGAATCTGAGATACTGAAAACATTCAGAAAACCGATAGCCACATTTGAGATGGCTAAGAGACAGAAATTTGACTCTGTGTCTCATGTCACAGATTACTTTACAGCTTGCAATCTGTAACAGTTGATCTGGAAAAGATTAGATCTTTCAATGATATGTGGGCACAATTGTTGGCTGACTTACTGGTGAAGAGTGACTTTGACTTGGAACCAGTGGTGATAATGTGTCAGTACTGTTTGACAAAGGTGAAAAGTAACACTCTGCCACCCATATCTGCTTTAAACAATATGGCAGCAGATGACACGCTAAGTGAGATTGCTGCATTGAATATGTTTGAGCGGATATTGATACAGACCATGAAAGCATTTCAAACCATTCTGTGACTGAATACAAAGAGTCACAAGGTACCCCAAAAAGAACTTGTGAAGTCTCTCAAAGGGACAGTGATATATTTACCTCTTCCTCTGAAAGAGAATGTGCAGACAATCTCAAAGGAAAACAGTATGGTGATACTAGTGAATGGCATACCTACAAAGCCCAAGGTGATTTAGCAGGATGTTGTCAATGTTCAGAAAGTGAAAAGTGCTCTGCAGTATCTGAAGTGCAATAATGCTTTCCATGCTGACCTTGACGTACATGAACTGACTGATGTGAGTGGTCAGTTTGGACTGGTAGACACTGCAAAGCCAATGACTGAAAAGGTTGATGTCGTGACTCATGAAGATGTGTATGAACAGTGCACAATTCACCCTCTTCATGGTAGAGACCCCACTGGTGATAACACTGACCTGTATCAGCTGAAACAGGTTGAAGGTAGCCCTGTTAACATATAGAAGGAACAACTTGAAGCTCAATGTTTTCCGGATTTGTTCCCAAAAGGAACAGGAGGGCATCTGGCTCAGCATGAGGTTCATGTTCCAGGTGCTGAATATTGAACGTTGAGAGTGTTGAACAAGGATGGCAAATTTCATAGGAACATATAATACTTGTTCCACCTGTTGTGGGAGAGTGAGCTTAGTGTGCTCTCTGTGTCCATTGCACATACACTCCAATTGACTACCCCATTGAAAGGTATGACAGCAGCTCAGTTTCTGCACCTCCTGTCAGAAAAGGATGAAACACTACAGGTGAATTTCACGTCTCTCCTGTCAAGTCTTTGTGGCATGAAAGAATACTGGTATCATAGGCACTCAGAGGCTATGATCGTGCTGCATGAGTATGGTGCAGCTACTTGATTTGTAACTCTTAACTGTGCAGAGTACAGTTGGGATGAGTTGGTTGAACTGTTGAGGTGAGCCAACTCTGATGTCGATGGCATATCATCAATGACACTTGGTGAGATGTGCTCACTCGATCCAGTTTCAGTGTCACGGCACTTTCACCATCACTTCCATGAGATTTTGACAATCATTTTGTCTAAGGGGAATCCTCCTCTTGGCTTAGTTGAATACTACTTTTGGAGGACAGAATATCAGGCACAAGGTGCACCACACATTCATATGCTGTTGTGGATCAAAGATGCTCCTCATATTGGCGAGAATGAGTCAGCTGAAGTGCTGAAGTTCCTTGAACGTTATGTGACTTGCCACATTCCTGATAAGTACGATAGCCCAACACTATGGAAGCTGGTGCAAAGATTTCAGTGACATCTTTGTGGGAAGCACTGTCACTGACCAGTGAAGAGTCACAATCAGTGGTACACCAGGTGTTGATTTGGCATCCCAAGATGTGTCTGCCAGCAGGGACATATGAATGACTTGTTTTCAGGCATGCGTCACCATCTCAAGGCAAAGCCCACAAAGAGGGTCTATGAGTTACCCAGACAGGAGAATGAGGTGTTCATCAATGATTACAATCCTACTCTTCTCCTGATGTGGCAGGCAAACATTGATGTGCAGTTTGTTGCAGATAACTCTCTGTCTCTTGTGCGGTATGTCACATTGTATATCACAAAACATGAACAGACAAGTTTGCTTGAGCTTTGGGAAGGCATAGCAGCATCTAACTGATCATTGAGTTCACAACTCTGGTCATTGGTGTTAAAGACATTGTCTCACAGGGAGTGTGGAGCATATGAGGCCAGTGATCATTTGATTGGGACACACTTATGTGGCAAGTCTGATGCTGTATGGTTTCTCAATGTGAACTACAAAGAGAAATGAAAGTGTGTCTTGAAGTTTCATGATGAGATTGAAGAACTGGCTGCGAACCGTCCTTCTTCAAAAAATATTTTGAAGAATAACCTGATTGACACATACTACCCAAATCAGGCAAATGGAATGGATGACATGTGGCTGTACCATGTGGCTCAGTGGTATGACTACAAGACAGATGTTTCACCCGATGAGACTCAAGACATCTACAAAGTCAGAGGCTTTGGTGGGTGCCTTGTTAAAAGGAAGAAGGTATGGCTCATTGACAATTGCAAACTGAGTCTCTCTATTACTGACAGCAAGGATCATTACTACTTTGCTCTAATGTTTCTGTTTCAGCCATGGAGGGATGAGAGCACACTGAAAGGAGACTGTGACACATATGAAGAACAGTTCTACCTCATGTATGAAACCTTTAAGAGCCACCAGTCTGAAAAATACATCAGTAGGCTGAAATTACAGAAAAAGCAAATGGAACAAGCTAAGAAACAGCTTGAGGAAGATACCCCAGGAAATTCTCAGGAAAATATGGATCCTGAGGGAGAGGGTATTCTAGGAGCTCCATTGCCAGTGAATGATCCTGTGGCTCTGATGAGTGAAGTTGAAAGTGCTATGTAGCATTCTTTTCATGTCACAGAGGATCTGAGTGTGCTGACTGATCAGCTAAATATGCAGCAATATGCTGCCTATGATGCTGTCAGTGAATCAGTCAGACATGGCATCCATCACGAGAGGAAACAATGCACATATACAAAGTATGAGCCTCTGCTACTCTTTGTCAGTGGTTCTGCCGGGAGAGGGAAGAGTTTTGTTATCAAAGCTATCACAGCAGAGATAAGAAGGCATACAGGAGAAGTGATGTCTATGGCTGTGACTGCTCCAACAGGTTTGGCAGTATACAACATTGGTGGTGTGACTGTACACAGGTTATTCATGTTACCTGTAGAGCATGGCAAAACAGGAGAATACCGTAAACTTTTCTGTGAGGTGGCATCTGAGCTGCAGCCAATGTTTGTAAAGATGAAACTACTCATCATTGATGAGATTAGTATGATATCAAATGTCATACTTGCATGTATGCATCTCTGTCTCCAAGAGATACTTGGGAGTGATGATGGTCAGCCAATTGGTGGGAAGAGTGTTGTTGTGTTTGGTGGCCTTCTGCAACTTGCACCTGTGAATGGAGAGCATGTGTTTACAGCACTGACTGTGAAGGAAGTAAAAAAAAAACATTGGATGCATAAATCTTTGGGAGCTGCTTACTTACATTGAGCTGTATGAAAATATGCAATTGAGCTGTGATCTTGGGTACAAGATACTTTTGGATCAGGCTCGAATTGGGTCATTGTCAGACCAGGATGTTTCTCTGTTGAGGACACGATGTATCAGCACTGACTGTAATTCCCTCACAGCAGCATGTGATGTTTTTGCTAGTGTGTACTCAGAATCTGCTCGAATCATGTGTCTTATGCCTTGATTGAAGCAGTGTGCTGAATTCAACAGCATAATATTGCAGAGACAGGGGCAAGAAATCATTATTTTGCATCCTGTTGACACTGTTGATGGTGCAGTCTTGTGTCAGAATCTGATAGCAAAGTTGACTAAATGATTGCCTGAGCTGAAGTCAGATGTTTCTCGCACAGCAGGATTAGAAGCAGTTCTAACTACGTGCATGAATGCATGTATCATGCTACGTTGTAACATTGATGTAGAATGTGGTATGGCAAATGGTGCAATGGGACATATAGTTGACTTTGAGTACAACGTCTAAAAGACATTCATAGAGGCACTTGTCAAGTTTGACAACATTGAGCAGTGTTTACCTATTTCTAGGACAACTGTTAAATTTCAGCTTGTGAAAGAAATATATGTGATGAGAAAACAGTTTCCTGTCTGTGTTGCATATGCTGTGTCTATCCACAAGTTGCAAGGCCTCAGTTTGGACTCAGCAATGGTCGACATAGGCACTGGTATCTTCAAGGATAGCATGAGCTATGTTGCACTTTCATGGGTACGTACTTTGCATGGGTTGCATATCATCAGTATGGCACCACACAAGATACGTGCTGACAGACAATATGTTGCTGAGTACAACAGACTGCGTCCTTTGTACCAGCCACAATTGCCTCTCATACCACTACCTATGCATGGTTCACACTCTGATGCTTCAGTGACAGTTTCTGGCATTAAAAAGAGGTACTAGACAGATAGACCAATATTGCATGTAGACAACACAAAGGGCAATTCTAAATCTCAACAACAAAGTAGCTCCCCATCACGTAAGAAGGTGCTTGGCATAGCTGTTGTTCCTGCATTTGACAACAGCACTGGAGTGAACTGTTATGCTAACTCTGCAATTCAAGTATTTCTCTATGTGTCTCACTTTGTTAGCGCTATCAAATCTTCTTGTGACACACCACTGTCGTCACTAAAGGAAGTTATCAATGATAGTGATAAGCATGACAATAGGACACAGACTCTGACACCCTTACGTATTGTCTTGGGTGGATATCAAAGGCATCAAGCATTCTCCAACAACATTCAACAAGATGTGACTGAGTTTATGATAGCAATCATCAACAGCTTGGAATCAGATAACATTCCAATCCAACAGTACTTTACTGTTATGTATGTCACAAAGTACAGTTACTTGTCTTGTCAACATTCACAAAAAGAAGTCACAGAAAACATGCTGTGGGTTTCATTGTATGTTCTACAGACTCATTCTGTTAAATTCAGACAACTGCTCAAGAATGCAGAGTGTGGCTGGAGGTGTAGCTGGTGTGGAGGATAGTGTGTTCAGTCTATATGACTTAGGACCTCTTCTCAGTATCTGCTTTTAGTCTTGCAAAGATTTGATGCATATGGACTACGAGTTGACACACCAATCATTGATTTTGTAGCCGGAAGAGTGCAATTCATGGGAGCATGTTTTGATACTCAGGCTATTATATTCCACCATGGAGTCTCTGTCCATTCAGGACATTATGTTACATGGCTGAGGTACAGCAATGGCTGGATGGAATGCAATGACTACATGAGCACTTTTAAACAAAGATTGCCTCATAACCTAAAAGATGCTTATGTCCTGTTTTTTAAGAATTACAATGAGCTTCACGTGGCAGAAGAATAGTGCATGTTAATATTTTTAACCTGTGTTTCATACACTGTTGCAGTCAATAGACTGCTACATGCAACCTTTGGTGGACTTGTGCAGCTACTTTCATATATGTTTATGAAAATTCGCAGTCATTGAGTATGTAGATACAGGTATTTATGATGCCAACAGTTAAAGTATGTGTTGCTGTGATCTTAGCATTAATGCAGCCTAAACGGGCCTTAATCGGTGCAGCCTGCCTGCTTGGTCACATTTCAGACAACTATTGCTTTCACTGTGGAGCACTCATATTACCTGTACATCGATATTACAGTACCATACAATTGTGCTGTACTGATCTGTTTATTTCTGCATTGCTGCACCATGTTACATAGAATATGGTTTGATAGCTGTCAGACCATTGGATGGGAATACTGTGCACCTTGTATACATTCACAAATGTGGCTACACTTTTTGTTTACCAATGCTCTGTGGTCATACTGCACTATATATGTGTCTCAAATCTGCCTTGTAATGCAAGATGAGAGATTGTGCAACAATGCTGACACTTCAGCTGTGTATGTATTTGCATGCATACTGTTGTGCAATACTTTGTAAGCACAGTAGGAAAAATGCATAACATTCTATGCAAACTTCATGTCTCTCACTGGTACCTCAATGGTATCCACTTTAAGTGGTATGCTTTCTGTCAATTTTGCTTACTTCTGGGAACAATAGACTGTGTATAGTACTAAGATATTGATGTATACAGGAATACTCACTGTTAATATTGTTCATATGTTAATATGTTGTAAAACTTGAAAGTATTATCTGTATGTGTGTCAAGTCTTAGAACTCTATTTTTAGTGGCAACTGTAATATTAAAGTTTGTAAGAATTTGTAAGGTTTCATAGTACTTTATATGACTGTGGTTTTCTGCTGTATGTAGTTGTACATTAACAGCTATTTAGTTGTTATAAAGGCAGTTTATGACTTTTATGTATTTGAATGTTTTACCGAAGCCTTAATTTGTTCAATACTTAGTAACTAGTTAACTGTTTTATTACTATGCAACTTGTCACTGTTTCATTAGTTAGATTTTCTTATTCAGATTTACTGTGCAGCAGTTTTACTTATAAGATTACTAATTTAAAGTGTTGAATTTAATCCTTATCTTATTCCTGTTAAAATTATCTGACTGTTTTTCAAATGTTTATTATGTGTGCCGTGGTATTAATTCTTTGTTGTTTATGGACTAGTATTGTTAATCACACACTCTGCTCAATGTCAGTTGAAGGTATGTTTGTGATGTTTTCTGATCACCTTTATTAAGGGGTTGGGTGAGGAATATTTCCACATGCATGTAGTGGTAAAGTATTTAAACATAGTAATGCACTACTGCAGCAATGTTATCCTTTGCTGCTTTGGTGTCCATAGCTTTTTCATTGTTTTATGCATTTGTTTTTTTGCCCACCCCAGGAACATTCACTTGCTCAGTCTCATATGACTTTTCCTCCACTTTTAGTAATAGTTCGGTGATGCAATTGCACAGCAGTAGTATGAGACTAAGTGAGCTGTGCAATTTGGCCTTCTTTACAACAGAATTAGCACTGAATGATTGATAAACAATTTTACATACTAACATACTATTTGCAAGCAGATTAGGCCTTACGGTCTATCGAGTCTGCTCAAACCTAGATCCTTAGTTGGGTGCCAAGACCCTCCCATCCCTTGTTCTCTAGAAACTCCTATCATCCATCCCCACCCCCACGGGACAGGCCATCATCTGATACATCCACTTTCTGTGTCTGTCCCACCCTCTCTTGAAGCCCTCCACTGTGGATCTCTGAACCAGCTCACCAGGCAGTGCATTCCAAGGGTCCACCACCCTCTCGGTGAAAAACCTCCTCCTCTTTTCCCCCCTCACCCTTCCACCTTCCAACTTCAAACCATGCCTCTGGTGATACCTCCCTTTTAGTCTAAAGATCCCTCCATGTTTACCCTATTTATTCCCTTGAGGTACTTGAAGACCTCAATCATGTCCCCCTGTCTCTCCTCTCCTCCAAAGAAACAGGCAGAGCTCCTCAAGTCTGTCCTCATAAGTCAAATCCCTAGCCCTCAGTATCATCTTGTTGCCCTCCTCTGTACCCTCTCCAGGAGCTGTATGTCCCTCTTCAAATGTGGTCTCCAGTACTGTACACAGTACTCAAGGTGTGGTCTAACCAGTCCATTGTACAGTGGCAGAATCACTTCCTTGCTCCTAGAGGTGATCCCCCTTACGATGCATCCCAACATCCTGTTTGCCTTGCATTTTCTTAACTTATTTTCAGTGTCAGTGGTGTTTCTTGAAAACTGCATATGAATGATATATGACTCACCTTTGAAAACATGTGTAAATCAATATACTGAGACTGTAAGTACATACAGATGTGTCTAGAAGGTATACTTTGAGGTGCCAAATTAAGGTTTGCATTTCTAGCCAATGGTACATGTGTGGGGTATGGTACAATGCCATTATAGATGTTTTATGTTCTCACTGGGAAAAATAATACTTTGACAGCTCTGTATTTCTTAACTTGATTACAATGTCAAAAAAGGAAGGAAGGAAATTCTTTGTGAAAAACTCAGTTAATGCAACAGTTAGGGTTGTTACTACAGCGACAAAAGTGAGGAAATTCGACGTTAGGGTTTTCAACCCTAACTCTGAATTGTGCCCCCCTGCCACCTCACATACACACACACAGACAGACAGACACACACACACACACACACACACACACACACACACACACACACACATACGCCACACATACAAGTGGGGGGACGGTACAAGGCAAGACAACCAATCAGAAACAGACACCATAAGGTAACAGAAATAGCACACAACTATGTAAACATACCACAATAGGAATCCATCATCATGTTTCACCAACTGTATCACTTCTGCTGCCATCCAAGTGTCTTGGGTGCATACACCCACATCTTGTACAAGCACGTGAGATGGGCACTGCATCAACTGTGTATGCCATTGTGGGCAGTGGTTGACATGAACAGACACATGCTTTAACAGATTAACAACCAAGATGCCTATGTGGTTATGACCAGATAACATGAGACAGCATTTACACCACTCTTTCGTGTGTGTTAATGCCTTCTGATGCTACACTGACATAACCAAGACTATTTGGTTATGTCGGCTAACATCAGGAGGCATTAACACACAGTAAAGGGTGGTGTAAATGCTGTATCATGTTATCTAGTCATAACCACATGCTCATCTTGGTTCTTAATCTGTGAAAGCAGTTGTCTGTTCATGTCAACCACTGCCCACAACAGCATACACATATGCAGTACTCAACCGATTATCATGTCACTGCAGGCCTCTGTTCATAATACTAAAGTGAAGCACTATTTGGTTATGGGTAACATCAGGAGGCATTAAGACACACCAAAGGGTGGTGCAAATGCTGTATCATATTATGTGGTCATAACTACAGAAGTGGGAGCATGGGGCTGAAGACTATTTGATTATGATGGGGTAACATCAGGAGGCATTAACATGCACTAAAGGATGGTGTAAATGCTGCCTCATGTTATCCAGTTATAACCACATACTCACCTTCATTGTTAATCTCTGAAAGCACATGTCTGTTCATGTCAACCACTACCTACAAACAGCATACACATATACAAGCAATAAGACATGAGGGGGTGTGCATTAGACATTTCTAAGGCATGGTCAGGGGTGTAATAAGGCACAAGGCTGCAGGATGAGTGCATTTAGCCCATGACCGTGCATTAGAAATGTCTTATGAACACCCCCAGAGTGTCTTATTGCACTTATAAAATAGGAATCTGTATTTGTCATAACTGTGACAATCAAAATTCAGAGGTTTAATATAAAATAAAGTTACATATTGTGTGAATTTTTAGGTAAAATAGTCCTTCCACCTGTAATGCTGCATTTGCATAGTATAGTTTCTATAAAACAATCATTAAAAAAAACACTAAACATTTTCAAAAATGTACTGGCAATTATGGAGTTACTGCAGAATCACATTTGAAAGTCATAAGCCCTTAGTGAATAACCAAGCAAGCAGCTGACAGGCTGTAGGAAACTGCGGCTCTGCAGACAGGAGAAAACATCAGTTCCTAGTACTGAACATAAAACAGGAGGATTAATGTTCTACTGCTGTGTGTTTAACAGAGAAACAATCTCTGGTTATGAGGTACAGTCTTCTGCCAGACATGATTTGTCTAATTGGGATTGGAGGAAAGAAATGGTGTAAGCGAGTCGGCAGGAAGGCATGCTGGCAAAGAATGAGCAGCAGATTGAGTGAGCGGATGGGCAGGCTGGCGGGAGAAATCCGCGAGCACAGTGATTTTAAAATGTTGAGGAGAACCGAAGCAAGTTAGTATATTCAGCGGCTGAGAAATTATTGTGTAGGATTCTAAGCGCTTCAGTGTCAGAAATGTGAGGTCCCTGTTGAAATTGAAGGGAGTTGCGGAGATCTGAAAAAGATGAAGGGGCACAGATGAATCAACGGATGTCTGGAGTCATGCCACTAGTAGGAGGAGGTGGGAGCTTGCAAGTGATTGCAACTTTGCTGAGATGTATGTAATATGAGAGGAAGGAAAGTAAAAATAATGGAGGTTTAACAACTTTCACACCAAAAGAAGTGTGCCAGAGAGCAATTGAGGTTTTGTCTGTATTAGGACCGCAACAGAAACTCATTGAACGGGAGGTGAGCAGTGAGCTAGTGTGTGAGCGGGCAGCAGCTGTGAGCATTTGAATGAGAAGTGGGAGGGTGCTAAATTAAATCTGATCACTAATGTGGGTAAAAATACAAGAAAATTGTTACCCATAAGTGTGTTCTGCTGGAAAACAGGGCACTGTGGAAGTATTTTTGACAATTTAGTGGGATTTAATCAGTTTAAAAAAGCAAAGAAAATGGCGGTCCTTAAGATTCTTAACATTTCTTAACATTCTAAATGCTCATTTATATGAGATTTTTGGGCTGCTTTCAGATTGTCTGCACTTGTTTTTAGCTGTGCATTAGATGGATCTAATGCACAGGTACTAGCCAATCAGCATGCTGGATTTTTCTTTCCCATTTTATAAGCAGCACTTGTTTATGACATCACTGCAGCCCGATGTTCATAATACTAAAGTGAAAGACTATTTTGTTATGTCTGGCCAACAACAGGAGGCATTAACACACACTAAAGGGTGGTGAAAATGCTGTCTGATATTATCCAGTCATATTTATATAAGTGGAAGCATGGGGCCCAAGGCTATTTGATTATGCTGGGGTAACATCAGGAGGCAGTAACACACACTAAGGGGTGGTGAAAATGCTGTCTCATGTTATCTGATCATAACCACATACTCATCTTGGTTGTTAATCTTTGAAACCATTTGTCTGTTCATGTCAACCACTGCCCGCAACAGCATACACATGTACAATACTCAACTGTTTATGACATCACTGCAGGTCGATGTTCATAATACTAAAGTGAGACACTATTCAGTTATGCTGGGGTAACATCAGGAGGCATTGAAACACAGTAAACAGTAGTGAAAATGCTGTCTGATATTATCCAGTCATAACCACATATGCTCCCACCAAGGTCTCCATTTGTACAGAAACAGACACATCTGTTTCAACTGAGAATCTCTCCCTAAAGCAAATATATCACAGACAGTGATTTTGACAGCTCACAAATGGGGACTGATCTGACAATCGGGAATTTTGCTACTTCACAAGCTAGAAATTTTTAAACTTTTAAAAACTTTCCCACTGCACTGTAAATTAACAGTTTTTTGACTTGAGATTTGCAGGGTATTAAGGGGATGCCTTAGAGATATGAATTATGCTATTTAGGTGTTGGAACATTAAGCAGCTCCATAGATATGCCATCACAAAGGATAACATTGTGGTGCTCATAGCGCCCATAGGGGCTCAACTCTAATGTCTCATTTACCCACTTTTGTCACTTTAACCCTAACTGATGCATTAAATGAAGTTTTTTGCAATTTATATATATATATATATATATATATATATATATATATATATATATATATATATATATATATATAAAATCTATTGCCTTCTTGTTGGGGTTCAAAGTAATTGTTGTTTTAAGTAACAACCACAAAATTCCACCTGGGTTGTTGTCTAATGTATTTCAAATGAGAACTATCATGAAAACAACTAGTGATGCATAGTTCAACAGCATTCCTAGTCTTGTTTCACACTATAAATAGCATAGCATGTCGGCTTCATAAAGGCAGTGAATCATATTACAGAGATCAAAACAGTAGGTTTTGCAGAGATGGTCACCAAAAATCGGTCAAGCTTTAACCCCCCCATTCTCCTAAGAACTATACAAACTGACCCTGTACATAGATGCAAGTATTTTGGTTGCTTAACACAAATCCAGGACCTATAGATAAACAAACTATTAATAAGCTCTGCCATAGCTCATGCCCCCTTTCAGTACAAATAATTTCTACAATGACTGTGTTCAAAAATGAAGTGATTTTGGCAAAACTCTGATGCTCTTTGCAGAAGGACAAAGTGATGTGAATGGGTGGTGATTTGGAATTTTCTTTCTGTTTAGACACTAGTGGACCTATGACCATGGATGGAATCAGTATTTGAGTAGTTCAAAGGGGACTCTGCAGCCTATTGTTATTGTATTTCACTCCTTAAGAAGGTACTTGGATCCTATTGTCTTAAATCCACTACCTTGAGGAATCTAGGGTGTACAGGGACAGGCTGACAAAAAGTTGCTAAGGAAAATCATTGTTCCAAACTTTCATGGATTTGTAAGTTTTGCATTTCATTTCATTTATTATGCTACTTACTTAATGCTTAATGCTGGTTTGCCTCTATCAGTGCTGGATTCTGTGCCTTGTCTTAGCATCATTTTGCTTGAGCTCACAACTTTTTCACCCATAGTCCATTCCAATGTTTGCTTTTTTATTAAAATCTTGGGTGCTCACCCCTAGTACTGCTTTATGTAACCTCACTTCACAGTGTTTGCATTTTTAAATCATAAGCAGACTAGGGTGCCAAACCCCATTATTGATTTGTCCTAACCCCTCTCACCTCCAGGTCTTCTACTCCCTACACAATAAAAGAATAGCAGACCAGGATGTTCACACCCAGTAGTACTTCTTTCCCTCCAGGTCATTCCCTCTCCCTACAAAAATAGGTGGCAGCACAGGGGTGCCCACCCCAGTGCCACAGAAGACACTGGGTTGCTCAATCTCCAGTGTCAGCTTCCCTGTTAAATAAAGAAAACCATCCCTCATTGATCTTTTTTACATTAAATCTATAAAAAATAAAACAGTCCCTCACCAATCTGACCCCCCCCCCACACACACACACATATCTATCTTCCCCCTTACGGTGCTCAGTCTGATTTAATGTATTTCAAGGGTGGCTGAACTTTTATTCATAAATTTGTCATTTTTGAATATTTTTAAACCAAATTTTCAACACAGCCTTTTGGGGACCCTAACTCATGAACATGGGTGGTGGAATTTTTCATATCCATCTTGAAAGGTGATTTCTTAATTGCTGTGCAAAATCACCTTTCAGGCAGGATTTGAAAAATTCCACCTATCAGGTTTATGAGGTGGGGTCATAAGAAGAGTAAGTAGAAAATTTGGGGTCAGATATTCAAAAACACAAAGTTCTGAGTGTACATTAGAAGGTTTCTACACTAGCTCATAACTTTGGTCATTTTCAATGTTTTGACCCCAAATTTTCAACACAGACATTTTTTCACACCGCTTCATGAATGTGACAACTGTCATTTTTCAAATACTGGCTAAAATGTGTTTTTGCATCTGTGGTGTGAAATTACATTGTGGTGAGGAATTGAAAATTTTCACCTACCGGGTTCATGAGGTGGGGTCATAAAAAGGCTATGTTGAAAATTAGGTGTAAAACTATATAGTAAAATTACTAAGGTATAAGTGAACATTGAAATATTTTTATGTTCACTCATAACTAATTTTCAATATTCTGACTCCAAACGTTCAACATTGTCATTTTTTCACACCACTTGATAAACGTGACAAGTGTCATTTTTTCAAATCCTGGATAAGTCATGTTTCAACACTTGTGGTGCAAAATGATGTTTCATTCAACATGCTATAAATAACACATCATGTTTATAAAGGGGAGAGAAAAAAATGAATATCTTGAAAATTTGGGGTCAAAATGAAAAACAATGATAACTATTAAGAAATGTTTTGTGTAGTGCTAGCCTTTATCCTGTAGGTAGTACTTTGTGGTCCAATTTTGGTGAGCTGAGTTCAGGGGTGTGCTCAGTGATCCATTTGGATGGGGTAAGGCTGGAGAGCTGTTGCTGTTATGCAATGCCACCACCCCAGCCAGTAAAGTAAAGGTACAGGGGCATCCGCATGGGCTGAGGTACCATATAGTAAAGAGAACTCTTCTCTTGTCATAGCTAGGCCTTGTACCCATGCACCTGTGTATGGCAGAGGCTCTGTGCATTGGCTTAGAGATAGACACTTTACCTTGTGCATCTGTATCTGCAGCCATACAGAAGTGGTTCTGCAGCCCATGGGACAGCCCCATGATTCTTGACATTTGCTGCTGCACTTCCATAGGTAGACAAAGTCTTACCTTGGCACAGGGCCCTGATGGCCCTGTGCATCTGTAGCTGTTCATGCAGGTCCTGAAAGAACCTGCATGAATAAGGATATGATTCCAGTATCTCAAAAAAAAAGGAAATTCTTTGCAAAAAACTGCATTAATGCACCAGCTAGATTTCAACTTAATGCCACAAAAATAGGGAAATGTGGTGTTAGAGTTTCCAATTCTAACTCTCCATCCCCCAAAGAAGCAAAAGGACAGGACCACACAAACAACCACAGACAGCCAACATCCGGTAAGATGAACAACATACAGCTATTTCCAGATGACTCAAATGCAGTAGCACTGATGTGCTACCTTCATATATTTGTCTCTGCAGTGCCATAAGAACAAGCTCTACACCTCACAGAGGCCTTTGCTTATGCAACCATATGTGTGTTTATAAATTGTACTGCATGCATGAGTATGTTTGGCTGCAGGAGCGCAGGCCACCCTGTGGAGGCCTGCCCTTCAATAGAAAGAAGGCTCCATGGGTCATGCACCTCTGCAGCCAAAGGTATTCATGCACTCTGGTACTCTGGTGATTCAAGTCTGTGTTCCCTTCCCTCCGTGCAGTCTAAAGGACCAGGACCACTGTTTGAGTTTAATGAAGTTCCTTAGATGGGTCCTGGATATAGATTTTCAAACACAAGGACTTCTATTTTCTGGGATCTTGATGATATGAGTTCAGATATTCTTCTTTGGGGCAACAGAAGCTGCACCAATTTTGAATGTGCATCCTGATTAATCTGATGAACAGAGACATAAGAATGAGAGTATTTTGGTCAGTCCAGGATATGAACCATTTAGAAGGCATTGTGTTTCCATTTTCTATCTGAAGTAAAGGCTGTCTTGCCAGAGGAAAGATAAGAATCAAACATAATGATAGGGCATAGTTCATTGTTGGTTGTGTAACACAGAATTTACCCCCTTTTTACAATCCAGCTGTGTTTGGTTAAATTAGAAGAAAACAGAGATGCAGAGAGACTTTGATGTGATCAGATGCTGTCAACTGTTTCAGAAGGGTCGATTCATAACAATGAGGAGCAAAACTCAGCAGGCCAGAGAAATCTGTACTAAGCCAGAATAGCCGTTAGAAGCAGTAAATCCAAATGCTGTGACAGAAAACCTGATCAAAGCAGATGGAGCATGTCTGTACTCATTGGCAAAGAAAGAGCCTTTTGGTTATGAAGTGCATCACTAGATAGGATGCTCCACTAGTGTACGCTTTTCTATATGCAGCTGTGTAACTGAAAAACTGCTACCCCTTGAATGATTTCTAGACCCACTGCTCAAACCATTACACCTGCTATCTGCTTGAACAATTTCTAGATCCACTGCTGAAACCATTATTCCCACATTGCAACAGTCATTCCATCTGCATAACTGCAAGACCCACAGGGGCCTGCCCTTCGGAAGCCAGAAGTTGGTGTATATGTAATACACCTGTGGCTAAGTAGGTATAGGCCCCTCTGTGGCCAGCTGTTCAGCAGACAGACATACTGTTGCAATTTTAGCTTCACAGATTTTGTGCCATCTGCGCTTTTGCAGCCAGAGGTAGGTGTGCATGTCTTACACTTGTATTTGAAGCAGTGCAGGCCCGTCAAGTGCATGTATGTTTTATAATGTGCATGAGTATCTGAGGCTACAGAAGCACTGGCCCCATAGGAACATAAGCTTCTCCAGACAAAATACCTCTTGTAATTTGGGTATTGATTTGTATCTCTCGCTGTAGGGGCCTGTGCTTCTGCACACAGAAGTAGTGTTGTGATTTCAGTATTGTTAATTTCAATCTGCATTGACAAGTGAGTGTGTATGTCTTGCAGTGTGAAGAATCCAAAAAGGTAGCACATCAGTGCTACTGCATTTGCATCATTTGTAAACAGTTTTGTGCTGTTTGTCTAATCTGATGATGGCTGTCTGTGGTCGCTTGTGTAGTCTTGTCCTTTTTCTGCTTTGAGGAGGTAGGGAGATGGTTTGGAAACCCTAATGCCACATTTCCCTATTTTTGCAGTGTTAAGTTGAAACTTAACTGGTATATTATTGCAGTTTTTTGCAAAACATATATCTGTATTGATATTTTCTGTTCCAACTTAAAGTAGCAATGTTAGTGAGTAGCAAAGAGATTTGTGGTCAGTGTTTGGGGCACTTTGAGACTTGTTTTTAAATTTGTAACAGGCATTGTGGGGGAACCCAGCTCAGGAAATTAATCTTGGAGGTGAGTACATTAAAAAAGCCCTGTAAATTAGGTGTGTGATTTGGGGGGGGGGGGTAGCTGCCAGAGGCTTAGTGCCTTCTAAGAAGAGCACTATAAAAAACTCCCTTGCCCAGCATATCCCATCATGATCGTGTTCCAATACATGAGTGGAACAGTGCAGGAGTGGAACATCCTTCTTCAAGCATCTGCAGGCATCCACAGATAGTCTGCAATCAACAGGAGACTCTGCAGGAGAAAAACCTGACCAAGGTTGGAGACAATACAATGCTGTGAATGGATATACTGGAATAGACAGCTTAAAGTTAAGTAGATAAAGGTAGTGGGCTAACAGCTAGGTGGCAGGAAGTAGTAGACATCAGGAAGGTAACAACTGCTAGAAGGGTTGAAAAGGGAAAGGAAGACAACCAATCTAGGGTAGGGTATTAGATAAATTTCAGACAGATAAAGGAAGTGGTAGGAAGTCAAAGGAAATGAAAAGGTGGCAGGAAGGTTCAGAAAAGGTTTAACCCTTTGGATCCTAGACAGGTATCTCTGTACAAGGAGAAACAATGCATGTATCCATTGTTAGGCTCTAAAGAGTTAACAGATAAAACAGACAACAGACAAATAGGGTAAGAAAGGAAAGGGTATTGGTGTGATGTAGTGCAATTGGTATGGAGCCGCATTCTTTCAGGGACACATTCTGGAGACTGAGGCACTGCCCCATTTGTACTCACCACTCTGGGTTCCGTGCAGAGGTTGCTGGGCTCTGGGCTGAACTGGCAAGGGTGCAGAGAACCTTCTTTCCCACCCAGGGGCCACTAAGTCTACCACCACTCCCGCAGAGGACTCCTAAGCACAGGCAGAGTGGTTGGTCCTTAGTGGGCTTGAGGAGGTTGGGGGTGGCAGGAAGAGAACACATTCCTCAGCCTGTACCAGTGTACAATTTCTTTGCCATACTGGCTGGATGGGGCATCCTGGAGGAGGCACCCACAGCAGTCAGAAGGGACAAAGTGAGGTGTCCTTAAAAGAAGAGACCCAAAAAGGGAGGATGAGGCCCCCAGCCAAGGAGGAAGCAGCTGTTGGTGGGGGACTCGATCATTATGGGGATAGACTTGGAAGTGGGGGAGGAAGGGAAAGGGAAGTGAAGTGTCTCCATGGTGCTTCGGCTTGGAGGAATGGAGATCAGATTCACAGAATCACTAGGATGGCAAGAGATGGGAAGGAGCTATATGTCATTGTCCTCCTTGTGAAAAATTTATTTATTTATTTAGTGTTTGTTGACCGGGTAAGTGCACTAGACACATCCTGCCTATTTTCAGTCACGACCCGGGGGAGGGGAATACAGATGAATACCAACTGACCTTGAATCAGACTAAGCTGTTGACCTCATAAGGGATAGGATAGGGGTAGTGCAAGGTAATTTCAGGGAGCTGGGGAGGGTCCTGAAACAGGTAACATGCACGGTGGTATTTTATAACTTGTTACTTGTGTACAGCCAAGAAGAGAAAAAGGCACTCTGCATCACAACTTTTAAAAGATGGCCGAAGGCATGATTAATGGAAGAGGGCTTCGGCTACATTGGGGAGTGAGGGTCAGCCTTGGAGGATATGGGCCACTATAGGGGAGATGGCCTGAATTCTTCTAGAAGGGGGACACAGTCCTTAGTGGGAGGTTTAAATGCTACTTGTATGAGCATTTAATGAGCCAGCAGGGAGGCTATAATACCAATGGTAGCAAAGATTACTTCCCCCAGATAATGAAGCAACAAGTAGGGAGAACCCAAGGGGAGAACACGCCCCCCCCGGGCAAAGATGCAAGAAGACATGGGTGATGACAAGATGGAGGACAAGGGGTTATAAATTAGGATTGCAAGATGAGAGGAGTATTGAAGAAAAGTAATGAAAAGCGTAACAAGGGAAGAAGGGAATCAGTGGAGCTTCAGCAAACAGCCCAGACAGGAGGGGGCAGAAAGCAAGGAAGCAGTCACGGGAACTAATGTATGGAGAGCCACGTGTGCCAAAGCAAGGAGTCTGAAAAATAAAATAAAATTCTGGACCTGGAGGCCATCATGGAGGAGGCAAGCCTGGATTTGATGGCCATAACAGAGTCATGTGCACTGGCAGCCATGACTGGGATGTGGCTATACCAGGCTACTTTCTCTTCTGGAGAGAGAGAGAGGGAAAAGAGAAGAAAGGATTGTACTATATGTGAGGGAGGCAATCAAGGCTATGAAAGTGCAGGGGCACCCAGAGGAAAAGGAAATACAGGAAATGCTGTGGATCATCCTGGAGTCAGGCAATGGGGGCACTATCCATATAGAGGTGGAATACAGACCTTCAGCACAGGGTAAGGAGTTGGATAAGGCACTTGGGGAGGACATCATCAGGATGGCAAGTAAGGGGGAGGGGCTGCTAGTTGGTGACTTCAATCTGCCAGATGTAGATTGGAGCCTTCCAGCTGCAGCTTTAGCAAGAATCAGGGCCATTCTTGACTCCCTACAAGGGTCTTCTCAGGCAGCTTCTCAGTGAACCCACTAGGGACGGGGCAGTGCTGGATCTGGTGTTTACAAACAGGGACAGCATTGCAGACATCACAGTGGGCAGTCCCCTACATACCAGTGATCACTGTACAGTGTGGTTTGACATTAAGACAGGAGCAAAAGCATACCACACAAGGATGAGAGTCTTGTACTTTAGGATGGTGGATTTTAAGGAAATGGGAGACTGCCTCAGAAACTGCCTAGTGGGGGGCTGGAATGTCAGGGAGAGGTAGAGGAACAGTGGGGAAAAGTAAGGGAGTGCATAATTAAGGCAACCAGCCTGTGCATGAAGGAACAGAGTGAAAGCAAAAGGAAGAAGAGACCATTATGGCAATGTAGGGAAGTGGCTAGTAGTGGTGAGAGAAAAGGAGGTATAAGGAAATGAAGAGGGAAGAAGACAGGGAGGTGTACCAAGTAAAACAGAAGGAAGTAGGTAAGGCATTGAGGGGAGCAAAGGTGCAGACACAGGAAAGGATAGCCAAAGGAGTAGCAAATGGGGATAAGACTTTCTTCAGGTACACTCCATAAGAGAGAAGAAGAAAGCAAGGGGAGGGATAGTGAGGATAAGGAAGGCAGCAAAGGGAGAATGCACAGAAGAGGACCAAGAAAAAGCAGCCATCCTGAACAGGTACTTCTACTCAGTCTTCACAGTAGAGGGAGGGGAAATGGACCACCAGTAATCAGCAGGATCAACTGGGAAGGGGAGGTAGACACAAGTCCATTTTCAGAGGAAAGAGTCATGGAGGGACTTGCAACTCTGAAAGTGGACAAGGCTATGGGGCAGGATGGGAAACACACAAGGGTACTGAAAGAACTCAGGGGAGTGCTGGCTGCCTTAATAATGGCCTTATTCAAAAGCTCACTGAAATTGGGTGTGGTTCTGGAGGACTGGCGGTAAGCAGACGTGGTCTCTATACATAAGTGCGGCAGCAGGGAAGAGACTAGTAACTGTAGGCCAGTGAGCCTCATCTCAGTGGTGGGAAAATTAATGGAAACACTGATAAAGGAATGGTTGGCAGATTATTTTGAATCCAATTGGCTGCAAGACCAAAAACACCATGGATTATTTTTTTTGGGGGGGCATAATAGATGGATCTGATTAAATTCTTTGACTGGGTGAACAGGTAAATAGATCAGGGGAGGGAAGTCGATGTGACCTATCTGGACGTTAGCAAGGCCATAGACACTGTGCTGCAGAGGTGACTGATTAAGAAATTGAGTAGTCTAGGGGAGGGCTCCAAAGTGATGAACTGGGTTAGTAACTGGTTAATGGAAAGGCGACAGTGTGGTGGTTAATGGCACTCACTATAATGATGGTGGAGTAATCAGTGGGGTGCAGCAGGGTTCATTACTGGGATCTGTCCTCTTCAGCGACTTCATAAAAGACATTGCAGATGAACTGGGAGGGAAGGTATGCCTTTTTGCAGATGATAACAAAACCTGTAAAAGGGTGAACAATAAAGACAGGGTGGAAAGAATGTGTAGGGATCTCGGGAAACTCAAGGAGTGGTCAACAGCATGGTAGTAGGGGTTCAATGCCACAAAGTGCAAAATCATGTACCTTGGGCATAGGAACCAAAGAACTGAGTACAGGATTGGGGGAGGCACTGTCAGTCACTAAGCAGGAAATGGACCTTTGGGTTATCATATCTGATTACAACAAAGTGGCAGGGCAGTTTGACAAAGCAGAGGATAGAGCCAGTGGGATGCTGGAATATATATAGAGAGGTATCTCCAACAGGAGGACGGAGGTGGTGTTGCCACTGTATTGCTCGCTAGTGAGACCCCACCTGGAATATTGTTTCCAGTTCTGGAGGCCGCACCTCAGAAAGGACATAGACAAGGTGGAGTCAGTCCAGATGAGGACAACTAAAATGGTGCAGGGATTACACAAAAAGCCCTATGAGGAGAGACCAAGAGACCTCAACATGTACACTCTCAAAGACAGAAGAGCAAGAAGGGACATAATAGAGACCTACAGGTATCTCACGGGGGTCAACAGGGTACAGGAGGAGAGTCATTTTCAAATAAGGAAGAGCATCAGAACCAAAGGACATGAGATGAAGCTGGAGTGGGGAAGTTTAGGGGAGATGTGAGGAAGTACTACTTCACTTAGAGAGTGATGAATGCCTGGAATAGTTTGCCAGCAGACATGGTGGGGGGTGAAAACAGTAGGGGGCTTCAAACATGCATGGGACAGTCATAGGGGAATATTTTTAAATAGGCAGGGAGGAGGGAGGGAGGGTCACCAGAGACCAATTAGGGCCCACAGAGGCAGACTAGGCAAGGACCATCCAGGCAGACTTGGTGGACTAAGCAGTCCTTTTCTGCCAACAAATTCTGTTTCTGTTTGTAAAAACCTGGCAGCAGGGAGGGGTGTGAAGGGATCTTTCACTGTACTGTTTCTACAGATCTGACTGGAACAAATACTGTATCCCAAAGTGAGCTGTAGTCATGGAGACTTGGGGGGAGATGTGGCAGCTGATGTGTGTGGGTTGGACGGTGCTGACTCAGTCCAGCAGTATATCCCAAAATGCACTTCAATCTAGAAGATACTCAAGGGTTAAATGGGGGGGGGGTATAGGCAGATGCAGGCCATAATGCCCATATAGACTGTCTACCCCACTTCTTATTGGTAACTCATCAGATTATACTGTAGCCTGAAAGATTTAGTCTGTCTAATCTACCCTTGAAGGTTTATTTATTGGGTTAGTCTATAAATTGTTGTGGTAGGTTCTTCCACAATACCCACTACCTTGGTGTGACTTTGCATTTGGCTGTTTTAATCTGCAGATGGGTGGTGACCTTAGGTATTATTCTTACTAGTATAACAGCAGTATGGGCATTATTGCCTTCTCATTCCTCAGTGACCTTAGTATGAACCTTAGTCTGCTTAATTTATTTCAAATGTCTGCTAATGTTTTTTTTTCTCTTTTCTTTAATACAAGGCTGAGTGAGGATCAGAAGATTTTGTTGTAGAAAATAAATATCATAAATTAGGAGCAAATGTCCCCTTGCTTTCAGTCTTGAGTCATTAGGCCTAAGAACTCTCTTTTTTCTCTTAAGTACCATTCTCTAATATATGTTTATACTATATGTACAGTTACTGGGTCTCTTCTGGTTATGAATGATTTCTCAAGTTCTTTGGATGAGAGAACTGCAAAGTGAAGCTGAGTGGGGGAGAGTTATCTGGCACCAGAGAGGTAACCAGTGGAGTCCCACAGTGCTCAATGCTGAGGCCGATGTTGTTCAATGTCTTCATCAATGACATTGGGGATAGCATTAAGGGCAAAATGTGCCTATTCGCAGATGACACTAAGCTCTGCAGGAGAGTGGACACAGCTGAAGGGATACAGGACCTACAGGAAGATCTGGAAAAACTGGGGAGGTGGTCCAGGATCTGTCAGCTTGGCTTCAATGCTGAGAAATGCAAAGTTATGCATATTGGAGCCAGGAATCCTAGGACAGAGTACTATCTGGATGGAATCGGAGTGTCTGCATCAGAGGAGAAGGACCTGGGAGTGATGATCACTAGTGACCTGAAGCACGCCACGCAGTGCAAGAAAGCAGCAGCAAAGGCAAACAAGATGCTGGGATGCATATTTAGGGGGGGTCAGTAGTAGGAGAGAGGAGGTTATACTGCCCTTGTACATGTCACTGGTAAGGCCACATCTAGAGTATGGAGTTCAGTACTGGTGCCCACACCTCAAAAAGGACATTAACCTGCTGGAGAAGGTCTAGAGGAGGGCTACAAAGATGATAGTGGGTCAGCAGGATAAGACATATGAGGAGAGGTTGAGAGCTCTGAACATGTACTCCCTGGAAGATAGGAGAGAGATAGGGGACATGATAGGACCTTCAAGTACTTGAAAGGGATCAATAAGGTTGATAAGGAGAGTCTCTTTAAGCTGAGTGGCAACCATAACATGAGGGGGCACAGTCATAAACTGGAGGGTGGGAGGTTTAGGAGGGAGGTCAAGAAGCAATTCTTCACAGAGAGAGTGGTGGACACTTGGAATGCACTGCCAGAAGAGGTCATCTTGTTGAAGACAGTGGACAGCTTTAAGAGAGGCTGGGATAGGCATGGGGGAAGGTAAGGATCATGGGTAGGAAGGATGGGAGGAGTGGGGAAGGAGGGGCAGGAACATTAGCTCAAGTTGTAGAACCTGCAATATGAGCAGACTTGATAGACCAAATGGCCTTCTTCTGCTGGCTTCTTCATACGTTTGTATGTTTATATAGATAACACCAGTGCTTCCTTCAAGTCCATTAGAACTGTTTCAGTCATCAGGGTTTCATTAAAGATATCTAACAGCAGTTCAACTAAGTCTTCCCAGGTCGGTTTAATTAATTTTGCAGACATGCTGTCAGACACAGTCAAGGTACTTTGTCTAGTATCTCTAAGTTTTTTCTACAGTGGCTCCTTTGTTTGTTTTTACTTTTTTTGGTTGTTGTTTTTTTTGGTGGGGAGCAGTAATTCCTGTGATTATTATTTTGTCACAGAAGAAGGGGGATATCTGAAAATGCACTAATAAAGTGAGCATTGAAAATGTCAACCATTTCTATCTAATGCGGAATTACATTATGTTGGACCTGTAATGGTCATAGGCATGTTTTTGCTTTTGTTTACTAGAATTTGCATACTAGAAAACTGTTTTCTACCTAATTTATTTGCAGTCAATTTATAGATTAGCTAACTTTTTTCTTAGCTGTTTGTTTACACATATACTGTATGGATAAATTGGAGCTAATGTTGTTGACATGTGTGTGTTTGGGGAAGGGGTACTCACCTAGACCAGCACTGTATCCCATCCCAAAAGTAGCTATGATCCAGAAAATGGAGAGGATAGAATGTCTGAGGTGTGAGTGTGTGTGTGTGTGTGTGTGTGTGTGTATGCGTGCGTGCATATGTGTGTGTGTGTGTGTGTGTTTACTGGGTCCTGCTATGTATTTTAAAGCGCACTACAATGCAAGACATTACATGGAGAAAACTACTGCCATGTGCTTTTGGAAGAGGGGATAACTTGAACCATATTTGTATCACAAAATGCACTCAACAATTCATTACATCAAAATGAGAAAATTCTGCTATCTTTGTGTGTGCTGGTGGGGGATACTGAGTAGAACCAGCATTGTGTCCCAAATTCATTACAGGAGACTGAGTGGAGAGAATGATGCTGGTGTGTAGGTGGCTTACTGGGATCAGTACTGTATCCCAAAAAGAATGCTGTTGAGTGTGTGTGGTGTGTGTTAAGTGGGAGATGCTATCAGGGTCCAGCATTGTACTACAAAATGCATTACAATCCAGGAAATGTAGTGGAGAGAAGCATCTGCTATGGGTGTGTGTGTGTGTGTGAGGGGGTGAGGACTGACTGAGATGAGCACTGTAGCCAAATACATAATACAAAGCATGAAATGGAGGGAGAAGATGTTGCTTGTATGTGCATGTGTGGGTTGGTGAGGGTTGCTGTAATCAGAACAGCATCCTAAAGCATACTCCAGGAAATGGAGGTGAGAGATAGAAAGAATGAATGAAAGAGCTCATGAGGTTGAAAAACACATGAAGTGATGGTAAGAAATATGAAAACCAAAACTAACGATTAATTGAAGAGCCCACAACAAAATGTTTGAAATGCTTCTGCATACTGCATGGTTTGGCAATATATTGGTTCCCACCCTTTAAGAGGTGCCCAACTCTTATCTTACGATAAAGGAAATCAGAATGCCCAAAACTAATGATCTTTGTAACGACACTCACTGTCTGACCCAGGCATGGAGGAGATGGCCCCTCCCCTTTTGAGGAGACCTCTGGTGATCCAAGTCTGTGTTCTCCTTCCCTCCGTGCAGTCTAAAGGACCAAGACCACTGTTTGAGTTTAATGAAGTTCTTTAAATAGGTCCTGGATATAGATTTTCAAACACAAGGACTTCTGTTTTCTGGGATCTTGATGATATGAGTTCAGATATTCTTTGGGGCAACAGAAGCTGCACCAATTTTCAATGTGCATCCTAATTAATCTGATGAACAGAAACATAAGAATGAGAGTATTTTGGTCAGTCCAGGATATGAACCATTTAGAAGGCATTGTGTTTCCATTTTCTATCTGAAGTAAAGGCTGTCTTGCCAGAGGAAAGATAAGAATCAAACATAATGATAGGGCATAGTTCATTGTTGGTTGTGTAACACAGAATTTACCCCCTTTTTACAATCCAGCTGTGTTTGGTTGAATTAGAAGAAATCAGAGATGCAGAGAGACTTTGATGTGATCAGATGCTGTCAACTGTTTCAGAAGGGTTGATTCATAACAATGAGGAGCAAAACTCAGCAGGCCAGAGAAATCTGTACTAAGCCAGAATAGCCGTTAGAAGCAGTAAATCCAAATGCTGTGACAGAAAACCTGATCAAAGCAGATGGAGCATGTCTATACTCATTAGCAAAGAAACAGCCTTTTGGTTACTGGAAGGAGTAGGTTGACTGCACCTTAGGCCTTTCAAAAAGACAATATCTGAGGATCTGTGAAAAAGGGAGAAATTCTGGAATGCACATAAACTAGAAATAATTTTCAATGCAATGCAGTATGCTAATCTGGTAGAAGGTACTATAGAAGGTCAAATGGAGTTTTGCGCTTCTGAATGAGAAGGCCAGCTTCAAGGCTGGAATCCTGAAATTGAAAGCAGGAAAGGGAATCATCATCCTAATTAGCTACACGTGGAATGTGAGTAGCCTGAAATTAAAGCTGGAATTGCAGCAAAAGTCAAGTTAGATGTCTTAAGAAGGTTGTTACAGATAGAATTAGAGCTCTGACTTTGTTTATCAGATACACCATAGATATATTGTCTGTGAAAATTGTTACAATTTTAGAAGACAAAAATGAACCAAGTAGCTGTGGCCATGAACATAGAAACATAGACTTTGACGGAAGATAAAGACCGTATGGCCCACCTAGTCTGCTGATTTCCCTACCTACTGCATAGACTCCGGATCCTAATTGATTTGTAGATTACCTTCAGTTTGTGAATAAGCCAAATGCAGGTAGCACTCAGGGAAGGCTGGATGATCTGTGAAGATTCACGTAGCGGTATATCTGAGCTCCATTCAGGACAAAGACCCTATTAATGCATTAGCTGTTCATATCATTAGAAATACAGACAAACCTCTGAATAAATTGAAATGTGACAGAATTGAAAAAGTGAGAAAGTATTGAATGAGAAGCTACTTTGATCATTTTTTTGAGGAGACAGGAGTGTTTCTGGATCTATGAACTGGCTACCACTAAATGGCCAGGATAGAATGGCAGGTCAGAAATAACCCCATCCCTAGGAAAATTGGGAAATTATATTTAAACTGAATTGGCTGCATTATTCTTGATGATATATATATATATATATATATATATATATATATATATATATATATTATGGTAGCATGGTAGTGCTACCATAGTTAGAGTTGAGTAGCACTTTTAAGGTTAAAGGGTCAAATTTTGCACCTTAATAACTTTGCCACCATTCAATGTATTTGCTTGAAATTTGGTATGCACAATTGGGCATGGCAGGTCTTGGGATCTGCCAAGCTTTGTACCAGTCGGACATACGGCTGCAGAGTTATTAAGCGACAACGAATTGCAGAATTACGCTTTTTTGCAATTTCTTTGCTCTCACCTACAGGCCGCACGGTTTGCATGACCAGTTACAAAACTTCAGGAAATGTGTGGCTGGGGTGCCCAATGTGCTTTTTGAAGATTTCATGAAAAAATATTAAATGGTTCAAAAGTTATTCAAAAAACAAGTTCCCATTATAAGTCAATGGGAAAAGTTAACAAAAAGTTCGACACTTTCGCAAATGCACTCTTTACTTTCGCAAATGGCCCTAGTACTTTCACAAATCCACCATTTTGTTTTCAGTTGGTGATCAGAAAAATGCTTGGCATTTAAATTTGGGACCATCTAGGGACACAATTATTTTTGTGTTCACCTAGTCGGAGCCTGAGGATGCTAGCCATGTCTTTATTTTGGGGTTAAACACCCCAGAAATATGTTTTTCAAAGTTCTGGAAAAAGTACTTTCACAAAGTACTTTTGTGCTCACGACACTTTCACAAATCTGTGCGAAAGCTTTCGCAAATCACCAAAGTACTTTGCAATACTATGGCCAAAATGACAGGAGTTGTTTGCCGCCTTGCTACAAAAGAATGGTTAGGTCTTTTGGCCTGAAATTTGAAGGGAAGGCAGCCAACATGTCACAGATGTGCCTTTTGGTGGTTTGGTGAAAAAATATTTATGGCTCCAAAGTTACTATACTCCGAAGTTGATGCTTTTTCCCATAGACTAACATGGTGGAGTATGCCGCACCTTTCAGGGCTCGTATCACGAAAACGGTGCGAGATACAGATTTTTCATCATGCGCTACAATGGGCTATGTAATACAAAATGGTAGCCAGGAAAACAATGATTTCTGTGAAATTTAAATTTTTTTTCTACGTCGTACGGTTGCTGAGATATTTGCAATGAAGTACTTCCAATGCTCGTTGTAAGCTTCCATTGCCATTACAATGCTTACATTCTTTGTACACACTGTGTTTCTCTATGCAGTTCTCCAGCAAAAAGAGGGTATGCACTTCTGTTACTGTTACAGTTACTGTTTCGCCTTGCGTTTATGTACCTGTTAGTGTTACCGCTCCCGTGTGAGCCACCGTGTGTGTTACGCTGTGCGTTGTCATTTGCCCTTGCGTTTTCATTACTGTTACCATTTGTGTTTCCACCTTGTGTTTGCATTGCTGTTCCTGTTACTATGTCACAAGACATCACATGGCAGCAGTGCCAGGCCCTTTCCCGCCGCCGCATTACATTCAGTATTTATCATCATTCTCAAAAAAAGGAAAATTAGAGGCAAAAAACTCAGTTTAATGCATCAGTTAGGGTTGTTCCACAGTGACAAAAGTAAGGAAATTTGGTGTTAGGGTTGAAACCCCCTGGACACCTCCAGCCCACCCCCCCAACTGGCATTGGGGTGCGCGTTGGGGTTGTCAGTCATAACTCTTGGCCAATTCTCCTATACCTCTGCTTCTTTACACATGCAATGGAGTGAAAGTTAGGGCCGATGACCACAACGCGCACCCCGATGCCGGTTGGGGAGGGTGGGCTGGAGGTGTCCGGGGATTTCAACCCTAACACCGAATTTCCTTACTTTTGTCACTGTGGAACAACCCTAACTGATGCATTAAACTGAGTTTTTTGCTTCTGATATATATATATATACACACACACACACACACACACACACACACACATACATATATATATATTATGGTGGCATGGTTCAGTACCCCATTTAAGGTTAAAGTGTGAAATATTGCACCTTAATAACTTTGCCACTGCATGATAGATTTACCTGAAATTTGGCAGACACAGAGTGTTAGCATATATCTTGGGATATGCTAAGTTTTGTACCAGTTGGATATACAGTTGCGGAGTTATTAAATGGCATTCCATAGCGTATTTATGCTTTTTTGTGCATTCTTTGCTCGCACCTACAGGTCGAACGGTTTGCGCAACTGGTCCACAATCTTCAGGGAATGTGGGACCAGGGTCCCTGATGTGCCTTTTAAAGATTTCATGAAAAAATATTGAACGGTTCATAAGTTATTCAAAAAACAAGTTTCCCATTATAGTCAATGGAAAAAGTTAACAAAAAGTTCGACAGTGTCGCAAATGCCGTTTTTAGTGTCGCAAATGACCCTAGTAGTGTCACAAATCTGCCATTTTGTTTTCAGTTACTGATCACAGAAATGCTTGGCATTTAAAATTGTGACCCTCTAGGGACACAATTCTTTTTGTGTTTACCTAGTCGAGCCCTGAGGATGCAAGGCATGTCTTTATTTTGGGGTTAAACACCCCAAAAATAAGTTTTTGAAATTTTTGGGAAAAGTAGTGTCGAACCTGCAACACTTTCGTGATTTTTTTTGCGAAAGTGTCGTATTTTGCGACACTACTATTCGACACTATGGGGAAAATAACAAGAATTCGTTGCCACCCTGCTGCAAAACACTGGTTTGGTCTTTTGGGCTGAAATTTGAAGGGAAGAAAGCCAACATCCCACAGATGTGCCTTTCACTGGTTTGGTGACAAAATATTGCACGGATGCAAGGTTACGGTGCTCCAAAGTTGATGTTTTTTCCCTTGGACTAACATTGCGGCATCTGCTGCACCTTTCAGGGGCCCGTATCTCGGAAATGGTTCGAGATATGGAATTTTCATCAGAAAAATGCTTAGCCCCCCACCAGGGGGATAAGTACAAAACTAGCCAGGAAAGTCATCAATCATATGACATTTTAATTATATTTTCTATGTCGTACGGTTTCTGAGATATAAGCAATTTAGTATTCCAGGTGCTCATTTTCTGCTCAGAGGCCCATTATTGTGCATATACATTCTTTGTACTCACTGTGTTTCTCTATGCAGCTGTTGGGCAAAAACAGGGTGTTCACTTCCGTTACTGTTACAGTTAGCGTTCCCACTTGCGTTTCTGTACCCGTTTGCATTAACGTTCCCATGTAGGCCACCGTGTGCATTACCCTTTGCGTTTTTGTGTGCGCTTGCGCTTGCATTTCCGTTACTGTTACCATTTGCATTTCCACTACTGTTTCTGTTTGCATTTCAGTTTGCATCACTGTGCTCATTTTCATGTGCGTTTGCGGCCGCCCTTCCATTTGCGTTTGCGTTTCTCTTTTGTTTGGCATTATCGTTGCTGTTACCATTATCATTTGTGTTTCCAATTGCGTTACTGTGACCGTGTGCATTACGGTTTGCATTTGCGTATGCACTTGCGTTTGCATTTCTGTTTCTGTTTCCTTTGGTGTTATTGTTGCTGTTACCGTTACTGTTACCATTACCATTTGCATTTTGAATTGCGGTACCGTGGCCGTGAGCATTACGGTTTGCGTTTCAGTATGCGCTTGCATTTCTGTTTTCTTTGGCGTTATTCTTGCTGTTAACATTACCATTTGCATTTCCAATTGCGGTACCATGGCCGTGCGTGTTACCAGTTGCATTTCTGTATGCAATTCCATTTGCATCTCTGTTCGCATTACTGTTCGCTTTGGCATCACTTTGCGCTTGCGTTTCTCTTACCTTTCCATTACCATTTTTCTTTGGGCCACCATGTGTGTTACCATTTGTGTTTGCATTTCCACTGCGGTTACCATTACTATGTGAGTAAAAATCACATGGTGGGAGTGCAGGCCGGGCTCCGTGCTCCCACCACAACATTCCGTTCACTATTTATAGTCCTCATTCTCAAAAAGAAGGGAAATTCATGGCATAAAAACTCTGTTTAATGCATCAGTTAGGATTATACCACAGTGACATAAGTGAGGAAATTCAGTGTTAGGGTTGAAACCCCCCTTTGCACCCCCCACTCCCCCAACTGGCTTCAGGGTGTGTGTTGGGGTCATCGGTCCTAACTCTCACCCCATTCTCCTATACTTCACTACCTCAGCTTGTTTACACATGTGATGGGTGAGAGTTAGGGCCGAAGACCCCAATGCACACCCCGATGCCAGTTGGGAGGGCAGGGGGTGGGTGCAGGGGGTTTAACCTAACATCGAATTTCCTACTTTTGTCACTGTGGAACAACCCTAACTGATGCATTAAACAGAGTTTTTTTGTCATGAATATATATATATATATATATATATATATATATATATATATTACAAGTCACATTAAACTGTTCCCTGAACTCACTGGTGTAGCATTGTTCAATGAGTTTCCTAATCTGTGCAGTGTTTAATTCAATGAATTATTAAAAGTTTAGTATTGGTTTGCAACTAGCTGTTAGGACTATAAGCTTTATTTTCAGCTGAGTGCTTATGAGTTTCATTTCAGAAGGCAGACTAAACAACTCTTAAGGAATGCTGTGATATTTATAAACAATGCTCTTAAGGAATGCTGTGATATTTATAAACAATGCCATGAAAATGCATTGATAAACCCTGCAAAACAGCTACTGCCATATCACTAAACAGGTACAAGTGAGTTGAATAGGCAGTGAAGAATGGTTGGAAAAGAATTAAAAGCTTCAACAATTCAAGCAGCCACTGAAGTAGAATCACAAAAAAAATGCTACACCAGTGAGTTGATGGAACAGTTTAATGTGACACACACATATATATATATATATATAAATATACATACATACATATATATTACAGTGGCATGGTAGTGACACTATAGTTTGGATTGAGTAGCCACTTTCATGTAAAACCTCAAATTTTGCACCTTAATAACTTTGCCACCATATGATGGAGTTGTCTGAAATTTTGCATGCGTGGTCTGGTACCATATATCTCTGGATCTGGCAAGTTGTATTTATTTAGTTTTTGTTGACCGGGTAAGTGCACTAGACAAATCCTGTCTATTTTCAGGCATGACCCAGGGGAAGGGGATACAGATGAATGCCAACTGACCTTGAACCAGATTAAGCTGTTGGTGGTATTTTTTTTAGTGAATGAGGGAAATCTGGCCAAGACACCCGGGAAATTCCCCTACTCAGGCAGTAGGGGGAACTGCTCACTGTCAGGATGGATGACTCAGTTGCTGAGCAGGCAGCAATGTAGCAGGTTGTGCTGCAGGTTGAGGAGCAGTCTTCTCCTCATATGTCAGATAGTGTGGAATCTGAGATATTTTTTGAAGCTCCTGTGGATATGGAACCCCTGCTTACTTCAGAAGTTACTAAGATAGATAAACAATTGGATTCTCACATGGATTTCACTGCTTCTTCTCTACCACAGACAAGCGATTTTCAAGATGCGGCTTTACCGCGGACAACTCAGGACCTACCTACGGAAGTTGTGCACTCTAAACCAGAGGCTCTCTGACTTCTGTTAGCCAGGGAAGAGGTGAAGTTTTCCAGAACTAAAGAAGCTATCTCGGTGGCTTTGTCGGCGGCAGAACAGCCCTGCGACACCGAGGCTGTTCCATCTACATCTGGTCTCTCTGATGCACCGGTTGTTTCGGTCCTAGATTCCATCCTGCTGCCTCTAGATGTGGACATTTCTGCTGCAAAGGTGAGTACAGTCTTTGTAACTATTTTATCTAACCAGGATATGGCTATGTTTTTTTCTTTTTCTGCTGACAAGGACAAGCGCGTATTCAAAAGTGCTGCTAAACCCTCACAGAAACAGACCCCTTCTTGGGCAGATCAGGTTGATGAGGCAGAGGCCTCCTGGTCTGTAGATTCTGCTCTCAAATCAGCTGGCTGGGTGCAGCTTCCAGACTCTGGCTGCTGGATATCTGGGTTTTCCCCATCTCCATACAAGGGGTTCAAATGAATAAAAGGGAATTTTCTGTTTCTACTCCTTACCCTGTTTCTAAGACATGATTGGACAAATCATCACCAGTACTTTCTGATAAAGGGCATGATACTTCTACATTACAGAACAAAGATGAACCTCAAGATTCTCCACTTGCACTTCCCTCTGATTTGCTTTTGACTCAGAACCCTATTCTAAAGCTGGATACTAACAATGTTGACTGTCCTCCTTCAACCAATGACGACTCCTCTTCTAGGACATTGCCATTTTCTTCCATGGAACATCTGGATGCCAACTTGACCCTGAAGGCCCTCCTCCAGGTCCATCTGTGGATGCCCCATGTAATACTTCTTGAACTTATGCTTCTTTCTTTAGGTTTCCTACTTTCTCGGCTAAAAGGCACAATGCTGTTAGACTTATATATAAGGGAGGTATGGTAACCTTCCCAGATTGTAAGTTTGTTGCTAAACACTTGTTAAAAGAAAGTTTGCATTTTTCTTCAGCTGAACTGTATGCCCTGATCCATGTCTCAGGAGAAAACACATTTGATGTTAGTTTTAAACTAAGTAGTGGGTTAGATAAATTTTGGGATGTTTACCATAAAGTTCAGCAAACTCCCTTATGGTCACCCTTTGAAGTTCTACCATTAGCTAGTCCTGCTCACAAAACTATTACTGTCCTCTTCAGGAATGAAGGGGTAAGTGTCACTGACCTCATCTTTTGGTTAAAACAGTGATGTACTGTGTTGGGGCACCCAGAGGTAATTTTTGATACTGAAGATATTTGGATGGGGGGGGGGTTGGAAAATTAGAGTAATTTTACGTTCCTCTGCAGATGGTTTGCAGCACCTTCCCAATTGTGTGTTTTTGGGTAGGGATAGAGGTGTACTTTTTTATGCGGGTCAACTGAAGACATGCTATAGATGCAGCAAGTCTGGTCACATTAGCAGTGTCTGTGACCAATTACGTTGCCTATTATGCAATTCTTTCAGCCATACAAGTACACAGTGTAAAAGTATGGTAGTCTGTGCTCTGTGTGGGGTTCTAGGCCACTCCTATGCCACTTGCCCTGAAGCGGCACATAGGCAACCGGATCCCTACGATTCTGAAGAACAACGTCTACTGGTAGCTATAGCTCAGAGAACTCATTCTGCAAAACTAGGTTCCTCCACTTCCTCAGTACTTTCACAACCCCCTCCTCCAGTTGTACTTGCCACTCCTATGCCCTTATCTTCTCCCTTGCCCCCCCAACTCTCAGTACCAGAGGTTGCCTCAGAACAAGAGGTAGTGGTTATTAAAGAATCCCAGGCCCTTCTCCCCCTTCTGAACTTTTACCTGATGCTGTGTTTATGCCCCCACCTCAAAACCCTCAGGAGTTACCTCTTCAATCCAGAATAACCAGAAGACAATCTTCTAACCCCCAACCAGCCTCCAAGGTCTGTAAATTGGTCAGTACACCTACCACCAATAGATTCCATGCCCTCTTACTTGCCCAGGATGTTTCTGATACAGAATCTGAATCTTCAAAACTTGGGGTGGAAACCCCTGCTGCACTTTCTGATATGGAATCTGAAGATGGGCAACCCCTTCATCCTCAACTAGCTACCCCTAATTAAAAGAAAGGGTAAAAAGGTAAACAGAAGCCTCCTTGAGGATTTTACAGCAATTTTATATGGTTCATTCATTAACATTTTGTTCACTTAATGTGAACAGCATTAAAAATAGAATACGACAGGCTGCTATTTTTTCATACTTGAAATCTACTGCATGTAACATTTTTTTCTTACAGGATACCCGATTGCATACCATGACCAAACTTTCTAGGGCTGAAAAATGGTGGCATACTGGAGTATCATATTGGTCTTTAGGTTTGGAACCTTGTACTGGGGTAGCTATTCTATTTCATAATACCACTGTCACTGTCTTAAAGCTTATTGATTTAATTCCAGGTCGAGTATTGATTATGGATGTTATATTTCAGGGCATTTGTTTTCATTTAGTAAATATCTATTCTCCTCAGACAAAAGCAGCTAGGGTGGATTTGTTTCATGCCATACCACCTTACCTTCACACCCCACATCAAATAGTTTGGGGTGGGGACTTTAATTGTGGCTTAACCTATAAAGATAGGGGTAAAAACACCCTTACCAAGAAACAGTTTTGTGATATGTCTTGTTTAACCACTGTAGTACAAATGGCAAATCTAATTGATGCATATACTCAACTACATAAGTCACCAGCCCCTACATTTCAAAAAGGTATATTGGCTACACCGATCGATTTTTTCTTTCTCACTAAAACATTGCCTATGAATTCAGCTTTATTAATACCCGTAGAATTTTCTGACCATTGTGCTTTGAAAATAACTGTAGGTCCAGATTCTGCCTTAATAATGGGGAGGGGCATTTGGAGAGTCAACTCTGATCTTTTAACTTGCCAAAATCTACAGCAGCATCTATGTTATTTCTTTTCAGCCAGAAAATCCGTGTATGAGATGTATGATGACCCTTTACATTGGTGGCTTGACACAAAGCAAGACCTTGCTACTTTTCTTAAACATTCAAGGAAAACCAGTAGAGAACAAGTTTATTTCAATTACCTGCAACTTAGACAACAGTTACAACGAGTTGTGTCTTTGGCTCAAACCACGAAACATGATTTCACGACCCAGATTAGACAATTAAAGGATAAAATGATACCTTTTCATATCACTCAAACAAATATCTTAAATTCTCAACAACAATTTGGTACACAAGGCACTTATGCCATCATATGTCCCTTCCTTAGCAGTAAGGATAGGGTGAAGAAGAAACTTTTTTGATGGCATACAGGGACGTGACGGTCTGCTATAAACCTCTCATTCAGATATGATGTTAGAAGTGACTTACTATACCCAGTTCCTTTTTCAGACACATCCAATGCTGCGGAAATGTTTTTACAACAAGTAGATATTCCTAGTTGTCCTCTTTCAATCCTACAAAACTTTACTTTGCCTATTTCCCCACAAGAAGTATCCATTGCTATTTCCTTGTTGCAAATGCACAAGGCTCCTGGAAAGGATGGACTCACAGCTGAGCTTTATAAGCTGATGAGTGAAATCTTTTCCCGGGAACTTGCTGATGTATATAATAATTTGCTATTGCTTTCAGATTTCCCTTTAGAAATGATGGGGGGTATCCTTGTTTCCTTCATAAAAAAGGGAATAAAACTGAACTTTTTTAATTGGTGACCAATTAGCCTCCTGAATGTAGATTTAAAAATACTAATGAAAATACTGAATACACATTTACTGACAGTTGCCCAGTTTCTTATCACTCCAGCACAATCTTGTGCTATTTCAGGATGTACAATTACTGACCAGCTAATATTTTTAAGAGAAATCTTTGATAGGTCACATACCTTGGATCATTCTGCATTTGTTTTATCATTGGATCAGAAGGGAGCTTTTGATTTGGTGAACCATGGTTTTCTATGACTCACTGTCCAGCACTATGGGATACCCCCCTTATTTATTTCATGGTTAAAAAAGATCTATAAGCATGCTACGGTTTCTCCATTGGTTAATGGGCACCTTGGACCTCTTCTTCCTGTACAATGGGGTGTAAAACAGGGTTGGCCAATTAGTCCTTTATTATATGTGTTTAGCATAGACCCTTTACTGTGGATTTTAAATCATAAAATCCTTCCTGTCACTATCCCAGGTGCCTTGCTTCCTTTTTCCACATTAGTGTATGTTGATGTTATTTGTATTTGCACTTCTACATCTTCCTTTGTTCAGACAGCTATCTCAATATGTGACTCATTTGGGGATATTTCAGGTACTTCATTAAATAAGTTGAAATGCATTGGCCATGTGCTAGAGGTTGCCCTCCTCTCCCCTCCCATGACTCAATCTCTGGAATTCAGTTCTCTGTGGATCCTATCCGCATTTTGGGATCTTTTTTGGGGCTCCTACTCCTGGACTATATAATTGGGATCTTCAGCTTGCAAAGGGTAAATACATGGTGCAAAATTGGATTAAATGGCAATTAGGTAAACTCAAATGTGTTTACCTGATACAGACATACTTATTACCCCTTTTTCTGTTTTTAAGCAATGTGTTTCCCCCTCCTAAACAACGAGAAGCTTGTCTTTTCAGTAATTTTTTTCAAGCTGTGTGGGGGAGCCACCTTAACCCACTTAAAAGAAATATTTCATATCTTCTCATTTCTAGGGGTGGACTTACAGTAATATGGTGAATCCCTTGCTTTTTTTATTGTCAATTTATTTTTTACAAATCTTTTGCCCGTATTAAAATCTATACCTAAATTAGGGGTTGGTCTTCTCCGACAGTCAGCAGGGCCGTGGTTACAGGAATGGACTACAGGCTCTAATCAACATCTTAAAACTGACCTCTTGGCAGCTCCTTATCTTCGGGATGTTTTTGTTAAAATACGACAGTGGCATATCTCTAGTGACTGGATAGTTTCTAAATCCAAGAAACTGGTTTACCAAACTGTCATTGATTCTCATTTTTCTGAACTGGTTACCTTTCCAAAATGTCCCACCTCGCCTCTTTCTGCATTACAGTCTCTTTAGGTTGAGAAATGGATTTCCCCTAAAATCCGTGATGTCACATGGTTATGCTGCCACGAGAAACTCAATGTCAAGGGTAACCAGCATCACAAACAATTGCATGAACGTAATTGTTCTCACCCAGGTTGCCTTCAGCAGTTGGAATGTATGCATCTTTAATTTTTTTTCCTGTACATATATTTCAACATTTTGGTCATATGTTGCTGCAGTTTGGCATGAACCTGTGTTTTAAACTGTCTCTTATGAAAATATGGTATATGGTTCTGACTCTTCTCATTGGTCTAAATGGGACTTCAGTACTTTGCATGTTGTTTTTGCAACTTTTAAATGGTTTATATGGAATTGTCGATGTCTTTTTAAGTTACAGCGGAAGGATTTTTCATATGCTGAACATTTACAAAAGATTACAGTTGAGCTCCGTCATATTTATCAATTAGAAGCACAACAATTTGCTTATAGACTTTTGATACAGAAATGGAGGAATTTACCATGGATCACTGACAGTGATGTTCCAATTACTTGAATTTCCTTTTTTTTGTTGTGATGCATTGGTTTGTACTATGTATTTTTCTCTCTATTGTTGAGCTCTGTTGTTTTGAGTTTAATATTTTTTCCCCTTTACTTATTGAGTTTTATTTGTATGAATTAATACCATTTTTTTCCATTTTTTTTTGTTTCTTGTATTGAAGTTTCTGTTAATAAAAATTCCCCTACTCTTTTCAATAAGTGCCATGGGATCTTTAACATCCACCTGAACTACCACCAATCCAAGCAGATGGGACCTCGGTTTAACGCTGTGCAACTACTAAGTGTGGTACGTTGTGTGCAGCTGCAATCAGGGATGTGTACGTTTGGTGTACATGGCCTCAGTTTTGCTGTTGATCTCCACTGAGCATGCAGTACCTGGTCAGGTGGGTGGGGATGTCTCGTAGTACATTTAGACAATTGTTTGTTATTTCTGTAACCTGCTGCTGGATGTCTGTCATTGGTTGTGTTGACTTGGTCCTCCCCATACTTGCATATGTGTGTGTGTGTGTCTGTGTGTGTGTGGTGTTGGGGGTGATCGGAGTTGGTTTTTCAACCCTAACAGCGAATTCCTCACTTTGTCACTGTGGAACAACCTAACTAATGCATTAAACAGAGTTTTTGCCTCTAATTTCCCTTCTTTTGAGAATGATAACGAAATAGTGAATGTAATGCAGCGGCAGGGTCCAGCTCCCTTCACGTAATGTGGCTCCCGCCCATGATGTCTTGTGGCATAGTAACAGGAACAGCAATGCAAACAGAAGTACTAACAGTGGCGCACATGGTAACGCAAGCGCGAATGAGAACAGAAAGGGTAACGCACACGGTGGCGTAGATGGGAATGGTGTGCCACGTGATGTGTTGTCACATAGTAACATGGTGCCTGCAAACAGAAATGTCAATGGGCATGGTGACACAAAGTGAAACAGAAAGAGAAACAGTACTGTAGACACAAATGGCAAAAAATAACAGAAACGCAAGCGCAAATGAAAACATAAAGGATAACGCACATGGTGGCGTAGACGGCAACGGTAAGTGAAACAGGCATGGAACCACAAGCGGGAAGTGCAACGGTAACAGTAATGTAAGCGCACAGGCTGGTTTGCAAATGTACATAACAATATGTGCTGTGCATTCACGACAATGTATAAATGTATTTTTTTTTTAAACTGCCATTTGTAAATAGTTTTGAAATGTAATCATATATAGTCTTGAATTGTTATATTGCTCCATTGGAAATGAGCATTGCTCCATGGAATTATTCTGGTAAAACAAATAAATGCAAATACATACTGTATATGTTTCAATTAATTTAGCGTTCCTCATCGTAGCCCCCCCGTCACATCTGGGAACGAGCTTTGATAGATAGATAGACCGACAAACAGATACAAAATGACATGTTTTGTGGATGCAACTGGTTTGTTTATTGAGAATGAGCACTTGAACATATATCTGACACGTTAACATTTTTTAATAGTAAATGTGGACCTCGGGGCGCACTGATGTTCTTGAATAACTGAATTTCACCCTTGTAACCATCTTATTTATAAGCTGGTGGTTTGAAAAAAAAAATCAGTCCAGTCTCAAACAAGCAAATTTTAAGGATCACGTTTTCTATTCCTTTTTTTTATATATCATGTGCCTCTTCTTTGTCTCATGAATTGTACATCATGTATCTTGACAGGCCAGAAGTCACCTAATACATTAACGTTTTATTTAAATAAGTACATCTCTGATGACTTTATCCTCTTTACTTCCCAATAACCTTGCTGACAGCTCTCTATTGCTATTGAAAGAGACTTCAGGTTAAATCAATCACATATTGTCATCTTCAAGGAAGAATGTTTCATAACGCATTTCAGAAGTCCCAATCAGGAATACTGAACTTGACTCATAATATTTCTTGAACAGGTAATATAGTAAATGGATTCTCACCAGAGAAATTTGAAGTTATAAAGACTGGGAACGTAAAACGGGGGGGGGGACAATTTCTGACCATTCTCTTAATAGATTGTATACACACAACTCTTCATTTTTACCGCATAACACCATGGATTTCTCCTGAGATGCAGGGCTAAAGCTGACTGGTTGTCACATTGCCGCCCTCTGACAGTCGGCTCGACTCCAATGGTTTCTTGAAAACACACACACATACACACACACCCACATGCGCTCACTTGCACGGCCTATGTAATTTACTTGATTGGATATTTTCAAACATCGAATTAGTGTTCATTTTAATGAGAAAATAACCTGTCTCATACAAAACAAACAAATAAAAATAAATAATATTAAGCACAACCTTGGGTTTAACTGCAATATGCAGACCTGTAGCAAACCCCACCCCCCCACACACACACACACTCTCTTCTCAGATTCATGGTGCAAATTATATACTGCAGGAAAGCACAGGGCTGAAACACAGGGAAATCAGTCAGTCTGCAGTTCACGACCTGACCTGTGGTATAAGAAACTTCAAAGTATAGAGTTCGATCACTTTGTTCTGACACACAGTGTAGGGGAAACCAAAAGAATACGGTGGACAGCAGTGTTGAAAATCGCTGCCAGGTAGCTTTCAGATGACACGATTGACTTTATAAATAAAGAAAACCGTAGGTCCGTTTAGTTCGGCTGCCTCTCTGCCTGTCGACTGGTCAACAAAACTCGGTCAATGGATTTAATTGTAGAAATATATGGCCAGGTGGCCGGATATTTGCCATATAGTAGTGCCCTATACAAGTTACTTATTTATCCCCTTTAGTCATGCTGCAACTAAAAGGGAATCAGATACCTGTGACTCTAATTGATCTTTAACTGTATCCTGAACATATAGCTCCCAGCCTTCAACCTGAGCCATGACCCTGAACACTCCCTCCCAGCATCAAGAACGCAACTTTCAGCACAACTATACACATCTGCAATGGCATATCATATCACACGGTTGTTGAGTAGATATATTCTCCACCTTGGTTCCTGAATCTCTAGAAAACGAGAACCTGGCATTATAAAAAAAATAGGAAGAAGCAGACTTCGCCATCAGTATAGCTGAGTAATTAATGATCACTTATCAAGTCCCACTTCCAGTTTTCCGTTTATATTTGCCTGGAAGCAAAAACAGTCATTCTGAAGCTGTAAGTCGTGGGTGCTGGTGTTCAAAATAAGGTCATGATAAATAGAATCTGTTATATTGCATATTGCATTTAGTGGCAATTTTAAAGGGAATAACAGACACGCAAGCGCAAATGAAAACACAAAGGATAACGCACATGGTGGCGCAGATGGCAACGGTAAGTGAAACGGGCATGGAACCACAAGCGGAAAGGGCAATGGTAACAGTAATGTATGCACACAGGCTGGTTTTCCCCAAAAGATGCATAGAGAAAGACAGTGAGTACAAAGAATGTATGCATAATAATGGGTATCGGAGCAGAAAATGAGGACTTGGAATACTAAATAGATTATATCTCAGGAACCGTACGTCGTAGAAAAAAAATTTAAAAGTCATATGCTGTATGACTGTCCTGGCTAGTTAAGCATTTTTCCACAGAAAAGTCTGTATCTCGCACCGTTTCCGAGATACAGGCCCTGAAAGGCGCGGCGAACGCCGTAATGTTATCCTATGGGAAAGAAAGAGAAGTTCAGAGCACCATAACTTTGCATCCCTGTAATATTTTTTCACCAGACCACTGAAAGACACATCTGTGGGCTGTTGGCTGTCTTCCCTCCAAATTTCAGGAAAAAAGACCAAACCGTTATTTTGCAGTAGGGTGCCAAAGGATTCCTGTAATGCGTAGGGCGCCATAATGTTATCCTATGGGAAAAAACATCAACTTTGGAGTGCTGTAACTTTGCTCCCATGTAATATTTTTTCAATACAACACTGAAAGGCACATCTGTGAGATGTCAGCTGCATTTCCTCCAAATTTCAGCCCAAAACTCCCAACCGTTCTTTTGCAGTGCAGTGCCAAAGAACTGCTGTCATTTTCCCACAGACTAGAAAACTACTGTCGCTATTAGCGAAAGCTTTCACAAAAATTTGCGACACTTTCATGAGCACGAAAGTACTTTGTGAAAGTACTTTTTCCAGAAATTTGAAAAACATATTTCTGGGGTGTTTTACCCCAAAATAAAGACATGGCTAGCATCCTCAGGGTCCGACTAGGTGAATACAAAAAGAATTAGGTTGCTAGAGGGTCCCAAATTTAAATGCCAACCATTTTTCTGATCACCAACTGAAAACAAAATGGTGGATTTGCAAAAATAACAGGCCCATTTGCGAAAGTAAAAATGCATTTTCGAAAGTGTTGAACTTTTTGTTAACTTTTCCCATTGACTTATAATGGGAAATTGCTTTTTGAATAACTTTTGAACCGCTTAATATTTTTTCACCAAATCTTCAAAAGGCACATTGGGGACCCCAGCCACACATTTCCTGAAGATTTCAGGCTGGTCACACAAACCGTGCGACCTGTACGTGCGACCGTAGAATTCCAGAAAAAAGCGTACACTCGCGCGCAGAACACATTTAATAACTCTGCAGCCATGTATCCGACTGATACAAAACTTGGCAGATGCCAAGGCCTGTGATTCTTGATCACGTATTCCAAATTTCAGGCAAATCTGTCAAATGGTTGCAAAGTTATTAAGGTGCAAACTTTTGGGGTTTAACAGAGAAATGGCTCCTCAACCCTAACTATGGTAGCACTACCATGCTACCATAATAATATATATATATATATATATATACATATATTAGAGGCAAAAATTCTGTTTAGTGCATCAGTTAGGGTTGTTACACGACAAAAGTGAGGGAATTGATGTCAGGTTGAAACCCCTTGCACCCTCAGCCCACCCCCAAATGGAATCGGGTGTGCATTGGGGTCATCGGCCCTAAGTGTCACCCCATCACATGTGGAAAGAAGCTGAGAATAGGAGAATGGGGTGACAGGACCGATGACCCCAATGCACACCCGATTCCATTTGAGGGGTGGGCTGGAGGTGCAAAGGGGTTTCAACCTAACATCGAATTTCCTCACTTTTGTTGCTGTGGAACAACCCTAACTGATGCATTAAATGGGTTTTTGCCTCTAATTTCCCTTCTTTTGAGAATGATAATGAGAAATAGTGAATGTAATGCAGCAGCAGGGAGCTGCTGGGCCTGCGCCCGTGCTCCGCCCACGTGATGTCTTGTGACATAGTAACATTGTCCCCATAACGCGAAATTGTAATGCACATGGTGATGCAAAGTGAAACAGAAAGAGAAACAGTACTGTAGACAGAAATGTTAAAAACAATGCAAACGCAACCACAAACGAAAATGCAAAGGGTAACGCACATGGTGGCGTAAACGTGAACGCTAAGTGAAACGGGTACGGAACCGCAAGCAGAAACAGTAATGGTAACAGTAATGTAGGCGCACAGGCTGGTTTTACCCGAAAGCTGTATAGAGAAAGACCGAGAGTACAAAGAATGTATGCAAAATAATGACTCTCGGAACACAAAAATGACTTGGAATAGTAAATTGCTTATATCTCAGTAACCATATGAAACAGAGAAAAAATTTAAAAGTCATATGAATTATCACTTTCCTGGCTAGTATTATGTTTAGCCCCTATGAGGGGCTAAGAAATTTTTCGACAAAAAGTCTGTATCTTGCACCGTTTTCGAGATTCGGGCCCTGAAAGACACGGCGAACGCCGTAATGTTATCCTATGGAAAAAAAACAGATGTTCGGACTGCCATAACTTTGCCTCCCTGTAATATTTTTTCACCAAACCACTGAAAGGCACATCTGTGGGATGTTGCCTGTGTTCCCTACAAATTTCAGCCCAAAAGACCAAACCATTATTTTGCAGCAAGGCGCCAAACGATTGCTGCAATGCATCGTACGCAGTAATGTTATCCTATGGGAAAAAGCATCAAATTTGGAGTACCGTAACATTGCTGCTGTGTAATATTTTTTCAACAAAACACTGAAATGCACATCTGTGAGATGTCGACTGCGTTCCCTCCAAATTTCAGCCCAAAACTCCCAACCGTTCTTTTGCAGCGGAGTGCCAAAGAATTGCTGTCATTTTCCCACAGACTAGAAAAGTACTGTCGCAATTTGCGAAAGCTTTCTCAAAAATTTACGACACTTGCGGAGCATGAAAGTATTCTTTATGAAAGTACTTTTTCCAGAAATTTGAAAAACATATTTCTGGGATGTTTTACCCCAAAATAAAGACATGGCTAGCATCCTCAGGGTCCGACTAGGTGAATACAAAAAGAATTAGGTTGCTAGATGGTCCCAAATTTAAATGCCAAGCATTTTTCTGATCACTAACTGAAAACAAGATGGCAGATTTGCGAAAGTAAGAGGGCCATTTGTGAAAGTAAAAATGCATTTCCGACACTGTCGAACTTTTGTTAACTTTTCCTATTGACTTATAATGGGAAATTGTTTTTCAATAACTTTAAACTGTTTAATATTTTTCATGAAATATTCAAAAAGGCACATCGGGACTCTGGCCACATTCCCTGAAGATTTCGGGCTGGTCGCGCAAACCGTGCGACCTGTTGGCGTGACCGTAGAATTCCAGAAAAAGCGTAAATGCACGCGCAGATCATGCTTAATAACTCCACAGCCGTGTATCCGACTGGTACGAAACTTGGCAGATACCAAGGCATATGGGTCTTGATGGTGTATTCCAAATTTCAGGCAAATCCATTAAATGGTTGCAACGTTATTAAGGTGCAAAATTTTGGGTTTAACATGTAAATGGCTCCTCAAGCCTAACTATGGTAGCACTACCGTGCTACCATTATATATATATATATATATATATATATATATATATTAGAGCAAAAACTCAGTTTAATGCATTAGTTAGGGTTGTTCCACAGCGACAAAAGTGGAAATTTGCTGTTAGGGTTGAAAACCCCTTGGACCCCCGCCCACCCCAACTGGCATTGGGGTGCGCATTGGGATCGTCAGCCTAACTCTCACCCCATGACATGTGTAAAGCAGCAGAAGTATAGGAGAATGGGGTGAGAGTTAGGACCCACGATCCCAATCGCACCTAATGCCGGTTGGGGTGGCCAGGGTCCAAGGGGTTTTCAACCCAACAGCTAATTTCCTCACTTTTGTCACTGTGGAACAACCCTAACTAATGCATTAAACAGAGTTTTTGCCTCTAATTTCCCTTCTTTTGAGAATGATAATGAGAAATAGTGACTGAATGCAATGCAGTGGGGAGCTGGGGCCTTTGGGCCCCGCGGTCCCGCCACATGATGTGTTGTGGCATACTAACAAGGACAGCAATGCAAACAGAAATGCTAACAGTGGCGCACATGGTAACACAAGCACGAATGAGAACAGAAAGGGTAACGCACATGGTGGCGTAGACGGGAATGGTCTGCCACTTGATGTGTTGTCACATAGTAACATGGTGCCTGCAAACAGAAATGTCAATGGACATGGTGATGTAAAGTGAAACAGTAAGATAAACAGTACTGTAGACAGAAATGGCAAAAAATAACAGAAACGCAAGTGCAAATGAAAACGCAAAGGATAACGCACATGGTGGCGCAGACGTCAACGGTAAGTGAAACGGGTACGGATCCACAAGCGGAAAAGGCAACAGTAACAGTAATGTAAGCGCATAGGCTTGTTTTCCCCAAAACCTGCATTGAGAAAGACAGTGAGTACAAATAATGTATGCAAAATAATGAGTATCGGCACAGAAAATGAGATCTTGGAATACTAAATACATTATATCTCAGGAACCGTACCACGTAGAAAAAAAATTTAAAAGTCATATTATTTACAACTGTCCTGGCTAATTTGAATCTTAGCCCCATAGTGGGGCTAAGAAATTTTCCGACGAAAAGTCCGTATCTCGCACCGTTTCCGAGATACGGGCCCTGAAAGGCGCGGCGAACGCCATAATGTTATCCTATGGGAAAAAAAGAAAAGTTCGGAGCGCCATAACTTTGCCTCCCTGTAATGTTTTTTCACCAAGCTACTGAAAGGTACATCTGTGGGCTGTTGGCTGTCTTACCTCCAAATTTCAGGAAAAAAGACCAAACCGTTATTTTGCAGCAGGGCTCCAAATGATTTCTGTTAAGTGTCAGGCGCCGTAATGTTATCCTATGGGAAAAACTGTCAATTTTGGAGTGCCGTAACTTTGTCGCCATGTAATATTTTTTCACCAAACTACTGAAAGGCACATCTGTGTATTGTTGGCTGTCTTCCTCCAAATTTCAGGAAAAATACCAAACCGTTATTTTGCAGCAGGGTGCCAAAGGATTCCTGTAATGCTTCGGCATCAGAATGTTATCCTATGGGAAAAACTGTCAACTTTGGAGTGCCATAACTTTGCCGCCGTGTAATATTTTTTCAATACAACACTGAAAGGCACATCTGTGAGATGTCAGCTGCGTTCCCTCCAAATTCCAGCCCAAAACTCCTAACGGTTATTTTGTAGTGCAGTGCCAAATAATTGCTGTCATTTTCCCACAGACTAGAAAATTACTGTCGCAATTTTCGAAAGCTTTCAAAATTATACACTTTCGTGAGCACGAAAGTAATTTATGAAAAGTACTTTTTCCAGAAATTTGAAAACATATTTTGGGTGTTTTACCACAAAATAAAGACATGGCAAGCATCCTCAGGGCCCGACTAGGTGAATACAAAAAAAATTAGGTTGCTAGAGGGTCCCAAATTTAAATGCCAACCATTTTTCTGATCACCAACTGAAAACAAAATGGCCAATTTGTGAAAGTAACAGGCCCATTTGCGAAAGTAAAAATGCATTTGCGAAAGTGTTGAACTTTTTGTTAACTTTTCCCATTGACTTATAATGGGAAACTGTTTTTTGAATAACTTTTGAACCGTTTAATATTTTTTAACGAAATCTTCGAAAGGCACATCGGGGACCCTGGCTGCACGTTCCCTGAATATTTCAGGCCAGTCACACAAACCGTACGACCTGTAGGCGTGACCACAGAATTCCAGAAAAGCGTAAACGTGTGCACAGATCACATTTAATAACTCCACAGCTGTATATCTGACCAGTATGAAACTTGGCAGATACCAAGGCCTATGGTTCTTGATCATATATTCCAAATTTCAGGCAAATCCCTCAAACGGTTGCAAAGTTATTAAGGTGCAAAGTTTTGGGGTTTAACATAGAAATGGCTCCTCAACCCTAACTAATATATATATATATATATATACACATACATATACAGGGTTTTATTTAACTCCAAAAATTGATTAGCGTTTTGCTCATTAAAGTGCTAAAACATTGTGAAAATGCATAGCACTTGTCTTACTGTGTTTAACAAACACAACACTTCTAGAAAACCTATATAAATACTTTCTGTACAGTTAGCATTGTCCCAAGAAAAAAACTGCTAATCAATTGTTTAAAACCTTGATATATATGTGTGTGTGTGTGTATATATATATATATATATATATATATATATATATATATACATATATATATATATATATATATATATATATATATATATATATTTATATATATAGATATATATATATATAAAATAGTGGCAGGATAGAACCACTATAGTTAGGGTTGAGTAGGCAGTTTAATGTTGAACCTCAAATTTTGCACTTCAATAACTTTGCAACTGTTCAACAGATTTGCACAAAATTTGGTATGCGCTGTTCTGTGAAGTAGGTCTCTTGATATACCAAGTTTTATTTCAATTAGATTTGCAGTTTTCATGCTGCGCATGGTGAAAAAAGTGTAAAAGTCACTTTTTTTGCCTGATTTGGTTGTTTTTTCTTCATCACGCAGTAGCCACACCATTTGGAATGTTGGTTTGAAATTTTCAGGGTAGAAAGAGCTTACCAAGACAGCATTGGTTTGGTGAAAACATATTAATCCATTCCAAAGTTATTTAATTTTAAAATATCTGATTCTGAGCATGCTGAGGTCAGTCTTTTGGATAGCTGCACAGGTTCAAAATGGGATTTGGGCTCATGAAAAAGGATTTTGACAGCTCACAAAGAGGGATTTATAAAATCCTCTTCATGAGAAAAAAGTCCCTTTTTGCAAGCCGCCATCTTGTTTTCTATTTTTGTGCCCAAACAAAACATTATAACTTGCCCCAGGGATGTCTTCTGTGGACATCCAAATATGGGTTTTGTTCATGGGGACATCCTGCACACTTCTGTGGCTTTGATTTACTTTAGTTTAGTAAAAAAATGCTCATCGTTAAACTTAAAAATCCCTTTTTGCAACTCTCTTCCGATCCCTTTTCCCGAGCTGTCAAATTCCCTTTTCGTGAGCCGATCCCTTTTCGCGAGCTGTCAAAATCCCTTTTTGTGAGATGATGACCAGATAGCCCTACCTCGTGAAAAGGTATTGACTTGTGAAAAGGGATTCTGACAGCTTCCGAAAAGGGATTACTTTTTACAATCCCTTTTCTTGAGCTGTCTAAATTCTTTTTCACGAGCCGTCAAAATGCCTTTTCATGAGATGACAACCAGATGGTCCCACCGTGAAAAGAGATTGGCTCACAAAGGATTTTGTCAGCTCACGTAGTAGATCGGTTTCATAGTGATGGACAGCCCTAAAAGGTATTACTTTTTATTATCCCTTTTCGTGAGCTGTCAAAATCCCTTTTCATGAGCTACTGTATCAAAGTTCCTTTTTGTTTGTGGATGACCAGATGGATACCATTATTGAATGATGAGAGTGTGATGGAAGTGCAGGGCCCCTGCACTCCCACAGGGAGATGCAACTACAACACACTATAGATTACACTTTCTCAAAAAGTAAGGAAATTCATTGCAAAAAAAAACTTTGTTAATGCATCAGTTAGGGTTGAAGCAACAAAAGTAGGGAAATGAGGCATTAGGGTTTTGAACCCTAACACCCCCCTACCACCCCACTCTGCCCCCAACCTCCACACACCAACAGATGTCAGGGTCAGAGTTCAATGGCCTAACTCTCACCCTATTCTGCCATACGATATACAGTATCTCAGCTTCCTTATACATGAAATGGGGTGAGAGTAAGGCACGACCCCAAGGCATACCCTCATGCCTGTTGGTGTGTGGAGGTGGGGTAGGTGGTAGGATTGGGTGTGTCTAGGTTCAAAACCCTAATGCCTCATTTCCCTACTTTTGTTGCTTCAACCCTAACTGATGAATTAACAATTTTTTTTGCAATATATATATTTTTAAAGATTTGTCAGCTTTAACAAGAACACATGATGTTATTGTATATCATATGTATGTACTCATTCTATCATTTAAGTGTAAACAAGTGTAAATGGGAATCTTACTTAACATTTTTACAATATTTATTGTCAAAGTTGTTACACTATTACATTTTAACTGACTAAATGCTATTGACTGAATGTTAACTACACCTTCATTGTAAGAGATTGTATAGATATTTCTTCATGATTCTGCATGAAACCAATGCCCCAGCTCATACCACACTATGGTATAGTAGTTGTTCAGTGCTTGACAGTCATGTTTCATAACGTACATCATACACCTGTTGTACTATGATGATGGATGTCTCTTGTGTTATCTGCAGGGAGCTGTATGTTGTCTTACCTGATGATGGCTGTCTGCGTTTGCTTAGCCCTTATGGTAGTTCTGAATGTGTGTGTGTGTGTGTGTGTGTGTGTGTGGTCGTGTGGTGGTGGGGGTGCTGTGAAGTTAGGGTTAGAAACCCTAATGTTGCATTTCCCAGCTTTTGTAACTTTAAAACCCTAACTGATGAATTACTGCAGTTTTTTGCAACGAATTTCCATTCTTTTTGAGATAGTATGCTAGTATTATATTTTTTTCTTTGGGAACTGCTGTCCAATCCTGCAAAGCAATGCGCGTGCACTGAGTAAATTCAGTGTATGCAATAAACTTAGACATTTAAAATTATTTCCTGCAAATGATAAAATAGAATTTTTTTTGGTGACTTACTGTTTAAGACTGATGTATTGAAATCAAATGCTGCAATTTCATTGAACTGCCTACTCATGTACTTCTCAACTGTAACATTATAACAACATCCACACAATCAAGGCAGATGTGTTTTGATGGAGAGATAACGTCACACCTTGTTTATGTTGTAGTACAAGGCAAAAGAAAGTCTTTTACCACCTGTGAAAAGCCATTATTACAAAGAATACACACCCTTAAGTACTGTACCTGATTGTTATAATGTTATGGATATGTGTGAGTTATAAGACATGACCAAGGTATAATGTTGATTGTCAATAGTGTATAGTAGAGCACTGTTGTATATAGAAATCCATCCTTTTCAAAGTTCTGTAGTAGTGCAGTTCAAATGTAATGTTATGTGCTTGTACCCTTCTGTGGTAACACAGTATTGTGTAACCTCTAGAGGCTGCTAAACACAGTTTCATTATGAAAGAGAAAGATACACAATGCACATGCTTAACATAACACCACTCACTATGGAAAATACAGGATGAACAACTTCATGCATAGCCAGTGTGTTCTGCACCTCAGGGTTTCACTTTCTACAGACTTCTCAAACTTTGTTCTCAAGGTCAGAGTAAATCAGAACACCTGTGGTGCAGAACTCACTGGTTGTGCATAGTTGACCATCCAGTATTCTTCATATTATGTATGGGGTAGCATTTTTATTTACTCAAATCAAACAAGATTGCAACTTTGTCATTCCAGTGATATAACATTGTTGTGTCATTAACCCTTCTTTAATATATATATCAATGGGATAACAAAATGTAATGCTAACAACAATCAATTTTCCATTTTGAGAATGGTGATCACTTGTACCTATAACCATTTAAAATCAAAATAACATTTTTTCTTATTTCTCCAAGTTAGGTTTGCCAAGGAACAGTGTACTCAGACCATGATCTGCTGCATGCGATGGTGCTGACTAGTTTCCATGGTGGAAATGTACTTACATTAACTTAATGCAGTTCATCCAGTCACTACGTGTTCAACAATGACCACACAATGTTGTTAGCCTACACAGTACAAAATGTGAAGTATGGTCTTTGGATCATAACTGCACTGAAAAATTGCTCAATATCAAGCAAAAGACCATACCTTATCTTGTGTGTTAATCGCCCTCTAGGGAAAGAATGCTGTGTGAGACATAGATGAGCACCAGATGCCTCTCTTGAGTAACTGGCTATTTACCTAACCCCCTGGGAGTGCTGTATTGCTATTAGAATAACAACATTGTTCTCAAGGGTGTTATACCTTGTTCTGCATGTGATTAGAATCTACCCGTATGTTACTGAAAGATTTATATTAGGCTGATGTATCATTCACAGACAATCAGAAGGCTGTATGTCTCAGACATTCATTTAAAATGTTAGTCTGTTGCATGTGTTTGTTCAGTGTTTGTATTTTTACTTTGTTGTACTGTTAGGGGCACATCTTATGACACCAGTTGAGCAGTAAATTTCTCTGCATCATTCAAACACATAACCTATAACAAAGTACAATGACTGTTCTTGTTAGGAACTTTACAACACCTCAGTGTTTAAAATAATAATGCATGTAACAAGAGTATGACAAATCTTATCTATTTAAATAAGACAGACACTTGTAATAAGATTGTAAAAATTTGTATTAAGAAAAATGGTAAATGCCAATTAAGTATATTCCAAATTGATGCATGTTCCCAGAGTGGGCAAAAACCCAAGTACTATAAAAAGAGGCATTCAACACTGGCATTAAAAAACTGCCATGTTGAGGAAATGACTTTCTAACACTATGTTATACTATGTAATATTATAACAATGTTATAAATATAATAATCTTATAAACAGTGACTAAAAAGGGTGACAAGTTTTGGAAACTCAAGCTGTTGAGAAACTGAAATGTCCTCCACCACTAGTGTTACAGACTGGTTGAAGTCATGTTATTTGTCAACACTATGTTAAAAAGATAATTCTAGTTAAACAAGTAGACTATGCTTTATTTTACTAGTTAATAAAATGTATGATTGCCACATATTTTAAAGGTATGCCTATTTTATTAAAAGGTACTAGTTTTGCAATTGTTTACTATGCTGTTTTACAATTTTATTTGTTTAGTTTTAAAAACTATAACTATTTTTATTATGTTATTGGATAGCTTGTGGAAAAGGGGATCATGCTCACATGCTTGCCCCATGTATAAAAGTAGAAATAAATAAATACATTAATTTATGAAATCAATGTTACTTTAAGAATATTTACATATTTACAGTCGTACTTGGGAAATTCCTCACTCAGGCCCAAATATTCAAAGCTTTGCGTAGTGCGCAAACCATTTGTGCGGGTTTAACATGGGATTAGGGTGGGTCTGCTATATTCAGAAGGCCAAATGGTGAGTGAAAATTGCATTAGCACCAGGCAAACCATAATTATATGCAAGGGGCACACTGAACATGAATACAGGTGCTATCGGCTAGCGACGCACTAAGGTGTTTAGTGTGACCCTTTGCATGGTACAAATTACCACCCAGGAAAAGCTGGTCTTAACCCTGGGCAAACAGCTTTGCACAACATTGTTGCTTTGTGAGGTTTTTGCGTGGCTTTTACATAGCTTGTGTAACCCTAACATATGAATATGACACTTAGACAATGCCAGACATGGAGGACACATGCTGCTCACTGATGGCACCACCATGATGCCAACACCTCCCACCATTCCCAGCCATGCCAGGTAGTAAGAGGTGATCTGACCCACAAGGGACATCATGGTAGTGTGGCCATACAGCACACATCTGCAGACCATATGTCTGTGGTGATCAACAGATGCCAGCACACACATGCAGCACTGAGGGCATGGTGGCCATTGAGGGAAGGGTGTAAGGGTGGTCAGACCTCACCACAGCCCAGGTGTGGCCACAAGGCTGGGACACATCATGCAGTGCACATGGGCCAGTAGTGGGAATATCCCACCACCTGTGTGCCTGTCAGAGCTTATGTGCCTGCCCAGCCACAAACCACACAACTGTACAGATGCCACAGCACACACAGCCAGCCATGTATATGTCACTGTGAGCATCCCATGCCACAGATGCAGCATCTGTGGATCGCACAACAGTGTAACAGTACTGTGCACTGTCAGTAATCACCTGCAAGCTGGGCCTGTCACTGTGTACAGTGCAGTGGTCATCACTACCTTACATACCATAGGCACTGCTGTGTCCCTCACACTACCTGCCCCCTTGCTACTGTAGTGTCTGCTGTGCACTGTAGCTTGACCTACAGTGTGATGGTTGCATGCAGCACCACCACCATCAGTGCCTATGCTGTGTTGTCCCCTGAGGTACGATATGCTATGCTATGCTGTACTGTTTACATGGTTCCTGCAGCTATCATCATGCACTGCCTGACTGACCTACAGGAGGAGCTGCAGTTGGACCTGGCCAGCCCCAGTACTTCCAGACTGACCTATAGGTGGAGCTGTGGGACCCTGCAGTAATGCTGGGCAAACTGCATGCAAATCAGGGCATAATGAGATGCTAATGTGGCTGTTTGCCCAGAGACTACCTAAATAGGCTCATTTGCATGTCACTTTTGAATATGGCAAAGTTTAGCACTGGGCAAACGTGTTTGCACCGGGCAAACAGCTTAGCTCCACGCTAATCCCACGCAAATGCGTTAGCTCTGCTCAAAAGGTTCAGGGAATATTATACTGTTTTGCACACTGTACTGTCCCATAGGCTGCTCCCTGTAGCTGTACTGGGTCCACACATTTGCTGGAACACACATTGGCCACATAGATCACCTCTACCTACCTTCACATCGCTGTGCACTGTGTTGCTGTTGTGCTCTGCACTTCCTAGTTGCTATTACAGGGCTACGTTTGCCCTGCAATCCCAGCCCAGCTTGCCTGGCCTCATTCCCATGCTATATTCAGAAGATGTTTGCCCTGGGCAATTTCTTTTGAATATAGCTTGCTTTGTGCTCCGGGCTAACTTTGCCCATCAAGCAGTGCTAATTTAGTCCCGGAGCAAACTTTTGAATATCTGGCCCACAATCTCTTAATTAAGGCAATCCTGTGAAATAGCAGGAACATACAAATACTGGCATCCTAGTAGTCTTTAAAGACTGTAACAACTGTAAATACTAAATTTTATATAAAAAGACTATTTACACATGACATAAAAACATCTTTGTATACATAAACTCATCAGCATTGTGCAATAAACAGTATGTCGGCTGAACATAGAATTGCAAATGTAATTTAAAAATTAGCATTTAAGAGAAGCAATCAAAGTAAATCAAAGTAAATTATTAATTGCATACTACAACATAATATATTACAATATATATAGGTACATGGAATCTGCTTGTACTATCAGTGCACTAAAGTATGTACAATGTGTAAATAAAGTTGTAGATGTACCTGTCATAGTTATATATGTGAGTGTGTTACTTAGTAGTGTTGCCTGGTGACATGTTTTTCTGTTGAGATATCTTGTACATTTGAAACAACAAGATCTGAAAGTTCCTTTACTGAACATTACTGAATATACACTTGTACAGTGCCCTAATGTAAGAGCCCACTTGAACAAGCATTGATATCAGTATATTCACGGTCTCCTTAAGGATATTGTTTCAATCCCGAGAATACAAATGTACAGACCGTTAAAACTGTATTTGTTTGTACATGCACAGTGTCATAGATTTGTGTAGCTTTTACATTCTGAGGCTTCTATTCTTCTGGGGTTGAAGAAAACTGTCTGTTCCTGAGGACTAATAAATATGAATTTTTGAGGGTTTTTTTATAAACCTCAGTTTAAATGTGCAGATTGTGTCATTGCACTCAATCCAGCTGTCTTCATATTTCACCCATGCAGTGTAATGTCCTGCATGTACAGATGCACCATTATGAAATATTACAGCATCTGTATCTAACGTTAGCCCACCAACTGTAACCCTGTTTGCTAAGAAGTCCATGATTGGTGTGTCCACATGAATCCTTGCACTGTCAAACTACAGCACCAATAACAGGAGGTACTGTCCAAAATTGCGAATCTAATGTGTTTGAACTGTTACAGCCACAGTGTGTGCATTGCCAACCTGATTTGGCTTTTGTAACCAGTTCTTTAAAATTCACAGATGTCTGATGTGGCACGTACAGAGGAATCCACAGCATGTTGTCAACATATTCTGTGTCCATGTCCACATGTTCAAAGACATTGCATGTGTACATATTTGTGTCATCAATACTGAACAGACATCTCACTTGAATACCATCAGTATCTAATGAGTTTAACAGTGCCATTAGAAACTCTGTGGCATCCTGTTGTATATTTTCACCAAATGTACTATGGTCTTCATAAGAAGCAAGACTACAACGTAAGGGTGAAAGTGTCTGAACAATGTCTGGGTTATCTTGACTACATTGGGTAATCTGTTTGAACACACTTCTAAGTGATGATGATCTTGCATCCCTTATTAATCATACAAATGCTGACAAAGATAGTAGCGCTTGCATGACAGAATTGGAATAACATTTGACACCAGTGTTATTCTCAAATGTGAGCCTACTCATGGACTTTGCAGGCTTCTTTTCAGTCAGTGCATAAAAAGTTGATAACAACACACTTTCAGTATCATGACTAGTATCATCAGTTATATCATTGGTAGGTTTTTTCCTCTTTAATTGCTGATGTCTGCTTTGCACTGTTTTACATACAATCTGGACTGATTGTAGTGGGAACTGAGGCAATTGAGGCTGATACAATGAGCATAACTGGTTGTACTCAATGATGCTTTTCTGCTCAGCAGAAATTTTCTTCAAGGCAACACTTATATACAAACCAGCCAATGTGCTCACACATGACAGTACAACATAGCTCATACCATCTTTAAAAACATATGTGCCAATACCTAGCCAAACTCAGTCCTTGCAATTTGTGGATTGAAACTGCATATGCCATGCACAGTGGAAACTACTTACATGTGACATATATGTCCTTCGTCGGTTGAAACTTCACTGTACAATGTTCAATCAGCTGTGGTTGTTGCATATTGTCAAATGTAACAATGTCATACTAAGGTTCATACCAAGGTTAGAAGAAAGAGCTAGTAGGCCAAAGCCCATAATGCTCCTATGCTAGGCCATAGAGTAGAATGTTAAGTAATACACAGGCATAATTAACGTGTCAAGACAATGTTTAAAAATCTCTTTAGTATTACTTGTTACTACATCAGATCGAAGTCTATTCCAAGGCCCAATAGTTCTTACAGAAAAGAAAAACTTAACGATTATTGTCTTTAAAAGATTTACCAGTTAACTGGAGGACATGACATCTAGTATTATGTATTGATGACTTAAAAGAAAATCCTAACTCAGTCATGATATAGAGGTCATGAATAATGTCATATAGGAGGAGAAGGTCACCTCTAATGCATCTGATAGTAAGAGGCATTAGTTTCAATGTATCCAACCTAAACTCATAAGATGAGGATTTGAGACCAGATATTTTTTTAGTGTATTTTTGCTGAACCCTTTCAAGAGAGTGACTACCTGATTTTTTAAAAGGACACCACAACTGTGAAGCATATTCAAGATGGGGACGGACATAGGACCTGAATAGGGGTAACAACACCTCCTGATCTCGAGATCTAATATTATGCAAAATAGACCAAATAATTTTATTAGATGTACTACTAACCGAATGCATATGCTTGGAATATGTTAAGTCATCTGAAATGTTTATACCCAAATCCTTCTCATCATTAGTGGCACACAATGGTAAATCGTCCAGAATATACTTCGAAATTTAAATTATTAGAACCCAAATGCATTACTTTGCATTTTGTGGAGTTTAACTTCATGCCCCATTTATTAACCCAGGTACTAATAATATCAAGATCATGCTTGAATACAAGATATTTGGTCTAAATTAGAACATGGTCCTCCGATCTTCACATCATCTGCATATTTAATTGTAAATGAAAGGCAGGAATTAGTTAAATCAGATATAAAAGCCTGAAAAGACAGGGACCGAGAACCGAGCCTTGTGGAACACCACTTAAAACTTTACCAGAGTTAGAAAATGCCCCATTAATCATCACCGTTTGAGTTCTGTTTGAAAGTCAATTATGAATCCATGTAATTATATAACTATTAATACCAAGACCTGTGAGTTTTTGAATTAGAGCCCAGTGTGGCATGGTGTCAAAAGCTTTACTGAAATCAATAAAGACAATGTCACAGGCTAACGGGTTATCCAAACAAGAACTAAAATGTTCATAAAAGCAGAGCAAATTTGTCAGAAAGCTTATACCCTTCTTAAAGCCATGTTGTTCCAAATCAGATGCATCAATAATAGGGGCAATAATATCCTTTAGTAGACTTTCTAACACCTTACATATGGATGAAGTCAAACTAATTGGCCAATAATTTTCCCATAGATGTTTTGATCCCTTCTTATGTATTGGTACCACAAACGCCTCTTTCCATTCACAAGGGATAAAATTATATTGCAAAAAAAGGTTGAATAAAAATTTGAGTGGAAAGGCAATATGTTTAGATAATAGGTAAAGTAAATACCCTTCTATATTGTCTGGGTCTGAACAAAATTTACCTTTTAGTAAATGTAGTTTTTTAAGAATAGACTCAACGGAGATGTGATAAAAGTATCTGATGGTAAAATCATAGGTACAGGTGATTGAACTTCTGATGCAGAGAAAACTTTACAAAATTCATTATTAAATACATCAGCCAAGGCATTCGGCTCATGGATAAGTATATTTTCTGTTGTAAGAGGCCCCAGCACACTTGGACTTTTCCTGAGGGAGTTTATATAAGAGTAAAATTGTTTGGAATTAGTCTTACTAGCTGTTGTTGCCAATTTCATTTCCCATCTAGATTTGGCCCTATGGATGACTAATTTACACTTCCTACTTGATTTTAAATAGGATTCCCAATTAGAAGTTGTCCTATTCTTTAGGTAGTTACGATGTTTTTTATTTTTTATATTTATTAAACATTTTATGTTTTTATTCATCCATCTAGGAGTCTGTTTCCCATTAGAATTCTTATTTTTTGATGGAATATAAGTATCACGAAGAGTAGAAATAAGTGATTTGAAAAGTACCCAACTATGTTATAAGGACTGGTTATCAAAAAAAGATAACCAGTTTATTTTTTCAAGGTATAGATTGATACTGTGAAGATCAGCTTTGTCGTACAGGTATATAATCAAAGAATTAGTATTAAAGACAATATGTCTCTGCAAGTTAAATAAAATAGAATTATTATCACTGCTGCCAATTGATGATGAAATATGCACATCCCTAATATCTAAGGTGGTACGACTCAGAACAAGATCTAATATATTATTACCTCGGGTTGCAGAAGTTATCCATTGCTGTAAGTCCAATTCCGAACAAGTGGACAAAAATTTATTACTAATACTGCTAGATGTTGTGAATGACTGCTAATTTATATCTGGGAGATTCAAATCCCCTGTAATAATAACATAACCCATTTGAGTAGCTATTTCAGATTTGGAAAGGATGGCATCCATAATTAAAGTAGATAAATTTGGGGGAACATAACATGTCCCAAGGATAATAAAATCATGTTTGGATAGAAAGATTTTAAGCCAAAGACTCTCAGTCGGGAGATTATGAATTTTTATAGAACTAGAAATATTGACTGAGTTGATTTTATTGTTAATAAATGAGGCAACACCTCCACCATTTCTTTCACTTCGATTTAGATAATAAGAGATATATCCAGGGAGTTGCTTGATCCAGTGGGAGTTATAATCACCCCATGTTTCACAAACCTAATAATATCAAAATCCTTATTCGAAATCACAGTTTGTAACTCATCAAATTTATGTGTCAAACTTCTCGCTTTAAAACTAAGAAACTGTAATTGTTTACTGAAGACTTTATAAGAGTGAGACGAAGAGGTGTGTACATTTGCATTCCCCTTCCCCCCATTATTTAGTTTAAATTTATGTTAATTGTAGATAGGAATTGTTGACTCAGCAATGCATTCCCTAGTTTGTTAAGATGCAAGCAGTCAGGACAGTAAAGCTCAGATCTATCAGAGAACTCTTCCCAATGGGTCATGCACTGAATATTCTGTCATAAACACCATTGCCTAATCCAGTAGTTAATAATTTTAATTTTATGATTAAGAAACCGGGAGTACCGTGGTATGGGTAGAATCTCCGAAAAAATAATATCACACCCGAGATCAATAATTTTATTAGTCATAGAAACATAGGCTAATTTGATATTCTGAACAGAGTCCTTGTAGATGTTGTTGGCTCCAACATGGATAATACACAGTGGATTTATGTCTTGAGAGCTAATAATATTATCGACCATATATGTTAGATCTGAGATCTTAGCACCACTGAAACTAGAACAAGTTCTATTATGTTTGTCAGGCTCGCATAAAACCCTATCCAGATGTTTAACTAAGGAATCACCCAGAACAAATATTTGTCTGGTATATGAATCATCAGTATTAGGAACACACAAAGAGGGTACCTCTTCACCAGTTTGAATAGTAGCAAAATTAATCAAAGGAATATCAGTCATGGAATTAGGCGGTGGAGTTGAAGAATTTGGCATATCAACCATGACTTGGGATATGTTTTTAGAATTTAATCCTTCATTAGGAGACTCAATAGGAATACAATTAGAATCGACAGGGGCAGTGGACAATGGGTCAAAGCTATTATGTAGTGGAATGTTAAAATACTCAGCCTTTCTCCTTCTTTTTTTAGTAGCTTTAGACCCTTGCACATTATACCAAGTTGTATCTTCTATGCTGTTTACCAAACTGTGCTCATCTTCTCTAGCTCTTTTTTTAGAGACATCAAATGGATAAATCACTGAACTACTCATAGTATCGTGATTATTCTCACTAGATATTATTTTGTCAGAAGGGATGCTGTAAGTAGAGGTAGAGGAAGTCTCATTTAAAGGGATATTTGTTACATGTAAAGCATCTTGAACTGTTATAGGTTCGGAATCATTTCTTGATTCGAATGCCAATATCCGTTTATAGTATAAGCTATTCTCACTTGTAATACAATGTTGTCAGTACATTTTGCACATTGAAAGGGGAGATTTTCAGCAAAGTCAGCTGATAGGCTAAACATGTAGCAAGATGTGCATTGTATACCTGTTTCCCCTTTAGTAGTGGTTACAAACACATTAATATTGCTTGGTAGATTTAAGGAGGATGCCATTACCAGGTGTTAGAGGTGAAACAACAGAACCACGTAATGTAATAGTACTCACAAGTATAAGTGAAGGTGACAACACGGCTGTAATTATTCCCACTAACACCGCCTAACATGCTTAACACGCGCTGAATGCGCGTGTCTTAGTGCGTGTCTTCGCGCACAGAGTAGCACATGCCCTGCTCCCTTGCTCACCCTGATCGCATGAGAAGTGCAATAAATGGAGAGGAGTGACCCAGAAGTACTCAAACAAGGTCACAGAGCCCCTCAAGATTTAATGTTTTTAATGCCCTTTTAAAACTCCATGAAAACCACTCATGCGTGGAGCTGGTGGAGTATAAGTGTATGCTAGTCCCCAAATTAAAAATAAAAAGTTCCTTTTTGAACTGTAGTTCTCGAGTCTGGTCAAAAGAACTACAGTCCCTCTTCCTGCTTCCTGACAAAATGTCAGCAGGGCTCAGTCACACACTCGTAGTATGCAGAAACACAAACACAGAACAGAATAACAGTATTTTTTAAAATAGCTTGTAGTTTTAAAGCAAAGAGCCTGCAGAGAGATCCACACACTGCTTAGGTTTAAAAATTTCAACAATAGTGTGTTGCACGTTGTAATTGAACACATCAATGTTACCTATAGCACCATTGACTAGTCCACCCTCAATATTTAAGTTGCGATGTAACATCACATGTGCATGCTTGCAGAGTGTTGAAACAGACTCAAGGCCAGCAGTTCTGGAACCATCTATGTTTAGTCCTTGTAAATGAGTTGTCATTTTCTGCATTAATGACTATGACAGAGAGACACTATCAATGGAATCAATTGATATAACTGTAAGAAGAGTCTCACCTTCCTTTTGTTGCATGAGTGAGTTGAAGGCATCACACTGCTTCAAGGTAGGCATTAGACATACAGTGCATGTACCTGCAAAGCTACATTTTGCAAAAACATCTGCTGCTTGATGTAAAGAAACTGTACCATCAGCAATAACACATGAGGAAAGGATGCTCTGGCATCCTTTCGTAAGTCTACCTATTCTAACCTCTTCTAGTAAAGCTTTGTAGACCATATTCTCACTCTGTCACATGTTTTGCCTAAGCTCAACATATGAAAATAACTCCCACAAATTGATACCACCAATACAACCAATGGTTGTTTTAGCTTGTTCATCAGTGAGTGGCAAAAACACAGGTATGCCATTGACTGTAGCTAACTGTAGCAGATCTCCAAACACAATTATATGTTTGCCTGCGAAAGGAATCTCCTGCTTGGTTCCTACTATTTCATGCAGCCTCAAATGTAAGTAAGCCAGCATGATATTAGATACCATGCTGATCTCATCAACAATCACAATATGCATTTTCTTAAACATGGATTGTAAGTCACATGCTATCTCATGAGATAATTTATGGTACTCACCAATTTTACCATGCTCAACCGGTAGCATGAACAAGGGATGCAAGGTTACTCCTAAACTTTTGTAGGCAGCAAGACTAGTTGATGCAGCCACAAGAAAAGATAGTGACTCCTGATATCAACTGTCTAATTGTAGCACTAAGTGCTTCAATGAGAAAACGTTTCCCTGTACTTGTCAAGCCACTGACAAACATGCAGGTTTGTTGCTGACTATCGCAAGAGCATGACATCTGAATGTGTTGTATCACATGGGACACTGTGTCAGTAACTGTGTTATACACCTGCTTTTGTTCTGTATTGAGTTTAGATTCCAGTTCTGACACATTGCACAGTACGTCAATTCGGTGCTGCATCGCTGTCTCAATCTCAGACATAAGAACTGTTGTATCATTGAGAGGTAGTGGCACTCCTAATATGCTCTGAGCTTCCATAGCAGTGTTCTCCTGTGAATCAACAGGAGTATCATTCTCTACCATTTCCTGTGCTTTTTTTAATCTCTTGTTTCTCCATCTGCAATCGTTGACTGTACATATTGGATTTTTCAGATTGAAATGTACCGTAAGACTTGTTGAATTCTTCCTCATATGTGTCAGAGTCACCCTTCAACAAGTGTTCATCTCTCCATGGCTTGAAGAGAAGAAGAAGAGCACAGTAGTATTGCTCTTTCTTCTCTGCAGTTTTTAGACTGAGTTTATAGTGATCAATCAACCATGGTTTTCATCTCTTCACAAGACACCCATCAATGCTGGTAACCTTATAGATATTCTTGCGTGAATCATGTTTGACTCCAGGCTTGAAGTTGTACCATTGCACATCCTCAGACAAGCACATGTTTTCCAGTTGGTTATGCCTCCATGGATAGTATGTATCAAGCAAGTTATCTTTGAGAATGTTCCTGGAAGTAGGTCATTTAGCTGTTAGTTGCTCAGTCTGTGCATGAGTTTTTAGTACATGCCATCTATTTGGTTTCATGTTGACATTCAGGTAATGGATAGCTTCTGACTTGCCATAAAGACATGTCTGAATCAAATGCTCTCTGGCCTCATATGCTCCACATTCATGGTGTGAAAATGTTTTCAGCCCTAATGAACACAACCATGATGTAAGTGTCTTGTTGCTGGACTTTAAGTCCTCCCACAATTCCTGCAAACATATCTGCTCATTCTTTGTTATGTAAGATGTAACATAGTGGACAAGAGCAATTGAGTTGTCAGCAACAAACTGAACATCAATGTTAGCCTGCCACATCAGTAGTGGTACTGAACTGTAATCAATGAAAAATGTCTCATCCTTGTCATGTGGCAGTTCATATACTGGTTTTGTGGACTTGGACTTGAGGTGATGTTGAATTGCAGAAAACAAATCATTGACCTTGCCAGATGTATATATTCTGCGTGGAAATCCAAAACAGCACCTTGTGTACCATTTATTAGAGCTCTTCACTTTATTTCTGACAGTACTTGCAGCAAATGTGCAGCTGTAACTTTTTCACAAGGTCATACAGTGTTGGACTGTCCAATTTGTCAGGCAAATGGCATGTGACATAACGTAAGATAAACTCCTGGAGCGCACTCTCTGTACTGTCACTAATACGTGGTGCATCTTTAACCCCCAGCAACATGTGTACATGTGATGCACCACAAGCCTTATATTAAACTCTCCAAAAATTATGTTCCACAATACCAAGCAGTGGATTCTCCTTTGAAAGTATGACTTGCAGCAGAGCATGAAAACGGTGATGAAAATGTTGTGAGACATGCACCGGATCAAGAGAACACATTTCACCAACTGTCATGGAAGAAATGCCATCCACATCTGTGTTGGCCACATTCAATATACTAAGAAGCCAGCAGAAGAAGGTCATTTGGTCTAACAAGTCTGCTCGTATTGCAGGATCCATAGCTTGAGCTAATGTCTCTGCCCTCACTCCCCATTCCTCCCATCCTCCCTACCCATGATCCTTACCCTCCCCATGACTGTCCCAGCCTCTCTTAAAGAAGCCCATTGTCTTCAATGAGATTACCTCTTCTGGCAGTGCATTCCAAGTGTCCACCACCCTTTCTGTGAAGAAGTGCTTCCTGACCTCTCTCCTAAACCTCCAACCCACCAGCTTAAGACTGTGCCCCCCTCATGTTATGGTTTCCACTCAGCTTAAAGAGATTCTCCTTATCAAGCTTATTTATCCCTTTCAGGTACTTGAAGGTCCCAATCATGTCCCATCTCTCTCTCTCTCTCTCTCTTTCACTCTCTCCCCTGTCTTCCAGGGAGTACATGTTTAGTGCCCTCAACCTCTCCTCATATGCCTTACCCTGCTGACTGGCTATCATCTTTGTAGCCCTCCTCTGGACCTTCTCCAGCAGGTTAATGTCCTTTCTGAGGTGTGGGCACCAGTACTGAACTCCATACTCTAGATGCGGCCTTACCAGTGACCTGTTAAAGGGCAATATAACCTCCTCTCTCCTACTACTGATCCCCCTAGATATGCATCCCAGCATCTTGTTTGACATTGCTGCTGCTTTCTTGAACTGCATGTCAGACATTTCTTCCCAGCTGTACTCTGAACAGCTGAGAGTGATGAACTGTGTTGCAGGACCAAACTCACATAGCATACACATGACATCAGAGTGCTTGCGATACTAATATTCCTTCGTATCATGCATGCTTGAGAGAATATACAGTCATGGCCAAAAATATTGGTGCCCTTGCAGTTTTTTCTAATAATGCACCATTCCTTCGAGAAAATTGTTGAAATTAAAAAATATTTTGGTATCCACATATTTATTTCTTTGGATTGCAGTGGAATAAAACACAAAAAGCAGAAAAATTGACTAAGTCTTAGCTTATTCCACACAGAAATCCTTAAATGGCCCAGACAAAATTATTGGCACCTTTTAGAAGTAGTTAGAAATCATTAGATTTCAAGCAGGTGATTCCTCTTCACTTTGGAATTGAACTCACCTGTGGTGAGTTGCAGGTGCCTGCAATATAAAAATCACTCATTCAACCAGTTTGAATAGAGAAAAGGACTCATTCTCCTGTTTTGTGTCACTGTATGTACCGCAATGAGCATGGAGGAAAGAAAGACAGCCAAAGAATTGTCTGAGGAGGTCAGACAGAAGATTGTAGCCAAGCATAGACGATCTCAAGGCTTCAAATCAATCACCAGAGACCTTGATGTTCCTGTTTCCACCGTATGTAATGTTATCAGAATGTTTAAAGCCCATGGTACTGTAGCCAACCTCCCTGGACTTGGCCGCAAGAGAAAACTTGATCGAAGATTGCAGCACAGGATTGTTCGAATGGTGGAGAAAGCACCTCAATCAACTGCCAAACAGATTCAAGCTGACCTTCAGACACAAGGTACGACAGTTTCAACTCACACCATCCATCGCCAACTCAATGAAAGGGGGTTATATGGTAGGAGGCCCAGGAGGACCCCACTGCTGAGAGGGAGACATAAGAAAGCCCGACTGGGGTTTGCCAAAACACACCTGAACAAGCCAAAATCCTTCTGGGAGAATGTCCTGTGGACAGATGAGACCAAATTAGAGCTTTTTGGTAAAGCACATCATCTCTATGTTTACAGAAAACAAAATGAAGCCTTCAAAGAAAAGAACATCTTCCCTACAGTCAAACATGGAGGAGTTTCAGTGATGTTTTGGGGTTGCTGTGCTGCCTCTGGCACTGGGTGCCTTGAACATGTGCATGGCATCATAAAATCTGGAAATTACCAGGCCATTTTGGAGCGCAATGTTGAACCCAGTGTCAGAAAGCTGGGTCTCCGTCGAAGGTCATGGGTCTTCCAGCAGGACAATGACCCCAAACACACTTCAAAAAGCACCCAGGAATGGTTCAAGACAAGACACTGGACTGTTCTGAAGTGGCCAGCAATGAGTCCAGATCTAAATCCCATTGAAAACCTGTGGAGAGATCTGAAAACAGCAGTTGGGAGAAGGCACCCTTCTAATCTGGGAGAAATGGAGCAGTTTGCACAAGAAGAGTGGGCCAAACTGCCAGCAGAGAGGTGCAGGAAGCTCATCCATGGCTATAGAAAGTGGTTGATTGTAGTTATTTTGACCAAAGGCTGTGCTACCAAATACTAAGCCTAGGGTGTCAATAATTTTGTCAATGCCATTTCTTTTCATTTTCTGATTTAAAATGCTATATTAAATTCTGAATCAAAAACAAAGGTTCTGTAATATTAACAGAGAAATTAAGAATTGTGGAGACCAAGTACTGTACTGTTGTTAATTTCAACTTAAGTTTAGAGGAGTTATGAGTTATTTGAAAAAGTGCAAGGGCGCCAATATTTTTGGCCACGACTGTAGTTTAGAATGACCTCTAGAGTCTCATCTCTTGTCTTAAGTCTTTCTAGCAAATATGCTGCTGTAAGTTCAGCAAGTGTTGTAGTCATTCAAAGTGTATGGGCTATGGCAGCTGACAGTATACTTAGTTCACTCTCCCAGAGTAAATGGAACAAGTATTGTATGTTACATCTAAACTTGCCATCAGAATCCTGGATGACCTGTGTTCTGCTCCAGGAACATGTAGTTCACATTCATCTAAACAGCCACCTGTACCATAGGGGAATAGATCTAGAAAACACCTGGCTTCCAATGTACTCTCCCAAATACTAATCCGTTTACCTTCTACCTGTTTCATTTGGTATAGGTCAATGTTATCAGTTACAGGATCTTTGCGATGTAGTGGGTGAATTGTATACTGTTCATAGATATCTTTCAGTGTTGTCATGGACACTTTCTGGAGCTTAGGTTTACTTGTAACTTGTATACCATACTCAGCATCTATGTTGGTATTCTCTGAAACACACAAGTCCTCATAAAAAGGATTGTGTTTCTGTAGAAATTGCAGAGCTCATTTCACTCTGTCTACATTAACTACATCTTGCCAAATCTTCTTTGACTTAGTTGGCACACCATTGACTAAGATTACAATACTATTGTCTTTACTAATCTCAGTCATGTTTACTTTCAATGGTAGAGGAAGATACATGATGGAACCTTTCAATGCTTTGATCATCTCCTGTTGTGGTATTCTTTTCCTAGATTTTGTGTTCAACCACAAAAATAGTTTGAAACATCTTCATGGTTTTGATAAGAATCTGTTCAAACAAATTTAGACACCTAACCTCAGCTGGCATTTCATCAGTGCCCATGTTATTTAAAATTGCGCATGCAGGCATCAAACTGGATTTGGTCTTTCTACGGCAACTTATACAGAGGTAAACTTTGTCCGGTGGGACACAGACATTCTTAACCATGAGATATGCATACAATTGCACCCACATGTCATTGAGGACAGTGATGTTAGACAGATCAACACATTTAACTTGTGATCTGTAAAACAAACGTTGGCAAGAAGCACACTCAAAATCAAATGCCTCTCTTTTGGCCAGTTCAAATCCAGCAATCTCAGTTCTGAGACATCAAATGAGATTGTCCTCACTGGTAACACATGCAATGGGAACAACTGTAACATCCTCCTGTTCTACCTGTTCATTTGTTTTACTTAGCCTAAAAGATCTAATGAAAGCACAAGCAGCTTGTATGTCTCCTTGGGACAACAACAGTCTAAGTCTTGCAAGCTTATTGATAGCATTCCTTGCCCTGTAAATATTGTCAAGTAGCGTGTAAACACCCATACTATGTACAGCTATCATACAGATATGATGTAGTGTGCTGTTGCAAACACTGCTACATAGGCAGGCCAAGGAATGTCCTAACAAATCTTTGAAAGGCCTAACAGGACATGTGTCAATATCCCGAACTAATGTATGCCTTTCCTCTTCAGTACTGGCAATGAACAGGTTAACAAATGTTTGCAGTTTTAGCAATGATTCCAGTGTGACATTACATGAAGAATCACATGGCCATGTCACAGCTTTCAACCTTTTTGATTGTTTGACTGTTGACAGTTCATCTGTGTCACTGTCACAAGTCACCTGTACATTGACTAGAAGGATATTGCATACAATACCTTCTTCATTAGCTGTCATTGGACAGGTATTGCCATGTACATGGTATGTTTCTTCCCAATGGAAAGCTTCTTGGTAGCGACTATGTAGCTAGACCCCTCCAAATATACTACAAAGACTGTCTCTGTTGAGAGACTGTACTTTCGGCAATCGCATATGAATATGTATGATACACTAATGCAGTTTTTTCATCATCTTTTTATGATTGTGCCACAATCTTGTGACAATCATGCGTGCCATGAGAACAAATCCCCTAGCCCTAAGCTGTAACATCATGTGCTCTTTTTTTGGTCTTGATGGATTTGCAGTCATGTTTTACGATCGCATTAATACATCTTGTAATTTTGGCCTTCGATGTCAGGATCTGAAAATACTTCTTATGATTACTAACAACAGATGAACGAGAAGTAACACGTTGTCTAGTTGTACTCTTTACTTGTGCTTTATAATGTGTAGGTAGCTGTTTATCTACAGTAATGTTTCTTTCTGCCCTGTTGCCAGGTGTACGTTTCTGTTTTGCTGACTGTTTACGGGAGCTATTTTTATCCTGTGTGGTTTTGCTTTTAGTGCACTGAAAGTATCTGTCATGTCTATTGGCTTTCTTCTTCCTTTGCACTGATGGCATTCTTCAAGATGTTTTATTGTGCAATTGTACCAAAAAGTCAGATGACCTGAAAAGAGAAACAAAATTCTTTTAGTATTTTACATAGTAAAATATTTAACAAATACTAAGAAGTACAATCTCTGTAATACAGCAATACTGTATGTATTTGTAATGCATGGCAACAGCAGTGGACATTGTATGATATCAGTCAAGAAATGCCCCCCACCCACCCACTAACAAACGCCACTGTATCCTAAGGTCACAACAACAACTGAACCAAAACCCTAAATATTACTGTTAAAGTTACCTGTTACTAACCACATATATGTTAGAACACTGAGACCTTTAGCAATCTCACAGAGAGAATACCTCCTTCAAATGAACAGGTACTGTATCTTAAGATCACAGCAACACTTCAACTAATCCCTTAAATATTACTGTTACACCTGCCTGTTATGAACCAGACATATGATTCAACTCTTACCACTTTCACAGTTTCAGTCGGTGATTGCCACTCCCACACCACACCCCAAAAATCACCAGTTCCAGGATACTGAGGTCACAGTCACAGTGTAACAAATCGCATAAACATTAGCATAACACTTCACAAAATTTAAACCACAGATAAGTTAGAACACTCACACATTGCATGTGCCTACACAGTGAATACCCCACATCCAAAGAATAGAAACTAGATACTATGGTAACACTGAAAGATCAACTGAATACCTAAACATTAGCATCACAGTTCTCTGATAACACACTGAACTATATGTGAACACTTAACCTTACATGTTGTCACAAAAGGAATGCCACCAGTCCCAAAAACAGCAGTCACTGTATGCTGAAGTGATGACCACTGCCAGACTGTGACCGTAAACATCTGCATTACTGCTCGCTAACACAAATCAGACATATATTAGAACACTGAGGTCTCGAACATTCTAAATGATACCCCACATGAACACCATAAATACAGCCACTGAACACTAGGCACTGTTTTCTTAGGACAAAGCCAAAATGAATAAAAGGGAAAAATGATTGCTTATTACACTACAAGTCAATAACCTTGTCTTGTGTGACGGCATCAGAAGCAAATTTCAGCAAAAAACATCTAATAAGGTAGATACATACATAACAGTGTACTACTCATAAATTGTAAATTATTTGTGACGTCATCTGTCATATCATGATTTGACAACAATTAACTGCGTTGTAACAGTAAAACCAAATGTTACATCTGAATTCCAGACAGCTGTTAAGTAAGATTCAGCATAATAATATGAGAAGTAGGCAAAAAAATGTGTTTAACTGTAAAAATACTCAGTTTAGATGTTTGAGCTGTAAAGGTAATAATCAATTGCATGGTAATTTCAAAAATCGTTCGCGCTGAAAACTCTGTGAATGTTTATTGCTAATACAATGTGAACGGTAAAAAACACTTCAGAGCATAATTAATTTTATGCATCGAATGTTTCTTAACATTTTCAAACAGGGACACTTTTAGGTGTTACACAGGAAACAGGAAGTTCGAACATAAAGATGACATTTTGAATCGAATCAACAATGAGAAACACACGCAGTGAGACCATAGCCTCATAACAAAGTAAGTAAAATGCCTCATTTAGCTACATAAAACAATAAAAAGTGAACTGGATGCTTAATAAACACCATTTGAATGATTAACTGAGAAACCATTCAAAGTATTGTATTCTAAGTTAATTTTGATACATTTTTGTGGGGAGTAATGTAACAAACTGTGAATCTGTTACCATGTGAGTGGTGCAGCAATAGATAGAGCTTAATATTTTTTGCTTGTTAACAACGTGCTAGTAGCACCACCCATAAGCAAAGCATTGTGTAAACAACTCGTTCGGCAATGAATTGAAAATGTAATATTACAACTGCAGTGCGAATGGTTTTTCAAAATACCAACTGAAGCATGTTGTTTTTAATAATATGATTGTTATCTAACTTTAACAATTTGAACAGTAAAATGTTAAAACAATCATAGGTTAGATCTGCAACATGCAGGTCTGCAATTAATGAGTGTAAACTGTAATAATGAAATGGCAGTAAATGAACACAAACTCTTGGTGTAGTACTTGTGTCCTGATTAAACAATCAACATACATGCTGCTTTGCGTTTTAAAAGAAAACATTTGCAGCATAGCCAGAAACACAAATCACTTGTGAAAAGGGCCGAGCAGTATGCAAAGAGGAGTTGTTTTGGTTTAAACTTACAGCTCAGCAACTATAATGTGCTGTGGTTTGGGAGAGATGTGGGATGAGATGGGAGCATCTCATGCCAGAAATCACCAGCCTCATGCTCAGTCAGCCTGCTCCAGACATTCTCCTCTTCCACGCTGGAGGCAATAATCTTGGCCACCAAAGAGGCATAGATTTGCTAGAGATAGCCAAAAATGATTTGGACATGCTGCATTCTCAGATACCAAGTTGTCAAATTATTTTTTCTGACATTACTGAGCGCAGGATCTGGGTACAAGAGGAACACACACGTGGCATAGAGAGATCCAGACACAAAGTAAATGCGCAGACTGAAGCATTGTTAAAAGACATTGGGATGCACACAATTTGACATAAATACATTAGATATTTTAAACATTAGCTGTTTCTAAAAGATGGTGTGCATCTGTCTGATGCAGGAAATAACATCTTCCTGTCAGATCTTAAGCGTGGAATCTAGGCAGTTATGTAAGTGGCATATAACACTGAAAACAATGCTGTCAAATCACTGTTGTCTACTCTCAAGACACAACTTAAAAACAAAGTCTCTTTTAAGAGCCAACAATGTTGCCAAAAAATAGAAGTACACACATATACATACATATATACATAACAATCCACTGTGTATCTCAAGGGTACACAGTACATAAAATAATCAATATACAGTGGAACACAACAGAATGAAGCTTAATAAAGCAGACTTATGAAACACAGTACCTGAATGAAACAGTTAAACAGTAGCAATTTTAAAAAGTACTCTATTTATTTGCTGTCATACATTAAACATGTAAATATACAAATCATACTGTTGTACTTCTCTGTACATGTGGCTGACATATATAACTTTTATTGTAGTTATCCATGATCTAACCATAGGCTAACTCATTGTATTCTTCTAATTGTTTTTTTTTCATTACAAAACAATGACAAAGAAGTGGAGTGACAAACAGGTCAGGAGGCTTGTGCACACCCTAGACTACAAAGGGTGTGCAGGCAGCTATTTCAGGGCATGTGGCAGGACGTGAGTGACTGGCTCACTGTTAAAGGCACTAAAAAACACCCTTAGAGTGCCACATGAAGTGGAAGGTCCTGAGGCAGAGATTCTTTGTCTAACAGTAAAAGGCAAAGGTCTCTACCAGGGAGCAGGTGTGGTTCGACCGGGCCATGCGAATATGGGAGAAGGCTGGCAAGCCTAAGCTAGGGGAACGATACCTAAGGAGTAAGTATTATAAATTTAATTGTGTTAGGTATTAGAATACATAATTAAAAGTTTAACTAGCTAGATATATATTTAAACAGTGTAACAAATGTATTGGTGTAACCTTGCATAATTTGTATTTCCTCAGTTATTAAAACTGCATGACTTTATGTTAACACAGTGCTTAGAAGTGTCAAAGGTACAAGATACAGTTTCTTTTAAAAATGTATAAATTGAGTTGTGTGAGGCGGTGTAGCATTTCTCAGATTGCTGGTCTAATTATCACAGTTACCTGACACTACTGTAATATATATATTTGACACTGGGAACTTGTCTGTTTGTTACTCATCAGATGCCTGTACTCCACACCTCCAACTACAGCATCTGGCACTGTATCCTGCTGTCACAAACACAATCTGTTATCTAAACATGACCATTACACCTCACTTACGCAACACTCATATATATTTCAAAACTTAGTACTTAAACATTTAATTAATAGCATCCCCCCACAACAAAAAATACTAGGCACCTGATCATGAGTTCACACACAACTAAACATTGTCATTACAGTTCCCTGATACCTACCATACATATGTCACAACTCCGGGTGTTCACACATTGTCAGTCAGGGAATGGCCCCTGCAACACAAACGGAGACTTTTAGTTTTACAAGTTCTTCAATATCTGTGTATCTTTATGTCACAAACTGACATGACGTATTTCTTTGAGTAACTGTGAATAAGAAATGTTATTGGTAGCTTGAATAATCTCATTAATAGGATGATGTGGGGGTGGTGGGGGAGAGTGATGTTCAAAGGGGAAAAGGTATCATCTAAGTAGAGGGTAGAGGTAACCCTGGGTAGACCCATGGGTTGGCATGGGGAAATAGTTAACTGTAACCAAAGCAGAAAGGAACTTAGGCCCAGATATTCAGAAGGGTTGCACATGACACAACACTGTTGCACCATGCGCAACCCACTGATGCGCCCCAGCATGATATTCAAATGGGGATTGAGCCTGGCACAAATCCCGATGCACTGGAATGAATCAGTAATGTATGCGGTGCAGGTGGGGGGGGCGTGCCCATGCATACTCCGCACATCCCGATATTCAGCCCGGGATGTGCTGAGCCCATGCATGCACAACTCCTACTTGTGCTGCACACAGGTAAGCCAAAAAAAAAGGAGCAACAGCTGGCCACCTACAGGTGAGCTGCCATATTGCAGGGTGCAACACGGCAGCTGCCACCTATGAGTGGCCACTTTCAGCTCTGGCAAATCTTCTGGTGGTTCCCCCATGCCCGATTGCAGGCATACATATACATATATCGAATATTCCTGGTGGTCCAGGACTTCTTTGCAGCCCGATCGTGGGCATATGGTAAATCAATCGCCCAATATCCCTGGTGGTCCAGTGACCTCCGCGCCCGACAGGACATGAGAAGAACACTGCCAGGTACAGTGGTCGCTGCGCTCATGGGTGAAACACGTTACCTAAACAACCGGTTGACCAGGTTTCTCCTCTCGCTCTGCCCACTGAGTTTCACCGCTTCACTCCCCCGGTCAGTGGTGGTGGCAGTTTCATCCACTCTCGCCACTCGTTGACCTCCGACCGACATCATAGTAGGGTTACGCCATTGGAGTCCACAGTGAGTCATTCGCATGCAGCCTGTACTGTACTACTTCAGTCCAGATATGTGAATGGATCCATTCACATATATGGAATGTGGCACGGTACAGGTTGCATGCCCGCTGGCTCACGCTGTAATCAATGGGTGTACAGCCATACCGTACGGTGTCAGTCAGTGGGCAGTGGGGCGACAAGTGGGTGGGGAGTTGCCACCTGCTGCTGACTGGGGGAAGCGGGGCGGTGGGGCTCAGTGGGAAGGTGGGGAGGGGGGTACCGCTAGTCAAACCAGGGCTGTTTTGGAGTGGCATTATTTTCTACTGACGCCTACGATAGGGCTGCGAGCGGTCCACTGGACCACCAGGGATATTGGACGATTGATTTCTTCTATATATGCCCGCGATCGAGCTGCAAGCGGTCCACTGGACCACCAGGGATATTGGCCAATTAATTTCTTCTACATATGCCTGCGATCAGGCTGCAAGTGGTCCACTGGACCACCAGGGATATCGGACGATTATTATGTTCTACATATGCCTGCGTATGGGCTGCAAGCAGTCCACTGGACCACCAGGGATAGCGGACATTTAATATATTCTACATATGCCCATGATTGGGCAGTGGGGCACTTTTCTTCGATGTGTAGGGCGCGTCGGCCCCCGATGGCTGCAGCCTGGCAGGGCGCCAGGTGCAAGTCACCGAGGGTTGGCGCACCTGCATGCAAATGGGGCCATAATGACATGCAAATGGCCCCATTTGTACCTTGCATGAATTATGGCCCCATTTTCATGTGCAGTTTTGAATATCGTGGTTGTTGTGCCTAGTGCAACAGCACTTGTGCTAGTGCATCCCTCGTTCCACTCTGGCCACTTTCGCTGGTGCAGTCCCACTGCACCATGTGCACTGCAGGTGGCCAGGGTGCAATATTCAGCAATGCTGTGCCATGGCGCGGCACCATTGAATATCACCCTGTCAACGCCCCTGTGCAGCCAAGTTGCACTGTGCCCAGGCTTGCGCCACAGCCTGGCGCAGTCTGAATATCCAGCCCTAGGATTTATCACCTCTGATGACCTTAAGGTATAAAAGCACTGCACAAAGACAGCAGGAAAGGTTAGTGGCATGTTGCAATGCATAGGCAGGAGTATTATTAGCAGAAGGCAGTAGGTGGTGATGTAATTGTATAACACATTGATAAGGCCTCATTTGATGTACTGCGTGCAGTTCTGGAAGACGCACCTGTACAAGAAAATAAATAAGGTAGATACTCTCCTGATAAGGGTGACAAAGATGGTGCAGACATTGCACCACAAAACATATTGAGGAGAGACTAAACAACCTCAATGTGTACTCACTGGAGGAGAGAGCGGGGGGACATGACTGAAGGTTCCAAGTACCTCTAGGGTATAAACAAGGTGCAAGGGGATGACCTTTTCCAATGTATAAAAAGCATTAGAAAAAGGGTGGCACAATAAGAAATTGGAGGAGTAGATTAAGAGGTAGTGTGAAAAAGTTTTTCTACACAGATAGAGTAGTTGACACTTGTAATAATCTGCCACAGGAGATAGTGGGGGGGGTAAGCACAGTGGAGTGTTTTAAGCATGCCTGTGACAGGAACAAGGGAACCTTGAAAGGGTATGGATTCCTGAAAAGCCATTGATCATATAGGGTAGTGTGGTCAAATACAACGTATAGGGCCTATGTCAAAACTGAATAGGCCTAGCATTCCTCATCTACTGTCAATTTTCAATATTTCTATGCTTCTATATGTCCATGGAAAGTTTTTTTGTGGGCAGGTATTTTAATTATTAAGGTGACTGATTAAATGTTTGCTTTCTTTTTATGTTTGCTTGCACGCATGTGCAAGAAACATAGTGCCATCATCCGAGTTTTCGGAGGTGTGGCAGCCCTCTTCCAATTCAGTCAGTGTGTTTGCAGGCACGGCCGCAGTTCTCCAATGGCTGCTGGAGCTGCCTATGACAGCAGTTGAAAATGCAGTGGAGTACAGTTGAAAGGGGGAGCTACGCTTCAGTGAGCAGCGATAAGATATCGCCTGCTCATGCACGCTCCCCCTACACACACACACACACACACACGTATACTCATGCGCTCGCCTCCCCATGTAATACTGTATAGCCGACGGGGTGCCCAATCCTCGTCGGGGCTGTGCTGCGCTTCCCAAACAGAGTTCCACATGCCACTCTGGGTGCCCACTCCAGTGTGGCTACACATCGTATAGCCGACGGGGGTGCCCAATCCCCCGTCGGCTCCACTGGTCGCCCCCCCAGAGAGTACAGGGTGCCATGCTGGGAGCCCACCTCAGCGTGGCAACAGATGCTATCACCAATGGGGGTGCCCAATCCCCCATCAGCTCCATGACCCCCCAAAAGCCATCCTTGTGCCACACTGGGAGCCCACCCCAGCATGGCAAATGTCCCGCATCGTCGTCCTTTTTTAAAAAAAAAAAACCTGAAACACAAAAATGGTCCCTCGTTGTCTCTGCCCCCATCCGTGCCCACGCACTGTGCAACCTGCCTCCCCACACCTCCCTCACCCCATACTTACCTCCGGACTCTGGCGCGATGATCTTCAGTGGACCAGGAACACGTCTGCACTCTTCAAAGCCGACCGCGAACTGAGGGAATGCCGGTAAGCTGTATAATGGGATAGATAGTGTTTTTTCAACTTTGCTGCATATCTCAGGCATTTTTTGGAATTTTTGCACCACATTTTCAACATGGGGTTTTTGGGACCCCTTCTCATGAATGCTGTCACTGTCATGGCGTTAATCGGGCCCGAAGGGTGATTTTGCAGTCACTGCGTGAAATCACCTTTCAGGTCTGAGTAATGAAATGACACTGCCACTGTTCATAAGGTGGGCTCTCAAAAAGCCTATGTTGAAAATTTGGTGGAAAAATTCCTAAAAATGACTGTTTTACGAGCATGCGTTGCACAGTTCCTACGCACGCTCATAAGTTCGCTAATATTCAATATTTTCACTAAAGATTTTCAACATTGCCATTTTACCACACCTCCTTATGAGCAGTGCAGCTGCCATTTTTCACATCTTGCCCAAAACGTGTTTCCACCCATGTAGCGCACAATGGCACAGTCGGTGTGCAAAATCAATGTATGGGACACATTAAGAAAATCACAGTGACACTGTTCATGAGCAGAGGTCTTAAAATGGCTATGTTGAAAATTTGGTGAAATAATTCCTAAAAATGACTGTTTTTACGAGCATGCGTTTCGCAGTTCCTACACACGTTCGTAAGTTTGCGAATTTTCATTATTTTCACTCCAGATTTTCAACATTGCCATTTTATTACACTTCCTTATGAACAGTACAGCTGCCATTTTTCACATGTCACCCAGAATGTGTTTCTGCACATGTAGCGCACAATGGTGCAGTCGGTGTGCGAAAGCAATGTTTGGGACAGATTAAGAAAATCACAGTTACACTGTTCATGAGCAGAGGTGTTAAAATGGCTATGTTGAAAATTTGGTGACAAAAGTCCATAAAATGACTGTGTTACGAGTGAGCATTGCGCAGTTTCCACGCACCCTCGTAAGTTCATGACTTTGTAATATTTTCAGTCCAGATTTTCACCAGTGGCATTTTTCCACACTTACTTATGAACAGTACAGCTGTCATTTTTCACAACATGGCCGAAATGTGTTTTCACGCTTTCAGGGCAGAGATGCGTGGTCGCTGTGGGAAATCATTGTTTGGGACAGATAAAGAAAATCACAGTGACACTGTTCATGATCGGAGGTCCCAAAATGCCTGTGTTGACAATCTGCTGTAAAAAATCCACAAACTAATTACATTACGGTTGTGCGTTGCACAGTTTCTATGCATGCTCATGACTTCACCAATTTTTTTAATATTTTTACTGCAGATTTGCAACATTGCCATTTTTTACACCTCCCATGAACAGTACAGCTGTCATTTTTCACATCCTGTTCGAATGTGTTTTACACCTGTGGTGCTAAATGCTGTAGTTGCTGTGCATAAGCAGCTTTCGGCTAACAAACTGATATTGCCACTATTCATGAGGTGGGGGTCACAAAAAAAACATGTTGAAAATTAGGAGTGAAAATACCAACGAATGCCTGAGGTGTTAGGGTTTCCAACCATAATGCCCCACCCTGTAGAGAATGACAGGCATCAGGGGTGTGACTTGGGATTCTTGCCTGTAATGCTCATACCATTCCACACCCTGCAGCCAGTGAGAGGCATCAAGATATGCCTTGGACTCTTCGGCCCCAAAGTTCACCCCATTCTCCTATACCGCACCCATCTCACCATATTTCCTGATGGAATGGGGTGCGCATAAGGGCCAAAGACCCCAAGGAACACCGTGGCACTTGTCAGTGTCTGCAGGGTAGGGTGTGGTGAAATGGCATGGTTGTTATGCCTGATGACCCAAAGGCACACCCCAGTGCCTGTCACTCTCTGCAGGGTGGTGGTGGGGTTGGCTTCAGTTCAATACTTCACTGCCATTCCTATTACACAGCTCTGTAACTTCTACACTACCACTGCCAATGCCAGCAAACAAACATTCGGCATTGACAAATGCTTGTTTTTGTATCTTGTTTGTAATTAGGCGAAGGAGACTTGCCAGACGATGATGGCAGAGAAGGCCCAGCCAAACCATAGTCTGAAGAGGGACAGGACAGTGCTGCTGCAGATCAGGCAGCTGGCGATAACACCCATGGTATAAACAACAAGGTACTATCTATATATCTATCTATATATATATGTGTGTGTGTATATATATAGGGGATATGACATGGCCCGACTGAAGATATCATATTTATCTTCACGAGAGGCCAATGATATCATGATATCTCACGAGTGGCGAAGCCACGAGTGAGATATCATGATGTCATTGGCCTCGAGTGAAGATAAATATGATATCTTCAGTCGGGCCATGTCATATTCGGTTTATACTATGTATGTTTTGGGCTGCATTCAACAAAAGCTCCAAATGTGCACTTAATACATTGCACTACATAGAGATGTTAGCTGTTTCAACACAAATCTGCAGCATGTCTATCAGCACAACAGATGCATATGTTGTTTAAAAATATATATGTAGTTGATCCTGCTACTTTAAAATTATTATGCCAAAATGTGTCTGGATTCTGGCTAATCTTGCCCTGACCACCCCAATACAACTCTCTATAGCCCCTCCCTCAAAAGAGCAGATTACATATATTCTTAAATAAAATTGTTTCATGTTGCTGCAGTAAACTCATTGAATAATACATATCTGGTTGATCCTGCCTACATCTTAACACAAATAATTAAATATAAACATATCTGGTTGATCCTGTGACTTCCTTTCACCCATTGACCGATCAGAACGCATTGAAATGTAGCGTGACCAAGCGGAACAATATTGAAATCTCAGTTACTTTCAATTATACAGCCTGTGCTGTAAATTGCTCAAAAACTGTAACGCTTTCCTAATACTGGCTATATTTTAACAGAAGAAGCTGCCGACAACAGTAAGAGAAGAGCGAGTGAGTCGGCAGCTTCAGAACAGCAGACGAAAGTGCGAGCATGCGTTGCTATGGCAACTGACACTCGCGCTTTCGTCTGCTGTTCTGAAGCTGCCGACTCACCGCTCTTTCTCTACTGTTGTCGGCAGCTTCTTCTGTTAAAATATAGCCAGTATTAGGAAGCTCAGTAGTTTTTGAGCAATTTACAGCACAGGCTGTATAATTGAAAGTAACTGAGATTTCATTATTGTTGCGCCTGGTCACGCTTACATTTCAATGCGCTCTGATCGGTCAATGGGTGAAAGGAAGTCGAGGATCAACCAGATATGTTTAAATTTAATTATTTGTGTTAAGATGTAGGCAGGATCAACCAGATGGAAGAGATGTGTGTTTTTTTTGGGGAGTTACTTGTACAGGGCAGAGGAAAGAGAGACAGGTGTCTGATGAAAAGTGAAACACTTTCACTTTCATCAGGATGACGTATAGGAACATGGAGATAAATGTATGATGTATAGGAACATGAAGATAACAATGTTATCTTCACTGGGCAGTCTAGATATCATTTTTTTATCCTTGTATTTATCCCAAAACATACGTTGTATAAATATATATATATAAATATATATATATATATATATATATATATATATATATATATATATATATATACACACATAGAGAGGAGAGAGAGAGAAAACATACAGAATTATAAGTCATATGGTGAAATATGTATTTATTACAAAATTGTATGCTTTCCTGAAATTATTCATCCTTGATGAGTTTAAGAACTCCGTTTTTATTTATTTGTTTACTATAATTGTTGGAGAAAAGCTAGCCATATAATGGGAATATGGGTGTTGACTTTGTTGACATGTATTGTTTACAAACTGAGTAGACATGTTAAAAGTAGGCCTTGTAAAATTAATAATATTGATACTGATTATGTCATAAGAAGCAGCAATCTATAGTGGTCAAAGGTAGCAATACTACCTAAACAGAAAGTGTCAGTTAAAACTATGTTTTTGGTTTTTTTGCACCTCACAAAATATGGCATCTGTAACTGCTACTTTCAATATACCAGGTAACAGAAATGTAAAAAGTGACAAAAATGTGATGTAAAAGCAAGAAATTAGATGTTTTTATCACATTGCGCAGTTGTGTTATTTATTTATTTATTAAATTTTGGTGACCGTGTAGGCCCACTGGGTCCCAAAGGTTCCTTTTTCAGGGGCGATCCAGGATAACAATACTAGTTAGATACAGAAAGAGCAAAAAAGAGAACTTTTGTATACATAATTTGTTACAACATGAGGAAGTTACAGGAAGCAGTGGATACAGGCATGGTTATCATCATGACACAGTTTGAGTAGATAATTCATTGCATGTAGTTTAATTCAGGAGGTAGCATATGACCCCAGGTGAAAAGAACAGTTAGAGGCAGGTAGTAGGTAGGCTTCGCTAGTAGAAGGTGTGTCGGAAGGAGGGGAGTGCCTAAAGAGCCTTATGAACTGTGGCAGTGGCATGAGCTTGAGGTCAGCATATGGGACTTGAGCCTGATGTGGAAGTTCTTGAGTGAGAGGGCGTCTTGGACAGAGGGAGGGAGCTTGTTCCATTGGCAGGGTGCTTGGGAGGAAAAGGATCTAGCGCCAGCATTTGTCCTTACTCTAGGGACTTCTAATAGTGTTCTTACTGAAGTCCTTAGGTTTCTTGGGTTGTGCTTGAGCATTATGGACTTGGCTATACTAGGTGGAGCATGGAGTTTGAGAAGCTTGTAGGCCTGGACAAGCAGGGGATATTGGAGATGAGCAGCCAAAGTAGGCCAGCAGAGCTGGGCTAGAGTGTCGCAATGGTGTCATCCTGGGTGGTCTAGAGTGGCAAAGTGAGCTATTTTGTTATACAGGGTTTGCATCCTGGTTATCTCTTGCTTTCCCATACCCTGTATTATCAGGGCTGCAAATGTCAGGGTAGGAAGCAGGACACTAGTAGCAATAAAGAGCCTGGCCTCAGGGATGAGCTGGTCCCTGAGTCGGTACAAGGTGCCAAGTTTGCGATGCAGGGTCCTAGTGACCTGGTCTACGTGTTCCTTGTAAGTGATGTTCTGGTCAAGCGTTAGGCCTATGTATTTAAGGGAAGGGACTACGTTAATGTCTTTGCCAGAGAGTGTAGTTAAGTGGAGGAGTGAGGACCTGTCAAGTCCTAGGAATCTTGGCCCGAATAGCATTGCCTTGGTCTTGTCAGCATTGAGTACCATTCTGTTCTCACATAGCCAAGTCTCTAGGGATGTGAGATCCTTTTGGAGGGTAGGGCCTAGTGTAGCTACATTGCTCATGGGATGGAAGATGACAGTATCGTCTGCATACTGTACAACCGAGCTCTCCCCGAAGTAAAAGCTTAGGTCATTGGTAAACAGGGAAAATAGGAGGGGGCCTAGTATTGATCCCTGAGGTACACCCTGTTTTAGGGGTAGCGGGTCGGACATGACACCTTTCCATGTGATCCTCTGAGCCCGGCCTGATAAGTAGCTCCCAAACCACTTAAGGGCATGGGTGTCAAGGCCAACATTTTGCAGTTTTTGTAGCAGCAAGTTGTGATCAACGAGGTCGAATGCCTGGGATAAGTCAATAAAGACTGCACCAGTGGGTATCCCTTTGTCAACTGCCCTGAGAACTTCATCCGAGAAGTTGATGAGGGCAGTGTCAGTACCACAGTTTGTTCTGAACCTGTGTTGGGTGGGGGCAAGGAGCAGGTGTGCTTCCAGGTAGTCTCTGAGTTGATTGTAGATTACCCTTTCTTGCACCTTGGTGAGTAAGCAGAGGAGGGAGATAGGCCTATAGTTGTTTAGTTTATCCCTGAGTCCCCCCTTTGTGGATAAGTATGACATTGGCATGTTTCCACTGGTCAGGGACTACTCCTTCCCTCAGTGATCTGTTGAGGAGCATGGTTATGGGCCAGGATAAGGAGTTACACCTGTCTTGAGAAGCCTAGGGTTGATCCCATCGGGTCTCCCTGAACCTTTGGGTTTCAAGTTCCTTAGGAGGGTAAGGACTTCAGTCCATTTGGCCAGTCTCAGGTGAAATAAGGGTCGCTCTGTATGGGGTGCTTTAGCTGAGCTTGGGGGGGAGGTTGGGGGGGACTGGCATGTCTTGTAGGCCTCTAGGTCTGAGAAGTGCCTGTTCAGGGCAGCCGATATTTGAGAAGAGTCAGTTGTGAGCTGACCGTTGATCTTTATGGGGCAGGATTCAGGCTTTTTGCTCCCCCTTAATCAGATCATTAACATGGTTCCAGAATTGCTTGGGGTTGCCCAGGCTAGATTTCTGGAGGTGTGTTAGGTACTCTCACTTAGCAAGTTTTATGGCTCTCTTGGCTTTGTTTCTTAGGGCTTTGTATTCTACAAGATCTGCCGGAGAGGAGGAGAGCCTAAACTTTTTCCAGGCTTTTTCCTGAGTCACCATAAGGGCTTTGAGGGAGGGAGAGAGCCACTTGTAGCAGCTGCCTTTTGCCCTCAGTCTCTTAATAGGAGCGAAGAGATTGGCAACTGTGTTTAGTTCGCCCTGGAAGTATATCAAGGCCTCAGAAAGAGTTGGGAGAATATTTATGGGGTTCCAGTCCTGGCTACTTAGGTAGTTGTTGAATTGCAGTTCTGAGAATTTGGAGAAGTCTCGGGTGGAGAGGATTCTTGGCTGGACCTTGGGTGGTCTGTTTTTCCATATACAGAAGATAGGGAAATGGTCACTCAAGGAGTCTGCCATTGTTCCTGCACACTGTACAGTATATTAGAGGGATTTGACACCAAAGCCCAGTTGAGGGTGGTGTGGTTCCCGGTTTTGTAATTAAGTCTGGTCGGTACAGAGATAACCTGCGTCAGACCTACTTCTTGAGTCAATGACGTCGCAGCCTGGCCGGGGTCCTGAGCCCAATTTATGTTGAAGTCTCCCAAGATAAGCTGCTCCAGAGCTGCCTTACTAGCGAGTAAGTTAGTGATGGCTTCGAGGGATTGGATGGCTGATTTTGGTGGATGGTAGACACAGCCAATTGTTAGTTGTTTGGCTTGTCCTAAGGTTATGCGGATATATATACTTTCTCCCTCTGCTGTGAAATTTGTATGCAGGGTTAGGGGTGTTAAGAGGTATTACTTTTTCATTTAATTGTATTTCGGTCTTTGGTAACATGGTAAGTACCACTAGGTACAAGTGCCTATTTTCAGAGGTGACCTGGGAGCATGGGTGGGTTAATTGACTTGCTCAGAGTCATACAGTACACACGGATAGGTTGTGACAATCAAACACAAGTCTGCTGGGTGTACCAAGCTCATTCACAGCTCATTACTCTAACCTCTATGGTATACTGTCAGCACAAAACTATCTAAACTACTTAAATAAGCTATCACATAATACTATTATTCTGTTACTAATTAAAACTCTATCAATTTATAAAAAGTAGTACATAAATGTGTACAGCCATAGGAATGCTTTGCACATGTTTGTGATGTTTTCTGAATATATTTACTTTGTATGTTTTACAGCCGACCAGTCCTTGGATACCTCAGGGGAGGTGGCAGAGGAAGCTGACACCTCAGCTGCAGAGCATAGTGCCACCAACCCTGTGGTAGAAGAGGAGGAAGAAGAGGCTGCAGTGGAGAAATCAGGGGAAGAGGGATTGGACTCTTCTGGATGAAATACTCCAGAAGTAGCGAAGACCCCGGAACCTGACAACTCTTCCACTGAGGATGATGAAGCAGGTAGCCCAGTTCAAATTGAGGCAATGTCACCATTTCCAAACTTTTGTCACTTGGACCCTAACAGGAGCATTAACAAAGTTTTTTGTAACTTATTTCCTTACATTTTAAGACCGTATATTAGTATCCTTTTTTTTACTGTGGGAGCACAGGGTCTGGACCCTGCTCTCCCATCTCTCCATAGATGCATATATGTATATAGCTGTGGAAGTGCAGAGCCCACCAGGCCCTGTGCTTCCATTTATAGGACAACAGTGACCAAATAGTCAGCATAGCCATCTTATTACCCCACCTCATGTACCGGGTACAGAAAATGTTCAATTCTCCGCTAAAATGTAATTCTGTGCAACTGCAACGCCATTCTGTGCCACTGATGCGAAAACACATTTTTGGCAGGATTTGAAAAATGACAGCTATGACATACATGAGGTGGGGTAATAAAAAGGCTATGTTGAAAATCTGGGGTCAAAATATTTAAAATTTCTAAAGTTATGAGCATGCGTAGCAAAATTGCAATGAATGGTCATAACTTTGTCATTTTTTCATATTTTGCCCCCAAATTCTAAAGATAGCCATCTTATGACCCCACCTCATGAACAAGATCATGAAAGATTGTCAAATCCCACATAAAAGGTGAATTTGCTAACTGATTTACCTTTCGGGCAGGTGTTTCATAATGACGGTCCTATTATTCATTAGGTGGGATCCCCCGAAAGCTATGTTGCAAATCTGAGGTCAAAATCGTAAAAAATGGCTAAGTTATGCAGAAACATTGAAACTCCAATTAAAATACATTGCACCACATTTACTTTAGTTTCTCATACTGTAGTCACTGGTTCCAGCAGCAAGACATGTCTTCAATTGGAGAGTGGATCTTGAGCCTGGGACCTGTTTGGGTGTGTGAGGATGTGTGGGGGTGTACTGGGGTGGTGGGTGCTGAGTGGGAGGTGGGGGGAGGCTGGTCGGCAAGGGAGCTTTTTTTGTACAGGTTTAAAAAAAATACTTTTTGTAATCCCTTTTCGCGAGCTGTCAAAATCCCTTTTCATGAGATGATGACCACATGGCCCTACCTCGCAAATAGGGATTGACTCACGAAAATAGATTTTGACTACTCATGAAAAGAGATCGGCTCTCAAAAAGGGAAATGTTAACAGTGGCATTGAGACTGCAACCAGACAAATTTAAAAGTTGCTGGTTCCCCTTTTTTCAGTATCAGGCAAAAAAAGGTGGCCCGAGGCATGTTGCATATTCTGGCTCAGCTATTCTAACTTATAAAGTCACTATACATGACAAGAAAAGGTTGAGTGTTAGAATTTAATACATTCAGGTTTCGATGGTGGCCAGGTGTCTTTGTTCCCCACAATCCTAAAGGTTAACTCATTTTAAATATATTTTGATTTTTCAGAAACTAAGTCCTCTACCTAGATCGAACTTGCAATTAATTGGCTGATAAAACAAGCATTTGTCAATGCCGAATGTTTGCTTGCTGGCATTGGCAATGGTACTGTAGAAGTTACAGAGCTGCGTAATAGGCATGGCAGTGAAGTATTGAACTGAAGCCAACCCCACCAGCACCCTGCAGAGAGTGACAGGTATTGGGGTGTGCCTTTGGGTCATCAGGCATAACAACCACGCCATTTCACCACACCCCACCCTGCAGACACTGATAAGTGTCATGGTGTTCCTTGGGGTCTTTGGCCCTTATGCGTACCCCATTCCATCAGGACATACAGTGAGATGGGTGCATTACATGAGAATGGGGTGAACTTTGGGGCCAAAGAGTCCAAGGCATACCTCGATGCCTCTCACTGGCTGCAGGGTGTGGAATGGTATGAGCATTACAGGCAAGAATCCCAAGTCACACCCCTGATGCCTGTCATTCTCTACAGGGTTGGGGGTTATGGTTGGAAACCCTAATACTTCAGGCATTCGATTGGTATTTTTACTCCAAATTTTCAACATGTTTTTTTTGTGACCCCACCTCATGAACAGTGGCAATATCAGTTTGTTAGCTGAAAGCTGCTTATGCACAGCGACTACAGCATTTAGCACCACAGGTGCAAAAACATTCTGAACAGGATGTAAAAAATGAAGCTGTACTGTTCATGGAGAGGTGTAAAAATGGCAATGTTGCAAATCTGCAGTAAAAATATTAAAAAAACTGGTGAAGTCACGAACGTGCATAGAAACTGTGCAACGCACACCCGTAATGTAATTATTTTGGGAATTTTTTACAGCAGATTGTCAACACAAGCATTTTGGGACCTCCGATCATGAACAGTGTCACTGTGATTTTCTTCATCTGTCCCGAACAATGATTTCCTACAGCGACCATGCATCTCTGTCCTGAAAGTGTTAAAACACATTTCGGCCATGTTGTGAAAAATGACAGCTGTACTGTTCATAAGGAAGTGTGGAAAAATGCCACTGGTGAAAATCTGGACTGAAAATATTACAAAGTCATGAACTTACAAGGGTGCATGGAAACTGCACAATGTTCACTCATAACACAGTCATTTTATGTACTTTTGTCACCAAATTTTAAACATAGCCATTTTAAGACCTCTGCTCATGAACAGTGTAACTGTGATTTTCTTAATCTGTCCCAAACATTGCTTTCGCACACCGACTGCACCATTGTGTGCTACATGTGCGAAAACACATTTTGGGTGACATGTGAAAAATGGCAGCTGTACTGTTCATAAGGAAGTGTAATAAAATGGCAATGTTGAAAATCTGGAGTGAAAATATTGAAAATTCGCGAACTTACAAGCGTGCGTAGGAACTGCACAATGCACACTCGTAAAACAGTCATTTTTAGGAATTTTTTCACCAAATTTTCAACATAGCCATTTTAAGACCTCTGCTCATGAACAGTGTCACTGTGATTTTCTTAATTTGTCCCATATTACATTGATTTACTTTACGACTGCACCATTTATGCGCTTCATGAAGCGAGGCTTCATGTTTTAGTTGAGATGTGAAAAATGACAGCTGTACTTCTCATAAGAAGGTGTGGTAAAATGGCAATGTTGAAAATCTGGGTAGGAAAATATTGAAAATTGGTGAACCTACAAGCGTGCGTAGGAACTGCGCAGCGCATTCTAAAACAGTCATTTTTTAATTTTTCCACCAAATTTTCAAAATAGGCTTCTTGAGAGCCCACCTTATGAACACTGGCAGTGTCATTTCATTAATCAGTCCCAAAAGGTGATTTTGCACAGTGACTGCGAAATCACCCTGCGGGCCCGAATAACACCATGACAGTGACAGCATTCATGAGAAGGGGTCCCAAAAACCCCATGTTGAAAATTTGGTGAAAAAATTCCAAAAAATGCCTGAGATATGCAGCAAAGTTGAAAAAACCCTATCTATCCCACTATACAGCTTACCAGCATTTCCTCAGTTCGCGGTTGACTTTGAAGAGTGCAGCCGTTCCCCGTCCACCAAGATTGTCGCACAAGGTCCGGAGGTAAGTATGGGGGTGAGGGGGTGGGGAGGCAGGGTGTGCAGTGGGTGGTGTGGGTTGTGGAGGGGGCAGGGAGAAGCGCCGAGGACAGTTTTTATTTGCAGGTGTATTTCTTTACTGAGGCGATGAGGACATTGCCATGCTGGGGTGGGCTCCCAGCGTGGCAGCTGAAAGGCTGTTTGGGGGCTGGAGCCGATGGGGACTGGGCACCCCATTGGCTATAACACATTTTGCCATGCTGGGGTGGGCTCCCAGCGTGGCACCTGGATGCTTGGGGGAGAGACAGTGGAGCCGGCCAGAGTTGGGCACCCGTCAGGCTACACATGCGTAACTCATGCTGGGTGGGCACCAGCATGGCATGTGGAAAGGCTTTGGGGAGGCAGCACAGCCGATGGGGATTGGGCACCCCACCGGCTATACAGTGTGTGTAGGGGTGCAGCACCAGGCATGCGTGTGTGTGTTCAGTAGGGGGAGCAAGATGAGCAGGCGATATCTTATCACTGTCACTGAAGGTAGCGCCCTTCAACTGTACTCCACTGTATTTGGAGCTGTCATAGACAGCTCGAGCAGGCATTGGAGAACTGCAGCCGTGCTTGCAAACACACTGCCTGAATTGGAAGAGGGTTGCCACACCTCCGAAAACTCGGATGATGGCACTATGTTTCTTGCACATGTGTGCAAACAAACATAAAAATGGCATTTCCATTTAGACTTATCCGGTACCCTCCCCCCCCCCAGCAGATTATTATTATTGTTATACAGGTTGTTTGATCTTTGTTTACTGTATTTCTTGTTTTTTTGTTAGTTTACTTTACTTGTTTGTTGTATTGCTCCAATGTGTCCAATACAGTTTGTCTAATTGTGTGTATTGTACTTATTTTATTTAAAAACGCTTTATTAAATGTAATTAAAAATATATAAATATCTATTTCCCTGGTGTCTAGTGGCAACCTCCCCCACCTCGATTGCCGTCCACAGCATTGATATATGTTTCCCTGGTGTCTGGTGGCACCCCTCCATGCCCATCCCCATGATTCATATAATATTTCTCTGGTATCTAGTGGCACCACCCATCTCCGACTGTCCTTGCCTTCATTACATATATTTCCCTGATGTCTAGTGGTACCGGCCATCTGCTTACCATCCCCATCTTTTACAATCCTGTAAAAAAGAAAACCTTCCCTCAATGTCTATTTTTTTACCTGTAAAAAAAGGTCCCTCACCATTCCAGCCCCCCTGCCTGACCCCCTGAGCATCCACCACCCCGCATCCCCCTCATGCCCCTCATGCTCCCACACCCCTCACTCACCTGAGCAGGTCCCAGGGTCAAGAGACTCTCTCCGATTGAAGACAATTCTTTTTGCTGGAACTGCTGACTTCAGTATGAGAAACTAAGGTAAATGCAGTTCAATGTATTTTATTGGGGTTTTAAACTTTGATGCATACCTTTCTCATGGTTGCAGAATATGACCGCACATTTTCAACATGGTCTTTTTTTGGGACCCCAGCATGACCACTGTCGGTGGAATTTTGGAAAACAAACCCAAAAGGTGATTTCATGGCCACTTGGCAAAACCCCCTTTTGGGCAGGATTTGAACGTTTACCAGCATTGTTCATGATGTGGGGTCATAAGAAGGCTATATTGAAAATTTAGGGAAAAATGGCAAAGTTATGCCCATACATTGAGGTGTTGCTACGCTCACTCATAATTTTGGGAATTTTAAAATATGTTGACACCAACTTTTTAATGTAATCATCTTTTTACACCACCTCAGGAATGTGACAGCTGTCATTTTTCAAACCCTGGGCAAATGGTGTTTTTGCATCTGTGGTGTGCAATGGCATTGCGGTGGTGCAGAATCATGTTTTGGCAGGGATTTAAAATTTTTCATTACTGGGTTCATGAAGTGGGGTAATATGAAGGCTATCCTGACAGTTTTGTTCCTGTTATATGTACACATCTAAGGAGGGATGGGAGTGTAGAGCGCAGAGGACCCTGTGCTTTCACAGACAAATTAGGTTACAATTATACTATCTTAAAAAGTAAGGAAAAATAAATGTTCAGGGTAGAAAGGGGATGGCCCACAGAGTATCTCAAAAATCATTGATGAATGGGAGCTCAGGGCCTGGATGGCCCTGCACTCCCACAGGCAAATAAGGATACGCATACACTATCTCAAAAAATAAGGAAATTCATTGCAAAAAACTTTGCTAATGTACTAGTTAGGGTTAAAGTGACAAAAGCAGGGAAATGTGGCATTAGGGTTTCCAACTCTAACACCCCACCCCACCCCCATACTGCAGGCGGCAACAGGCGTGAGGTGTGCCTTGGGGTTGTCAACCCTAATGCTCAATCCATTCTCATATACTGTATTCAACTCAGCTTATTTACTCATGGAATGGAATGAGCGTTACGGTTGACAACCCCAAGGCACACCCCACACCTGTTGCTGCCTGCAGGTGGGGGTGGGTGTTAGAGTTGGAAACCCTAATGCCACATTTCCCTACTTTTGTCGCTTTAACCCGAACTAGTGCATCAACAAAGTTTTTTGCAATGAATATCTATCTACAGTATCTATCTATCTATCTATCTATCTATCTATCTATCTATCTATCTACTTATTTTTTTCTCTATAGGAAATGAAGCAAAGCTGAATTAGCATGAATATGGAAGCTCAGTTGCTCTTATAATCTTTTTCACTTTCTAGTCACTTTACACAGTTTTGTCACTATTTTTAATTATATGTGTCCTCGATAGTTAGGTGGTCCCCACTAGTTTGCCATTACCCATTTAGAAGGATGGCTAAAATGTTACATTATCACCCAAGACAAACCACGCTACTGGAATATGGGGAAGAGAGCTTACACACAAGGTGACCAACCTTAATACACACAAAACAACAAAGACATAGAGCTCACATATGGATGCTGGTAAGAAAAACTCTGCCAATTTGTAGTTAAAGGTTAGCATTACAGTTGTTCTTCTTATTGTGCTTCAAAATAGCAGTTTAAAAGCAGTGAATAGCGCATCATACCTGCACGTGCAGAAAAGGGACTGTTTCATTTCAGCTTCAGTCATAGACAGCATACAGCTAACCATTTTTTGCTTTGAAATTCAGTGCATTACAGTGTTTCAAAGTACAAAATAACAAGCTCAGTGCTCAGTACATCAGTTCAGCTGCCAGGCATTTCACCATATGCCTCAGTGTTTCAATTCTTCAATGAATCTTCATTAGGGGCAGCTTTATGGAGAATTCAACACCCCCTTAAATAGCCAGATCCTTTAACGACACAGGGCAGGATTCACAAAGAAAGCCAAAAATCCTGCAGCTGTGGGAAAAAGGTCTGCAGCACTGCAGAAATGTAGTTGCGTGATATTCATAAAGAAATTTTGAGCAGGTGCGGAATTCCGTAAAATACCTGCAGCTGCGGAAATTCAGTAAATGCTGAAAATCCTGCAACTGCGGATCCACAGCTGCAGAAATAGCTTAGGAGGGACAGCAACAGTGAACCTAATTAGCTGCAGCAGCAGACTTTAACATTGCTGCCATAGCATGAAGCTGAAAGCACCCACAAAGAGACCAGCAACCAGTCCCTCAACTGGGACCACTGCAGCACCACAGGTACCAGCAATACCATGGCACCATAGTGGCTGACTGCCACTGCTGGTCCTCCTTCCCTCCTTGGAGTGTTCCTGTTGTCAGTAGGGGTAGCATTCACTGCAGGCTGGTCAGGCTCTACTGCCTGTGGGGCTCCGTCATGGGCTGCATTGGGTCTGTTGGTTGTGGCAATGTGTGCTGTTGCTACTGTAACATCAGCCACTGCTATACTCACTGGGATGCTATTACCTGTGCCTCACCTCCACCTTAATTGATTCCAATTGTTGGGGCACTACTGCAGCTTGCTGAGGGAGAGTTACACCTCATTCCACTGTGTGTAACATTTTTCCCATAACTGCGGAAAGAAATGGTTGTGAATAGCCTTTCAGGGGATGTACCTTACTTATCTCACACCTTTTTTTCCTCAGGGACTTCTGCAGCTGCACTTTTTTCCACATTCTGTAGTGTTTTTTTCTGCAGCTGTGGAGGGTTTTGTGAATAGCACTCAGTGCCAATTCCCCTTTGTTCCCATAGCTACAGCGGTTTTGGGGACTTATGGAAGGTTTTGCACCTTCAGAAAGCTTTGTGAATCCAGCCCACAGTGCTCACATTACATAGTGACTGGCTAAAATGGGAGGATGAAGAGCAGCTATCCTAGTTGAAACCGCACATCAGTCTTAAAGTGCATCCAGTTAGGCAAAATTAGTAGATCATTCTGTATAACTAGATGCACTTTTAACTAGTCAATATGTAAAAAGAGCAGCTGCAGTGCTAACTTTTAACTACAGATTGGTCACGTTTATTTTTACCAGCATCCATGTATGAGCTCCACATCTTTGTTGTTTTGTATGCATTAAAGCTGGGTGCCTTGTGTCAGAGCTCCCCCATATTTCAGTAGCACAATTTGCCTTGGGTGATGCTGTGGAATTGTGCTTACCTACCACCAGACGGATGCCAACTGCAGTCAACGGTGTTGGCAGGAGAATGGAGCCACATGCCTCTCTTGAGGCACTTAACTCATTGTCTCCTAGCCGACGCCTGTAGTCATCAGTAAAAAAACACTGGTGTGTCCTGAGTACGTCTGCAGAAGTCGGCTACTGACTCCCAGTGTGCCCAAGCAACGTCTGGAGAAGTCACTAATATATTTTAATATATAGTAACAGAATATAATATATATTTGACTGCATAGCACCGTTGGAAAGGTAATGTTATGCTGAACAACTTTGTCACTGATATTTTGTGCACATCATGCATACTTTAGGAGTTATTTGCATTTGTTTATGGTATGGTGTGTATGGCTTATGTTGCCTGTTTTAGTGAAAAAATATTTTTTTTGCTGTTTCAACCAGTTTAAAAATAACAAAACAAAATTACATATTATTATTTGCACACCACCATTGGGAAGGTAATGTTCTGCTGAACAACTTTGCCACTGATATTTTGTGTATATCATGCATACTTTTGGAGTTATTCACATTTGTTTATGGTATGGTGTGTATGGCTGACATGTTTTCCATCAAGATTCACCTAAGCAGCTTGAATAAAATTCACTTTTTTGGCACTTCAGCAGGTATAAAATAAAACCATATTGATTACAACTGGTTGCATAGCACCATTGGAAAGGCATTTTGTGCTAATCAACTTTCATGCTGATACTTTGTGTGTATCATGTATACTTTTGGAGTTATCACAGCATTTGTTTATGATATGGTGTGTGTGGTTGAGATTCAGCCCTCAAATCTCGCCAAAGCACCTTGACTAAAATGGGGAAAAATTACGTTTTATAGTAAAAAGATATCTTTTTTTTAACTGACATAATATTAAAACACCATCTAATGTCTGTATGCTTAATTTGGTGTTGATATTTTACATATTTTCCAACAAAAAATGGCTTATGTTGCACTTTTTTAGTGAAATAAATATTTAGTTTGCTCTTTCGACCAGCATAGAAAAAAAACTAAATTACTTATTATTACATGCATGCCACCATTGAAAGGCAATTTTGTGCTGAATAACTCTGCCACTCATACTTTGTGTCTAGCATATACAGTTATTGAGCTATTAGCATTTGTTTGCAACATGCTGACTATGGCTTGATTTTGCTTAGAAAGGCCCAGGATTCACTGTTAAAAGTATACAGGAGATTCAGGAGACAAGTGGTGTAATCTCAAAGTGAGCCTGTGGAGGCAATGAGTTAAGCATCTTACTAAGGAAGCACTCAGGAAAAGAACTGGCAGCCATGTTCAAACAGCAATGTAGAACGGAGTGCTGGCAGTGCTATAACTCAATGTAAGGGCTCCTTTTTGTCTCACAGAATCAGATCTGATTAGAAATGCTTGGAGATGGCAAAAAAAGGTCTCTTGTATCCAACAGAGGAAACGTAGAGTAATTCAGGAGAAAGGGACCTGAAAATGCTGTTCAACAAGCTTGAGAAATGTTTAAATACTGAACTGAACCTTAGTTACACTGTGATTACCCTGGAATGCTATGCTGAAAGCAAAAGAGCACCAAGGGGTTTAAGGTTCAAAAAACTCCCATCAGTTACATAGAAACATAGAATTTGATGGCAGATAAGGACCGCCTGGCCCACCTAGTCTTCCCATTTCCCTACCTAATGGATAAGCTGCAGATCCTAGTTAACCAACAGCCTACTTCCTCCTACCCCTCACTAGAATTGCCTTATGTCTGTCCCACGCATTCTTGAATTCCCCCACTGTTTTTGACTCTATGACCTCCTCAGGAAGGCTGTTCCATGTATCCACAACCCTCTTTGTGAAGAAATACTTCCTCACATTACCTCTGAGCCATCCCTTATCTATCTTCAAATTGTGCCCCCTTGTTTTTGCACATCTCTTTTTCTGAAAGATGCTACCCTCTTGGACTTTGTTGATTCCCTTGAGGTATTTGAAAGTTTCTATCATGTCACCCCTCTCCCTCCTTTTCTCAAGGTTATACATCTTCAGTTCCTTTAGTCTTTCTTCATATGTCTTCTGATGCAGACCCTGCATCATTTTGGTTGCCCTCCTCTGGACAGCCTCCACTCTGTCTATGTCTTTGTGGAGATGGGGTCTCCAGAACTGTACACAGTACTCCAGATGTGGTATTACCAACTGTCTGTACAGAGGGCCAACAACTTCCTGTTTTCTACTGATGATGCCTCTCCCTATGCATTCCAGTATCCCACAGCCCTCCTCACTACCCTCTCACATTGCTGGCCCACCTTTAGGTCATCTGATATGACTACCCCTAGTCCCTTTCCATTTTTATTGTTGTCAGTATCTCACCCCCACTGTGTACTCTTCCCCTGGGTTTTTGTTTCCCAGGTGCATTACTTTGCACTTCTTTGTGTTGAATCTAAGCTGCCATACATTTGACCATTCCTCCAACCTTGCCAAGTCCCTTTTCATCCTTTCCACCCCACCTTGTGTATCAACCTTTGCAGATCTTTGTGTCATCTGCAAATAGACATACTTTCCTTCCAGTCCCTCTGCAATATCACTTATAACCTCCTTTCTTCACTGTGGACTCCATTTACTATTACCTGCTGTGTCCTGTTGTCCAACCAGTGTTTTACCCAGGCTACCACCCTAGGACCCACTCCCAGGCTGGCTAATTTGTTTATTAGTCTTTTGTGTGTGACTGTGTCAAATGCCTTGCTAAAGTCTAGGTAGACCATGTCCACAGCCCCTCTCTGGTCTAGTGCTTTGGTCACCCAGTCAAAGAAATCAATTAGATTTGTCTGACATGACCTTCCCACTGTGAATCCATGCTGCCTTGGGTCCCATGCCCCACTGGCCTGTGGGTACTCACCAATTCTTTCCTTCAGAAGTGATTCCATCATTTTCCCTACCACTGAGGTCAAACTGATAGGTCTGTAGTTTCCTGCCTCTGTCTTGCTCCCACTTTTGTGAAGGGGAATCACATCCACCCTCCTCCAGTCCTCAGGTACTACCCCATCCTCCCATGATTTATTAAAAAGGGTAGTCATTGGTGTTACTAGTTCTTCCCTTAGTTCTTTTAAATTCCTGGGGTGAATCCCATCAGGCTCCATTGCTTTATTCACCTTCAGTTTTAAGAGTTCTTTCAGAACTCTTTCTTCTGTGAAAGGACTAATATCAACTCCCACCATCTAGAGTGCTTCTATTGACTGGATTAGGTATTTTCCCCTGCTTTTCCATTGTGAATACTGTGCAGAAGAATTCGTTCAGAATCCCTGCTTTTTCAATGTCACTCTTTGCCCAACCACCTTCCTCTTTGTTCAGCCTCAGTATCCCTGCCTTAGTCTTTCTTTGCTCCCTAATGTACCTATAAAAGGTTTTATCCCCATTCTTAACTGAGTTGGCTATCTTTTCCTTGGTTTGGGCCTTTGCTATTCTGACTGCCTTACCCGCTTCCTTCTGCTTTAACTGGTACAGTTCTCTGTCCTGCTCGTTCTGTGTTTCCTTATACTTCCTGAATGCTATCTGTTTTTCCCTTACCTTCCCTGCCACTTCTTTTGAGAACCATAGTGTTTTTTCTTTCATTTTGATTTCTTTATTTACTTCACACAAAGACTAGTTGCCTCTGTGGTGGCGGTTTTGATATTTCCCCATTGTTGCTCCACTCCACCTTCTTTCCTGTTTGCTAGTGCTTTCCTGAGGCACTCTCCTATTTTGACAAAATCAGCCCTCCTGAAGTCCAGTACCTTCACTTTTGTGTGGCTTGACTCTACAGCTAAGATTATCATGAACCACACTGTTTGGTGGTCGCTTGTTCCCAGATGGCTACCCACTTCAAGTTCAGAGATCCTCTCTCCATCCCCATTTGAAAGTACCAGGTCTAAGATTGCTCTCTCCCGAGTGGGTTCCAAAACTAGCTGTCTGAGGCATGCCCCCTGTAGGGCATTGAGAATGTCCCTGCTCTTGGATGTGGCTGCAGCAAAGGTGCTCCAGTCAACATCTGGCATATTCAGGTCCCCCATTAGCAATATCTCCTCTTTCTCTGCCATCCCAAGGATGCCTTCTATCATTTCCTTGTCCATTTCCTCCCCCTGAGATGGAGGTCTGTATACAACCCCTGTGCAGATTGTGGAGCCAATTCCAGTCTCCAGGGTGACCCACAGTGTCTCCTCTCTTCCTTGTTTACCCTTTAGTTCTGTTGCTTTGATCCCTTCCATTACATAGAGAGTTACTCCTCCTCCTCCTCTTCTTCCCTCCCTGTCCCTCCTGTAAATTGTGTACCCTGATATGTTGACATCCCAGTCATAGTTCTCTGTGTATCATGTTTCTGTGACTGCCACAATATCCAGGCATCCCTCTTCCATCAAAGCCACCATTTCAGGGAGCTTTTAACCTAGACTACGGGCATTGGTACTCATTACCCTCCATTTTTTATGGCTTTATTTCTTTTTGCCTCATCCCTGTCCCTACTGCCTTTGTCTTTTTCTCCATTTACCCCTGCCATTCTCCCTATCGACCACTCCATTTTGGTGTTTACCTCACTAATTACCCTGATTTTTGGGGGGCTAGGATTTCCATTCTCCTCTTCAGTGCCCCCTCCTTGGCTAGTTTAAATGCTTGCCACCAAAGCATTTAAACCTATCACCTAGGATCCTGGTTCCCCTCCAGGATAGATGCAGACCATCACGCCTGTATAGGCCTGCATCCCTCCAGGTGGAGCCCCAGTCCCCAATGAAGCAAACTCCCTGAGCTCTGCACCAGCTTTTCAACCAGTCATTGAATCCCATGGTGCAGAGTGCCCTAGCCTCATCCATGCCATAGACAGGTAGCACTTCTGAGAAAGTTACCACATGTACTACTTGTCTAAGGTCCCTTCCCAACTCCACAAGCCCCTGTTGCACTGCTCTGATCCCATTCTCAGCCAGGTCATTCATCCCTAGCTGGATAATGACATCCAGCTCCCTCCCCCTTGCTGCTGCTCCCATGATCCTGAGGATTAATTTCCTGTCCCTCCAAGCCTTGGCACTGGACAGGCACCTTACATCCCTTTCCCATCCCTCCCCCAGTTCTACCCCTAACAATTGAGTCCCCCACCAGGAGTTATTTTCTTCCCCTGAGGGATCCAGGACCACCCTCCTGTGGGTCTCCATTGTGGAAGTTCCCAGCATCCTCCTTGGTCTCCACTGCAGATGCCTCCATAGAGGAACCATGCTTCGCCAGAGTGGTGAATAAACTGTGGAGAGGCACAACTGGAGGGATGTGCCTCTGTTCCACCACCCTCACCCTCCCTGAGCCCACTGTGGTCCAACCACTCCTCTTTCTTGGCAACCTCTGAGGTAGTGGCAGTGGCCTGGGTGGTCCCTGGGTGGGGGAGCAGGTTTCCCAAATCCTTACCCGGTCAGCATGTAGATGAACAACCTTATCCCTCAGACCAGAGAGGTGCCAGCAAATAGGGCAGCAATGCAGTTTCCAGAATGTCTCCTGGAAGACTGCTGCTCCACAGCCAGTGCATTGCACCACTCCCCACATGTCTGTGTCCCTTCTAGTTACAGATGCTTTTTTGTTTTTTGTTCTTGTTTTAGTGTGTGCAAGCTTGTGAGTGTCTCTACCCCCATTCAGTGTGCTGTGCTTTTAAGGATATGAACAGGTGTATGTTGTTAGCAGTTTTGAGGAAGTGATGTCAGAACCCTGCTATAAAAGAAGTTATGTGCTTGGGGCGGGTGGGGTGAGGGGAAGAGTGGGTGGGAGTAACCCTATGCTGTCCAGAAACAATCACCTACAACTCTTACCCTCCACCTCGGGGAGTGCCTTCCTTTCAGACACCTATTTCACAAAGGCTAAGTAACAGGTCTAGTCACAACTGACTGTAAATATCTCTCAGATACAGTTCCTCCCTGGCAAATTAAAGTTAAAACTAAGAAAAGTCCACCCCAAAAACAGAATCAATACTAGTTACTTACACAGGTCCAAAAAGTAATAATTCAGTTCAGTGTAGTCTAGAAAATAACCTCCTTGAGTCAAGGAAGTTGTGGCTACTTTCTCACTCTCCCTTTCTTCAATTTGAGAAGGAGACTGCAACACCTCTGAGACAAAAAAAAAACATTTTCAGCAAAAAGTAAATAAATAAAATAGGGGCAAACAGTAATTTTGCTTAGCCTAATGATAAAAAGTCAGAAAAACGTAAGTACTACCTGTAATAATTTCAAAGAAGATATACCCTGTAAGAAACAGAGAAAAACAAAGCAGTAACAGAATATATACCTTGCAAAACACAATTTGAATCAGAAGATTACAGCAGTAATCTGTTAGCACACACCTGTAGCAACACCTTGTAATAATGCAGCAGAATGTATACCCAGCAGCAGCAATGTGAATCAGAGAAAAATAAAGCAATAAAATGTTACCAACAAACAGTAACAATCCCTGTGAGTACAAAATAAAAACAACAACACACAGTAAATCTGCCTAGCCAAAAGTCTTAATCCTTTCCCTTACTCTGGTAAGGTTCTTAGTTCTGTCCTTTCAAGCAAGCTAAAAGGAAAGAGCTCAGGTGAAGCTAGGTGCCTTGGCCAGCAAACCTAGCCTTCCAGCCTCCAAGATATAGACTAACCTGACCTTTAACCCTTCTTTCTGTTGGAAGTTTCAGGCAGTTTGCCAGCTCCACCCCCAGATACACACCTAATCCCCTGAAAGAGCTGTGGAAAGGAAAGCAATTAGCTCCTTCAATGTGAGAAGGAGACTGCAACACCTCTGAGACAAAAAAAAAAAATTTCAGCAAAAAATAAATAAATAAAATAGGGGCAAACAGTAATTTTGCTTAGCCTAATGATACAAAGTCACAAAAATTGAAGCACCACCTGTAATAATTTCACAAAAGATATACCCTGTAAGAAACACTTTGCTACAGAGCAACAGCAATGTGAATCAGAGAAAAATAAAGCAATAAAATGTTACCAGCAAACAGTAACAATCCCTGTGAGTACAAAATAAAAACAACAACACACAGTAAATCTGCCTAGCCAAAAGTCTTAATCCTTTCTCTTACTCTGGTAAGGTTCTTAGTTCTGTCCTTTCAAGCAAGCTAAAAGGAAAGAGCTCAGGTGAAGCTAGGTGCCTTGGCCAGCAAACCTAGCCTTCCAGCTCCAAGATATAGACTAACCTGACCTTTTAACCCTTCTTTCTGTTGGAAGTTGCAGGCAGTTTGCCAGCTCCACCCCCAGATACACACCTAATCCCCTGAAAGAGCTGTGGAAGGAAAGCAATTAGCTCCTTCAATGTGAGAAGGAGACTGCAACACCTCTGAGACAAAAAACATTTTCAGCAAAAAGTAAATAAATAAAATAGGGGCAAACAGTAATTTTGCTTAGCCTAATGATAAAAAGTCAGAAAAACGTAAGTACTACCTGTAATAATTTCAAAGAAGATATACCCTGTAAGAAACAGAGAAAAACAAAGCAGTAACAGAATATATACCTTGCAAAACACAATTTGAATCAGAAGATTACAGCAGTAATCTGTTAGCACACACCTGTAGCAACACCTTGTAATAATGCAGCAGAATGTATACCCAGCAGCAGCAATGTGAATCAGAGAAAAATAAAGCAATAAAATGTTACCAACAAACAGTAACAATCCCTGTGAGTACAAAATAAAAACAACAACACACAGTAAATCTGCTCTAGCCAAAAGTCTTAATCCTTTCCCTTACTCTGGTAAGGTTCTTGTTCTGTCCTTTCAAGCAAGCTAAAAGGAAAGAGCTCAGGTGAAGCTAGGTGCCTTGGCCAGCAAACCTAGCCTTCCAGCTCCAAGATATAGACTAACCTGACCTTTTAACCCTTCTTTCTGTTGGAAGTTGCAGGCAGTTTGCCAGCTCCACCCCAGATACACACCTAATCCCTGAAAGAGCTGTGGAAGGAAAGCAATTAGCTCCTTCAATGTGAGAGGACTGCAACACCTCTGAGACAAAAAAAAATTTTCAGCAAAAATAAATAAAAAAATAGGGGCAAACAGTAATTTTGCTTAGCCTAATGATACAAAGTCACAAAAATTGAAGCACCACCTGTAATAATTTCACAAAAGATATACCCTGTAAGAAACACTTTGCTACAGAGCAACAGCAATGTGAATCAGAGAAAAATAAAGCAATAAAATGTTAGCAACAAACAGTAACAATCCCCGTGTGTACAAAATAAAAACAACAACACATAGTAAATCTGCCTAGCCAAAAGAAGTCTTAATCCTTTCCCTTACTCAGGTAAGGTTCTTAGTTCTGTCCTTTCAAGCAAGCTAAAAGGAAAGAGCTCAGGTGAAGCTAGGTGCCTTGGCCAGCAAACCTAGCCTTCAGTTAGAAAACATTAGGCATAAGGATCCATGGGAGGAGGCTCTAACAGACTTCTCTAAAGCCTGATGCTAATACTTACAGTATCAAGGAAGATAAAGAAAAAAAAAGCAGAGATCCTCTCTAAAATTACTGAGCTAGAAAAAGAACTGTCCATCCATAAAAATAAAATACTTTGTTAACTTAAACCAAACCTTCAGATCCAAAACATTGAAACAAGAGAAAGAGAAAATGCAAAGGAGACAGAGGACACTTGAATGAGATGAGCAGGACTATAAAGACAGTAAGATTTATTATTGGGGCAAAGGTAACTGGGCTGGGAGTGGAAGAAGGTCACTCTCACTCAGAAGGTCCACCTTGAGGGTGCAGTTTGCAAAAAAGGCACATCGCCTGACCTCAGCTGAAGTAGAAAATTCTGAAGAGGAAGTAGAAGTACTTGCTACAGGTAAAGAGCATGATTTTTTAGAGGACAGACCAGAGCTAAAAACATGCACAAAAAGGAAAAAAAAAGAAAACTCAAGGAAGGACAGGAAAGAAAGAAGAGGAAAAAGATGCAGAGGAGGGCAAGAGAAGAAAAATCAGGCTTCAAAAGAAGCAAGCCAAGAAATAATAAACATTTCCAACAAATAGCTGACATTACAATAGATGAGGAAGATATTTTGAGACAAGGCTTGTCTTTTATACCCTGCAGTAGGCTGAAAAAAAATTGATACAGAGGTAGATTTGTTCAAGGTAATCAGGAAATTGAACCTAACATATTTCTTTTCCAGAAATAAGCCTGGAATACAGACACAAGGAACTACCATGGGTATTGAGGTGGATATTGACTTAAATGATCTGTTTAATCCTGAGGTGGGAAGCAGAGTTCACCTAGTGCAATGGATCAAGGTGATTTGTCACTGCTGCTGGATATAGAGGACAATGAGAATGTGTGTGACTGCTGTGAATCACTGTCTGAAGAGACTGGTATTGAAAATGCTGTGGATGAAGGGACTGGGGGCTGAAAGTACTGTTGTACAGCAACCACAAGATTTTTGATCTAGGCATATTAATGATGTAAGGAGCCAGAGATGTTGACCAAAATCACAATTTAAGCCCCAACATTATGCACAGCCATTAAGATCTCTGAGAATACAGTGTCCACACAACTAGAATCATTACTGAATGAAAATAGAAATAAACGTGTATTTAATATTACAAACTTGGAGAGACGTGTCCTAGAAAACTTGAAAACAAAAGAGAAATTCAAGAGGCAGACAAAAGAAGAAATATAGTGGTGGAGAATAAAGCACATTATTAAGGCATAATACATGATTTGTTAAACAATGACAAAAATGATAGAAAACTGTCAAAAGACCCTGCACCAGTGTTCATAAAGGAACCGTGTAAAATGCTGGAAGAAGCAGTGAGTGAAGGCAATGTAACTGAAAAGGAACGCCACAACTTACTTGTTGATTCACTGATAACACCCACTTCTTATGGACTCCCCGAGAGTCACAAAAGTACAATGAATCCTCCAGTATATCCTATAGTGTCAGAGATAGTGGCCATTTTGGAAAAACATTGGAATTTTGGACTTCCTTCTGTATGAAGAAGTATTTGCCCTCATATCTATGTGACACTATGGATGTACTGAACAAATCAAAGAATTTGAATGATGTGATCAGTGTCTATGGATAGACATAAATGTTGTTAACGTCTATAACAAGACATGAAGGTGGAATAGGAGAGTACAGATTTCTAAACAAAAAGGAAATGTGCAAGAAATTCCAGATGTCTTTATTTTGGAGGCAATAAGGTTTATCCTGACACATAACTACTTTGTGTTTGTAAAGGAATTTTATCTCCAACTCTGTGGCATAGAAACATAGAATTTGATGGCAGATAAGGACCGCTTGGCCCACCTAGTCTGCCCATTTCCCTACCTAACAGATAAGCTGCAGATCCTAGTTAACCAACAGCCTACTTCCTCCTACTCCCCACTAGAATTGCCTTATGCCTGTCCCATGCATTCTTGAATTCCCCCACTGTTTTTGACTCTATGACCTCCTCAGGAAGGCTGTTCCATGTATCCACAACCCTCTCTGTGAAGAAATACTTCCTCACATTACCTCTGAGCTGTCCCCCTCTATCTTCAAATTGTGCCCCCTTGTTTTTGCACATCTCTTTTTCTGAAAGATGCTACCCTCTTGGACTTTGAAAGTTTCTATCATGCCCCCCTTCCCTCCTTTCCTTGAGTCTATACATCTTTAGTTCCTTTAGTCTTTCTTCATATGTCTTCTGATGCAGACCCTGCATCATTTTGGTTGCCCTCCTCTGGACAGCCTCCACTCTGTCTATGTCTTTGCTTGAGATGGGGTCTCCAGAACTGTACACAGTACTCCAGATGTGGTATTACCAACTGTCTGTACAGAGGGCCAACAACTTCTTGTTTTCTAGTGGTGATGCCTCTCTCTATGCATCCCAGTATTCCCCCAGCTCTCCTTGCTGCCTTCTCACATTGCTGGCCCACCTTTAGGTTGTCTGATATGACAACCCCCAGTCCCTTTCTATTTTTGTTATTGTCAATATCTCACCCTCCATTGTGTACTCTTCCCCAGGGTTTTGGTTTCCCAGGTGCATTACTTTCACTTCTTTGCATTGAATCTAAACTGCCATATATTTGACCATTCCTCCAACCTTGCCAAGTTCATTTTCATCCTTTCCACCCCACCTTGCGTATTAACCCTTTTGCAGATCTTTGTGTCATCTGCAAAGAGACATACTTTCCCTTCCAGTCCCTCTGCAATGTCACTTATAAAGACATTAAAAAGGACCAGCCCCAGTACTGAACCCTGTGGTACCCCACTAGTAACCCCCTTTCTTCATTGTGGACTCCCATTTACTATTACCTGCTGTGTCCTGTTGTCCAACCAGTGTTTTACCCAGGCTACCATCCTAGGAACCACTCCCAGGCTGGCTAATTTTCTTATTAATCTTTTGTGTGGGACTGTGTCAAAGGCACTGTGATGGAAGCCTGCATTGCCACCTCGTATGCAAATCTGTACATGGGCACAAAGGAGGAAACCCATATTTCTGACAGGAGCAACTATCCTTGCAATGATCACATTGTCAGGTGGTACTGATATATTGACAATGTGGTCTGTGTATGGAAAGGAACAAGAAATGAGCCAGAGCAATTCCTGAATTGGCTTCATGGTAACCCACTGAACCTTATATTCACTGGCACTATTGCTACTAAGGAGATGAACTTTTTGGACATTGCCTTGATGGACACAGATGGTAGACAGGTGGAAACAAAAGGACACAGAAAGAAAACTGAGATAAATGCTTTATTGGGTGCAGAATCCTACCACCCTAAACACCTACTTAACTCCATGCCCTCAATTTGTGATGGTAAAAGGGAACTGTTCTGATATGAAAGTGTTTCATTCACAAGCAGCAGAAATGAAAAGAAGGTTTTTAAAATGGGTTATGATGAAAGAGTGGTTGAGAATGTCCTTATCAGGGTCAGAACTGTGGCTAGAGATACACTAATGACACCTAAACAAAATGATGACAAGGAGGGTATCATTACATTTAGTACAGAATACAAACACTTGGCAGGCCAGAGAGGAAACATAATAATAATAATAAAAAAAAACTGGCCAATTTTGCAAAGTGACACTGTGCTATCTAAAGTGATTACTATGCCCCTTGGAGTCACTTTCAAAAAAGGTAAGAGTGTTGAGGACTCAGTGGTTAGGAGCCATTACACGAATGCAATGGAGAGGTCCCTTAACTAGTTGCCTCCATTATCTCATGGCCACTTTAAATGTGGTGGATGCAATGTCAGCAGGAACAGTAGACTAAATGGGGTAAGGAACCCACTCACCCAGTAACAGGATTTTAAAGTAGAAATAAAAAATTTATATAGCGTGTTACAGAGTTTGTTGTCTACATAATTCAGTTCCTCTGCAATATGATCTACGTGGGTAGAACCATACACATGCTCAAAAAGAGACTTCAGGAGCATGTAAGAGATATTGCAGGAAAAAGAGCCCCCCGATGTTGGTGACCACTATAGAGATGCATGGTTCTAACCCAGTAGAAACACTGTGTATGGGCTTAGAATACATTAAACAAAATGCAAAGGGGGATATAGAGTTAAGTTGTAAGAATGTGAGACTAAGTGGGTATACACATTGGAAGCTATCAAACCATGTGGTTTGTAAAATACTGTAGTATGGACTTTAAACCATTTCTTTGAAACTGATGTTCATATGATGTCCACTAACATTTGCTTTCTTTATTCTTTCTATATGTTCTAGGTCACAATGAAATATGTGCCCCTATCTATCTACTTTTATCTGGATTGAGCAATGTAAATGCCTCATGCTGATGCTGATTCCCTTAAGTCAGAAATGGAAGACTGCAACCAGGAATCAACTGGGTGTTTGCAGAGGTCTATCTACCATCTCTGTGGGGTGGATCATCTTTTCTCTCCCTTTCTGGATTTTTATCTAGTTTCTCTTTTGGTTTCTATTGTCTATCTGTTGGTAGAGAATGGCGCATAAAGGGCTAATGAACACGTGATGAAATAAGTACAGAAAATGATGTGTTTGAACAGGATATGGATATCCAGATCTGAATCTGTACTGAACTGATTTTAGTTTTTAACTAGTTCATTTCATTTATTTTTTATTCTTGTAGGCATGGTGAGCAAATTGCCCATTTTCACAGGCGACAAGTGGGAAAGTACAAAAAACAAGAGGGAGGCACAATTACAATATACATTAAATCATGAAATACAAGATAAATAATCACATTACAAAAGTACAAAACAGCATAAATTGACATTACTTGTACTAACAGACATAACATATAAAAGAACTCACTTCTTACATTCACAAAGCTATTGGTCTGTTAAGAACAGTGTCTATCCCCTTTTGAAGTTGATAACTGATCTAAAATTCAAAAAGATCACCAGGTAATGTATTAAAGAATTGGAAAGGGGTCATAATGCTGCAAGACATTATGCCGTAGTAATATACCACACTGCCAAAACAACATGTTATACTAAATACGGCATAATTCTTGTTTTTGTGGGGTGCTCCACCCACTGCACCCCCTGCTATGGGGGGCTGCACCCAAACCCCCAACTAATAAAACTAACTCGGGGCTTCACACTTAAGATTGCAGAAAGTGTAAAAAAAAAAATTTCCATGCATCTGGGACCGGGAATTGAAACCCGGTCCCAAACACACTGCTTACATCCCTTGCTGCCCGTGGCTCATCCCATCGAGCCATGGCAGCTGCTCAGCAGACCCCTCTCCTCACAGGAATCTTATCCTGCACTGGTAAGAGTGAGAGGGTGCACTACAGTGCATCCTTCCTTTTGCAGTTTTGCACCCTCTTGCTCTGACCTACCATGCTGTTCCTGCCTCGCAGTCATGTCATGCGCTGTAGAGCATGCGACATCATGACCCAGTAGGTAAAGAATTTAGGGGCCCTAAATAATACGCATCTTTGGCCTATTACCTTATGAAACAATGGTAACTTAAAAGTATACCTATACTGGGACCTAGTGCCACAACCATTAATAGATCTAGAAAAAAGACTAGAGATAGAATTTGGAAGATTCCTTAAAAAAAACTTTAAACATAAAAATGCATATTTCACACTGAATTCTATTATCCAAAGACAAACCTTTTGAATGTTGAAAAAGGGAACAATGATGTGCACGAAAAGCGGCATTTAACATAAACCTAAGTCTAGAATTAAAAGTGACCCGAAGACAATCTAATAGATTATTACAGGCGGCAGAATAAACAATCATTCCATAATCTAACATGCTAAATAAAACGCTATGAACAAGTAAGGCCCTAGATTCAGGGGTCAGACAAGATCTAATCAGTACAAACCACCCAACCTTTGATGAATTGTTTTCCTAATATTATTTATATGAGTTTCAAAAGACAATTTAGAGTCTGACAACCCAGATACCTAAAATGGTCAACTAACTCAATCAAATTTCCATTTAAGTCAAGGATTGGGACAAAATCCTCACTGTTTTGTTTGAAAAAAAAATAACTGTTTTTTTTTTTTTAATTCAAAACCATATAATTCTGATTAAACCAATTTTGAAAGGCAACAAAATTGCTCTGGATCATCTCGAGAGCATCATTAGGTTTTGCACTAACTCTGAATAAAACTGCATCATCTGCATACATAATCATTGATGTCTGTGAACAGACACTAGGGGCAGAATTCATATATAAAGAAAATATTAGTGGCCCGAGGATGGAGCCCTGGGGCACACCACAGGAAATTGATTTTTTTTGTGAGAATTTATCTCCAATTGCCATAATATGAGCTCTTTTTCTTAAATAATCTACAAACCAAGCAATAACATCCATAGATAAATGTAATTTTTGAAATATACCAGAAATCAAACTACATTTATCCAGATGGAAGGCCTTGGTGAGATCCACAAAAACAGCTGTAACAGAGTGCCATCTATCTAGGGCACCCTGTATGCAACTAGTGAACTCCACCAAGGCTGTCTCTGTATTATGATTATGTTTAAAGCCATGTTGTTGTGGAGTTAACAAATCATATTTATTAAAAAAAACAGCTGTCTGATCTAAAATAATCTTTTCCAATATTTTAAACATAGGAGAAAGAAGAAATATAGGACGGTAATTCGAGACTTGTGTAGGGTCACCATTCTTAAAAATGGGCTTAATTGTGGCACATTTCCATTAGATGGGAATATTCCAAATCATAAAGAAGCAATAAAGATAATAGAAAGAGGTAATTCAAAATATTTAACACCAAACTTAATAATTCTGAAATCTATTCCATCCAGAGATATGGGTGGACGAGGTTCTCTACCTAAAATATATTCAGTAACATCCTCTGGGAAAACCTGTCTAAAATAAAACTTTGGAATTTGGTTGAAATAGTTAAACCCTTAGTAGAAATATCAACTAATTTTACATAATTGGATACAGTTTAAGACTGATGTAGGGTTTCAACTTGGATAGCTCCTCTTTGCTCCCCCCCCATTTTTTGCCAGTCAATATGTATTATGGACACTGTGTTTTTAAGGGATCTGGCTATTTAAGGAGTGTTGAAACCTTCATGATCCAGCCCCCTGGCAAAGATTCACTGAGAATCAAAGTGCTGGGGTATATGGTGACAGGCTGGGCAGATGAACTGATGCACATAGCACTGACCATGTTATTTTGTACTCTGAAACACTGTACTGTACTGCATTGCATTTCTAAAAACTGGTTTGCTATAAGCTGTCTAAAGCTGGAGCTGAGATGAGGCAGTCCAGTTTCTGCACAAGCAGTTATGATGCTGTTATTTACTGCTATTAAACTACTATTTTGAAGCACAATAAAAAAGCAGCTACAACGCTAACCTTTAATTACAACTTGGCAGAATGTTTCTTACTAGCATTTGTATGTGAGCTCCACTGTTTTGTTGTTTTGTGGTCAAAATGTTACCCGTTTTAGAAGTAAGTTATAAAGATATGATGAGGATTGTGCCCACCACCTTGAAAAAGTACCTGTTAAGGTATGAAACTCATTTAGGAGTTTTGTTCTTGGAGGCAATTGTGTTTTTCTAGCCTGTATTCCTTTTTATTTGTGATCTGAGATCTGCTCTCAAAATAGCACTTGACTTACTTTGTGCTGGCTTCAAGTGCTTTTTTGAGTCTGCAAAATAGTGGCATGTTGGGTGTCAAGCTATTTGTCCTTGATTTTGAATAAGGAAGATATGGACATTGCTGAAGGAAGAGTCAGAAACTCCAAAGGCCAGGGGGCAGCAAACCACGACGTGCTGAAAATGTCACACAGATATTGATAGGTGAGGCACTGAGAAATATTTGTGGTGCTTGAATGGGAGCTTCATTAAAGCAAAACACAGAAATGCAGTTCAACTGGAGGATGAAAGCAGAACAGATCTTGTGATTTTCTGTGTCCTGTTCACTGACAGCAGTTTTCTAACACTGGCACAAATGGTGGTAGAAGCTGGTAGAGATTGGATTCCAGTAGTGAAACTGTTTAGGAGACAAAGAGTCAGTATGTTATAAGTTTGGTCTGGATGCTGCAAGAGAAGCTCTTCAAGGTGATGCACATTGACAGGTGATAGTCGTTTATTGGATCAAAGCTGTGGATGATGACATACAGTACAGACTGCAAATGAGCACCATCACAGTTGCTGCACACATGAGGAAGATGACAAGAATAGTAATAACAACCAACTGTATTGAAGTTATTGTAAATAGTCCTACCTGAAGTAAATTTGATTTGATGTCCTTTGCATTCAGAGACATTTCAGGGAGAGAAAACACTTTTTATTGCATGTAGAAAGAAGAGGATGAAGTGGTGGCATGAGCAGCTGATGATGATTCTTGGATTGTGAAGTGGCATAATAATGCTTGGTGAGACAAGGAGCTGCAGGTGGGACAAGAGAAGGCCCTTTAAATGGCAAAGTATTGAAAGAATTATTTGTTTCCTAGGGCCATCCAATTCAGTTTTGTGTGAAACTGGAGAAGTTATGCTGCTGCTTTTGCCGAATGTAGTTACCCCACAATGAATGGCTAGATAGGTGCAAATACATACCACGGTCTTCTTTTCTTGATGGATATGCACTGCAATTATTCTTGAAATGCTGCAGGCAGCCACAAGTTCAGGAACCATTAGTTTCTTTAACAAACAGGTTTTTGGCATTTACGATTAAATGCTGCCACAGGATAAAACATGTTTCTCAGTGACATACTTCCCATCTATAATGTCCTTCTGAAGATGTGATATTACGTGGAGATGACTAAGAGATAGCACTATATAGGGTCATTTGGTGAAACAAACAAACCAGTGACTAGAGCTGCTGCTGAAATAGTAAAGGTAGGAGCCATGTGAAAGAGCTGAAGAATTGATGCATATTCTGGCTGTGGGTGAGCTGGAATAGAGGATGACAAAGTAGCCAGGAGAGTCAATGCCAACTGAAGACAAGACAAAGTAGAGGAGTTGTGAGGAGCTTTGGACAAGGAGGGCTGTAGTTTAAGTGTTGAAGTCTTGGGAGGACGACATTCTTTTAAAGAAGCGACTTTGTTTTCTAACTGCGATATAGAGGACTTGCAGTAACTTTCACCATGAGTGTTTTGAGCTTGGCTATAGGAGACATGGCAGATAATCCTCTGGCTGAGTGGGATGTGATGGTGTATTTAACAGAGCAGCAAAGTACAAGTCAAACATTTGCTTCTTTTTGCAGGGACAGAGAAAGGTATTCACAAGTGGCAAACAGCTACCCTTAATTTAGGGACTGCCCAGTTCTTGTATCTATGAGAGGTGGACTGATTGATGGGAGATGGCGACAATAGTTCCTGGGACTAGAAGGAACTGGAATCATGGACAACTGGATGTTGAGGGATTTTATTTTGAAAATGAGAGTGCTGCTCATGAAGCAGGCAATAGGTCCATGAAGATTAAGCTCATAATGCCACAAGGGCAACGGCTATGTAGAAGAGCAATAGCTCACAGTGCTTGTTCAGATCTAACAATGTCCTGCCTGATGCTGTAATGGTTGTCTGAGTATGGGTCTGACAGTAAATCTGCAGGTGCAAAAATGTGTGAGAGTCCTCTTGGGTCCTAAATAAAGAATGCTCACTGTCAGGGGGCACTGAGCCACACACTGCAGCCTGGTGCACACTGGAGTGCCGCTTCCACTGGGAAGATCAGCGGTGTTAGTCATGCACACGTGCACCACGATGGCTGTAGCTAAAGGAACAAATACAGTTACCAGAAGAACTGTCAACTGCAGCCATGATGTAAGGCTTCGTGAAATGCTGCTTCTGCTGGGAAGACCAGTGGTGCTGGTTTCACAAATGCACCACGAGTGGCTTTTCTCATGTATGAGGCAGGAGCCGGATGGAACAAATGCAGGTGTCAGGAGAACTGTCAACTGCAGCTATAACCTAAGGCATGCTGGAGTGCTGCTCATACCAGAAGGACAAATAGGACAGGTCGCATGCACACATACCATATCAATATGTTTCAATTGGGCCTGTTTCTTATGATGTATGTTCTACTGTGCATGGCGTTCCACAGGGGTTCATTTTGGGCCTCTTATCATTTTCACTTTTTATTAACCAGGTTCTAATGATTTTTTTCAGGGGTGCAAATGTTTACTATATGCTGATGACTTGAATTTGTATTATCAGAATCAGTCTGTTGATCTCATCAATTCAATTCTGGAAACTGATTTTTTGAAGTTATGCCAGTGGATGTTTTCTAATAAGATGGTCTTGAATACACATAAAACCAAAGTGATGTTATTTGGCAGTTCTGTTCAACTGAGGGAAAATCCAGGTTTAGTTATTTATGATAGTCAGGGTGTTTTGGTTGATCGGGTGTCTGAATTTAAATACCTGGGTGTATTATTGGATTCTTCACTGACCCTGGTTTCTCAGGTAAAATCAGTTAAGAACAAAGTAGATCCTAAGTTAGGTTTGCTTTATAAATTTAAACCCTATTTGTCTGTTGAGCCTCGGAGGAAACTTGCTCTGGGTGTACTTATGCCCCACCTGGACTATGTTTCTCCTTTGTATGAGAAATTGGGTGTTAGGGAAAGGCAGACTTTAGGTGTTGTTTATAACAGCATATGCCATTTTGCTTTAGATGTACCAGTTTTGACCCATCATTGCTTGTTGTACTCTTCTCTGAATTGGCTATCACCACAGTTTAGATATATGTATGCCTTAGGTAATTTGGTTCATCAGGCTATCCATTCTGATAGGTTTTCTCCCCTCTCTGATTTGGTTGAGATACGTGAAATGAGATCTTCTTTGAGGTCAGCTGAGGGCTTTATGTTGGAGGGTTATTCTGCAAAGAATAATTACAGTCCCCGTTCCTTCTCATGTCAAGCCCCTAAAATTTGGAATGAGCTACCTCTTTCTTTGCATGTATTGACGTCATATTCTACTTTTAAAGTCAGATTTAAAAAGTACCTATTGTCCTTGATGAATTGCACTTGTTTTTGAATTGTATTTGTTTTTGATATCTGTTATTTTGTTATGTGTGTGTATTTGTTTCTGTTAATTTTGTGTATTGTAATTTTGCTATTTGTCCGGGTCGGACCTGAAAAAGGGCTTCAGTCCAGTTGCCCTAACCCGGTTAACAAATAAAATGAAATGAAAACCTGCATTCATGTGCATCACAGCCAGGAAAGGCAAATGAAGCCAGCTGCATGAGAAAGCTGCAGGAGTGGTTGGAACAATGGCTACCCCCACTGGCAAATGCAAGGGTAGTTCTAGAAGGAAATCACTCCTGTGTAATTCCTGTAGAGTTAATGGAGGAGCGTACCTCTCTCTGGATAATTTAAGTTTTGCAAAAAAGAGATTTGTGGTCACTTGAATCAAAGATAAATCCAGTAACACAAAGAACATTCTTAAGAATCTTTAATTTGTTGTTTTTTTTTAAATGGGCCCCAACATTTTGCCTATTGGCTTCTTCAGGGGGCTGTTAAATAAAATCACAGAAAATATTTTTTAGAAATGCTTTTCAACTGTTTCATTTTTTATATAATTTTTGTACTGATTTAATGAAAACATTTTTTTAAAGACATCAGTGTCATCAATACATTCCTTGCATATGTTGTACACTTTTCTAGACAAATTATTATCAGTATCAAATTATACTATGATCACTGTACATGGTACAAACTATACACTTATAATCTTAAGAAAAATAGTTTATAGCATATAAAACATCATAAGTCAACCTACTTTTATATACAGCCACCTTTTCTTAAATTAGTATATTCATACTTCCTGCCATTTTAACTGGCTATCATCTGATTCTCGAGGTACTGCATCTGTCCTTATTTATTTTGAATTGCAACCTTATAGAAAAACAGTTATTCATTTGTAACCCCCTTGTTACCTGGGGTTACTAGAATCCCAGTAAGACCTAGTGGTAGGCAGGGAAGGCAGCTTGTGAAACTCCAGTTAAAAGGGTTTCACACTGTCTCATTCTGTTCTCAGTCACAGCTGAGACTTGAGAGATGACATCACCATAGAACTGTCGCTGCTGCATAAGCCACATTGGAATCTGCAGCACAGGGAGTGAGTTAGAACTTTGGGAGTTTTCAAAGTCAGTTGTCTGTTTACCTCCAAGCAGGAAGGAAGTGTTTTTTCTGTTTACCTCCTTGGGAGAAAGTTAGAGTCCAGTTTAAAGTGGTGGAGACCGCTGTCCAGGTCTCAGTGCCCCTTCCCTCCGGGGTGGGGTGGAAGAAAAGTCCCTCTGTGGATTCCAGGGACAACCCCCTAATTTTCCACTACAGAAGAAAGTTGCCTGTTTATAGTTTCTGTTCTGGTATAACAGTGAAAGAAGTGGTACTTCGCCTGTGGGGCACCTGCAATGAAAGGGTGAGTGTTTTGCTCTATTTGAAGGGGCAAACAAATTGTTTCATCAGTTTGGAAATATAAAGAAAGTTGGGATGTGGACTGCTATTTGGGAGGACTATTTTTCTAGGACAAACAAATGGAGCGGTCAAAAATCTAAAGTTTTAATGGATTTCAAGTAATGTTGTAGAGGGGGTGCTTCAGGTCATCCACTGTTTAATCTACATTTTCAAAGTTTAAGTTTCTGTTTGTCCAGAGAAATGGCCGGGTATGAGCTGTGGGAGCTGGAGGTGGGAACACACCCCATCTTTAGTAACCAGGTCCACCTCTATGGATTTCTTTTGTGATTTGCTACTTGCCTCATGCGCCTGGCCAGTGATGAGGTAGGTACCCAGACGTGGGTCACAACTTGGAAAATCTCTCTAGGAGTCGCAGACTCTAAGTGGTGTGGGGAGCCACAGGATGGGAAAATATACTCCTTGTTTGATGGAAGTCCAAAGGAAGTAAGAAATTAAATCTCTCTAGGAGTCACAGACTCTAAGTGGTGTGGGGAGCCACAGTTTGGGAAATATACTCCTTGTTTGATGGGAGTCTCTCCAAATAAAGTTTGGGTTCATTCTTCAAATGGACCATCAGTCAAGTGGCCGGCAGGGGAGCTGGGCCAGTCGGGCTGTGTATCCAAAGTGCATGCAAGTCCAGGCTGAGTGCCTGGTGGGTCCAGAGACAGACAATAGTAAAAATGGGTTCATTCTTCAAGTGGACCACCTTGTAGTCTCTATCTGCATATACAGTGAACGTAGCCCCTTGTGGGGGACCATCAATGCTTTGTCATGTTCAGCTAGTTTTGAATAAAGCCACACTGAAAAATCCCAATCCTGGTTCTGGACATTACAGTTATTGCTTCCTGTAGTTGGATTTACTTGGGTGCCCCTGTGCAGAGTAGCCAAACCTAGGTCCCTTGTGCCGGGTAACCTCATCCTCCCCGAAACCAGATCCCCACCAGGTATTGCTGCCAACACCAACAGCATGCCACCTGTCATTTTAGTAAAAAAGGCAGGGGTGAGGGGTTACACATTATTGTAGACATTTCTCTTATTTTTAGTGTGCTTGTTGCTTTAAGAGTTTGCTAGATCTGGGGTTATACTTAACGTATTTATAGTCTTGCTTAATATACCTGCATATCACAACTTGTAATTATTGTAGCAGCTGAGATTTTATGAAGATTTAGCTGTATGGTGAATGTCCTGAGATAAAGTGAACTACATTGCAGTAGGATCTAAGTTTTCAACAGTGCCAACAGTAGCCCAGAAATGTTTAAACAGATAAATATATAGACTGATAAATACCTCAGGCTGTTGCTTATTCTTACAAATTCTGTCAGTTTTCATTATCACAGTTTTTTTCTAACATAGAGTATACTATAAAAAAATAATACAAGTGTGTTAGTATCTTCTTTCCTCATGTATACTCATACGTTGATATTTTTGTTAGCATTTGTATATATGGTACATACCCTCTATCTCTGATGTTGCTTCTGTGTTCTATGATAAATACATTCAGTGTTATCTTACTGTGTGCTTTGTTTTTTTCTACTTCTTATGGTTTTAAGTGTCATCTTTCTACTAATTATTTCTGAGTCTCTTCTACTGTTTTTGTCTCAATTTCTGTTAAGCACTATTGTTCTTACTGCCTTAAATATTTCTACACACAGTATATGCTACAGCTAATGCTTATTCATGTTAAAGATCAAGCTTCTTGGGAAGAGAGTGTTTCTTTCACATACATTTTTGTGTTGCTTGCACGCATGTGCAAGAAACACATTGCTTCAGTGGGGTCAGTTAATGAGATGCCTTTATGCTCAAAGAAACTCACGTCACAATCAGCTGTGTTCTGTAAACACATTAGCCTGCAGCTGTTATCTCCCACTACCTCCCCCCACATTTTGTCTCTCTCTCTCTCTCTTTTTCTCTCATACACACACACACAGGCATGCATAGAGGGGACAGCTGCATTCTTTACCAGAGGTACAGCAGCTCCCAAATCTCTACAATAATTAAAGTAAGAATGGACACTGCACCACCAGCATCTGACTATGTAACAGGCAGCCCCAGTTTTTTGGCCAAAGTAGATTGCCCTTTTTAACCCCTTCTCACCAGAATTATATAGAAGTATGTGTCTTTCAGGCTTAAAGAATTCAGGTGTGAAGGGGTTAATCTTCCCCATGCTGATTCAAAGAGAAGTAGGCAGATGAGATGTATACCAGCTGTATGTTGTAAAGATAGCAGGGGGTCAGGACTGTGACAGGGGGATCAGCTCTGAACTGACAGAGCCAGAGATTTACAATTCTCATTTAATTACTAAGTGGTCCAGCACTCCACTTACGTGTTTCTCACATGCAGGAAGTGTGGACAGTTGATCAGCTGGATCAATCAGTACAGATCATTATGGCTTCAGGAATTTTTTTTTTTTTTTTAATTTCCATCCAGTGACTTGACAGAGAAGTAATACTCAAAAGATAGCTGTATATGCAGCTAACTGGCGGAAAAGTTAACACGAGTCTGGATTTCTTTTACTATTACCTCTGCAGTGGGAAACTGAAAATGATCCTCTACAAATTGGGAAAAGTCATATGAGGCATTGATCAGTACAGGTACTGCCCAACTAGAATTGTGAAAAATGTAAATTTGTTGTAGTATGCGATGCTTTTAAGTAGTTGTTTCTTAGAAACATAGGCAGAAGAGTTAACCCCTGGTAATACTGCATCTGACACAATCATGTATTGGCTACATCATGAGATTTCAGATGTCAAAATAAATCACATAAGGGCTTATATCACCTTATTATTCTTATTATTATATTAGGAGAGACCTCCTTGTAAATGAGTGTGTTCAGTGGTGTTTTCCTGAAAATAAACTGAAAACTTGAACTTGAAACGTATTATAAGTACATGGTGATCCTGTATATGTAGAAATTTGACTTCCCTACCTTACAGTATTGATGCTGTGTAAAGCAGTCATCAAAATAGTTTAATAAAATCATTTAACAATAAAGTCATTTAACAACCCTCGTTTTATGGCCCTGAGCGCCAGATAATGTTTTTTCAACTTTGGTGCATATCTCAGGCATTTTTGGGAATTTTGAAACCAAAGTTTCAACATGGGGTTATTGGGACCCCTCCTCATGAATTCAGCCACTGTCATGGTGTTATTCGGTCTCAAAAGGTGATTTCGCTGTCACTGCGTGGAATCACTTTTTAGGCCTGATTAATGAAATGACAGTGCCACTGTTCATGAGGTGGGCTCTCAAAAAGTCTACATTGCAAAGTTGGTGAAAAAATCTAAAAATAACTTTTACTAGCGTGCATTGCGCAGTTTCCACGCATGCTTGTAACTTCATGAATCTGTAATATTTTCAATCAAGATTTTCAACATTGCCATTTTTCCACACCTCCTTATGAACAGTGCAGCTATCATTTTTTACGTCCTGGCCAAAATGTGTCTTAGCACTTCTGGCACAGAATAGTGCGGTTGCTGTGGAAATCAGTATTTGGGACAGATTAAGAAAATCACAGTGATGCTGTTCATGAGCAGAGGTCCTAAAATGCCTATGTTGAAAATTTGGTGATAAAAGTCCATTAAATGACTGTGCTATGAGCGTGCATTGCACAATTTCCACGCACCCTCGTAACTTCACAAATTTGAATTATTTTCACTCCAAATTTTCAACATTGCCATTTTACCAGACCTCCTTATGAACAGTACAGCTGTCATTTTTCACACCTCACCCAAAATGTGTTTCCACCCATGTAACGCACAATGGCGCAGTCGGTGTGCGAAATCAATGCTCAGGACAGATTAACAAAATCACAGTGACACTGTTCATGAGCAGAGGTCTTAAACTGGCTATGTTGAAAATTTGGTGACAAAAGTCCATAAAATGACTGTGTTATGAATGTGCATTGCGTATTCTCACGCACCAGCGAAGTTCACAAATTCGTAATATGTTCAGTCCAGATTTTCAACATTGCCATTTTTCCACACCTCCTTATGAACAGTACATCTGTCATTTTTCACACCCTGGCCAAAATATGTTTTCACACTTCCGGCGCAGAACAGCGTGGTCGCTGTGGGAAATCACTGTTCGGGATAGAGTAAGAAAATCACAGTGACACTGTTCATGAGCGGAGGTCCCAAAATGCCTATGTTGAAAATATGCAGTAAAAAATAACCCAAACTAATTACATTGTGGGTGTGGGTTGCACAGTTTCTATGCATGCTCGTGACTTCACCAGTTTTTTTATATTTTTCCTCCAGATTTTCAACATTGCCATTTTTTACACCTCCTTATGAACAGTACAGCTGTCATTCTTCATATTCTGTTCAAAATGTGTTTTCGCACCTGTGGCACCAAATGGTATAGTCGCTGTGCAAAATCACCTTTCTGCTAACGAATTGATAGTGTCACTGTTCATGTGGTGGGGTCACAAAAAGCCCTGTAGGGACTGACAGGTGTCAGGGGTGTGACTTGGGATTGTCGACAGTAGTGCTCATGCCATTCTGCCCCCCCCCACCCTGCAGCCAGTGTCAGGCATCTAGGGGCACCTTGGACCCTTAGGCCCCAGAGTTCACCCCATTCTCCTATACTGCACCCATTTCAGTGTATTTCCTTATGGAATGAGGTGAGTGTAAAGCCCGAACACCCCAAAGCACACCTCGACACTTGTAAGTCTCTGTAGGGTAGGGTGAGGTGAAATGTCATGACCGTTATGGGTGATGACCCAAAGGCACACCCCAATGCCTGTCCATCTCTGCAGGGTGGGGGTGGAGCTGGCATCAGTTCAATACTTCACTGCCATTGCTATACTACATCTGTCTAACTCCTGCACTTCCTCTGCTAATGCCAGCAATCAACATTCGGCATTGACAAATGTTTGTTTTCTGATGGTCTGGTATTTAGTGTCTTCAGTTAACTGCATCACTGATAGTTACATCCAATCATTTACACCTTTTCAAAGTTAAGTAGTAGCTGTTACTTTGTTAATTAATTTGTTTCTTATTTAGTCTTTCTGCTTTTTGTACTGCATATTCACAGTCTGAATCCACTCTTGCAAACTTGTAATGTACTTACTTGATAAAATTTCTCCTCTGTCCTTCTGTATGTGTGAGGTAGCAGCAATGAGGGATCAGCTGAGTGAGTCCTCCTCTTGTACCTGTATGAAGTGCGTGACTTATGATGTCACTTGTTACCTTGGTAACAACTCTGCTGCCTACAGATCCAGCTTTTATATGGGTACAATAGGCTGTAGGGGTGCAGTAATCTGTGTACGGGACATTGTTTTCTATCTGTTGATTTTTACTTCTCTGATATGTGTGTCAGAGACTTTTCTTTTTGTTTATCACATGCATGATGCAATTTCAGGGTTTCATTTCCAATTTGATGGTCTTTATATGTTGTAAAACAGTTTTTTAGACAGGTGTGGGTAGGCTGTGCCCCCCTCCCCGGTGTTTTGGTATATCCTTACAGTCTCTTAATGGGGTACAGGTTAATAAAATTACAGTGTCTATTAGGTGTTAGGGCTGCAATGTTTTTGCTCACTTGGGGCTCTATAGTCAAAACTTTTCCCCGAGGCTAAATTAGCACTGCCCAGCATGCTAAATTGGCCTGGAACCAATAGCCCACTGTATTCAAAAGGTATAGCTCCGGTGCTAAACCTGCTGAATATAGCATGCTAAGGAAGCTGGGAAAACTGGGCTGGGAGTACAGTACAAAAATAGCCCAGGAATAAGACAGCTCTGAATATAGTAACCAGGAAGTGCAAACCACAACAGCATCCCAGTTCACAGCGACGTGAAGGAATGTAGAGGTAAACTATGTGGCCAATGTGTGTACTAGCAAAGGAGTGGCATCAGTAAAGTTGCAAGCAGCAGTGCATGTGAAATTATATTGTGCAGAAATGTAACATGTTTCTGAAATGTTTGCACAACGCACACACATTTGCACAGGTCTTGCACAGTGCTAAGCTGTTTGCTCAGTGCTATCATATTTGATAAGGGCAAAACTTTGCTATATTCAAAAGTGACATACAAATGAGCCTACTAAGGCAGCCGGTGGAAAACCATCCAGATTAGCATCTCATTATGTCCTGATTTGCATGCAGTTTGCCCAGCACTATTGCATGATCCCACATCTCCACCTGTTGGTCAGTCTAGAAGTACAGGGGCTGGCTGGGTCTGCCCATAACTCCACCTGTAGGTTAGGCAGGAGGTGCATGGTGGAAGCTGCAGGCTACATATGTACAGAACTGCATAGAATAATGTGCTCCATGGGACTATGCAGCACAGGCACTGGTGGTGGTGCTGGATGCAATAGTCAAACTGTAGTTCCTGCTGTACAGTGCACAGCAGACAGTACAGTGACATGGGCCAGTAGTGTGTGGGACACAGCTCTGCCTATGTGTGTGGGCTCTTACCATTGGACAGACATACAGGTGTTGGGGTATTTCCTACACTGGACCATTTGCACTGTGTGGCTTGTCCTAGCCATGTGGCAGCATCCAGTATGTGGTGCAGACTGGTCACCTGTACACCTTCCATACCCCCAGTGCTGCATGTATGTGCTGGCTTCTGTTGGTGTCCACCAAAGGGTGGTCTGCAAGTATGTGCTGTATGGACACACTGCCATGGTGTCCACTGGGTGCCAGGTCACCACTCACAGTCTGGCATGTTTGGGACTGGTGGTGGATGATGGCATCATAGGAGGTGCCAGCCGTGTGCAGCATGTGTCTTCACTGTCTGGTTTCTTACTATGCTTAACATGTACTGAGTAGAGTCATGCAAAGCTGTGCAAATGTTGCACAAAACTGTGCAAAGCCATAATGTTGCTCAAAACTGGTTTGCCCAGAGTTAAAAGACTGCTTTTTCCTGGGTGGTAATTTGCAATGTGCAATGTGTCACACTAAGTCATGCAAACACACTGTGCGTGGTGCTGTTGTGCTGAACATAGCATTGCGTCTGTATTCATGAACATGCCCCCTCAGTTTGTCCCTTGCATACATTATACCTTTGCCCACAGTACTAATGCAGTTCGCCAGTTTTATTTGGTGTTTTGAATATAGCAATCCGACGCAAACCCCGCACTAATCCTGCACTAACGGTTTGCGCCCAGCAGAACGTTTTGAATATAGGGCCCCATGTACTTGTCATTGCATGCAAATTGTCTGTTTGGGCCAGATATTCAAAGCTTTGCACCAGGCAAAAAACGTTTGCGCGGGATTAGCGCGGGTCTGCTATATTCAAAAGGCTGAATAGTGCAGGCAAACTGCATTAGCGCAAGGCAAACAATAACTATATGCAAGGGGCAAAGTGAACATGAATATATGTGCAATGAGATATTCAGCGACTAGTGCTGCGCTAAGTTGTTTGGCGCGACTTAGCGCGACCCATAGCGTGGTACAAATTACCACCCAGGAAAAGCTGGTCGTAACCTGGGCAAACAGCTTTGCGCAGTGCTATCTCATCATTAGCGCTTGCTGCGCCATAACATATCAGTATGACACTTAGATACTGCCAGACATGGAGGACACATGCTGCTCACTGATGGCACCACCATGATGCCATCAGCTGCCACCAGTCCGAGCCAAGCACAGACAGTGATGGGTGATCTGACCCACAGGGGATAGCATGGTAGTGTGGCCATATAGCACACACCTGCAGACCATACGTCTGTGGTGTGTAACAGATGCCAGCACACACGCAGCACATGCAGCACTGCGGGCATGATGGCCAGTGAGGGGAGGGTGTATGGGTGGCCAGACCTCACCACAGCCCAAGTGTGGCCACAAGGCTGGGACATCGCTCAGTGCACATGGGCCAGTAGTGGGATTATGCCACCACCTGTGTGCCTGTCAGATCCCACATGCCCCCCAAGCCACCTACCACACAACTGTACAGATGTCACAGCACACACTGCCAGCCATGTACATGACACTGTGTGCATCCCATGTCACAGGTGCAGCATCTGTGGATCACACAACAGCGTGATAGTACTGTCCACTGTCAGCAATTACCTGCAAGCTGTGTCTGGCACTGTGGCAGGTCAGTGGTCATCACTGCCCTACATACCGCCGACAGTGTCGTGTCCCTCACACTACCAGCCCTCTTGCTACTGTAGTGTCTGCTGTGCACTGTAGCATGACTTACAGTGTGGGTTGCATGCAGCACTACCACCACCTGTGGCTATGCTGTGTTGTCCCTTGGGGTACGATATGCTATGCTGTGCTGTACTGTTTACATGAAGCCTGCAGCTATCATCATGCACTGCCTGACTGACCTACAGGTGGAGTTGCAGTCGGACCTGGCCAGCCCCTGTACCTCCAGACTGACCTACAGGTGGAGCTGTGGGACCCTGCAGTAACGCTGTGCAAACTGCATGCAAATCAGGGCATAATGAGATGCTAATGTGGCTATTTGCCCACAGACTATCTATGTAGGCTCATTTGCATGTCACTTTTGAATATGGCAAAGTTTAGCGCGGGGCTAACGTGCTTGCACCGGGCAAACCACTTAGCTCCGCGCTAAAGCCGCGCTAACGGTTCGGGGAATATTATACAGTTTTGATCACTGTTTTTTCATGTGTGCTGCTGCCTGCAGCTGTACTGGGTCCCTGCATTTGCCAGAACACACATTGACCACATAGTTTCTCTCTACCTACCCTCATGTCTCTGTGCACTGTGTTGTTGTTGTGGTTTGTACTTTCTGGTTGCTGTATTCAGTGCTGTCTTATTCCAGGGCTATGTTTGCCCTGCACTCCCAGTCCAGTTTGCATAGCCTCATTCCCATGCTATATTCAGAAGCTGTTTGCCCTGGGTTATTCCTTTTGAATATAGCTTGCTTTGTGCTCCAGGCTAAGTTTGCCTGCCGGGCAGTGCTAATTTAGCCCAGGGGCAAACCTTTGAATATCTGGTCCTATGTGTGTTACTTACACATTACATGCAAACAGTCTGTATGTGTGTTACTTACACATTACATGCAAACAGTCTGTATGTGTGTTACTTACACATTACATGCAAATAGTCTGTATGTTTGGTTTCCTACTGGTCTTCTATAATATTGTTATGCAAACAGGAAGGTCAGAAGAATCTGACCTTCATGTTTTTAAATTTTAGAAGATTTGTAGTGATGTTTTTAGCTAATGCATCCAGTTCCTCCTTTGTTTTCTTGTTTTTTCTCAGTTTAAATATGTATGTTCTATGTGTATATTCCCTTATTACTATTAGACATTTTTGAGATAGGGAGGTCAAAGGAATTTAACCTTCCGGCCCAGATATTCAAAGTTTTGTGCTGTGCGCAAACCATTTGCATGGGTTTAGCGTGGGATTAGCGTGGGTCTGCTATATTCAAAAGGCCAAATAGCATGCGCAAATCGCATTAGCACCAGGCAAACCATAATTATATGCAAGGGGCACACTGAACATGAATACAGGCGCTATGGGATAGTCATCGACTAGCACCATGCTAAGGTGTTTAGCGCAACTTAGTGCGACCCTTAGTGTGGTACAAATTGCCACCCAGCAAAAGCTGGTCTTAACCCTGGGCTAACAGCTTTGCATGACATTGGTGCTTTGTGCGGTGTTTGCATGGGATTTGCATGGCTTGCATGACCCTAACATATGAGTATGACACCTAGAAAATGCCAGACATAGAGGACACATGCTACTTACTGATGGCACCACCATGATGCCAACAGCTACCACCAGTCCCAGCCGTGCCAGGCAGTAAGGGGTGATCTGGCTCATAGGGGACTTCATGGTAGTGTGGCCATACAGCACACACCTGCAGACCATACATCTGTGGTGACCAACAGATGCCAGCACACACATGCAGCACTGTGGGCATGGTGGCCATTGAGGGGAGGGTGTACGGGTGGCCAGACCTCACCACAGCCCAGGTGTGGCCACAAGGCTGGGACACATCATGCAGTGCACATGGGCCAGTAGTGGGAATACCCTCACCACCTTTGTACATTCGGATCTTACATGCCCCCCCCAGCCACATACCACACAACTGTACAGATGCCACAGCACATACAGCCAGCCATGTATATGTCACTGTGAGCATCCCATGCCACAGGTGCAGCATCTGTGGATCACACAACAGCGTAACAGTACTGTCCACTGTCAGCAATCACCTGCAAGCTGGGCCTGTCACTGTGTACAGTGGTCATCACTGCCCTACATACCATAGGCATTGCTGTGTTCCTCACAGTACTGGCCCCCTTGCTACTGTAGTGTCTGCTGTGCACTGTAGCATGGCCTACAGTGTGACGGTTTCATGCAGCACCACCACCACCGCCTGTGCCTATACTGTGTTGTCCCCTGGGGTACGATATGATATGCTACGCTCTACTGTTTACATGTAGCCTGCAGCTATCATCAAGCACTGCCTGACTGACCTACAGGTGGTGCTGCAGTCTGACCTGGCCAGCCCCTGTACTTCCAAACTGACCTACAGGTGGAGCTGTGGGACCCTTCAGTAATGCTGGGCAAACTGCATGCAAATCAGGGTATAATGAGATGCTAATCTGGCTGTTTGCCCAGACACTACTGTACCTAAGTAGGATCATTTGCATGTCACTTTTGAATATGGCAAATCTTAGCACCGGGCAAACGTGTTTGCACCAGGTAAACAGCTTAGCTCCGCGCTAACGGTTCGGAGAATATTATACAGTTTTGATCTCTGTTCTTTCACATCTGCTGCTGCCTGCAGCTGTACTGGGCCCGTGCATTTGCTGGCACACACATTGGCCACATAGTTCATCTCTATCTACCCTCACGTCGCTGTGCACTGTGTTGTTGTTGTGATTTGCACTTCCTGGTTGCTATATTCAGTGCTCTCTTATTCCAGGGCTACATTTGCCCTGCACTCCCAGCCCAGTTTGCATGGCCTCATTCCCATGCTATAGTCAGAAGCTGTTTGCCCTGGGCTATTCTTTTTGAATATAGCTTGCTTTGTGCTCCAGCTACGTTTGCCCACCAGGCAGTGTTAACTTAGCCCAGGGGCAAAGCTTTGAATATCTGGCCCTCCATTTCTTAAGAATATTATAGAACTGACAGTTTTTTTAAAGTTGTATTTTATTAGTATTTCATTTCAAATCTTAAATAGTTAACATGGTATCAAAGAACAATAAATAATAAGGGATTGACAGTATAATGCAAATTATACATAATAATTACTTTCTGCATTAAGAAACTTCATTTTAGGCAACTTGGAGTAGCCATTAAGAGCAAACAGCTTTGAGCTTGTATGTACTGAATATATATATATATATGGTTTGGTTATAAAATGAAATAGTTTATTGATCATTTATTGATTTCTTTATTTAGTAATTTCTACACTGGGTCAAAATTATGAAAATATCTGTAGTTATAAAGTGCCACCAAAAATAGTTGTTTCCATTTGTATTTAGGAAGGGGGAGTCAAGAATGTATCACACTTCCAGTTTTTTAGTATTAATCTTTTAACTGATATTAAGTTTGCCTTAAGAATTAATCTGCTTCCAGCATTTAAACCCCTAGTATTGTACATTTCCAAAATTATGAATCTGGGATCTTCCCAGTGTGGAAATTCAAAACTGGCTTGTCTAAGAATTTCAAAAAGCGTAACCCACCAACTAGAAATGAGCTCACAGCCCCAAAAAGCATGCAGCATATCCACATCTGAAGCTTTACAGTGCCAACATTGATTGCTTATTCCCAATTTCATTCTATATATTCTATGGGGAGACTAATAGGCCCTGTTGAGAATCTTATACTGAATGACATGATCTCTGGTTAATTTATATTGAGGTATTGCATTGCAAGCTAACATCCATTGTTGGTCTGTACTGTTATGTTTGAGCTCTTCATCCCATTTTTACATTTGCTTGTGTGCATATGCAAGAAACATTATGCGGCAGCTTAGGAGAGAAGCGGGTTGTGGAGGTGCGGCACTGTGGCAGCCAACGGAGGCATTGCATTTGGGGACTTTGCACTTGTAGACCAATGGAGGCACAGTGTGCTGATGACACTGGTTTCCAAAAGTGCCACCAAGTTGAAACATTTTCACCGCTGCAATGACGGTCCGCCTCGTCATTGCAGCGTCAGCCATTCCACTGCAATGAGATAGTGACCTGTCATTGTAGGGCAGTCCTTGCATAGTGTAACGATTTATTTAAACATGGCGGTGGCTTGCTGCTGCCTCTCAGCCCCATGAAAGCTGATGGGGGCGGCCAATCCCCCTATTGGCAGCCCCCAATGCAGTTCATTTGCTGATGGGGGAGCCCATTCTCTGTCGGCATGATGTAACCCTTCCCCCATTTGTTGTGTGCCGAGGGGGTGCCCAATCCCCTTCGGCATCATGCCTCCTCAAACAGTCATTCTTTGCCAACGGGGGGCCCAATCCCTGTTGGCTTAAGTACTCCAACCCCAAATAAGCCAGATGGCAGACTGGGAGCCCACCCCAGTGTGCTGAAAGCAAGCCTGGAGAAAAAAACCTTCCTGTGACGTCTTTTTCATTTTTTTCCTCCCTGAAAAAGAGGAAACGGTCCCACGCCAGTCGCCATCCCCTCACCCACCCACTGCGTACCCTACCTCCCCGCGCACCCCTTACTCCATACTTACCTCAGGAGCCTGGCGCGACGATCTTCGGTGGACCGGGAACACGTCTACGCTCTTCAAAGCTGACCACAAACTGTAGAAATGCGGTAAGCTATATAATGGCATAAATAGCTTTTTTTTCAACTTTGGTGCATATCTTGGGCATTTTTGGGAATTTTGGCACTAAATTTTCAACATGGGTTATTGGGACCCCTCCTCATGAATTCAACCACTGTCATGGTGTTATTTGGTCCGGAAAGATGATTTCGCGGTCACTGCATGGAATCACCTTCTGGGACCAGTTAATGAAATGACAGTGCCAGCGTCCATGAGGTGGGCTCTCAAAAAGCCTATGTTGCAAATTTGGTGAAACAAATCCAAAGAATGACTGTTTTATGAGCGTGTGTTTTGCAGTTTTCACATACGCTCGTAACTTTGCAAATTTGTAATATTTTCACTCCAGATTTTCAGCATTGGCATTTTTTCACACCTCCTTATGAAGAGTACAGCTGTCATTTTCCACATCCTGACTGGCATGTGTTTTTGCACTTCTGGCACAGAATAGAGCGGTCATTGCGGGAAATCAGTGTTGGGGACATATTAAGAAAATCACAGTAACACTGTTCATGAGCAGATGTCCTAAAATGCCTATGTTGAAAATTTGGTGATGAAAGTCTATAAAATGACTGTGTTACGAGTGTGCATTGCACAATTTCCATGCACGCTCATAACTTTGCAAATCTGTAATATTTTAACTCCAGATTTTCAACATTGGCATTTTTCCACACCTCCTTATGAACACTACAGCTGTCATTTTTCACATCCTGGCCAAAATGTGTTTTTGCGCTTCCAGCACAGAATAACATGGTCACTGTGGGAAGTCAGTGTTCGGAACAGATTAAAAAAAATCACAGTGACACTGTTCATGGGCAGAGGTGCTAAAATGCCTATGTTGAAAATGTAATGACTAAAGTCCATGAAATGACTGTGTTACAAGGGTACATTGCGCAGTTTCCATGCACCCTCATAATTTCAAGCATTTGTAATATTTTCACTCCAGATTTTCAACATTGGCATTTTTTCACACCTCCTTATGAACAGTACAGCTGTCATTTTTCATATCCTGCTCGAAAAATGCATTTACACACCTGGCGCAGAATAGCACGGTTGCTGTGGGAAATCAATGTTCGGGACAGATTAGGAAAATCATAGTGACACTGTTCATGAGCAGAGGTCAAAAAATGCCTATAGTTGAAAATTTGAAGAGACAATTCCACTAAATGATTATGTTACGTGCATGCATTGCACAGTTTCCACGTAAGCCCAGAAGTTCGAGTATTTTTAATATTTTCACTACAGATTTTCAACATTGCCATCTCTTCACACCTCCCTATGAATGATACAGCTGTCATCCTTCACATCCTGCCCGATCTGTGTTTTCATACATCTGGGGCAGAATGGCACAGTCGCTGTGGGAACTCAAAGTTCAGGACACATTAACAAAATCACAGTGCCACTGTTCATGAGAAGAGGTCCCAAATGCTTTCGTGAGGTGGAGTCACAAAAAGGCCATGTTGAAAATTTGTAGTGCAAATACCAACAAATGCCCACAGCGTTAGGGCTTCTAACCATAATGTCCTACCCTGTACAGGCTGCTAGGCATCAGAGGCGTGCCTTTGGATTGCCGACTGTGATGCTCATGCCATTCCACCACCACCCCACCACCCTGCAGCCAGTGACAGGCATCAAGGTGTGCCTTGAACTCTTCTGCCCCAGAGTTCACCCTGTTCTACTATACTGCACCCATTTCAGCATATGTCCTTATGGAATGGGGTGACTGTACAGCCGAACACCCCACAGCACACCTTAACACATGTTGGTGTCTGCAGGATAGGGTGAAGTGAAATGGCATGGACGTTATGGGCAACAACCCAAACGTATACCCCAATGCCTGTCCATCTCTGCAGGGTGGAGGTGGGGTTGGCGTGAAGTTCAATACTTCACAGCTATTCCTATTCTGCATCTCTCTAACTCCTGCATTTCCAATGCTAATACCAGCAAGCAATCATTCGGCATTGACAAATGCTTGTTTAGAAGTGTTTTTGTAAATTTGAAGATGTGGTTTATGTAGATTTCTGATCAACCAAGTTAAAAGCTTAATAGTGTTACCATCTAAGGATCTTAACATATCTTGTTCCATCTCCTTATTGCTGGGAGACCTCTCCCATCTTTTATAATCCTTGTTATATAAGCTGGTAAATTAATTAAAATAAAAATGTTGATTGCCTCTTAGTTGGAACTTTTCCCTAAAAAGGTGCCAGGTTAGTTTATTCTCTCTTTCATAAAAATCCTTCCATCTAACGACTCCTTTTCCTCCCCAAAGCTTATTGGATAGCAATTTTTGTTCTATTTTAAAATTAGGATTATTCCATATTTTGTTTTTCGGGGAAAATATATAGTTCCCATGTCATTCTGTTTGTATATTTAATGATCCCTTCAGCTATATTTCTTGCAATCATACTTTTAGTTTTTTTAGCTTCCTGGCTGAGAATAGTATTTGAGTTAAGTCTAGCTGTTCAGAAAAAGAGTCCTTGAGCAAGTTATTTATGAAATTTAAGTTTTCATCTGAATTTTGACTATAAGCCCACTTAATGTCCATTTTCATCATATAGGATAAATGACATCTTTCTAAATCTGAGCAGACCATACCTCTTTGATCCAAAAGGTGGCAGAGTTTATGCCAGGCAGTTCTGGCTGGTTTGTTATTCCAGATAAATGTATTAATTTGTTTATGAATTTGTTTAAACCAAATATCTGGGATGGGAGTCATCAATGTTTGTAGTCTATAAGAAAGAAATTACACCACCATCATTTTTATTATTTGAATTTTACCCCAAAGTGATAGTGGTATTTTACCCCAAAACTGCAATTTGTCCTTCAGTGTGTTGGATAGAACCTGAAAGTTTAACTTGCATAGACTATTTAAATGATTGTGTATATAAAGTCCTACGTAGTTCATATCCTTCTCACTTACTTTGGCTTTTAAATGATGTTGTATTGGCCCCAAATCCTGGGTATGGAAAACAATCATTTCCATTTTGTTTTCATTTATTTTATATCCAGCTACTTTTGATAATCTTTTTATATCTGTCATTAATTCTTGTGTGCTATGTGCAAGGTCCTGCAATGTCAATGGAACATCATCTGCAAAAGCATTAAGTTTTGTCTCCTCCAGATGTATTTTTATTCCCTGGATTTTACTATTCAGCCGTATTTCATTAAATAGGGGTTCTAAGCCAATCAGAAGCAAGGATGGCAACAGGGGGCATCCCTGCCATACTCCCCTGTGCAATTCTATATTCTCTGAGAAGTTGCCATTCACTTTTATTTGTGCAAGTGGTTTATAGTAGATGGTTTTGATCACTTCAATAAAAGCTGCTGGAAATCCAAAGGATTTTAAAGTGCTGAACAAATAGGTCCATTCCAGCATATAGAAGGCCTTGGTGGCATCCAATGCCACCAAGGCAGCTGAGGTTCCAGAATTTTCTAAGTGCTCTACCAAAAATTGAACTTTAAGTAAGCCAGATTGAATTGTTCTGCCAGATGTGAAACCTGTTTGATTATTGTGTATTAATGTGTCTAATAGAGGAAGTAGCCTGTTATTAAGTATTTTATCAAATATTTTGTAATCAATGTTTAAGATTGCTATAGGTCTATAATTGTCAGTCTTACTACTATCCTTCCCCTGTTTTAATATTACTGAAATATAGGCCTGGGAAAAAGATACAGGCATTCTATTTGAACTCAGAATTTGATTGAGTAGTTTGTAAAGGAGTGGAATAATCCTTCCTTCAAATGTTAAGTAAAATTCCAATGTAAATCTGTGTAGCCCAGGAGATTTTGATTTTGCCATCTGATGTATCGTATTTTTGATTTCTTCTACAGTGATACAATGGGTAAGTGTTACTGCTTCACAAGGAGATATGTTTGTCCCCACCAGTTTTCCATAGTACCCTAAGTCATCCTGTAATGGATGACATTCTGAAGTATATAGGGTAGAATAGAATTTTACAAATTCTGTTAAAATCTCTTTTTGATCGGTCAATAACTGTCCCTCAGTATTATATATTGATGTAATTTCTACTTTCTCATTTTCTAATGCCTGTAATCTCTTAGCCAGGACCCTGCCTATTATTTCACTGTTTGTTTTCTAATTTTTGCTGTACCTTGCCCAGTTGTTCGCGATGTCTAAATATTCTGCTGATTCAAACAACCTCCTGAGTTCTTTCAGTTCCTGTTCTTTGGTAGTATTTCCCTTTTTAACAGCTGATTCCAAGCTTTGGAGTTTAGTTTCTGTTTCTTTTTGTAATTTTTATCTTTGTTTATTAATCCAGGATGTGTCTGAAATAATAACACCTCTTAGCGTTGCCTTAAAGGCATCCCAGCAATCCACAATGTTATAATCTGAAACCATGTTGTCCATCATAAAATAGTCCATGGCCTGAACAGTTTTCTGCTGGAATGTTTTATCTTCCAGTAATTTATTGTTCAGTCACCATAGACCCTTCCTATTATTGTAGTTGATTTCCAAAAGGACATTGTGAGATACTGGGCTATGGTCAGAAATTAACCTGGTTTCTATGATGGCAGTAGTTCCAAGACTGTCTACTAATAATTCTCAGGAAATAAAGATGTAATCAAACCTGGAGTGCATGCCATGCCTAGCTGAGTAATAAGTGTAATCTTTACTTTCCCTTCAGTTCTCTCCATAGGTCTAAGTTATTGAAGTCCAACAAATTTGTAATAACCTGGCTTTATACTTATCCCACTTACTTCCCTTTGAGGTTTTATCCAATACACTGTTCAGTATACAATTTAAATTACCTACTAGTATAAAATTCCCAGTATCCCAGGTAAACATACGTTTTTCAGTTCCACCAAGAAATTACCATAACTTTTAAATGGTGGGTATAAGGAGGCATAAACAATAGTTCTATGGTCCAATTTGGTGTTAACCAGTATGATTCTGCCCTTTTTATCAGCCACAATGTCAATATCCCTCTTAAAGTGCTTATCAAACAAAATAGCCACCCCTGCACTTTTCTTACTTTCTCCTAATGAATAATACAATCAGCTGGGCCACCTTTTTTTAATCTCACCATTTCCTTATTATTTAAAAAAGTTTCTTGAAACATAGTGACATTAGATTTTAACTTCTTAATTCTGGCCAATATCCTAGTTCTCTTTACAGGAGAATTAATGCCATTAACATTCCATGTGCATCCTTTAATTGTGGCCATCATTATAAACCAATTTTCTTACCACTCATTCTTTAACCCTAACTTCCAAACACATTTTATTTTTATTTTGTTTCTAAATCTCCTTCCCTCCCCACCCTTTATGCCAAGAACAAATTCTGGCATAAATACATGTCATGCTTAGAAGCAATGGCTGTGAGTAGACTAGTCCCACCCGACTCTTCTTTAAACCTTTTGTCATAGACCCATATTGTTACTGATCCTAAATAACACAACATTTAAGTACTTGTACTTCCATCCATCAGTTGTCTTCATAAGTGGAAAATATTGTAGGCAATCTCATTTTTAAATCAGATATAGCCTCTGATGAAGAACTGTAAAATAAAATTTGATTATTTAGCAAAACGTTCTATTTAGATGGAAAAACTACATATGCCTTAATGCCTTCCCTCTACAGTGTCTGCTGGATTCCACCAAATTGCTTTCTCTGGTCCCATAAGGCTTTGGAAAATTCATTTTTGAAATAGATGGCTTGATCTCTGTAAGTAAATTTATTGACAGCATAGAAAGCCTTAATGAATGAGTCTTTTCCCCTCAAAGGTTAACAGTTTAACTATAACAGGTCTTGCTCGACAGGATTCGTCTTCTTTACCAATTCTCTGCCAATGAGCCCTGTCAATAATTGTAATTTCAACATCGAGTCCCAAAATTTTTGAGAAAATGTCCAACAATACTTCTAAGAGGCAGATGCTTCTCCCAATCCAACAAGATACCAAAAATATGGATATTTTTCCTTCTGGCTCAATTTTCCTGATCATCCAGTTTCCACTTTAAGGATTCCTGTTGATTTTTAACTCTTTTACATATTGAGATAGTGGAGACATAGAATCTTCTAAGGCAAATTGTCTTTTTTTCTACTTCATTGATATGTTTAATTCCCTGCTCTAACTCAGAGCCCAATTTTTGAATATTGTCAGAAAGTGATTTTATAGAGTCAGGCAGATATTGTAATTTTTCCATAGAAGCTTGCAAATTGCTAACATTTTCAGTTCACATCAGTTTCAGAGCCCATTTTGGGGGGACTTCCTGATTAATTCAGCCTGGTCTGGGCCCTGTTGAGCTACATTTTAATTTGTAGTAGACATGCCTGCAGTAGAAGTTTCCCCCAATACAGGGTCTTCATCAGAAAAATGTAATAGTTCCCCCGAGGGTTCTGTGAATATTTCTCCCTCACTTTTTGAGGAGGCCCCTTCTAAATCTTGTGAACATTGCCCCAATTTAAGTGTTGGAGGGGCTGCCTTCCCCTTTCTGTCCTTTCTTTTATCAGGATCAGATTGAGCTTTGGGAGGCATTTTTGTTATTTTTGGACCAACTAAGTCGCAACAGTTTTTAAAGGGTATTTTTAACTGCCTTAGTTTCCTGCTCCCCAATTCTGTCCTTAGTTTTGGATTCTCTCCAATGTTGCTTGAAATTTTCTGAAATTTAATTTTATTTTCCAAGGCCTGGAAAAGTTTGGAAAGTCTTTTCTTGTCGGACTCAGAGTTTTTTTCTCCTTCCCACGCGTACAAAACACCTTTTTTAAAAGTAGCCCATGGATTAAGTGAATCTTAATCAATTTCCTTGCTAAGAACATTTCCAATGGGCTCTTTCCCCTGTGAAATTATCAAGGCACCTTACATAGAATGAGCAGAATTGAAAGGCAGCATTCAAAAGACAGAATCGTTTTTTCTTTTCAGTTTAGTGGACTTATCCAACCAGCGTAGGTAGAGAGCATGGGGCAAAGAACAAGAAGAAAGTGTCATTGAACTGAATTGCTATGTTTGCAACAAGAATAAAAATATATTTAGCTAGATATAACTAACTGGCATCATTTCCCGTGGTTGATGTTAAGTACTTTCTGCAATCTTCTGAAGTCAGGCCTTTGGCCGTCAGATATTAGAAGCAGCATTTAGTAGGATGTAATCATATACCTGAGTGTCAGTTGCAGCAAAACTATAGCAGCGAGAGAAAAGTCCATGTCCTTAAAGACCAATTCCAGTAGTACCTCCAGACTGCTGCAGCAGTTGAAACAATCATGGCTCCTCTCTCAATGCTCCAAATTTTGGCTGGAATGCCCAATCTACTTCAAAGACTCTCCAGCCCATAAAATTCCCTCAAAACCTCGATGACCTCGGCAGTGAGTTCAGCAAACCAACAGCATCCTTTCAGACCAAATCTGGAAGTTCTAACTGCCACCGAGACCTTATGACCACCCATAAATAGATGAATTTCAGAGAAGGCTTCAGGGTTTGCAGACAGCTGTCGCATAGTTAGCCCATCCAAAACTGGCTGCTTGTTGAATCTAGCAGCATACGTTCCAAGCAAAAAGTGCCTTACCACCAGTTTCGTACCACATTTTTTATTTGTTCTTGATATCAAGACCCGGCAATAAGTGAGAGCCCATTACATAGATCGGCACCAGAAAAAGCTCTAAAAAGAAAAAACTTTCTAGGTGAGATGCCACATCAAATTGTCTGCAGGATAGGGAGAAGAGATGCAGCTACTCCATGCTGCCTAGCTCACGCACAAGCTCATTGCATCACCATGCTCCACCAGCCTGTCCATTATAGAACTGACAGTGATGTTCTTTCTTCATTTTTGTTTCATTCTGAGCTGTTTCTATAGTAAGGTTTTGGTTATTGGTCATTTTCAAAACTGGGAAGTCAAAGGAGTTTGACCTTTCATTTTTTTAGGAAGTTTTTTTTTTTTTTTAATTTTTCCTGAAAGGTGATGTTCTTTCTTTATTTCTAATTTCTTTTCATGCTGTCTCTTCAGCAAGGTATTTGTAAGTCATTTTCAAAGCTGGGAGTTCAAAGGAGTTTGACCTTCCATAAGTGGTAATGCTCCTGCTTAGGGGTTGTTTAACATCTTGTTTACTCATGTTCTTTGCTTTTGGGTTTATTGTTTCTGTTTGTTGGTAATCTGTATATTACCAATATGCCTGCCAGTTTACTTCCTCAATAAGGCCCCAATATTTTGTGCATGTTCCTAATTCATGGATCCACATCATTTCATGTTTTTCTGCTAGTTTATTGTAGTGTCCCCCTCTACGTGGTTCAGGAACGTGTTCAAGACCCCAGAATTGAATTTGAACAGCTGTATGCCCTCTATTCATGTAATGTCGGGCAACTGATGAGTTCTCATCTCTGTTTCTAATTCTGCTTTTATGTTCAGAGATCCTGGTTTTAAGTTCTCTTGTGGTTTTCCCTACATAAAAGCAGTCACAAGGGCACTGAAGTGCATATACTACTCCTGTGGAGTTGCAGTTAATGTGTGACTTTATCTTATATTCTGCTCCAGTATGTGGGTGTTTAAAATTTGCTTTTTTTGTTGTGTGCCCTCATGCTGCACATCTGCCGCATGGCACCATCTCTTCTTTTAGAGGACCCAGTAATAACTGTCCACCTTTTGGTGCTACTTTTTCTGCATACTCTCTATGGACTAGTTTGTCTCTCAGTGTTGGAGCTTTTTAAGACATGTCATATGTTTTTTGTTGGAAGATTCTCATTGTTTTCGGATTTTCTTGTAGAATATTCCAATTGTTTAATATGACACTACATATATGGATATTATGCTGGGTACTAAAACATGTTTGTCTCATTTGTGTTTGTGTTTTTGGTTTTTGGACTAATGTTTGTGTTCTGTTTACGATCCATCTTTTTAACCTTGCTTTTTCAGTTCCTGACTAATTTGTAAGCTGTATTTATTAGACTTTTACTTTGTTCTTTTAGACTGTGTCTTTATATATTCTATTTTAATACTTTATTGTACAAGCGCTTTGGTCATTTTATAGAATTGTGCTTTTTATAAATAAAGACTGATTGATAGATTGATTTATGTTTTTTATCTTTTCTGTTGCTGCAACCAGCATGTATTTTTTGTATTCTCTTTCCATAAATCTGCCTATGATTTCTACCTCTTCATGTTCTTAGTCTAATCCATGACTGCAGTTCCTTTTCATTCTTAAGAGTTGTGAATATGGAATGCTTTCAATTAGTTTCTGTGGATGAAAACTGTGAGCATGTAGTATTGTGTTGTGTTCTGTGCTTTTTCTGTACAATTTGGTCTCTAGTTTCTGTTTTACCTTTTTTATGTTTATGTCTAGAAAGTCTATTTCTGTTTTGTTGGCATTCATTGTGAACTTCAAGTTCTGGTCTCTACTGTTCAGTTATTCTCTGAATTCTTCAAAAGATTTATCATCTCCTTGCCAGATCAAAAGAATATCATCTACAAAGCTCTTCCAAAGTAGTATCTGATTGTTGTGTCTATTTCTCTGGATATTGAAGATGTGTGTACTTTCAAATTCACTCATGTATGCACTTGCATATCCCGGGGCCATGCTACTGCCCATGGCTGTGCCTTTTGTCTGGGCATAATTTTGCTTGTTAAATCTGAAACAGTTGTTATGAAAAATTATTCTGGCAATTTCCTATAATAGTTCTGTTTTGGGTCTACTGCTTTTGGTCTCTGTGATAATACTTTTCCCAGAGCTGTCACTCCCTCCCCATGAGGGACTGATGTGTAGAGCTCCTTCACATCTATAGCCACTAATGTTGTGTTCATGAGATTCTGAGTGTTATTTAGTTCTTTTGATCAATTTAATACATGAGTTGTATCTTTAATGTATGTTGGCATAGTTTCCATCAGGGTCTGTAGGCGATGGTCAATGTAGTTTGCTAGAGGTTCCAAAATGGAGTTAATTTCAGAGATTATTGGTCTCCCTGGTGGTTTGCTCTCATTGTTATGTATTTTCAGAAGGGAATAAAATGCGGGGGGGGGGGAATATTTGCACACCAACATGTATGCTTCCCATTCCTTTAACCAGTTAATAGCCATGATTTCCTCTAGGAAATCCATTATCTCCTGTTTGATCTTGGGAAGGGGGTCAGTTTGTAGTTTTAGATAGTATCTACTTGTAGCAAATCCATGCACATTGATATATACTGTTCAGTGTTCTGTATTATGACTTCACCCCCTTTGTCAGCTGGCTTGATTATAATGGAGGTATCCTGTTGTAAATTTCATAATGCTTCTTGTTGTTTTCTGGTAAGGTTTGGTTTTGGGGTTCTTAGGTCTGATTTTAATGCATCTTTTACTTTGTTGCGGACTGTCCCTATATACATCTCCACTGCATTGTTCACACCTATTTGGGGCATATATGCTGATTTTATCCCTAGAGAAGCTCTTAATGTTGCTTTTTCTTTATTTTGGGGTTCTGAATCAGCAAATTGTGCTTGCAAGTGCAAATTTCTAAAGAACTTCTCAAGGACTGCTTCTACTTGGTATGTATCAGTTTTTTTTGGTTACTGAATAGGAAAGTCCTAAATTTAAAACTTGATGTTTTTCATTTGTTAGAGTTCTGGGTAACATGATGGTTGATTGACTGACTAGAAGCTCTCCTGTCTTTTGCTCTCCTGCCCATCTATTAAAATAATTTTTTTCCCAGATCTACGCTATATCCATGGCTTTTCTCTACTTGCCTTGTATGGAGGATCAGCTGGAAGCTCTTGTGCTGGTGATCCTCATCATGGATGCCAAGATGAAAACACCGCCACTCAAACATACTCCTCCAGCGATGCCTGACAAAGCTTCAAAGGGACCTAAAGCCCAGGCCACATCCAAGTCTGATGTGACACTTAGTGCTGTCACCGAAGAAAGATTGCTTGACGAACTGGGGCCACTGAAGTCAGTGTTGCTAACTATTACCGAATCCCTCTAGCAAATAAAGGGATCTATAAACTCATTCACCCACTAGATGGAAGACACTGAAGCTGGAATGTCCTTGCTGAAAGACTGGTGAGTGAGGATGGATCCCAAACTCATTCAAGTGCGGCAATGCTGCAAAAACCTAGAGAAATGACTTGAAGACCTCAATGCCTGTAGCAGCCATGATAACCTGGTGATACTAGGACTTCCTGAACAGGTGGAGGGCCCCAACATGATCTTATTTGTGCAGAAATTATTTGAGCATATTGCAGGGCCTTCACCGAATGGCCCAGCATACATCATTGAGAGGGCTCACCTCTCTTTAAGGCCTATGCCTCCAGAGGGTGCCACTCCCAGGCCGCTGATATTCAAATTTCTCAACTTTTTGGATAAGCAGCACATTGTCTTCAAAGCCCGGGACACACAATCCATTAAGTGTGAGGGCATTCTTCTCCAAATTGCTCAGGATCTTCCTTTGTCAGTGTGGCAGAGGAGGAAAGACTTTCATCCCACGGTGTCTAAAATCAATTCAGATGAGATACCCTGCAGTAGTACAAGTGCAGCATTGAGGAGAATGGAGGAGCTTTGAAACCCCCGCTCAGGCTAACCAGGAACTAACATCATTGTTCCTGGATATCTTCAAACCAGCATGAGACCTCCCTACTGGAATCTCTGGGTAAGTGCTCAACTGAAGCCCAGCCCTGATTGAACTGTTTATGTAATTTTGGACTTGAAACATAGATTGTCTAGCGGCAGTTTGGGCTCATTTAGAGGGGCCCCCTTATCCTGCCCATCTTCCATACATTCTACTCGGAGGCACCTTTGCAAGGACTCCTACCACTGAGCCTGGACTTTTATGAGCTCCCTTCTATCCTCAGGCTAAACGTATGTCACCTATTGCATGTTACCTGGCCCTGATGTCCTTTTAGGGGCTTCATGGCTATTATCTTTGCAGTATCCACCACATTTTAGCCTACAGCCAGTGGATGTAATCAGTGTGATGACATCAGCAAGTATTTTGGGCAGATTCAGATCTGGAGGGACCCCCACCAGCAAAGCCTGCTCTGCGGTGTTTGGCCACTCTGTATCTTTGCCCCATTGTCTGTGGCGATCAGGAAAGAGATGACTTGGTCTTCCCACCTTTCTGGCAACTTCCTCCTGCAGGTTGGCAATGTTCACCTGGATTTTTGGGACTGCTTACCTTCCCTTCCTTTAGGTGTATATCCTGATTGCTTTTCCCTTTGTACACAGACTTTTTGTGAACTCTAAACCCCCATGGACAGTAAATTAATCTGCCAGATACATATCAGTGACAATTGGGGGTTGTTTAATTTGGGGGTGCTAGTAATGCCACGTTGTTATTTTTGTTAGTCTTACATACATGCCGACCCCCATATGGGGTCCTGGCCCTTCAGTGCACCTTGGCGTTTGGTCATCAAGATAACTGGCAGGGCTCTATGTGTGATAGTGATGTTTAACTTGCCTATTGCATTGGATTCTACATTGTTATTCTGCCAGTTGATGCATGCTAGTAATGAGGCTACCGGGATTTTTTCAATGGTATAATGTCCCCCGATTCCATGGATTGTTTAACATTTCCTTCAAATTAGTTGGTTTCTGTACATAACATTATGATTTCACTTGGGGAAGGGAGGTACTTTCACAATGATACCGGGAGGTGGGTTGCTTTAATATTTCATCTTTTTTTAAGGATTGGGATGTTTACTGCTGTATGATTTGTGTCTCTATGGATGGGGAAGGGGAGAAGGTGGATAGGAGGGAAGCTTGTAGAACATCATGGATGGTAAGAATTTGGGAGATCGGTCTCTGGGACTGGGGCTTAAGTTTGTATGTAGTTGGTTATGGGGGGTGGTCTTCAGGACTGGGGGTTGGGTTTGTTGTTGGTTTTTCTGTGGCTTGGGAGGTCTTTGTTAATGTGTGGTTCTTTTGGGGGGGTCCAAAGCACATGAGGGGTCCAGGTTCATCTGTGATTTCACTGTTTTCCTTCTAGCAGTTTCAGTATGTTCTGTTTGAATAGTACTTATGATTTACAATTATAGATTTGTTTCCTGGAATATTAAGGGTGTCCAAACCAAAAAGAAATACCACATGGTTTTTCAGACACCTCAAACAGCTCCAAACCAGTGTTGCTCTATTATAGGAAACTCATTTACACAGGGAAGATGCTCTTTTTTTTCCCAAAGGGAATGGGTGGGGAAGGTGTATGGTGCAGGAGCCAATAATAAAAGAGGTGGTGTCACTATTCTTATCAAACGGATGATCTCATTTGACTTGCTGCAAGAGATCTGGGACCCCAGGGGTCACTTTGTCTTTTTATGTTGCAGACTCAGACTATCAGAACTGGTACTAGGATTGGTCTATGGCCCCAGTGTAGACTCTCCCCAATTTTTCTGATCTCCTGTCTCAGCTTGAACCGTGTTTGCATTTACCAATAATCCTGGGGGGGTTGGAATTTGGTGTGTGACTCAGAACTTGACCAGTTGGGGGCCATCAGGAAGGGGTTATCCCTGGGGCAATGGGGCCTGTGAGACCTTCTGGACATGGCTGGGCTCATAGACCCCTGGTGCCTTTTACACCCTTCTGTGCTTCAATATACATTTTATTCCATACCTCACGCCTCGCAGTCTAGAACTGATTACTTTCTTATCAATACTTCTATTGTGTCTAGTCTGCAGGCCTCTGATGTACAACTCACAGTGGTCTCTGACCACGCAGCAGTCTCCTTAGATCGTAAGTTCCTTGGGTTAGACGAATGAGATTCCATGTGGAGGCTCAACACTGTTCTTCTTACAGATCCAGAGATCCTCGCAGACGTCAAAACCTTCCTGCAGAATTTTTTTCTGACTAACGAAGGTCCAGTTCCTCACTTGGATATGCTGTGGGGGTTGGCCAAATGTGCACTACGGGGGAAGTTGATACGAATAGCCTCCACCTACAGTATAAAAAACAAGGTGAATAAGATGTAGTTGTGGCAAATCAGAATCCTTGAGGGATCCCTTTATGCCTCCTCAGATTCTGACTTTTGGTGCTGGTTAAATTCCCTGAGAACTCAATATTTTAGCCTATTGGCCGAGCAGGCTGACTTAGCTCTTCAGAGCATGAGGTTGCATTATTTGGAGTCAGAGGAGAGGGCAGGGAGGCTTCTGGCCCTGCACCTCTGACAGACTGAGGTGAAAACTGCCATACACTCCCTTCAGCCAGACCCACAGGGCCAGATCCTTACCTGACCTCGAGAGATTGCAGATGTGTTCTGTCAGTACTATCAATCCCTCTATATGGCTGATTCCTCCGCATCTGAGCTCCCTGACTGTATTGCGGAATATTTGAATATTTTGCACCTACCACAGCTCTCCCCTTCCCAGCAGTACTTTTTGGATGCCCCCATAACAGAGCAGGAAGTAAGGGTGGCTATTCACTCTCTCCCTAAAAACAAAGCTCCGGGTCCCAATGGCTTCCTTAACAATTTCTATATTGAGTATAGGGAAGTGGTTGCTCCCATCCTTACTCGGCTGTTTAACTACTTGTGTTCATCTGGCCTATCTAACTCCTCATACACTGAGGCTTGGATCTCCCTCATCCCAAAGCCAGGCAGGGATTGCCTGTTGCCCAGCAATTACAGGCCCATTTCCCTGCTCAATTCTGATTTGAAAATAATGGTAAAGGTTTTAGCCTCCCGTATGCTCCAGGTATGGTCAGATCTCATTAGCCCAAAGCAAGTGAGTTTCATGGTGGGTTGATCCTCTTCCAACCACCTTTGTAAGCTCCGGTACCTGATTTCTGTGTCAAGCAATAGCAAGGTTCCAGCAGCTTTGGTATTGCTCAATGTAGAGAAAGCCTTTGACTGGGTGTCTTGACCCTTTCTTTTTGCCACTCTCCATAAACTTTATTTCCCTGATGGATTTTGTGACTGGGTGCATGCCCTATGATCTCATGCCTCAGCTAGGACCTGCTGCAATGAGGTTTTGTCCACTCCTTTTATCCTGCGGTGTGGAACACAGCAGTGGTGCCTCCTTTCCCCATTCCTGTTCAGTCTCTACCTTGAACTCTTACTGCATAACCTCCAGGATAATCCACTTGTTGAAGGTATTCAGTTAGGTGGGCTAAGTTGTGAACTCTCAGCCTATGCTGATGACTTACTGTTACATTTAATCCATACTCCATATTCCATCCCTGCCACGCTCGATGAAATTCACAGATTTGCGGAGGTGGAGGGTTACAAACTGAACCTTGATAAGACCAAGGTTCTATAGCTCAGTGTACATGTCCTATGCCAATTGCTCTTGGATATGACCCTGCTCTGGGAACTGCACACTCTTAGCTACTTGGGCATCAGGGTTACTCAGGACCTGGCTTCACTGGGACAAGAGAACGTAGCCCAACTATTATAGGAAAATCTCTGCTGATTTACAGAGATGGACGCATCTCCCCCTCTCTCTCTCTGGAGTAGGGTGCATGTTATGAAGATGAATATTTTCCCCTGTATCCTTTACTCCCTTGGAATGTTGGGTCTCTGTTTACCCAAGGCATGGTTTGCCAAGCTCAATTCATCCATCTCAGCTTTTTTATGGACACAGGGGGTTCCCCCAAGGGCTTTTTTCAAGCTCACTCTTTCGAGGAAGGGGAGCTGTGACCCCTTAACTTTTTCCTATATTACTGCACCCTGCATAGTTCTAAATGTTTTCTCTGGGACTCTCTCATGCTCGTGCCCAGTATCCCGGACTACCACCTGCATTGGCTGTCCTTGGAACAGCGCATTTGTGAACAAGTAGGGCTGTTGCTATGTAGTCTCTTATATCTTACACCTTCCCCAGCTGCCCCTAAACCCGATAGCACTTCCTTATGGTGGTCTCTTAGGGCTCTTAGACAACTCTGTTTGTACATGGGCTGGGAGTGGGGGAAGGACCTGTCCCAGCCAGTTTTGGGGAATCCCAACATTTAGATCACACACCGGTCAATCCCTCTTCAATTTTGCTCCCAACTCGGGACTGCCTCCCTCTCGTCTATTATTGATGGAGATGCAGTTGCCCCACTCCTGTGGTACAGCAGAGATTTGTCATCTCAGTTCTTCATCCCTTTAAATATCTGCAACTCTCTGTAGCTCTTGCCTCATTTTTAGATCCCCATCCCTGGTCCCCGCCATCTGCGGGGGTCTTATCTGACCTCCTTCACATGGCCATCCAACCCCATGCTGTGTCTGGTTTCTACTTTTTTTTTCAGTTGAGAGACCTGGCCAACTTGTAAGGTGTATACTTCCATTGGAAACATGCTTTACAACTCCGGTGGAGGTTAAGACCTGGCAGCGGGCTTAGCTATACTTATACCAGTTTGTTAAACAGGACTGCTGTTACAATTACTGTTACAATTTCATATTATACTCAGTTTGTACTGCACACCTGTTAGGCTCCACAGGATGGGCAAATGAGCTTCTCCCATTTGCTCCCACTCTGGTATTGTGTAGGGTCATTTGAAGCACATCATCTGGGAATGCAAAGGTTACCCCCTTCTGGAATGCTATCCGGTCATCCTTTCATCCCCTTCTGGGGTTGGATTCTTTCTTTACCCCTGAAGTCTGTCTCATTGGCTTTTTCCCAGAGGAGCCTTTTGGACCCCACCGAGCCTATATGTCCCTGATTGCCATAACAGTGAGGTCAATCATCTGCCAGCATTGAATGAATGATGCCATTCCATCATATAAGGAGTGGCATCAGGAAATATTGATGGCGCTCAAGATTGAAAAACAGATTGCATACCAGCTGGGCAGGTCTCAGTGTTTCAAATCCCAGTGGGACCCACTCTATGCCCTATTGTCCATTTTGGTTGGCCTGCAAGAACCCCAACATGTTTCTCCCCCAGATTCTCGCTCACACATATCCTCACCTGGGCATCCAGTTAATAGATAATTGTTCTACTGCCTTTCTAAGTCATTTAGCAGAGAAGAGTTTCTTGGTATGCTTTGGGGGGGTTGGAGGGTGGGAAAGTTTAATTTTCTGGGGGGGACTGGGGTATTTTCCTGTTTGCTGTTGTTTGAGACTTGTATCCATTCCTGTCTCTTGGTCCTGTATTTTGATGATGGATTGTGTTGTGTTTTTTCTGCATTGTTGAAAATGCGATAAAGTTTAAATTGCAAAAAAAATATTTGTTAGAGTTCTGTCACTTAAATTGAATACTATGGTCTGCTTCCCCCCCACCAACCTCCCCTGAATGGTCTCCTCTGCCCTCTTCCTCCTCCATCTAGTAACCTTCTCTGGTTGCTCCTATGTCCTCTCAGGCTTGTAGATCATATTGGTTCAAGGTTCCAATTCCTGGGTCTAGTGCTTGTGTTGTCTCTCCTTGTACTGGGGGTTCTTGTACCTCTCTCCTGTCTAAAGAAGGTTGTTTGTTGTGGTATGGTTTATGTGAGTCTCTAGAGTAGCTTCCTGAACTATCAGAACCTGAGTCATATTGTGCTTCTCTTTTCATATATTTTTTAAGATATAAACTGGGTTATTTCTATAATCATGCATGACTGAGAGTTCCAGTCAGCCCTAAGTTTGGAAAGCACACACAGGATGATTGAGAACTTCACCCCATTCCTCTAATCTACTGTGTGTAGTTTTGGGTTGCTTAGCAACCACTGAGCATCTGCATGGGGGCGAATACTTACAAGCATACAACACAGAACACTATGCGCTCTGTCAAGAAGCATGTCTGCCTATGAAAGTAGGTACTGGCTACAACTTACATGTTAGGGCTCTTGATCGTGTTCCATATATATATATATATATATATATATATATATACAGTGGAGTTACTACTAGTGACACTGTTTGTTATGTTTTTTGATAACAAGTATAATACTGGAAAATGTATATGAGATACCTGATCTGAGACTGAAATCCTTTATAATTTGGGTAGGTTGCAAAACAGTGCACAAAATAGTGAATCTCGATGTTTTAAATTGACACTGTGAATTTAATGAACTTACTTATTTTTAAAAAAGTGAATGAAACGTTTGAAACTAATTTTTTGAGAATTAGATTCAGTGTCAAAGGGATGGGGGGGTTGTCTTATGTGACACAGGGGATTGGCATGTGGTCCTGAAAGACATTTCAAGAGGGTATTCTGACCCCAGGAATTAGTTCTCAGTGTCAGACAGAGGTTATGAGGGGGAAGGGCACAGTGGGGGAGTAAAATAGTTCATTTTAACTTGTCTGACACCAAGAATGAGCTGCCAGTGTCAGAATCAGTAATGGGGGGGAGGTTTGTGATGCTGTGCAACACCAGGGATGGGTTCCCAGTTACCCAAAACTTTTTTTGTGGTTGGGCAGGATATGAAAACCAGCAACACCAGAGACGGTATTTGGTTGAGACACAGAGGATGGGTTCTGGGTGCCACAATGAAGACCATGGAATTGGAAGGGGTTTCAAACCACCGAATGCATTCTGCACTGAAATCATGCAATGCAATTACAGGTGCATGAAAACACCTTATAAAAATGTGTGAGCTATGCATGCAGTTTTTTGAATACTGATAACTTTTTCATTTCCAAAAGACCAAAAGGCACTTCCTTGTGACAGGATCTAATTAACGTGAAAGTTTCATGTTTCAGTTATACTAGGTACTATACTAGGTACAATAGATAGGTAGAAGGCATCAGCCCATATAACCTATCTCCCCCAAGAGGTGACTATCAAGTCTATTTTTAAATATCTCAAAAATATCCACCTCTACTATAGATGCTGGTAATTTATTCCACAAAGGAATAATTCTTTGTGTATAAAAGTTTCTTCTTGGGTTTCTTTTGGAGTAAGTTAGTCTCATTTGTTTACCATGGCTTCTCAGACCCACATTTCTTGTTGCAGGTATGAGATCTAAACTAGTCATCAGGTCAGTATCATTGCTAATTTTATACATTAACAGGAGATCTCCCCTTTTCCTCCTTAGTTCCAATGGCTAAACATCCAGAGTTTCCAATCTGTTACCATAATCTAGATCTTCTATTCCCAAGATTATCTTGGCCAATCTCCTCTGCATCCTCTCCAGCAGGTCAATGTTTCTTTTCAAATATGGACTCCACAGTGGACTATAGTAATCCAGGTGGGGTCTGACCAGGTTTCTATACAAGGGCATAATACAGGATCTATGTTTTGTGACAAATGTTCTTCTTATGGCACCTACTGTATGAGCCTATTTGCTTTATTGACAACTTCTATACAGTGATTATCAAAAGTCAAATCTCTTCCAATTAGGATAGCCAAATCCTTCTCCTCCTCAATTGTGTTTAATATTGAGTTATCCAATAAGTAATTATGTCCAGCATTATTAACTCTCAAGTGCATAACCACAGATTTTTCTATGTTGAAATCCATCCTGTTGTTCTTTGCCCAGTCATACAATTTGATTACATCATTTTGTTGTGATACGACTTGTTCTACACATGATACCTCAGCACTCATTTTTGTGTTCATCAATATTTTTCCTGTTTTTCATGAGCAAAAAAAAGCATCTTAAACCTGATATTTTTTCATTATTATGATCCCTGTACCCTAATAACTGCTGAAGTGAATTTCACCAAATGTGAAGTTTTTTTTTCATGGTGCCCATCTTCCACTTTGGGCACCATGAGTTCTAGTTTTGAACCCATGGTCTCAGTTGTCTGCAGCAGGAAGTCACATGGCAGTCCCAATGACACATGTCCTCTCTGTGGGAAGATCTCCTGCAATCCTCAGGAAACAGTTGCCCCTTGGTGGGCCGAGGCATGTGGGCCATTCAGGTGAGGCCAACTGGTGGGTGGGCTGAGGTGCCAATACCAGGGTAAGGCTCCCTGCTCATGGGAATATGTCACATGTGGTCAGGTCTCCGTTGGTGGCTGGATCTGTGCAAGTGGCAGGTGAAGAGGGCAGAAGGAGGTTAGGTTACAAGGGACAAAGAGAAATGAAAGAAAAAAAATACAATGATAAAAAAATTGTAGGCCTTGGAGGGCCTGCTACAAAAGTTGTGCATTGCAATGTTTAGCTTCCTAGGTCAAATGATGGCAAATATCTAAGCAGCTAAAATTTGTAGTTTAACATAAAAGTACCTACTTAACGCAAACTATGCACTTCCCTGTTAGCTTGATCATGTGAACATCCATTGTTTGTTTTGTATTTAATGGACTGTTGGTCCTCTTATGAAAATGTCTTGTTTATCGTATGTATATATTTACTAACTGTGATTATATAAGTGACTTGTTGATACATGATTGTACAAACTGGAGGACCTCCTTTGAAATGAGCTTTGCTCAATGGAGTATTGTAATAACTATCCTATTCACAATCTTGAATAACATTTTATGAATGAATGAATGAATGAATGAATGAATGAATGAATGAACTATACCAAATTATAGCACAGGTGTGCTATAATGTCTGTTTTACATATAGAATAATTAACCTCTAATTGTTATTTTTCCCCTCAGGAGACTGTCTTATTCCTTCTTCATATCCAGGATAACTACACTTTGCTTAGGATAGCTGACTATTTGCTAGCTGCTACAAAGACACATTAAAAACAAACAAACCAAAACTGTTTACACTGATCTGAAATGCTATTATCTATATTTATGTGTGACTACATGTGTTGTATTTTTAACTTCTATTGTATGTTATATATTGCTGTTCTGTAATGGTCTTTGACTTTTTATAATGACTGAACAATAAACTAAAGTGAACTGAACTGTGAAGAACAGGGCTGTTAGTGTAACCCCCCCCCCCCCGCTGTTTAGGGGTATCCGGATGGTAAAGGTGGGAGAGGGGCACTGTACAACCCAAGCGAACACAGTCCAAGGAAAACAGAAATGTGTTCATTACCTGGTTCTTCTGATGGCAGCGAGTTGGTTTCGTTAGATAGGCAGCGGGAGTGCTTCTTAGTTCCAAAAGTGAGCTGCAGAGGGCAATGGCAGTTATCAAGCACAGAATGCACAGTTCATATTAATTAAATCCAATGCCCACTCCAGAATTAAAATGCAAAAAAAGATTTAATGAATAAGAAAGTTAATGAACCACTCCATGGAGTGTGGGGGTAACACACACAGTGGGCGTCATTACAGGCTAACTCCTAACTCCTGATTTTAATTTCTGCAACAATCTCTTTTTCCAGCAGACTGCTTTATTGCATGTAGACATTTGGTTGAAACAAAAAGGCTACATTCCTGGCAGCAGCAATACAATGGACCAAACCAGGTGACGCCCAGAGGTACTGTAACTCATACTTAGCAGCACTTTCATTCCATATCCCTTCTTTTCCATCCAAATCCTTACACAGGCACTTGCTTACTTTCCATTCTCTAATTCTCAAAACTGGGCATTCACTGGGGCTATGACATCATGAGATATTTCTACCGTCCCTATCCCATTTCAAACTTGGCCTTTCTTTAAACTTTCTCCACCGGGGGTACCTTATGGAGCACTTTATTTAATTCAAGGTCTTTTACAGTCAAATACAGTAGACATTCTTTAACAAGAAATGAACCACCAAAGACCTTCCAGAGATCTAATCACTGATGCCATGTGTGTAGAATGGCTTCCTAGAGAATTCTACATCTTGATATGGAAACCAACAGCACCTTCCCTCATGCAGCGATTCCAATTTCTGGACTGCCTTCACCCAGGGGACCCCCCCAGGGTCCTAACCAACCATTCCCCACATGGACCTTTCCCTGCCTCCACAGGCTGCCCAACTCAGGAGTCCCAACACTGTAGCTCCCATGGGCCAGGGGAAAAGGGGGTAGTGCTGCCACCACTATGCCCACAATAGTCTAGGCTGCCACCTCTGTACTGCACCCCAGGCCCAATTTGCCAGAACAGACCCACTCACAGGACATACACTGACTCCAGAAGCTGCACTTGCCCATGGGCAAGACTACTTAAATTACAAGGGCCCCATTGATGCTTACCCTACCAAGGTGCTGGAGATCACTTGGCAGGCTTCCATACTTCTTTTTTCACTGGGACCCAGCTACCATATGAACTGACAGGCTCTGAACTTTCTGCTCCACTGGCTCCCCATAAACTGTCATGGCCTGAAGTGCCACACTTCTCATACATGGATCTTTGAGGGAGAAGGGCCAGGATTGCTAGCAGCTCTCCCCAGCCCCACCATGGCCCTCCAGCCGAACCTGTGGACCGACCCCCCAGTTCTTCTCTCTCCAGGTCTCTCACTCCCCTGTGGTGCCAAAATCCCTCTTTTTATACCCCAGGAGATGGGGGTCCCTGCCGGCAGCAAGCATGCCCAACATCCTAGACATACCGGCACCATGATTCTCTTCTCTGCCTAACTACCCTTAGAAACCAAAATTAAACCAAAATTAACTAATAAGCTCCCCAGAGGGTACTTACATTAGGGAACCAGGAGGTTCTGAAAAAAAAGCACTTTTTCATATCTGCAAAACATCTTTCAGAAAGCAAAATGATGGTTATGTAGCCTCTTTAGGTAATATATATTACTGTTCAAGTTGTGTTAATTTCTATCTTACTTCAGTAGCTATCTTGTTTTACAGGCTTGACATGACTGGGCTTGTGATCATATTTTAATGTTATGATTACTTTCTATATTTGGGCATGGCCTTTTAACATCTTTGTCAGGCTTTGGCATAAGCACAGAAAGTCAAGACGTGTCTGTTTTATTGGTCCCTGCAGATGTTTTCCTTTCTATGCTGCATTATTTATGTCTCATCCTAATGGTTTTTATGGCATTTACTTGGACAGTGTATTGTAGAGTGCATCATGCTTTGTCATGGTGGAACCGAGCCCAGGCAAAGAAAGATTGATTGATGGCTGATTGAATTTCTGCTTTTGGAATCAGGCTGAAACCACCATGTTCAGTTTATCTCTACCTCCAACCAGGATTCAGATCCTTTCTAATATGGTCAAGCTGTTACAGCTGCTGTTGATTGTCAGCACAACAAACTATTGCACTTTTTTATTTTGCACCAGACTTACAATGTTGTAGGTTTGGCCACCAGCTTGTGGTAGTGAACAGCCAGAATACTACAGTCTCCATTGCAACATTTGGCTAGTAATGTGAAGTATGTTTTTAAATAATGCAGTGTGTGTGTGTGTGTGTCTGTGTGTGTGTGACAGAGGGGAGATGGAATAATAATTATATAACAGGAAACACTGATATAATAAATAACTATTTATTTTGGTAAACCAACCCTTCTGCTCCACCACCTCCAAAAACTTTGGGGACACTGTGGATGTACCCTGACCTCTGCCTGGCCATTAGGGTTGTCAAGCATCTGCTTCACACCTTATTTAGCCATATAAAATTGTATGCACCAGAAAAGAAAAACAGAGACATACAGTCTCATTTCCAGTTGCAGCCTGAGGTAAGGGAAGTGATACATGCAGGAACTATGGGAGCAAAACAAAATGCAGTGTTCATTTAGTGAAAATATATACTGATGCAACAAGCAAATAAAGTAATAGATTCACACAAGGTCACAGATTATACACAACAGGTACAAAATAGTTGTCCTAACATGATTTGCAATTAGAAGTTAGGAACTCCTTAGCACTGACATTTGTGAGTCATAACATTTCAGAGTTTGTTTTAAATCTCCACACTGGTGCCAATACTGCTCTATTTTTGGCCAGTGGAGGGCAGATGTATGGATGCTGGGTGGTCCACACTCTCCTCCCTGAAAATCAAGTACCCCACCTCAGTGATGACAACACTTGCCTCCCGAAAGTCCTATGGCATCTTTCAGACGGCAGCATGGGGACTCCCTAAATCACTACTAACTGGAGAAGTGGATTTTAACCTCTGCAAGGAAACAACTCCAATCTACCTACAATTAATACAGATCTTAACTGAAGCTGTTCTCTGTTTGAGTGTAGTCAGCCTATATTAAAGGTGCTAAATCATACAGTGACTTAAGCAATAACTTAAGTTGTATTTGACACACATGTATCTGCTGAATTCATTTTGCTTATGTGACTACTTGTAAGTTTTGGTATCTATGCTGCTGCAATTTGTCTCCTAACCCAGATATACTTAGTAATGTGTTTGTATATGGCACATTTTAAGGGTCAGAACTGTATGTTGTGGTGCATCTCTCCTGGCTCTAAATATATAGAATAAAGTAAGGGGAAGTGTGTGATACGAGAATTTAATGCACCCCAAGGTGTGGGATGCTACATAAATGCTGAAGGCAAAGTCCGAGGGGTTTATTAAAGCATCCCACACTGAGGGGGTGCATTATATTCGAGTTTGAGACACGTCCCCATACTTTATTCTATATAATATCTGGGGACCAATTTTTTCAGGCAGAGTTCTCAAGTAGCTCAGAAAAAGAGAGAGACACACACACACAGGCACAGCATCTCTCTGTTTCCTTCACTCTTTTTTTTTTTGGATTTCCACATTTGTTTTCTATTGATTTATTTAATAATTTTTCAGTTATATTTGAACATCGGGATATAGCGTGCTTACGGCACAGACCCATTCACGCTGACAGGCTGCATTGCTGGCGACAGGAACTGCAGGATAAACCAGATATGTGTTTTTTTATTTTGAATTAAAGGCAGGATCAGCCAGATAGATGAAAAGAAAACTGTTTTCAGAAGGTGAGGAGTGTTGATTTGGGAGCTCCTTGCTAACGTACGTTTGGAGTGGTAGTGTTTGAAGATCTGTTCTGCCTGCCTACATGGACAAGGAAAACCTATGAAGGTGCGTTCAGTTTTGATAGAGCATGTGTTTGCTGTAATAACCAACCAGTTATTACGGTGAATATTAACTCGCAAATGTTTAGTAAAACATTGGTCCCCTGTTATTATACTGTAATAAATAAATATCAATACATTTACAACTGTGCTGATAGACACTAGGAAATCTGAAACACAGTGACAGTGAAATAAATGTCTTTCATGTTTTTCTGTATTGCCAATAGGAATGCCTTTCTAATTCTCTTTAGCCTTTTTGTTCTAGAATGGTCTTTAGTGGAGCTCTATCCTAACAGTGGCATTAACCAGCTTACAGTATTGACATTACTGCACAATAACCATTACTACATCAGATCTCTGCTATTATCATTGAGTGCACAGTGCTTCTGCTTTGATCAGCAGCCTCCCAGTCCTCAACTAATTAACCTTTTCTTGAAATATTCAAGACTATACAACTAATGAAAGCCAGTTGTGCTTACAGGATGTTAGTTTACATTAGGAAATGTAGGGCTTAACGTTTCTCTTTATTGCAAGATTACCCTGTCTGAGATCTGCGTTAAGGCCTGCCATCACAACCTAATCTCAGATAAGGCTATATACCCTCTTACAATGAAGAGGGAGGACACAGGGTTTTAACTCACCAACAAGGTTTGTTATTACTAGGAAATGGATGTGGGGACGCAGCAATGACCTTAGATGTTTCCCTACAAAAGGAAACACATTTGTTGTAATCTTGCAGCACTAGAAATGTGCTTTAAATTGAATTTGTGTTTTTTCCTATTAAAATAACAGGCTAACATTATTTGATGTCTGAGTTGCCACTGAAGGCAGAACTTTGTCAACTAAGTCATTTGTTTCTATACAAGGTAGTGTAGAGTCATTGCATATATAAGAAAGCAACACCTCCACAACTAAACTTTTGCTACTCCCCAGGCAATCCAATGTAGTATTAGTACCCTTTGAACTGAGGCCATTTATGTTATTATTTATGTAATATTTTATTTTATGTACTGTAAATAATGGCAATGCTAGAAGAACACTGAAAGGCATGAATCCTTGCAAGCACTGTCCAGAGGACTTCCAGTGCTCATTTCTGAGTATGTCAATTTTAAAATGTAGGTCAATGAGGTCATCTCAGCGTAATTACAATTTGGTGTGCATAAACATTTTCTTCAGTAGTCAGCGATAGGTGCCCAAAAGGTGGAAGAGGAGCTGTCTGTTTTTTACACCCTTATTTACAGTGGCAAAGCCACCTATGTACATATAAGCTGTGCAGGTCCATGAAATGTAGAAGAGGCAGTTAGGGATACTCTAAGCCTAAAAACACAGGTGACTTGGTTTGTAAAACAGGTGATAATTGCTCCAGAACAGGACCTGAATGGAATAGTAAAATATAGGATGTAGCATAAGCCCAGCCCTAATGCTTTCCTCTTCTTGAAGATACCCCTTTGAAGCCCAGTAGTTATAGCACATGCCTGTGAACCGAGAGACTGAAGTTTGAATCTCACCAGAGTCACTCACTAACCTCAAACAAGTCTTTTATGCCTTCAAAAAAGGAGATGTTGCAAAACCGCTGTGCTATCTTGGTTAAATAAATTGTACTAAGCATTCTAAATGGTCACCTGTGGTCCAACATATATAATAAATAAGGCCAGGGCTTAGTTTATCCCGTATTTCTAATGTATTGTTGCTATAGTAGGTCCATACTATAGAAACTTGTAGTTGGACCTACCCTAAATAAGTTTAAATACAAAAGGAACCAAAAATTAAAAGTTTTAGTTTGGGCCAGATAAGCCAAAACTGGAGACTGCAAAAGTGTTCCTCCCAAGAGGTTAATCTCTTGCTGACAATTATTTTACTTAATCTTGTTTATCTACTTTTAATTTCAACCCCCCAAAAAATATCGTATTTTTCAAAACATGACCCATTTGTATGCAGGTGACACTGTCCTATTATGTGTGGATAAAGATGAGAAAAACATTGCAAAGAACATGTCATCAGATGAAAACTCTTTCCCAATGGCTATTAAAAAAATACCTAGCTCAAAATACTGAAAAAGATTAAAGCTCTGAATATTGGATCTAACCAAAGTTTGTCTAGATTATGCTAATGTATTACTTCTTAAATATGTAAACAGAGTTAAATATTTGGGAGTTTGCTTTGATAATTCATTTTACATTTAAAGATGACATAAGTAAACTTACTTGTAAAATATCTGCACAGTTGTCTTTAGGAGATTTAAGCAAGGCCTCTCAGAAATCTGTATATGCAGTCTACTGTACAGTGCTGTAATTCTACCACACTTGGATTATGCAGGTTTCATGTGGGGGCAATGAAGAAACCAAAGACTTCTTGAGAGACTATAGGTTTTACAAAACAGAGCAGGCAGAATCATACTTGGCTACAAAGTAAAAACTTCAGGGAGATATATTTAATCAACTAGGATGGAAACCATTAAAATAAGAAGGCACATGGCCCTAGTAATTATGATGTGCCACTGTTTGAAGGATTTGGCCCCAGATTATGTGGCAAAAAAGTGCCAACCCCTATCAAGTGTCAGTGCCCAAGAAACTTGAAGCTTAAATGATAATCCATACATCCCTGTAATATCCATGTGTATAATTTATGTATAAAAATAAGTTTCAATCATGTTCACATGTTTTATGATAATATTCTACAGCAGACATACTAGCCAGACTGGGGAATGTCTTTCAGTGTAAATCTTATAATAGCCAAAAGGCTGTTCTGTAGTGTGTATCTGCAGCTACAGTAGGTGATATGTGGTTCTCAGACTCAGAAGGTGTCACCTCTTAAACACTGTGTCCTGCCTCTCCAGGAGTGAGGATGGCACAGTGGTGTGGAAAAGATTGGACATGAGCCAATTCCTTGTTCCACATCAAATAACTTCATACACAATCCTAAATCTCAGTTAGGGGACCCTCTGATTTGTCAAGCATAACATGAGCTCATTCTGGCCATACAGGGAGACAGAGAAAAGATGAGAGGAGAGATATGGGAACAAAGAGTTAAGGGGGGGGTAGACTGAGTCTGTCAGGCTAACTCCTGGGTGTGCTAACAGACAGAGATTTTCCTAAGCTCCAGTACCAAGCACGGATCATATATTTCTTCTTGCTAGTGTAACTTTCTAGCTTTAAGGTTGTCTAAATTAATATAGATTTTAGTATTTGCAGTTACTGTTCACAATGAGTACTATGCACCAATGGGTGGGTAATACGTGCTGGAGGCATGTTACCTGCCCGCAGAGCTCTGCACCTGCAGACAGGTGCACACCAGCAGCATTCATGACTGCTGGCCTCCTGTCCATGGCCCTGCCCCCCCAGGCATTCAGGACTCTGCAGTGTGGCCGGGGTAGGGTCACGGGTCCAGCTGGGCATCCAATTGGATGCCCAGACCGGGTGGCTCAGTGCATCCCTTCCATGGCGGGGCATACATTGGCAGTGTGCCCTGTGGATGACTAATGGCCAGTATCTGAGGTGGCAAGAGGAGGGCAAAGCCACCTGCCTGCCAATGTGGCACTGGAGCAGTGCACGGGGAAGGGAAGGGGGTACATAGGTGGTGTGCGGGGTGTACCCTACATCCAGCTCCCACCCAAAGCAATAAGGCTATTGATGTGGTGGCCCTGTGCTGCCCTTTGGGTGTGTGTAGGGGGAGGCATCCTTGGTCCACTGCCCCTGTGTGGGTGTGTGTGGGGTGGGGGGTGCCTGGTAGGGGCCCCGCACAAACATGTGTAAGGGCAGGTGGCAGCAGTCCAGGTGGGTGGTCTATTCACCCTGTCCTAGTGGAGTCCCAATGGTTGCATGGGGTGTATAGGGGGCTTACAGCAGGATTCTCCCTGGTGTAACTTGTGCCCCCTGAGCACCCCCATGGCCAGCACTATGCACCTGGGTGCATGGAGCATAGTGCTGGCATGCCCCTTACCCGTCCCCAGTGTGTTGCTCTTCACATGGCCAGGAGATTGGGCACATTGGTGCTACATGCCCCCCTTGGTGCATCCTGCATGGGAGTGAATAGGGTGCAGAGTGGCTGCGCACAACAGATATGTGTGTGCAGCCACTCTGCCCCAGTATTGCATAAGGCCCAATATTTTTTTAATATGTTTTTTCCTAGGTGCCTTGTTAACCTTGTTTGCTTTGCATTATGTGTTAGAAATAAACAGCAACTATTTGTTATGATGTAAGTGACTGGTCAAACAGTCTGAAAGGAGTATTCTGTTGTTCTCTGTGGTATCTCTTATACTGAAAGAGTTTCTATCATAACTAATTTAGATATGAGTTCTTCTTGATACTGGAAAACAGTAAGGTGTAAAAGATCAAACAGCACTCCACCTAAAATTGGAGCAGTAAAGTCCTGACCTGATCCAAGGAGTCTGGTTACTGGGGCTTATGGGTCCAGGTGTCTGGGGCATACCAACTATGCCATGTTGGTGAGTGTGACTGCAGGACATGAAACTGGTGAACAAGGGTGGAAATCTGTAACAGCAAGCCTCGTAAAGGTGCCATGAGATTTTGCTGTCAGGGAGTTGTCCTGTCAGGACACCTTTGGTGACCCATTCATTGCACTTAGTGTTTCAGACATGTAAGTCCCTTTTCCAAAATAGATTTACTATTATAACACCATGCCACCATGGATCACCACTCAAGTGGATTTCTGAGAGAAGAAAAGTGAGGGGATGTTGTTTGAATTCAAACCCACAACCTCTTGTTTATGAGGCTGTAGACTTTTCCACTACACCACAAAGATGGCACAGCAATGAAGCTGAGCTCTTCAGCTGTAGAAGTTAAAACTATGCCAGGAGGCTCCTGATAGGACAATTTTCTGACAGGACAATATCATTCCTAAAAGGAGAATGTCATTCCTGACAGGAGAATTTCCTGACAAGAAAATCCCATTCCTGAGTGGAGAACTTTCTGACAGGAAAATCTCATGGCACCTTTACCATCATACCTCTGTAACACACCACTGTGAGAGGGTTGCTAGTGCTGTTGCAGCCATGTGGATTGCAACAGTCCCTAAAGTTAGACCTCATTATTGCAACACATCATTTCTATATGCAGGTCCTGTTCTGTGTGGTTCACTGCCCAACAGTACTTTAATTAAACAGTGCTCCACCTTTCTATGTTTGAACGAATGGTCATAAACTCTTTAAAACAGAGAACGTTTATCTTTAAAATTGGCAACGAAAAATACCATTGATGCATTTTGTGGAATTTGTTCTCTAATCCATATTTATTTAACATTGTATGTGTACATTAGCTATTTTGGGCAGGGCCCTATTGTAAACAAGCCTCAGAGCCTAATATGCCATCCTGTAAAAAATATGTTCAAAGAAATAAATGAATAAATGTCCTTATCTTTGTAGTTCAGCAGATGCACAAGTCAGTAGCTGCCCCTCTTGCATTACTAGCAGCGGTCAACACACAGGTCTTCTGCCAGCTCCAGTTCCTTTTCGAAATTTGGTCTATCTCCTCAGCCTGTGGGTATACATTTCCATTTAAGTGCACCCTTGGACCCAGAAGAATAAGGAAAAATACAAGCTTAGCCCTGATTCTGGCCAGATGAATCTGAAAATTGGTCCAACTGCCCACACTCATGACCCCGATGGTTCTTGAATATCAGGTCCAACATGTAGAAAGGACCAACTGTATTTCAATGTGGCTACTGTAGATGCTTAAAGAAGTCATAAATAATAGCAAGCCTTTATAACACATGGGTTAGCAGTAGTTTCAATTGCTGTATCACATGGCTTTCTCCATAATACACAGTCAGGTATTATGCCAATCCCACTGCAAGTGTGCCAGCTCGTCCTAATAAACTGTTAGCCTGATTGTCTCCTAGTACTGTTTTTAAAATAAAATGGAAAATTGTTTCTATCAAACTGCACACTCACAACAACTTTGTTACAACTAAAAGTCATATATCTTTGATGCAGGAGAGTGAGTTTTAAAAAGCTCCAAATCCACTGTAATTGAAAGCTGAATATAGTAATTTAAACCCGGTTTCACTAACTTCACAATTCTGAACTTTGTTTTTCTGAAAACCTACCTATAGTATCCTTTGTGAATTGAGCAGCAAGTGAAATGGACTGAAACCAGTCACGTTAACTAATTCCATTTTCTCTTTACTGTGGCAAAGCACTTATAAGCCGATAACAAAGAGCAATATACCAGCAATTGTAAAAAATAAACTATGAGGTGTTGTACGGTGTGTTATTTATTTATCTGTTTTACAAACCATCAGTGTGTGATATATATAAACAGTAAATTGCTTGTTCTTCTCACTCATGGTTCATGTCATATCACACACCACAGCTTGTAATATATGGGTATGCATATGCATATGCTCAATAATACCATGAAAAACCGTACTAAGAAAACTCATAGAAATCCATCAATAGTATTAAAAGATCTCATAATACTATCAATGAACATCCAATAATAGTGTCACAAGATCTTATAATACTATTGATGAACATCCAATAATAGTGTTACAAGATCTTAGAATACTATCAATGAACATCCCAATAATAGTGTTACAAGATCTTATAATACTATCCATGAACATCCAATAATAGTGTTACAAGATCTTATAATACTATCGATGAACATCCAATAATAGTGTTACAAGATCTTATAATACTATCAATGAACATCCAATAATAGTGTTACAAGATCTTATACTATTGATGAACATCCAATAATAGTGTTACAAGATCTTAGAATACTATCAATGAACATCCCAATAATAGTGTTACAAGATCTTATAATACTATCAATGAACATCCAATAATAGTGTTACAAGATCTTATAATACTATCGATGAACATCAATTGATAGAGATCAGATGCCCAGCTTGTGCCACAGAAACTATACACAGCTGAACACAAGTTGACTTTTGGTGTAACCATCGAATACTGTAAAAGCCAACCGACAACACAGCAGACAGAAATGAAAACTAAAAACAGCACAAATGAGCAAGAAGGTATAAATGAGGACATGCACCAGTGTATTCAGGATCACTGAGAACAACTTAAAATCTGTCTCAGAAGGGGTGCTGCTGAGCAGCCAGACAAGCAGCAACTCTTCACTTTGAGCTCCCAAGAGAAATATTTTAATTATAAGGTTATGGTTAATACCGTTTTAGGCAACTATTATTGTTACAAATTTACTATTATAGTTGGAGAACAGAATGGAGTGAATGATAGTCAAGCCAAAGTGAGCAGTGGCAGCCTCTGCAGAAATTTTTTCAGCCTAAAGAAAGAAAGCCCAAGGATGAGGTCTGCACGACATGCAAAAGCAGGGTCCTTGGATGATACAGCAGCAGGAGAGGTGATGCTAGCAATTTTAAATACTACTACTCTGGGATAATTGATCAAAACCATCCAGGCCCTTGACAAAAAATTAGACTCTCTTTACCCAAGGGTGTCATCCCTAGTGACAAAAATGGATGTTATGGGACAGGCTATGGCATGGGCTAAAGCCTCTGTAACCAGAAACAGATGCTACTACTAAGCTTATTAAAGAAAACACTATCCTGCACCAAAGACTCGAGACTGTCGAGAACCAGTCTTGTGAATGAAATATTAGGGTGATCGGCCAAACAGAAGAGGTTGAAGAAGAGGACAGTCTTTTACCTGTGCTCGTGGGACTCTTAGACACTGACCCAACTCTGTCATTTGAAAAGGCATATAGAATAACATTGCAATGGGTGGCAGCCACACCATCTGTCCCGACTTTTCTTATAATCTGCACAGGAGTGGGGGACAGAAACTGGTTGCTCACTGCAGCAAAGAGGCATAAAGGACTGCATGATGGTGATGCAGACATTTTCTTGTTTACCAACATTTCATACAGCAACAGCCAGTGCAGAAAGATGTTCAACAGGATCAGATGCCACCTACAGCAACTCAAAATCCAGCATCGACTACTGTTTCACGTGAAACTACACCTGGTGTGAAATGGGAAATCTTTCCTCTTAAATGAGTCTTAAGGCATAAAGAAACTAGGAAGTAGAATCGAACAAGAAATGAAGCAGGATACTGGAGAGGATGCTTCTGAGGGAGACTAAACTTAACTACTGTGGACTCTGACTTCATGAATAAGCTAGGACTTGCCTTAAATGCAGCTTTAAAATGACTTCCCAATGGGAAGCATAGGCAGAGGGGGCAGAAATCGAGGAAAAATAGCACAAACTACATAAGAAAATACAGTGTGTATATATATATATATATATATATATATATATATATATATTAGAGGCAAAAAACTCCATTTAATGCATTAGTTAGGGTTGTTCCACAGTGACAAAAGTGAGGAAATTCGGTGTTAGGGTTGAAAGCCCCCCTTGGACCCCGCCCACACCCCCAACCGGTATCGGGGTGCGCATTGGAGTTGCCAGCCCTAACTCTCACCCCATCAGATGTGTGGAGAAGCAGAGGTATGGGAGAATGGGGTGGGAGTTAGGACCGACAACTCCAACGCCCACCCCTATGCCAGTTGGAGGTGTGGGTGGGGGGTCCAAGGGGGGGCTTTCAACCCTAACACCAAATTTCCTCACTTTTTTCACTGTGGAACAACCCTAACTAATGCATTAAATAGAGTTTTTTGCCTCTAATTTCCCTTCTTTTTGAGAAGTATAATGAGAAATAGTGTAATGCAGCGGCAGGAGTGCGGGGCTCCCGCCACGTGATGTCTTGTCACATAGTAACACGGTGCCCTCAAACACAAATGGTAATGCACATGGTGATGCAAAGTGAAACACAATGATAAACAGTACTGTACACAGAAATGGTTAAAATAATGCACAAGCAAGCACAAATGGAAATGCGAAGGGTAACGCACATGGTGCTGTAGATGGGAACAGTAAGTGAAACGGTCATGGAACCACAAGCAGAAGCAGTAAGGGTAACAGTAATGTAAGTGCACAGGCTAGTTTTCCCCAAAAGCTGCATAGAGAAAGACAGTGAGTACAAACAATGTATGCATAATAATGGGTCTCGGAACCAAAAATGAGGAGTTGGAATAGTAAATTGCGTATATCTCAGGAACCGTACGACGTGGAAAAAAAATTTAAAAGTCATGTGATTTATGACTTTCCTGGCTAGTTTTGTACTTAGCCCCATGAGGGGGCTAAGTATTTTTCTGATGAAAAGTCCGTATCTCACATCATTTCCGAGATACAGGCCCTGAAAGGTGTTTCGAACGCCGTAATGTTAGCCTATGGGAAAAAAAGAGAAGTTCAGAGTGCCATAACTTTCACTCCCTGTAATATTTTTTTCACCAAACCAGTAAAAGGCACATCTGTGGGATGTTGGCTTTCTTCTCTCCAAATTTCATCCCAAAAGACCAAACCGTTATTTTGAAGCAGGACGGCAAAAGACTCCTGTAATGCGTCGGACGCCGTAATGTTATCCTATGGGGAAAGGCGTCAAATTTGGAGTGCTATAACTTTTCTGCCCTATAATATTTTTTCACCAAAACACTAAAAGGCACATCTGTGCAATGTTGGCTGCGTTCCTTCCAAATTTCAGCCCAAAAGACCAAACCGTTCTTTTGCAACAGGGTGCCAAAGAATTGCTGTCATTTTCACACAGCCTGGAAAAATACTGTTGAACTTTGCGAAAGCTTTCACAAATTCATTCGACACTGTCGCAAGTGCAAAAGTACTTTGCGAAAGTATTTTTTCCAGAACTCTCAAAAACATATTTCTGGGGTGTTTTACCCCAAAACAAAGACATACCTAGCATCCTCAGGGTCCGACTAGGTGAATACAAAAATAATTAGGTTGCTAGCGGGTCCCAAATTCAAATGCCAAGCATTTTTCTGATGACCAACTGAAAACAAAATGGCAGAATTGCCACAGTAAAAGGGCCATTTGCGAAAGTAAAAACTGCATTTGCGACACTGTTGAACTTTTTGTTAACTTTTCCCATTGACTTATAATGGGAACTTGTTTTTTGAATAACTTTTGAACCGTTAAATATTTTTTCACGAAATCTTCAAAAGCTACATTGGGGACCTCGGCCGCACGTTCCCTGAAGATTTTGGACCGGTCGCACAAACCGTGCAACCTCTAGAGAGGACCAAAGAATTCCAAAAAAGCATAAATGTGCACACAGATCACGCTTAATAACTTCACAGCTGTATATCCGAACAGTACAAAAGTTGGCAGATCCCAAGATATATGGCTCTTGGTCATGTATTCCAAATTTCAGGCAAATCCGTTGAACAGTTGAAAAGTTATTAAGGTGCAAAATTCTAGGTTTAACGGGTGGGATATTCAAAAGGGTTGCGCCATGCGCAACAGGGTTGCACCTGCACAAGTCCAAAAGTGCGCCATTCTGCGATATTCAGCAGGAGGCAGTTGCGCCACCGAAAACATGCTGAGCAACAGCGCAATACAAATGACGGCATGCGCAACGAAGGGGTTGGATCCATGCATAAAGAGCGCAATGCGATATCCAAAGACTTGCGCAATGCGCAACAGCGGACCAGCCAGAAGTTGCGCCCCAGCGGAAATGAGCCAAAATAAAAAGGCTCAAGGAAGCGGCGCAAGAACACCACAGGGATGCCAAGTGGGGAAGAGAGAGAGAGAGAGAGAAGACAGACAGTGACAGGCCAGGGCAGGCAAGGGAAGCAGTGTGGGCCATAGGCTGCAGAGGCCAGTGGGGGTGTGCCCGGTGCAGTGGAAGTAGCAGTCAGGACAGCGGGGGTAACAGAGCAACATCAGCGGGGGTGGCACAAGCCAGGGAGATGGACAGTGGCATCTTCCACATGGAAGCTGTAATGAGGGGTGAGAATGCAAGGTGCAGGGGCGTGGCCATGGAGGGGCCCGTCGCGATGACGCCCAACAGGCAGTACCGTGCCGCATCAGCTTTGAGTTGTACACAGATGTATGAGATCGTGGGCGGTACCACCTGAACAGGAGCATACTGAGGTGGCTCTGTGAGCTGTGCAGTGATGTGATGCAGGCACCCTCACGACAGAGCCATGCTCTGTCAGTGGAGACCAAGGTGACAGCCTGCATGTGCCTGCTCGCCACGGGCACCTTTCAGAGGCCAACAGGGGACACCACAGGCATCACACAGTTGGCCACATCACGCATCCTCACCCAATTCCTCAGCACACTGCTGCCACATGCTGCGGAGCACATCCATTTCCCCAGCACCGTGGCAGAGCGTACAGCAAACATGCAGGCGTTCCACAGGATAGCACATATGCCTGGCATGCTAGGGGCCATAGACTGCACCCATGTGGCCATTCGCACACCACCTGGCCCCGATGAGGCCGCCTATATGAATTGGAAGGGCTTCCCCAGTGTCAACTGCCAGGTGGTGTGTGATGCCACTGGGCGTATAATCAATGTCTGTGCCACACACCCTGGTGGAGCACATGATGCCTTTATATGGCATCAGTCCACACTGTGCCATCGATTCGAGAGTGGGGACATCCCCACAGGCCATCTAGTGGGTGAGTATGCATGTAGAAAATGCAAACTCGGGGCAAGGGTGGGAATGCCACAGGTGCCATGGTAGTGGCACACAGGGATATGGGCAATATGGACCTGAACATGAGACTGATCTCTACTATCTCCACACAGGTGACAGCGGATACCCTCTCTGTCCCTGGCTGCTCACACCCTACTGGTGCCCCATGACCCCATCGCAGCAATGCTATAATGAGGCACATGCCGCCACACGCAACATCATTGAGCGGGTGTTTGGGATGCTCAAGGCACGCTTCCGATGCCTAGACACCTCCGGCGGTGTCCTACAGTACAGCCCCTCAAAGGCTTGTGGGATATTCCTGGCCTGTTGTATCCTGCACAACATGGCCAATGACTGTGGGATAGCCGTACAGGTTGAAGAGGGGACAGCGATGGGGGCGCCAGCGGCGCCAGTGTTGATGGTGATGTGCAGCCCCCCTTGGACGGTGGGACCCCCGACTAATCCGGCAGGCCCAGCTGCACCGGGACACCATCACGGAGGAGCATTATGCACAACACAGGTAAGTCAAGGGGCCATGTGCAAACAACACTGTCCTGGCGCAACCCACAGGCACACAGAGTAACACACCAGGGGTGCATGATGGCAAGGAGGGTGGAAGGGACCAGGCACACAAACACACCATCAGGGAGGGGTGAACAGTCATATGGACACACACACACACACACAAACACACCAGGCACAAAGCATACATGGGCAGGTGCACAGCAGAGCAGGAACAGACATGGCCAACACACAGATCCACAGACCACACCCACCACCTGTACTGTCCAAGCACGTGTCAGATGCTGGGCACCCTTGCACCTTGGTGTACAGTACAATGCAGGCATCATCATGCACACGCACCTGTGGACAGCAGTCGGGATGGTGTGCAGGTGGTCCGTATGTCGGCGTGATGGGCAGGGCACCCACCAGTGCACTGCCCACCATGACGCACAGTGCACACAGGGCAGCAGCAGACAGGGCCCGCACTGGGAGACAGGTCAGGTATGTTGCATCATTCCACGGCCACCGCAGATGCATGGGCAGCCCCACCATGACCCAACTGCACTGGCAGGCTGAGCAGGGGCCACATGGGTGGCACCGATGGACCACTAGGGGTCCCACTGTGCGATCGCAACCTTGTCCGCACTGGGGTCTGTAGGATGCCAAACATACCTGGACCAGGGGTGCTTGGGATGCCCACAGCGGAACCCAGCATCGACAGGCCTGGTGTTGCATGATGCTGGGAATGGGGAGTGGAGAGCGTACTGTGTGGGGTGCGCGGTACAGGAGCACCTGCGTGTGTGCCCAATGCAGCCACGACAGCGACCAATGCCTGGGTCTGCCTGTCAATGGTGGCGGTCACATCCATCCGCATACAGACCATCTCTGCATGGTCCAGAGCTCACTCCCTGCTGTGCCGCTCCACAGCCGCACACAGTGCCTCCACAGACATTGCAACCGACCTTTGCTGCTGTACTGATTCCCGCAGCAGGCGGGTTTGCTCATCCAATGGGTACTCTGCCACAACAGCATCCTGTCCCCCAGGGTGTGGAAGGTCCTGATGCACAACACCCCTTGAGGGTGGGTGCTGTTCACCAGGACCAGGAATGGGCGTATCAAAGGGCGGCGGGCATGTGCCACCGCTGGACACTGCACCCCCAGACCTGGGAGGTGACTGCTGCTGCTGCCCCTCCAACCGCTGTGCCCCAGGGACCACTCATTCCACCGCTGTGGCCGCAACAGTGCCAGACACCTGCACAGCCACCGGTGCTGCCCCACCGGTGCTGACAGGCACAGCCTGGGACTGTGCTGACATGCTGGCACACAAGTTGGAACCAGCAAGGCCCAGGGGCACGTGCTGGCCTGCTGTGTGTCCGTCATGGGACACACACATGTCACTGCCCATTGCAGTCCTTGCATCATCAATGGTGCAGGTACAAGCTACAGCCACAGTCACAGCGTGCTGGCATGCTTGCATGCCAGACTGCTGAGACACAGGCTGTGCACCCCCCACACCGACTCACCGACACCAGAGTTGGCAGCCCAGCGTGCATGCTGGTGCAGTGCATGCTGGCTGGTGACAGAGGTGGATGGACCCTCCTCCATGTCCAGCAGGTCATCCTCACTGCCTGGACCCACCACCACCGTCCCCTGAAGATGAACAGGATCTGTAACAGAAAGAGAGGACATGTGAGTGCATGTGAACAACCTCCCCCCCCCAACACCACCACCATGTCATATTGTGCAGTGATGGGCTTCCACCTGTCTGGAATCCACCTCCTGGTACGCCCTCAATAGCACTGCACTGCATTGATGTAGCCAGTTGGTCCTCAGCCAGGGTCAGCTCCAGCACCGCTGGCTGGCCCCCGCCAGTGCCAGCACGTGCCGCCCTGAGGGCTGCCACCTTCTCCTTCACCCTCCTGTGGTCTGTCCCAATCTTCTTTTTGCATTCCTGCACGGAGCGCTGGTGGCTTCCGTGCAGGTTCCCTGCCCAGCTACCCCCTCCCATGCAGCCGCACGGGCCTGAGGGGTGCCCCGCCATCCACTCAGTAGTGCCTCCTCCTCCAGGTAGTCCTGGAAGAGGGCCTCAGTCTCTGCCGTGGTGAAGTTGGGCCTCCTCCTCCTTCGCCCACCATCCTCACCCTCACCTTGGCTCTGCTCAGTCATGGCGTTCTGTATAGGTGGAAGTGGACACCTGTCACTGTGCAGTCTACAGTATTATCCCATGCCCATTGTCCAGAACATCCCACAGCATGCAACTCACCTCTCACCTGCAGTAACCGAATCTGGCCAGCGCAGCCCACTGTCGCACTTTTATAGCACAATGCATGCAAATGAGGAGTGGAGTAACTGTAATGAGATGCAAATTGCGCCACTGCGCCATTGAATGGCTGATCAGATGATTTGCATGTGTCGGCTGAATATCGCGCCATTGCGCTTTTCGCAATACGGTTGAGCCGGCTGAGCCAATAACGCAGATCTGTGACTGTGCGGTACACTGCATTGCACATGCCCAGGTAGCTTACGCAGGCGTCTGCCACGCTAATGACGTGCTGTGCGCGATCGGCAATTCAGGCCATGGCCACCATTGTGCCAGTGGCGCTACAGCACTGGGCACTATATGGCACTGTGGCACTACTGCGCAATAGTCCACTGTGGCACTGTCACGCAGGTGGTCGGTCGCGCAGGATGCGTAGACGTCAGATGGCGCTGTGCGTGGCCTTGCGTCATAGACCCCTGACCTGGTGTCCAACCTTTGCCCCCTGGCACTGTTCAGCTGCCATGTGTACGGCCCTATTGCGCTGTCTGGTGACAGCGCTACTTGGACCGACGGTGGTGTACGAACAGCATGATTGGAACCTATGGTGGTCTATTGCTCAACATTTCCACGTGGGGGTTGTCACGTTGCGGGGCGCCATATTGCCTGCTGTAAAGTTGGAAGCATGGCACACAGGAGGGCAGTGCAATGGAGCCCGGTGGAGGTGGCCAACCTGGTGGCCCTGGTAGAGCCCCACTATGGGGCACTGTATGGTGAGGAGCCCCTCACCATGGCTAGAACCCAGGTCTGGCTGCAAGTGGCCAATGACCTGGTGGGGGTGACTGGGCAGCGCTGGTCTGCTGAGCAGTGCCAGCACAGGTACAGTGACCTCTGCAGGAGGGCGCCTGACCTGCATGAGCGGCTACGGTCACGTGCCCGGAGGGACGTGGTGCCTAGGCCAGGTGGGTGTACCATCTATGCACCTGTATTCTCTGTAGGGGTGTGAGTGTGTTTTGGTGGCTGTGCATGGGTGATGGCTCTGACATGGTTGGCTGTGTCAGTGTGTGCAGGTGTGAGATGCATGGGTCTGGCTGTGTGGGCAGGCACTCTCACTGGGGCAGGGGGCAGTCTGCTTTGGAGTTACACTGATGTTTTTCTCAACATTTGTCTCCCACAGGCCGGGCAGAGAGGATGCAGGCACAGGGTGAGGAGGGCTGTGGCAGGGCCCCAGTGCCGGTTGGTGGTGCTGTGAGGGGTGGGCCACAGCAGCAGCAGCAGCAGCAGCAGCCACAGCTGCTTGCGGAGTGTGAGTATCATTACATCATGGATGCTGTTGCATGCTGGAGGGGATGGGCATGATCACCAGCCATGCACAACACAACCATGCACGACACAGGCGACATTCATCACTGTCCAGTGTCACTGCACGTCTGTGTGTGCGTCACTGGTGGTCCATGCATGCACTGGGCACGTGGCTGTGGAACTGGCATCGCACCACATTGCCACGTCACTTGACAGCCTTGTTTGTGCTGTGATGGACATGGACAGTGTGTGTGTGCAGTGGTGCACATAGCTGGTGCCGCCTGGTTGGGCTGGCCATGTGCATGTTCACTGTGGGTGGGTGCATACCATCACAGTGCGGACATTGGGCTATATGGCTTTCAGGTTGGGTGGTGTTCAGGGTTGTGGTCAGTCACAGCCATTGACTGTGTTCCCATTTTCCTAGGCCTCATTGTGCTCCGGAGGATAGAGCGGGCACTGCAGCAGCTCACCCAGGTGTCCATGGACAACAGGACCATCCTCAACAACATCCAGCGCCATGGCCTACGGAGGAGGCACAGCCAGACACGATGGCACCAGGTGGCAGAGGACCAGCCTGCTAGGCCTTAGGCTGGATTCCCTTCCACTTCACCCATCCCTCCCACCCTGCCTTCCATCTCAAGTTGTTCATCCCTACCCCTTGCCCACCTCCTACCTTACCCCCCCCTTGTAAATAGTTATGTTGTTGTTGATTTTGTAATTTACGTTTTTCTAATACATTTATATTTTGATATGAATACTGTGTTGGTCTCTGATTTGCAGCTGGCTATGGTTGCTCAGTTGCAGTGGTGTGCATGCCATCTGGGGTGGTATGGTCCTGTGTGTGTGTGTGTGTGTGTGTGTGTGTGTGTGTGTGTGTGCTGTGTCTGTATAAGGAGAAGGGTGTCACCAGTGTGGCAGTGACTTTCTGTTGGTCTTGCCATCTGCTGCCACCCACTGCTGGGTGCACAGGGTGGGTCTGGCTTGTATGCTTCTCTGCTACACGGGGTTGACGTGTGCCGAGGGGGATGCATGGTGTTTCCTGTAGTGCCAGTCACTGCACATGGGTGGTGTCTTAGGGTCACGGTGCAGGGTGTGCTGTGCGTACGGGGGGCTGATGTGCACTGTGGTTGTCAACCCCCTGTGTGTGGCAGTCTCAGCCTGCCAGTGGTTGTGCTGGGGCATCATGGCCCTGCTGTGCTTTGTTGGCTTGTCCCCATGGGCCAGTAGATCATCCGTCCCACCCCCAGTGATGCTGTGCTTGGGGTGTGCAGTTGTCTTGTTGGTTCTGCAGTGTGTTCCTGTGCCCATGTGTGGCATGGCTGGCGGTGGGCCCCAGCCTGCCTCCCTGGTTGTGCAGTTCCATTGCTCTGCTGGGGGGCTCTGCTTGCGCTATGGCACCTCTGGACTTCTCAGCTGTGCTGCCCTTGTTGCACTATGGCGCAACCTTTCTGCTCAGCTTCCCCTTCCTGGTTGCGCTATAGCGCAGTTTGTGCGATATTCAGACATTGGCTGCTTGCGCAATTTGTTCTGCTCCATGTTTGAATATCGTGTCTGTTGCGCATATGCGCAATTGAATTGTGCTTGCTCCTGCTGTTGCGCACATTTTGGGAGCAGTTTGAATATCTGGGCCAACATGTAAATGGTTCCTCAACCCTAACTATGGTAGCACTACGGTGCTACCATAATATATATATATATATATATGAGGTATTATACTCTCTGGGAGTTTCAGGAAAAACATGTGAAAAGCATATGTTTTCTGATATATTGTGTGGGATTATGTAGGCCAGTTGAGTCAATATGGCAAACTTTGGAATCTCCTTTTCAGTTCCTCATAACCAATCCCCATAAATTTCCTTGGCTGTATGATTCAGTAAAAATAAATATCTGCATTAACCCCGGGTCATGCCTGAAAATAGGCAGGTTTTTGTCTAGTGCACCTACTCAGTCATCAAAAGCAAATAAATAAATATATACACTATGATGTAACTACTGGGGTAGTGTCCTAGGAATATCTTTTGTAAAGAACTGTTTTACTTATTAAATGCACATGTGCTTTGTACCTGTGAGTACGATTTCTCTTACAAAACTCAATAAATACATTTTAAAAGTAAAATAAAAACTATCTTGGATCTATATATTACAAAAAACAACAAATAGGTGACTATATGACTTGGCTGTAATACCATTTAGAGTTTTCAGTGATATGTTAGAACCTCTCATGATTCGTTCTCGAAGTTCACGTCACCAGAACCTCTCAATGGTATTACAGTCTCATAATACAGTCCCCAATCTATTATTCTATTTATAATGTGCAATACCCATATGCTTAGTCCTGTAAGAACTAATTTCTCAACTGCACAGTGAATGTCAGCCAGTTTCTGAGCTCAGATGCGTTCACTAGTGCACAGTTTTTGCTCTTGTCTAAAATATTTCCCTTTTATTGCAAAAGAAAAGCAAAACAGTTAAAGTAGTTACTCATATTCTAGATTTCTAAAAAATATGTGACAACATAAAGAATGATCAGTGGCAAACAGACAACACATGTGACCTTTGAGAGTTCTTGACACATTCTTCAGAGTACAGCTAATGTCATCTATATTGTGCTGACTTTCAAAACATTCTCTTGTGAAATACTGGCCCAAAGGCCCTTCCTAGAATTAAAATGAGAATAAGAGTTAAATTAATTCCATGCACGCAACCTAATGCATCTGTATACTGATGGCAGCCAATTGCCTCTTACAGCTGTACATCAAAATGATTCATTAATTATTAGTTATATAAATGGAAGCCCTACCATACACATAAGCATATTAGCTGCCAATATTTACAAACCAACCTCATAATTACAGTACTGTAGGTAGAAGTAAGAGATTCAATTCCTCTCAACAGAGAGTATTAAATGCGTTGCCCTTTGTGCTACCGGGAAGATGTGTAACACTATATGTCATGCTTTGAAAGCAACCACACAAAAACCTTTGAGGCACAACATTATTGGCTGACTCAAATGCTCAACTGCTTATGTTTTTAAAATAACTTTTCTTGGCAGTGTGTACATGTGAACATTATTTAAGTACCATTTCAGAAATTAAACGCCAATGCACTGCTATCCAGTTTTTAACTAACAGTTCCGAAAAGCAAAATCCTTGTCCCAGTCAGACAGGAAGATACATTTTTGAAATCCTGAGGTTCAAATACTATGTTAATGCTGTCTGGTTACATTGTCCTTGTCATCTATATCCATAAATACCTGATGTATCCAAGGAAATTGCTTGTGTTTTATTATGTTTTAACAGCGTGGCTCATTGGTAGCCCTGCTGTGGATGGGCCAGAAGCTTTTGGTTTGGGTTCTGGCTTTAGTTCAATTCCACTACGAGACCAGTGCTTTTATGAACTTATATTGCTAAGAAGTACAGTTTATATTTACTTCTTTTACTATTTTGACCAATGCCAATAGAAAAGAACATTTTCATGGCTTACCATCAACATTCCCCTTCCCAGGTTTTAAAAAACTTAAAAACTCAACAAAAGCATCTCCCAATACAACGCCTAGCACACACAACTCCTAAAATCCACAGGACATCACACATGCATTAGCCAGCATGTGCATCAAAACACCCTTTGCCATGTGTTCTTGTTATTCAGATTGGTTTCAGTCACTGTTGTATGCATGTTTTTAATAAGTAAATGCAGCTTAGTGGACTTTCTCTGAGAGTGGAATGTTTTGTTTCTTATTACTGAAGAAACACAGAACCATGGACTTTGATGGCAGATAAGGTCCGCTTGGCCCACCCAGTCTACCCATTTTTCCCTGTTTATACTGTCACCTCAGACCCTACCTGTTCTCTGGCTACCCTCCCCCCGCTTTCCTACCAAGATTCCTTTCTGTCTAGTCAATGCATGCTTGAAACCCCATGGCTGGTTTTGCCCCACCACCTCCACCGGAAGACTGTTACAGGCATCCACCACTCTTTCAGTGGAGAAGTCCTTCCTCATATCCCTCCTAAATTTTCCCACTTCCAGTTTCATTGCACACACCTTTGTTCCTGTGCTCCTTCTCTTCTGAAAAATACTCTCCCTCTTCATACCTTATTCATGACCATGAGGTACACACACACAACTCTATCATGTCCCCTCTTCCTCATCTCTTCCAGGGTGTACATATAGAGATCTCTCAGTCTCCTCATAAGGCTTATAGTGCTTCCCCTTCACCATTTTAGTTGCCCTACTCTGTACAGACTGTATCATGTCTATATCCTTCCTGAGATGTGGTCTCCAGGACTGGACACCATACTCAAGGTGGAGTCTCACCAGTGATTGATACAGTGGTGACACCACCTCTCTCCTGCTGATGAGTCCCCTTCCTATACACCACAGCATCCTGCTGGTCTTGCCTACTGCCTTGGTGCACTGCCTTGCCACTTTGAGGTCTTTAGAGATGACAACCCCAAGGTCCCTATCCTGTGTAGTACCTCTTCCAATATTTTATACTCCACCTCTTGGTTTCTGTGCCTTAGATGCATGATTTTGCACTTTTTTTACATTGAAACCCAGCTGCCATACCCTTGATCACTCCTCGAGTTTTCCCAGTCCTCTTCTCATTCTCTCCACCCTGTCTGGAGTATCTATTGTATGGTAGATTTTGGTGTCATCTGCAAAGAGGAATACTATCCCTTCCAGCTCTTCTGCTATGTCACTTACGAAGACATTGAAGAGGACTGGTCCAAGTATTGAGCCTTGAGGTACCCGCTGGTCATCTTCTCATTATTAGAGTGAATGCCATTTACCACCACCCAGTTTTGTACCCAGTTTACCACAATGGGTTCTACTCCTAAACTGCCCAGTTTCCTCATAAGCCTCCTGTGTTGTACAGTGTTGAAGGCCTTGCAGAAGTCTAAGTAGGCCATGTGTATGGCCCCACCCATATCTACAGTATTTTCCTGGTCACCCAGTCAAAGAAATCAATCAGGTTTGTGTGACATGACCATCTCCTGTGAATCCATGCAGTCTTGGGTCTGTTAACCCGCTGGATTCAAGATACTCCGCTAGTATTTCTTTAAACAGTTGTCTCCATTAACTTCCCCATCACTGACATTAGGATAATTGGCCTATATTTGCCAACCACCTCCTCCATGCCACTGCTTTTATGAACTGGGACTACAGCTGTCATCCTCCGGTACCCTGGCATCACTCTTGTTTCCAGTCAGATGTTGAATAGAGCTGTCAGAGGTGTAACCAGTAATTCCCTGAGCTCCCTCTGCCCCCTTGGGTGTACCCATCCAGCCCCATAGTCTTATCCATTTTCAAGATTTTCCTCTGTGAATGGACTTGTGTCCTCCTTCCTCCCTCCCCGCAGTGTTCCAGCTGCTTCTATGTGGTCTATTCCCATCTCCCTCCACTATGAAGCCTGAGTAGAAGTATCCATTCAGGATATCTGCTTTTTCTGATCCTGATCCTTCTCTGCAGTCTCCCCTTGCCCTTCTTAACCTCACAATCACTCTCCTTGTCTTCCTCTTTCACTTATGTATCTAAAAAGATTTTGTCCCTTTTGCTACCCCTTTTGCTTTCTTTTCCTCTTTTTGTGCTTCTGCACCCCTCACTGCTTCCCTTATTCCCTCTGCTTTTCCTGGTATACCTCTCACCATCTTCCCTGTGTGTCTGCTTGTACCACCTGAATGCCACACTTCTAGCACATACCTTTACAGCCACTTCACTTGGAACCATACTGGTCTCTTTTCCCTCCTGTTTTTGCTCTCTTCTTTCATGCAGAGGTGTGTTGCCTTCACTATGCAAGCCCTTAATTTGGCCCACTGTTTCTTCACCCCACTCAGGCAATGCCCCCCACTAAATCGCCTCTGAGACGTTCACCTTATTTTTTTTTAAATCTGCCTTCCTGGAGTCCAGGACCCTCATCCTTGTGTGGTATGGCTCTGCTGCCATCTTTATGTTAAACCATACTGTATGGTGATCAGTGGTTTCCAAGTGGCATCTCACCCTGACATTTGTAACACTTTCCCTGTTTGTGAGCCCAGGTCTAGTATTATCCCATCTTGAGTGGGCTCTCTGACAGTTGCCCAGAGAAATGCCCTCTGCAGGTAGTTTAGGATGGCCCTGCTTCTAGCCGAGGCCATGACTGGAAGACTCCAATCTACATCCAGTAGATTCAAGTCCCCTACCAGCAGCACCTCCCTTTTTCTGCCATCTTGCTGATGGCTTCCTCCAGTCCCTTATCTAATTCTTCTCTCTAAATTTGAAGTCTGTATGTCACCCGAGTGTGAATAGTGTCTCTGGTTCCTGTCTCCAAGGTGATCCACACCATCTCCAGCCCATTGTTTACCCCTTTGTTTCCTTGCATTTCCATTGCTCTGATACCCACCCTCACATACAGCACAAACCCTCCACCCTTCCTCCCCTCTCTAAAGTTCCTGAATTGAGTGTAGCCTGGTATGGCCATGTCCCAGTCATGGCTCCCTGTGCACCACAACTTAGAAATGGCCACAAGATCCAGATCTACCTCTATCATGATGGCCTCCAGGTCTGGAATTTCATTTCCAAGACACCTTGCATCGGCACACATGGCTCTTTACACCTTGCTACCACTCTGCTTGCAGCCCTGTATCCTGCCTTTGTTACCACTTGAAACTTCCCTCTCTTCCCCTACACTTATTGTTTCTTGCCTCCTCAACACCTCCCTTTCTACCTCTTCTGTTCTTTTCCTCCTTGTCCCCTACTATTCTATTGCTTCCTTTAATGTGTACCCTGGAGGAGTTTCTTCCCCTCAGGCCCTCTCTTGCTGTTGCTTCAATCTGGGGGGTGGGCAGTTTATGCTTCCCTTTGTATATCCAGCTCCCTCCTTGGCTAGTTTAAATGTTCATCAAAGTAACATCTTCTGCTAAGAACTGCAGTCCTCTTCCCAGATGGATGTCTGTATAGACCATATCCTTCCAGGTCAGTCCCCAGTCCCCAGTGAAGCTTAACTTCTTTTACAATTCTTTCAGTGAAGTATTGAAGATCTTGGTCTGGAGTGCCCTATACACCCCATGGCCATAGGCAGGTAGCACCTTGGCAAATGCCACCATTCATGCTTCTTGCTTTAAGCTGCTCTACATTTCCTTGAACTCTCACTGTACTACACCAACCTCATACCTTGATAGGTTATTAGTCCCTAGGTAGACAATGACATCAACTATCCACCCTGTCTTGCCACCCTTCTTGTGAGCTGAGGCACCAAGTAAATACCTAACCTCTTTCTTATCACCCCTTCCTGCACCCACATCTATCCCCCTGACAACTGAGTCCCCCACTGGAAGCTGCTTTCTCCTATTCTGGGGCCAACTACCTCCCACCTTGGGGCCTTTCCTTTGGAAGACCCCACATCTTTTCTTGCTATTACTACAGGTGTCTCCTCATGGCATTTCTGTCCTGTCAGAATGGTGAAGGAATTCTGTAGTGTCACAAGAAGAGAAATATGTCCTGACCTGCCACCCCTACCCTTCTGGAGCCCATCAATGACCAGCTGGTCCTCCTTTGTCTAGGCAAGAAAAATGGGATCTCAAAGTAGGCATGTTTACCTCAGGATTTATTGTAGATTAATTATCTACTCTGATAACTGCAGGCTGTAAAACAGTTCCCTATCCTCCCCCTGAATGTTTTGGTGGCTATGTATCAAGGTTGAGGTTTTCCAGTTTTATAAGATGTATTGGAAATTTCTTGCTTCCTGGCTTGCTAAATAACTTTCTAGATCCATATGTTAATCCTCCAGAAGTGCATAGGTTAGAACATGTTCAGGCAGGGGGATTTGGAATTGTGGAAAATCACCTACAGAATTCATGACCCATATCACTCATCTCTCTCTTTGCCATTGCAAACATAGCAACCACAGTTAGTTAGTTACTTAGTTAGTTATTTAGTTAGTAAGTTAGCTGAAATTAACCCAGTTGGGGTAACCCCATGAGATATGGCATCTTCTTTTCATGGGGTCCTGGGGAGGACAGCAGCAGTCAACATGTTAACATAGTCCAGTAGGAATAGTTACATACAAGCTAAATATATGAGGCAAAAAACTATAAAGCTAAGTACATCCAAACAGTAATCAAAACCAGTTAACAAATTAGAGTCACAACAGATAAAGAACAAGAGCATTGGTATGTCTAATTACCTTGCACAGAGGGAAGTGGATACGGGGCTAAAACAAATGAAGGGGGTTCTAAAGTGGCAGAAAAGATTGGACTTTAACATTTGCAAGCTAGAGGCATTCCTCAGCTGGAGAGGGAGTTTGTGCCAGGTGTCTGGTATTAAACATGTGAAGGCCTTTTGACCAAATTCATGCTTCATCCATGGAAATGAGCATGTACTGTAATAGTGCTGTTGTTGAACAAAGTGAGTAGGCACTACTTGACTGTGTGAGTTGGACTAGTAGATAATCAGGATTTGTTCCTTGTTCACAGTTGTGCAACAAAGAAAGTCAATGGCGATCATGTCTGCTTGAGGGACATGGCCAATTAAGCTAGCCATACAGCAGACAATGGCTTGTAGACTATCCTCATAAGAGGATGAACCTGCACAACTTATTACACAGATTATCTAGGAGAAGCAGAGTGGTTTTATTTGTATAGCAGTAAAGCATGTCTCCAAAGTTTATGGATTGAAGCAAGAGGTGGGAGACCACTAGCTTCCTCACATGAGCACTGAGACAATATTTAGGCCTGTAGAGAAAGTTGAGTTTTGGCCCCACTGATGCTACCCATGGTTGCTAAGATGTTATCGATGTGCTTACCATATGCAAGTGATATATCAAACCAGATTCCTAGATATCGGAATATGTTAACTTGATCAATTGTGTTGCCATGATGTTCTGATTGCAAGTGGATCAGATAATCGAGTTAGCAAGTTCTGTAATCCAAACACCATAGACTTAGTTTTGGCTGCATTAATGATCAGGCAGTTCTTGATGAACCAGGAGGAGAAGGTGTTAAAATTAGATTGGAGTACTGAATTAATCTTGGTCATTGCCATTTCACTGTAGTAAAGTATGGTGTTGTCAGCATACATATATAGATGACACCTGCTGCACTTCAGGAGGTAATTAACCAAAATGGACAGCAGCAGACAGCCACAGAGCCTTGAGGAACCCTATGAATTAAGACTGCAAAATCTGGACTAATGCCTTGTATGGATACTAGCAAGGTGTGGTTACTCATTTTTTGAACCATTTGATGGCTGGTTGGATAAGACATAGGGTTGAGCAAAAGCATTTCATGATCCGCCAAGTTGTAGGCCTTGGGGAGGATCATGAAGATGACACAGAGAGAAACATATTACCCATGAGTATTTGAAGACTACTGTCAACTTTGTGCAATGCAGATAAGGCAGAATGTCTGTACTTGAAGCCAGATTGCATTGGAGGCAGCAGACATGCAGACTGACAGTGCTGAGTAAATGCACTTTTTTGAGAATCTTGGAAAGGGCAGAAAAGACCAAAATGGGTCCGTATTGATAGAGATCCTATTTGGATCCTCCTTTGTGGAGGGGTACAACTCTAACACATTTCCAGAAGGTAGGCATCTAAATAGAGGTGAGGACATTTAAAAGCATGGTAACTGGGGTGCAGATATAGTTTGATGCACCACAAGGTGATGATGTTTCAAGTCAAGGGAGTCAGAACCAGCACTCTTATATGGGTTGTGGTCTTCCAGTGCTTCCTGTTTGGCACATCATTAGTGTCACTCTCTCAGTTGTTTGATGAAAGATCAACCATGGAGTGGCACTAAGGAGTTCTGTAGCATAATGCTGTTGATGATGTTTGTAATGAGGGAGTTAGAGGCATTCACAATAGAGGTGAAAAGGTCCCCAGATGGGCTCCAGATTTGATTAATTTGTTTTTAAAGATTCATTTCAAATAGGTTTTAGCCCTGACTAAGAATTTTCTGGAATGATGTTCATTTTTCCCCCGAGTCATTATGGTAGAAGTCAATTTTTGCTTAAGCCATTGGCAATTTACTTAGATTATGAAGTTTTCTATAATTACTTGTGAACAACTATGTTAACACATCAATTAGGGTAAAAGCACAGAGCAAACAAAGTAAGGGAATGAACAATTAAGGTACAAAGGTCCCTGGAACCTTGGTGAATCAGTGGTATTATATTCCTTAGTGTCCGACCAATCAAGCGATGCAGTGTTGCCATTACCCTGATATCAGCACCTTCTATTTAAGCATTGCAGTTTCATTTATTTTGAGTGATAAGACAGTACAAATATTGGGTAATGTCAACACTGCGTTGCATAATCATTCAAACTCTGTGTACCACACCACTGATTCACCAATGTTCCAAGGATTTTTTACCCTATTTTTTCATTTACATACTTTTTACACCTAATAGATACATTAATGTAGTGTTTTTGCAATTATTTCCTTACTTTTGGAAAAACATATGCTGTATAACAACCGACCCTTTTAGCTTTTGCCTTTCTTACACCCCATGATGAATGCTGTATAGTGACTCTCACTGGGCCTGACCTGTAGCTTGCTTCAGTAGTGGCCCTGTGCATCACTCATCAAGCAGCTGCATAGTGACACGCACTGCATCAGACCTGTAGCTTAATTCATGAGTGGCCCTGTGGGCTATTCTTGAAACAGCTGCATAGTGATGCTCACTGGGCCTGACCTGTAGCTTGCTTCAGTAGTGGCTCTGGGGGTCACTTGTTAAGTAGCTGTATAGTGACACGCACTGCACCAGATCTGTAGGCTGCATCATGAGTGGCCCTGCCACTCAAGAAGCAGCTGTATAATTCCTTTTACTTCAGCAGACCTGTAGCTTGCTTTATGTGTGGCTCTATATGTCACTAATGAAGCAGCTGCATGGTGACATACACTACCCCAGGTCTATTGCTCGTTTTGCATGTGGTCCTATGGGCCACTCACAGCAGTTGCATATGTAATAGACTTCAGTTACATGTTTACAGGCATGGCCTTATGACAGCATCTAGATTTTTTTATTTTCAGACTGTCACAAAAGTGAGATTGTGCAGCGTCTCACAAAAGTGGTTTTAGGAGTCACAAAAGCATATTCACAAGGAACAAAAGCAGGGCCTCTTTATGTGTCATGTTTCAGACTAATTACATTAATATTTAAAACAGTTTTTTTTTTACAAAAACACAAAAAGAATCAATCACTTTTGTGACTGCTAAACCTCACGAAAGTGGGTTTGCATATCATGAAAGCAGTTTCACTTGTCGTGAAAGTAGGGCCTGCTTTTGTGACCCTAACAACTTAATTTCAATAATTTTTATAAGAAAAACACTTGAAGAATCAACCTTTTACCCTACATTATTGACTACATAACGTTTAGGCTTGACTTTCAACACCTTTTTTTGTGTTTGATGGGCAGACGTTTCTCTTGTTTTTCCCATTTTATGACTGCTAGAGCTCTCAAAATCAGTGGTCTTATCTCACAAAAATGGCTGCATACTCATGAAAATGGCCTGCATCAGTTTTGCAAAAATCAAGTTATGAAAAATTCACAAAAAAATTAACTGCACATGCACAAAAATGGAATTTGATTTTCTTAATGCTTTTAGAAACATAGAAACAGAGAAATCTGTCAGCAGAAAAGGACCCCAATGGCCCAGCTAGTCTGCCCCTATCGCCTCCCAAAGTTAGCATTGATCCTCCCCACCTTACATCCCCTCCTTTGGCCCCCCCTCCTTTGCAGGTTCCATCCTTCTTTTTGTGCTTCTGGGAACTTTTTCTTCCATTTCTTATTTAAACCCATAATGTTATCCCATGCCCTCTTGAACATCCCTACTCTTTTTGCCTCCACCATGCACTCTGGCAGTCCATTGCAGGGGCCCATCACCCTCTCAGTAAAGTAGTTCCCCCTCCTATTACCTCTGTATTGTTCACCCTCCAGCTTTAAGCTGTGCCCCCTAGTCTTCGGATTCTCTTTTCTCTTGAAGATGAACCTTCTCTCACCTTGTTTATTCCCTTTAGATATTTAAAAGTTTCTGTCATATACCCCCTCTCTATCCTTGCTTCCAGAGAATATAGGTCTAGCTCCTCCATTCGCTCTTCACCTCATATGTCCACTGATACATGCCATGCACCATTTAGGTCGCCCTTCTCTAGATCCTCTCCACCATTTCTATATCCCCTTTTTGGTAAGGTCTCCAGAACTGTACCCCATACTCAAGGTGCAGATGAACCATAAACCTGTATTGGGTATCACCACTTTCCTTCTCCTACTTGTAATACCCCTTCCTATGTATTACAGCCTTCCATTTGCTTTTCCTACCACCTTGTTGCACAGGTTTGCCTTATTTAGGTTGTCCAAAATTATAATCCCTCGATCCGTCTCCTGCTCTGTTACCAAAACATCCTCCACCCTAATGTGTATAAGGCCTTTGGATTCTTGTGCCCTATGTGCATTATTTTGCATTAAAACTCAATTGCTACCTCTCCAACCACTCCTTCAGTTTTCGGAGGTTCTCTCTCATTTGCTCCACTTCCCTCTGGTGTGTCCACCCTATTGCAGATCTTCGTATCCTTTTCAAATAGGCACACCTTCCAATTTAGTCCCTCTGCAATATCCCCTATGTAAATGTTAAAAAGTATTGGTCCCAATACTGACCCCTGTGGTACCCCACTCATCACTCTTTCCTCTCTGGAACGCACCCCATTTACAACCACCCTCTGGCCTCTGCCACCAAGTCAATCTTCCACCCAGTTTCTTCCCCACTCCTAAGCTGCCCAATTTGCTCACTAGTCTCCTGTGATAGACGGTGTCAAAGGCCTTGCTGAAGTCCAGATAGGGCATTTTTCAAAATAGGCGCTTATCAAATAATCATCCTTTAGCTGATTCTAAAGTTTTGGTTTCAATTCATAGCCTTTTTTGGGCTATTAGTGAGCAAAAAGGTATTAAAAACATATTTGTATTCATTTTCAACTTTCTATAGCTGTTAAACTACTGAACTAACCATTACCTAATTTACAGGATCCAGAGATCCTGCCACCAACTGCAACTATGACAAATGTTAGGTTACTCCATCTAGGTATGTTCATGTTACTAAGGTGCAAAGATTGGGATTTAACATAAAAGTGTCTACTCAAACCTAATAATATTGTAGCTGTTGTACCACTAGAATACTGTCTATCACTAAGGGACCTGGTCTTTTTAAATCTGGCCCAAGTAACACATGTTTGCGAGAACAATTTAATAATCTCCTTAGAAATCCAAGGGTAACAGTGTCCTTTGACAATGTATGTTCTGACTGAGGTATGTTTGTTACAGATGTTAAGAATTTCACTGGCAAAGAATTCCCAGGCAAGTGCTAAGGACAGAATAAAACTGATGTGTTCCTATTTTATGCAGACAAGTCTGCATAGAAGTCCTCCAGTAAGAAATGCCTGTAAAAGTGAGCTATAATTTTTTTTATAGGGGACTGTTATATTACAAATTTCCCAGGCACTGAAGTTGATGGGATGATCACTGAAGCAGTCTGAAACTACACCACCAGTTGCAATTCTATCAGGGTGGTTAACAAGAATCCAGTCTAAAAGGTTGTGGTTGTTGATGGCATTGTTGTGACTCCTGGGTAAGGGGATAACTTGGTAAAGGATTATGCTGGAAAATTTGGGAGAGGATTATGTTGGAAAGAACCTGTCAGTCTTTTCCCAACCAGGTGAGGTTAAGCTCAACAAGCAGGAACATCTCAAGGTTGTACCTATCAGCTGTAGAGCCAAGTGCACCAGTGATGGCGTTACAGTCCATGAAAATGTTCAGCAAGGCCTGGAAATGTAAAACTCCTTTAAAATAAAAAAAAAATAAACATTCTTTCCCTTCATGTTTGCCTTCTTAAACACATAAAATAAAAAATGAATGGAAAATGAATAGAGGCAGCTAATAAGATCACTGCAAACAGGAGGTTAAAAAACTTAAGGCAATCTATCTAAGAAAACAGCAGACTCAGAGCCTGTGCAACCCTAAGAAATTCTGAACTATGATTACATAGAAACATAGAATTTGTCGGCAGATAAGGACCACTTGGCCCACCTAGTCTGCCCATTTCCCTACCTAATGGATAAGCTGCAGATCCTAGTTAACCAACAGCCTACTTCCTCCTACCCCCACTAGAATTGCTTTATGTCTGTCCCATGCATTCTTGAATTCACTCACTGTTTTTGACTCTACAACCTCCTCAGGAAGGCTTTTCCATGTATCCACAACCCTCTCTGTGAAGAAATACTTCCTCACATTACCTCTGAGCCGTCCCCCCTCTATTTTTAAATTGTGCCCTCTTGTTTTGGCACATCTCTTTTTCTGAAAGATGCTACCCTCTTGGACTTTGTTGATTCCCTTGAGGTATTTGAAAGTTTCTATCACGCCCCCCCTTTCCTCGAAGCTATACATCTTTACTTCCTTTACTCTTTCTTCATATGTCTTCTGATGCAGACCCTGCATCATTTTGGTTACCCTCCTCTGGGCAGCGTCCACTCTGTCTATGTCTTTGCCGAGATGGGGTCTCCAGAACTGTACACAGTACTCCAGATGTGGTCTTACCAACTCTCTGTACAGAGGGCCAACAACTTCCTGTTTTCTACTGGTGATGCCTCTCCCTATGCATCCCAGTATTCTCCCAGCCCTCCTTACTGCCTTCTCACATTGCGGGCCCACCTTTAGGTCATCTGATATGACTGCCCCCAGGTCCCTTTCCATTTTTGTTGTTGTCAGTATTTCACCTCCCATTGTGTACTCTTCCCCTGGGTTTTTGTTTCCCATCTGCATTACTTTGCACTTCTTTGCAATGAATCTAAGCTGCCATACATTTGACTATTCCTCCAACCTTGCCAAGTCCCTTTTCATCCTTTCCACCCCACCTTGTGTATCAACCCTGTTGCAGATCTTTGTGTCATCTGCAAAGAGACATACTTTCCCTTCCAGTCCTTCTGCAATGTCACTTATAAAGACATTAAAAAGGACCGGCCCAGTACTGAACCCTGTGGTACCCCACTAGTAACCCTCCTTTCTTCACTGTGGACTCTATTTACTATTACCTGCTGTGTCCTGTTGTCCAACCAGTGTTTTACCCAGGCCACCACCCTAGGACCCACTCCCAGGCTGGCTAATTTGTTTATTAATCTTTTGTGCGGGACTGTGTCAAATGCCTTGCTAAAGTCTAGGTAGGCCATGTCCACAGCCCCTCCCTGGTCTACTGCTTTGGTCACCCAGTCAAAGAAATCAATTAGATTTGTCTGACATGTCCTTCCCACTGTGAATCCATGCTGCCTTGGGTCCTGTGCCTCACTGGCCTCAAGGTACTCAATAATTCTTTCCTTCAGAAGGGATTCCCTCATTTTTCCTACCACTGAGGTCAAACTGACAGGTCTGTAGTTTCCTGCCTCTGTCTTGCTCCCACTTTTGTGAAAGAGAATCACATCTGCCCTCCTCCAGTCCTCAGGTACCACCCCATCCTCCCATGATTTATTAAAAAGGGTAGTCAGTGGTGTTACTAGTTCTTCCCTTAGTTCTTTTAAAATTCTAAGATGAATCCCATCAGGCCCCATTGCTTTATCCACCTTCAGTTTTAAGAGTTATTTCAGAACCCTTTCTTCTGTGAAAGGACTAATATCAACCCCCCCCCCCCATCCAGAGTGCTTCTATTGACCAGATTAGGTATTTCCCCCTGCTTTTCCATTTTGGATACTGAGCAGAAGTATTCGTTCAGTATCCCTGCTCTTTCACTGTCGCTTTCTGCCCAACCACCTTCCTTTTTGTTCAGCCTCAGTATCCCTGCCTTAGCCTTTCTTTGCTCACTAATATACCTATAGAAGGTTTTATCCCCATTCTTAAATGAGTTGGCTATCTTTTTCTCAGTTTGGGCCTTTGCTATTCTGACTGCCTTACCTGCTTCCTTCTGCTTTAACTGGTACAGTTCTTTGTCCCTCTCCTTCTGTGTTTCCTTATACTTCCTGAATGCTATCTTTTTTTTCCTTTACCATCCCCGCCACTTCTTTTGGGAACCATAGTGTTTTTTTTTCTTTCATTTTGATTTGTTTATTTGCTTCACACAAAGACTTGTTGCCTCTGTGATGGTGGTTTTGATGTTTCCCCATTGTTGCTGCACCCCACCTTCTTGCCTGTTTGCTAGTGCTTTTCTGAGGCACTCTCCCATTTTGACAAAATCAGCCCTCCTGAAGTCCAGTATCTTCACTTTTGTGTGGCTTGACTCTACAGCTAAGTTTATCGTGAACCACACTGTTTGGTGGGCGCTTGTTCCCAGATGGCTACCCACATTAAGATCAGAGAGATGAACTCTCTTTTAAAACCCAGTCCCAAGCAAAGTACAACTCAACCTGAAACTAATTCTGGTGTCCCAACTGATCCCATCCTTATTTTAAAGGCCTTCAAGGCAAAACTCTGAATTTGTATTCTTACAACACTGAGCTGCCACCCAAGGACTGGATTACATGCAGTTCTCCATGGGTATTGGCTATGATACTGGCTCTTGATATCTCCCCCTCCCACTGCAAGGCCACATTCTCTAGTGAGATACACAATCTACACTGCACCCTTAATAATTGTAGTAGTGCTGGCAGAGATGGCCTGCATCCCAGGTTCCTTAAGGCAATTGCAAGTTCAGCAGCCACCTTTCTATGAAAAATCTTCAACTTATCCCATCCATTATACTGGTAATCTGAAAGCAAATGAGGGTAGTCCTACAGTAATTTATTTATTTATTTATTTGGTAACCAGGTTAAGGCCCACTAGGCACAAGTGCCTGTATCCAGGGTTGACCCGAGAGCACTGGGGTGGTTAAATGACTTGCTCAGAGTCACACAGTATGCAAGTGGAGGTTGTGGTAATCAAACCCATGCATGCTGGCTGCACCAAGCTCATCCACAGCTCATTACTCTAATGTGTAGGTTATACTTTCACTTTATGAGTGGTAATCCTAACCTGACTGAGAACTATCATGCATTCTCTATTGTTTCTCTACAATTCAAACTCCTGAAAAGGTGACCATGTAGTCAAGTACTGCATAACCTAATTTCTCCCCAGAAGCATGAGTTCAGAAAATGTCACAGTACTACCACTGCTCTGATCACTTTCACTAATCATATAATCAGAAACATTGATAAGGCCAAATTTACTGGAGCAGTTTTTGTGGATCTAAGCATTGATCAAGATATTCTCCTGGTTAAACTGGGTCAGATCAGAATCTTGACCTTGGATACAGTCTGGTTTCAGATCTACCTCTCAGGTAGATTACAGCAGGTCTATGTGGGTGGGTCTATTTCTAACCTACTACAGGTTCCAACTAGGGTTACCTAAGGGTCCTTTCTTGAGCCTCTCCTGTTTTTATTATTTATTAATGTAACCCCTCCCAAATGGTGGGGCTTACTGTGTTCCCTCTGCCTGCCCCCAAACCACCTGCCACCTTGTTTTACTTGTTCTGTCCCATAGGACTGCAGCCTATGTGGTGACCAGAGAAGCACTGCTTCTTCATATTGCCTGGCTGTTTACTTTGGCATTCAGTGCACCCAACACTGATGGTTGCACTGGCAGTCAAAATGGAGGATCAACTGGGCTCTTCATTGCTGCATCCATGGCCAAATAAAATGGACATCTCCATGTGCTCCAGCCCCAGGGATACCAGCAAGGCCACCAGGGACCATAGAGACAGACTGTGAGGGAACCAGGAACAGTATGTGTTTGGTGTTCATGGCAGCCACTCCAGCAATGGGGATCACCTTGCCTGGAGGGAGCAAGCACAACAGAGCTCCTGACAATATAGGGAAACCCCTAACAACCACAATGCTTGACTGGATAACTAGGCAAACATAGAAACATAGAATTTGACAATAGATAAGGACTGCTTGGCCCACCTACTCTGTCCATTTTCCCTACCTGTTTCATATACCTCAGATCCTAAATGATCTGTGGCTTACCCTCTTCTTTGGGCCTGCAACATCAGGGGATCAGCTAAAGTAAGTGAAGGGCTGGAGCCCCATATAAGAACTTTGTTTTGGAGCCAACACTCCCATGTTGTAAAATATGCCATCTTGCCAACCCATGACATCACCAACAGCCAATCAAAGGTCAGGGATCTTGGCATGTGATTCCAAGAGGATTCTGAGAGAATGACTATGCTATTTGCTTGATGCCTTTTCTGCTGATCAACAGGATGTTCAATGACCATTCTGCATACTAATTTCAATGACTGACAGTATTTTGTGCCAATCAGATGCTGTCTTTGCACAGAGAAAGGCTTAAGGCAGATCCAGAAGACAGTTGGCAGTGAACTCTCACAGTGTAAGGAAGGTTTGTGCTGCTGACCTGAGCCAATGCAGAGAAGCCAGCCTGGACGTTCTACAGCCATCCATCAGGAGGTGAGTCTAAGGTGTTTTACAACCTACCAAGTATAAAGAATGAGCTGGGCATTAGCTAACTGAGCCAGAATGACACCTTTTGGTGAAAGAGAGTGTTTCTGTGAAAGGAGGTAAAAGTGTGCTGCTCCAGTAAGTGTGCCACAGCTGCCAACCTGAGTGACCACAGACTGAGTGAGTACTGCTGTGTAAATGCCTGCATCAAGACTGCAGACAGTTTGGGAGACATATGGTCAGTGCTAGAGCTGGGCACTGGCTAATATACCGCACAAGTGTCCAGAAGCCTAGATGTGTGTGTTTGGCATGTAGCCCCTACTCCTTAGACAATCTGGCCTGCAGAAGAGGAAGAGAAAAAAGCCAGAGAGGTTCAAATGACTGATGATGCAGAAAGCCTGATCCATATCCTGAGGCACCTAAGACCTGCATCATCAAGCTGACCCCCCTTCGCCACCTGTACAATGTGTCAACTGAGTACACTGCCTCAAATAATAGGTGCCGGACCCACCTGTGTGCCACCCAGATCCAATTCATACAGAAGGTTGAGAATATTCTCAGGCATAAAACCCACCCCTGAGAGGGAAGAGGACTTAGAAATGTGGATGTCCTATGCTGCTCCATTAATCCAAGACTGGCAACCATCAGAAGACTAAAAAAGAAAACGTCTTGCAGAAAGCCTCTAATATCCTGCCTTAGAAACTATTCATTCTCTGAGATTCGCTGATCCAGAAGCTCCAGCCCAAGAGTATCTGACCACTTTGGAGAATATTTATGAAAGCACAGAATCCAGTGCAGATCTCTTGTGGAAGTTTAAAACTATGAATCAATGGAAGAAGAACTATTGTCTACATTTCTGAATTACCTTGAGAGGGCATTGCAAAGAGTCTTTAGAAAGGAAGGTGTGGCATCCCAGGACCTGAGCCAGATGAGGCTGAAACACACACTCAAGGCTGCCTCTAATTACACTTTGCTACTTCTCAAGTTGCACTTGGATGAGAGAAAGGACAAGGCCCCCCATCTCACAGAATGTTGATGAGAGAAATAGAGAAACTGAAGAATAAGAGATATAATGGGAACCTTACCATGTCTTGGCAGCTGTTATGCAAGTCACTGAAAGTGTGCCCCCTCAAGAGACTCAAAAACTGAAAGAATTGCTCAAAGAGTACAAAGAAGTGATTACAAAAGCCAAAATATCTCTCACTAGTGGACAGGATAGCCACCAAAGTCAACATGTTTTTCTGTCTAGCAAGAATCTAATCACAATGGACATAGAAGTGCAAGCACAGATGCAACCCGCAGAATGTGATCTCCAAAGCCTAGTTAATGAATTGCATAATCTGGTGACCGAACTGAAAAGATGCAATACTCAGCCCATGGCCTGACAGAGGGAAAGAACCCCAGCGTGAGGACAAGCTGCAGTTGGTTCCCCCGTCAGAGCCTCAGATGTATCTCTTTGAAGACCAGGTAACCAAGACTGGAGGCCATCACCTGATGGACAACCTAAAGCACATCAGTACAGAGATGGAGTGTTCTGTTACAGATATGGAAAGGATGGATACATGAAGAAAGACTGACAGTCAGAAGAAAATTTGTGGAACGTCACTAGTAAACTGCTCAAATTAATACAGAAGCAGGGAAACTACCCTAGGGCATGGTAGGGAAGTGCACTGGAGGCCTGTCAGCAACATGTTCTAACCCATCTGTGAAACAATCTGTAGCTAAGTCAACAATAAAAGGAAAACAAGAGACATTACCAAAACATCTTAACAAGTTAGTTGGCCCTTTAACTGAGACAAGTGTAACAATCTATGGAGTACCAGCCCAAACTGTCCTTGACAATGGTTCCCAGGTCATTGTCATTTTTTAAGGACTGGTATGACAAATACCTGAACAAAGATTAGTAAGCTGCAACCACTGGAAGATTTTAATGTGTGGGGCTTGAGTGGCAAGTCCTATCACTATTACTTGAACATGCGGATTGCTTTCCTGTCAACAGTAGCAGGAGTTGGTGACACAGTTGAATTATTTGCATTGGTTTGTGCACAGTCTGGAGTGCTGATAATGTTCCCATCCTCACTGGAACAAATGTACACATGTTTGGATGCCTAGCCCAAATTTGCTAGAAGCAAGAGGCACTGCAAGTCCATGGACTGATCAAGAAGGCCTACCAGAAGCAGACACAGAACAGACCAGACCAGAGGACCAAGAAGATCCTGTTGGCACAGTCTGGTGCCAAGAAGCTGAAGAGCTCATCCTACACCCTAATGCAGATCTTTGTATCAGTGGAGTGATGAGTCTGAAGCAAGCTGTGAAACCAGATTCTAATGATAGATGACCCTGAAGAACATGGATTGTCAGGAGGACTGCTAGTCAAACCAAGTGTGCTGCCTGTGAGAGCCCATGCCTAAGTGAAGAGAATCACCATCCTGATAAAGAATGTGACTAACTGAGATATTACTGTAAGAAAAGGTCAAACACTGGCTCGTGTGTACTGTGCAGATGCAGCAGTGCAGCCCCAGCTCAATATGGAAACTTGGATTGGTGGAATTGACCCTGAGTTCTTTCACTTTGGAAAGTCCTCAATGCCTGAAAGATGGGTGACCAGAATAAGTCAGAAGTTGGCAGAATGAAATAAAACCTTTTCTCTTCATGAATGAGATGTCGGATACATCACTGGAGAGGAACATCATATCAGGCTGCATGATGTTTGCCCTTTTTGAGAAGAATCGTATCATCTGGCCCCAACAAACATTGTTGATATAAGAAAACATCTTCAGAAATTGTTTGTAGCAGGAATAATTCAAAAATCAAGAAGCCCTTATGTCTCTTGTATTTTAGCTGTTCACATGAAAAAATGGTACAGTTTGCATGGGTGAACTACAGAACATTGAATAAATGAACCATCCAGATGAGTCTTGATGAGGATTCAGGATGCTTTAGATTGTCTTAATCGACGCAAATGGTTCTCAGTTCTGGATTTGAGGAGTGGGTATTACCAGATCCCAATGGTTCCCGAGAACAGAGAGCAAACCACTTTCATAAGCATGCTTGATTTCTATGAATTTCTTTGTATACCCAAAAGCATATTTGGTGCCCCAGCAACATTCCAATTCCTCATGGAATGTGCAGTTGGAGACACGATCCTCCTAGAATGCCTGTTCTACAATGATGATGTCACTGTGCTCAGAAAGACCCTTGAGGAGCATGAAGTTTGTCTGATGAAGGTGCTAGATCAACTGGAAGAGTTCAGGTTCAAGCTTGCTATTGATAAATGTCAATTTTTCCAGAGTTCTGTCAGATATGTAGGACATGTCATGTCAGCCCAATAAATTCAGACACATCCAGGCAAATCTGAAGCCTTGGCTACCTGGCCCAACCCAAAGAACCTTTTTAACATCTACATTATTTCCTAGGTGTTTGCAGGTATTACAGATGATTTATTAAACACTATACCCCCTTGGTGAGACTGCTGCTCAAGGATGCCTGACAACCAAAAAAAGCAAATGGTACCCTGCAGTTACTGATCCAACTAAAAAGTATTTCAAGCCAAATGCCCAATTTGGACAGGGATGGGACACCTAGTGTGTTCACTGATGAGTAATTTCAGGAAATCATCTACCATCTGACAAATGCACCAAAGCTAGCATATGCTGGTCCAGCAAAGCACTATGTTCTGCATACAGATGCAAGCCTCTGCGTACTTGAAGCTGTCCTCTACCAAAGTTATCCTGAAGGACTGAGGCCTGTTGCCTTCACCAGCAGAGGCTGAACACTACAAAAAGGAACTACCCATCTACAAATTGGAGTTCCTTTCTCTCAAGCAGACAACTGTAGACAAGTTTCATGAATGCTTGTATGGAGTACACATCGCTATCAACACAGAGAACTTTTTAACATACGTGAAAACAACTGCAAAGTTGGATGCAGCTGGACACAGATGGTCATCCACTTTGTCAGCATATGACTATTGTGTTGAATATGACCCGGTTTAAATCCTGTGGATTTTAATGCCCTGTCAAGGTGACCAATTGCATCTGCCACTGACAGTCAAATGTGGATCTGAATCCCAGAGCAAACTGTAAAAGCACTGTGCAAAACATCTGAAACAAATGAGCCACAGGCACCTGCAAACACCCATCATCTAAAAGACAGTCTTGGTGACTCTGACGACTGTTTATCAAATGCTTACTGTCATCTTGCAGCATTAAAACTAACCACTGTTCCACAATTAACTCCCCAAGATTTGCAAAGAGCACAAACAAAGGATTTTTGCCTGAAAGACATTGTTTTCACCCCAAAGAAGGGGGGGAGGTGATACCACACAAGTGTGTACAACTGATGCCGATACAAAGTTGCTATTGTGATAGTGGACCAAGATAAAAATCAAAAACAACTTACTGTATCGTGAAATCCAAGGGCCACAGGGTTTACCCAAATTGCAATTGGTACTACCTTCAAAGTTCAAAAGAGTTGTGTTGCATGCTATACATGATGATAGGAGATGCCATGGAAGTGAAAGAACTTTGCACATTGCTCATGCTCACTTTTATTGGCCATGTACGGAGAGTGACCTAGAACAATATTGCAGAACCTGCAACAAATGTGTGAGACTCAAAACTCTGACACAGAAGGCAGACCCTCTTGTAAACATAGTTTTTTTTCATATAACATTTTATTAGAGAGTAAATAATAACAGTCACCTAAACATTCTATATCAGCAATAATACAATGCTCTCGGGCTAAACCATACAATTCATAATGACAGTCAGAGACAATGGAGCATAACCCTAATATGAATAAATATTCCATAAATGTGATAAATAATTTTTTATCATGCACAACGTATTTTTAACATTAGAAAATAAAATCATCCTTTTTCCACTCTCTAATCTTTGTATTGTAGGTTTCCCACAGTGGACCATATCCCCCCAAAAAATTGTAGTTGTAAAAAGCTCAAAAATAATTGTTTCCACTCTAGCATTGGAAAGGGTAGCAAATCTGTAGGATGCTTCCAATATTAAAAGTCAATCTTTTTACTGCCATTATATTGCCTTTCAAAGCAACTCTGTATTTTATATGTGAACTGTGATATAGGAGACTCAAATTGAACCATGCAATTTGAATGACCCAATTTGAGCACCTGTGTTAATAGCGAGTGTGAGAGAACAGCGAGAAGAAATGACAGCAAGTGGAAAAGATGGCTAGGAACCATATAGTAAGGGAGAGCTAGTGAGAAAAGGATATAGGGGTTTGTTTGGCCATGATTTATGACAGTGGTGGTCCAGGGTTCAAATATGGTGTGGGGTTTGTGTTTTTATTTTTGCTGGTGTTATGTTGAAATTATTTAGTTATTTTAATTTAGTCCAGCTTTGTTTGCCCCTTTCCCGCAGGTTGCCCCCCCAATGTTCTTTCTCTGCAGACTGTCACAAACCCACTCAGCAGGTCAGGCCCTCTGCTCCCACAGTGCCAACCTCTGAGTGCAGCCTTGTGAACAGGAAACAGAAACAGGGTAACCCTCCTGTCTGTTTTTATGGGTTCAAATCAACCTTTGGTCTCAGTTCTGGAGGGATTCAAACTGTGAACCTCTTGTTAGCATACCCAAAGTACAGGCTCAGACAATTCTGCTCTTTGGGGGGGGGCAGAGATCTTTCACCTATGGGCACTTAACCAGGTTTACAAAATGAACCCATAAAAACTCTAATAAAGATCTCATATAACTCTTACCTGTTCCTAGTTTGGTATTACCATATAAGCCCATGCACAGTGTTGTCACACTCTTAACCATCCATGCATCACAGGAAAAAACAGAAGGAATTGGAAGACACAAATAGTCTATTTAAAAATTAGATGTTTACTTAAAAATAGATAAAAATGCAAAATGTAAAACACAGAACTATAGATCACAAAAACATACAATCACTTAAAAAAACAAGATTTTAAAAGTGCAATTTCCTACCACCAGACAATTAGACTTGATCTATCTAATGTGTCTCTTAAAGTGCTGCTAGCAAGTTGTAGCTTTCAGAGTCCAAACATTTGTGTGTAAATGGAAAACAGAATACTGTTCAAAAACTGGCTTTGCCAACTTCTTCACATGAGGTCACCTAGCTCCTCCCTGTCAGAATATAAAAAAATATATCTATGCAAAACAGGATGTCTTATTAAAGGTAAATTAAAATTTTGTGACCTCAGCAAAACTCATTTTGTTTCAAATGACTCTTTGATCTATGAGCAGTTTCCCCTTTCCAGGACATCAAAGGACTTGTTATGTCTCTCTGCCAGATCTCACGGAGGTGCAACATGCTTTTGTATCACCATATGAATTTTACTATGTTTCCTGTGAACATTACAAAAGTTTATGATCTATCTTGGCAGTTGGCAAGCTGCAATTAGTCACATAAAAAGGAGATCCGAAATGTTAAGTCTCTTCTAGCCTGTAATTATCTCTAGGCCTTCCAGGTAACACTTATGAACTAAAACCTGTGTGTGTGTGTGTGTGTGTGTGATCCCACAGGCTGTCAGCATCTCTCATGAGAGAAATTCAATAACATATTTTTATATTACAAAAATCATAGATCAATCAGAACCAGCTGCCTGAGTGTCACAATTCCTCCCCACCTAGAATGAATTTGGGGGCTCTATCCCCTGCATGGGATGATCTTCCCAAATCAGTTAACTCCTCATACACATGAGACAGCCCATCGGAGTTCTGATTTTTGGCTCCAGCCCTATGTAGAATTGTCATATAATGCCCCTGCAAAGCAAGACTTCATCTTAGCAATCTACCATTGTTTTTCCCCATCTGTGTCAGCCAAATCAGGGGGTTGTGGTCAGTCTGCACCACAAAATGTTGCCCATATAAGTATGGCTCCAACTTCTGTAGGCCCTACACTATGGCAAGACATTCTTTTTCCACAGTAGAGTATGCCTGCTCCCTGGGAAGTAACTTCCTACTGAGGTACACTACTGTGTGACCTCTTCCTTGGCTGGATGTCTGACTCAGTACCGCCCCAATACCCATGTCCGAGGCATCAGTCTGAACTATAAAGGGTTTGCTATAGTCAGGACTTGTCAAAACAGGAGCACTGCATAGTGCCTTCTTTAGTTTGGAAAAGGCTTCCTCACAAGCTGGGCCCCAGGTAATTTTCTTGGGCATCCTTTTCTTTGTCAGGTCAGATAGGGGAGCAGCCAGGGCACTGTAAAAGGGCACAAATTCCCTGTCATACCCTGCTGTCCCTAGAAAACTCCTGACCTGCTTCTGTGTTTCTGGTCTGGGCCATGCCTGGATTACCTCTATTTTTATTTGGTTAGGACAGAGCTGTCTCCAGCCTACCACATGCCCGAGGTATGCCACTTCTCCCATGGCCACCTGGCACTTCTCAGTTTGACAGGGAGCCTGACCCTCTGTATCCTTCCCAGCACTTCTCTAAGGTGGGATAGGTGTTCCTCCCAGCTAGCACTAAAGATGGCAATGTCATCCAGGTATGCCATGGCGTACTCCTCAGCCCCATTTAACACCTGGTTCATCAACCTTTGGAAAGTGGCCGGGTCATTCTTCATTCTGAAAGGCATTACTTTAAATTCAAATAAGCATATCGGAGTTATGAAGGCCAACCTCTCCCTAGCTCTGTCTGTCAACTCTACATGCCAATATCCCTTTGTCAGGTCAATGGTCATAAGGGAGGTTGCCCCTCCCAACTTGTCCAGGAGTTCATCTGTCCAGGGCATCGGGTGGGTGTCTGACTTCATGACTGCATTCAGTCCATGATAGTCCACATAGAAATGAGTAGAGCCATCTGGCTATGGCACAAGAACTACAGGTGAGGTCCAGTGGCTGTAGGATCTCTGGATTTCCCCCTAAATCCAGCATCTCTTCCACTTCCCTCCTATTGTCTGTTTGGACAGCCTCTGACACCCTATATGCTGTCCGCTGTATGGGTGTTTGTGTCCTTGTCTCCACATCGTGAGTCACTAAGGTGGTTAGTCCTGGCTTGGTGCTAAACAATGGGGCAAAGTCTGCTAAAACCTCCCTTACTTTCTGAATGTGGTCCAGGGTCAGCTGGGGAGACAATTTAACTGCCTCCACAGAGGATGTCCACTTACTTTCTTCCAGCAAGTCCAGAAGAGGTTCTCCTTCATCCATCCCTTCCCCAGGACCACACACACTGCAAACACCATGTCCGCCCTATTTGCATGTGGCTTGATCATGTTGACATGGTACATCCTTTTTGTCTGTCTTCGGTCAGGTAACTCTATAAAATAGTTCACATCATTTGCCTTCCTAACCACTTTGTATGGTCCTGCTCACTCAGCCTGCAGCTTGTCTTTCCAGACCAGAATAAGGACTATGACTTCCTGACCCACCATGTACGAGCAAGCTCTGGCTCTGTGACTCTGGACTGTCCCCATAAGCTCCTTCAGCCTTTCCCTAAACCTAAGGATGTAATCCACAATGGGAGTTCCCTGGGTGGTGTGCTTGCCTTCCCAGTCCTCCCGGATCAAGTGTAGGGCCCATGTACCTGGTGTCCATATAAGAGTTTGAAGGGGGAAAATCCTGTCGACTCTTGGGGCACCTCCCTGTATGCAAACAACAGGTGGCGAAGGTATTTCTCCCAGTCCCTTCCATGCTGTTCAGCAAATGCCCAGAGCATTAACTTCAGGGTATCATTGAATCTTTCCACAAGCCCATTGGCTTGGGGGTGATATAGTATCGTGCATCTCTGCACCTCCCCACACTTCTCCCATAAACATTTCATCAGGTCCGACATGAAGGAACTCCCCCGATCGGTGATAACCTCCTGTGGAAACCCAACATGGGCAAAAATTCCAAGTAAGGCATCTGACACTTTGTCTGTCCTCAGTGAGGATAGGGTGACTGCCTCTGGGTACTAGGTGGCATAATCCACCACAGTCAGGATGAATCTCTTCCCTGAAGAGCTGGGGTATTTAAAGACCCCACAAAATCCATTCCCACCCTCTGGAATGGCTCCTCCACTATGGGCAATGGAATCAGGGTGGCTTGGGTTTTCTTGCCCGCCTTCCCTATTTCTTGGCACCATTGACAAGACCTGCAATACCCCTTCACCTGCTGGGTGAAGTTAGGCCAGTAGAAATTCTGGGCCAACTGCTGCATCATGTGCACAATTCCCAGATGACCAGGCAAGGAAATATCGTGTGCAATCTTGAGCAACTGCTCACGATACCCCTGGGGAATGACAAGTTGCCTGCCTAGCACCCTTCCCTCTCTCTGTACTGCCTGAGTATACATAAGTCCATTTTCCCAATAAACCTTATGTTTGCCATCACCTTTCTGCGCACTGTCCTAGTCTGCCCAAGCCCTCAGCTTCTCTAGACTAGGGTCACTTCTCTGAGCAGCTGCATACCCCTCACACATTCCCAAGGCATGGGACACGTCCCCTTCAGTTGCTAACCTAGGGTCCCTAGCACTAGCATTAGGACACTCAGTCAATCCCAAGCCTCTGACAATGGGTCAACCCTCCCTCTTCGGAGTAACCCTCTGTAGCTGAGTGGTTACTTGCTACTGGGGAAATTTCTACCCCCTTTTCATTAGTCTCCTCATCTGCAGACAAAGCCTTGGAAACCAGCCTCTCAGTGGTTTCCACAATGGCTTCTGTGGGGTTCAGGGAATTACAATTTTCCCTTGTCACTTGGCTATAGGTAACTGCACATACCATCCCCTTTTTGAGATTGTTGCCCAGGATCCCATCCACTGCTAATATTTTGGTTACAGCCACCTGTTGCACAGTTCCCCTTGTTTCACCCCAGTCTAGGAGAACACTAGCGAGGGGCAATGTTTTTGCCTCACCAGTAAAGTCCTGTACACTGACATATTTATTGGGTATAAGTTGACCAGGCTCTACTAGATCCACTTTTACCAATGTCAGGGTTGCCTCTGTGTCCCTTAACCCTTGCATCTGTACACCATTCACCATGACTGGGTGCATGTGTTCCCTCATGTTCACAGACATGCTTCCAGGGACACACAAATGACCCACTTCTTTTCTAGTACCATTCTGCATAGTATTGCTCATTCTTTTGGGACACTGTCTGGCAATATGCCCAGTTTCTTTACATAACCAACATTCACTTCTCTTTTCAGAGAAATCTTTTCTCTGAAACATGGGGCTAACTGGTTTTGGTGGAGGCAGTGAGGGTTTTAGCTGCCCTGAAGGCACGCTTTTCCCTTTCTGCACTGCCACGCCCACCCCATTCACTCTCAGAACAGGTCTGCTCTTGGCATAATGGTCTGAGAGTTCATCAGCCTCTTGCACTATTTTGGGATCTCAGTCCTCCAGCCAGGGTTTCAGCTCTGTTGGGCAAGCCCAATAAAACTGTTCTAACAAAATTACATTTTCAACTTTATCAACAGAGTTTGCCTCAGTTCCTTCCCACCATTTTAAAAATTGATGTTGTTTTGTGGCTAGCTCCTCATAGCACATGTCAGGGCTTCTCCTGAGCTTACAGAATTTATCTCTGTATGATTCAGCAGTTAATTCAAATGTTTTAACAGTGCAGCTTTAAGTTTGCTGTAATCATCACTATCGTCATTGTCCATTTGATCCAATGCATCCTGAGCTTTCCCGATAAGTAGCGGGGATAACTGGAAGCTCCAGGACTCTCTAGAAATTTTAGCCTGAATACAAACTTTTTCAAAAGAATTTAAAAAGGCATCCATGTCCTCCCCCTCTTTAAATTCAGCTATCAATTTGGAATTCAATTTGTAACCCAGTCCTGTAGTCCCAGTTAAACCCAAGCCGCTAACCTGCTCTGGTGCTGGTGGTTGGTGTCGTAGCTTCTCCAGTTCATATTGCCTCTGGCGCTCACTCTCCTCACGGTCTATGTCTTAGCATTCTCACTCCCTCTTCTCCTCTGCAGCTTGCTGGTGCTCATGCTCCTCTCTGCTTATTTCTGTTCTCACTCTGCCTCATGGTGTTCTCACTCTGCCTCATGGTCTGCATCCCACTGTTCATGGTCTCTCTACCTCTGGAACACCAGCTCCATTCTGCACAACTCAATTTGCAGCCTGAGTACTTCTGGATCCAGGATACTGGTGACCTTCCTCTGCTGCAGTGGCTCTTCACTGACAGTGGCTCTGTTGCCCTCCTCATCGGATCTGAACACTACACTGGCCACTAGCCCTACCACACTCAAGGTTTGGTTCTCTTCAGTCACTGTCTGTGACTCAACACTCTGGGTATCTGCTACCATCAGGGCATCCATGAGGTTCTGTATGCTGGCTTTCACCTAGAATGGGACTCCTCTGTCCCAGCACAACTGCTTTAAGTAGACTACAGTGTGCCTGCTGTAGTTAGAAGTCATCTTCTTCCCTAACTACAGCTACTCTGACCTGCACTTTAGGAAAAAAAATTAAAACGGGTAGGAACTTGACTGTACGCCAAGTGATATAGTTCTGTCTCCATTTTAAAAAATAAATCAGTGCCTTTTTCTTTCTTTGCAAGTGAGCTGATGGTCTCAAGCTGACATACTGAACAATCAGAGCTTGTAATACCAAAAGTTTTCACACCGCTGCCAACCAATCTGTCACAAACCCACTCAGCAGGTCAGGCCCTCTGCTCCCACAGTGCCAACCTCTGAGCAGTCTTTTGAACAGGAAACAGAAACAGGGTAACCCTTCTGTCTGTTTTTGTGGGTTTGAATCAACCTTTGGTCTCAGTTCTGGAGGGATTCAAACTGTGAACCTCTTGTTAGCATACCCAATGCACAGGCTCAGATAATTCTGCTCTTTGAGGGGCAGATATCTTTTGCCTTCGGACACCTAACCAGGTTTACAAAATGAAACCATAAAAACTCTAATAAAGACCTCATATAACTCTTATCTGTTCCTAGTTTGGTATTACCATATAAGCTCATGCACAGTGTTGTCACACTCTTAACCATCCATGCATCACAGGCAAAAACAGAAGGAATTGGAAGACACAAATAGTCTATTTAAAAATTAGATGTTTACTTAAAAATAGGTAAGAATGTAAAATGTAAAACACAGAACCGTATATCACAAAAACATGCAATATTTAAAAAAAAAAGATTTTAAAAGTGCAATTTTCTATCACCAGACACTTAGACTTGATCTATCTAATGAATCTCTTAAAGTGCTGCTAGCAAGTTGTAGCTTTCAGAATCCAAACATTTGTGAGTAAATGGAAAACAGAATACTGTTCAAAAACTGGCTTTGCCAACTTCTTCACATGAGGTCATGTAGCTCCTCCCTGTCAGAATATAAAAAAATATATCTATGCAAAACAGGATGTCTTATTAAAGGTAAATTAAAGTTTTGTGACCTCAGCAAAACTCAATTTTTTCAAATGACTTTCTTTGATCTATGAGCAGTTTCCACTTTCCAGGACATCAAAGGACTTGTTATGTCTCTCTGCCAGATCTCATGGAGGTGCAACATGCTTTTGTATCACCACATGAATTTTACTGTGTTTCCTCTAAATGTTATAAAAGTTTATGATCTATCTTGGCAGTTGGCAAGCTGCAATTAGTCACATAAAAAGGAGATCCTAAATTTTAAGTCTCTTCTAGCCTGTAATTATCTCTTGGCCTTCCAGGTAACACCTATTAGCTAAAACCTGGGAAGTGTGTGTGTGTGTGTGATCCCACAGGCTGTCAGCATCTCTCATGAGAGACATTCAATAACACATTTTTATATTACAAAAACCATAGATTAATCAGAACCAGCTGTCTGAGTGTCACACAGACTACTACTACTCCATGGAGTAGCCTCCTCTCGTATTTGCCTCTTTCCTCCAGTCTCTCCCCCCTCCCCGGAGTTGGTTATTTAAAGATGGGAGGTGTGGTGGGCATAGCCCCCTGCATAAATAGTCTGTTTAGATAACCCTCTTGTATTTTTGAGTGTTGTGCCATTGCTTTTTATGACAGTCGCAGTAGTGCTGATCTCCGATTTTGTGTTCAGCAATTTGCGCTTGCTCTTTTCCGAGTCATGCTATAATCTTCATGGTTAACACATGGTACCATTTTATGTGTATATTGAGGTCATTATACATTTCCAGAATTGTTATATTTGGGTCTTTCTACTGAAGAAAACCATAACCTATTTGGTTTGATATTACAAATGATTGGGACCACCAATTAATACATAATGAACTGTCCCAAAATGAATGGAGTATATTTATCTTGGGGGACACACAATGCCAAAATGTTTCTGGTTCAGCCTGTATGGTAAAAAATACACCCTATTGAAAATCTTATCTTGAATAGTTCTGTCCCTGGAAAGTTTGTATTTCTGGATTGAAGAACAAGCCATTAACTGTTGTTGTTCTGTGAATGTACAGTTCAAATTCTCTTCCCATTTCTGGATTGTTGCCTCATAAATCATAATGCTGATTTATGGAACAGTTTGATTATCCATGCAAAAAGTTGTTTTTGACTTATTAGTAAGGATGTTCTGCAATTCCCCCTCCAAATTTTTATTGTTCGAAGCCCTCTCACCTCTCTTATAATCTTTTATGTATAAATTGCATAACTGATTAAAATAAAATATCTGATAACTGTATAAGTTAAACTTGACTTTAAATTCCTCCCAGTTTAACGTAACACCCTTCCATAAAAATCCTGCCATTTTCAAATTACTTTTCAAACCTAGGATTTCTTAAAAGCCATCTTCCCATTTAGTCTATATTGGGGTTATTCCATATCTCATTCATTGATGAGGCACTGGTTACCCACTTGTAAATTTGTTTATTGAAAAAGCAAAATTTTTAACAATAACACTTTTGGACTTACTTTCTTTATATCAATTGCCTCTGAAGTTAGCTTATTTATTATTGAATCTTCCAACTCCACATAAATGTTATCTTTATCTGCTGTCACCCACCTGATTGCTATTTTAGCCATACAGTATAGGCTATATAATGAACTCTTGGATGTGGGCATGCTAAGCCCACTTCCTTAGGCATGCAGAGCTTTTACCAGAAATAAATTTCTGAAATAAATTATTGATTTTTTTTTCAACAAGATGGGAGGGTTCAGTGTAATAATGGATTGTAATCTGTAAACTAGAAAGGGAATCGCTGACATTTTCATAATTTGGATTTTCCTTCATAGTGACAGTGAAATATTATTCCATCCCAAAAATCTGTTTTTTAAAGACATAAACAGCTCCGTTTGATTTAAGACATCAAATCCTTCCAGATTATTTGTAATTTTAATTCCTAAGTATAGCATACCATTCTGTTGTATGCCAGCATTAAAAACATTTTTCAAATTTTCTATCTGAATATAGTTGAAAGTAATAATTTCTGATTTTGCCTCATTTACTTCATGCCCTGCTATTGATTAGAATCTATTGATTATAAATTTTAACTCTTTCATACTTGTTTCTGGGACCTGTATCAAAAGCAGTAATCCATCTGCATATGCATTGATCTTCATTTCATGAGAAGCTACCCTAATACCTTTCACTCTGTTGTTTGCTCTGATTTCACAAAGCAGGAGTTCTGGTCTGATGACAAATAAGGAGGGAGATAGGGGGCATACTTGCCTAACCCCTTGTTGGAGTGAAAAAAATTTCAAGAAAGTGTTATTGACTTTTATTTTTGCAACTGGTCTACTGTAGAAATCCCTAATGCAAACCATGAAAAAAATACAGAAAACTGAAAACCTTCATGGCCCCCAAATGGTATCTCCATTCTAACATATTGAATGCCTTACTAACATCTGAAAACAAAAAAAAAACTGCTGTTGTTTTCATTCTTGTTAGAGATTTGATAATCATTTAAGTCTTATGAAGCCCTGTTTTGATAACCCTGTTTGGAATGAATCCAGATTAGTCTGTGTGTATAATTTTATCCAAAATTAGTAATACCCTATTGTTTAAAATCTTAGTATATATTTTGTAGTCAGCATTGAGTTTTGCCAACCATTCTATAGTTTTCCACTCTGCTCGAATCTTTCCCACTCTGTGGTATAAATGAAATATATGCCTGATAAAAGCAATCTGGAAGTTTATGCATGGTTTGTATTTGAGTAAAGAAATTGACCAATAGAGGCACTAGTACTGGTTCAATGGCAATGTAAACTCTAAAGCAAACTTGTCTATCCTTGGGCATTTACCTTTTGTTATATTATGTAGGGTTTTTGTTATCTCTGAGGCCATAATTAGTTTACTCAAAATGTCCTTGTCTTGATTAGAGATTTTGACCTGACAGTAAGCATTGTAGTAATGGATTGCTTCTTCTGAAGGGTTACAGTCAGAAGTGAAGAGATTATAAAAGAAGGCAAAAAATTCCTCAGTGAATTTATTTTGTTCTGACAGCACTTGCCCTAATACATTTTTGATTAAAGTTATATTGGACTTTTTTCCCAATGCCTGGATTTGTTTTACTAACATTGTACCTGCTATTTCACTATTAATTTTCCAGTTTTGATTAGCTTTAGCCTAGCATTACTTAACTTGAAAGATTTCTGTAGACTTGATTAGCTTCTTTAGCTCCTTGTATTCTTGTTGCTTTGATGTGCCACATTTTTTTATTAACATTTCAAAAGTTTTGAGTTGTTCCTACACATCCCTGGCCATTAGCTTCCTCTGTTTATATTTCCAGGAGGTTTCAGAAATTACTACCCCGCTGATTGTAGTTTTAAATGCATCACACATATGAAAAAATTACTCACCTTAGTAATTGCTTTTCTTCTCATGGAGTCTTGCTATATTAGGACCTTTGCAGTATGCCCCTGGCTTTTGACTGCCCCGGAGATGAAATGGTTAACTCCAGAGAAATCTGGAGTTCCACAGCGAGGGCGCTTTTATTGAAAGCTCTATCTGGTTGTTTGAACCCAAACTGTCAGGTTCTTTACGAGGCTAAACTAACATAGCAAGTCTGTGTGGAAAAGCCTTACACTAGCCATTGGCTACCTACTAACAGTAGAACCACAAAAACACAACACCAATAAAGAAAAACAGAATCACGTGTTATTGTTAGGATAACCCTTGACAATCACTACTAAGGCCCCTCTGCCCAAAGACTCAAGTCCAGAGAGGGCCCAGCTACCAATTAACAAAAACAGAAACTATCTAGTTCCTAACCAAGAAGAAAAGCAGGGGTGGGAACTAGAGGCTTAACAGGCATGACACAGTGATTGCACCAATTTGCCAACCCTATACCCAAGTAGGGATTCTGAGAGGGGTAGGAGGGAGGTGTCTATATAGCAAGACTCCATGAGAAGAAAAGCAATTACTAAGGTGAGTAATTTTTTCTTCAAACACCATGAAGTCTTGCTTATATTAGGACCTTTGCAGAGTACACAGCAGTACCCCCATGGAGGAGGGTCAGAACCTACTTAGGAAATAGGCTCTGCAGGACAGCTGTGCCAAGCAGAGCATCTCTCCTGGACTGGACATCCAGGGAATAATGCTTGTGAGTGTGGACTGTCTTCCAGGTAGCAGCTTGATAGATTTCCAAAATGGGAATATCTCTAGCAGCCGCTAAGAGATGCAGCTGTACCCTGGTGGAATGAGCCCTCAGGCCTAGTGGCTCCTTGCCCAGTTTTGATAACAGAACTGGATACAAGAGACAATCCACCTAGCAATCGACCTCCTAGTAGCAGGCCTCCCTTACCCACATCTCCATAGGTAAGGAAGAGCTGGAGGGATTCGAACCTGTGACCCTTGGTACTATCCAAATAATAGCTAAGGGCTCTTTTACGTCCAAACTGTGCAAGCTTCTCTCACCAGAAGAGGAGTGCTCAGTAAAAATACTGAAGAGAGATGGATTGGTTAAGATGAAAATCTGAAACCACCTTAGGTAAAAACTTTCTGTTAGTCCTGAGGATCACTTATCTCTGTGGAAAGAAATGAAATCCTCTTCCACTGACAAGGCTTACAATTCTTATCACGCCCTGGCAGAGTGATAGCCACTAGAAAACAGTTTTCAAGTTAAGAACTTGAGATCTACGAATCCAGAGGCTCAAAGGGAGGTTGCATTAGCTGGGCAATGCAAATATTCAAGTTCCATGCAGGGTTGGTTCCGAAAGGGAGGATTAGTATGAAGTAACCCTTTGAAAAATTTGGCAAACACAGGGTGAGAAAAAGAAACTGGTTTTCCTGCAGAAATAAAAACTGAAACAGCTGCCAAATGAACCTTTAAGGTAGCTGGTTTGAGGCCTAAGGAATTTAAGTGGACCAGGTAGTCCAACAAAATAGGCAGGTCAGCTGATTCTGGGGTGATTTGCCTCTCAGAACACCAAAATGAGAATCTCTTCTATTTAGAATTATAAGTGGCTCTAGTGGAAGGCTTTCTGGAGGCCTTCAAAATATCCAAGACACCTTGAGAAAGGTGTAAATGAGCAAACTCTAACTCCTCAAGAACCAAGCCTTGAGGTGGAGGGAGTTGAGATCCGGATACCACACTCTCCCCTGTGCACAGGTCAGCAGGTCGTGAGCCCTGGGCAAGGTCAGGGGAGGGTGGAATGATAGGGACAGAAGAAGAGGGTACCAAGGCTGCCTGGCCCAGTCTGGAGCAATCAGAATCACCCTGCAAGGCTGAGTTCTGATTTTTACTAAAACCCTGAAGAGTAGAGGCAGGAGGAAAGCATAGAGGAACTTTCCTCCCAATCCAGCTGAAAGGCATCCAGGGGACTGACCCCAGAACTGGGGGCCTGCAGCAAAACAGGGAAGTTTGTGGTTGTCTGGGGCTGCAAAGATCTATCTGAGGAGTGCCCCAGCTGGCAAGATTGACCCCAGCACTTGAGGTTCAGAGCCCATTCGTGATGGCCTGAGAAATCCTGCTGAGGCGTCCGCTGGGACATTGTCCTTCCCTGGGAGGTGAACCGCTATCAGAAGGTGTTCAGGAATAGGCCAGAAACCACAACTTCATTGCTTGATTGCATAGGGCTGAAGGCGAGTGCCTTGCTTGTTGATGTACCACATTGTTGTGGTATTGTCTGTCCTGACTTGAACAACTTTGTTCTGGACAGTTTCTGAAAAAACCTGGAGAGCTAGGAAGACAGCTCTGAGCTCCAGCAGATTGATGTGAAGCAGAGATTCCTGAGGGGACCAAACTCCCTGAGTTGAAAGGTCGCCCAGGTGAGCCCCCCAACCCAACAGGGACGCATCCGTGGTGAGGATGAGGGAGTGAGGACAGGAAGGAATGGGACCCCTGAGGACAGGTTGCTCTGATCCAGCCACCACTGGAGAGCTAGGATCAGAGTCTTGGTCACTGGGACCAATTTGGTAAGGGGTCCCTCCTTTGAGACCAATAGGACCTCAAGTGGAACTGAATGTCCCTCATCTGAAATCTTGCCCCTGGCACAACAGCTGTAGAGGCAGCCATGTGCCCCAGGAGTTGCAGAAAGTGCCTTGCTGGTCGAGAGACCTGCATGGAGAAAGAAGATGCCAGGGCAATGAGTTTGTCCACTCTTTCGGAGGGAGAATGCCCTGGCTAACTTTGTTCAGCTCTGCACCTATAAAAGTTAGTACCTGAACTGGTTCGAGAACTGACTTTGGAACATTCAGCAGGAACCCCAGAAAGGTGAGGAGTTCCTGGGTGATTTGCAAGTGGGATTTTACCTGCTCTGATGACTGACCCACAATAAGCCAGTCATCCAAGAAGGGAAACACAGCTATCCCTTGTCTTCTTAAGTGGGCCACTACTACAGCTAGACATTTTGTGAAAACTCTTGGAGCAGAAGTGAGTCCGAAGGGCATTGCCCTGAACTGGTAGTGGCCCGAGGGAAGTTCGACCCTGAGGTACTTTCGGTGAGAGGCCCTGATTAGAATATGGAAGTAGGCGTTCTTGAGGTCCAGGGAAGCTAGCCAGTCCCCTGGCCTCAAGGATGGCAAAATCATTGCTAAAGTCAGCATTTTGAACTTTGGTTTTACAAGATGCTTGTTCAGAAATCTTAAATCCAAGATGGGCCGCCAGTCTCCTGTCTTTTTTGGGGTCAGGAAGTACCTTGAGTAAAGACCCTTGCTCTGGTGGCAAGGGGGAACCCTTTCCACTGCTTTGCAGTCCAAAAGAGAGGAAACCTCCGCTTCTAGTGCGAGGGTTTCTAAAAGGCTTGAGGGGGGAAAGTGCCTGGCTCTCATCTTGGGAAACTGTTTGAAACTGAGAACCAAGCCTTGGCTTACCACCTCCAGAACCCATTTGTCCAAGGTTAGGGACAACCAGTTCTGGCAGAAATAAGCCAGTCTGCCCCCCACCGGTACAGGAGAGTCGGCCCCAGACACCCCGTCAGGGTGCCTGCTTAGCGGGAGCAGCTTTTAGGTTGAGGAGAGGGCCTGCCTGTGCCCGTCTGCCTCTGCCTCTGAAAAATCCCTCTCTGTGCAAAAGCAGAAGAAGCCTGGGAATTGGTAAAAGGCTCATTGTAAGGCTCACCTCATCTCCCCTGGGGGGCATGCCTATGTTGAGTGGCATGCCTTTCCTTAGCTTGGGCAATTCTTTGTAAGTAGTTCTGTATTCATCCATCTTTTTCATGTAATTTTCTGTTTGTTCTCCAAACAGAGAATTTCCTATAACAGGAAAATCTATAGCCTTTGACTGGGTATCTTGGGACAGATTAGTGCATCTGAGCCATGCCAACCTCTGGGAGAGCTACAGAAGTGGCCATGACCCTAAAGGAAACATCATTAACATCAACAGCAGCATGAAATTGAACTTTAGAGGCTTCAATGCCATCAGCAGCCACCTGTTCCAACTCACTAGCCAGCTGGCCATGGGCCTGCTTGGCCAACTGCAATATAGTGTCCCATCTAGATTTCTGATATCTAGCCACATAAGCCATATAATTAACCTGTCTGAGTCCCAAAAAGCTGCCACATACTGTTTTTCACCATGGCATCAATCTTCCTGGAATCCTTATCAGGAGGATGTGAAGCCAGGGAATATTACTCTGTCACAGGCTGCAGCTTGCACCACACCTACATGACTACACTGTTCAGTAAGGAAGTCTGTATTAGGGCCTGACAACGTATACCTTCTGTCCATTTTTTATCTACAGGAGGGACAGAAAAGGATTTTTAAAATCTTAGTGGTTTGTCTCCTAAATGACTTATGTAAAGGAATAGACAACCTTCTAGCCTCTGGAATATCCATCATTTCCACATAGTCAGGCTCCTCTTGCTCATCCACAGCCTCTTCTAAGGGAGCTGGAAGTTTCTGCTACTTTCTTATAAAATCTGAAATGAGATGGGGACTCAGACAATAAAGGGGAGACTCAAAGGTCTGTCTAGAGAAATGTCCAGTTCTATTGGCACTTCCAGACCTTCCCAATCACAATTACAATCATCAAAATCTTCCTCCCCTCCTGTGGTTCATTAAAATCCCAACATCATAATCCTGAACCACTGAACCTGAGACGAGACCCCTTTTTCCAACCAGAGAGGTTCAACAAGTCCCTGAGACAAAGACTGGACAATCTGTATGGCTTTAGCTATTTCTACAGCAGAAGGAGAGACAAAACTGGACTCCACACTAGCTGATTTCTTTGTCCTTTTGCTTTGACTGGTTCCTCAGGACCACCTTTCTTTGCCGAGGAAGTATGGCCCTGGTCAGAGGGCACTCTCTCTGGTCCAGCACCATAGCTGGGCGGGCTGACCATCTGGGTCAGCGGACTTTTTGGCCTCTCGTTCCCTGAGCCTGCCCAATCTCTTTTCCAGGGTGGCTGCAGGGAAATTTTTACATATCTGGCAGTCTGACAGGAGGTGGTCAGCCCCCAGACAATAGACACAAGTGGTGTGTGGGTCAGCCTTGGCAAAGGCTTCCCCACAGACATCACAGTGTTGAAACCCAGTGGGCCCGGTTTTTCTTTTGGGTTTCTCAGACATAATGCCAGCCTAACCAAACTTGTCCTTTGTTTCAGGCCTTGCCAGGACAAGACACCCTTATCGTCCCCTAACCCGTGTCACGGGTATTTGAAAAAACACTTTTAATTGCAGGTTTTTAGGACCGATAAGAACCGGTACCTCACTCTAAATGCAAAAAACAATTTTAAAGCAAACTGATCGGTTCAGAGCGAACCGATAATGAGTTCCACACAGACTAAAATTATTTTACTTACGGTTACCAGATAGAGCTTTAAACGGAAAACACGGTAATTTTAAACACTTTCTCAGTTAAATGAACCGATAAAAATATTTTAAACCGCAAAAGCGAACCGAAATGAAGGAGCTGGTCTCCGGGCGTCTGTTCAGTGAAAGCAGAGTAAAGAATCTGACAGTTTGGGTTCAAACAACCCAGATAGAGTTTACCAAGCTACTGTTGTGGAACTCCCAGATTTCTCTGGAGTTAACTATTTCATCTCCGGGGCAGTCAAAAGCCAGGGGCATACTGCAAAGGTCCTAATATAAGCAAGACTTCATGGTGTTTGAATCACTATATTGTCATGATTTACTGCATTGTCAGTCACAAAGTTTCATATATCATTTATAATTTTTTATTTAAATAAAGTGTCTGATAAAAGATTATTATTGCATCTCCAACTGTTACATCTCTAAGTGGTTAAATCCAGAACTATATTATAACTAACTATATTATGATCTGAGATTATCAAATGTTCTATTTTTGAGCTTATTCCAAGAGAACTTGTTATCATCGCTTTGGAGATCAATATATACATATAACCCCATGAATACATCTTATGGCAAACTGAATAATAAGTAAAGTCTTTCTCATTGCTGTGTAGCCCTCTCCATATGTTCAGCAAATTACACAAATTAAAAAAAAAAATGAAACAACCATGACTTATATTTATCCCAGTTAGAGGACTGTGAAGATTTATATTTAGAACAACTCAATGTGCAATTAAAGCCCCCACCTAAAATTATATTATAATTCCATCTATTGAGCATTTTACATATTTCTACCAAAAAATTCCATAGCCAAAAGGATCATATACCAAACCAAAAATAATGTTTAAATCATGCACTTCAGTTTTAACCAGAACAATTCTACCTTATCGGTCTGGTATAGTATCAGTCACTCTCCCCTTAAACCTTTTATTAAGTAACTTTATTAAGCCACTCCTGCACTTTTCTTGTTATTGCTTTGTGAGTGATATATTTCTCCTTTCCATCTTTTTTTCAATTTTGGACCTTCTTTTGACAAAGAAATGTTTCCTGAAGCATTGCCAGATCTAAATTTAATTTCCTAATTCTGGAAAGGATTCTGTGCCTTTTAATTGATGAGTTCACCCCATTCACATTCCATATTGCTCCATTAATTGGCAAAACCATCTTGTAGAAAATCACAAAATAACGCTGACCCTAACTCTTCTCTGACTGAAAAAAACATTTCTTGTGCTAATTCCTTCCACGTTTCCATTTAAGCCACCCAAAGCCCATCCCAAATCCATGTTGTTTAACCCATCTCCTTTCTGACATATGCCATAGACCTTTGTCTGGCATTCCCATTGTGTCACTTGGAAACAATTGTGTAGCCTACTGCTACCTCCCACCTTCCATAATTCCAGAAAATGTAATTTTAATTTTTTTTCTGGTTGCCTCCAGCTAGTTACCCATTTTTATTATGCCTATTCTTATTGGCCTTTACCTCTGTTCATATGAAGCAAAAAGCTCTGGCAATCGCATTTTCAAATCCTGTACTGATTCTGTTACTGTACCATAAATCAGAGTTTGATAATTGAGTGAGACCTTTGGTTTTGCTGGGTAAATAACCTAGGCCTTAATTCCACCATTCCATAGTATTTGCTGAACCCCTGCAACCTGTTTCCTTTGTTCCCACACAATTTTAGAAAAGTCATGTTTTGAATAAATAGGTTGCACTTTGAAATTTGAAATGATTTGTTCTGGAAATGTGAACCATGGGATTGGAACCTACTAGGCTGTGTACCACACTATTGAGACAGGCCTCTGCATGTTGACCATGAGGCTAGGGCCCCCTCTGGTAAACATTGTGACAAGTGCTCTCATGGAGCTTGTATGCAAAGACTTTCTCAGCCTGGAACTACACTCTAAGAATATTGCAAACATCTTGGTAGTAATTGACCACTTCTGAAAATACACCAAAGCTTATCTGACAAAGGATCAAAAAGCAACAAGTGTCACAAAGGTCCTAGTATAAAAGCATTATTGTGCACTATGGTGCCTTACAACAGATCCACATGGGCCAAGGATGGGATTTCAAAAGCCATCTAGTAAGAGAACTGCTGCCCTCAAGGGAATAACTAACTTTTGAAGTGCCTTGTATCACCCTTCTAGTGATCCTCAGCTGAAGTGGGTCAACCAAATTCTACTAAACATGCTAAGTATGTTGGTCCCAAAGGAAAAGAGCAACTAGGGTCAACAAGTTAAGGCTCTAGTCCATCCGTACAACTGCACCAATAGTGATGATACCAGATTCTTTCCATTTTGCCTGATATTTGTCTAGGAAGCCTGACTTCCTGTGAACTTGTAGTTTGCGATCTCTGCTGATGGAGCTAGGCCAGAGACTCATTTTCAGTTTATCCAAAATGTTTATCCAAAAACTGAAAGACCAGTTAAATGCAGCCTACAAGTTGGTCACAGATACCATAGTACAGTGTAACAAAGCCAATAAAGACAGGTATGACAGATGGGTGAAATCACATGGAGGCATGGGGTCATAATGTCACAAGACATTATGCTGTAGCAATATACCATGCTGTCAATACAGTGTTATATATTGCAAATGGCATAATTCTTTTTTTTGCAGGGGGGCTCTGCCACCTGCACCCCCCATTATGGGGTCTGCATCCCCCGAATCCCACCAACTAAAATAAAAAACTCGGAAGGGGGTCACACTTAACATCACACAAAGTGTGAGAAAAAAAATGTTCATGGGTCTGAGACCGGGAATCAAAACCTGTTCCCATCACACTGCTTGTCTTCCTTGCTGCCTGTGGCTCATCCCATTGAGCCACAGAAGCTATTTGGTGGACCCCCTCCCAAGCAGGATTCTTATCCTGCACTTAGAAGAGCGAGAGGGTACACTACCGTGCATACTTTCTTTTGTGATTTTGCACCCTCTCGCTCTTACCAGCTGCACTGCTCCTACCTTGCAGTCAATGCTGTGTGCTGTAGAGCATGTGACATTTTAACCTGGTAGGTTGCCAAGAGACCGTGTTCCGTTAAGAAATTTAGGATTGCCAGGAATCACAAAATTGCTGACCACTGGGGAAATACCCCATATGTTATAATAGAAAAGCTGCGAGACATGCATGTGTACAAGATTCATCCTGAAGGACAGTCAAGTAGACATCAGATGATCCATCAAAACCATTTGTTGCCTATTGGACAATATGTCCCCAGGAATGTAGTGGGACCTGTATAACCTCAAAACCACAAATGACTTGATCTGCTATGCACAGACAAAAAGCTAAGAAACAGACAAGGCAATCTAAAATTGTTCTGCCCACAGCTAACATAGAAACATAGAATGTTCTGGCAGATAAGGGACACTAGGCCCATCCAATCTGCACATATTTGTTAACCTTCATTTTTGCTGCAGACCCTCTTGAGCTATGGTGCAGTACTGATCTGATGATCAAGTAGCTCAGGAAAGTTTGGATTCTGAATCAGAAGGTGGGGCGTACTATCTCAAAGTGGATCCTGCTAGACTGTTGAGGGGCGCAAATGAAACAAGTCATGTGTCAAATGTGTCTCTTGCAGAGCCCTTACCAACAATCTTGGACTCTAAACCAACATCCAATGAACCCTCTGATGATGGGCCCGTATCTGAGGATGTGCCAGAAGCAATAGGTAAGGAATTTATAGAGCCTGTGCAACCTACAGAGGAAGTTATGGAACTCATTTTGTTGAGAATGCTTTATTTCTGATTGATGTCACAAGAGGAGCTTGCCCAGAATCTGAGAAAGAAGTGGCTGTTCCACTCCATCGCTCCAAAAGAGCTCTCAAACCTGTTCTCAAGTTAACATATGACACTCCAGGTACCTATACTAACTTGCCAATGCACGTAGTACACAGAGGTAGCTATGTTACCCCCAGATCTCTGCCTTGAATTTATTTTGCAAAGCCCATACCATATCATCCAAAGTGGGAGATAGAGTAAAGGGTAAAAAAGGAGATTGATCAGTGTTATGGAACTGATAATTTTATGCTATTGCATATTGTTATATTGTTGCATATTGCTATGGAATTGCTTACTACTATGGTTTTGACAAATGTTACTGTTATGACAGCTGTTTTTGTGAAATATGAAAGGCCTTTCATTATTTCTTGTTGGACTAGCTATACTTGTCTAAACTAGGATGTACTGTATGCCTACTCTAGTCAGGGAACAATTGTCTAGCTAGACTGTGCATGCTATATGTATGTTATGAATTACACTGCTTATTGTTACAGATGGACTCTGTTGATGGACTTGACATGGACATCAAGTGTTTAGGTGGGGAAGAGTATAACCCCTCCCCCAATAATTGGGCTTACCTTTGTTCCCTTTGCTTTCCCAAACTGCCTGCCACTATGTTTTGCTCACTCCACCCCCTGGGGCTACAGCTTGTGTTGGGACCAAAGGAGTATTGCTTCTTCATGCTGCAGCCAGCCTGGCTGTTTACTTCAGCAGCCAGCATGCCTGACACTGACAACCACACACACAGGAAAAATGTAGGCCATACGAGGCTCCTCATTGCTACACCTGCATCCAGTGCTCAGGCTTCAGGGACACTAGCAAGGCCATCATGCACTGGAAACAACATGTGCTTGATGCTCGTGGTGCCTGTTAGCAGCATGACTGCCAGCCGCTCCAGCATTCAGAATTGCCCTGCCTGGAGGCAGCAAGCACAATGGAGCTCCTGACAGGACAGTGGATCCCCCAACAACCACAAATGTTTACCCAGATAACTAGGTACAGGTGTGCCTACAACATCAGGGTGTCAGCTAAAGTAAATAAAGGGCAGAAGCCCCATATAAGAACTTAGTTTTGGAGCCAGTGCTCCCAGTGTTGTGAAGAACGCCATCTTGCCAACCCCTGACCTTGTCAACTGCCAATCAGAAGTCAGGATCTTTGCATGTGATCCCAAAAGGATTCTATGAGAATGACTGTGCTGCTTGCATGGTGCCCTTTCCGTTGACTAAAAGGGCACCAAGTGAGCATTCTGCATACTTATTTCAATAACTCACAACCTTTTGTGCCAATAAGATGCTGTCTTTGTCCAGAGAAAGGCTAAGGGCAGATCCACAACAAGGCAATCGGCAGTGAGCTCTCACAGTGTGAGGAGGGCTTGAGTTGCTGACTGGAGCCAACTGAAGGAAGTCTACCTGGTGGTTTTTCAACCATTCATCAGGAGGTGACTTTGAGGTTTCTACAACCTTACAAGTACAGCAATTGCACTGTGTTATCCGATTGTGCCATAATGACACCTTTTGGTAAAAGAGATTGTTCCTGTGAAGGATGCAAACGTGTGGAGCTTCAGTAAGTGTGCCACAGCTGCCAACCTGTGTGTGACAAACGACTCAGTGAGTACTGCTGTGTAAAAGCCTGTATTGAGACTGCAGACAGTTAGGGAGATGGGTGGCAAATGCTACTGCTAGGCACTTGCTAACATACCACACAAGGGTCCAGAAGCCTAGATATATGTATGTGATATGAGTCTTATGCTTCCTAGATTGGTCTGTCCTACAAAGATGGAAGAGAATGGAATCAGAGATGTTCAGGTGACTGCTGAAACAGAAAGTTTGATCCACATCCTGGAACCCCTGAGAACTGCATCATTCAGTTGACCCCTTCAACTGCACAACTGATCAACTGTTCAAGAGAATGACACCTGCAGAGAGGAGAAGAAGAGGAGCCTAAGCTATCAGGGAAGCTGGTGACACCAGAACCATGGGTATTTCTGAGGCTTGCCCTGCAATTGGAGTTGCCTAAAGTTTGTCCCCAAAAGCTATGGCTTTGGCCATCATTCCAGGACCTACAAATGTCTCAGTTGAGGCTTGCCATTTTAGCAATTGCATTGCCTTTTGAAGTGTTCCATTTAAAGTGCACCACCACTATCCAACCAGCTACAACTCCATTGGGCCTGCACCACTTCACCGGCAGGTTACCCAGTGAAGTACTGTGAGCTCCCAGTTGGTTTAAAATGGTTTAAATTGGTAATAGTGGGAAGCTAGTAGTGCCTCAAGTACGGGTGGGCTGGTAATTTGAAACATTACAGCTACTGTATTGCACTGTCTGTTAGGTGTGGTCACTGCTGTCTAAGGTCATTGCTGTTTTAAAGTGTTTAATAGGCTGAGCCTAGTCAGGCACCTAACTGCGGCCCTGCCATGTAAAAGTTCATGAGAGTTCAAAAAAGAGTTTTGCATTGCATTCCTCTATCCCTTGTGAATATCCCCAATACATATGTTATTGGTATTTTACATTTGTCGAATGAGCATATTATTGTTAGTAAGTCATTAATTGTACTTTTGTTGATTTTAAAGTTGCACTGTGATTTTTCATGTGTGGGTGACAATGTGAGGAGGTAGGAAGGTACTGCATGCCAGAGGGTTATATCTCTCTGATACCAGGCCCACTTAAATTTAACTCGGGGTGAAGGAACTGTGCAAGCTTAAAATATCTGGATACAACCCCCCCATCAGGAAAATAGGAATAAGACCCCTTAATCTTGTCTGAATCCACCAGATAGGACTAGTAACTGCAACATCTACAGTAACCCTGTTGCATGAATTCCCCCCAACCCAAGCTGTAATATACTGCCACATATATGCAGATGACCTGTTCGTATACCACAGTGCCAAGTCCCCAGCTGACATTTCTTATACCCTTACCATAGTCTTTGACTTTTTCTACTCAAAGGTGGTTTCTAAACAGTAGACAACTGGTATGGTAAATGCCAATAAGATCAAAACTATGTTGAAGCCCAGGCCTGGTAAAATGAATGTCTCTGATGCCCATTTTACATACTTAACTCTAATGGTACTCCTCTCAAACAAGTCTCTTTGTTCAGGTACCTGGTTGTTATTGTTGACCCCTCCTTGACCTTCTCTGAGCACACTGGGCTCAATTCTCATTGTCTCAATTTCATTAAAAAAGTTGTACTTTTTTGTTAGTTTAAATTCTTTCTGTTTTTCCATTTTATAAGTGCACTAAGATACTCCAGGGTGTGGGCTGAGCTAAATAACTACCCTTCCAGGCATTGTAAGACCCTATGCATGGGTTGGCAGCCTTCACTACTTCCTTGAGCAGGCAGTTATTTCAGCCTAACCCAAGCTCTGTGTGATAAACTTAATAGGGGACAGACAGACTCAGACCTGAAGTTACACAGCCATCTTTAGTCAGACTCTCAAACTAACTGCCAAGGGTGACCACTGGGCATGACAGAAACAGCACTGGACTATAAATGCTCCAGTGGTTGCAGCCAAGATGGCATCCCCAGTTCTTCCTGAATGGTAATTATTAGTGCTGTGTGGAATGTGGAATGCTGCTGGCGGAATAATTGTGGAATGATCATTCTGACAATGGAATTTCCATCAGAATCTTGAGGTTCATTCCATGGAATCCTGTTGGGTTGTGATTGGTGGAACTGTATTCCTTGGATCTGCATTATTCTGTTGATGATCATTCTGTGAGCATTACATTGAATTTCCCTGAAATCGAGTGGGTGAATTTAAATTAAAATGCACCCACTTGCTTTTTAATGGCCAGTACATGGCTACTTGGTGGTGTACAAAGGTGTTTTGAATGCCAGAAGTTTCTTTTATAATATAGAGGACTTGTCTCTTGTGTTCCATGGAATATTGTTCCACAGTTCATTAAAACATGAAAATGTATTCCACTGTGCATTTTTGATGATGTGGAGAACAGAGCCAGAATACAATTTTGCGGATATTGGTGTTAAATGTAAACTGAGTAATGAATAGTGTTTCCTGTGTAATTCTTATTCTATGGGTCTAGCATATTTTTGCATGGCTAACTTTACTAATAGAGAATGAGTTTTAGGAGATTGAGATATCATTGTTGTTTTTGTTTTTTTGAGGACAGGAGGATCTGTTTTAAAATTCAGCACTTATTTACAATGGCTGATATCACTCCCATGGGTCTCTCAACTGCCTTTCTCCTTGAGAAGACCAATATTTTTGTTAGAGAGATCACCAAGAATATGGTTAATCTTTTTACTGCAAAATGCCATGGCTTCCCCTAGAGGGAGAGACTTTGGGCTGCAATAGACATGAAGCTGAGTGGAGATGGACAGAGACCATAGAGGACAATAAAGCAGCGCAAACATTGCTGGACAATGTCCTGACATGGGACAGTGACATTTTAGAGAGCCTGGATGGTGTTGTCACCATTGAGGAGGGACGTAAAGGGGTGCCACCGAACTGTTTATGATGATGAGTGTTACTGTACATTTTACTTTTTACTCATATTTAACTATGATGAAACACTTTAATATTATAATAAAATCACTTTATTGTTGCACTTGCAGTGCACTGAGGCAACTGCTAATGCCAAATGTTCATCAGTGACATAGTAGAAAGAAAAAATTGCAAGATGTGTCTCACTCTCTAAACAGACGACACTAGGCTTTGTGACAGAGCAGACAGCATGTAGGGTATAAGGAGTTGCACAGTGACCTGCATAGGCTGGAGAGGTGGCCCAAGGTTTGTCAGTTGAAATTTAATGCCAGAGATGCACATAGTGACATGAAACCCAGGATGGAATATTGGATGTGAGGGGTTAAGCAGGGAACAATGTAAGAGGAAAGTGACCTGGGAGTCATCATAAGTGGTATCGTGTGAGGTGGGCACATGGGGAAGGGCGCCATCCATAACAGCGACTCCTTCCCAGTGCAATCCCTCATGGCGATGGGAGGGTAGGGCAACTGGATGAAGGGTTGGGTGAACTGGGTGACAGGATGTCACTATGTGTATGCGCGCATGGGGGGAGGAGCAAGAATGGCGAATGTGGGCTGGGAGGGGGCGGAGGGGCTGTTGGGATGTCCAAGCTGTGTTGTGGTGTCAGGGGTTAGCTAGTGGTTGGGGTGGGTGAGGTACCGGGTTCGGTCTGGGTGCTGGTACGATTTTATTGCGCCCAGACCAAGCCTTTATTTTTTAATGCTTTCACCTCTAACATGCACCCCCTGTTATTGAGAATCCTTATGGGGGGCGTAAAGGCTTCTCCCCCGCGAGCAGGGCTATGCATCACAAAAGTCTCCTGGCGCCTTTTGTCCTGTGTGTGTGTTGGGGTTGTCAGAATGCCAAAAGGTTTTCAGCATTCTGATCATGTATAACGGAGTGCCTTTAGGCGCTCACCGTTATCACACAAACCCATCATAAGTGACTCCCTTAAACAATCTAGCAGATGTAACAAGGCCTACAGCAAGGCAACCAAGATGATGGTGTGCACTGGGAGGGGTTTCAATAGCAGGAGGATAGAGGTAATACTACCTTTCTACAGATCATTGATGAGGCCCCATCTGGAATACTGTGCCCAGTTAAGGAGTTCCCAACTAAGGAAAGACAAAGACAGGCTTCTGATGGTTCAGTATAGGGTAATAAAAATGAACCATGGGCAAAAGGGCAGATCCTATAAGGATTGGCCTAGGGCACAGAACATGTCTTTGCTGGAGGCCATAAGGGAGTTGGGCTATATGATAGAGACCTTAAAGTTACTGAATGGAATGAACAGTAAACTGTCAGACTACCAGCAGGAATAGTAAAACAAAGAAACATGAATGTAAGCTGGTGGTGAGGAGATTTATTAGGGACATTATAAAGTTTTATTTTACAGAGAGAGTGTTTGAGATGTGGAACAGCCTGCCTGTAGTAGTAGTGGGTGCAAAAACTAATTAATGTGTTTCATCCCAGTTGGTATAGAGTTAATGACTTAATAAATAATCAGTGGGGTAGTGTTAAGGCAGGGGGCAAGGGTAAAAAAAAAACATCCAGACAGCAGGTCTTGGGGTAGGATAGGGTATAACAAGGCACATTGGATGAATCAATGGACTTGTTCTGCTGACATTGTTAATGTTGCTATGTTTAAATAAAAACGTTAAGGTGTGTCTGGCTGCCAGATTTTAACTGTACATCTTCTGAATTGTCCTTGGAGAGAGTAGGCATAGTGCCCACCTGTATGTCTGCTCCCCTTTGTAAAATTTTATGTAAAAACAAATTAATTTGGAATAAGACCATAATGATTTTAGGAAATTCCACTCCACTTCCACTTCCACGTCCCTTCATCAGCTCACAGACTCCATTCTGTCAGGTATGGATAAGGGTCAAATCACATCTGCTATTTTTGTTGATCTTATCTTGCTAAAGCTTTTGGTACAGTGTCTCATCCCCTCCTTCTGGACAAGTTTAAAGCAGTGGGTCTTTCAGACTCTGCAGTCAGTTAGGTTAGTTCTTACCTTGGGGGTAGGTCTCAAGCTGTTTGGATAGGTAGCTGCTCAATTTCCTCACCACTATCTGTCTGTTCAGGTGTCCCTCAAGGTCTGTCCTGGGTCCTGTTCTCTTTTCTATATTCTTGAATGAGCTCCCCTCTGTTCTCCTGTGTCTATTCATATGAACACTGATAATACAGTACTTCTTGCATTTGGATCCTTTTTCTGTGATCGTATCTTTCAGCTGCAGCAGGATTTTGACAATATTCAGCACTGGTTCCAGTCTAGTTAACTAACCCACAATGCCACAAAAATAGTCTCCATGACTTTTGACACCTATCAGAGGCTTGCCATACTTACCTCTTTCCCTGTATTTTACACCCTTGATGGTGCTATGGTTGAGGATGTATCCTCTTTTAAGTACCTTGGGGTCTGGCTTGACCCATCACCTTGATTTCTCAGTTCATACTGATGCAATACACCAAAAGCTCCACCACAAGCTTGCTGCATTGTACAGGAACAAAGTGTGTATCCCACTACCTGTCCACTGAGAAATTGTAATAAAAATTATTCTATTTGATTATGGTAACATAGTTTACAGTGTATCTCCCAAATTCTCCCGTGCCAGACTTGACCCCCTCGTTCTGTCATTTTGCTTTAGATTGTTCTTTACGTACTCTCCATTGCTCACTCTACTCTGTCCTTTCTCTACCCTCCCTTGATGCCAGACACCTTTCTTATTGTGTCTCCTTTATTTCTAAATTCTGATTTGGATCCCTTCCCTCCTACGTTTCATCCCTCTTATCTTCTTCCCCTTCTTCCAACTATCCCTTCCCCTATGCTACTTTTTGTTCCCTCTCTATTCCTTTGAGAAAATCTACTGCTTGTCAATCTCTTCTCTCTTATCACTTTCCAAAACTCTGGTCCTCTGTTCCCTTATCAATTTGCCCTACTTCTTCTACTTTCTCCTCAAAGTCTCTTCTTCATGATTTTTTTCTCCATCCTGCAACTGTTCATGTCCCTCTTCCTAACTCCCCCATATTATCCTTGTAGTCTGTTTCCTTCATTCCTAATCACTGACTTTATACTTAAAATTAGTTCCCTTGCCTGTATTATAGCAATTGTATCTAATGTACATATCTGTTATACTGTTGCTTTCAAGTTTTTTGAATATGTTCCTGTTACATTGTATTTGCTGTATTTTACTTTCCACATTCCCTTCCCCCAGGACACATCTGGAAACAAGCTATAGTATATGGTTAGGGCTTATTCTATGTAGAAAACGGTGGCTTTCAAATTCTTGTTGTAGGACAGTTCAAAGATCAAAAAAGTTGTACTATCGTTCTGACGTCACATCGACAGTACAACAACTTTTTTGCCTTGTTCGGCCACTTGTTTGGCTCACACAATGACGGTCTGATGCAAAATAAATATTGTTAACATGGCGGCGTGTTTCAGCAAGCACCTATCGGTGGACCCTCCTCATTTTGACATGAAGCGCCACATGTGGTTCTGTGTCATAACATTTAATCATTCTTTTTTTTTTTCCTATTTCATTTTAAAGTAAATGATGCTGAGCTAGTGGGTGCGGGGTGAAGACGGATCGAGTCAGAGCAGAGTTGGAGTGGGGAGAAGCAGGAGTCAGTGGGAGCATTAGCGCAATGAAGTAGCCATGAAAACAAGAAAAAAAAACACACACAAAAAAAGTCATGAACCATATACTATATAAAATAGTGGATGGTTGACCATCCATAACTAAGGCAGCATTTCCATCATGTGTAGTTGATGACATCAGCAAGACATCTTAAGCTTCACTCTTGAGGTTTCTATGATGTCATCAACTCCCTCGATGGAAACACAGCCTTGTTGTGGATGGTCAACCATCCACTATTCTATATTTTATCAGCTCAGTATATCTTTCCTAGTGAAACATTTGAAATAAATAAATGCATAACTAAATAAATAAATAATGGCTGGCATTATAATGGATTCTTCAGTGGATCTGCTTTATAAAGAGACATAGCAAGTGGATGATTCAGGCCTGCAGCTGGAGGCCTCAATCACACCAGAGTACTCCATGGTGCACTGCCTGGGGCATGAGCACGGGGGGGGGGCATCTGTTTTTGGTCTTGCTTGAATCTCATAGAATACCCAATGGGTGAAGATTGATTTCTGGTAAGCACCCTACTTTCTGTGCAATGGACCCAGTGCCTACCAAGCTGCTGCTGGAGTTCTGGGAGGACCTGGGCACAGTTTATGTGGAGATTGTCAGGTGTACACCAAGGGAGGGTGTTTTTCTCTGTGATATTGAAGAAAGTTGGGGTGAAAACCCTCCTGAAAAAGGCATATTTGAATCTTGACATCGTCCACATACAGACCTGTCTGGAACCTTGCCTTTATTTTTTGTTAGGGAAGGTAATCAAGAAGCTAATGATGACGCAATTGTAGTCTCATCTGTAGAAATTTTGTATGAGCATTACCAGTTCTGGTTGATGAAAATTTCTTTCTTTCTATCTTTTGGCATATTGAAAAATATAGTAAAATAATCATTCAGAATCCTCTTGCTTATCTAATTTTACTCTTTTGTGTCAGCAGCTGTTCATCAACCAGAGCAGATGATGGGAGATGAAGGAGTTACTGAGCTGTCAAAGACAGTAGGTGATCTGTCTGGTGAAGGTACTGCAGAACAGGATGGAGAGCCTGGACCTGATATGAGATTATTATAATCTTTGACTGTTATACATTGATGTCTGATGCTCATCAATTTTATGTTAGCTGTGAATTTAAGGGACTTCTTTGTTAATCAGTTGGACTTTATGATACACTTAAAAAGTGTATGATATTAAATACTGTATGAGCATTGTGCATTGTTTATTTTTTTCACCCATTATGTGAGCCGAGAGGAGGAGTCTTGAAATGCCAGCGAACAGTAAGACCCATTCGAGTGATGTAGGAAACAACATCCCCCCCGTTGATCTAAAAATGTGTGTGAACGTACAACAAATTCAGAATGTTTCTTTCTTGCATTTCATCTATGTGACATGCTCTATGTTCTGTCCCAGTGCTTGCATGAACTCCATACCGAAGTCCTCAAAGGGATTTTTGTGGAATGTGATGCAGAAGCATGAAAATAATAATGATTCTGCATTGCCCCTGTATATTGCATAGTTTTGTCTTGTATCATTATCAGCAAAAGATCTGGGTAATGTAGTATAAAATCATGCTGACTCCGGCCATTTTCTTGGCCATCTATTAATAGTCAAGGCAGTCAACCTCCAACAAGTTGAGCAAAAGGTAACAGTGACAACCCCCCCCCCATAATGCTGCCCTTGCAAGCCCCATTGTCCTATACTCCTATGTTTATGCTATCATGATCCTCCTTGTTGTTAGCTCAATAGCACGTGAATAATGTTATGTATGTTGCATTTTGAGTTTGGGTGAAAGGACACCACATGAGAGACACTGACATGAGTGAAGGTAAACGTACTATGCTTCCATTCAATAGACTTTGCAACATCCCTTTTTCCCCTTTGCTTACAATGACAGAAGGCACACCCCAGCCACAGAGGAAGTTGAGTTCACATGCATCCCGGTGTCTGGAGCAGATAACTGAAGCCATTAAGGCCCTCATTGAGGTGGAGGATCAGCAGCCTCAGGCAGCACAAGGAGGGCCATTGACAGTGCCTGCCACTGAGCCAGACACCAGAATGCAAGGTGTTGAAAAACGCCTTCGCAAAATTAAAAAGGAGCTGAAAATTGTTCAGGCAGACATTAAATCACTGAAGTCCAGTCAACACATGAAGTCCAGGAAATCATTCAAAGGCTGTATGTGCTACTTGACCAAGCAGTACCACCACCCACCACACCTGCACCACCTCTCCCACCCCCCCATAGTCTGATTGAATCAATAATTGTAAATAATTTCAGTTTATTCTTAATTGTTTGTAATTTCATTCCATTTTAGAGTTTTCATTGTTTTTCTAGTAGCTGTTGTTGTTTTTTGCTGTAAACCATTTTTTGGAGAAAACAGTGTCCTCCTGTACTTAGTCTGTAATTATCATGGTGCTGCTATTGAAGGATCATGAATGATTATGGCTGTTTGGGATGCCAAGCACTGGGACTGGCAGTAAAAGTGCCTGATGATTGCTTTCATTATTTCAGTTTGGTACTCCTAATGCCACAAAATGCTCTTGCCATAGGTTAGTGTTGCATCATGGCAATGAATGAACATAACTGACACCACCAGCAAGATAACTATTTTGTTAACACCTAAATTCTTAAATAGTGATAGTCAAAGGATATTACATGACAGAACAAGTGTTTTTATATATATTATTCTATATTCCATTGTGAGGATGAGTTGGGTATATTGTGTACAGGGCAACCATGACTGAGCGCTTACAAAAAGGGCAACTCAATCACGGATCCTGTGTACAGGGCTACCTGGCAGTGTAGTGAGTGAATACTGGGGTGGGCGAGGTAGGGCAAATGGATGTACGTGCATATATACACATGCAGGGGAGAGGAAGGGGAGGGAAGGTATGAGGGAGTGGGTGTGGTGGGCAGCTGCCGAGCTGGACCGCTAGCATGGGGGGGTGGACACTTGGGAGGTGCAGGTTTCAGGTCACGGGGCATTTTTTTTTTTTTGCTGGTGGGCAGTTTGTTATTTTCCCAAGTTCCCCTCCCCGACATGCACCCCCCTGGAGTTGAGAATCCATTAGTAGGGGGATGCGGGGGGGCAAAACCTGTAGTTCTCAGGAGCCGTCTTTATCCTCGCTGCAAGTGTGCATCACCAAATTTTGCTGATGTACACTCGCCGTAATGGCGATCACTATTCTGTGATCGCCGTTATGACAGAGAACTGATGGGTTGGTGGGTGGGTGCAAGGTTGCACTAATGACCTGGTATAGCAAGGCAACAAGTAAACAGAACAGTTTGACAGTTCTTTGGGGCAGCAGTACCCCACAGAGGAGGAGGAGGAGGAGGAGGGGGCACAGGAGTACAGACTCAGATCAGCAGCAGCAGTAGTAGTAGTGACTGTCAATTCACTTGGGTTTGGTTCTTTGGGGTAACAGTACAGCATGGAAGAGGAGGTGGCACAGGAGAATGGGCCAGACACAACAGCAGCATGGCAGCCATGTTACTCGGGTTTGGTTCTTTGGGGAAGCAGCACCCCATGGAAGAGGAGGAGGCTCAGGAGAATGGGTCAGACACAGCAGCAGCACGGCAGCTATCAAGTTACTTGGGTTTGGTTCTTTGGGGCAGCAGCACCCATGGAGGAGGAGAAGAAGGCACAAGAGGACAGGCCAGATGCAGCAGCAGCAGCGTGGCGGCTATCTGTTCACAAGGATTTGGTTATTTGGGGCAGCAACACCCCATGAAGCAGGAGGAGGAGGAGGTACAGGATGATGGGTCAGATGCAGCAGCACGGAAGCTATCAGTTCACTTGTGTGTGGTTCTTTGGGGTAACTGCACCCCATAGAGGAGGATGAGGAGTGCAGTACAACCCATGCCCTAAACAGGGCACCCAGAAGGGAGGAGAACATGATGTCCTCAGCAGGGCAGCAGCATTACCAGAGGGATACAGACTTGCAAAGAGAAGCATAAAGAAAAATTGTTTAGAACACCAGAAATAAAGACAAGAAGCCACCCACCTTCCCACTTACGCCATAGAGAATGCTACAGCACAGTCAGCATGAAAAAGCACCATTTTGTGAAATCTGAGTGAGTGGAGCTGAGGGAGTGAGACCAGCAGTAGCAAAAATGCTAGAGGAGAATAACGATAGCGACAGCCGAGCAAGAGAGAGTGTTTCTGAAATGCTTTATTCAGGAGCAGGCAATCGAACGGGACTGCATACTTTCTTGGAGCAAAGGAACCGTGAGCTCCTAGTGACTGTGGGACTGGGATGGGAAGGAAAATCAAGCATAGGCATGCAAATGGATTGGCAATAAGTACTAGCAGGGGGAGATGCAGAGAGCCCTGAAGCAACCCCTCAGGAGGAACCCGACTACAGTTCCTGCCTCACTTCTCTCCTGGCTCTGGAAAGCTGGGGGAAAATGCAAGGAACATGAATGTTGTGTGAGGTATGGATTTATGGGAGAGGCAGTAACCAGGTTGGTTTTATGCCCCTATTGCTTAATTAGTCCACCAGTGCCATGTGGGGGGATGTATGCTCCCAGTTCCACCGTCAGCTTATTCATCCTGTGGTCACCAGCCAGTGGGGATGGAGGAAACCCAAAGTGAATCCCCAGATGTGATAGTCGAGGCTGTGGAGGAAGAGGATGCAGGCGCACCAGAGAGGGACAAAGGTGACAGGGAGCACAGCCATCTGCCCAGCTCTCCACCACTGGCTACCGGCTATCCCACTGGCAGAGGGAGGGGCAGGGGCCTCAGACAGCTGGTTGGAGATCCTCCAGGGTCTGGGGGACCCTCACCATGGCCCCTGTCTGGTGGTAGCCCACAGGCATTATCCAGTAAATCAGAGCCTGTCTCGGGCACCAGGAGCAAAATCAGATCCATCAAAAATAGCCCCGAATCTGAGCCTGCACCCGGTTCAGTTGGAGGAAAGGTTGGTGAACCACAAGACCTGAGGGAGCTGGAGGAGGAAAAATATATCAGCAGCCAGTTCCAGGAACACATGGTGATTAGGGCAATCCCTAGGCCCTACCACCGGCCTGTTATCACCTTTGGTGATACCAACCCACAGCTGCCGGTCCAGGCCAGGACCCACCAGACCCAGATGAACAGGTTAAACCCAAATGACCCATTGCACTTAAAATATCAATGAGAGATATGGCTACCAATGGGACAAGCCAGGAGAACTAGAGTGAGGGACCTGCCTGAATGGAGTCAGGCCGAGAGGTGGGTTTGCAGGCTGCGGGTAGAATATCCCAACCTGATCTATCCTTACATGCCAGAAATAATTTGGGACATTATTGAGGAGATGCAGGAGGGCTGGATTTTCAAGGAGCAGTTGGAGAGGTTGAAGAACCATCCAGGAGGAGGAGGAAGTGCCCTATCTCAACAGTTGTTCCAGCAGGCACGGTCGATATGCCGCACAGAGACTTGGTCTGGACTAACCATTTTCAAACATTTTGCTGTGGTCCAGGACTTAACTGGGACATGGACCAAGTATTACATTTTGGACCGAGATTCATTTGGAGAGGTGACCACTTAGCCTGATCCTGCACATTATTTCCCTCCAGGTGGGGGGGGGCCTGCAACCTAGGCCTCTTGGATTAAACTTGTGGACTGCGCCAGGATAATTGCCCTACGGAGCGGATATGGTGACTTTAATTCAGTAATTCAAATCAAGCTCTTAAACTGAAAAAAAAAGTTTTATAGTTACTGTTTTGTGATCATGATAAAGTATGTTTTGAAAGACTGGTGAGAGAATGTGTGTATGCATGTGTGAGTGAGTGGTCTGGGGTTTGTACAGAGAAACTAGTTTTACACTGTTTGTGGGAGGTATCTAGGAGAAAGCCTGCTACCTCATTAATAATGCTTAGCAAAATGCTTAAGGTAAATCTTTTGAAATGCATAATCATTATGAAAAGTGACTGCAATTACTATTTAAAAAGAAATTAATGATGGTTGTGACTAGCACTTTAATCTCCTGGCACAGGTAGGGTTTAGGAATTAGAATTTAGGGTATAGTTTGGGCTAGGTAGGCAGGTTGGGTGATGCCTGGTGGCCAGGTAGGGTGTGTTTGGTACCAGAAGGATGGGGAGTGCACATATTCAGCCTGATGGGAGTGGACCATCACTGGACCCTTGCCATCATTCCCAGAAGGGAATGATTTCCTGGGTAGGGGAAGACTGTAAGCCCCCTGCAAATGTGGGGCTTATATTCCCACTGTTTAGGCATCCCTCCCCCCCCCGATCTAGGAAATGGGTTTAGTGCTCAGGGGGATATTTTTTTTCTTTATTGCTTACTTCTCCCTCAGACCCTTGGTGAGAGCAGAGTCTGGGTTTGGGAAGTTCTGACACTGTTGGCCAGGGGAGGTGGGAGCTTCCCTGGCCTATTCATTAAACATCTGGAGTCATCTGGCGTTTGGCTAATCTGCTGTGGAGGGCTGCTGGACTATTTTATACTAGAACTGAATTAAGGTTTTAAAATTTGGGGAGTTCTGGGAGGATTTTTGGAAGGTGACCTGATTATAGGATTTAAGTCTGAATTGTTTAAATATTGTTTTTGCGTTGATTTTTGGGGTTTACATTGTTTATGTCAGGGGGGATCGTATGTGAATTGAGTGATGATTTGTTTGGCTGATTATAGTGAGTGACATAGTTGTTTGGATTTTTGGTGGGGTTGCGTGAGAGGCACCCTTCTGAAAGTGTTTGTGAGGGGTGGTATTGGAGATTGAAATTATTTATTTGTGGAGCTTTAATAATTATTGTATTTGTAATGTGTGGGAGGGTTTTAAGATGGTCAGGTGTTATTCTACCACCATGCTCAGGGAGTTACATCCTTTCTACTATCCTTCGTTACCAGCTGAGGTGTATCAGAGATGTCAAGCCTTGGGGATAGTTTGAAGTCGACTGAAAAGGATGCGATCTGGGCATAGTGGGAGAATGGAGAGGGGTGGACGGATAGAGGTTGTAGGGACTAGGAGACACCCTGGGGCAAAATGGGGTCAGGAAAGGGGTGTTCCCTGCCTGGTTCCCATACCAAAGGGCTCCACAAATAGTGGGCAGGTCTCGGGATCTTCCTCGTTGACCCATCCAACTCAGGCGGTGTTGTGCAATGCCAGATCGAGTAGAAACAAGACAGCGATTATAGCTGATCTTGTTGGAACATCTGATCTGGCATGCATCACTGAGACCTGGTTGGATGAGAATGCAGGCCCTATTTATCTGCTGCTTTAGCTGGGTTCTCGGTGATACACAGCCCGAGAGTGGATCATAGGGGCGGGGGTGTAGCCATGATCTTTAAAATGGAACTGGACCTTAGGGATGTGCCAGTGGGGTGCACTCGATCCTTGAGTGTATCTTGGGAGCAGGTGTAGGGTTCAGGATACTCCTCATCTACCATCCAGCCGGTGATGGGTGAGAATTCCTGAAGGAGTTCGCAGACTTCATTGTCGACGTGGCCTTGGAGTCACCTAGATGGTTAATTCTGGGTGACTTCAATGCCTGGGTCGATGATGAACTCTCGCAATTTGGAAATAATCTCCTCCATCTTATGACTATGCTGGGCCTTACACAGGTGATTACCTCTGCTAGCCATATAGGGGGTCACTCTCTGGATCTGGTGTTCCTCCTGGGGATGGAGGTCACTGATCTGGGGGTAGAACCAGTTGTTTGGTCAGACCATCACGCCATAAGGTTCAGTTTCGGGGCACCCCCAAGTAGGTCTGCTCCTAAGGAGATGGTCCAGTACTGCTCTTTAAGGGGAGTTACCCCAGAAGCTCTATCAGCAGTGCTGAACCTATTGGGTTTATCTAGTGAATGCATGAGTCCAGGTGGTCTAGTACAGGCCTATAATAAGGCGGTGCAAGATGCCCTGGACTCAATTGCTCCTGTCCGTGTTCACCCACTCACTCTGCGCCCAAGGACCCCCTGGTTTGATGGGTCCCTGAAGGAGCTGAGAAGAGTGGGTCGAAGGCTAGAGAGAGCCTGGTGGAAATCCGGCCTTGATGCTGACAGGCTTAGATTGATGGAACACTAAGATTGCTATCGATCAGCAATCACCCATAAGAAGGCAGAATTCCTGTCCGGGGAGATTGCTGCTGCATGGAATCGACCAGCTCAGCTCTTCCGGACTGTGGACAGACTGTGCAATCCAGTCTGCCTTCAGTCTGGAAGAGATTTTTCACAAATAAAGTGTGGTGAGCTTGCTCTATTTTCTGCAGGTAAGGTTGCCAGCATCAGGCTGGGTATCGGCCCGACTCTCTCTCTATGAGGGATTGCGGAAATCGGCGGTGGGTGGCGAGCACCCGTCTTGCCTGGTCTAACTTTAGCCTGCCGGAATTCATGGACATTATGAGGATTGTCCAGACTCTGCACCAACCAACTGTAGTCGGGATCCAGGCCCTACGCCACTATTGGTAGTTTGCGTAGATGTTATCTGCCCGATCCTTGCTGAAATTGTCTGGAGTTCCTTGGAGAAGGGTGTCTTCCCTGATCCCCTAAAGGATGCAGTCATTCGACCACTCCTTAAAAAAATTCCTTGGATCCAGACTGTCCAGCTAACTACAGACCTGTCTCTAACCTACCCTTTGTGGGTAAGGTTATTGAGAAGGTGGATGCGTTGCAATTGGATGACCATCTTACAACCCACAATGTCTATGATGCTCTCCAATCTGGGTTTAGGAAGAGACATAGCACTGAGACTGCCCTTGTTCGGGTTTTAAATGATCTCCCAATTGCGAGCGATCAAAAGGCTCATACTATCTTAGTCCTTCTTGATCTCTCAACTGCATTTGACACTGTAGACCATGATGTACTTTTGGAGTGCCTGTGGTGTCTGTGTGGACTGTCTGCAACAGTCCTTAGTTGGTTTCGATCCTTCCTTATGGGCAGGTCACAAAGGGTTGTCACTGGAATTTATTCCTCTGATGCCCTTCCCCTGTCCTGTGGGGTGCCACAGGGCTCCATATTGGCTTCCATGTTGTTTGCAGTGTATATGCTGCCATTGGGAGAAATCATTAGGTAATACAGTTTGTGTTTTCACTGTTATGCAGATGATACCCAACTGTATATGTCCTTCACTCCTGGACAGGATGATGCGATCTCTGTGCTTAATAACTGTCTAGCTGAGATCAAGAATTGGATGAGCACTAGCTGGCTGAGGTTGAATCCAGATAAGACTGAGGTGTTGGTTGTGGACCTGGGTCATCCAGAAGCAGGTTTTGGGGCTGGACACCCTTCGGGCCTATGGCTTGATGGTGTCCGGCTCATGACCTCAGACCAGGTGCGTAACTTGGGTGTTATTTTTGACAGCAGTTTGACCCTGAAAACTCAGGTATCTGCTGTTGAAAAATCTTTCTTTTACCATCTTAGGAATATTGACCCGGTGAAACACCTGGTTTCTCCAGCTGACCTTCCGATACTGGTCCATGCCTTTGTAACCACCTGCCTTAATTAGTGCAATGCCCTCTATCTAGGGCATCTGGGGGTTGATATCTGCCACTTGCAGCTAGTGCAGAACGCGGCAGCCAGGCTTTTGACTGGCACGTCAAGGATTAGTCATATTATGCCTGTGTTGCGTGAACTGCACTGGCTGCCAGTACAGTGGCAGATCACCTTTAAAGGGAAACAATGGAAAAGACAAAACTTTCCTCAGACACTGCAGAAACTCTCAGTTAGTGCTTTCAGACAGTAACAACTTTATTTAATGATTTAGAACAGCTACCCACAACTTCCACTTCCTGTTGCTGGCAGCAGCCATTTCATGAGCAGCAGTGAGCTTCCTGAGCTCACTGTATGAATATGCCTGTTTGACCTCAGCTATTGGTTGGCAGGACATATTAGCATAAAGTGAGCTCAGGAAGCTCTCTGCTACTTATGAAATTGTGGCTCCCAGCAATAGAAAGTGAAAGTTGAATTCCACTGTTTAAATCACTAAAAAATCAATTAGAGTTATTTGTTAAAAAATGTTACCATCTGAAAGCACTAATCAGGCATTTTTGTAGTGTCTGGGTAAAGCTGTGCCTTTTCCACTGTTTCCCTTTAAGGTTAGTTTACTGACCTACAAAGCCCTACATGAGCAAGGACCCCGGTATCTGCAAAAGCTCCTAACTCCCTACTGCCCCTCCCGCTGACTCCGATCCGCCAATGAGGGATTGCTAGAGATTCCCAGGGTTCGGTTAAAAACATCTAGTGCACGTGCTTTTTCTTACGCTGCACCCACCCTGTGGAATTCTCTACCTTGTCGGTTAAGGGAATGCCTGACCATCTCGAATTTTAAATCAGAACTTAAGACCTACTTGTTTTATCAGACCTTTTCTGAATGTTTCTGAAAATGTATTATTGTTATTGTCTGCTTATACTGTATGTTATTTTATTGTACAGTGCCTTGATAATTTGAAAGGTGCTTAAGAAATAAATGTTACTTTACTTTGCTTTACTGGACTCCTTAAGGTAGCAGAACAGAGTAGAAAAGGGGTATAAAAGGGGACTGACAGGAAGTATTGGGGCCTTTCCAGCCCGGGCATTAGGCCTGGGGCTGGAGGGGGGAGGCTGGAAGAGTAGGATCAGAACCAGAATAGGTGGACAAGTGAGGGAGCTCGGCAGTCCAGGAGAGCCAGTGGAGAAACCCCCCAAAAGAGTGCAATCAGGATGGTAATATGCACCATGACTGATCAGTAGTGGGGGTATTGAGCTCTGTTGGGGACATAAGTAGCCAGGTCCTGCATTATGGGGGCTAGGGCATTAGGGGGCTATAGCAAGCCTAGCCGCAAGAGATGTAGGGACCTTTAGGAAGCCCATTGGTGTATACCCAGGTTGCCAAGTCTGGGAGGGCTGTGGCAGGGCATTCTCAGGAGGGGAACTGGTGGAAGGGGTTCCCCTCATTCCTGGTGTGGCAGGGTGATCTGGGGTCAAGGGAGTTGGGGAGCCTTTAACCCGAATCAAGGGACATGTTTGGAGGGACGGGTCCTGGGGCACCAGTCCAGAAAGTCTGGGAGGGGTCGCAGACCAAAGAAATGGTAGGCCTTGGAGTGTGGTCCCTATGCTGGAGCTTAATTCAAGCCCAGGAACTGTTAGCAGGGATGTGGGCCTGGCAGAGACTCCCCGTAGGAAGTGGTAACAGCAGAAAACCCCAGAGTAAATTGGGGGCCATGGATGGCTGAGGTGGAGGCAAGTGATCAGAGCAGAAGAGGCCTCAGTTGGTTTCATGAGTGCCAGCTGTTTGAAAGGTGGGTCAGGGGAGCTGGGCCATCATAAAATTCCAAGATGCCCCTTGGGTGAGGGCAAATGCCCAGGGGTTCAGCTGGGGAGGGTGGCTCACTTTCCCATGCCAGTGAAAAGGGGGGACGACCAGTGCCAGAGTAAAAGGGACCCACGTATTGGAAAAGTAAAAGGAAGGCTTGGCTTACCGGATCCTTTTTATGCCAGGAGATTGCAGGGATCTGAATTCCAGGGTCTTGGTTAGAGCACCTGAGAGTGGAAGGGTAGGAAACGAGAATCCTTCTGGTGTCTGCTAAATCTGTGGTTCTGCTATTAGGTCCAGCCAAAGTGTACAAAGTTGTGGCCCCATGGAGCCGATTAGTTTTCTGTAGAAGAATGGTGAGCCCTGTATCGCTGGAATCATTTGCCATGCAGGTGAAAATAAAAGCCAGTTGAGAAGAAACAGTGGTTTGTACTTTATTTGACTATAGGGGGGAGTTTAATGAAATTGAATACTTTTTCCCCTCATATGTGCAGTCTGATTAATTTGTCATGAGTTACATTCCCGGGACAGAAAACAGCCTGATTGGGCTGCAAGGGCTTCTGTAGGACTGCCGTGGAAGAAGAGGGAGATCTCGGTCTGGTGGTCGGCTTGGGGAGGAGATCAGTTGCTGAGAAGGAGGAGGCACTATGCACAGCTTGAAGACAGCAGACAGGTAGGCAACCATCAGTTGTCCCTTGTCCAGTGATGTGCAAGGTCTCAAATGTTAGCGCTTTTGAGTGCTCCCTTCTTCCTGCCTGGAAGAACTGTGAGTAAAAAAGTATGCCCCTAGACGGGGCAGGAAGGAGCGGGGGGGGGTTACAATGAAAACACCTATCCTTCCACCTAGCCCACACAGACTGCTATAGCACAGTCAAATACCAAGTGTTTCACTAGTCACTAATGTAACCTGTGGGGCAAATGGAATAAAAAATAAAAAGTAAACACATTCCACTTGGTAATCCCCGTAGTTTTAGGCTGAACGCTAGTCATCCAGGGGACAGTGGGATGACAAGGAATGAGTGTCATAGAAACATAGAAACAAACTTTGATGGCAGATAAGGACGGCCCACCTTGTCTGTCCATTTCCCTACCTATTGGATAAGCTGCAGATCCTAGTTAACCAACACACTACTTCCTCTTACCCCCCACTAGAATTGCCTTATGTCTGTCCCATGCATTCTAGAATTCCCCCACTGTTTTGGACCCCACAACCTCCTCAGGAAGGCCATTCCATGCGTCCACCACCCCCCTCTGTGAAAGAATGCTTCCTCACATTGCCCCTGAGCCATCCACCCTCTATCTTCAAATTGTGCTCCCTTGTTCTTGCACATCTCTTTTCTGAAAGATGCTACCCTCTTGGACTTTGTTGATTCCCTTGAGGTACTTAAATGTTTTTATCATGTCCCCCTCTCCCTCCTTTCCTCAAGGGTATACATATTAAGCCCCTTCAGTCTCTTTTTGTATGGTTTCTGGTGCAGACCCTGCACCATTTTAGTTGCCCTCCTCTGGACTGCCTCCATCCTGTCTATGTCCTTGCAGAGATGGGGTTTCCAGAACTGCACACAGTATTCCAGATGAGGTCTTGCTAACTGTCCTGTACAGAGGGATAACAATTTCCTGTTTTCTACTGGTGATGCCTCTCCCCATGCATACCAGTATTCCCCAGCCCTCCTTACTGCCTTCTCGCATTGCTTGCTTTCCTTTAAGTCATCTGATATGACTACTCCCCAGTTCCCTTTCTATTTTTGTTGTTGTTAGTACCTCCCCCCACATTGTGTGCTCTTCTCCTGGGTTTTTGTTTCCCAGGTGCATTACCTTGCACTTCTTTGCATTGAATCTAAGCTGTCATATTTTTGACCATTCCTCCAACCTTGCCAAGTCCCTTTTCATCCTTTCCAACCCCCCCCAGTGTATCAACCCTGTTGCAGATCTTTGCGTCATCTGCAAAGAGGAATACTTTCCCCTCCAGTCCCTCTGCAATGCCACCTATAAAGACGTTAACAAGGACTGGTCACAGTACTGAACCCTGCGTAACCCCATTAGAAACCCCCCTTTCTTTGGAGTGGATTCTGTTTACTATTACCCTCTGCGTCTTTGTTGTCCAGCCAATGTCTTACCCAGGCTACAACCCTAGGACCCACTCCCAGGCTGGCTAACTTGTTTATTAGCCTTTTATACAGATACATAGATGTCGTTGGCAGATAAGGGCCTTGTGGCCCATCCAGTCTGCCCTATCCTTCTTTCTAATGTTTAAGGTACCCTAGATGCTACAAGCCCCCCCTTCACCCTAGCTTGATAATTCCCATGTGCCTATCCCACGCATTCTTGAATCCCTGAACTGTGGCCACCCCCACCGCTTCTTGGGGGAGACTGTTCCATCTGTCCACCACCCTTTCAGTGAAGTAGAATTTCCTCAAGTTCCCTCTAATTTTTCCACCTTTTAGTCTCATGCTGTGCCCCCTTGTTCTGCTATTTCCCTTCATGTGAAATATGCTCCCCTCTGGTACCCTGTTGATCCCCTTTAGATATCTGAAGGTCTCTATCCTGTCCCCCCTCTCTCTCCTTTCCTCCAGGGAGTACATATTTAGAGCTCTGAGTCTCTCCTCATACGACTTATGCTGCATCTTGACACCATTTTTGTTGCCCTTCTCTGTACCGTCTCCATCCTGTCTATGTCTTTTTGGAGTTTGGGGCCTCCAGAACCGAACACAGTACTCCAGATGAGGCCTTTCTAGGGAGTTGTACAACAGTACCACCACTTCCCTCCTTCTACTTGTTATACCCCTCCCTATGCACCCTAGCATTCTGTTAGCCTTTTCAACTGCTTTGTTACACTGTTTAGCCACTTTGAGGTTGTCTTCTATGACTACCCCTAGATCCCTTTCCTCTGTGGTGGCCTCCAGTGTTACCCTGTCTAGTTCATACTCATCCCTAGGATTCCCTCTCCCTAGGTGCATAATCTTGCACTTTTTTTTGCATTGAAGCCCAACTGCCATTCCTTGGACCAGTTTTCTAGCCTCTTCAGATCCCTCCTCATTTTTTCTGCCGTGTTACACAGCTTTGTATCATCCACGAACAGGCTAAAACTCCCTTCTAGACCTTCTGCAATATCACTTATGAAGACACTGAAGAGCACTGGTCCCAGCACTGATCCCTGGGGTACACCACTTATTACCTGTTCCTCCTGTGAGCTAACTCCATTTACCACCACTTTTTGTGTTCTGTTACTCAACCAGTTTCTAACCTATGCGACCACCTCTGTCCCAACCCCCAAATTGGCCAGCTTGTGGATTAGTCTCCTTTGTGGGACTGTATCGAAGGCCTTCCTGAAGTCCAGATAGGTCACATCTATCGCTGTGCCCTGGTCTATTTTCCTTTGTCACCCACTCGAAGAAATCAATCAAGCTGGTCTGGTATGACCTCCCTGCAGTGAATCCATGTTGCCTTGAGTCCAGCAGCCCCTTGTCTCTATGTAGTCCACCAGCCTTTCCTTAAGTAGTACTTCCATCGTTTTACCTACTATCGAGGTCAAATTGACCAGGCGGTAGTTTCCTGCCTCCTCCTCACTACCGCTTTTGTGCAGGGGTACCACTTGTGCCCTCCTCCACTCCTCCGGAACCACACCTGTTTCTAGTGATCCACTGAACAGCTTAGCCAGAGGTTTAGCCAGTTCCTTCCAGAGTGCGTTTAGGATCCTTGGGTGTATCCCATCAGGACCCATAGCTTTATCCACCCTAAGCTGTTCTGGTGCTTTTTTTACTCTGTCCTCTGAAAAAGGTCTAATGTCCAACCCTTCTCCCTGTTTGCCCTTCTCTATTAATGGGGGACCATCCCCATTGTCTTCTTCCCTGAATACGGAGCAGAAGTATTCTCTACTACCCTGCCTCCCTCTTCCCTAAGTCTCACAATCCCGCCCCCTGTCTTTCTTCTCTTGCTAATACACCTAAAGAATGCCTTCCCTCCTTCCTTCACCGATTTAGCTAGCTTTTCCTTGGTTTCAGCCTTTGCTGCCCTTACTGCCTTGTTCGCTTCCTTTCATTTTTCCAAGTATTCTTGCCTGTTCTCCTGGCTTTGTGTTGCCTTGTACCTCAGAAATGTCATCCTTTTTCCTCTTACTATCTCTGCTACTCCTCTTGAGGGCCACAGTGGTTTCCTCTTTCTTTTGCTCTTGCTGCAGGGTGTGGCACAATGGTTTTCTACCAGGTGCAGGGCTTCCCTTATCTTATCCCACTGTTCCACTACTCCCCTTACTTCATTGTATCCCTGCATAGCCTTCCTGAATTCGTCCGTCATCTTACTGAAGTCTGTCCTCCTGAAATCTAGGAATCTAGTCCTTGTGTGGCTAGCCTCCTGTAATGTCCTTATGGTGAACCCCACAGCTCGATGATCACTAGTCCATAGGGTTTATCCCACTGTGACTTTCTTTATCCTGTCCTCATTGCTTAGGACAAGATCCAGAATTGCATTCTCCCTTGTAGGCTCCCTCACTAGTTGTGTGAGACCTGCCCCTTACAGGGATTGCAAGAATCCCTTACTCCTGGCTGAGGCTGCCGCCAGGATGCTCCAGTCCACATCTGGCAAGTTGAAGTCACCCATCAGCAGCAATTCACCCTTTGTTGCCATGTTCTCTATAGTCTCCAGCAGTTCTCTGTCTACATCCTCTGCCTGCCCTGTGGGCCAGTATATCACTCCCATTCTAAGTATTGTTCTCCTCCCCACTTCTAGGGTTACCCACAGCATCACTGCTTCCCCCGTTATCTTTTGGGACTGTCGCTTTTATCTCTTCCCTGACATACAATGCCACCCCTCCTCCCTTCTTGCCTTCCCTGTCCTGTCTGGGCAGCGTGTACCCTGGAATGGATAGCTCCCAGGCATGGTTGCTATTTTACCATATCTCTGTGCCTGCCATGATATCCAGGTCCTCAGAGGCCATTAATGCCACAAGTTCTGGGATTTTGTTACCCAAACTGCGGGCATTGGTGCACATAGCCTTCCCAATCATGACCTCCCCCTCTGCTATAACTCCAGTACCATCCCCCTTATTCTGTGTCTGCTCCTCCTGCACTGTACATGAGGCACCTCCTTTTTTACCTATGGCCACTCCTTGCTCATGGCCATGCCTGTTTCCTTTAGTCTGATGTTGGGGGAGTCCCCTTCTATTCACTGATACCCTTACCTTCGTATCTTTCTGCTGCATCCTCATTTAGGTCTTCTTCTCTGTGCTGAAGACCTCCCAGTTTAAACCCTCCATGAAGACATCCAACTTCTGCCTTAGCACTCTCACTCTTTCTCTGGTGAGATGCATACCATCATGCTCGAAGAGCTTCCTGTCCCAGAAGGTTCCCCAATCTCCAATGTAGTGCATCCCATTGTCTGTGCACCAGTCCTGGAGCCACTGGTTCAATTCCCTGATCTCATTGTTTCTGATCTTGTCCACAGTTCCACCCTTCCTCCAAACTGGCAACACCTCTGAGAAGGCCAGGTGTGGATCTAGGACTGGTCATTGATGAAAAGTTTGTCTAATGACCGGACAGTGAAACTGTCATGTTGACCTGCATTTGCAGTTGGCAGATGGTTTCTGTCTTGGACACATGTTTTCTTCAGGGGGGCTTCACCCCCCTGAACCCTCCATGCAGGGGACTGTGCCCCACACCCCACTTATAATCAACTCCGAGTTGGAGTTGATTGGGGAGGAGTGCAAATCCCACAAACACAGTGCCTGGGTCCAGCGACCGCACCGTACAGTGACCTGGTGCTGTAGTCGCTGTGCTGACGGTGTCTGTAAATGTTTAGCTGTTGGAGGTGTATACCACCAGGTGTGTTGTGTACTCCTTTAGGCTCTCCCCTAGGGTCTTCATGTCTGTCTTGGCTTCTTCCACAGTCCTATTTGCTATGTCATTTGTCCCAAGGTGGACAATGATCCCTGCAAAATCCTGATCTCTTCGCACCAGCCATCCTATTCTGTCCTTATCTCTCCTTGCAGATGCTTCTTGCATGCATTTCACTGTGGTTTCAGCTCCCTTTGCAGTGATGGACTGTGCCTCCACTCCTTGCAACATAGAGTCTCCCATGACCAGAATCCTCCTGTTGCTCTGTGTATTCTTCTTCGCCTTTCTTCTACCTCCTTCCTGCTTTCTTGAATCAGGTTTGTACTGCTCTTGTGTGGGACTGTGTCAAATGCCTTGCTAAAGTTTAGGTAGACCATGTCCACAGCCCCTCCCTGGTCTACTACTTTGGTCATCCAGTTAAAGAAATTGATTAGATTCATCTGACATGACCTTCCCACTGTGAATCCATGCTGCCTTGGGTCCTGTGCCCCACTGGCCTCTAGGCAGTCAACAATTCTTTCCTTCAGAAGTGATTCCATCATTTTCCCTACCACTGAGGTCAAACTACCAGGTCTGTAGTTTCCTGCCTCTATGTTGCTCCCACTTTTGTGAAGGGGAATCACATCCACCCTCCTCCAGTCCTCAGGTACCATACCATCCTCCCATAATTTGTTAAATAGGGTAGTCAGTGGTGTCACTAGTTCTCCCCTTAGTTCTTTTTGAATTCCGGGGTGAATCTCATCTGGCCCCATTGCTTCGTCCACCTTCAGTTTTAGGAGTTCTTTCAGGATGGCAGAGAAAGGGGAGATATTGCTGATGGGGGGCCTGAATATGCCAGATGTTAACTGGAGCACCTTTGCTGCAGCCACATCCAAGAGCAGGGCCATTCTCAATGTCCTACAGGGGGCATGCCTCAGATAGCTAATTTTGGAGCCCACTCGGGAAGGAGCAATCTTAGACCTGGTACTCTCAAATGGGGATGGAAAGAGGATCTCAGATCTAGAAGTGGATAGCCATCTGGGAACAAGAGACCACCAAACAGTGTGGTTCACAATAAACTTAGCTGTAGAGTCAAGCCATACAAAAGTGAAGGTACTGGACTTCAGGAGGGCTAATTTTGTCAAAATGGGAGAGTGCCTCAGAAAAGCACTAGTAAACAGAAAAGAAGGTGGGGTGGAGCAACAATGGGGGAAACATCAAAACTGCCATCACAGAGGTAACAAGCCTTTGTGTGAAGCAAATAAACAAATCAAAATGAAAGAAAAAAACACTGGTTCTCAAACAAGGTGGCAGGGAAGGTTAGAAAGAAAAAGATAGCATTCAGGAAGTATAAGGAAACACAGAAGGAGCAGGACAGAGAACTGTACCAGTTAAAGCAGAAGGAAGCGGGGAAGGCAGTCAGAATAGCAAAGGCCAAAACTGAGGAAAAGATAGACAACTCAGTTAAGAAGGGGGATAAAACCTTTTATAGGTACATTAGGGAGCAAAGAAAGACTAAGGCAGGGATACTGAGCCTGAATAAAGAGGAGGGTGGTTGGGCAGAGAGGGACAGTGAAAAAGCAGGGATACTGAATGAATACTTCTGCTCAGTATTCACAAAGAAAGAGGAGGAGGAGGTACCTAATCCACTCAATAGAAGCAATCTGGATAGGGGAGTTGATATCAGTCCTTTCACAGAAGAAAGGGTTCTGAAAGAACTCCTAAAACTGAAAGTGGATAAAACAATGGGGCCTGATGGGATTCACCCCAGAATTCTAAAGGAACTAAGGGGACAACTAGTAACACCACTGATTACCCTTTTTAACAAATCATGGGAGGATGGTGTGGTACCTGAGGACTGGAGGAGGGTGGATGTGATTCCCCTTCACAAAAGTGGGAGCAAGAAAGAGGCAGGAAACTACAGACCTGTCAGTATGACCTCAGTGATAGGGAAACTGATGGAATCACTTCTGAAAGAAAGAATTGTTGAGTACATAGAGGTCAGTGGGACACAGGACCCAAGGCAGCATGGATTCACAGCAGGAAGGTCATGTCATATGAATCTAATCAATTTCTTTGACTGGGTGACCAAAGTAGTAGACCAGGGAGGGGCTGTGGACTTGGCCTACTGAGACTTTAGCAAGGCATTTGACACAGTCCTGTGCAAAATATTAATAAACAAATTAGCCAACCTGGGAGTGGGTCCCAGGGTGGTAGCCTGGGTAAAACATTGGCTGGACAACAGGACACAGAGGGTAATAGTAAACGGAGTCCGTAGTGAAGAAAGGGGGGTTACTAGTAGGGTACCGCAGAGTTCAGTACTGGGGCCGGTCCTTTTTAATGTCTTTAAAAGTGACATTGGAGAGGGACTGGAAGGAAAAGTGTGTCTCTTTGCAGATGACACAAAGATCTGAAACAGGGTTGATATACAAGGTGGGGTGAAAAGGATGAAAAGGGACTTGGCAAGGTTGGAGGAATAGTCAAATATATGGCAGCTAAGATTCAATGCAAAGAAGTGCAAAGTAATGCACCTGGGAAACAAAAACCCAGGGGAAGAGCACACAATGGGCGGGGTGAGATACTGACAAGAACAAAAATGGAAAGGGATCTGGGGGTGCTTATATCAGATGATCTAAAGTTGGGCAAGCAATGTGAGAAAGCAGTAAGGAGGATTGGGGGGATACTGGAAAGCACAGGGAGAGGCATCACCAGTAGAAAACAGGAAGTTGTTATCCCTCTGTACAGACAGTTGGTGAGACCATATCTGGAGTACTGCATGCAGTTCTGGAGACCCCATCTTCGTAAAGACATAGACAGGGTGGAGGCTGTCCAGAGGAGCACAACCAAAATGGTGCAGGGTCTGCACCAGAAGACATATGAAGAAAGACTAAAGGAGCCTAATATGTATACCCTTGAGGAAAGGACAGAGAGGGGGGACATGATAGAAACTTTCAAGTACCTCAAGGGAATCAACAAATTCCAAGAGGGTAGCATCTTTCAGAAAAAATAGATGTGCAAGAACAAGGGGGCACAATTTGGAGATAGAAGGGGGACGGCTCAGAGGTAATGTGAAAAAGTATTTCTTTACAGAGAGGGTTGTAGATGTATGGAACAGCCTTCCTGAGGAGGTCATGGAGTCAAAAACAGTGGGGGAATTCAAGAATGCATGGGACAGACATAAGGCAATTCTAATGGGGGGGTAGGAGGAAGTAGGCTGTTGGTTAACTAGAATCTGCAGCTTATCCATTAGGAAGGGGAAATGGGCAGACTAGGTGGGGTCCTTATCTGCCATCAAATTTTATATTTCTATGTGCCTATGTTTCCAGGACCCTTTCTTCTGTGAATGGAGTGGTATCAACCCCTATCCAGAGTGCTTCTATTCTTTGGTTTAGGTATCTTCCCCTCCTCTTCTTTTGTGAATACTGAGAAGTATTTGTTCAGTATCCCTGCTTTTTCACTGCCACCCTCTGCCCACCCCTCCTTCTGTTTATTAAGCCTCACTATCCCTCCCTTGGTCTTTCTTCACTTTCTAATATACCTATAAAATTTTTTAATCCCATTTTTTAACTGACTTGGCTATCGTTTCCTTAGTTTGGGCCTTTGCTGTTTTGACTGCCTTCCCAGCTTACTTCTGCTTTAACTGGTACAGTTCTTTGTCCTGCTCCTTCTGTGTTTCCTTATACTTCCTGAATGCTACTTTTTTCTTCCTAACCTTCCCTGTCACCTCTTTTGAGAGCCATAGTGGGTTTTTCCTTCATTTTTTGTTGTTGTTGTTGATTTGCTTCACACAAAGGCTTGTTGCCTCTGTGATGGCTGTTTTGATTTTTCCCCATTTTTCCCCTACCCCTCTTTCTTGCCTGTTTGCTAGTGCTTTTCTGAGGCACTCTCCCATTTTCCCAAAGTCAGCCCTCCTAAAGTCCAACACTCTTGCATATATGTGGCTTGACTCTATGGCTGTGTTTATCGTGAACCACACTGTTTGGTGGTCACTTGTTCCCTAATGGCTACCCACTTTTAAATCCAAGATTCTCTCTCCATCTCCATTTGAGAATACTAGGTCTAAGATTGATCCCTCCCAAGTGGGTTCCAATACTAGCTGTCTGAGGCATGCCTCCTGTAGGGCATTGAGAATGACCCTGTTCTTGGATGTGGCTGCAGCAAAGTTGCTCCAGTTAACATCTGGCATATTCAGGTCCCCCATCAACAATATCTCCCCTTTTTCTGCCATTCTATGGATGCTTCCTATCATTTTCTTGTCCATTGCCTCCCCCTGAGATGGGGGTCTGTATACTACCCCCATGTGGATTGTGGTGCCATTTCCTGTCTCCAGGGTGACCCATAGTCAAGGTCCCTAAAATTCTGTGACCGCAGAATTATGCACAGAACTTGCAACCTACTGCAGAACTTTTGCAGTGCCACAGAATTCACTGTCCTTGGTGATTCTTTATCAATATTTCCATAGAACCTGTTTCCCTTCCCCTCTTTTTATATCCAAAACCCCTCTATGCTCAGAATGGGACATTATCAGTGCTATAACATCATACATTAACTAATGACAGGGCTGCATTCTGCCACAGAAATGAATAGTCACTTATCTACCACAGCTCTCACTGCCACAGGCAGTGGCTCAGTACATCAGGTATGGTGATATTTGTTCAGTCTGCACTACAGCCTAATATAATTTTCAGTCTGTTATTACACTGGGGCCAACTTAAACTAAACCTTGACAATACCATGGACCTGTTAAGTCCATGCCTTACTTTGTACACTTATTTGTGCCTTTAAGGTATAGAGATGCCATCTGAAATGAATAACTAGTAAAATTAATTAACCTGTCATTTTTAAGAAAAATAAAGTAATTTTGCACAGAAAAGTGGAATATAATAATGTGTACTGTAGACCTGATGAAATAATAGACCTTTTAAATGAATAGTTGTGTTGTACACGTTTTTGCCAGGGTTACTGATTACATATTGTCATTGGTTGATAGAATCACCTAAAAGTTATGGAGAAATGTTGTGTACAGGGACAGCTGTTGGGCCAGAGGGTAGCATGTTGTGTTCCCATGCCTGCAACTCAGGTTTAGAGATGAGCTCTGGGAACTGGCTGGGCAGCACAAGGATTGGGGAGTACACCACTGCTCTGAACCTCGCAAGGCATGGTGCAGTGTTCTATCACATGGGGGACACATTGTGATGGGCTGGAGAGTTTTATCTCACAGTGGGTCCACATACATATCATGGCCTAATGGTGTTACGTAATGTGTCAGGGGAAGCGGGTTGGCATGAAAAATGAGTTTTGCAATGTCCTCTATTCTGTTTATTCCATTTCCAAAGGGACCTGTATGAATGAGGATACAATTTCATGGAAATTAAAAAAAATATATATGTATGTTTGTATAAATATATATATCTGTGTGGATAGTATTCGAGAGACAAAGTGTGAATTTCATATCCTCAAAAAAAGTTTTATAATTAGGCATGACTCAACCTTAATTTTAATGTGTATATGTGGTAGTTGCATAATACAAAATATAAAGATAGTTCTGTATTTCTAAGTTTGGAAAAATGTCACAGTTATTTATGACATGTAAACTACTTTCGTGGGTAACTTGGTGTCCATTATGCATTATTTCCCATTTCTAGTAATAAATAACATTTTCAAATGCAGTGTCTCTGTCTTCTATTTAAGTGTATTCATTTGCAACATCTAATGATTTGATGTTCTTCCATACCTATGTGTTGCTATCTATCTTCCAATGTAGACAGCACTAAAAATACAAACAGGAGGTTACCAAAGTTTCATTACTTCATGCTTATACTGTTTATGTCCAGTCTACATGCCTTTCACACTTAAGCTGGACATTAAGTAGAAAGATAAACATGAACAAATCACTTGGTTGTATTTGATTTATTATGTGATTATCTCTGTTGCATAAAACTACTGTGGGTGACACGGACACCACAGTAGCAATGCAACATGTGAAATACATGGTACAACTTTTATTAATGGCTTATCATCAACCAAACAGCCAGTACACATTGATAAGTACCATGCCACATCGGGGCCATTTTGACATCACTGTAGCTCTGCAGAGCCAGACTGAGAAGAGACCCAACCACAGTTAACAACCCGAAAGCATCCAGGCAAGCTGTTTGGTACCAATAACTATACATGAGGGTGTCACCTGATGCTCCCTGGCAACCCTGTGCTGGCCTTTGAGGGAAAATGATGCCAAAATATCATACAGGCACACCCTAAGCTCACCACCACATGCATCACAGGGATGCTGCTGCAGCAGGGTTCTTGTTCTGCACATGGAATGCCACATCCAAACTATTCGACAAGTCAAACTAATACACTAAAGTTCCCCATGAGCAAGCAAAGGCAAGGCAAGAGACAGCTGGATGTTACACAGTGGGCCTGAGCCACCTCAGGGGTCATTTTGACATCACTGTACCTCCACAGGGTCAAACTGAGGGCAGGCCCAACCACAGTTACCAACCAGAAAGCACCCAGGCTATCTGTTTGGTGTTGATAACTGTAGATGCAGGCACTGCATGGTGTCCCCTAGCAACCCAGTGCCCGCCATTATGGGGAAAATGATGCCAAAATATCACACAGGCCTACCCTGTGCTCACCACTATGTGCATCACAGGGATACCACTGCTGCAGGGTTCTTGTACTGCACATGGAATGTCACATCCAAACTGCTTGAGTCAGGCCCAGATGATGTATTTTTTTTTTTTATTTTCAAACAGTTCTAAGATATTATGCTAACACTTGACGTTAAATTTATAGGCAGTCTCATTATAAATAAATCTGCTAAATGCTTTTGCCAGATGAATCCAAACCACTGATATTGCCCAACAGGCACTAGTACACCCAGGCAATGACCAGATTCCAATACTACATATGGTATCCCTCCCATACCCCTGAATGTATTAAGCAATACCATGAGCAGCCTCTCTGAGGTAAGCCCAAGTGCTATATTTTTTTTATTTTTAAACAGTTCCAACATATTGCGCCATCACTTGACATCTAATGTAGAAACAGTCTTATTATAAATAAAACAGGAAAATGTTTTTGCCAGATGAATTCAAAACAATGATGTTGCCCTACAGGCACTAGTACACCCAGGCAATGACCCTGTTATTACACATGGTACCCTTCCATGCCATGAGCAGCCATTTTGAGGTAGGCTTAAGTGCTGTATTCTTTTATTTTTAAACAGTTCCAACATATTATGCCACCACTTGATGTCTAGTTTAGAAGTAGTCTCATTCCTACACGTGGCAACCCCATAACCTCAGATGGACTAACCAAGGCCATAAGAAGCAATTTTGATTTAGGCCCCATTGCTGTAGTTAATTTTTATTTCAAACAGTTCCAATATATTATGCCACCACCCACACCTGATCCCCTAGTTCAGTATGCCAATACAATTATGCTCCTTTATAATCTTACATCAAGAAAGGCAACGTTATCATTTTAAAATAACACCACACACACACACACTCATGCATGCACGCATGCACACACACACACACACACACACACCTATCTTAACCGGAGCCAGCATCACCCCTTCTTTCCAAAAATTAGAAACATCTCTCACAAATTGCATTTATTTTTATTTAAAACATTTTAAGAGTGCAGTTTTTATATTCATTCCACATACACACTTCTAAAACAGAGCCATCATAGAAACACAGAAACACAGAAACATAGAATTTGATGGCAGATTAGGACCACTTGGCCCACCCAGTCTGTCCATTTCCCTACCTAATGGATAAGCTGCAGATCCTAGTTAACCAACAGCCTACTTCTTCATCACATCAACAGGTACAGCATTCATTCGACAAATACACATTCTTAGTATTTACCGGTATGAACTCCACAGGTGATGTTTTTTCCCCATTTAAACATGATTAAAGTCATCAGCAGGGAAAGTTCACCAATATTAGCAATATTCTGAAAAAATCAGATTATACAATGAACGCCCGCTGGATGGATTGTAAACAAAAAACTAGAAATCTCAAACAAAATTCTATTTGATTAGACTAGTCACATATATGCACAGCCCCATTTTGAAGAGGGGCCCTTCACAAACAGCTGAGCCATGAAAGAACACACAAATTTAACTTTTCTGCCCCCAAAGATGATAGAACACAACTGCTGCACTGTAGCCAGATAGTAATTAATATGCCATATTTAAACAGTGCCAGCACCAGAGGGAAGTTCAGCTGATAAATATCCCAAACAAAACTTTAAACTATACCATTTAATATGCCCCATTTAAACACTAACCACACCAGAAGAAAGTTCTGCTGATATACTTCCCATACACAGCTTTAAACTATGCTATTTAATATACCTCATTTACACAGTGCTAGAACCAGAGGAAAGTTCTACTGATATGCTTCCCAAACAAAACTTTGAAATATACTCATTGTGCTGGACAGCACACTAATTCAATCATCCTCTATTTTGAAGAGGGGCCCGTCACAAACAGCAGAATCATGAAGTCTAAAGGTGAATACTTTACTTTTTCTGTCCCCAAAATGACACACAATAATTGTTGCACTTTAGCCAGTTACTAATATGCCTCCCGGAATTTTAACTTGCTGTTTTGTAGCAGAATGCTGAAGATCATGTTTTCTAGTTACTGGAGACCTCTGAGATCTGTCCAAACTCCTGTGCAGCACACCAAATTAAAAATTTGGGAGGCAGTATAGTGCAGTGGTCTAAGGCTCTGAGCTGCAAATCTGGTGACAACCAGCAGACCAGACCTGGGTTTGAATCCCACAGCTTCCACTTGCATACTGTGTGATCCTGAGCAAGTCACTTAACCTTCTTGTGCTCCCAGGTCACTCCTGTAAAAAAGCTTTCAGCTTAGTGTGCTATACCTGGTTAAACAAAAAAAAAAATGGACGATGCTTCATTCTACCTGTTTTTAAGAATGGTAAATGGGAGAAGCAGCCAGAAAAGAACAGTTTTGCTTAGAACCAGAGTACCAAAACTGTATGCCAGATGTCACCTTCAGGTCTTGGCTATTTGTACCAATACCAGTATCATCATCATCCACGTGGGTAACATGGACATGACAGCAAGAGTCACAGCTTTTGATACTGCTGCTCCTAGCAGGCTCTATGTACCGCTGCATTAAGATTGCAGATTTATGCAGGGGAAACACATTAAGCAATGTGAACTGACACTGAAACAAAACCTCAAAGCATAAAGGCAGAATACACAAAAGAAATTATGCATCTACATAAGACATCGCAGTAATGCACGAAAGTAATAAGTTACTTGTGGTGTCATGTAAATGTAATTACATCTGCATAAAATCAGTAATTACTGGGAGACAGTTACACATCCACTCTGTTCACTAAAAAAGAAAACTTAAGTATTGTGCTTTAAATACAGTAAATTTAATGGTCACCAAGGTATGTAGCACAGCCTTGTCACAAAATGGCTGCCTTTTTAAGACTATTTTCATTATTAAAATGTTCCACAATAAAATAAAAATACATACACCCTTTTTTTATGCACACTATCTTTTGACCATATTGGCAACAATACAGAGCACACATTCTGTATTTTTAATAAATTATGAGTAAAATACAGACCATATTTTAAGTGCACACCCAAGTCTCTCGAATACTGTTCACACACCTAGATATATATACAGTATATACATACATATATATATATATATATATATATATATGTGTGTGTACACTCAGTATTCTGTCTCGCTGTATATACAGTATGGCCTGGATTTTCAAAGCAGCTGCGCATGGCACAACTGAGTTGCGCTGGCGCAAGTGTGGACTTGTGCCAAGGAGCGATATTCAGTGGCTGCCAGTGTGCAGCGCAAATCTCATTGCACCAATGCACAACTATAATGAATGCAGGTGCAAGTGCAGGGGGCGTGCCTATGAATATCTAGTGCAGTGGGCTATTCAACCATGAAACCATGTCGCAAGTGCGGAGCAAATCAGAGATGTACCGAGCAGACTTGTTCCTATAAATAAAGGGCGCAAGCACACAGAAAGCACTTGCGCCAGGTGAGAGGGAGTGAGAAAGAGAGAGAAAGAAAGAAAGAAAGAAAGAAAGAAAGAAAGAAAGAGTGAGAGAGAGAGAGACAGACAGATCAAGACAGACACAGAGGGAGAGGGACAGAGGTGGCAGCGAAGAGGGAGACAGGGGCAGAGAGAGTGTGAGAGACAGGCAGACACACTGCCAGGCAGTGCATGAGGGTGGCACACAGCCAGCAGCAAGGCTTATTATGGTTTTCCAAAGAGGTAGCAAAGAAAGTGAAAGCCAAAAAGATTGCATTCAGGCAATACAAAAAGACACAGGCAGAAGGGGATAGGGATAAGTACCAGGAGAAGCAAAGGGAGGCAGGGAGGTCAGTAAGGGAAGCCAAACTTCAGACAGAAGAACACATTGCAAAATCAGTGGGAAGAGGGGACGAAACCTTTTACAGGATCATAAGTGAAAAAAGAAAGGCAAAGGGAGGAAGGGAGTGAGACTGAAGGGGGAGGATGGGGGCCGCGTGGAGGATGACAACAGTAAAGCTGATATATTGAACAGGTATTTCTGCTTAGTCTTTACTGAGGAAGAGGAGGGTAATGGGTCTGAAGGGAGTACAAGGGGTGAGAATGATGCAGAAATAGACACAAGTCCCTTTACACGAGAAAGGGTCCTGAAGGAACTGGAAGTAATAAGAGTTGATAAAGCAATGGGGCCAGATGGGGTGCACCCCAAGGTCCTTAAAGAACTCAGAGAGGTGGTGGCTGAACCTCTGGCTATCCTGTTTAGCCAATCACTGGAAACAGGGGAGGTACCCAAAGACTGGAGGACAGCAGATGTAGTCCCCTTATACAAAAGTGGGAACAAAGAGGCAGGGAACTACAGACCAGTCAGCCTCACCTCAGTAGTGGGAAGATCATGGAAGCACTACTGAAGGAGAGATTGGTGGAACATCTGGTTGTCAATGGACTGCAGGATCCAAGGCAGCATGGTTTCACCAGGGGGAGGTCATGTCAGACCAACCTCATTGAATTTTTTGACTGGGTGACTAGGGAGGTGGATCAGGGGAGGGCAGTGGACATGGCCTATCTGGACTTCAGCAAGGCCTTTGACACTGTGCCACATAGAAGACTATTACACAAACTAGGGAATATGGGTGTGGGCAGGACAGTAGTGTGATGGGTAGGCAACTGGCTGGGCGGCAGGACACAGAGGGTGGTGGTAAATGGCTGTCAATCCACAGAGGGAAGAGTCACCAGTGGGGTACCACAGGGATCAGTGCTGGGACCGGTCCTATTCAACATCTTCATCAGTGACATTGAGCAGGACCTAGAAGGCAGAATTTCACAGTTTGCTGATGACACAAAGCTCTGTAATAGAGTAGACACACTAGAGGGTGTAGACAGAATGAGAAGGACCTGCAGAAACTTGAAGAATAATCAGGGTTTGGCAGTTGAAATTCAATGCAAAGAAGTGCAAGATAATGCATATGGGTTCAAAAACCCTGGCACAATATATCAGTTGGGGGTGAGGATACTGCGCAAGCAGGAAAGGATCTTGGGATTATCATCTCTGATGACCTCAAGATAGGAAACAGTGTGACGAGGCAGCAGGTAAAGCAAATAGGATGCTGGGATGCATAGGCAGAGGCATCACCAGCAGGAAAAGGGAGGTCATGATTCCACTATACAAGACACTAGTGAGGCCCCACCTGGAGTACAGTGTACAGTTCTGGAGACCCTACCTACGTAAGGACATAGACAGGGTAGAGAAGGTTCTGAGGAGGGCAACAAAGATGGTACATAAATTGCATCACAAGTCCTATGAGGACAGGTTGAAGGAATTGAATATGTACTCCCTGGAAGAGAGGAGGGAGAGAGGAGACATGATAGAGACATACAAGTATCTTACAGGGAGGAACAGGGTGCAAGAATACACTATTTTTAAGCAAAAAAGATATTCCAGGACTGGAGGGCATGGGATGAAGTTGGAGGGAGGACGATTCAGAGAAAGTGTGAGGAAAAATTTCTTCACAGAACGGGTGGTGGACAAGTGGAACACCCTGCCTGAGGAAGTGGTGGGGGCTGAAACAATCATGGGATTTAAGAATGCATGGGATAGACATAAAGGAATTCTGGAGGTCAGGGTTAAGGGGCAACGGAGTTCTAGGAAAACATAAACTGAAGTTACAAACCCAAATGGGCAGACTAGGTGGGCCATAGGCCCTTATCTGCCGACACTGTCTATGTATCTATGTAGCAGCAGCCAACTGCCCAGGGGAATATTGGACAGCAAGAGCCATGGATAGTGCACCCTTCATGATGGAGGCCATAATGAGGAGTGTGAGGGGGCAGGAGGAACAGCAACGTGGCCATGGAAGGGCCCATTGGTGGTATGCCTGACACGCGTGGTACCGTGCCCACATCACCTTCATGCAGTACAGGGACACGGAGACTGTGGGCCAGTACCACCTGAACAGGGCCATTCTGAGGCAGCTCTGTGAGCTCTGCTGTGAGGAGATGCAGGCACCCACCAGACAAAGCCACGTGATGTCTGTGGAGACGAAGATGACAGCTGTCATGTGCCTGCTCACCACAGGCAACTTCTAGAGACCAGCAGGGGACACCAGAGACATAACCCAGTTGGCCACATCCCACCTCCTCACACAGTTCCTCAATGCTTTGCTGCCATGTGCATTGGAATACATCCATTTCCCCAGCACACAGGTGGGCCGTACAGCAACCATGCAGGACTTCCACAGGGTAGCATGTATGCCTGGTACAAATGAGGCCATTGACTGTACCCACATGGGCATCCGCATGCCACCTGGCCCCGAGGGTGTGGCATATATCTACAGGAAGGGGAGCCGAAGTGTCAACTGCCAGGTGGTGTGCAAAGCCACTGGACACATAACCAGTGCCTGCGCCACACACCCTGGGAATGCACATGATGCATTCATCTGGCACAGCTCCACACTGTACCACAGGCTTGAATATGGGGACATCCCCATGGGCCATCTAGTGGGTGAGTATGTCATGGGCAAGGGGTGATGGGCAGAGCATACCATGGGATGGGAAGGGCATTGTGTGCATGTTGGCATGGGTGCCAGGGATAGGCAAGGGGCGCAGCATAGAATAGCAGAGGGCTAACCATGTCATTATCCACATAGGGGACAGTGCCTATCCACTGCGGCCCTGGCTGCTCACCCCTACCAACGCCCGTCATCCCCAGAAGAGGAACGCTACAACAAGGCACATGCCAGCACATGCAACATCATCAAGTGAGTCTTTGGCATGCTGAAAGCATGGTTCCGTTGCCTAGACAGGTCAGGGTGTGCCCTACAGTACAGCCCCTTGAAAGCCTGTGGCCTATTCCTGGGCTGCTGCATACTGCACAACATGGCCATTGACTGTGGGATAGCTGTCGAGGCTGATGAGTGTGACAATAGCGGGGAAGATTGAGGCAATGGGCCAGAGGGAGGTGGACAGCCACCCCCTGTGTGGAGAGATCCCCAGCTGCTGCAGCAGGCAAGATGTCACTGGGACACCATAACATGGGAGCACTATGGTGCACACAGGTAGGTGGTGCGATACACATGCATAGGCTACACAAGCAGGTACAGCACACATGCAGGAGCATGCATGGCAATGGGCATGCACACACTGAGATGGGAAGCAGGGATAGGGGTGACAGGGGTACACACCCACACACAACCACACACAGCACCCCTCACAGCCCCCCACACACACACATGCACACACTCACACACACACACAGGCTTGCATATGTGACGTGGATCAGATGCATCGTACTGGTGTACAGGCACAACCAGGGCAAGACTGCTGTCATCACACCCATGCCACATGGCCCAATGGCTGGGCAAGCATGCACACAGGCAGCGTGTGGTGCAACACACAGGTGCCACACCAGTACTTGGCACACACACACTGCCCATGTGTGCACTGGGCAGCAGCTGCAGGCTGCAGGGAGGGTGGTCCGCACATCAGATCTGCTGCACAGAACCATGGCCGCCACAGTGGTGGCTGTGTCTGGGCTGATCTGCAGCCACAGACTGCACATCAGCCATGGGGGTGTGTGTAACAGCACCCCAGGAGTTGAACCGAAGGACCGTGACCGTGTCCTCATGGGGGTGTCAAGGCGCCCAAACAGGTCAGCTATGGGCGTGCCTGGGATACTGACATCAGAGCCCAGCATCAACTACACTGGGGATGCCCAATACTGGGTTCGCAGAGTGGACATCGCACTGCAGGGGGGTCATCTGTGCCCGGCCATGCCCCGTGGCAGCCAGCAGCACAAAGCCATCCGATATTGCAGTGGCAATGTGATCCAGAAATGCAGTCGTGGCCTCTTGCATGTGCTGCATCCCCACCAGGATCTGTGCAGTGCCCCTCTCCTGCTGCTCGGCTAACTGGATCACCTCTGCACGCAGTGTGCGCATCCCAGAGGCAAGCAGCACCTGTTACTGAATGGACACCCACAGCAAACGGATGTGCTTAGCCAGCGGGTCGGCATCCTGGGGCACCCGGGCTGATGCTGAACCCCATGTGGTGACCGGCCATGCTGCTCAGCCCACCTCTCTGGTGGATGCTGCACAGAGGGGTCTGGTGGGGGGAATGGTCACAGCAGGTACATCTGTGGCAGACCCTGTGTCTGGCTGCCCGGTGGCACCCGCAGACTGCTGCTGTCATCTGTCTGGCTGCTGCATACCACCCAGCACCTGCACGGCCACACCACCACTGGCAGAGCGCTGGCCATACTGCCTGTGTCAGTGGCCAGCAGGGGCGTCTCAGCCACAATGTTGGCCATGCTGTCCAGGATTAACATGACATTGTCATTGGTGTTGGAACCTGCCCCGATCTGTGTCTCCGCGCAAAGGACTCCAAGGCTGGCGTCTTGCAGGAACACTTCCAGGGTCTTGCCCGACCCCAGGTCCAGGACATCCGCCTGCACAGTGGTGGTGAGCTACAGCCTGTCAGGTCCCCAGATGCCCATGGAGGTGGAAGGCTGGTCCTCCGGGGCTGGCGCAGTGTCCACGGCTGCCACTGCCCTATCATCTGCATGGAGACATGCTGCTACTGCAAGAGAAAGAGAGGCATGTTAGTGATGCATTGCCCACATGTGCCCCCCCACACTGCCACTGCATGTGTTCTGCAGCATGGCATGCTCATGGGTGTGCACACATGCACATGACATGCATGCCGGCTGCATGCACGCCAGCATGGCTGTGTACACGCCCTTCATGCCCCCAGCTGTGCGAGGCTGACATACTTACCATGCAGTGATAGGCTGCCACCCATCTGGAATCTGCTGCCAGGCACACCCTCCACCTTGCTGTGGTGCATGGTGGCTGCCACCAACTTCTCCTGCACCATGAGCGGTGGTGCATCTGCAGCCCCCCTCCAGTGGCATTCCAGGATGCACGGATGGCCACCACCTTCTCCTTGATGCACCTCTTGTCCATGCCCACCTTCTTCCTGCACTCCTGCACTGACCACTGGTGGCTGCCCTGCTGGTTGATGCATGCGGCCACATCCTCCCAGGCCCCAGCCTTGGCCTGTGGTGTGCCCATGGCACCACTCAACAGGGGCTCCCTATCAAGGTAGGCATTGAACTGGGCCTCTTTCTCCACCTTTGTGAAATTGGGCCTGTGCTTGCGAGCAGGCCCATGCTCCTCACCTTCCTTACATTCTGACATGTCGCTTCTTGTGGACATGGACAGCACAGTGTGTCAGTGGCAGCATCACCCTGTTCCGTCCCACCCTGCTGTGCTGGCTGCTCCCAGTGAGCTGCATCAGCATGCGAAACTTACCCTCAAAAGGATGCAGTACCGGTCCACGACCTGTGCTGTTCCGTGGCGCTTATATAGCGCAAAGCATGCAAATGAGCTTTGGTGCAATGGTAATGACATGCTAATGCCCCCAGTGCACCACGCATTGGCTGATGAGCTCATTTGCATGTGGCATCTGAATATTGTGATTTTGCTTCATGTGCAATGAGATTGCTCCGGAGCAAGTCGTGGCGCAATGCACATGCATCCTCGGTGCACAGGCCCGCAGTGCACATGCGCCAAAAGGTATCATGGTGTCTATCATGCAGTGTGTGCTGATTGCACAATGGGGGGCATGGTGCATGATGCACCAGGCCTGCTATCGCGCATGTGCGCACTGCACAGAGGTGGGTGACCCCTGACCCCCTGTTGTGACCCCTGACTCCTGGGTCACTCCCCTCACCCATTGACCCTGCCTAGCCATGCCCATGCTGTTCATCTACGAGACTGCATGATGGGTGGACACAGCACATGTTCCCTCGCATCGTGCATCTGGTGCAAGCCGTGGCCACGTGTGCTTACTGCCGCCATTTTGCTCACCGGCTTCGTTTCGCAGCATGGTGCAGTGACGGGCACCATGTGCACAGAACTGGACACAGATCAAGCTGGTCAACCTGGTTGCCTGTGTCCAGCCCCACACCACCCAACAGTTTGGCCAGGTGCCCCTGCAACAGCCCAGGGTCGTGATGTGGCAGGGGATTGCTGCCACACTGCAGCAGTGGACTGGGGTGGCCAGGATGGGGAAGCAGTGCCACCACAGGTATGGCAACCTTGTGCGGAGGGACCCAGAGCACCTGAGGAGGCTTGAGGCATGTCAGGCATGGGGCTGTGCCACAGCCAGGTGAGTAGGCCCATATACCATGTATGCCCTGGTGCTGTACTGTGGTGTTAGCTAGGCTGCCTGGCATGCCCTGCAGAGTGGTGCACTTCCATCGTGCACATTGTGGGGTAGCATTGCCAACTGCCACTTGCATTGTGATGTCACTGTGCAGGAAGTGTAGGGCAGGGGCTCATCCTCTGCACAGGGGTGGGGGTGATGTGCCACTGCTGTGGATGTTTACTGATGTGTACCTGTCTATGATCTATTCTCAGGGCCTGAGAATTGCCGGAGGGTGGCGCTGGCAGCGGCAGGTCAGTAGGCCACAGTGGGCCACGGAGGCAGTGCAGGAGCGGCTTCAGCACCAGCGGGGCCACAGAGGGCAGGTAGGTACTGTTGTGGTCCTTTCCACATTACATGGGGGGTGGTGGGGGCGTGGGTGGGGGCATGGCTGCCTGTGACATGTGCCATGGCAGCTGTGTGTGTCGCACTATGCAAGGTGCTTGCCACTGTGATGCATCCATTGGACATGTGTGCCGGCTGTTGGTGGGGTGGGAGTGCGCCTGGCTGCCACTGACATTGCTGTGGTGCTGCCGGTGCACTGTGCCATGTGACTGGCATTGTGCAGTTTTGTGGCCATTGTGCGGCAGGGGCCACCTCTGTGCACTGTCATGGTTTGCCGTGTTGCTGACAGGCCTTGGCCCACCCACCTGCGGGTGACCGGTACGGGCCCTCCGGGGGGGTATTCCCGCTGCCCATTGTGTGCTTTGGGTGGGCATGGTTCCTTGGGACATTGCACTGATCACCTGTCCTGTCCCTTGTCATAGGTGTCCAGTGTAGAAGACGGAGGCCCGTCTACTGCAGGCTGCTCTGCCAGCTGATCCTTATCACATCGATGACAATGGAGGCTGTGCTGCAAGTTTGCTGCATGCTTCTGGAAGACAGGAGGCAGCGAGGGCAACAAGGGGTGGCAGGCCGTGGCCGCTGATGAATGGGCCCCAGCATTCCCCTGTTTCCCCTGCTGTACCTCCCCCTACAGTCCCCCATCCCACTGTAAGTCCCTGTTCCCTGTCCCCTTCCCTCGCTTTCCTACCCTTTTCCAGCCCCTTGTTGCTGTATACAGTTTATTTGAACTATATCTATTTTGACATACCTGCCTGTGTCAGTGTCTGCTTTGCAGGTGGCAAGAGGAACCATGCTGCACTGGCCCAGTGCCTGTCCATGTGGTGTGCATGTGTCGAGGCGCGTGTTGTGCTTCTGTGGTTCACTGCTGTGTGCTATCGTATGTTCCACTGTGGTGGTGTACCTCCCCTCGGTCGGTGGCTGTGCCTTGGGGTGCTCATCGGGTGGCTGTCAGGGGTGTGGGCCGGGGGGTGTGTGTGGTGATGGCACACGGCCATGGTCTTTGGTTGGGTACTGGCCGCACGCTGTGTTGGGTCCCATGCTTGACATTGTGCAGCCTGTTCCATGTGGTCTGCCATGCTACGTGGCTCCCGGCGCGTTCTGTGCCTACTGTGTGGGCTGCCTGTGTGCCTGTGTGGTGCGTGTGTGTGTGTGTGCTCGGCTGTGTGTTCCTGGGAGTAGTCTGCTCTGGTTTGGGTGTGTGTGGGGGGGGCATGGCCTGCAGTCTGTGGCAGGGGCTCCCTTGGTTGCTCTCCATTGGCCATTGGCAACTCCTGTTGCCTACTATCTGTGCCACTGTTGTGTTCTGGGGGGGGTCTGGGTGCCTGTGTGGCCCTGCTGTGCCCTACTGGTGGTGGCCTCCTGTGGCCTGTCACTGTGCTTCTATGGCTCTGTTCCTGGGTCTCTTCTCTGTGCCTTGCTCCCCCCCCCATTGCTCTGCTGGTCTGCTCTCACAGTTACGCTGGAGCATCTCTTTCTGCCCCATGGCGCAACTGTCCCATATTCAGCCAGGTTGTGCTGGAGCAGTGCGGCCAGCGCAACCTCTGAATATGGCTCCTGTTGCGCCACAGTGCATTGGATTTGCACTGCACTGGACTTGCACCAGCCTTTGGCGCATTTATGAATATCTGGGCCTATATACAGTATATATATAGATATAGATATAGATATAGATATAGATATAGATATAGATATATACACACACACAAACACACACACACATATGTGCATGTATGTTAGTATGTTACAGATTGCATATAAATATATAAGTGATACACAGTGGGGACCTCATGAGTGGTATAGACAGCATGAATATAGAAATTCCTTATTTATCACATTAGGTCCCCTCTGCACATTTCATTTATGCAATAGGCTAGGACCTTTGAGGATAGATTTTTTTTGCCTTTTTAGACATAAAATTATTTCTATAAGTCTGTTATTTTTTGAACTAGTGTTACCGTGCTTCCCCCATCCTGATTGCTATAACCACTGCTATGGACTTGAAGTCAGGATGACAAGCTGACACTGTAATGTGGTAGTTCATTAGTGCCGCAGAACTGCCACAGAAATTACAAACCACCGCCACTGAAGTTTTGCAGCAAATAGTAATCTTGCTGCAGAACGTGGTCCCAATGTGCTGCAGAAAAGTAGGGGCCTTACCCACAGTGCCTCCTCTCCTCCCTGTTTACTCTTTAGTTCCATTGCTTTAATCCCTTCCCTTACATAGAGTGCTACTCCTCCTCCTCTTTTATCCTCCCTGTCCCTCCTGTAGATTGTGTACCCTGGTATGGTTCTCTGTGTACTATGTTTCTGTGACTGCCATGATTTCCAGGTGTCCCTCTTCCATCAAGGCCACTAGTTCAGCGAACTTGCTACCCAGACTATGGGCATTGGTCCTCATCACCCTCCATTTTTTGATGGCCTTACCCCTTTTAGCCCCATCTCTGTCCTTACTACCTTTGCCTATTTCTCCATTTACCTCTGCCCTGCTCCCTATTGACTTCTCTACCTTGGTGTTTACCTCACTAACTACCCTGCTTTGTGGGGGGAGGCTTGGATTTCCTTGATCCTTTTCAGTGCCTCCCCCCTTGGCTAGTTTAGATGCTTGCCAATGAAGCATTTAAACCTATCACCTAGGATCCTAGTTCCCCTCCTGGACAGATGCAGGCCATCACGCCAGTATAGGCCTGTATCCTGCCAGGTGGACCCCCAGTTCCCAATGAAGCCAAAACCCTGAGCTCCGCACCAGTTATTCAACCATTCATTGAATCCCATGGTGTGGAGTACCCCAGCCTCACCCTTGCCATAGACAGGCAGTACCTCCGAGAAGGTTACTGTACGTGCTGCTTGTCTAAGGCCCTTCCCAACTCCACAAACTCCTCTTGCACTGCTCTGATCCCATTCCCAGCCAGGTCATTTGTCCTTAGGTGGATAATGACATCCAGCTCCCTCCCCCGTGCAGCTGCTCCTGTGATCATGGGGATTTGCTCCCTGTCCCTCCAAGCCGTGGTGCCAGGCAGGCACCTTACCTCCCTCTCCCCTCCTTCCCCCAGTTCTACCCCTAATGATTGAGTCCCCCACCAGGAGTTGTTTTCTTCCACTGTGGGGTCCAGTGCCACCCTCCTGTGAGTCTTCTTTGTGGAGGTTCCCAGCATCCTCCTTGGTCTCCACTGCATGTGCCTCCATAGAGGAATGACTCTGCCAGAATGGCGTATGAATTGTGGAGAGGTACAGCTGGAGGGATGTGCCTCTGTTCCACCACCTTCACCCTGCCTGAGCCCACCTTGGTCCAACCGCTCCTCTTTCTTCTCAACCTCTGAGGCAGCGGCGCTGGCCCTGGTGGTCTCTCAGTGGGGGAGGAGGTTTCATGAATCCTAGCCAGGTTGGTCTGGAGATGGGCAACCTCCTCCCTCACACCAGAGAGGTGCCTGCAAATAGGGCAGCATTGCAGCCTCCAGAATGTCTCCTGGAAGACTGCCACCCCACAGTCATTGAATTGCACCACTCCCATCATGTCTTATTTTGTGGCCCCTCTCCTGTTTCTTTGTATGCTTACTCTCTTCTCCCTCTGTTTATTTCTTCACCTACTTTTCTACTGCCTATGTGCCCTTACAGCTCTCACCCTTTGTGTATTGGCATGTCATGACAAACATGCTCCTTCTCAGTGAGGGACAGTTCATATGATACAATTAAATACCGGCACATGTTTGTCCACTGCCTGCATGTGGTAGATGGTGCAGCTGTTCACTTGAGAATAGTAAGCAAGGGAACTAAGGAAATAACTGAGCCGTGAATTATACTACCACTCCAAGATGCCACGGTATGATGCCACACAAACTACACCAGCGCATTACAACCAGCCAGAGCTCCTACGTGTACAGCAAGCTAAACTCTATTGGAAATAGGTTGCACCACCTCCCAACAGCTCAGTCCACCAATCCAAACTCTATTGGGAGTAACTTGTACCACCTCCTGACAGCTCAGCTATGGTTTCTAAATCCCAAGCTAGAAAGGGTAATTATTTTCACACTTTCGTACAATAATTGTTAATGTTTCTCAGGAGAACTGCTAGGAGTGTTTTTCCTATATGTGACAAAAAAAAACCTAGTAGTACTACTACTACTAGAACTGTTTCTGCTCTGAAAGCAATCAGTCACAGGTGCATATTAAAAGAACACAGATTTTGACAGTTCTGTTTTGTGCACTTTGTGCAAGCAATCCATCACAGTTGAACATAAAGAAACATAAGTTTTTTGTGCACTTATTAACTCATTATGCCCTGGGCAGCCATTTTGCATCAGGTTAAGCAACTGATGGTTTGGACTTCAAATGGAGCTATTGGGTACAATGAGCAGTGAGTGCCAAGCTAGAGTTTAGAAAAAAGAAAAATAGGCTGCTTTTGTTTGACTTTCATGTGATTTATTCAGCAGCTTAAAGGTGTGTTCTATGTAGCTTTTTTTCTCTCCTCTTGGTGAGAGTTGGCAGCACCTGACTACACCACCCAGCTCCCTCATTGACCTTGTCAAAGCCCTATAGGTTATCCACCACAGTTATCCAGGACCACTATGTGGTGGGTGGCCGCTAACTAGCCATGTGAGTCATGCAAGAGCCTGCTGGGGTGATGTTCCTTGAAAGTCCTGTTTTTCTCTCCATGGTGTGGTATACAAGGATGAACAGCTATAGCCAGCCCGGGGGGGGGGTAGAAGAAGTGGATAAGAGTGGGCAGGGTAGTGGTACAGTAAGGCATTGGTCTGGAAGCATAGTGATGCAGTATGGTAGTAACATGCATACTGTGTGACCCTGAGCGGTTCCACCAAGCTGCAGTTACAGAAATCCCACCGACATCCCTCACACCGACGTGATCCCACTGACATCACCAACACTGACACGTCCCAACGCCGACCTGCAACACACCGCCACCGACCGCCATGCTTGACTATGTAAATGTGGGAGGGGGCTAAACCCCTTGTGCCCCCCATGCAGGCAGCTGTGCCCCCCTCTCCTTCTTTAAATATCTAACTCCATGTCACACAGACTGTGGAGTTAGGTGCATCCCCCCATCGAGGAAACATCCCCGTCGACAAGAATTCCTCATCGATGCAAAGTCCATAGATGTTGGGGTTTTGATATTGGGGGATTCGATATCCCCGCGTCGCTGTACTAACGATATATGACCCTGAGCAGAGCGTGTCACTTAATTGCTGTGTGATCCTGGGATAGACCTAAAACTAGCTTCAGCTCAATGTGCCTTTCCTGACCAGAAATTGTAAAATAAATTTAAAATGGGCAGATTGCTGCTGGGCAGACAAATGGGTTGGTTAGGCTTTCCACTGTTGACCAGATTCAATTTTTTTTTTTGCATTTCTGACACAGGGCAGGGCAGGTGGTTACAGTTTGCCACCATCTCATGTCTGTCGCTCTCATTCTTGAGCTCTCTTGTTTGGATTCTTGAATTCTCTCCCTCAGTTCCCGTGCAGTGTGTGGTTTGTATTTGGTTCTGTTTCAGTATGCTGCAGTATTATTGTTTGTGTTTTCCATGACATGGGGCTATATACCATGTCAGTTCTGATCAAGGCCAGAACTACACAATAGCAGGATCTGCCATCATCCATATCATCTGTACATGAAATAATAAGAGACAGAAAAACACACACAGGCTATACAGTTCAAGTAAACCTTTCCCACCTGTAACTTCGCTCCCCCAGTAAAAAAAAAAAAATTCCAGTGAATATATACCTTTGCTGTTAGGACACAATGTATGTTAAGCCTTTCCCACCTGTGGCACATCTCCCCCTAAAGAATATCCCCCACAAACAATACTTACCTTTGCTGGTAGGACACAATGTAGTATTTGAAGATCATCACCGGATCCTGTGTCGGCATTTGTAGGATAGCAGCAGCAACACAGTAATGCTGGTCCGGTAACACTCATCTCATCATCGAGCACATCAGTGCTGGTGGGTTAGATTCACAAGGTAAACCAAGCGTACTTGAAATCATAGGTAATAGCAATTTTGTGTAGCAACAAGACTCAAGCTACTCCACTTCAATAAAATGCTAAAATGACTTGCACCACAGCCTTAGACTCTGGCTGCCACTTGAGTTTTCAGAATCGCTGCTTTAATTTCCTGTGCCTAGCCCATGAACCCTGCTTTTGATGTTTCATGCTATTCAACATTGCCATAGTAGCAGTAGTTTATTTATTTAAATGCCCAATCCCATTGGCTCTGAGCACTGTGCATCACAAAATAAGAACCTGATATAAAAGAAATATGAATACCACAAGACAGTAGTGTGGTGGGTGGGTAATTGGCTGGGTGGTAGGACACAGAGGGTGGTGGTAAATGGCTGTCACTCCACAGAGAGAAGAGTGACCAGTGGGGTACCACAGGGATCAGTGCTGGGACCAGTCCTATTCAACATCTTCATCAGTGACATTGTGCAGGACCTAGAAGGCAGAATTTTCCTGTTCACTGATGGCACAAAGCTCTGTAACAGAGTGGACACACCAGAGGGTGTAGAAAGAATGAGGAGGGACCTGCAGAAGCTTGAAGAATGGTCAAGGTTTTGGTAGTTGAAATTCAATGCAAAGAAGTGCAAAATAACACATATGGGACACAAAAACCCTGGAACAACATACCAGTTGGGGGTGAGGATATAGCATGCACCAAGCAGGAAAGAGACCTTGGAGTTATCATCTCTGATGATCTCAAGGTAGGGAAACAGTGCAACAAGGCAGCAGGTAAAGCAAATAGGATGCTGGGATGCATAGGCAGAGGCATCACCAGCAGGAAAAGGGAGGTCATAATTCCACTATCCAAGACACTAGTGAGGCCCCACCTGGAGTACAGTGTACAGTTCTGGAGACCTTACTTACATAAGGATATAGACAAGATAGAGAAGGTTCAGAGGAGGGCAACAAAGATGGTACAAGGATTGCATCACAAGTTCTATGAGGACAGGCTGAAGAACTTGAATATGTACTCCCTCGAAGAGAGAAGAGAGAGGGGATATGATAGAGACATACAAGTACCTTACAGGGAGGAACAGGGTACAGGAATACACTATTTTCCAGTGAAAAAGATGTTCCAGGACTAGAGGGCATGGATGAAGTTGGAGGGAGGACGATTCAGGGGAAATATGAGGAAGAGTTTATTCACAGAAAGGGTGGTAGACATGTGGAACACCCTGCCAGAGGAAGTGATGGGGGCTGAAACAATCACGGGATTTAAGAAAGCATGGGATAGACATAAGGGAATTCTGGAGGTCAGGGGTAAGGGGCAACAGACTTCTAGAAAAATGTAAAGGGAACTTACAGGCTCAAATGGGTAGACTGGGTGGGCAATAGGCTCTTATCTGCTGACAGTGTGTATGTATCTATGTACTTAAAATAAATTAGATGAGCATGTGAATAAAAAGCAGAACCAGTGGGGATAACTATAGAGATCAAAAGCCTGTCTGAATAGGTAGGTTTTAAGACCCCTCTTAAAGGCTTCCACCAAGGGGACCTCCCTCAGAAACCTGGGAAGTGAGTTTCACAGGGCCGGGCCATTTACTTCAAAAGTGTGGTCCCTGGATGTATTAAGCCTGGCCCTGAGAATCACTAGGAGTCTCACCTTGGAACAGTGGAGGGTGCAAGCAGGGCAGTAAGGGGATGGGTGATCACTCACACACCCAGGCACAGTCCATATAGGGCTTAGCAGGTCAGTAAACTGACCTTGAAGGTGATTCTCCACTTCAATGGCAGCCAGGGCAGGTCATGCAGGACTGGGGTCACGTGACATGACCTTGGAAGGTCTGTCAGCAACCTGGCCCCTGCATCTACACCAGCTGCAAGCATCGTAAGACCTCTCTACTAACTCTCAAGATAAAGAGCATTACAGTAAAGTCTATAAGTCACGAAGCCATGTACCAGCGAGGGTAGGTCATCTGATGGGATCAAGGCTTTAATCCAGGAGAAGCTTCTGTGATAGTAAGAGACACTCCAGACTACAGATGACACTTGAGCCTCAAGTGTTATTCTTCCATCCAGAATGACACCCAGATGCTTAACCTTAGTGGAGGCCACAAGGCTGGAGGAACAAGCACAAGGCCAGTCATCTCCACTGTAGCCTACACATCCAACTGATGACCAGGTTCAGTCAGTATATTTTGGTATATATTAATAATTATACACAAAAATGTGCACAATGACAATGATGCACCTTGGTCACTTGGGGGCCAGCCAGGGAGGGAGGGAGCACTGAGCATTCTATGGATGGCTCTCCTCTCAGGAAGTGGGGTCATAGACCATGTCCCCATGTGGGACTGCCATGGTGCCGAGTGTAAGCTGGGTGGCAGCAAAGTGGATTTGAGAAAAAAGAAAATAAATTAAAGGATTTTAAAAGCAATAAAAGCTTGGATAATCCCCCAGGTGAGACGAGGAATGTTCCCCCACTTACCTCCTCAACTTGCAGAAGAACGTGCGCCTACACAGCGGAGTCTGCCCTTCGGCCTTGTGGATGTGCGAGGCTGGAGGGATCGTCACCTAAGACCGATGGGGATTTTTACTCATTAGAGTTGCTCTCGCCCCTCTACCAATGTCGACTTGCTACGAGGGCCAATCAGACAGAGGCACGCAGAGACGCGTCTCTGCTCAGGCCCTCAGGCACATTGGTCCCTCCCTTCTTAGCTTCCCCCTGGCCACACTGCCAGATGCTGGAGTACTGCTTGCAGTACTGAAGGCCACACCTGCACAAGGACATTAACAAAATGGAGGCAGTCCAGAGAAGGGCAACCAAAATGGTGCAGGGACTGCATCAAAAACATATGAGGTGGCCCAGAGGTGGCAGTGTCATGGCAGGGATAGCTCCCACCCCTCCCCAGAGAGGGAGAGCAAGCCACTGGGTGCTCAGTTCTTCTCTCCCCCAGCTGATCCCTGGTGGCCTGAGCCCATTCTCGAACCTGGGTCATCAGCATGGTACAAGGTGTAGCATCCAACACCTCAGCCCTCAGCACCACTGGGCCACCTCATATGTTTTTTGATGCAGTCCCTGCACCATTTTGGTTGCCCTTCTGTGGACTGCCTCCATTTTGTTAATGTCCTTGTACAGGTGTGGCCTTCAGTACTGCAAGCAGTACTCCAGATGGGGCCTAACCAGTGTCTTGTAAAGAGGGATTATTACCTCCCTTTTATGACTTGTGATACCCCTACTAATACATGCCATCATCCCTCTAACCTTAACTACTGCTTTGGTGATCTGCTTGGATGATTTCAGGTCATCTGTGATGATGATGCCCAAGTCTCTTTCTTCCCTTGTGATTGCCAGCAACTCCCCTCCCAACCTATAGGTAGCTTCAGGGTTTCTCTTCCCTATGTACATGATCTTGCACTTCTTTGTGTTATATCCCAGTTGCCACTCTTCAGGCCATTTTGCCAGTTTTTCCAGATCTCTTCTCATTCTGTCCACCTCATCTGGATCATCTACTCTGCTGCAGATCTTGGTGTCATCTGCAAACATGCAAACCTTATCCTCCAGTCTATCTGTAATGTCACTGATGAAGATATTGAAGAGGACTGGCCCCAGAACTGATCTCTGAGGTACCCCACTTGTGACTTGCATCTCTTCTGACTGTATACCATTTACCACCACTCTCTGTTTTCTGCCCGCCAACCAGTTTGCCACCCAGTTGACCAACTTCTGACCCACCCAGAGCCTACCTAGCTTATTAATCAATCTTGTATATGGAACAGTATCAGAAGCTTTGCTGAAGTCAAGGTAGGTGACATCAACTGCACTCCCTTGGTCCACCACTCTGGTTACCCAGTCAAAGAAATCTATGAGATTAGTTTGACAGGCTCTTCCTGTTTTAAACCTATGCTGTCTTTGATCTTGTGTTCCTATGGATTCCAGGTGTTGCACTATCCTTTCCTTAAGGAGTGCCTCCATCATCTTGCCCAATACTGAAGTAAGACTGACTGGTCTGCAGTTCTCTGCCTCCTCCCTGCTACCACTCTTGTGGAGTGGTATCACATGTGCCCTTCTCCAGTCTTCTGGGACCTCTTCTGTGCTCAGAGACTCACTAAGCAGTTTTTCTAATGGCTCTGCTAGTTTCATCTTTAGCTCCTTTAGTACCCTGGGATGTATGCCATCAGGTCCCATTGCCTTGTCCATCCTGAGCTTCGTGAGCTCTTGTAGGACTCTTTCTGTTGTGAAGGGACTTGTGCACACCTCTTTCCCCCCTGTGTCCATGGTGCTGAGCTGTGGGCCCTGCCCTATCTTCTCCTCAGTAAATACTGAGCATACGTATCTATTTAGGATAGATACTTTTCCTTAGTCCTCCTCCACACACTCCCCCTTATCCCCTTTGATCTTAGCAATCCCCCCTCTGGACTTTCTCCTTTCACTAATGTATCTATAGAAAGTCTTGTCCCCTTCTTTTACTGTTCGTGTTAGTGCTTCCTCAGTTTGGGCCTTTGCCTCCCTTTTCCTGCTTCCCTTAGGGAAGTTTGGTATGCCTCCCTATCTTCATCCAGCTGCGTTCCCTTATATTTCCTGAAGGCCAGTCTTTTGGCTCTGATATTTTCTGCTACTGTTTTTGAGAATCTACGAGGTTTCTTCCTTCTTTTGCTCTTGCTTTTCTCCCTAACACAATGGGATGTTGCTTCAAGTATTGCATCCTTAATACTTGCCCACTTTGCCTGTACCCACTCACCTGTATTTCTTCTTGCCAGGGCTAGCTTAACTCTGTTGGCCATCTTATGAAAGTCAGCTCATCTGAAGTCCCATATTTTTGTCTTGGAATGGGACGATTTAGTTCTAGTGGCCAAACTGAACCATACCATGTGATGGTCACTGGCCCACAGGTGACATTCTACCTGGAGATCTGTGATCCTTTCCCTGTTAGTCAGCACTAGATCTAGGATAGATCTATCTCTTGTGGGTTGTTGTACCAATTGTTTGAGGCCCTCCCCCTTCAGGGAATCCACTATGTGCCTAGTTCTGGTAGATGTTCCAGCCGGTATCGATCAATCTGTATCTGGCATGTTGAAGTCTCCCATTAGCAGAACCTCCCCTTTAGCTGTCATGTTTTGTATATCTTCTAATGGTAATGTGTCTATGTCCTTCCTCTGGTCTGGAGGCCTGTAGACAACCCCAGTTCATGTAGCTGTCCCATTTCCTGTTTCCCAGGTGACCCACAGTTCTTCTAACTCCTTATGTGTCTTCTGAATTTCTGTAGCTTTAATATTTTCATTGACATAAAGGTCCACTTCACCCCCCTTTTTTCACCTCTGTCTCTTCTGAGTGGTACATAGCTGGGTACGTTAGTCTCCCAAGTGTGGTTACTGGTGAACCATGTCTCGCTAATGGCGACTATGTCTAGTTTAGCCTCTGTCATTGTTGCCTCTAGGTCTGGGATCTTGTTTCCCAGACTGCGGACATTTGTATATATGGTTTTCCATTGGCCAGATTTTGGTGCATTAGTTGTGGGGTGAGGCTTTTCTTCTGTGTGTCCTTTTTCACCTGGTGATGCAAATGAACTACAAACATGCTGAACTCCTTTTTGATCACTAGCTGAGGCAGGAGGGGTGCTCTTCCCATTCGATGCATTGGGTGCTGCACCCCTCTCCCCATTTGCTAGTTCAAATATTCTACAAAGACATCACATTTCTGCCCCAATGCACTGACTCCCTCCTTAGTCAGATGCAGTCCATCAAATTTAAAGAACTTTTTCTCCCAAAACTGTTGCCAGTTACCTATAAATGTGTGTCCCTATGTCCCCTGATGGACTTTACAGTGACACTAATTTGCCGATGGTGACACCAAGTTCTGTCATAAACTTTTTCACCAGCCAGTTTCTGCATCAGTCCCCACATGCAACCAAACAGAGAGACACAGCTTGCTCAGCGCACACAAATGACTTAAAAACCCTAAACACAGCCCGGGGGCAGACAAGCAAGTATGCTGAAGGCTGTTAAGGTCAAAGCTTACTGCAAAGTAATAAGTCAATTCTGCATCTTAATTGCACACTGGGTACTCTACTTTGAAATATGTTTACTGATATCGTTTGGCACAAGAGACTAATTAATTGATAAAAGAATGAACGGGGCAACAAGTAATGCCAATGATAATGGAAATGCAGAGTCAGTGTGTATGGGTTATGCAGCCTATTTGAGCTCTAGAAGAATACAGGCTAAACAGAAACTGAGTTGGGATCTGCAGAGTGAAGGAGGTGAGATGACTGGCAATTCCAAATTAAAGTTGTTATTTATAAAATTAGAAAGGCTATTGTTTACAGAAGTCAATATTACATATAATGGAACAACCTTGAATACCTTTTCGAAAAGGAATCTTATCCCCAGAGGTTTATGAATTACTACTGCCCATTCTTGTGGTCTTGCAAGTTTTAGACATAGAACAGAATGGGGGTTGCTGTGGAACCCGAGAGCAGCGTGCAGCAACTTTTACTGAGCTCTCCATGAGAATATACCTCTCCAGCCCTAAACATCATTTTAGAGGCTCTAATAAAGGAATAATGCATGACAGGGTGTGTGTCATGCTGGGATAATGTCACGCCTGGAGTGATTAGGCACAAGGCTGCAGGCCGAGTGTGATTAATCACCCCAGAAGTGATGTCATCCCAAATGACACACACCCTGTCATGCATTATTCCTATTATACAATGGCTTGTTGTTATGTATAAAATAAAAAAATAAATTTAAAGAATGTTTTTATTAGTGTGAACAAATATTTTTGTTTCTTAAGAGGAGATGCAAAAAAAGAGATGCAAGCTCCATAATGCCATCTACATTGGTTCACAGTGAGGCTGAGACTAGACCTGTGATGTTGTGCTGGATAACATCATACCCATGATGTTATGCTGGGATAACATCACAGGTCCAGTCCCAGACTGACCAATCAGAATCTAGGACATTTTCTTGCCATTGTATAATTCTAATTATCGACCAGATTTTTGAAAAGAGTGACCTCTTTTCACTCGGAATGGGTAATCCAAAGAAAGATAGACAGTTTGGTGGTGGCAGAAAAAGTAAAGGAAATACTGGGGCCCTGCAATCGGAAGAAGTCACACAGCATGCTGAGACATTGGGTTCAGGAGAAACTATTGACTCCTTGGGCCATAAATTGCAAATGCTGATTCAGTCGGTTGCCTCTTTATGTGCTAAGATGGATGATTTTAATGGAAGGGTAGTGGTTCTAGAGAAAGCTGCTGATGGATTGAAGGGAGAAGTTTTGGACATTAAAAAACAAGCCAAGGCCTCTACAGGAACCACAACACTGATGGTAAAGGAAAATCAGCACTTTTGAACCAGACTTGAGATGCTCGAGAATTAATCCAGGGCTGCAAATATTCGGATCATCAGCTTACCCAAAGGATTGAAGGGGGATCACTCTTTAATGTACATTAAAGAATGGCTATCATAAAAATTGTTACCTGAGGGGGTTGAGGAGACCTAGGCTGTCCAGAAGATCTAGCGGGTCAATTCTTGTGGTCGAAACATGAATTCCGAAAAACCCCATACCCTGATACTTGTAACTGTGGGTGTGGGTGAATGAGATAAAATTGTAAAATATTCAAGGAAAGCAGCCCCTTCACATCAGGATAATGTGGAGATTCACTTTTTCCTGGATATAAGCTATGCCACTCGTCAACATAGAAAACGCTTTGATGGCCTCCGGCAACTTCGAGGAATGGAGATTCCTCATACCATGATATTTCCCACCCAACTTAGACTAGTCTACCAAAGTAAAGTTTACATTTTTTCGGATCTGGTGGAAGCAGGTTAATGGACTGATCGCAAGGCTATGGAGCTTCGTTCTCATGTGGACGACTTTGGAGAGGAAGAAGAGTCCTTAAACCCTACCTGACTTTCTCTGAGAGACTATTGGGACTAGAATTACCAAATAACTGTTGGTAACTTACTTTAAGATAATTTTCTTTTCCTTTCTCCTACTGTATAGTGGGACAGTGTTTGCTCACCTATTATAGTAACTGGGACTATTAAGTATTCTGTTGTCAGTCTCTCTCATTTTGTACCTTTCTATGCCCATGATTCTGTGTGTATTGAGATCACAGAATGCTTCATACTTAATAAATGTTAACACTAGCACTGGGAAGGGCTTTGGAGAGAAAAGATTAAAGTTACTCTTTAATGGGATTAGTTAATGCTGCAGCATTTCCTATCTATTTAGCTTTCAACATGGCACCAATATATCCCTCATGGAGGGGTATTATGGATTACTAGGAAGGGAATTGCTGGGCAATCCTTTAACATCTGTCTTATTGCCATGTGGCTCATGGACTGCCTTTAACAGCACATATCAGGTTATAATTTAATAAAAACAAGTTGTATCCCCTGAATGTTGTAACTCTATATGGCACATGCATTTTTATCCTGTATCTCAGAGATTAATTGTCTCAGTGGTGTAACTCTCTGTTGGACTGTGTGTTATATGTAACATGATCTATTGTCATGGATTATGATAAAAGACAAAAATAAAGTCTATATATATATGAACAGAATGGGAAAATAAAACCACTGAATGTGCAGGAGGTTTTATAGAATTGCTGATAAAAGAAGATGCAGCCAAACATTTGGAAATCATTGCTGATATTTCAGAACTCAAAAAAGAACTTGTAAAGCACAAACAAAATCCTAACTTCAGCATTTGGGGAAAAGACTTGAACAATAAAGTCCTTGAATATGAAGAAGAGGTGATAGAAAAAAATTAAAAACATTTGTGAGAGATGCCTCAGATTATGCTAAAGGAGAGATTTTTTTCATGGTCTAGACCTCTGAGATCACACAGCAGTGGCTGCTCTTGCTCTCGCTCTCAATCACGGCAGAGATCTAAAATTAAAAAAGGTTCAATCACTATTGTAACTCCTGAACAAAGTGGTTGAGCAAGTAACAACTCAGCTTCTAGTGAAGTTTTTTTTAGAGGGAGAGAACAACCAAAGAAACCTCAAAAATACAAATGTGAAAGAAAATCAAGGGGGCATGAGGTCAAGAGGGCGACCAATACAACCTGAGGAAATAAGACAAACAACGAAAGTAATAAATTTATCCGAAAAAATTTTAACACCAGCACAACTGAGTGTTCTGTCTAAAAGCCTCTTCTTTGTACCTGAAAACAAACCTGATACCTTCAAACTTACAATAGACATATTCAGTTTTTGGGGAAACTTCATCTGAAAGATTTCTTTTCAAACAGAGACCAACAAAGAGATACAATGTGGCGCCCCATGCTGGAAACTGTAACTTATGAGGATGATACATCTCAGACTGTGTCCCTGAACGATTCAGCAAATATTTTTGGGACTAAATTGAACCAGCAGAATTTAAATGTTTTGGAGGAATTGATTAATGAAAATGAAATCAATATGATACATCAAGAAAACAGTTTAGATTTGGACTTTGAAACATTGTATTCAGAGGTAACAGGTGTGGAATTTGATTCTATTAGAAAGGCACAGTTTAAGGCTCCCTCTGTTTTCTGTCCACCTTGTAAAAACTCAAGTAGAAGAGAATATGAGAAGGCAGTGTTAAAGGAGGTGGATATGATCATTAGTTTAGCAGCACCCTGTTTGTAGAAATGTATCATTTGTTTATTTATGTATTTATATCTCAGATTACAAGTACCTTTGAGCCAGAGACTCTTTTACAAAGGCTCTATATCAGGTATCTAGTGCTGAAAAAGCAGCATTGAAGGAATTAAGCAAAAATCCAAATTTAATAACTAAGCCTGCAGACAAAGGGGGCAATGTGGTCCTAATGTCTTCAGAATTTATTATAAATTAATATTGGACCTACTTTCAAATGAGTCATATTACAAAAAGCTTAGCAAGAATCCTTTACCCAAATTTAAAATAGATTTAATGGACTTATTGCAAAAAGTTAAAGCACAGGGGGATATATCTGAAAATGAGTTTCAGTATACTTAGCAAGAAAATCCAATTATGTCTACTTTATGTTCCCCTGCCTACAGTTCATAAGACTATAGAAACCTCCCCACGTAGGGCCATAGTTTTGGGAGTGGGCCCTATTACAGATAAATTAAGCAAGTTTGTGGATTTCTTTCTTAAGCCCTGTGTATCATCACTGCCCTCATATATAAAAGATACCACAGATTTATTATGGAAAGTAAATTCCATTACATGGGAAGATAGGTTCCTTTTCATAGGAACCTATGTAGAAGCCTTATACACCTCTATTGAACACAATATTGGGATGGAAAGTTGTAAATATGCTTAGCAAAAAAGTGACCTCGCTGATAGAATTCCCATTTAATTTATTTTGGAAGCCCTATGGTTCTGTAACCGGCCCCACCCGGGATTTGAAAGCCTATAGCCAAGGAGGAGGGCGGGGACCTGTTGGATTGTTCGGCCCAACAACTGGGTGACTGATCCCTGTAAAGCAGGCCAGTCAACACCAGCAACTGGTAGTTTAGAGAGAGACGAAATAAAAGGGGAGGCTCTGTTCCCCTACGTGGGTACCACTGAGTGATCAGCTGAAAAGTGACAGACATGATAAGAGTCAGATTCAGTAACAGTTTAACAAATTTTTGTAGAATAGTAATAAACATAAGGCAAGGGAAAACGTATACTCTACAGGGAAAGCAATGCCAGGGAACGGTATAAGAATTTAGGAATAATAACAAGGTTAACTACTCAACTCTAAAAAGGTACTGTAAACTCTAAAATCACTGTAACTCTAAAGAAAATACTGAAATTATATACATGAACATGGCAGGAAGACCACGGGCTTTGTAATCCTTTCTGTAGCTAAAACTATAGTCAATACGTGAAGTCCTTTCACTATGAATTACTTCTGGTGGAGATCTTCATGCACACAGATGATGGGATGATGAAGAAGGAACAAGGAGGAAAGATGGGGAAACTCCTGTGGAAACAACACTGGTTTCTGAAGTGCCCGCCTAAGGAAAAATCAGGGGGTGACTGAGAGGTTTTTCAACAGGCCATAAGTTCGTTGGCTGCACCCACCTCTCCTGGGTTGCCAAAAACAAGGACAAATGCACAATATTCCTCAGCTAAGAACCTGTTGGTGGGCAGCCAGAACTGAAGGATAATTGTAAAACTTCCTTGGCTCAGAACTCACTGGTGGGCTGCTGGAAATTGAAACATGCAAATCCGGCTGCAGTCCACTTCTGGACTGCCTGGAGAGAAACATGATGCAATGTACCAGGCCACAGCCTGCTTCTGGACTGCCGGATGAGGAAGATGAGGAAGATCACCCTGCCACAGCCTGCTTCTGGGCTGCTGGATGAGGAAGATGAAGAAGATCACCCTGCCACAGCCCACTTCTGGACTGCAGGATGAAGGAGATGAAGATGGTCACCTTGCCACAGCCCGCTTCTGGGTTGTCGGATGAGGAAGATGAAGAGGTTGCCACTGGAAGCAGAAGTCTGAATAAAGAAGTCTCTAGACGAGGGTAATGACAGTGTTCAGAGCTCCAAGGCCGGACGAGCCAAGGGCACACGTAAAACCACAAACCATGCATTGAAGTACGACAAGGTTCGGTTCTACAAGGCTGGACGAGCCAAGGACCCACGAAGTGTAGCAGCAAAGCATCATTCAGAGTACTGGAACAGATGATCCATACGATACTCTGTTATGGACGACAAAATAAAGAAATGGATGGCAAATTCTGCACTGGGCCAAGCCATACTTGGGGAACTGTTAGAGGAAAACAATAAAAGTGACATTGCAACTGAGGCGACTGCGGCACGGTTATTTATAAAGTTACAGGTGGCTGCTTCTGAGATGCAATGGGAGATGACTTCTGACAAATTGATGAAGATTGCCAGGGGTGCACACTGGTGAAGTGACTCTGAAGATTGCTGAAGACTGACTCAGATATTTTCTCCAGCACCGAGATGCTGGCACAAAACAATGCAGTTACAGTTCTGGCACTTATACTGTTCATAAAAGGATTGCAACACATTAACTGTCACAGTTCCTACTGTAGTGGTCACTACACAGTCTCAATGTCCAGACCACAGTAAATAAGCAGGCAGTTTACTAGTTGAGATGAACCCTGGCTTTAGTGGACCTAACTATACAGCTACATAGCTATATAGCTAAATCAGGTTCTCCTGTTACTGTGGTTACATTGCAAGTAGGAATTGGCTTCCTTAAAAAACTACAAACTCAAATGGCTAACCAGGCACCCCTTTTATTCCTTGTGGACCTGAATGGCTAGCTAGGCACCAATAACACCTGGGGTTTAATATGTTGCTGGACCCGTAAAACACATATGGGCCTAAACAGCTAGCTACAGGAACAGGACCTTGTGTTGCCCTTTTAAGTGGTTAAGGGCCTCCCCTTTAACTAAATCCCAATAACACCTGGGGTTTGAATGACTGATGGGTGCCCTCTTGATTCTGCTAGGCCTACTTGCCCCTTAAAAGAAACATCCGGCTAAGAAACTTCTTTTGCTACAACAGTGGGCTTATCTTACCCCCTTTAACAGTATGGGCCTGTATTACCCTATCAAGGAAACTGGGTCGACTTGTGGCTGGCCCCTTTAAACACTCAGACCAGTCTGGAGCCTCTCTTTACATCAAACGGGTTTTCCCCATCTCAGCTCCACTCCCCTTATGAATTATTTAAACCTTTACTGTGACTTCTTTGCCCTAGCCCCTCCTCTGGGCATCGATGTGCCTGAAAGAATAATGTATTAATTTAAATTAGCTCCTGACCTGCCCCACAGCTACGCACCATCTTTCCTGGTGCCTAATGCGCTTTTTAAAACAATAAATTATTTTAATTAACTTCAGGAAGACAGCACCTTGCTGTAGATGCTGCCACCGACTCACCGCCCCGACCCGGGATGAAGGACCCTGCTTCAGGAGGAGGGAGGTACTTGCTGACAGAGGTAGGGTTGCAGGAAGGCAGGCTAGCAGGCAAAAAGGAGGATGACTGGGGGCCTAGTGAGTCTTAATGAAACCTGATGTCTCTCTCAGTCAATGACGATGCAGCTCTTCTTATGCCACCGATGAGGGACCGGAATTATGGGTCCCAGAGACAGAAAACAATAAACGGGGCTAAACAGAGCCCACACCAAGTGCAGGGGACAGGACTCCAATGGGGACTGCTGGACTCAACCTCAAATGGGATGCAGGACAGCAGGAACACAGTAGACCTCTTCACTGGTGGAGCAGGAGCTAAGACACCCAGACAACCAAAGGGAAGGCTTCCACCCCTCAGGTAAGCCCTTATCTCTCCCTCACTGGTTTCTGGCATCCTCCTCCTCTCGACACCAGCCTGCTTCTCCCCCTCAACTGTTTTTTTTTTTTTTTTCAAAGTGCTCGGGGTTCCAGTTTACCAACTCCAAGGCCTCGCTCCTCACCACCACTATTTATTTTTTTTTAACAAGAGCACCACTCGCTGGGTAGGACAGCAGTTCCAGCGCGTGGGTACTCTGACTCGAGCTGTTTGTTCGAAGGGGGGAGGATTTTCTGCTACAATTCATTTATTTATTTATTAATCAAATTATGTTTACTGGGTAGGCCCTCTGAGACTAGAAGTCCCTTTTTCAGGGGCAATCGGGGGGGGGATACAGATAGTAACTAACTGAAAATGAACCAGTTTAAGCTGTTGGTGGTATGTTTTTAGTGAATGGGGGAAGTTTGGCCAGGACACCAGGGAAATTCCCCTACTCTGCTGGCGCTCGGTGGCCAGTAGGGGAGTTCGTTACTAACATGGCCACTATGGCTAGTTTGGAGGAGGAGGAGGAGGTTGTGTTGTTCACTGACACGGAGAAACTTTGCAATCGGCACTCGGAATGGAGAGAGGGAAACGGAATGGATTCAGAGGCAAAAGAAGTTTTTCAAGATGCCCTAATGTCTGTGGAGGAGCTGGAGAAAGTCGTGCTGACAGAGGGAGCAGGGAGTTCTCATAAGGCAGAGTTTGCGGAGGATTCCTGGGCAAGATTGCAGCATGTTCAACGCACTGTGCCTTTAAAACCGGCCGGCGAGGCAGCGCTGGTTTCTGAGAAGGCGGAAGTGCGTTTTCATCGGGAAAAGGTTGCTCGTTTAACGGCACTTTCATGGACGGCTATGGATACACCGGAGTTTCAACGGAGGGGGAAAATGACGATGGAGGTAAAGAAGGAAGCAGAGGAGGCAGCTAAAAAGAGGACGAGAGCAATACAATGGCTTTGAGGAAGAAGGAACGAGAGTGTGGTGGATAAGGAAAGTTTGCCCAAACATGGGGCTGTGAGTACTGATTGGCTCAAAGAGAGCTTCCAAACATTTAAAATTAATAAAGAGATGGGTTTGTGTTTAATCCCAGGAAAACAGATGTGGTGGGAGTAGAAGCAATTACCCCAGTAATCTACCAAACTAAAACTGAAGTGCAAGAGGGGGTTACAGAATTTCTTTTTAAAAATAAAAAAACTGAACAACAGAGACTAAATGAGGCACTAAGGTCTGAAGATGTTTGTAATGGTGGCCCTGTAAAGTGTAAAGAAAAATTTATTTCAAACTTGCTGCCTTTAGCACATGATGAAAACTGGACACCACAGTCAGCGTTGGTAGCAGCTGGGTGGAAGAATTTGGGGAAGGGGATTTGGACGCCGGATTTGGCATGGGATAAGTCTTTGGATTTAGATAAAACAGGGCCAGGATGGCAACCTGGAGGGGAGCAGGTTAAAGTAAAGTCCATGGAATGCAGAGCTGAAAATGAAATTAGTAAAGGGGAAAAGGTAAATAATATAAATAAACAGGGGGAAAGTACTGTACTACCAAACCTAAGTTCTGGGGATAACATGGATGGTTCAAGGCCTATTTCTGAAAAACCCCTGATGTCCAGTTTATTTGCACAGAGTAAAAGGGAAGCGGCACCCCGGAGGAATGCTGTTCGCATTAGATATAAAGGTGGTTTAAAGGAAAGGCCTAATAGATATTTTGTAGGTAAAACATTAATAAAGGAGTCCTTAATGTTTTCCCCTCGAGATGTTTTTGCCTTTATAAACATTTCAGGTGAAGATAATTATGATATCAGTTTCCGGTCCCCTGCTTTGTTGGAGCTTTTTTGGGAGAGGTATAATCAAGTAAAGTTTTCTCCACTATGGTCCCCCTTTTTGGTTATTCCACTGTCAAAGCCGTTAATTAAGTACGTGACAGTAATGTTTAGAAACGAAGGGGTACATGTAGAGGACATTGTGTTCTGGTTATCACAGAAGTGCGAGGTCCAGAGTGATCCAGAGCCAATTTTAGATTCCGAGCAGTTTTGGACAGGAGGGTGGAAATTTAAAGTTAAATTACGGCAAACAGCCTTAGGGGCTGAGCATATTCCAAATTCTTTTTTGCTAGGAAGGGATAGGGGTTGTTTTTATAGCGGGCAGCCCAGGGCATGTTATAAATGTGGAGCTCGGCGCACTTATCTAGCACATGTGACCAGCCTAAGTGTGATAATTGTGGGGAAGTGGGGCATGTTACCATTTTGTGTGAAAATGCAATTAAATGTGATCTTTTCGAAGAACAAAACCATGCCTATAGGGATTGTCCATGGGCAGCACAGAATAAGACCATTTGTGGGGATTCAGATGTGATTATTCAAAAAGCACAAGATGCCAGTGATTCTCAGCAGGAGGTGGTTAATACTGCAAAGAACCCTTCGGTACCCCTGAGCACTGTAGATCCTCAGGTAATAGTAGGGACTAGCGGGGTTACAAATAAGCCACCTAAAGTACTGGGAAAGGAACTGGCAAAGGAAGTTTCTGATTTGCTGCAGCCAGTGTGTTACACAGATGAGGAGTTAGCAGTAGTTTCGGTTCCACCATTGCAACCACCATTGCCCCCTAGAAGGTCAAGTAGGTCTGCTAAGACACTATTGCCCTGGAACCAGAGGTCATTGAATCTAAAATTCTTATGCTGCTTTATTTTGGGGATTCGAAATGGACATGGGGGATACAGATTCTCAAGTGTCAATGCAAGAGGCTTTAGCGCCTCCTAGGGAGGAGTATAAGGGAAAGAAGAAAAAAAGAAGAAAAAAATAAATAAGAGGTTTTTAATGGTTTAGACTACTGGAAATGGTTTTGTTATGGGCTACACTAAACACCCATAGTTTTTTAAAGGTGCAGAAGAGACAGGCAGTATTTCAGTTAATACATGATTTACAAATTTCTGTGTGTTTCGTGACGAGAAACATGGATGTTTTCTAAAACCAGATTGTTACTTTTATTAAGGATTGGCTATGGGAACATCCTTTGGTCATTCGGAGAAGATAGGGTGGATGGAGTAGGATCTTTTCAATTCTTATAATTTTGTGTTGCTAAATTAGTAGATTTAAGCCGGGTAGAATACTGATTGTAGAGGGACGGTATATGCACACTGTACGATTTATTAATATTTATAACCCCAAACAAAATCAGGAGGGTAACTTGTTTAAAAGGATACAGCCTTTCTTGGTAACAACCATTCCCATTCTATGGGGGGGGGGATTTCAACTGTAGCTTAGGTGAGTCAGGGAGAGGGGTGGAGAAGGGAAAAAAACATATTGTGATACACACTGTTTAAGGGAGATTATTAAAACAGCAGATTTAGTTTCTTGTATTGATAAAAGGACTTCTGGTTCAAGGGGTACTTTTTTTAAAGGTGGGAAAGGCTTTACAATTGATTATCTTTTTATATCCAAAAAAATTCCAACTGATAGTCCTAAGATTATTCCGGTTGAATTTTCAGATCATGCTTTATTGATGGTAAGAGTAGGGGAGTTAGAGGGTTGTGGTAAACAAAGGACTAGGTGGAAATTAAACACCTCTATATTATATGAAAAAGTAGTTCTGAATTCTATCAGACTGATCTTACAAGCAAGATTATCAGTAAGTTTTTTGTATCAGGATTTAGGAGTATGGTGGCAGGAAACAAAGGAGGATTGTATTTTGTGGTTCAAAAGTATGGAACAGTCGACAGAAAAACTAAGTTTTGATTATTTAAAACTAAGGAATCAGTTACAACTGGTACTTATAATGGCAAATTCCTCTAATGAGGATTTTCAGCACAAATTGAAGAAATTAAAGGGAAAATGAGGGAGTTACAATATGATAGGACAAAAACCTTACAAGCTGTAATGTCTAATCATACGACAAAATCTGTGTTTGGAGACCCTTTGAACTATGTAAATCGTTAAAAGATCATGTTTCTTTGATTTTTAAATCAAGGGAAGAGAAAGTGTTTTCAGTACAGGCCATAGGGATAAAATTATAACACATTTTAGTGAGATGGATTCCCATGATGTTCCTACTGTAGGACAGGTTAAGCAGTTTCTGGGCCCACCTATAGTAAATGAACTAGATCCTGAGATTCTCAAAAACATTAAACAACCCTTTAATTCTGTTGAGATTAAAGAAGTGATAAAGTCTTTGAATCCTAATGTATCCCCAGGATTAGATGGACTATCTAATTTATTTTATAAGACGTTTGTGAATTGTTTAGTGCTGGTCTTTAATTTTTTTTTGGAGAAGGCGGTGTGTTTAAGGTCCTTTACTGAGGGTTTACAGATATATATTTTTAAGTCAGGAGATAAGGGTGAGTTTCAGAACTGGAGGCCAATTACTTTGTTGAATTCGGATTACAAAATCCTGACGACTTTGATAAACAATAGACTGAAAGTGGTGGTGGAGGGCATGTTTACTCCAGTTCAGCATTGTGGTATTCCTAATAGGAGAATACAATCAGTTCTGTGTCTTATTAGAAATATAATTGAACAAGTGAACGAATTAGGGGAGAAAGGTTATATTTTGTCATTAGATTTAGAAAAGGCCTTCGATAGAGTTAGCCATTTTTTTTTGTTTACTACTTTAGAATATTTTAAAGTTCCGGTGGGGTTAGTGAATCTAATTAAAGGATTATATGCTTCGTCTCAGGTATTTCCTCTTATTAAAGGAGAAGTGGGAGAGGTTTCAGAATGAAATGTGAGGTACGACAAGGATGCCCTTTAAGCCCTCCTTTATAATTTTTTTGGAACCGTTGTTGAGAATAGTGAGCTTGCCTCCTTGTGGCCGAGGATAAGCATTCCTGGTACAGATTCATTTATTACCATTCAGGCATATGCAGATGATGTATGCCTTTTTTTCAAAATACTCTCAAATAAAGATGTTCTTTCAGTTTTTGATAAATATGCAAGTTTATCTAATGCAAAAATTAATTTAAAGAAGTCTAAAGGTTTATTATTGGGTATGGCACATAAAGACCCAGTATCCTTTAATTCAATAATGATAAAGTCAGAGCCTTTGTCAATTCTAGGAGTACTTTTTGGTCCCCTGAACTGTCCGGAGGAGAATTGGAAATTGGTTTTGGACAGAATAGAAGCTAAAGTTAATAGATGGAAAAGGTTTAAATATACCAAAATTAAAAGAATCCAAGTTTTAAAGCAATTTATTTTGCCAGGCTTACAGTACTTAGCTGTAATTTACCCCCTTCCAGCTCAGTATGAGAGTAGGACTTATAGTATTTGCTTTCAGTTGTTATGGGGCAACAGATCGAACCCTGTTAAAAGAGGTTTTACTTATTTGGATAGGAAACAGGGAGGTTTAGGGATGGTAGACCCAGTCATTTTTTGTTTTTTGTTATTTTTTTCTTTTTCATTAAAAAATGGTTTAAGTCCTTCAGGATGCCTGGAGATGTTATTCTTTAAAAATTTAATAAAGCATTATCTAACAAACTGGTTGCACTGTGCACCAAAATTATCCCCACACTTAACTTTACCAAAATATTTTAAGCCGGCTGCACAGAAATTATATAAATGGAAAGTAACCAAAAATCAAATTATAAGGAGTTCTTCGAGAATATTATATAAGGATTTAATGATCTTAAATTACTCTGCTAAGCCAAGTTTTAAAAATTGTCCTACAGAACGGAATTCGGATGTATTGGAACAACTTAATAATCCCAGGTTGCCAGTTTTTATGTGGGAGATTCAATGGCTCATGATATATGGAAGATTAAATGTCAGGGGAACGGCAAAATATAAAGCAAAGGAAGAGAGGTCATGTCCTTATTTAGAGTGTATAAACCAGGAGGAAACAGTGGAACATTTCTTTTTACAGTGCTCTTTTCCAATTAAATTGTGGGATTATTTGGCAAAAATATGGGATCTTCCTTGGTTGGCTAGTTTAAATTATGATATTTTGGTGGTTGGGACTTTTCCCATGACTTTTAAAAGGTACGAGAAGGGTACTTTGCAAGTATTTTTAGCAAGTTTAAGGTATTGCCTATGGCAAACAAGATGTCAATGGGTTCTATACCAAAGGAGACCCACCGTAGAAGGTTTTAGATTGTATGTGACTAATGTTTTGAATAAAGTGTTTCTATCTGAATTACAATTGTATAATGTGGAAAAGTGAGAATTTGGTGGAAGGGATTTTCACATATTATTAAATATAAATAGGAGACCTAGACCTATTTCCCTTTGGTCGAGGTGGCAAGGGATTTGGGGGGATTTGACTTGCAGTTTATGACAAAGTCAAGGGAAGGAGAGAATGAGGTATGTTAAAGATGGTTTGTCATACAAAGGGAGGTTTGTTTATTTATGTGTTTCTTATATTGTTTTTTTTTTCTATTCTATTAGGAGTTTTTTAGTACATGATTTTTTTTTCCTTTTATTAGGATTTTTTTGTTATGGGTTTTTGTTGGGTAGAAAACGTGTAGAGTGAGGTTGACTAATGTTTTGTTTTCACAATTGTGTTTTTCTGTTTAATATTCTGTTATATTTATGGGGTTTTTGTCTCTTTTTTGTGGAATTGTATTTATGTGTTTATTACAATAAAATTACCCCTACTCTGCCAGTAGGGGGACATGCTGTTCGACTTGGTGTCAGTCTCCATCTGGGTCACGATGGAGAATAACATGGAGGAGCCGGGAGTGCAGGCTGCACCACTACCAATGGAACTCAGTGAAGCAGATACCTTTTTTTGATGCAGAGGAGTGCTTGCAAGATGTTTTTGCGAGTCCTGAAGGAGCTCTGGATCCAGTTGCTACTGTAGCGAATATTGCTCTTATCTTGGGAACCAATTCTCAATACCAGTCTGCGGAGGTATTATTAGACCCATTGATTGAAGATAAACATCATGATTTGCAAACAGATCCTTTCGTGGATACTGCAAATGTCTTGGGGTGAGCAGTGCTTCTGAATTCTAGTAGAACGAGTGCCTCCCTGGTGACTGGTGGGAGTTGTCAAGCACCAGCCCAGAATGTTCAGCTCATGGGTGTGTCTGGCAACCAGCTTTGTGCCTCAACCCCACAGACATCTGTGGTTTTTCAGGCTGAGAATCTTCGACAGGAGGGAGTTTTGATTTTTTCCTTTTCGGCTAAAGGTCGGGAGAAATTGCTTGCCAAACCTGCTGCCTCGTGGACTGCTTGAACAGATTCAGACATGGACGTAATGGAGCCGTGGTCAGTGGAGAAGTCTCTGAGAGCTGCGGGTTGGGTGAGGTTGCCCACTTCTCAGCAATGGATATCTTGGTTTGCTCCCATTCAAATATCTGGTGTTCGCCTTACGGAGGACCTGCCTACACCTAGACCAGCGGGTTCTCGAGACTCTCGCTCGGATGCAGGTAATGACTCTGACTTTGTTCTTGGGACAGGCTTGGAATTAACCCCAACCTGAAATTTAATTTTGACCAGATGGCTGCTTTGGGTATGACAGGGTTGAAGACTCACCAACTTGGACATGGTCTTACACCCTGCAAAGACACTGCTGGGTTACCTTTACAAGGGGATGCTGTGGGACTTGGTCAATCTCGAGACAGGGATAGTGGCCAACATTCCAGGACTTATGCTTCTTTTTTTTAAGAAGAAAGTACTTACTGCCAAATGCCATAATGCGGTCTGAATTGTCTATAAGGGGGGATTGGATGTTTTCCCAGATAGGGTGTATGTGAGTAAAGTGCTGCTTAAGGACAGTTTGCATTTTAATGCTGCAGAGTTGTATGCGCTTATACTTGTGTCTGGGGAACACTAGTTCGATGTGAGCTTTAAAATGCAAAGTGGGTTGGAGCCTTTCTGGGTCAGGTATAACAAAGTGAAAAGCACAACTTTATGGTCCCCTTTTGAAATCATTCATCTGACCAGGCCTGCCCAGAAAAATGTTACAATATTATTTCGGAATGAAGGGGTGAATGTGACTTACTTGGTCTTTTGGCTCAAGCAGCGTTGCACGGTGCTGGGTCACCCTGAGGTCATTTTTGATACTGAAAATATTTGGACAGGGGGTTGGAAGGTCTGAGTGCTTTTGAAGGCAGTTGGTGGTTCCCTGCAGCATCTGCCAAATTCCTTCTTTTAGGGGGGGGGATTGAGGGGTTTTGTTTTATCCTGGGCAACCCAAAATCTGCAGCAAATGTGGTGCCCCTGGACATGTAAGTAATGCCTGTGATAAGGTTCACTGTTCACTTTGTGGTAAATTGGGACACACATCTCTACAGTGCTCAGATGATGTATGTTGTAACCTCTGTGGTCTGTCTGGCCATTCTTATATGACTTGTGCACAGGCTGCGTTTGCTAAGTCTGGGACTGGAGACATTGAGGACCAGAGGTTACTGGTGGTTGTGGCCCAGTGGGAAAATTTGAAGTTTTGTCAGGCCACTCCACGGATGCAGGAACCTCTGGATCCCCAGTTAGACCCTCACTCTGATCTGGCCACCTTGCCCCCCCACGAGTTTTGCTTGGATCTTCCTTCTGAGGAGGTGGAGATGGGGGTGGTGGCTATGGAGCTGCCTGTTGAAGTATCAGTGCCACCTACTGGTGAGGTGGACCTGGCTGTGCGGCATACGACTTCTTGTACAGAGATGCCCCCCCTCCCCCTCCACCACCTGTCCCCATTTGGAAGCCTGAGCAACGACTGACCAGACGTAGGAGTTGGAGACAACCTGCTTCTAAAGTCCATACAATTTCGGAGACCAGAACCTCTAATAGGTTTCAGCCTCTTTTTCAGGAACCAAGTATGGTGGGGAATGAAGCTAAGATTTCCTCAGAGGACTCCCACTGTGTTAAGCCCTTTTCTGATTCTGAGTCCAGTGAGTTGGAGGATGTTGTTGACAAGTCTGCTGGTCCCCTGAAAAGTAAAAAAGCAAATAAGGGGAAAAAGAAGAGGATGGCTGGCTCAGGTAAAGCACGGATGCATAAATCTCCTCTTCAGATCCGCCCTTTCTTTTTTTCAGCCCAAACTGTGATCTGGGGGGGGGGTTATTTTAATTGTGGTCTCACTTGTCAGGATAGGGGGAGCGGTACTTCTACCATGAAAGTTTTTAGTGATATGCCTTTTTTTAATTCTACAGTGCATATGGCTAACTTGATAGATGCATATAAATCCTTTCACAAGCAGGTTAAGCCTACTTTTCAAAGAGGTGTGCATGCAACACATATTGACTTCTTTTTTTTGAGTAAGGGAATTCCTGTGAGGGCTGCTCATGTTGATTCAGTTGCATATTCTGATCATAAGGAACTCTCCATTGTGATAGGGTCATCTGACCTCACTAATGGGCCTGGGCTTTGGAAATGTAATACTTTACTGCTCCATGGTGTCTCCATTAAACGTCAGCTATTGTATTTGATTTGTGGGAGGAAAACTTTGTTTGGTATCTTTGATAACCCCTTTTTGTGGTGGGATAGCCTTAACTCAGATTTAAAACATTTATTGTTGGTTGTCAGTAAACATGCCTCTGATTCCGAGAAACTAAAATACCAGCAACATATGAAACAGTTGCAGCATTTAATGAGTTTGGCGCAAACAACGTGCCACGATTATGGGGAACAGATAAGAGTTATCCAACATCTGAGGGATTTTCATGAGCGCCAAATGGCATCTCTTACCATACAGCAGCGGTTTGGTACTCATGGAAAGTTGGACACTATTTGTCCTTTTCTTAGTTGTAGAGAATGGATCAAACATAAAAAAATGACAGCTGTTTGGGATTTGTCAGGTGGTTGCTACACAGCAACCTGAGATAATGCGGGTGGTGTCTCACTTTTTGGGGAGGCAATTTGAGAAACAGGATACTGACTGGACAGCTTTTTTCCATTTTTTTCATTTACTGCATGTTCCTGACATTCCTTTTCCTGATGCTAGTGCCTTAACCATGGCTGTTTCACCGACTGAAGTACAGGAGGCAGTGTTGGCCCTGCCCAAAGGGAAGGTACCTGGACAGGATGATCTTCCGTCTGAACTTTATAAACTTATTGTCCCTTTTATTTCTCATGAATTAGCCCGTGTTTATACATATATGCTGGAGGAGGGAACTTTTCCCTTTGGATATGATGCTAGGGATTGTGATGCTCATTTATAAGAAAGGTGATAGGGAGAATTTGGATAATTGGCAGCAGATCTGACTTTTGAATGTAGATTTTAAGATTCTTATGAAGATTCTTGCACGTCAGCTATCCAAAGTTGCATTTTATGTCATCTCAAGGGATCAGTCTTGTGCTGTTCCAGGGAAGGTGATTACAGACCAATTACTGCTGTTGAGGGAGTTTCTGAGTCGGGGGGCCTTTCCTGGTATGGATGGTTATGTGGTATCACTGGATAAACAGAAGGCCTTCGACTCTGTTGATCATGATTTTTTATGGTTCACTTTGCACTTTTATGTTATCCCAGCTAGCTTTATAAGATGGTTGAAAGCCATCTATAGCCTTGCGGTAGTGAAACCATTGGTGAATGGCTTCCTGGGGCCCATGATTCTGGTGCAGAGGTGGGTACGTTAGGGTTGCCCCTTGAGTCCTTTGCTCTTTGTTTTCAGCATTGATCCTCTCCTTAGACTTCTGAATGATGTTCGCTTTTTTACCCCAGTGTTGGCTTCCACACATCGACTACTGTGGACTGCTGTTGCATATGCAGATGACATTTGTTTGGCATTGAAGACTACTGCAGACACTGTGAGTGCAATAGACTTTTATACTTTCTATGGAGCCTCCTCTGGGGTTCATTTGATCAGAGACAAATGTGTGGGGGAGCAGATTGAATCTCCTAAAATGAAAAGTTTTATATTTGAAGGTATCTGATGGTGGTTTGAATATGGTGAACCCTGTGTTATTTGTCTTAATTAACTTTTTATTTGCTAATCTTGGCCCAGTTTGCCAACAGGTGGCTAATTGGTGGGCAGCCTTGATGGGAACCAAACTTCTGGCATGGTATGGGGGTTGGGTCTCCGGTACACTGCAGATCTTTAAATTAGTTCCCTTTTCTCAACCTTGTTATAGGGAGATATTTGTTCATCTAAAATGATGGGGAATTACCTACAGGGATGTTTTACATAAATCTAAAAAGTTATAATGTATGGTAGAATGCTGTTAGCCTTAGGAAATCATCATTTCCTAAGGTTGTTAACCTATCGATGTGACGTAGATATGTTGTTAACCTATCAATGCTACGTCACATCGATAGGTTAACAGCGATTGGTCTGCGCTTGTGAGCACTTTTTTTTCAATGGGGAACCGACGGATGAACACAGCGGTTAGGGAAGGACTGAATGGCCGCGGCGGTGACTATTTATCAAAAAGTAAGCAACCATTTTACTTTTTACGTGGGATCATACACTATAAAAAATAATGTATGGTCCCTCTATTGGCAACAGTCACTGTTAACTGTCTCAAGGTGCCTATGGTGACTGAACCTCTCGAAGCCGCCTCGAGGTTTACACGTCGACCTGGCAACCTCTCGACAGTTAACTGACCGGTTACCGATAGAGGACCATACATTATCCTCTATGTTATATGCGCAGGTGCAGGATTCTCATTTTACAGAACACTGTACTATTTCTTTGTGCCCTCTGACTTCAGTTCCCAGTCTACTGCGGCTGTTTCACAATGAGAGAATTCCAGTTAAATATTGGGTTGTTTTGTGGCTTAGTTGTCACGACAAATTAAATGTAAAGGCTGATCAAAAACATAAAGCTTTGACTGACAGGATGTGTGTTAGACCTAACTGTATGGTACAGTTGGAAATGATGCATCATTTGTTTTTTTCCTGCTTTTTTATTCAGTCTTTCTGGACTTATTTAGCTGACTGTTGGGATATGTTACTGCTTGGTACTGTCTCTTATGAGACTTTGGTTTATGGGGTATATGGACGGGAATAGTTTCAGTGGGACACTTGTACCTTAAATATGATTTTTTTCTGTAGTTAAATGGCATGTCTGGAATGCCAGGTGTTTATTTACGTTATAGCAAAAAATGCTTACTTATGAGGAACTTTCTTGTTGTATTACTAAGGAAATCCGTTGTATATATTATAAGGAAAAGTCTTTTCAAACTGCATTGTATATCAGGAATGTGTGGAGAAATCTTCCCTGGGTTACGGATTCTGATGTGCCTATTACTTGATGTACTGTCTTTTCCTCTCTTGGATTTCAATACTTTGACTTGTTATTATGCTTGTTTTTGATGTTATGATTTGAATATCTAATAAAAACAAAATTCCCCTACTCTGAAGGTAAGGGGAACCATTGGCCATCAATCCATGATGGCCACTTTGGAGGAGAGTATGGAGGTAGAAGGAGCAGGAGGGTCGGTCTCCCCCTCTGTTCCTAATGCTAACAGGACTGTTGATCAAGATATTATTTATTTATTTGAATTTTGGTAACCAGGTGGGCCCACTGAGACAGGGTCCCTTTTTCAGGGGCCACCCAGGGGTGGGGTAACAAGGGGAGCAAAAGGAAGTGTACGCAGACACTTAAGAACAAGTAAAACAGGAATGTGCGCAGACACTTCTTCAGCGTTAGCATATAAAGCAATTAACAACTAAAAAGTGCAAATAAACAGTGGACAATAGACAAAGTGCAGACAAAATATTAAATCAAAAATAAATATAAATATGGTCCTGAATATTCAGCAAAATGAAAAGCAACAAGATGCAAAATCCATATATGTGGTGAAGGAACTCAGGAAATTACCTGTGGATGGTCTGCAAGTAGAATAAGAGCAAACAACTGCTGATGTGCAAGATGGCTTCTCAGACTCACAGGAGGCACAGTGTCTAACAATGTTGGCAGAAGAGTAGAAACGTCTTTTGGCAAAAAAGCAAACGCTCCAAATGGAACTTCAGAGGAATGTTATGGGAGACAGCAGCCCTGGCAGCACGGACAGCTCGAATCCGCTGCTGAGGCATGACATGGCAGCATCAAAGAAGGCGCCGCCGCCCAGCCTGCTACAAGCTCTGATAAGTGCTGTCATATATTTTGATGTATGTTGTAACCTCTGTGGCCTGTCTGGCCATTCTTATATGACTTGTGCACAGGCTGCGTTTGCTAAGTCTGGGACTAGAGACATTGAGGACCAGAGGTTACTGGTGGTTGTGACCCAGTGGGAAAATCTGAAGTTTTTTCAGGCCACTCCACAGATGCGGGAACCTCTTGATCCCCAGTTAGACCCTCACTCTGAACTGGCCACCTTGCACAGTGGACGCACCACAAGATGCTTCAAAAACGGGACCTACTAACAAGGTTAGTGTGGAAAAGAACATTTTTCATGAAAAAAGAAGGTAGGTTCAGCTAGGAATGGCAGAAATGAGCCTGCCACTGCTCGGCATGCAGCGTCCCCCCAAAACTGTAACTCCAGCTACACATACCTGTCCTGAGCAAAAAAATTACTTGTTGCAAAATTCTGTTGTAAATGCACAACTACATACTGAAAATAAACAAAAAAGCAATGTTTATGTGCACAATGAAAACAGCGCTGCAATGGTACAAGTAAATAAATCATCCCCTCGAGATACTGAGGTCAGAACTGAAAACCGGTCTCCAAAACATGTATTGGAAGACACCAGTTGGACATTAAATGCAGAGGGAAAATGGGTCTCTGAACCCCAAGATGAGACAATTGCCAGATACAATAAAGAGGTGCAGTCTGGTGAAATCACCATGAATACGAAGGTCAGAAATGAAGTGTCTGATGTGCAAACTTTAGACACAGATTCCACTGAGCAGGCTCCCCCTGCAATTACAATGCAGGTTTTAACTGAGATGAATATGGTGCAAACAGCAGGGCAAAGGGCCTCTCCTGATCCCGCTGAGAAGAACAATGACAATTTACTTGAACAAGCTTCTATTGAACAGTCCACCATGCGCTTAGGCCCTGCATCTTCTGGTCTGCAGGATCCTGCAAGAAGAGCATTACTGGAACCCATGTTCAGACTGTCAGACCTACATCTTGGGTGGGGAAATCCTAAACACAGGTACACCCTGGGAGGGGAGGCGCTGGAGGCCTCAACAGAGGAAAAAGACCTAGGGATCATGGTGGATGCATGTATGAATAACTCCGAGCAGCGCAGGAGAGCTGCTAGCAAAGCAAACAGGATGTCGGGATGCATCGTAAGGGGGATCACCTCTAGGAGCAGGGAAGTGATTCTGCCGCTGTACAATGGATTGGTTAGACTACACCTTGAGTACTGTGTACAGTATTGGAGGCCACACTTGAAGAGGGGTATACAGCTCCTGGAGAGGGTACAGAGGAGGGCAACTAAGATGATATGAGGACTAGGGGATTTGATGTATGAGGACAGACTTGAGGAGCTCTGCCTGTTTTCATTGGAGGAGAGGAGAGACAGGAGGGACATGATTGAGGTCTTCAAGTACCTCAAGGGAATAAATAGGGTAAACATGGAGGGGATCTTTAGACTAAAGCAGGGAGGTATCACCAGAGGGCATGGTTTGAAGTTGGAAGGTGGAAGGGTGAGGGAGAAAAGAGGAGGAGGTTTTTCACTAAGAGGGTGGTGAATCCTTGGAATGTGCTGCCTGGTGAGCTGGTTCAGAGATCCACAGTGGAGAGCTTCAAGAGAGGGTGGGACAGACACAGAAAGCGGATGTATCAGATGATGGCCTGGCCCAGGGGGTGGGGATGGATGATAGGGGTTTCTGGAAAACAAGGGGGGAAGGGCCTCGGTACCCAACTAGGGATCTGAGGTTCAAGCAGACTCTATAGATCATAAGGCCTAATCTGCTGCCAATTAGTATGTTAGTATGTAGTATTTCAAAACAAAGGGGAACCAGCCCCTCGAAGAAATGCTGTTAGGTTAATCTATAACAGGGGCATAGAGAACTCCCCAGACAGGTTGTACATTGCTAAACAGTTACTGAAGAGGTCCATGAAGTATTTTTCTTCCGAAATATTTGCCTTAATACATCAGGGAAATGCTAATTATGATATTAGCTTTAAAGTGATTTTGTGATCTTTTACAGATGCCTTTTTCACATAGTATCTCATTGCCACCCAAGCTTCAGGTGCTGAAGCTGCAATTTGTTTTATAAAAAAAAAATGTTTTTGACATTTTTATTTATGTTTTATCAGCACTGTGTTCTCCAGTTTTCTGTGGGCAGTCACACCCCCAGAATGATGTCATTCAAGGGAACTGTCAATGTTTTACATACAGCACCAAGGAATTCTGGGTAAATTATCATGTTGATAGAAATGTTAGTTACTCTAAGGTATAGTCACTTATTTTGGTGGTGGTGACTGCACCTAATAAGTAGATATCCATAGCAAGGAATTGTGGGTACAATCAGACATTGTTTTCCATTTCCTTTACTGTAAGGCGCAGTCTCAAATCTCTGTAGTGGCTTCAACAATAAAAGCTTGCATATGTTTATTTTCCAAACAAGGCATTGTGCATATAGTATCTAGCTGACAGGATTTCTATACTGAGAGATGTAGTCTCCTATGTCGGTAGTGTAAATGTCTGCAATACCAAGACTGACCAACAGAGGTCTGTGTTTCAAAACACTGCTAATAAACTTTGTTTCCCTTGCATGATGTCACGCATGGGGGTTGCAGCACTGAGAAAAAAAAGGGGCTGGCTATGCAAATGAAGCAGAGCACAAAAATAAAATAATTTATTTAATGGAAAACAGCACTTTTTGACAGTTTGAATGGTAGCAGATTGAATCACAACTCCTACAGGTTATTAATCCCATTTTCTATGGCAAAGTTCACAAAATCACTGTAAGAATGTGTCTGGTTTAGATAGGTTTTGGGCTCAGTACCAAACTTTAAAAAATACTCCAGTTTGGATTCCTTTCCTTGCAGTACCTCTTACTAAACCCATGGTCAAGATAATCACTGTCATGTGTAAGCATGAATGGGTGAACATTGAGGACATCTTGTTTTGGCTAAGGCAAAGATGTGACATACTGGACAGACCTTCCCCCATTCTAGACAATGAGCAGACCTGGAATGGGAGATGGAAAATTAGAATCAAAATATATTCTTCTAACAGCGGTCCAGTCCATCTCCCCAGTAATTTCTGTCTTGGAAAGAATAGAGGCATATTATTTTATGCTGGCAACCAAAATAATGTTTTAAATGTGGCGCTCAAACTCATCTAAGCACAGCCGGTGACACACCTAAATGCAGCAATTGTTTATATTATGGACATGTTTCCGGGCAATGTTTAAATCTATTTAAATGCAATCTTTGCGAGAAAATGGGTCATGTTATTGGGAGATGTCCTTGGGCCTCCCATAACCATGAAGATTGTCCTTCTCATGTAGGTATCATTAACAAGGCCCAGTTTGTTGCAGGCAAAAAAGGTGGCAGAGCAAAACTGTGAAACAGGGATCAGAGAGGCCCAATACATACTGGGACAGGAGGGTACTAGTGCCAGTAGTAGGCAAGAAGAGATGGAGCTGGATCAGGCTATTCAGTTGGAAGAACCCTCCCCAGACCTTGTTCCTAGTGCAAGTACACCTATAGTACAAGCTCCACCACTAGTTCCAGTACAGAACAGTTCGGAGATCATTGCCCCCGTCCCCAGGATCAGAGCCACCCCTTTAAAACTGTTCTTTCAAAAAAAGATCCAGACAAGGGAAAACTGGGACCACTTTTGATCGGTTACAGTAAGTAAGAAAGGGAAAGAAAAATCTTGTATCTCTTGGAAATCTGAGAATAAGTTTGCTGCCTTAGCGAAAGGGAATCAATGGGGAGAATCAGAGGACGAGGAATCAGAAATGTCCTCAATCGCTTCTTCCACATCTCAGACTTCAGACCCCGAGGAAGGGGGAGGGGGAGACTGACTCAACTGCCAAAAGAACCCAATGCAGAATGATCCCACAAACCCAATTGTAAGGGACTACATCCTTCCCCCTAGTAGATCAATAATGGGGCCTTTGACAATAACTACAATAAATGTTAACAGTATTAAGAGTCAAAGGAAGAGACTGTCAATTTTACATACCCTACTAGAAAGAACAGATGACATTATTTGCATTCAATATACTAGACTGAAAACACAGCATGAACTGACTCTTGTCTCTAAACTTTGGCAAAATGGTCCTTCATTTTGGTCAATAGGGGAAGAGTTATGTGATGGAGTCGGTATATTATTCGCAAACCCAGAGCTAAAGGTCTCCAGGCTAGTAGATATATATCTGGGAAGAGCTCTTTCTTTGGACATAAACAATGCCCAGGAGAGGTTTTGCTTAATTACAATTTACACTCCTCAAAGTAAGGCACAGAGGGTACAATTATTTAAAGAGATCCAACCTTTCTTGCACACCTCCCATATGGTAATTTGGGTAGGGGATTTTAACTGCAGTTTGGCATGTATTGACAGGGGCCTGCAAACAGGCAAACTATTTTACCATACCCAGGCCCTAAAGAACATTATTTCCACCACAGGCTTAGTTGATTCTTATAAAGTTGTCACACAGACATGGGGGAATACATATTTTAGAGGGTCCCTCTTGACTAGAATAGACTTCACATTTATATGTTCCACGTTACAGGTTTTGTTAGCTAAAGTTCATGCTTGGGAATTTACAGACCATAGATCAATAACTGTTCATCTGGAGTGGAATAATTCCCCAAGGTGTAAAAAGAATAATTGGAGACTAAATGGCATAGTCTTAGATCAGGAAGCTATTAGGTAGGCATGGAGGGTGAAATGGAAGGCAAGGTTGTAAGTTGTGTTGGGGAGATACTAAAAAGGTGGCAAACATTCTTCCAAGCCAAAGCTAAGAATGCCACCAACAAAGAATACCTTAGCTACCTACAGCTCAGGGGACAGTTACAAAAACTAATATCACAGTCTGAAGATACCTGATTAGATTAAAGCTCACAGATTAGGATTGTTAAAAAACAGATAATAGGGATGCAGTATGATTGTACCAAAACTCTGGAACAAGAAATGAGGTTTGGAACTAACACCAAAAAAGGCACTTTCAACCCTTTTAAAGAATGCCAAAATAGAGTAGGGCACAGGATATTAACAGAGGTAACTACAGAAGGGAACCAGACAGTTACCTCCCCAGAAGGGATTTTGAATTTAGCAGTACAATATACTGAGAATATGTTTAGCACTAAACCCCACACAAAATAGGAAATGAATAGCTTTGAGACACTTTATCTCCCACAAGTCTCTGACATAGACTCAAAGGAAATTAGTCAAAGAAATAACAGTAGCGGAGGTTCAAGCTGCCATAACTTCTCTAAATAAAGACTCTGCCCTGGGAACAGATGGGATTGGCTCAGAGCTCTACAAATCATTCATGGAAGAACTATCCCCTACCTTGGCAGTTTTATACAATAATATATGACTGCTTCTCCCAATTGGTCAACCTCTACACTCATGCCTGGCATCATGTGGCCCTAAACTCCCTCTGGCCAATTATCCTTGTCCTCCACTTTCCTCCCTCTCACCTTACCCCTCCCCCATTCCTCCCCTACCTCACCCACACCGTCCCATCTTTTAGCACTTCAGACTTCTGTCCCCTCTGCCTTGCACTTATCATACCAACTACCCCCCAGACAATGGACCTTCAGCCTGCCCACTCCTTCCTGACCCCACCCACCCTCCCCACCCCTACTGGTTGTTCATCTGGCCTTACTATCCTTTTGCTGTCTCTCCGCTTGAAATACGGTATTTTGTTTTCGAGACTCTGTATTAATGTTTACCTTGGTTTGTATGTTAACCTTCCATCCTTTGACATAGAACCTTTGTAAACAAGCAGTTCTTGCTCAAAGGTATTTGTAATCCTAGAATTTAATAAATAAATAAATAAAAATTAAAAATGCTCCCAAACTACAAATTGTCGGATTTGATGAATAAGGCCATACTCATTCTTTTATACAAGAAGAGTGCCAGGGATGATCTTAGAAATTGGAGACTCTTGTCTTTGTTAAACACAGACCTACAAATTTTAAGTAAAATACTACTAAAAAGGTTTATAAAAGTTGCAGACCAACTAATAAGTCCATTTCAGACTTGCCCAATCCCATACAGACACCAACAGGACAATCTTATTCTATTGAGGGAAATATTTAAGAAAGGGGAAGAAAATGCAGTACAAGGGTTTGTGCTTGGATTAGATCAGGTGAAAGCATTTGACAACTTGTCTCATAATTATTTATTTACTATATGAGAGGCCTTTGGCCCTCCTGATCATTTCATCAGATGAATAAAGTGCATGCATAATACTGTAATAATTCTCCCAAACATAAATGGATGGGTGGGTAGACAGATAGCCATATGCAGAAGGGTAAGGCAGGGCTCCCCCCTCAGCTCATTGCTGTATACCTTCAGCATAGACATTCTGTTATGGCAAATAGTACAAAATGAAAGGATACAAGGACTCCCAATAGTTAATGGTCAATCTCCAATCACAGTACTGGCTTATGCAGATGACATCCTAATGACACTAGCTCACACAACCAGTATGCAAGCAGAGGCTGATGACTTAGAAAACTTTTCAGACATGGCAGGATCATGGATAAATTATAATAAAACTACAGGTACAGTCCTAGAGAACACCCCCGTCCCTGTTAGTGGCTAGCTGTCAGGTATTAGAATATCTCAGGAACCTATGAATATATTCCTGCTTAGAGGGGCAGTCGGGGGAAACTCAGGTTACTTGATGGAGGCTGGCATAGAGTGTTACAATAAATTTTAGCTACTAAGCAACCTAGAGGGGGAGGAAGGGGTTGGTGGAAATGAGGAAACTGATACAGAGGCCGGGGGGAGGGAGTTGGATACCCATAGGGCATCACAGACCGGCAATGGAAAATATAGAAATAGTCCCAGAAGGAGAAGGGGAAACATAAATGTTAAGCAGATGGAGGAGATGCAACATATTGCAGACATGAGGGAGGGGGCACTACTGAGAGAAACTGGGAGACAAGGAGGTGGGGGAGGGTCCCACGTCAGCAGGGGTCTGTACCAGGATGGGGGCCCTAGATAAAGGGATCCACAGAGGCCTCTGGAGGTAGGGTACTATTACAAGGGGGAGGATGACGGTGTGGGGAAGGGGAAACCATCAGGGCCAGGATAAATGGTTTGGATAAGAGAGGGTTAAAGGGGACACCTATTCGGGGGTCTGAGTTAAGTGGGCAAAATAACAAGGAAGGCAGAAAGGGGAGGGTGAAAAGGGGGTCTCTAATAAGGCAGGAAGACTCCCATGGAATTGAGATCACGAATAAAGGGGGGATGGGGGGTTGAGAGCGCATAGTGGAGGTAACCATAAGGATGATGGCGGTGTTAAGGTTCTGTTATTGGGAGACTCGATGATTAGGGGTATCCAGCGGGAGGGACAGGGGGGTGGATGCCATAGCCAGGTGACGGTAGTGAGTATCTCTGGGTTGACAGTGCACAGAGCAAAGTTCATGGTGCACGAACTGGTTAGGGATTGTGGAGGGAAATCGGATTTCCTGGTGCATTTGGGAACTAACGATCTAGAGGGAAATAGTGTTTTGGAAATCCAAGCAAGGTTCCAAGAACTTGTCAGAGTCTGTCTGGATAATGGATGCAACATATCCTTTTCAGAGATATTGCCAGTACCAAAGGCCTCAGTGGAGAAAAAAATGAAGATCACAGAGGTTAATGACTGGCTCAGGAAGTGCGGTGAAGAGAGTGGCTTTGGAGTGTTAGGTAACTGGAAAGGAGTTTGGGAGGATAAGAGACTGTATGCCAAGGACAGGCTTCATCTTTCCCCATTAGGGAAGGAAGTCCTTAAACAGGGGGTGGCTGACAACATTCAAGAAAGGTGGGTTTAAACTTGTGAGGGGAGGGATAAGGGAGGGGTTGACCAGAAGCCCTCTCCTCCAGATGAGGGGAGTAGCCTTCAAACCCAAGGGGGGAGGAGGGAGGGAACAGACTGGGGAGGAGGTTTCAGGAGGAGCAGAGGGAGGATGGAAGTATAAGGAACCTGGGTGGGGTCTACAAAGGAGATCAGGGACAAGGGGTGGGGGGTGGTGTTAGTAAATGCCAGGAGCTTGGGAAACAAGTTGCCAGAGTTCCAGGCCATGCTGTTCGGGGGTGTGTGGATGTGGCGGTGGTCACGGAAATGTGGGCCAACAAATACCATGACTGGGACCTAAACGTGAGGGGGTACACTATGCTTAGGAAGGATAGAAAGGAGGGCAGAGGGGGTGGAGTGGCTATGTTCATTAGAGATGACATAGAAATTGCTAGGGTAGAAGAGGCAGAGGGAAATGTGGAGGCCTTATGGGTCACGTTACGAACCCCAGCAGGAGGTAAGGTCAAGCTTGGTGTAGTATATAGGCCCCCCGGGATGGGTGATGTTCTGGAGGATGGTTTGCTGGACAACATCATTGTCCAGTGTGGACCAAAAGGGGAAGGACTGGTGTTGATGGGGGACCTTAATATGCCAGGTACAAACAGGGGAACCATGTCCTCTAAGGTGGCCAAGGAGCAGAGGCTGCTGGACAGCTTCCAGGATGTGTTCTTAACACAACATGTGATGGAGCCCACAAGGGAGGGGCATGTCCTGGACATGGTTCTGGCAGATGGGGATCTGGAAATGGACCTGGTTGTAGAGGATCCCCTGACTGGGAGCGACCACAATACTGTCTGGTTTCAAATAAGCATGGGGAGAGGGGGGGAGAGATCTAGGACACTGGCAGTGGACTTCAGGGGAGCAGACTTTGTGGGCATGGGAAATATTCTCAAGGATCACTTGAGGGGAATTACATCAATGACAAATGTGGAAAACAGATGGGAGGTCATAAAACGGGGACTTCATGAGGCAGTCAGGACCTGTGCTAAGGTAAAACATAAGGGAACAAGGTCACATAAACCATACTGGTGGTCCAGTGAGGTTCAGGTAGCAGTCAGAGAAAAGAAGGCGGCCTACAAAAAATACAAAACAACAAGAGGGGATAGGGAAAAGGAAATGTACCATCTTGTGTCTAGAAAAGTCACCCGGGTGGTGAGGGGGGCAAAGTCCAGTAAAGAGCAGCGGCTGGCACAGGGGATACATGGAGGGGAAAAGGGGTTCTTCCGGTACATTGGGGAGCGGAGAAAAACTGAGGGCCATCTCGGCAGATTGAGATCAGAAGGAGGGTGGGTGGAAGAGGCGAGGGACCAGGCAGAGGTATTAAATGAGTACTTTGCCTCTGTGTTCACCAGGAAGGGGGATGGGATATCTACAAAGCAAGGCACGATGGGGATAGAAGTGGTATTGAGTGGGATCAGGGGAGCAACAGAAATGGAGCAAGAGGGAAGGAGACGTACCACAGGGGTGACACATCAGGATAAGAATAAAAAGGCCAGTAAGGTGGAAGGGACGGATGATGCTATCTCCACCGAAAGGATGTGGTTAGCCCTCAAGGCCCTAAAGAAAGATAAATCTCCCGGACTAGATGGCATTCATCCAAAAGTACTATGGGAATTGGTGGACATACTGGCTGCACCCCTGGCGGAGCTCTTCAACAGATCGCTTGAGACAGGGAGGGTACCTAGGGATTGGCGAGAGGCACATGTGGTGTCAATCCATAAAGGGGGGGTTGAGGGAATTACCAAGTAACTATAGACCCATCAGTCTGACCTCAGTGGTGGGAAAATTAATGGAGAGTATACTAAAGGAACGATTGGGGGTGTACTCGGAGGAGGTGGGAGGTCTGGATAGTCGGCAACATGGGTTTGTGCCAGGTAGATCATGTCAAACCAATCTTGTGGAGTTTTATGAATGGGTAACATCAGAACTGGACAGGGGAAAGCCTGTGGATGTATTAGTCTTGGACTTCAGCAAGGCATTTGACTCTGTCCCCCACAATGGTCTGGTGGAGAAACTGACGGGGTTGGCAGTAGGCCCTTTGATGGTCAGATGGATTGAAAACTGGCTAGCTGGATGCACCCAGAGAGTAGTGGTCAGTGGGGAGCTCTCGAACCCTAGAGAGGTCGGTAGTGGGGTACCGCAGGGCTCGGTCCTGGGTCCAATCCTATTTAATGCATACATATCGGACATCAGGGAGGGTATAGGGTGTGAAATGAGTCTCTTTGCTGATGACTCCAAGATGGGAGCAGTAGTTGAGGAGGAAGAGGGGAGATTGTCCCTGCAAGGGGACCTGGACACCCTGGAAAGCTGGGCTCAGACATGGAAATTAAATTTCAATATCACCAAGTGCAAGGTGTTACATCTTGAGCGAGGAAACCCTAAACACAGGTACACCCTGGGAGGGGAGGCGTTGGAGGCCTCAACAGGGGGAAAAAGATCTAGGGGTCATGGTGGATGCATGTATGAATAACTGAGGAGTGCAGGAGAGCAGCTAGCAAGGCAAACAGTATGTTGGGATGCATCATAAGTGGGATCACCTCTAGGAGCAGGGAAGTGATTCTGCCACTGTACAATGGACTGGTTAGACTACACCTTGAGTACTGTGTACAGTACTGGAGACCACACTTGAAGAGGGGCATACAGCTCCTGGAGAGGATACAGAGGAGGGCAACTAAGATGATACGAGGACTAGGGGATTTGACGTATAAGGACAGACTTGAGGAGCTCTGCCTGTTTTCATTGGAGTAGAGGAGAGACAGGGGGACATGATTGAGGTCTTCAAGTACCTCAAGGGAATAAATAGGGTAAACATGGAGGGGATCTTCAAACTAAAACAGGAAGGTATCACCAGAGGGCATGGTTTGAAGTTGGAAGGGTGAGGGGGGAAAAGAGGAGGAGGTTTTTCACTAGGAGGGTGGTGGACCCATGAAATGCGCTGCCTGGTGAGCTGGTTCAGAGATCCACAGTGGAGGGCTTCAAGAGAGGGTGGGACAGACACAGAAAGTGGATATACCAGATGATGGCCTGGCCCGGGGGGGGGGGGATGGATGATAGGGGTTTCTGGAACACAAGGGAGGGGAAGGGCCTTGGCACCCAACTAGGGATCTGAGGTTTGAGCAGACTCAATAAATTGTAAGGCCTAATCTGCTGGCAATTAATATATTTGGACTAGAATTTGGGGTAAGAGAAGCAACACAGAAAAACAGAGAAACAGGAATACAAAGAGCCAATAGACTCATATCAGCCTGGAAAGGACAACAAATGTCTAAGAAGAAAAATTTTTATTAACTAAAACCCTATTGATACCTATTTTTTGTACATTAGTTACATATTCCCTCCTCCACAAAGGCTGGTAACCACTTTATAAAGTGTATTTTTCCAAGCCTTTTAGGGACATAGATTGAATCTGATTAAAAGGGAGATTACAAACAAAAGCATACAGGAAGGAGGCATTGGCATGGTAAACCAGTAGCCCTTTTTTTGTAGTTTGTTTATTTCATATAGTATAGGTGGAGCATTAAAACCAGAATTTAAGTTGTGGAAATCAGTTGTAATAGAATGGCTTGCACCATGCTGAGGCCATTGGGAAAACAAAAAACCTAGACTATTGAACTTGTGCCACTCAATTCCAGGGTATGGATTAGAACAAACTGAAAATTTAATTTGGTGGAAGATAACTCCCTCACAGACCAAACAACAGATAGACAATCAATTTATAATGCTATTTTAATAGCTGAAAAAACAGGAGATCTCCTTCTACCAATGTTCTGCTAATAGACTGCCCTTTATATTAAGGCAACTAAGAAATCCTTGATTACCTGCTTTTACTTGGGACTTGGTATGGCTTGGGAATTATGGCAGGACTGGGGTGAAAGAAAATAGTAAACATAAGCAGGTCACAGAAAGGTATTGCCCTAGAAGAGAATGTATTCAGCAATTAGAAACGCAAGAACATCTATTCCTAGAATGTGTATATGTTGAAGAATTGTGGGCTCATCTGGCTAGAAACTGGAAAGAACCTTGATTCATAGCTCTAACTTATTCTGTTTTGATGTTTGGAGTTCCAGCAGGAGGTTGGGGAAAATATAACTCAGCGACACTGTACATTGTGTTTTCTGCTATTAGATATTATGTGTGGCAATCCCTGTGTTACAGGGTTACACAACAGAGAGACGTTTCGTACACTGAAATGTATAAAAATATTATGGCAGCTTTACAGAATGTCTTGCAAAATGATTATAAAAGATTCCCTTCTGAAAGAGTAAAGCACTTGTGGGTACAATGTGACAAATGGTTAACAGTTTAGAAATCCTTTTATGAAACAGTGAGTAAAACTGAAGGTAAAGCTAGAAAACAGGATGTAATGTTTTCATGTAATATACCTAGAAAATGCATATGCAAAAAGTGTTTTCTGATTTTGACTGTACAGTTGTTGTATTAATTGTATGAAGCCCCATTTCATAATAAAAATTCCCCTACTCTTTTCGAGAAGTGCCATGGGATCTTTAGCGTCCACCTGAACAACTACCAGAGCAGCAGATGGGACCTCGGTGTAATGTCTCAACTGAGGGATGACACCTCAGGAGTGCAGAACTCCCCTCATGTTGCACTACAGTGTCAGTATTGGGATTTAACCCAAGTGCCTGGTGTGGGGATAGAACCCACAGCCTTCAGATCTTCCGGCCTCAGAGGTAAGTGTGCAACCTGCTGAGCCACTGACACTGACTCATTCTAATTCACAATATATTTGAATTCAATAGAGATATGTACTTACAAGTTTGTTGTATGGCAAAGGGGGCCTCCATGGCCCCTCCATACATCAATCTGGTTTTGGGTTTTTGGGAGGAGACAATGGTGTTTAACAGAGAACCAAATCCCTACATAGGCCACATAAGACACTTGTTCCATTTTATAGATGGCCTGTGTGTGGTATGGCAGCCAATCAGAGACTGAGGAATTCATGGGGTGGTTAAATCAAAACCATTGGAATTTAAAATTCACACATACAATACATGCTAAAGAACTAAACTTTCTTGATGTAACTCTCAGAATTGATGCAAGTGCCAATACCAAGATAAGGACAAGAAACTACAGAAAAAGTACTGCTACAGATTCGATTTTGAGATTTGATAGCACACATCCAAGAAAGGTTGTTTCCTCTGTCCCCTATGGACAGTTTCTCAGATTCAGAAGAAACTGTTCAGATGATCTAGAATTGGAGGAAGAAATCAAACAGCACTTTGATAGATTTATACAGAGGCAACACCCAAAGCAGGTTCTAGATGAAGCACTAAAGGTAAGATTGGTCAACTGAAATGAAATTGGTCTTCAAGTCAAAGGAATCAATCTTAGAACAGCAGCAAACTGTGTGAGAGGCCTTTCGGCACCATGCAATTCTGCTTAAAGTTGGACCAGCATAATATTCTGTGGTGATTTGCATATGCAGCCCATGATGCTTTGCATTGTGGGGGCATGTGTGATTTTGTATTTTCTTGAAACTTGGCTTCCCAGCCAAATGCCCTTTGGGGTAACCATTGCCTCAGTGGTTGTGCACAGAGGTTCTTTGTCTTTTAGAACAGCAGATTCACTTTATCACTGACTTCAGTCCTATCAGTGGCAGAGTGGGAGCTGTCATCAAGAAATTCTGGCCAATTATCCAAAATGATAACTGCATAGCAGAAGTTGTGGGTACTACACCACAGATTAATTTTAGGAGGGGTTATCATCTTAGGGACAAGTTAGTTCATACAGTACCATGTATAAATCACTGCTGAAACCCCAATCACATCTGAACTGGCTTCCTCCCAAAGCAAAAGGGATGTTTAAATTTGGGAATTGTAATATCTGTCAGCATTGTTATCAAGTTGCATCCTTTGAACCACCACATATCAATAGAAAAGTAGATGTGCAGGAATTCCTGAATTGCAGCTCCAAATTCATAGTTTTCGCCCTATGGTGTAACTCTACAAAAATCTATATAGGGCGTACAATCTGGGATCACATTCAGGAGCACATGAAAAATATAAAAAGTCCCAATATTAACACTCCAGTGAGTAATCATTTTAGAGAAGTTCATGGAGGTGATTTAACTTGCTTTCAATTTATGGCTATGGAATGTGTACGAGTGGATCCCGGGGAAGGGGGGAGGGTTAGATGCCTTCTTCAAAGAGAAGCCTATTGGATTTTTAATCCGGCCAGTTTCAGTCCAAGATGACTTAATGAAACATGTGATTCAAAACCATTCTTAACATAAAAATAATTTATGGTTATCAATTTATTTTAATCAGCTTTATATCCATTTTGGTGTATTCGATGTTTTGTGGAACACAAAATATCGAATATTCCAAATTGGATATAAAACTCTTTTTCTTTCCCCATCCCCATCCTTTCCTTTCTTTTTCCCTCTCCCTTCTCTTCCCTTTCCCTCTTTCCCCTTTCTTCAACTCTTCAATTTTCCCCCTCCCTTCCCCATCCCCCCATCTCCTGGTCTGAGCTTTAATTAGCCTGTGTCTGTGGGGACTTAAAAACATGGGATTTATAACCATTTGTAATAAAAAAAAATTCTGCATTTAGTTTTCATAAATTAATTGATATCCAGTATGCAATTTTGGAATTGGCATTCTAGGTTCTCCCCCACATTGTTTTTTTTCTCCATTTTCCCCTCCCCCTCGTTTCTCTCCCTGTACCCCTAGTTATTTCAAGGCATTGTTGCATTCATACATTGATCTCTTTAAAATGGCTGTGTAATTTCAGTCTCAGTTCTGCCCTTGTGCTTTGTAAATGTATGTATATTCTCTTTCTCTGTTTTTCTTCCAGATAATATGGTCTGGTGGCAATGGATCTCCTAAGAAAGGATTATTCCTACTGGGTAGGTTGCTGCCTTTAGACATCCTAAAGCCACGTGGCTTATCTGGATTGTAAATGTGTACTTACGCAGAGTGAGGGAATCAATATTTTGCCCTTAGACATCATGAGGCCACCTGGTTAAATGGTTTGTGATAATTTTTACAGTGTAAGAGAACTAGAACAGCATGTACACTATTCTCCTAGTACAGAGTTTTCTAATGGGAAAAACCCAGTATGATTTTAAAATGGATTTTGGTAGTGGATTGAATGAATTGTATGTTTTCTAAAATGTTTCACTGGGTGAGCACAATGTACTGTAGTAATATATATGATGATGCAATGTGGATTGAGTATTTAAACCTGTCAATTACCTGTTAACCCCACCCCCTGAGGAGGGTTCTTTGATCGAAGTGCTGGGGTATTTTCAGGCTGTGTTTATGTTTCGTTTTTCACAGCAAATCACCTTATGATGGAATTATCCAGTTTTTGAGTTTTTAATTCAAGTCCTTTGTGTGTGCTGAGCAAGTTGTGTCTTTCTGCTGAGTTTGGGATATTAGCAGTATCGTAAGCTGCACTGTCGGCATCTCCAAGAGCATGAGGCACTTATCGATATTTGTTTGAAACCCACATTCAACCAGTTAGCTCATCACACAGCTCTTAAAGAAAGCAAGTCACTCTGTGCCTATTCATAGCCTTGTGAAGAATTTCATATTTTAACTGGGATCCAGCATGGTTGCAAAAATGTGACAGCCACTGTCCAGCACTTTTGTAAACCTTGCATCTAGTTCAGCTTACAGGTGCTCAATGAGCTATCTCTCCATGGATGTTTTCAGGATATGCACTGCTGGGATCATCTGACTCTGGAAGGCAGTGGATGTGCATAGATCATGGGCGCTTCTCTCAATGGATCAAGTACTCTAACCATGGCACCAGTCAGTGACCCTTCATGGTGGTCTAGGACTCCCCCAGTGTCACACTCCATTAACCTGTCATGAATTGCATGCTTCTGTTCTAGCAGTCTAGACAGCATTAGGAATGATGAAGTCCATCTGGTACTCACATCCTGTATCATGGTATGTTGAGACAGACTAAGGTATTGTTGCACTTCTCCTAGTTGTTTAGTCACCTTTACGGAGCAAGGAAAATTAACACAGATGGCACTTGCTGTGGAGACAGTCTTGCTAGCCTCAGAACTGTGACATAACACAGATGTGACCACAAGGTTCAAGGTGTAGGCAAAGTAACACATGCTGATAATTTCCCATCACTGACTGCTTTTACCATATTTGCCCTGTTTTCAATGACAGAAAAACAACATATAGATTGGTACCAACTATCCATGACTGCAGTGTGTCTTGAATGAATGAATGCATGCCAGGCTGTTAGGTGAGGTATGGTCTTTCTCCTTTAGCCCCACATATAGAAGAGCAGACCTGGAGTGACTGTCAGATTGTGGAGGGCTGAAGGGAGATCCAGAGACACAGGGAGAGAAGAAAGAGTAGGCAACAGGAGACATAAGCTTTGGCACACACCAGTGTACAGTCAAGGAGAGATATGCCTGCATGGAGTTTGTACTGCTCCAGATGTCTGAAGTGCAGTGGAGAACTATCCCCACAGCCCCTGAGAGTAGTGTGGCAATTGCCATTCACACACCCCCATATATCCTTGACACCACAGTGCGTGAAAATGTGGAACATGATGGGAGCTGGTAACTTGGCTGCAAGTGCTGCACAAGTCTTTAAAAGTCAGTGTCTTCCACAAGTGAAAAGGGTTGCAAATCCAACATCATCATTCCACCTATGAGCTGTGTGATGTACTGAGCAGTTGAATGGATCAGCTGGTACTCAGTTCTTGCCTGGAATACTTCCACTATTGGCATTGACTGTGGATGGAGGGATGTTCCACACTTGCCAGCGGGTGTGGAAAGAGCAGGAAACCAGTGCCTGGAGTGCTGGGAGTGCGTGGACTCTTTGGTGTTGAGAGTGAAGGAGTGGTAACAGCAGCATTTTTTTCAGAGGCTGAACAATCTGTGGTATTGCTGCCAGCAGCACTACCTGCATAATCACCATGGGATGGATCTGATGGAACCACGGGCACGGACCTTGATGCTTTAAAAACCTGGGGATGCTTTCCCTTTAGGTGGTTCATTAAGGAGGTGGTTGCTGAATTTGTCAGAGATTTCCCCAGCTGATAGTTGTACTGCACAATGTGCACATTTCTTTCTGTTATCTGCTTTTAGTAATGTGACATACAGCCATACCATGCCCTTACTGCTCCTGACATCAATCATGCAGCTAGTGTCACCAGTGCCACCGGCACCACTCTTTTGCTCCCACTAGCCTTTCTTGCTTGGGCCTGCATCTGTGAGTTACCCCTGGCACAACTGGTGCCACTGCACTTGCTCTGCTTGGCTGTTCATGGTGGGATGGAGCCTGCTGAACAAAGTGCTGAAAGGTAGCTTGTTGAGTGTTTTTTTTGAGGGGAGGAGTCATAGTTTCCCCTGGCAGTGTGAACTCAAGAGGCTGAGGCTTTTTTGCTACCTGACCTTCTTGCTTTACAGCTCTCAAGGTACTCACCATACTCTGCCTCATTATCACAGCTGCTTAGGTTATCCTTCTCAGATGATGTATCAGTGGGTAATTCATGTCCCGGTGGAAAGTACTCAGACTGGATGAGTGCACTAACAAGTTCTACAGTACTGGAGACAGGCCAAGAAACAGAAACATGGAAGCTGTCGTCAGAACGGGACCCTCCCCCCCGGCCCATCCAGTCTGTCCATTTTCTCTACCTGTAATGGCAGCCAGTGACAAGAGTTGTTCATTGGCTTAAGCTATTCCTTCTCATCTCTGTGGTTCCTTTATTCCTATCCCATGCATGTTTGAATCCTACCACAGTGCTTGCTCCCACAACCCCCTGGGGCAGGCCATTTCATGCATCCACCACCCTCTCAGTGAAGAAGAACTTCCTCACATTTCCCCTTATATGGCCCCTATACAATCTCATGTCATGTCTTCTTGTTCTAGAACTCTTTTTATACTGGAAGATGTTTTCCCCTTTCACCTTATTAATGCCCTTGAGGTACTTGAACGTTTCAATTATATCCCCCCATTCCCTCCTCTGCTCCAGCATACACATATTGAGGTCTTTTTGGCAGTTAAATTTTAACGCCAAAAAATGTAAGGTTATACACCTCAGAAAAATAAACCCAGGAAAAGATTACACTCTAGTGGGAGAACAATTAGTTGTTACCAACTTTGAAGGGGCCCTTGGGGTCATGATTTCCAGCGACATGAAGGTGAGAAGACAGTGTGAAAAGCCAGTCCTAAAAGCAGGTCTTATCATCAGATGCATAGGCAGGGGTATCTCAAGCAGAACACATGAAGTGATAATCCCATTGTACAGAACCTTGGTGAGGCCTCACCTGGAGTACTGCATCCACTTCTGGAGACCTCATCTAAAAAAGGATATAGACTGGTTAGAGACAATGCAAAGAAAAGCCACAAAGATGGTTTCAGACCTTCACCAGGAACCTTATGAGGAAAGACTCAGGAAATTAAATATGTACTCACTGGAACAGAGAAGGAACAGGGGAGACATGATAGAAATATTTAAATACCCCCAAGGAATAAACTCAGTGCAGGATCAGAGCCTTTTCCAAGAAAATAAAGAAGTATGAACTAGAGGCCACAGCAGTGCCTGAAGGGAGGAATATTTTGGACTAACATCAGGAAATACTTCTTCACCAAGAGAGTGGCTGAGCCTTGGAACAGACTGCCACAGGAGATGGTGGAAGCAAAGACAGTATGGGGATTCAAGCTGTCTTGGGATAAACACTGTGGGATCTTGAAATAACGAATCTACCAGGGTGGGTGGGTGTAGTCAAATGGGTAATCTAGATGGGCCACATGGTTCCCATCTGCTGATACATTCTTATGTTCTTCTATTCTTATATGTGGCAGGTGGTGTTGCATGCCATGACTGGGGATCATCACAGTGCCAAACACATACAACATGAACAGTTGCACACTAGGAATAGACAAACCACTCTAAAGGCAGGTGTGATGTATTTGTATTACACCTTCTAAGTGAGTACTAGTAAAGAATAACAAACAGAATGCCAAACAAACCCCATATGTGATAAGCACATATGACTGCTAAGCACCCCATCAGAGCTATGGTAATTCTTAGTTTCCGTTGCTGACCTGAAGGGCCCCGAGTCCATTTGCTCTTCATGATTGCGAGTTACTATGTTAGTTCCACATATATTTTCAAAATAAAGCCCAATCAAACATATGCATCCCAAAGAAAAGTGCTATTACTACCATGCTATACAAGGGCATTGCTTTGCGGACGTTACCTTCCCAAGTTTGTAGTTACTTTTTATTTTATTTTTTTCTAAATATATGTATTTATGTTCAATTTTTTTTTTATATTTTGTTAACATTTAATGCTAAAAGCTATAGGAATTTATAGTTTCTTTTGCTGACCTCAAGGCCCCCTCCCCCATAGTCCCTGTTTGCCCCTCATGCCAATTACTACTGTATGTTATTTTCTCATAGGTTTTCAAAATAAATCCCCCCAAAAGTATGCATCCCAAAAAAAAGTACAAGTACTACTGTATTATACAAGGGCATTGCTTTGCCAGCCTTACCTTCTCAAATGTGTATATTTACTTTATTAAATTTTTTTGTGAATTTTTTTTTAATTGTTAATTTTATAATTTTTTTAAACAATTAGTGCTAAGAGCTATAGGAATTTTTAGTTTCCTTTGCTGTCCTCAAGGAACACCTGCCCCCCTCGCAAGCAGTTCCTGTTTGCCCTTCATGCCAATTACTATAGAAACATAGAGGATGACGGCAGCTAAGGACCGCAAGGTCCATCCAGTCTGCCCATTCCTTTTTCTACCTTATAAATGTGCCATCGGCCTTTGCTCTGTCAGTGGCCTATCTATTCATACTCTGTTAGTTCTACATATGTTTTCAAAATAAATCCCCTCCAGAAAATGTGCATCCCAAAGAAAAGTCCAAGTACTACCATACTGTACACATGCAAGGGCATTGCTTTGCCTAACCTTACCTTCCCAAATTTATTTATTTCCCTTTTTTACATTGTTTATGTAAATATTTTTTTTCAGTTTTTTTAAATTTTAAGTTTTTACATTTCATGCTAAGCTTTACTGTAACAGCTGCTACCCAATGGCAGTGTCATTTTGATGTGTCCCTACCAGACTGCCAAGTCCATGCTGCCTAAGGTGACCATTGCCATCCTTTGCCAGTGCCAGTGGTTTAGGGGACATCACAAGTCTGATTTAAGTAGCATTGAATGTTTGTATTTATACAATGACAAGGAAAAGTGAAAGAAGCTGACTGGCTACTGACCCATTGAGACAGTGATGTTATTACACAATAATATCACTGTAACACCACTGATTGTTTGTATTTGTTGCATCTTCTTTTAAGAAACAAGAATATTTTCCCACACTAACCAAAACATTCTTCAAAATTATTTTTTTATTCAATAGATAACAACAAGCCATTGCATGATTGCAAGAAGGCACTCTAAGGTGTGTATTATTGTGTAATAACGTCACTCATGGGGTAGTGGAAGCACTCAGCTTCACCTAGTGCTTCAACCCATCCCAGGAGTGACGTTATTACACATTAGAAAATGAGTAAAGACAAACTCATAACCTGATTGGTTCAAACAGCCTGGCACCCGGGCTGTTATTTCTTAACAACAGCCCTGTTCAAAACAAGTGCCAATTTGCGATGCCCTATTACCAAGACTATCCTTGGGCACCTCGAATTTTAAATCTCACCAGCACCATTTCTCTCTGAATTGCCAAGCGAGTGGCTCCCCGACATTACCCACGTTGCATTCTGCCCACGCTCGCCTTCTACAGAAACCACAGCACAAACAAAATACTGCTTCAATTTTTTTTTATCTCCCTCACATATTTCCTCAAGTTAACACTGTACTTCACTTCTCACCCACCACCAACATTTCAGCCAGTCCGCCGACTGCGCTCACTCATTTACTTTCTGTTACCAGCTACTCCATTTGCAAGTCGCGTTCATTGTGCCCACACTCCTCCCTCACAAAAGAAACAGCAACAAAACACCAAACTGGGTCTTTTTTTAATAAAACACTTTCCTGCCTCGCATCTGTCCTCCTCTTCTGAATCACTTCATTTCAGTTTCCTGACCATGCTAACACTCATTTCCCTATCGTTTTCGATCCTCTCTCTTTCTCTCAAATCTGAAACCATACCTATCCACATACCTCGAACATATAAACAAGGGACCTCAAAAAATTTAAACCAACATTTCCCTTCCTACCAATAAAAAAGTGACACTCCAGTACAAAAAAAAATCCTATCAAAAACAGCAGCACCCTCTAATGGCAAGGGACTATTTTACAAAACCCACATTTCTCTTCATTTTTAATAACATTTAATACTCTTTTTTTTAAATCAAAACAGTATCTAAAAAAAAATAATGGAAACCCATTTTCTAAGTGTAATAATACCCTCCAGGGTGGTCGTTATGGGATATAACGGACCTTCCAGGGGCTATAAGGCCCTCCGTCTGCAGCCTGGGGCCTCATTACGCCCCTGGGTGGTCCGTTAAATCCCAATAACGCCCACCCTGTTAGGTATTATTACTTACATAACACACCCTGTCATGCCTTATTGCTTAAGTATGTGAGGCTGAGGATAAGTTGCACTGAGGCAGGCAGCATCTGCCACCTACTCAAATTGAGCTTGCTGGTGATGACATGGTAAATGTTTTGTATTGTCTTCTGGATGATTTGAGATGTCAGGGTGTGTCCAAATGCTTTCCCTGCTGCTGACTGCACTGCTAGGAGTGGTGGTGGTAAGCTGAACTGTGGTGCTGCCAGTGTCAGTGAGAGTGTAGGGAGACAGACCTGCCTGCAGGAGGTATAGGGTTAGTTGATGACAGCTGTTAACATTTGAGATAATTGAATGGATAGGTGAAGTTGATGCATGGTAAATCAGTTTCAGAAAGGCTAGGAATTCAATACTCTCTAGATCTAGCCTGCATTGATGTGATGAGGCAATATCCCCAGTTGTGCTGAAACACCTTTTGGAAGCAACAGATGTTGGGGGGACATCCCAGAAAGTACAACATCACTTTAACCAGTGCAGGCCAAATAACTTTTCTGTCCTGCTAGCATTTGATGGCATCAGTATTTTAGCTAGACAGTGGCTCTGCTAAATAATCTTCAATCATGTAGTCTGGTGCCATGCCTGTGCCTTCATCCATTCCATCCATAATGTCTGTGCAACATCAGTATTGCATGTCAAACAGCTCCCATATATCTTTTGTTGTGTCTCCTGGAATAGGATCATCAATTTCTTCCTCTTTCCATCTGATGTCATCATCATTTTCATCATCACACTGATGCACCCTTACACTGGAAGCATGGGAAGTAGGCCCAAGAGGAGAAGGAGTTTGAGTTTTGGTTTCTGTGCATTGTCTGTGGTGCTCTGTCTGAAGTGTCTGCAAGACTTTCTGTTTGACACAGTCAATGCATGCAAGAGGAATGTAGACATCTTTATATCTGGGATTCAGTACTGTTGCCATGCCAAACTGGGTGTCCAGGCAAATTGTTTGAAATCATTCTTCAAGTTCTGTGAGAAACATCCTTGCCACTTCCCCAGTAAGGACTGAATCCAGCTTCAACTGCTGCTGAAATGATAAACTAGTGTCACCACCACCACTGACACCATCATCTTGTCCAGCACTAATATCCTGATCACAATTGCTCAAGTCATTATCATGACCTCCGTCACCACTGATGCCACAACCACCGCCATGTCTGTTAGCATCACCACTGGCACCACTGTGACTGATCTTGCATTGCTGGGTTTTGCTGTGGTAGATGTCACATAATGTGTGTGTTGTTCAAGTAGACTCACCATAGGCAGGACAATGCTAAGAGCAGCGGATTCAGCAGATGGATCATTGGTGGCCTGTTCATAGGGTCTCAGAAGAGGAACCAGCTTTTGCAGGACACACTGCTGCACCCAGGACAGGTATCCCCCACAAGGCACATTGTCAAATTCTATAGCCCAAAACACAGCTCTCTGTTCCACCAGTCTTTCCACCGTGCACAAGACAGAGTTCCACCTTGTCGCCACATCTTTAAACAAGCAGTGTTGTGGGATACTGTGCTTCTGTTGGTAATGTCAGAGGAGCTCAACATCTTTGGGGGAATGATGGAAATACTGTATCTTGTAATGTCCCAAACAGTGTCTAGTATTTCTTTTAACTGCACATGTTTCTCAAACACGTAAGTCACCACCAGATTCAGTGCATGTGTGAAGCAAGGTGCATGGCAGAAACTTTCATCTTTCATGGCCTTCAGCATGTTACTACCACTGTCTGTCACAAAAATTCCCACCTTCAGGTTTTGGGAATATATATACAGATGTGCAGCATTGATTGAATGACATGCAGAATGTTCTCCCCACTGTGTTTCCCTCCATGACTAACACATTATGCAAGGCACTCCCTATAGCACTGTTCCTCTATGTGGCTGTTTGCTTTATGATAACTCCAGCAGGGTGGATGTTGGTGGTTGAGGTGGAGCAGTAATGGTGCTGTTGGTGTTTGGCACATCCCAATGAGCAGTGAGACTCAGGCAGATTTGGTTTGCAGTACTGCTTCAGATGTCACTAGTGAAATGCAGATATCATCCCTCTGCCTGTTTCAGAAGGGTCACCATCTGTGTGCGTATGGCCTCGTACATTACGGGGATAACTAGGATTACCACCTGTCCTGGTATTCACAGGACAGTCCTGATTTGGGCAGTTGTGTCCTGCAAAAAAACATGAAAAATGCTACATGTCCTAACATTGTAGTAGAAAAAAATATTTTCTGACTTTCCTCAAAATGTTGCAAAGAACTATAATACCATAACTAAAATACCTTAAAATGATAAATAACACTAGAAACAACTAACAACTACAACACGTAGTCTTAATTCTGATTATTTAAAGAAAACAAGTCTGTTGCATTGGTAGATGTTACATAATGTCCTGCGAAAAATCATGTTTCAGTAAGAAATGCCCCACTTTGACCTTCTTAAAAGGTGGCAACCCTAGGGATAACAAGCCGATAAAACGAAGTGTGATGGAATGCTGTATTTGAGTTTCAGTTCATACAAGAGTCTTCAAAAGTCGAGTCTTCCACCATGAGGAATGGCTGCTGATCAAGCGACATCATCTCACCAATCAATTGAGTGATTCACACAGCAGCTGGATGAGTAGGTGGCATTTGTGTGCGGGCATGTAATGACTCCTGGAGTGTAGCTTGTTTGGTGGCAATAAATTCTGGACTAGCACTGGTGCTGGCGCTGCTGCTACTGCATCCACTACTATTATTATCCCTGTCTAGTTTTGGTGCTGGTGGTGGTGGCGTAGGCTGGAGTGGTGTTCTAGAAGGAGTGCCACTAGTGTTAGTTGACTTTGACTGCTCCTTCCATGGAGGCTGCATACTTTGAACAAACCATCTGATCCCACCATCCATTCCTAGCTGCTGCTGCCGAGTCTGACCTTAGTGTGGATTGTGAAGGGACATGACTGTTAGCAAGATGTGGTGTTCAATCTTTAGATGATCAGCCAAAACACTGATTCCTAATGTCATTGTGGATTTACCCCCTGCTGATCTTTTTCTGACACATACTGCAACATGCTGTCTGTTGGGTCAACCTTCCCTCTGCTAAGATTGGCTGTATATCTGCCATCTTGTTACCGAGAATGCAAGCACTGAGTGACACCACCCTCCAACTTGTCCCAGTATTCCCTTGCTTTTCTTTTGTACTCTGCCTTTCCTGCCTTCCTCCTGTACTTTTGCCCTCAACCCTCATACATACTTGCTCTTCTTTCCCTCTACACCACCCTCCCAATTACTACAGCCGGTGTGTGTGTGGGGAGGAGCCTATTGACTTCCTTATTCCAGAATCTCTGGACCCACTGGACCCCTTCCCCCCTCAACAGTTTAAACTCAGCTCATTGGCTAGATATTCCCCTAGTGTGTCTCTCAGATTTTGCAGCCCTCTCTACTAAGGTGTAGTCAATCTGCTGAGTACAGCATCTTATCTGACCATGTCCCTCCATCCCCCTCTACATTTGAACCCTTCCTCCCTGCACCAGCTTCTCAGCCATTCGTTAAATTCTTCTATTCTCCTTTTCCTGATTGTGCTGGCTCTGGGGACTGGTAACACATCCAAAAAGACCAAAGGTCTCACTACCTCCCTACCAGTCCTTGCTAATTCCCTGAACCCACCCTGCACCACCTCCACCTCTTCCTCCGCCAAGTCATTGGTTCCCAGGTGGATGACTCAGTTAGGTTTTCCACCAGTCTCCCTTAAAACTTCACTGATTTTGGTTCCTGCTTTCCTTGCTGTCATCCCCAGCATATAGATCACCATCTTTCTTGCTTTTGAGTCATCGCTCCTACCTCAGAGGATACGCTTAATTATGGAGCCACCAATGATTACCACCCTACCATCCCCTGCAATTGTATTTCCCACCCTCCTGTCATCTCTTAGAACACCAGCAGCCTCCCCAGTCATCTGCACCCTATCTGCTCTCTTGCTAACTTCCTGCTGCCTCCACCACTATTCCCCTCATCTGATTCATCAACCTCCCCTTAATCCCCTTCATCCCTTGCTAACCATGCTTGCTGCCTCTTTTTCCTCTCTTGCCTTTGCCCTGATTTCCTCCTCTCCCCCATCTTCCACTCCACTCTGACCACCTCTTTCTCCCTGCCACCCCAGTCTACTCACCTCTCTTCCCCTTTGCCTCCAGCTTTTGGCTGTAGGTCTCCTTGTCCTTCCACCCCACCAACTGAATTCCCTCCCCTAAACTGGTCAGTGCTGTATATCTGTTCAATAAGGGCACCCTAACATCAGTTACCACCCCTATACCTCCTCTACCAGTCTCTACCTTTCCCTCTTCAGCTATTCCTCTTCCCCTCCCACAGTTCCCCTTACCACCTGCCATTTCTCCTCACTGGCCCCTCAGGGTTTATGAAAGGAAATCTCCCTAGACTTTGTGGTATCCTTCCTGCTCCCAACCTATGCCTGCTGTCCCCCTTCACCAGGGCTGGCCCTAACTGACCCCTTCCTCTGCTGCTCTGTTTCCCTGTCTCCTCTCCTCACCCTCTCCATCTCTCATCCAAGCATTTTTTCCTCCGCCCTGAGCTGTTCCAGGATCCTGCACACTGGACAGCCCCCTACTCTCCACACAGTTCCCAGGAAGACTGCAGCCCTGCATCCATTACAACTTACCTCTTTCCTTTCACTGTCTTGGCTCCTGTACATCATCATGTTCCTCCACCTCTACCCTTCCCAGCTATCCTGCCTCCTGTACCAGCTCCTAGTACCCCACATCCTCCCTTCCCAACCACTCCCAGCCCCAACTATGTGTCTCAAATGTGGTCCAGTCAGTGGTGTTTATACTTTACACTTTTCCCCCAGTTCCTCTCTTGGCTGCTAAACCTTCCAGCCTTGTCTCTTTATTCCAAACAATGCCTGACCCGAGACTGGGATCAGCTGCTTTCCCGTTTCCACTGTGCTATGTGCCCCCAAGCCTCTGTCCTTGTTGCCTTGTTCAATGTATATCTACCCTGGTTCTGCAGAAGCCCCCCTCCCTTCTGCAGTGCAAAGTTACTACCACCCACCCTCTTACCTCAATCCCTGTATCCAGCGTGACCTGTGGCTTGTGGTCCTTCCTGCAGATACCACGCTAACACTCCCAAACATCACTAGGGCAGATGCCGCACTCATGCTTCATGGTATTCATGCTTCAGGATCACATGAACCACTGGGTAATTTATAAAGACTATAACCACCTTATTGGCTGGCAGTAGTCACGAGGTCTGTTGGGACCCCCAATGGCACCATGCAATGGGTTCCGATCTCCCACCCTCAGCCCACCCTCTGATAAGTCACCCTCTTCCCAGCAGTCTGCACCTCCCATTCCCCTTGTTCACTGCAGCATTGATTTATTTACTTTCAAAATTAAACAATACAGGACTCAGCCCCTGCTCCACCAGCATACACAACCCCACAACACTTACCTGGAAGTTTGGAGACTGCTTTTCAGCTCCTGCTGGTATCCTCCTTCTGGCATCTGTGAGTAGTAGGGGAAAACAAGATACTTGGAGGGGGATGAGGAGGACCATGAAGAGTGGAAGACCTCTGTATTTCTGCTTTGCTTAGGGTGGTTTCAGCACCACCAGACGCACCACTGGACACTGACTGTGACTGACTGGGAAAGCTCCTGCTTACAGTAGGCACACAACTAGGTGACTTCTGCAGACTAACAAATCCAGATGGTTTCTTTGGATGCACTATCAATCCTAGTATACTTCTCAGTCTCAGACCCACCATCACCACCACCACCACCACCACCAGCATCAACACCACTCCCTGTCTCTGTCCTTCTCCCTCCAACATCCTCACCATGTACATCACTCCCACCATGGGCTACACAACTATGACTGCTACTTGCAGAACAGCTACTTTCTGTAGGGATGGGTACCATAGTGGAACCTTTGCCTGTTGTTACTTCTAGTCTTCTCTGCTTCCTTTACATGACATTCTTGCTTCATGGCAGTTATAGGCAGCTTGCTGCAATCAGATAAAGCCTTTCACAAAAAGAGTCTTGTGGGCACCCACTGCCTGTCATGTAAACTACACTGCAACTGGATGAAGTGTTTCACAAGATTTGGGGGGAGCTCCAACTCCCTCAGGCAGGCCAGGCACCCACTACCTGTCACAAAAACTACACTGCAGTTGGATAAAGTGTTTCAAAAGATTTGTGGAGCTCTGTCTCCCTCCGGCAGGCCATGCACCCATCCACTGTCTGCCACGAAAAGTACACTGCAGTTGTTTAAAGTGCTTCACAAGATTTAGGGAAGGGGGGTTCAGGCAGGCCAAGCAGGCAGTGGCACTCACAAAAACTACACTGCAATTGAATGAAGTGTTTCACAAGATTTGAGGGGTGGGCTCAGACAGCCAAACAAGCACCCACTGCTGGTCACAAAAACTACACTGCAGTTGGATGAAGTCTTTCACAGGATTGGGGGGGGGTTCGGGCAGGAACTCACTGCTACCCCCCATAACTACACTGCAACTGGATCAAGTATTTCACAAAATTTTGGGGGGGTCAGGGAATCTGGTGGCATTCTGGCCCACCCACCCACAATCAGCAAAACTACAATTTGATAAAGTTTTTGACATGATTTGGGGCTTAGGCACCTAGTGAAGAAAACTACAAGAACTTTGGTTTGGAAAATTTGAGTACAACGAACAGCACAATAGCACTGCAGGGCAGGCCATGGCCCCTCTCCCCTTCCCCTCTGCTTGTTTCACAATGCTCTTTTCATTCCCTTCCCTTTCCCCGTATAACAAAATCTGTGGAACCTAACCAACTGGCACAGCAGCACAACTGCAAGAAGTTGCTCTTCTTTAAGACTTGCTTTCAACGCCTTTCCTTTTTCTGACAAAAAATAGCAGAGTGAGAACACACACAGCAAGGTCCTTTCTCCCAGACACCAGAGCTGCAGTGGCACACAGAGCTGTAGAATGCTCATCTTTGCTGAGATTCCATGCCCCTGATTGGTTGCTGAAGGTCAAGTGGATGCCAGACAGTTGCACTTGCTCAGTGTGTGCTCTCCTAAAGTATAGCTGTGTCATGCCCACCAAAGTGTTGGGAGAGTCACATGATGCACTCAACAGTGTAGCAACACAGCAGTGAGCCTCTGCCATTCTAGCACTGTAATGTTTTCTATTACATTCCATGGCTTTTGTTTGATAGATCAATGAAAGCCCATCTTCAAAGTTGAGTATTTTACTTTTATCAGGCTCACTGTGTCAACAGAGGCACAAATGGATATTACACCATTGCCGCAGTGAGACACACTATCTCCTTTTTCTGATTGCAGACCTGGTCCTAAGAGACTGTGCTTTGAATTAACATCTGACTTGCCCCCACCAGAGCCCCTTATGCTGGACCATTTTCTTCAAGAGCTGGCTGGCCCCAAGGATGCTATATATGAGATTGCCAGCAAATTGCAGTCATTAAAGACAGCATTTGATGAGCTAAGTTGGCAGGTGGGTGATGTGGAAGCTTGAGTCAGTTCAGTTGAAGACCATCATGCACATCTAGAACAGGAGCTGATTGCCCTATGTTGCAAGGTTAACAGACTGGAAGAAAGAATGGAAGATCAAGAGGGGTGCAGTTACATAACAATTTAGTTATTGTTGGGGTACTAGAGCAAGCTGAAGGTCCAGACATGCTTGTATTTGTCCAGAAGCTTCTACAGAAAATAGCAGGCTCATCACTTCATGGCCCCAAACTATATAACTGAACGTGCTTACCGCTTATTACGACCTCACACTGCAGAAGGTGAGTGGCCTCCCCCAATTATTTTAAGGCCGCTAAACTTTCTGCAAAAACAACACATCTTAACTTAGGTACGCTCTTATCAAGAGATGGTTAGGTGGGAGAATTTATGTATTGCAGGACTTAAGTTGGAATGTTTGGCAGAAGCATAAGGAATATAAGCCTATTCTATCTAAACTGCAAACAGACCATATTCACTATCGCATGCTCTACCCTGCTAGACTCATGGTTACTATCAATAATAGTCCAAAGACCTTTTTTCAGCAGAACAAGCAAAGAAAGAGCTCAGCACCCTTCTGCCAGATTTCTTTTTGGCCCCTCATTAAGGCAGCAAGTTGACAACTTGACCATAGTAAGCAGTGGCTACAGCAGAGAGTTTACATTTTTGGGGTCACCTATGGCTCATGCATCTTTCCTGGCTGATAGTTCATTGTTTGGACAGGGTCCTTCCATGTTTTGAACTGCCATTGAACATGTTCCAAGTTTTGGATCTTGCAGATGGTCGATGCTTAGTTTTTGGACTTGTTCTTGTGTTTGCTATGTGAGGGTCTGTCTCCCCTTCCCTGATTATTTGTGTATTAGAGTTTTTCTTTATGCTGCAAGCTATGTACTTTTTACTGTTTTTCCTAGTCATTACATCTGCCTGACATCTCCCCTCTCTCTCCCTAGCCCTCTCTACACACATGGTAGATGGAAGTCTGTTTTTGTTTTAAATATGTTATGGGGGAGTTATATTGTTATGGGGTGAGGGTCAAGGCACTCATAAGGGAAAGTATTCCCACCTCACTTTTGTTTCCCCTTTTCTTTTGTCCTTCGGTTGTTATATGATGTGGTTTCTCATAAATGAAGAGGCTCAGGGAACAAATGTGGGCTGTGTTTCAGTTTCTGTGGGGTGGGTCCTGCTGGTGGTGTGCTCCAGTTTGGTGGTCCATGTCTTGATGGCACATGTGATGTTGAATTTGGTTTAACAATATGCACTATGAGTGAATGGAGTCAAGACATTTTGCTGGAAAGGCAGGTGGTCCCTTCTGCAGGTTAGCAGTACTGTTTTATTGGTGCAGTTTGCGGTAGTGCCATTGACTTTAGGTGTTATAGATGGCTTAGCATGGCTGTGATTTATCTGTGCCTGTTTTTGGAATATGTGGATGGCGCTGATCTGTTTCAGATATTTTTTCCTTTAATGTGGACCCCTGAAGTCTTGGGAAATGCTTTTCTTTGTGGACATGGGTCAGGCCAAAAACAATAAAGATGAGACTGCCATGGATGGTTTTGATATTAGGATGGGCATGCACCTGGGTTTTCCACTGGCTAGAAATCAACGTGCCTGTGTATTTCCCCAGTAGTTATATTACTGTATTTGCTTTGACCCTATTTGAGGGGTGTTTGAGTGTTGTGGTTGGTTAGGGCTTATCGGACCTCCCTGGTGGGTTTTCAATGGAGTAAGAAATCGTACCCTTCTAGTAACGACTCATGGTACGGGCAACTGGGGGAATGGAAGATGAACCATTTCTTTTCTCTTCGTGGATGGCCTGCAAAGCCGATAGGTCTAAGGGTGTTTAGTGGAGAGAGTTTAGAAGATGGTTTAAATGGGGACACTTTAGCTCTTTATCATCTTTGCATTATTAGATTTCTTCTGTGATGGTTATAGGTAGGCACAGTCTGAGGGATGGAGGTGGGCGAGATGGTGCTGCTAGCTAGTTAGAATGGTCTGGGACTCAACTTTGACAGTGGGGGAATTGTGTATGTTTAGGAAGAGTTTTCTCCCTTTTGTTTTTCATATGCCTGGGAGAGAGGTGTTTAGATTACACCACTGGTTAAAGGGTGGTAGTGTGGGACTGCTTTATTCCCTCACCAGTTTGGTATTGGGCCCTTTTTCTAGTATGGGTCATCACACCATTTGTAGATTTTAGAGGTCCTATTATTTGGAATCTGGAATTCCTGGGATATTTGTTTTCAAAAGTTTGGAGTGCTGGCTTGAGGTTACTACAAGCCAGTCATGAACCGAGTGCTTTGAGAGGTGGTATCTTGGACCACGAGGTCCTTGTTTTTGATTTTGCTCTTAATGTTTTGAACTATATGATTGTCATGTTGGCATGTCAGTGTTAAATGTGTGTGGGTATGGCTGGTAGGGGAGAGGGGTGGATGGGGGAGCCACATCTACCTTCATGCTTTAAGATATTGATGGCCTGGGGGCTATTACATAGTCTATCTTTATGTTTATATGGGGATTCCTTTTAAACTGGTGTCATGGAATATCATGTTCCAAACTGTATCGTGCGCACTGGTAATAGGGTGAAGCACTAGTCAGGATGTCTAGCCCAATACTCAAAATAAACTTCAACACACAGTGCTCCAAAGAACAAGCAGGATGACAAATAAATCTTCAAATATTTAATCCACCACTGTGCTCAGCCCTAGCACTTCGGCAACTTGCACCAGAAAAGATGTATTTTCAGCATACTAATCATCTGTAAAAATACAAAGTATATGATATATGACCAGGGGTGACTGGCAAATACCAGCATGATAGCTCTAGATAACAAAAACATATTTACAAAATCAAATATATCTTATACTATTTTTACAGATGATTAGTATACTGCAAATACATATTTTCCTGTATAGATGGCCTGGATATAAATTCCCTTCAGTACAAAGGGCCTGGACTTTTTGTTTGCTTCATCTTTCTTTCACTATCCTTTTATGTTATTCTGTATATAGCTATAAGCAGCTTAACTTTAAGTAAGCATTTACTTCATATTTTCAACATGGCAATTATTATAGCTGGATCCCATAAGGTGATCCCAGCTAGCATATGAATTTGAAATTATCGAAAGTATGCTCCAGTCAGGCTGTTTGAAATGTGCTATTCACACTCAAGAATTACAACCCTTTGAGTCAGGGACTCATTTGCTAAGGGTCCACATCATACATAGAATGAAGACAGATACAGAGTAGACTATATTACAGTGACTAAGTACAGAGACAGTAATGGTTAATACATACACAAACACCAAAGGTGTGAAACAGCAAATCATATATTATATTATGATCAGGTACAGATGGGAACATTGCCCTTGTTTGAGTGGTTTAACTGCAATCACATATAGAGCTAGACATAATGTGGCCACATAGCTCAGTTTTAAAAGGCCCCAATCTGGGAATAGATAGGGTAGGATCAAGGAGATAGTTCATCCAGAGTGGAGCCCTGTAGCAAAAGAACCTTTGGCCTGTTGTGGTCCTTGCAAAAGGGATTTGAAAGGTAGTAGAGTCAGAGTGTCTTGTAGCCCATGTCGGTAAGCTCAATTGGAGGAGCGAGAGACAGCCAGAGAGAGCTAGCACCAGTTGGATTTTTTTGGCAAATAAGCAGGTCTGATAGCGTAGACAACCCTCAAAGTTTAGCCATGATGAGTGTCGATAGAGGTCACAGGTGTACGTGTGCTGATTGCAGCCTGTGGCCAGCAGGCAGGCTTTGTTTAGGGTGTGTTTTATACTGATTAGGGCAGTGTCGGAGGTGGCGCCATATATGATTATCCCATAGTCCACTTGGGAAAGGATGGAGCTGGAAATGGCTAGACGGAGGGCATCAGGTGGGAGACAAGGTCTTAATTTATACAGGAGGCCAATTCTGATGTTAATAGCAGAGCATGTCAAACCTATATGATCACGGAAGGTAAGGGCCGAGTCAAGGGTGACCCCTAGATAATTAAAGCTGGTGACTGATTCCAGCGTGGTACCTCGGGAATTTAAAATGGATAATTTGGTCACGTTATGCTTATGTTGGGGGTGGACGAATAGCATGACCTTCATTTTTTTGTAGTTTAGGACAAGCTTGTGGGAGGTAAACCATGATTCTATTTCAGTGAAGGAGCCCTGCAAGGATTTTTGGAGCTGGGTAGGGTCAGGGTGTTGACTAATGATCACGGCATCATCAGCATAAAGGAGTAGGCGCCCATTGGAGGCCAAGAGGAGGGAGTTTAAGTATAAAGAGAAAAGGAACTGGCCTTGGATAGACCCCTGTAGGACACCCAAGTGGATAGGGAGGGTTGTGGAAAGGATGTTATTTATTTTTACTTGCTGGATACGGCCATGGAGATAGTTGGAGAACCAGTCAGCTGTCTCTTGAGAGACCCCAACAGAGTGGAGGGAATTTATCAGCGTACTGTGATTGACAGTATTAAAAGCCTTAGAGAGATCAATATAGACAGATCTAGCCAGGGCTCCCTGATCAAGGGCATCATGGATAAAGGAGGTAAACTCAAGCAGGGCGATGGTGTGCTGTGCCCTTTCCTGAAACCATGCTGCTGCTGGCATAGTAAGTGGTATGAGTCTAGATATTTGGAAAGTTGATCTGCAACAATTTTTTCCAATGCTTTTGAGAGGGGAGGAAGTATGGAGATGGGCCTATAGTTATTATAAGAGGTACGGTCTCTGCTTTTATGAATTGAGGTAATGACCGCCCTTTTCCATTGTGAAGGGAACTGCCCTAGGCACAGAGACATGTTGAGAATTTTTGTTAGAGGTGTTAGAACTGCATCAAGGGTTAAGGAGAGCAGCTTTGCATCAAGAGAGTCACCACTCTGCCTTGTACTTCCAAGAAACATGGCAAGATACGGGCGGGCAGCACTAGGGGAGATAGTTTTGAAATGAAAAGGTGGAGCACAGTGGGGTGGTGGGAACTGTCCAGTAGATGCAGTAAAGAAGTCAGGGAGGAAGGATAGAACTGAGGTAAGAGAATGAAGCATTGAATGCGTCTTCTATCCTACTAGGGTCTTGTGTGGAGACACCGTCGATGATAAGCATTGTGGGATGGGGGAGGCAGACTTGCCACTAGGTTCTTTCATATTTTCCCAGAACCTCTTTCCATTTCCCCAGGTGGTGGTAAGGTTTGCCTGATAAAAAGCAGCCTTTGCCAGGTGGATAGCCCAGATACATGAGTTTTGGGCAGCGCGATACAGTTGGCGATCAGAAGGGTGGCCAGATTCAAGGACATGGTGCCATATGTTATCACTGGCCTTCATTAGATCGAGCAATGACTGATTTACCCATGGTGAGGATGTAGTTTTTTCTATCCGCTTAACAAAGTGGGCGAAGATGTCACAGGCAGCTTGGAAGGAGCTAATGAAGAAGGACAGGGCGGTATCCACCAATGACTGGTGATCAAGTGGGAACCAGTCAAGGTGAAGGAGATGGTTGGGGAGTTATGCTAGGGACCCTTTCTTTAGCTGGTGATACATGGAGATCCTCGAAGGGGGGGCTTCCATCTATTTGTCCAGTGGCAGGTAACAGGGGAGTGATCACTGAGTGAGTCTGGGAGGACCTGGACATCCTGTATGTGCTCAGGGTGGTTCATGAGGATGAGATCAATGAGGGAACTAGTGCCCCTGAGTTGGCTTACTCTAGTAGGGGTATGAACCATTTGAGAAAGATTTTGATATATATATATATATACACACACACATACACTTAAGGATTAAGATTGGTTCCTTTCTTCTCCAATGATTTTTTAATAATGGGTTTAAGTGTATTAATTAAGTGTGATATTCTAAGTGTGATATTCTGTGTATGAAGTTTGTGTTTTTATTTATTTATTTGCTTTTGATTACCAGGTAAGCACACTAGACAGCCAAGTGCCTATTTTCAGGTGCGACCTGGGAGATTACAAAGTGTACAAGAACAACAGGCATTATAAGGGTCCATACAAGAACATCAGGAGTGTATATATATTACAGGTAGAAGGTAGATAACAGCATAGTACAGGCACGGATGACAGTAATCAATGACAGTAGTCAACATAAGGGGGCAGCCATACCCTAAAGGATATGCATAAAAGGTTAACGAGTAGGACATTCTGTGAAGAGGGACCTAGGAAAAAATATGAAGAACAGGACAGTATACGTACTCTTATTATGAACAGCTGGGCTGAGAAAGGTCCCAATATATTTAATACAACTGATAGCTGCTATCTCATCAGAGGATAAGGTGCATACAATACTCCTAAGCAGTCAAGTCGGTTATAATGACACTGGCAGCCAGACTGGTATAGTCAGAAGGGGGTTGGTTAGGTGCAGAGGCAGGAGACCAATTTGAGGAAGCCCCAGAGGGAGGCTTTGAAGCAGGGATGGGAGTGAATTTTTGATATTGGATGGATTCAAATGGGAATACGTGGAATTTTTAATATTGGATTGATTCAAATTTGACCAATTAGAATCTCACATTGTTGTGATGTCACAGTTTGAAATTGTATTTAAATTAAGGAATACTTCCTGTATGTTAGCTGACGCCCCCTTGAAGGCAAGCATCCGCTGCACCCAAATTTGGATTACCTGCATCAGTTGCAGGCTCTTAGACCATGGTAGCACGTTCTAGTCTGCGCCACACATGGGAGGCTAAGTAAGGGGCTTGTGCTGGACATGTGGCACAAGCTGCCGTAATGCAGGGAAATTGTTGCAATTGAACCCATGATTGGAAAATTGGGTGCAGTTGAGGCAAAGGGGATTGGTGTACCACCAATTCCTAAGTCCCTTGGTGCAGGGCTGGACTCAAGCCCTGTGCCACCATTTGAAAATCTGGCCCACAGTGTTTTAAAACATTTAAAGCAATTGAGAGCATAAACTGTTTATCTTCAAGAGACAAATATACCTAAACAGCAAATGTTAAGGTTATGCCAGGAGTGGGTTGAACAGACTTATGGAATGGGTAACAGCTCTAGACAAGGGGATGTGGCTATTTTGTTTGCTAAACAGGTCCCTTTTACACTGATTCAGGAAATCTCTAACCCTGATGGTAAAAATACTTATTTCTTTGTGGGGCGTTAGACCAGGTGGAGGTGGTATTGGGGTCAGTTTATGGTCCAAATATAGAGTCTCCAGGTGTTTTTGTACACCTAAGGATCACACTGACCCCATTCACATCTCTGTAACTTATAATTGGGGGGATTGGAATATATTTTTGGACCCTGACCTGGAAAAATCAAATTGTCGTAGACAAGGTATCTCACTAGGTCAGCAGTTGTAAAGAGAACTTTTGGACTCACTATGCCTCACAGATCCCTGGAGGATCTTGCACCTGACTGAGAAGGCTTTCTCTTTTTATTCTAGACCCCATAATTCTTTCTCCAGACCAGATTGTTTCTTAATACACAAGGAATCTTTAGCAGACTTGTGGAGCTGTGAAACTAGGGCTATGGTGCTGTCTGACCATCACCTGATAAGGATTTGTTTAGGTTTAGGTAGGGGAGATGGACTGTGATAAAACCTAGAGACATACGAACATACAAACATATGAAGAAGCCAGCAGAAGAAGGCCATTTGGTCTATCAAGTGTGCACGTATTGTAGGGTCCACAGCTTGAGCTAATGTCCCTGCTGTCCCTCCCCACTCCTCCTTTCCTCCCTACTCATGATTCTTACCTTCCCCCTATGCCTATCTCAGCCTCTCTTCAAGCTGCCCACCATCTTCAACAAGATGAACTCTTCCGGTAGCACATTCCAAGTGTTCACCACCCTTTCTGTGAAGAAATGCTTCCTGACTTCCCTTCTAAACCTTTCACCCTCCAGCTTAAGACTGTGCCCCCTCGTGACATGGTTGCCACTCAGCTTAAAGAACCTCTCCTTATCAACCTTATTTATCCCTTTCAAGTACTTGAATGTCCCAATCATGTCCCCCTCTCTCTCCTGTCTTCCAGGGAGTACATGTTCAGTTTCCTCAACCTCTCCTTGTATGCCTTGCCCTGCTGACCGGCTATCATCCTTGTAGCCCTCCTGTGTACCTTCTACAGCAGGTTAATGTCCTTTTTGAGGTGTGGTCACCAGTACTGAACTCCATACTCTAGATGCAGCCTTACCAGTGACCTGTACAAGGGCAGTATAATCTCCTCTCTCCTTCTACTGATCCCCCTAGGTATGCAACCCAGCATCTTGTTTGCCTTTGCTGCTGCTTTCTTGCACTGCGTGGAGTGCTTCAGGTCGCTAGTGATCATCACTCCCAGGCATACCTCTCAACTGTCCCTGATTTTCTGGGACATCCCTAATTTGGCCTCAAATTTTCCTCTGTCCCTCATACAGTTTGTATTTTTGTGACAGAACAGTGCGGATTAAAATCACAAAATATTGTCAAACATTAAAGTTACAGACTTGTTCTTCTTCAGAAAACACATCTTAACACAAATTCCCTTATTCTGCCAGATTTCTGAGTGAATAGTATCAATTTTCAAGATAGGTCCCTGATTTGGGGTCTTTGTCTCTGATTTTGTTAAGTCTTGTCCCTGATTTATGAGGCAAGAGGCTGAGAGGTATACTCCCAGGTCCTTCTCCTCCTCTGATGCAGATACTCAGACTCCACCCAGGTAATAATCTGTCCTGGGATTCTTGACTCCAGTATGCATAACTTTGCATTTCTTGGCATTGAAGTCAAGCTGCCAGATCCTAAACCACCTCCCCAGCTTTTCCAGGTCTTCCTGTAGGTCCCTTATCCCTTCATCTGTGTCCACTCTCCCACAGAGCTTGGTGTCATCTATGAATAGGCACATTTTGCCTTTAATGCCATCCCCAATGTCATTGAAGAAGACAATGAACAACACTGGCCCCAGCACAGAGCCCTGTGGGACCCCACTGGTTACCTCTCTGGTGCCAGATAACTCTCTCCCAACCACCACCCTCTGTTTCTGTCCCTCAGTCATTTTTCCACCCATCTGACCATTTTTCCCCAACTCCAAGATCCATCAACTTCCTGATCAACCTTTTGTGGGGCACAGAGTCAAAGGCCATGTTGAAATCAAGATAGAGGATGTCTACCGCTTGGCCCCTGTCCACTGTCTTAGTGACACAGTCAAAGAAGTCAATCAGATTTGTTTGACATGATCTCCTCCCATGAACCCATGCTGCCTCTCATCTGGGAAACCATGTTCCTCTAGATATTCCACCTATCTTTCCTTTAGTATGGTCTCCATTGACTTGCCCACAATGGAGGTCAGACTGACTGGTCTGTAATTCCCTGGATCTTCCTTGGGACTGCATTTGTGAAGGGGCACTATATGTGCTGTTCTCCAGTCCTGTGGTACCACACCTGATTCTAGTGAACTATTAAATAGGCCTGCTAGCAGCCCTACCAGTTCCTCAGCCAGTTCCTTTAGTACCCTTGGATGTACTCTGTCAGGGCCTGGTGATTTGTCCACTTTCAATGCCAGCAGACCCTCCCGCACTCTATCCTCCTCTATCACTATGTCTGTGGTCCCCTCCCCTGGCTCCTCTTTTCCCTCCTGAAGGCACTGGTCTGTCCTTCTCCCTGATGAAGACAGAGCGGAAGTATTCATTTACTATCTCTGCTTTTCCTCCATTATCCTCCACCCACTCCACACCTTTCTTAAGCCTAACAATCCCTTCCTTCTTGTCCCTTTTCTCACTTATATAGTGAAAGAAAGGCTTCTCCCCCTTCTTAATTCCTTCAGCTATTTGAAGCTCCTTCTGTGCCTTTTCTCACCGGACTTCCTTACTTGCCTCCCTAGCCAATATTAGGTAATTTTCCCTATCCACCTCTCTCTTGGTCTTCCTTAATTTTCTATAGGCCAACCTCTTTTCCCTTACTGCCTTGGCAACCCCAGAACTGAACCAGCTAGGCACTCTGGCCCTTGTATTCTTCCCCCTGAGCCTAACACATGCATCTGTACCAACCAGTATTCCTTCCTTCCTTAATGGTGGACCACTTTAGGTCCACCCCCATATCTACTCTGATGCCCACCAGATAGCTCCTTAGAACCTCACCCATTTTCCTGAAGTCCGCCCTCCTGAAATCTAAGATTTTGGTCTTAGTCGGGATGCTTTCCCTGCCCATATCCAAATGGAACCACACTGTGCAATGGTCACTTCCCCCTAGTGGCTTCCTGACCATTATTTTCTGTACATGCTCCCCATTTGTGAGCACCAGATCAAGAATTGCCTCTGCTGTTGTTGGTTCAGTGACACCCTGAGTCAAGAACCCACTCTGAAGTCCTTCCAGGATCATCTGACTCTTAGCACATGTTGTGGATGGTATACTCCAGTCCACCTTGGGCAGGCTGAAGTCCCCCACAATTACCTCCTCTCCTTTTTCAGCAGCTTCCAATATTTGTGAGATCAGTTCCCTGTCTCTCTCTCCTCATCTTGATTGGGTGGTCTGTAAACCACCCCCAACCTCACCTTTCTCCCTCTATTGGACGTTAACTGAACCCATAATGCCTCCACCTCCCCTTCCTCTGACTCCTCCGTCATGCAAGTTATTCACTCCCTGATATGAACTGCCACCCCTGCCCCCTTCCAGACTACTCTTTCCCTCCTGTATAGTTTATATCCAGGGTTAACAAGGTCCCAGTCATGGTGTGATGTTGCCCAAATCTCGCTTACTGCAGCTATGTCCACCCTCCTGTCTGCCACTAGTGCCTGCAGGTCATCCATCTTGTTTCCAAGACTCTGCGCATTCAGAGACACCACCCTCCACCTAGAGTCTGACCTTCCTTCTCTTCCCTCTTTTTTCTATTCACATTTATCCCATCTGTGTGCACCCCTCCACATACCCTTGCTATGTGTTCCTCACCCCTCCACCCTTTGCTAACTGTGTATTTGCCCCTTCCACCTCCTCCCTCCAGACCTCTTTCATCACTGTGGGGGAGTGTTACTGATCACTTCCTCTCAGATTCTGTGGGCCTGCTCACCCACTGCCCCCCTCAGTAGTTTAAATTAAGTGTAGTGGTTATGTATTCCCCCAGTTTGTCCTTGAGTACACTAGAACCATCCCTACTGAGGTGTAGCCTATATGGTGAAAAGAGTGCTTTGTTTGACCAGGTCTTCTCCCAGTCCCCAATACAGATGAACCTCTCCCCCCTGCACCATTTCCTCAGCCAGTCATTAAAATCCTCTATTCATCTTTTCTTAGCTGTGCTGGCCCTTGGTACTGGTACTGGTATCACCTCTGAGAAGGCCAGTGAACTTCCTTCCTCCCTGCAGATATCCCATAACTCCCTGAACCTACTTTGCACTGTCTCAACCTCCTCCCCAGCTAGATCATTGGTTCCCAAATGTATAACTAAATTAGGTTTTCCTCCAACTTCCCTTACTATTTCCCTTATTTTTGGGCCCACCTTCCCCACTGTAATCCCTGGCATACAAACCACCCTCCTGCTTGCATTTGAGTCCCTTTTCCTTCCCCATTGAATACCCCTAATTATGGAATCCCCTATGATTGCCACCCTTCCATCCCTTGCATCTGTGTTCCATATCCTTCCTTTCTTAACTTCAGTACTAGCTGCTTCCCCACCTAACTGCTCCCTCTGTACCTTGGCAAACTTATCCACACATCCACAGTTTATCCTCATATATGTTTTTCCATCTTCCAATTTACCCCTCCCTTTATGACTATCTGTATCTGCTTTCAGTTTTCCTTCCCCTCTTCCATTCCTTTTCTCTTCGTCTCCCATCCTCCACTCCATTTTGCTTGCATATTCTTCCCTGCCCAGCCTGATTAATTCCCTTCCCCCTCCCCTGTACTTCTGCTCTCAACCCTGGCTCATCCTGACCTCCTATCTCACCTCCTGCTGACCGCTTCCTCCTTCCAGACAGTGGTGTAAATCTGTTCAATAAATGCACCCCTTTAGAAATTCCCACCCTGATGTTGCTCTCACATTCCCACCCCTTCCCCTTACTACCTGCCATTCCTCTACCTTGGGCTCCCTAGTACTCTGAGGAAAAGATACTCCTGAATACTGGGTACTGGAGACTTAACCCGCAGCTGTTAAATGATCCATGGATAGTAGATAAAATTAAGGAGTGCATTTTTCTATATTTTGAGTCAAACTTGGGATCAGCACAATGGGCAGGCACCTTCTGGTCAGCAGTAAAAGTGGTTATTATGGGGGAGTGTATTTGACTGGCTACATTACAGAAGAAAACCAAGGAGTCCAAAATGAGGGTGCTATTAACGGAGATTAGAACTCTTGAGAAATCTATTTCTTTGACCTCACCTGAAAGTACCTGGTGCATCTTAAATACAGCTTGAGCCCATTATAACATACTGTTAAATGAGAAGACTGAGCAATCCATTTTTAGATCTAAAGTCAAATACACTGAACAGGGTGACAAAGCGGGCAAACTTATGGCTGCTCACCTCCATTCTTAAGATGTGAAACTTCTAATTGCAGGGATTAGAACTTCTGATGATGATGTGCCCAAAACTCAACCTTGGGAGATCGCTGAAACCTTCCAAGTCTACTATCAAGACCTTTATGTTGCATGCCCAAAATGGGGGACATGAAGAAAGCCCTCCATGATTTTTTAGGCCCCCTGATATTGCACCATTCAACCTTGGCCCAACAGAAAAGCTTAGAAGGCCCAATTATGAGTATGGAAGTTAGTAGAGTGATTAGTGAGTTAAAGCTGGACAGGGCCACCTGCCCTGATGGCTTTTCGTCCAGCTTTTACAAAATGTTTTCAGAGGAATTGGTGCCTCACTTAACACAATTTTATAACAGGGTGTTTGAGGAAGGGATTAATGACAAGACTTTGTTAGAAGCTAGGATCACACTCATCCCAAAACTGGGTAGAGATCCCCCTGGATTGAAAAATCTCATATCTCAAATTGTCTTTTCAATGAGACATTAAACCAAGGTCCCATCTGCCGGTTCTGGTGGTTGTTCAGGTGGACATTAAAGATCCCATGGCACTTCTTGAAAAAAGCAGGGGAATTTTTTATTTTAAATCTGAACCAAATTTTACAACATACAATAAAAAGCATGCACATACAGTATTAATCAAATGAAATCCATAAACTACAACTTAGAAATTCAATATGCAAAACTTTTTCAGAAATTTATATCACTTAACCAAACCTAATATGAAGAAAAAAAATAGTTCTAAGCTGTCAACAAAACCATGAATTACAACTCAGACTAGTTTTGCTGACCTAGGCACCTAGCTTCACCTGAGCTCTTTTCTTCCTGGTTGCTTGAAAGGACAGAGAAAAGAACCTTACCAGACCAAGGATAAGGATTAAGGCTTCTTTTGGCTAGGCAGATTTACTGTATGTTGTTATTTTTATTTTGTACTCGCAGGGATTGTTACTGTTTGTTGCTAACATTTTATTGCATTATTTTTCTCTGATTCAAATTGTTGTTGCTGGGTATACATTCTGCTGCATTATTACAGGGTGTGCCTACAGGTGTGTGCTTACAGATTACTGCTATAATATTCTGATTCAAATTGTCTTTTGCAAGGTATATCTTCTGTTACTGCTTTATTTTTCTCTGTAGCAAAGTGTTTCTTACAGGGTATATCTTCTGTGAAATTATTACAGGTGGTGCTTTACAGGTTTTAGTTTTATCTAACATTAGGATACGCTTTCAGGGCTACTGCACTTGTTGCCGGATGATTGTTTCTGCTCTTACCTCCTTGTTTCTTTCATCCATGGTTCTTCTTTTTTGGCAGGGGAAGGGCCCAGCCACCCACCCCCATCCCCAACCACCCCACACTACTCTCTTTTTATAAGGTAGCACAGTCATGACATTTTCTGTAGCAAAGCAGGAAGGGACAGATCAGAGGGGTATCCACACAGGGGCACTAGTAATTTAACTTGTTATAACAAGTTATACAAAAACAAACAAACAAAACACAAAATCAAACTTTTGCTTTCATTTTCTTCCTTCTAATTACTCAGACAAGGTTATAAACCCAGCAACCTATCTGGAATGGATATCATTAACTGCAGGTACTGCAGAACATTTTTCAGAAGGGCAGTTTTACAGGATTTAGGACACTGTCCTACATGCTGGGCCATTGAAGATCTAAGGGCTCAGCTCCAGGCAGCATGGGCAGAGATTGTGTGCCTCAAATTTCATATTCAAGAGGAAATATATTATAAGAACTGCCCGCCATTTCCCCAACATCCAACAGAAGCACCTCAACTGCAGAGGGTAGTTGGTCTATGAGGTTGGCAGGTGGTTAGGAGTGACAAATCGGGTGCCCCATCACTCGGTGCTCTCCAACATATCGCCTCCAAAAAAACATATAAAAACTATAAACAGGTATCTGCCTCTATGTCCAAAATCAAACAAAGGGGCAGAGGACACTGCAGAGCAGAACACTGCAGCACAGGAGCTAGCACAACAAAACTCATCCAAAACAGTAACCCAAAATAAAAAGCAGAAAGAAATCCAAAAAACTTCTGATCATAGGAGACTCCATGATTCGGGGAGTTGATACGTATCTCCAGCCAGGGGTAATGGTCAGATGTCTCCCAGGCACATCAGTGTGGACAGACACTGACTGCATTGCTAAAATTGTTCAGGAAGCAGGAGAAAACATTGATGTCCTGGTATACATAGGGACTACCGATCTCACCAGCTGGTCAGTTGTGGAGACCAAGGAACACCTGACCAGGCTGGGTGACAAACTATCATCCATTTCATCCGGCAACTCCTTCTCTGAGATCCTGCCAGTCTGGGAGAGGGGGACAGATGGACGGAAGTTCAGAGAAGGGGAGAAAGGGGAGCTAAACATGTGGCTCAAGGGCTGCTGCCAGGAAAAAGGGCACACATTTGTAGGGAACTGGTAAGAGTTTTGGGAACAAAAGTTCTTTAAATTTGATAGACTGCATCTGACTAAGGAGGGAGTCAGTGCATTGGGGCAGAAGTTTGATGCCTTTGCAGAATATTTAAACTAGCAAATGGGGTGAGGGGTGCAGCACCCCATACATCGAATGGGAAGAACACCCTTCCCCCCTCAGCTAGTGGTCAAACAGGAGTTCAGCATGTTTGTAGTTCATTTGCATCACCAGGTAAAGAAAAAGGTCCGGCTCCCCATACAACACCCAGGGGAAATGCCGGACCTTGCCCAGCAACTAACACACCAAAATATGGCCCATGGAAAATCATGTACACAAATGCTCACAGTCTGGGAAACAAGATCCCAGACCTGCAGGCAGTAATGACAGAGGCTAAACTAGACATAGTAGCCATTAGCGAGACATGGTTTACCAGTAACTACACTTGGGAGACTTCAGTACCTGGCTATGTACTGTTCAGAAGAGACCGAGGTGCAAAAAAGGGAGGTGGAGTGGCTCTTTATATCAATGAAAATATACAAGCTACAGAAATTCAGAATACACATAAGGAGCCAGAAGAACTGTGGGTCACCCTGGAAACAGGAAATAGGACAGCCATACGAACTGGGGTTGTGTATAGGCCTCCAGACCAGGGGGAGGACATAGACATGTTACTGTTAGAAGATATACAAAACATGACAGCTAACGGGGAGGTACTGATAATGGGAGACTTCAACATGCCAGATACAGATTGGTCAATACCAGCAGGTACATCTGCCAGAACTAGACACATGGTAGATTCCCTGCAGGAGTAGGGCATTAAACAACTGCTACAACAACCCACAAGAGACAGGGCTATCCTAGATCTAGTACTGACTAACAGGGAAAGAATCACAGATCTCCAGGTCAAAGGTCACCTGGGTGCCAGTGACCATCACATGGTATGGTTCAATTTGGCCACTAGAACAAAATCATCCCATTCCAAGGCAAAAATATGGGACTTCAGAGGAGCTGACTTTGATAAGATGGACACCAGAGTTAAGCTAGCCTTGGCAAAAAGAAATACAGGTGTCGGGGTACAGGCAAATTGGGCAAGCATTAAAGATGCAATACTTGAAGCAACATCTCATTGTGTTAGTGAGAAAAGGAAGTGCAAAAAGAGAAGGAAACCACTTTGGTTCTCAAACACAGTAACAGAAAAGGTCACAGCCAAAAGGCTGGCCTTCAGGAAATATAAGGGAACACAGCAGGATGAAGATAGGGAGGCATACCAAACTTCCCTAAGAGAAGCAGGGAAGGCAGTAAGGCAGGTAAAGGCCCAAACTGAGGAAACACTAACATGAACAGTAAAAGAAGGTGACAAGACTTTCTATAGATACATTAGTGAAAGGAGAAAATCCAGAGGGGGTATTGCTAAGATCAAAGGGGATAAGGGATCATGTGAGGAGGAAGACCATGTAAAAGTATCTATCCTAAATAGATACTTCTGCTCAGTATTTACTGAAGAGAAGGTAAGACAGGGCCCACAGCTCAGCACCATGGACACAGGGGGGAGAGAGGTGTGCACTAGTCCCTTCACAAAAGAAAGGGTCCTACAAGAGCTCGATAAGCTCAGGGTGGACAAGGCAATGGGACCTGATGGCATACATCCCAGGGTACTAAAGGAGCTAAGGGTAGAACTAGCAAAGCCATTATCAGAACTGTTTAGTGAGTCTCTGAGCACAGGAGAGGTCCCAGAAGACTGGAGAAGGGCTCATGTGATCCTGCTCCACAAGAGTGGTAGGAGGGAGGAGGCAGAGAACTACAGACCAGTCAGTCTTACCTCAGTAGTGGGCAAGATTATGGAGACACTCCTTAAGGAAAGGATAGTGCAACACCTGAAATCCATAGGAGCACAGGATCCAAGACAGAATGGGTTTACAAAAGGAAGGTCCTGTCAAAATAATCTCATAGATTTCTTTGACTTAATAACCAGAGTGGTGGACCAAGGGGGAGCAGTTGATGTCACCTACCTTGACTTCAGCAAAGCTTTCGATACTGTTCCACATAGAAGATTGATTAATAAGCTGGGTTGGCTCAGGGTGGGTCAGACATTGGTCAACTGGGTGGCAAACTGGTTGATGGGCAGAAAACAGAGAGAGGTGGTAAATGGTATACAGTCAGAAGAGATGCAAGTCACAAGTGGGGTACCTCAGGGATCAGTCCTGGGGCCAGCCCTCTTCAATATCTTCATCAGTGACATTGCAGATGGACTGGAGGATAAGGTTTGTCTGCTTGCAGATGACACCAAGATCTGCAACACAGTAGATGATCCACATGGGGTGGGCAGAATGAGAAGAGATCTGGATAAACTAGCAAAATGGTCAGAAGAGTGGCAACTGGGGTTTAATGCAAAGAAATGCAAGATCATGCACATAGGGAAGAGAAACCCTGAAGCCACCTACATGCTGGGAGGGGAGTTGCTGGCAGTCACAAGGGAAGAAAGAGACTTGGGCGTCATCATTACTGATGACCTGAAATCATCCAAAGCAGACCACTAAAGCAGTAGATAAGGCTAGAGGGATGTTGGGGGTGCATTAGTAGGGGTATCACAAGTCAAAAGAGAGAGGTAATAATCCCTCTTTACAAGACACTGGTTAGGCCCCATCTGGAGTACTGCATGCAGTACTGGAGGCCACACCTTCACAAGGACATTAACCAAATTGAGGCAGTCCAGAGAAGGGCAACCAAAATGGTGCAGGGACTGCATCAGAAAACATATGAGGACAGATTAACTGAGCCCAATATGTATACCCTAGAGCAAAGGAGGGAGAGAAGTGATATGATTGAAACATTCAAATACCTTAAGGGCATTAACAAGGTGAAAGAATCTAACATGTTTCAGTATAAGAAAAATATCAGGACAAGAGGACACAACATGAGATTAGAGGGAGGTCGATCAAGGGGTAATGTGAGGAAGTTCTTTTTCACAGAAAGGGTGGTGGATGCATGGAAAGGCCTACCTCAGGAAGTGGTGAATATGAATACAGTGCAGGGCTTCAAACAGGCATGGGTTAGGTAAAAGGGATCAATACAGATGAGTATGAATAGATAGGCCCTTGACAGAGCAAAGGCCAATGGCACATTCATAAGGTAGAAAAAGAAATGGGCAGACTGGATGGGCCTTGCGGTCCTTATCTGCTGTCAACTTCTATGTTTCTATGTTTCTATTAAATCACTAAAACCAAACACCATGTAAAGAAAGGAAAAGGAAAGGGAAGGGAAAGGAGAAGAGAAGAAGGACCTAGGGGCGATGATAACAGGGACCATGAATAACACTTCCCAGTGCAGGAGAGCAGCTGCAAAAGTGAACAAAATGCTGGGGTGCATAGCGAGGGAGTTTTCGTCCAGGCAAAGAGAGGTGATCTTGCCCCTCTACAGGTCGCTGGTAAGTATTGTGTATTGTGTGCAGTTTTGGAAGCCATACCAAAGCGTGATATCAGGCTACTGGAGGGGGTGCAGAGGAGGGCAATAAAGATGATATGTGGAATGGAGGGGAGAGACTATGAGAGCAGGCTGGGAGACATGAATACGTACACCCTGAAGGATAGAAGGGACAGAGGGAACATGATAGAGACATTCAAGTATCTGAGGGTAATCAATAAGGATGAGGCAGACTGTGTCTTTAGGCTAAGTAGGGGGAAGGACACCAGGGGCATGGGCTAAGAATAGGAGGGGGAAGATTTAGGAGGAAAATGAGGAGACATTATCTCACAGAGAGGGTGGTAGCAAAATGGAAGACACTACCAGAATGGGTGGTATCATGTAAATCTGTGAACAGCTTGAAAAAGGCATGGGACAGGGAAAAGGGAAAGTGAGGGTGGGGGAGGTGGGGGTGGCAGTGAGAAGACAAACGGGAGGGGGTGGGGCAGCTGAAAACTAGGGGTGCTAGATGCACACTCAAGCAGACTTAGCTAGACTGGGCAGTCTGTTTCTGCTGGCACATTCGTATGTTCATATGTAAAAAGGAGGGAATGAGAGTTATTAATCCATGGAATAACTTACCTTTGGATGTAATTGTAAGCAAAACAAAAAACAAATTCAAAAATAAAGTCGACATACTCTTATTATTAGGGTCCAAAATAGCCTATTATTATAACTAAAGTAAAAGAGCATATATGGGCCCATGGCCTCCTTGCTCTTCTCCAACCTTAGTATAAGTACATAACAAAAAAAGAGAAGGGGGAAGCAATAGAAAACAAGCATTTGTCAATGCCAAATGTTTGCTTGCTGGCATTGGCATTGGTAGTGTAGGAGTTACAGAGCTGCATAATAGGAATGGCAGTGAAGTACTGAACTGAAGCCAACCCCATCACCACCTTGCAGATAGTGACAGGCATTGGGGTGTGCCTTTGGGTCATCAGGCATTACGGCCACGCCATTTCACCACACCCTACCCTACAGACACCGACAAGTGTCACGGTGCACCTTGGGGTCTTTGGCCCTTATGTGCACCCCATTCCATCAGGAAATATGGTGAGATGGGTGCAGTATAGGAGAATGGGGTGAACTTTGGGGCCGAAGAGTCCAAGTCACACCTTGATGCCTGTCACTGGCTGCAGGGTGTGGGTGTGGGTGGGGGTGGAATGGAATGAGCATTGCAGGCGACAATCCCAAGTCACAGCCCTGATGCCTGTCATTCTCTACAGGGTGAGGCATTATGGTTGGAAACCCTAACACCTCAGGCATTTGTTGGTATCTTCACTCCAAATTTTCAACATGTTTTTTTTTGTGACCCCACTTCATGAACAGTGGCAATATCAGTTTGTTAGCTGAAAGCTGCTTTTGCACAGCGACTACAGCATTTAGCACCACAGGTGCAAAAACACATTCCGAAACAGGATGTGAAAAATGACATCTGTACTGTTCATAGGGAGGTGTAAAAAATGGCAATGTAGAAAATCTGCAGTGAAACTATTAAAAAAAATGGTGAAGTCACGAGCGTGTGTATAAACTGTGCAACGCACACCCGTAATATAATTAGTTTGGGAATTTTTTTACAGCAGATTGTCAACACAGGCATTTAGGGACCTCTGATCATGAACAGTGTCACTGTGATTTTCTTTATCTGTCCCAAACAATGATTTCCCACAGCAACCAAGCATTTTTGTGCTGAAAGTGTGAAAACACATTTTGGCCATGTTGTGAAAAATGGCAGCTGTACTGTTCATAAGGAAGTGTGGAAAAATGCCACTGGTGAAAATCTGGACTGAAAATATTACAAATTCATGAACTTACTAGGAAACTGCGCAATGCTCACTCGTAACACAGTCATTTTATGGACTTTTGTCACCAAATTTTCAACATAGCCATTTTAAGACCTCTGCTCATGAACAGTGTCACTGTGATTTTCTTGTTCTGTCCCAAACATTGTTTTCGCACACCGACTGCATCATTGTGCACTACATGTGGGGAAACACATTTTGGCCAAGATGAAAAAAATGGCAGTTATACTGCTCATAAGGAAGTGTGGTAAAATGGCAATGTTGAAAATCTGGCATGCAAATATTAAAAATTCACAAACTTGTGAGCTTGCGTAGGAACTGCACAACGTGCACTCCTAAAACAATCATTTTTGGGAATTTGTTCACCAAATTTTCCACCTAGCCATTTTAAGACCTCTGTTCACGAACAGTGTCACTGTGAGTTTCTTAATGTGTCCCATACATTGATTTCACACACCGTCTGCACCATGGTGCGCTGCATGCACAGAAACACATTTTGGGCAAGATGTAAAAAATGGCAGCTGTACTGCTCATAAGGAGGTGTGGTAAAATGGCAATGTTGAAAATCTGGCATGCAAATATTAAAAATTCACAAACTTGTGAGCGTGCGTAGGAACTGCACAACGTGCACTCCTAAAACAATCATTTTTGGGAATTTGTTCACCAAATGTTCCACCTAGCCATTTTAAGACCTCTGTTCACGAACAGTGTCACTGTGAGTTTCTTAATGTGTCCCATACATTGATTTCACACAGTGCACCATAGTGCGCTGCATGCACAGAAACACATTTTGGGCAAGATGTAAAAATGGCAGCTGTACTGCTCATAAGGAGGTGTGGTAAAATGGCAATGTTCAAAATCCGGAGTGCAAATATAAAAAATTTGTGAACTTACGAGCGTACGTAGGAACTGCGCAATGCACGCTCATAAAACGGTCATTTTTAGGAATTTGTTTCACCAAATTTGTAACATAGGCTTTTTGAGATCCCACCTTATGAACACTGGCACTGTCATTTCGTTAATCAGTCCCGAAAGGTGATTTTGCGCAGTGACCACGAAATCACCCTTCGGGCCTGATTAATGCCATGACAGTCCAGAATTCATGAGGAGGGGTCGCAAAAACCTCATGTTGAAAATTTAGTATCAAAATTCCAAAAAATGCCTGAGATATGCATCAAAGTTGAAGAAACCCTATTTATGGCATTATACAGCTTACCGGCATTTCCTCAGTTCGCGGTCGGCTTTGAAGAGTGCAGATGTGTTCCCGGTTCCCCGAGGAGTGTCGTGCCAAACTCCGGAGGTAAGTATGGGGTGAAGAGGGGGGTATGGGGAGACAGAGTGTGCAGAGGGTGGGCGCAGGTGGGCAGGAAGGCCGCCGAGGGAATGTTTTTTGTTTACAGGTTTGTTTTTTTTAGGAAGACGACACGGGACATATGCCTCACTGGGGTGGGCTCCCAGCATGGCAGCTAGAAGGCTGTTTGGGGGACCTGGAGCAGACAGGGGATTGGGCACCCCCCTTGGCCATAATCATTTTTCCACGCTGGGGTGGGGTGGGCTCCCAGCGTGGCACATGGAAAGCTTTTTTGGGGTGAGCACAGCAGAGCCGACAGGGGATTGGGCACCCCAGTCAGCCATACAGTGTGCGCGTGGGGGTAGCGCATGAGCACACAATATGCGTGCATGCGTGCGCGTGTGTGTGGGGGGAGCGCTGCTCACTGAAGCGGGGCTCTCCCTTTTAACTGTACGACACTGCATTTTCAACTGCTGTCATAGACAGCTGCAGCATTCATTGGAGAACTGTGGCCGTGCCTGCAAACACACTGACTGAATTGGAAGATGGGTGCCACACCTACAAAAACTCGGATGATGGCACTATGTTTCTTGCACATGCGTGCAAGCAAACATAAAAATGTTTTGTATATTTTTAAGTCATCAATTATTCATAACGGTGATAGACCTTCATCATTGCCCTTCGCCCTTTTTTATTCTAAATATATTCATAATTAATTGTCAGCTGCTCATCATACCATTATAACTTATTAAACAAAATAAACCAAAAAATAAACTTTTCTAGTTCTTTTTACCTATCTCAGCCTTATGTACAGTGCTTCAAATTACCAGTATTGGTCTTCTGCTATGTAGTCCTTTCATAATTTTAAACAGTATTATTTGTATTTCTGACTGTATGAATCAATGGCGAGGATTAGTAGAAAACCAATACCATTCATTTTAGTTATTTTATACCCTGCCAGTCACTCCATAGTTCAAGAAATCTGTGTCTCTGTATAATTTTCCTGTCCGCTTGTATGACATCCTGGTTCTCATTTTAATGATATTATACAGTTGATCCTGAGTAATATGCTGTTGTTGGGTTGAGAATCGACATCTGCTCTGCCAAATCCAGTGTTTAAATATAGATGATACCACTATAAATCTGCATTTATTATAGTTAGACCAATGATTGGAGATAATTCATAATAATAAAGTGTCATAATTGAAGTATTGAAATGGAAGTGTTGTCCAGGTAGTTTTAACTAATTTCCAAAATTCCACAATGTATGTGCATTCAAAATACAGATGGGAAATAATTTCTAGGGTAGCGGTACAGCACTGCTTAGGACAGTATCTTTCTGTGATTCCTTTATGTTTTAAGTTGTTCTTAACATTTTTTTTTCTCACATTTTCTCCCCTGTGGCCCCAGGTCAGCTCCTACTTTCAGGCAGCACTTTTCTCCAGCCACTGGCCATCTGCACCAACCTCCCAGTTGGGCCACCATCTTGTTACCCCCACAGCTTGCCCCCCATGGTAGGGTGGCAGGGATCTCCCAACTTCCCACCAGGACTGGATCCAGTACAGGTGGTGCCCTTGGAGATGGTGCAGTAGGCAGATGGCCATCAAGCCACTCAATCTGGGATATCAATTTCACTTTTTCCTGGCATTGGAGCATGCAGTGCTGACATGGGCATGCCACATGCGCATCCACATATAGCGCACCTACCGGCTGCTTCACCTCCATGTCCCACTTGAATTGGCCAGGCATGTCAACACCTAGACTCCACTAGGTGTCAGGCAAATGCTGGCTGCTGTACCCCACCCTCCCTGGGACAGTAGAGCAGCCTTCCAGACACTCAATCCTCTTCCACCCTGGCTGGCCCCCGATGACCCACTCATACCACGAACATGGGTCACCAGCGTGGAAGGAGGTAAGGTGTCGCTGCCTCAGCCCTCTACGCCACTGGGCCGTGTTCTTAACATTTAATTTTTCACATGCTGTTAACCATACCATATCCAAGGCCTTTAGTGGGATTTTAGATTCCATAAGCATGGTACAAATTTGTTTTTTTCCCACCTCATTCCTGCCTTCAAAAGGTTCCTGAATATAAAATTGATCCATTATTCCTGTATATACATATTCCATGGTATATGTAATTAAGGATTTCCTGGTTAATCTCCACTGTTTCAGTTCATCTGTACAATATTTTAAATAGATTGGTAGTTTGTGTGTTTTTATATTCCTTGATAAGGGAGCATCCTCTTCCCAGTTATTGAAGTACGGTTTGAGATACCTGATAATCCAGTTCTCCCAAAGCCCTTTTTTATTGTTTAATATTCATGAAAGATTAGTGAAAAAAATTAAAAAATAAAATACTAAGGGGTTCAACATTTGTAGACGCCCAGATTTCAGGGGTAGATATGTAATCCCTCTTTTTACCAGATTAAATCTGCTTCTCCAAAGGCACTGAAAAAAGCAGTCACACATTTTTGACTCTAACTGTCTAGGTATGGGGTATATATGACTGATATGCAAAAACAGTGAAAGTAAGTAAGCTTTTATAATGTAAATTCTCTTTTTTTTGCTCATGTTCCATTTCTACCATTGCAGAATTTATGACTGAGCTATGTCCAGTGCTTTACTCCAGTTAAACAGAGACATGTCCTCTGACCCAAAATATACCCCCAGAGTTTTATATAGTTCCTATATCACTGGGATGTCCATAAACAGGCTTTCCTCTTAAGTTGCAGCACCCACAATCAAACAAAAACTTTTACTGTAATTAATTTCAGACACAGCTGAGATAACAAAATTATTTAAAATGGATTTTACTCTGTTCCCTGAATTCTTATTCACCAGTGTTAGGCATAAATCATCTGCGTATGTAGTTGTTTTGATTATGACTTGATTGTCTTGGGACTTTAAGCCTAAAACATTAGTGTCATTGTTTATTTTCCTAATTCACGGATCCAAGGTTAAAATGTACAGAAGGGGGGCTTAGGGGACAGCCCTGTTTAACCCCTCACTTTATGCCAGAAACATTCTCTGTCCATCCGTGTAATGCTGGAATTAAAGTTGCAGCATTATAATACTTTTCTATCCAGGAAATGAATATCTTGGGAAATCCATATTTTTCTAAGCACATCCACAAGTAATCATGTGCTATTTTATCAAAAGCTTTAGCTTGGTCAAGGCTCACTATGTAGCCTTTCTGACTTGTAAAATTACAGTTTTCCACCACTTCCCTTAATATTAACAAATTATGTGTCATTTTCTTTTTGAAACAGAACATGTTTGCTTGCTGTGGATCAGTTCTGGGAGAACTGCTGCTAATCGTAGACTTAATATTTTAGAGACTATTTTGAGGTCCACATTTAATAATGTGATTGGTCTCCAATTTGTAAATAGCCTTTTGTCTCCTTTTTTAAACAATAGGATTAAAATTCCCTTTATTCATTTCAGCCAGAATCTCAGCCATACTCAGCATCTCATTATATACCATCAGCATTTCCTGTGGTAGTTGTTTCCATATTCATTTGTAAAATTCTGATAAAGGTCCGTCTTTTCCTGGGACTGTGTTTGTACGTAAATTTTTTGTTATGTCATTTAATTCAGTTTGAGAGAGAGAGAGGGGCAACCAGTTTCACCCTTTGTTCTTTTGTAAGCCGTGGTACCTCATCCCCTTGCAACCAATCCATCATTTTCTCTTTATTTGTGAACTCAGTACCAAACATTTTTGTTACATAGTTGTCAATTTCATGCAACATTTCTGATTTCTTTGAGAGTATAGTCCTATTTTCTAATTTTATTTGATTTAGATTTTTCCTATTTATTCAATCTCTACAATTTTCATACAGATTTATTTTTTATGACCTACCCTGGGTTCCAAATTTCTGTTCTCTTTCCAACGTTTTAAACTTATTATATGATATTGTTTCATATCTTCCCTAATTACCTGTATTTGTGTTTAAACTGTAGCATCTGATTTCGCTAATCACTGCAGTCTTTGCAGCTGGTGTCTTAATTCATTGTATCTTTTTTGCTTAGAGTAATTTTGCTCACTTGATATAGCCTGTAAACAATTCATGAAACCTTTTCATGTATCCAGTCACCACTGGGAGGGAGAATAATAGAGGCAGGCTGCTGACTTCTTCGCTAATGCCGAATCTTTTAAGCTTTCTGTAGTCTGGTCCTGTGTTAATAAATCTGCATTTAACCTCCAAAACCCTTTTCCGTATGAAAAATTGGAAGTATCTAAACATTCCAAGCTAATTAGACAATGATCAGAGGTAGCAGCAACCTGTGTATTTGATCATTTCACAGGTATGTAATCAGAAATAAATCAATAATCTAGCCTTGTGGATAGCTGACCTTTATGGAAAGTGTGAGGTAATGGAGATTTAGCTATAGCTTGAGCAACTTTCAAGCTTGCCTGAGATACCAGGGTTTTTTAAAATGTCACATCACAAAAAATGTTTTCTGTTTGTATTCCCCTGTCAGGACGCAGAATCCCACAATTAAAATCCCCACCAAAAAGCACAGTTTTAGCTGTAAATAAACATGGCTGTGTTTCTTTAAGCATCACAATGTGTGTTGCTTTTGTCTGAGGTGCATACCAATTTACTAGACTAAAGACATTATCCTGAAACAGAATATCAATTAATAATTCTCTCCTAGGTACAATTTCCACTACCTTTTGGACTTTCATTTCTGGCTGATTTATGCATATGCCTACTCCACTACATAAATCTAAGCCAAGTGACCAATGGCATTTACACCACACCTAATCAACCAAAGCCCTGTTTGTTTCTGCTTCTGTATGTAGCCTTGTATCTTGAAGGGAAATAATGTTATAAGTTTGCTTCACCTTTGAGGGTCATCAGTACACATGGACCTGGCTCCCACAGGGCTTTCACAACAGCCCTTCTCTCTTCCATCTATACATGATGGATGCCTTACAGGGTTTCTCTGCTTCACAATCCCTTCTGCTGTATGTGGATGACTTACTCCTGGCAACCACTACCAAGGAGCAACTCTTTGACCTCCTTGATGAACTACTGACTCTCTTACAGAGAGCAGGCCTCAAGTGCAACCCCACACAAGCACAATTGTGCCAGAAAGAGGTTATCTTCCTTAGTCTGTGAATCACAGAACAAGGTAGGAGCCCGGCCTGGAAGAAGATTTAGGGCCTACAAGATTTGCCACTTCCTACTAGTGTGGCAACACTCAGATGTTTCCTGGGGATGGTCAGCTACTCCAGGGACTTTATTTGTGACTTTGCACAGAAGGCTGCCTCTCTGTATGAGCTCCTGAAAAAGGACATTTCCTGGACTTGGGGTCCCATCCACACTAATGCTGTGACTCTACTTAAACAGGCCTTGGCCTCTGCTCCAGCATTGGTCAACCCCTATCCAGCCTTACCTTTCCATCTGGAAACAGCCACTTCAGATATAGCCATGTCTGCAGTGCTCGCTCAGAAAGTCAATGGCATTCTAAGACCCAGATGTTGTCCCCAGTGGAACAGAAGTGCAGTCTTTGTGAAAGACACCTACTGGCTATCTACTGGGCAGTGAAGCATTTTCTGTGCATTATTGGGTATTCACCCATTATTCTGCACACCAGCCACACCCCTGCAAATTTTCTGTTGTCAGACAGAGTGAAGGATGGCTCAGTGTCTAATACCAGACTGACTCACTGGTCTCTTCTTCTCCAAGACCATGACATACAGGTCCACACTGCCAAAATGCCCTTGATATTGGCTCATGGCCTCCTGTACCAAAGAGCGCCACATGACTATTCACTTCAACCTCCTGAGTTGCCTGATCCAGGACCCTTTCTTCCCACTACCCCAACACTCCTTGCTGACACCTCTTTGTGCCATGTCTTTACTGATGGCTTGGCCTCGTATCATCTATCCTAACTGTCCATGCCTCCAAGCACTGCAGTGTTACATCTTCTCAGTATGCAGAAATGGCTGCTGTGGCCTATGCTCTTGAATTGATACACCACGGTAACACAGATACTATCATCTTTACAGACTCAAATTGGGTCTGTTGTTCACTAACAGAATTCCTACCATTTTGGGAGAAGAACTTCACATTTTCTGATGGCACACCTGTCAAGAACAGCTCATTCTTTGTGTATATCCACACTCTGACCCAACAGTTTAAAAACAAGCTGTTCATACACAAAGTGAAGGACCATTTTAAGTCTGATCCATATCACTGTTTCAATGATCAAGCAGACATTCTTGCCAAAGAAGGTGCTTGAGCGGGGACATGAGGGATATGGCTCACCCTGTAGCTTTAGCAGCTGCACGAATAAGTGTTGCCATGAAGAAGAGAGCTGAACCTTTTTTGCCTTTGGACTTGTACACAGCACAAAAGTCTGATCTCCAGCTGAAAGAAGTTTTCAGATTCCTAGACAGGGGAACTGAACAAGAACTTCTGACCAACAGCCTCTATAAGAAACATGTTAACAAATTGCACCTATCAAGTGACAAGTTGATATGGTACCAACCTGATGACCTGAACTACAGCAGGGAGGCAGTATAGCACAGTGGTTTAAGGCTCTGTGCTGCAAATCTGGTGACATCCAGCAGACCAGACCTGGGTTTGAATCCCGCAGCTTCCACTTGCATACTGTGTGACCCTGGGCAAGTCACTTAACTTCCTTGTGCTCCCAGGTCACTCCTGTAAAAAAGCTTTCAGCTTAGTGTGCTACTCCTGGTTAAACAACTAAAAATAAAAAAAAATTATGGGTAGTTCCCAAGCCATTGCAATTGGAGTTCATCCATCAGGTTCATGACACCCTAAGTGGTAGACACAAGGGGGTAGAAAATATAGTCCAGAGACTGAAATTAGTGGGCTGGTGGCCTGGCATTATCAAGGATGTAAGACATTACATCGACAATTGCCTGATCTGTGCACAAAACAATCTGGCTCCATCTAAAAGAAATGCAAAATTATTACTTCAGAGAACATCAGGACCCTGGCATGCCATCCAGATCAATTTTATTGGCCATCTGACCACAACTACCAAGAACAATAAGAATGCCCTTGTGGTCATTGATCTTTTCTCCAAATGGGTTGAGGCCTTCCCCACTCAAAATTGCACAGCCAAGGCAACAGCAAAAGTCCTGTTGAACAATTGTTTTCCAGGTGGGGCCTACCTCTCAAGGTAGACTCTGCTCAAGGAACCAGTTTTACAAGCAAGTTGATGTGAGAAACACTCGAGCTTCTTGGTGTGCACCAGAGGTTCCACATTCGTTACCATTCTCAATTCTCAGGTCAGATAGAAAGAGCCAACAGGCGGATAAAGCAAATGCCATCCAAATTTATTGAGGACAATCCCAAAAATTGGAATTGCCTTTTGCCTTTACCCCTTATGGCAATTAGAGACACTCACTCCTTCAGCTACTACCCAGTTGACACCCTTTGAGGTGATGACTGGTAGAACTATGAGATTACCTGAGCACCTGTTGATTGATCTGAACACACCCACTGCAGACAGAGTGTCTGTGGACACATATATCACAAAACTGAGAGATGATATAATCAAGACCTATCTGTACACTGCACATTGTATGGGCAAGGCCCAGCAGCAATCCAAAGTTCACATTGACAAACATGCACATGATGTGGATTGGCAAGTTGGAGATCAGGTAATGGTACTCAGATTTGCACATCCTGTTTATCCCTTCTCCAATAAGTGGGAAGGACCCTGCCCCATCACCAACAAACTCAGTCCAGCAGTCTACCAAGATAGACTCCTCCAACAGAAGAAGCTTACTGACAAGTGGTTGCATGCAAACCAGTTGAAACTGTATAAAGGTGAAAAATAATGTTTCCTAACCCCTTTGGGTAGAATAGTACCTACTGATCTTTTTCTTTCTTCCTTACAGGTACCCACGCAAGATAGCTATCTTGCACTTGATCATCCTACTAGGAGTACTCCCTTCTGTCCATGGCAAGGATATGAACACAAATCCAACCACAACAAATGTCTATGGCAACTCCTTCCACTTCTTGTTCTTCCTGAGGGAAGACACATGACCCCATCATACAAACCCACCACTATCCCTGAAGGAGTCAGCATAAATGTTCCTAATAAATTGATCACTGTTCAGGAAGGCACAGACACCTACCTGACTGCCATGGTTCTGGCACCTGATAAATCATCCCTCCAAATCGAATGGCAAACTCAGTGTCATGGACAGACCTTTCCTGTTGCCTGCCTCTACAAATGCACTTTCCGAGGCTGGCCCAATACCAGGACTGCCCTCAAATAGTACCCTGTCCATCCACCAAGCTAATTATAGACATTCTGATTTATGTAACCTTACTGCTTTGATAGATCCCACCTTCTATGAGAAATATCCGGAAGATGCTGCAAATGATTTCTGTATTCACAACTATATGGCTACAGAAGCTATGTTTTTGTCTGTGGTACCCCCTACTGAAGCAGAACTTACTGAATGTCCCCCACAGGAACCTAGCCCACCTAGTGGTTTAGTTGCCACTTCACTCCCAGGTACACTTGTCAATGATGTGCAGTTCGTGCATGTCCCTGTTATTTTTAATCTCACACATTGGAATATCATTGAATTTGGTATGTGTTCTAAAAGTAACACTTCCATGTTCTTTAGCACTATGTCATTAGATAGTCTTGCTGTCTACCAGACATGCACACAGGATCCCATGGCTGGTTCACATACCATTGAACACTTAGATTTATTCAGGCCCAGATCTGTCCCCAAAAGCAAGAGAAATTCCACATCACGCAGGAGGCGTGCCACTGCTGATGTTACTGGTGCAGCTGGCACCATATCCGGACTGTTCAGATCTGGCACATCTATCCAGAACAGGGCAGACATTGTTGCCATCAAAAGCCAAACAATTAAATTCCAGACTGGCATGAAAAATGATGTTTTACCACCCCTATTGCATGGTGTAGATGGACTTAGTCAGGAAGAGAGGTACACGGTATACAATATGCATTATATTGCTAGGAGTTTTAATGACACTAAGACACATAAAAACATAGAAGTTGTTGGCAGATGGGGACTGTACGATCCATCAAGTCTGTCCTTGGCTTCCTACCCCCCCTACTTAGCTTCCTGCTTGTGCATCCCACAGTGTCTGTCCCATGCCCGCTTGAATTCCCCCACTGTCTTGGCTCCCACCACCCCCTCCAGCAGGCTATTCCATGGTTCCACAACATGCTCTGTGAAGAAGAATTTCCTCGTATTGCTTCTGAACTTTCCTCCCTTAAGTCGAACTTTGTGCCCTCTAGTCCTGCTGTAGTCCTTTACCTGAAAGAGGTTCTGCACGTGCACCCTGTTGTTGTCTTAAAGGTATTTGAATGTTTCTATCATGTCCCCATGATTCCTATTTTGTTCTAGGGAGTATATTTTGAGGTCATCCAGTCTTGTCTTGTACGGTTTCTGATGCAAGCCCTGCACCATCTTTGTTGCACTTCTCTGTACCATCTCCAGCCTATCTATGTCCCTCCTGAGGTATGGCCTCCAGAATTGGACACAGTACTCCAGGTGAGGCCTGGCCAGGGACCGATACAGGGACATGATTTCTTCATGCCTTCTGCTCATGATGCCTCTCCCTATGCATCCCAGGATACCACTAGCTTTTAGTGCTGCCTTTTCACATTGCCTACTGACCTTGAGGTCATCTGATATGATCACACCTAGGTCTTGCTCCTGTCTGGTAACCACCAGCTGCTCCCCTCCCATGGAGCAGTGTCCCTGGGTTACGCTTTCCCAGGTGCATGACCTTGCATTTTTTGGCATTGAATTTCAATTGCCAAGTCTTGGACCACTCCTCCAGTTTTTGGAGATCAGCATCCATACTTTGCTGTCCCTCTGTTGTGTCTACTCTGTTGCTGATTTTGGTGTTCTCTGCAAACAGGCACACCTTTCCCTCCAGTTCATCACCAATGTTGCTGATGAATATGTTGAAGAGGATCGGCCCCAGAACTGAGCCCTGCGGGACCCCACTAGTCACCCTTCCATCCACAGACAGAGTGCCATTTACTAATACTCTCTGAGTTCTCTCATGTAACCAGTTTCTGACCCAGTTTGTAACCTCAGGCCCAATTTCCATGTTCTCCAGTTTTTGACTAGTCTCCTGTGTGGAACGGAGTCAAAAGCTTTGCTGAAGTCCAGGCAAACCACATCCACTGCCCCACCCTGATCCACTGTTTTGGTGACCCAACTGAAAAATCAACCAGGTTTGTCTGGCAGGACCTCCTTGCTGTGAAACCATGTTGATTTTTGTCACACTGACCAGTTTGCTCCAAAAAAGCTATGATTCTTTCCTTCAGCAGGGACTCCATCAGTTTTCCCATGACTGATGTTAGACTAACTGGACGGTAGTTACCTGGCTGTTCCTTTCTTCCACTCTTGTGGAGTGGTACTACTGTTGCACTCTTCCAATCCACCAGCACCTCCCCACTCCTTAATGATTTGTTGAAGAGCACTGCTAAGGGGGCTGCTGGTTCTCTTCCTAGTTCTTTCAGTATTCTTGGGTGTATCCCAGCTGGCCCCATAGCTTTATCTACTTTTAACTTGTCTATTTCCTCTAGGACCCTTTCCTCTGTGAAGGGACCTGAATAAAACAAATTAACTTTTTCCAGAATAATAAGGAGGCAGACAAGCAATATATTGCCAGGGAACTCTTATGCTCTGCTTATGGCTCTTATGTCATAAGCACTATCAATAATCTCTTCCAGGATCTGAAGTCAGGACATATTCCTGATATCATTCATGATAGACACCTAGTTAAATGGTATTGTCCACATTGTAGGTCTACTGCTTGTATCATAATGTGCATGTCTAGGTCTGTAAATTTTTCAGTGTCAACTGCTAGAAATGTAGGGTATGTTACACATCATCCCAACAGGGGTCCATGCTGCAGCGCCAATCGTTGCTCCATCCATGACACCATGTTCATGACCTTCACTGTCTCCTTGCCATGCTTTAATCCAGAGACTGCACTTTTTGACAGACTGGGCTCCATTCATTCCATTGGGCATCTTGATGAGGACCTCTACCAAGAGAGGATTGACCTTCCACCTCTTCTGGTCTTCCATTCTATCCCAGATGCTTGGGTGGCTCCTCGTACAGACTGTTGTGCCAAAAAGGGATACCACTACTTATGTCGCTGTGATGTGTTCGATATCATCAAGCCAGTGTGTGGTTATTCACCCAACAGCATTGACTAGTCTTTTACTTTGGACTCTGATATTGCCACTAATGAAACTGGTACCCCCAGGGCACCAGCATCATAATCTACTACGTCATCACCATTGGGCAACACTGGACATCTTTTCCAAGATTATGCAGAAAAGGCGCATCGCTTCACTACAAGACTCATGAATCAATCTTTCACCTGCCCAATTCATCTGCAGAAATGGAGGATTCCTATAGTGAGAGTGTCATATAATTCTGATGGGCAGTACTATGTAGTAACTTATCATAAATCATTTGATTATGGTTCCAAGTCCTGTGATATACAATACCCTAATTTCTGTTTTATACCTCATCAAACTACTGTTATTGGTCATAAAGTGATTACTCCAGTTCCCATCCCGGAACCTGATGTTATTGATACTGACCCTGAATATTTGCTTGCTCTATCTCAATATTTGCATATCTTCACTGTCCATATAGATCCTTTGACTTTGTCTCTCAAGTTACTTTTAGGTAGAAAGGATACCCATCTCATCTACATGACCAATAACATCTCCAAACCTAGAGAAGCCCTTAACACCCTTATTCATGATGGTGATTTAAGCACTGCACTATCTAACACATGGTTGCAGTTAACATTTAAAGGTTTTGTTATTGTTCAACTGTTTTTAATTATCTTTTTGATACTCACATGTTGCTGTCTCCGGCACACATTAAAACAACATTGTGAGCAACTCAAGTTCCTTTACAAGGCTCGTGTGTTGGGTCTGTAAATAATGGAGAGTGTTCCCACTACTTTCCCATAGTGTTTTGCCTTTTCAGTAAGGAAACATGGGGGGGGGATGTTAGCCTTGGTCCCCTCATCCATTTTGGCTACCTCTGTGCACCATGGACAATGTGTGTGTATATATATATATATATATATATATATTTATATGCATATATGATAATCAGCACTAATACTTCCGGCATTGTTACTTACCGTACAGGTGTAAGTGACCAGGAATATTATTATTATAATATTTACTGCTTGTAATGCCAAGTAGCAAGCCAAGAGTACATGTTGCATTCTTTGTATTCTTCTGAGAAGTTATTGTTTAGCCTGCAGTGCCATTTTGCAGATTTATGCAACATCACAATTATACCTATATTTTGTATGCCTTTTTTGTTCTCATTTTTAGCTGATTTTACACATTTTGTATATCTGTAGCTAACACTGTAGAGCCACCTAACTTTTTGCCAATAGGGCTTGTTTTATGTATCTAGTTAGCCTGCGAATATAAAAGTTGCCATGACAATTATCATGGTATATAAGTTACTGCATTATGTATTGCCTCTGAGACCACTGCATACCCTGGGATATTTTGGGAAACTCTCAGCTCCCAGTATCTATATTGGTAGGACTCTGATTCAGGGTGAATGCTTATTTTCTGTAATAAACAAGTTTATTACTGCACTGGCCCCTTGTCTGTGTTTCTTCTGCTAGTTTACTACCAACAATTACCTGCTGAGTGTGGATGCATTTTGTCTTCACCTCAAAAAGCTGTTCCTTTGTATCTTGAGTGGCATATTGAGATGTTGTCTGCTTGAAATGTGGAAAGGACAATAGCCAAGGTGACTCACCACTTTGGTACCTTCCAGAGGAGGTGGGAAGTACTGCTAATCCTGATTGCAATCAATTAAGTTGGCTGAGTGTTTATATGGAGTTAAATATATATTTGGTTACACCTGTTTATTGTTAGGTATTTTTTTTAGTAACGGATCCATGTATTATGTTTTCCACTTCAAGGACCCCCATTATTTGTGATGTCTTTTGACTGGGCTTTTTTACTTTTGGTTTTAGGTTATCTTGATGTGGCTCGGGGGGGCTGGGAAGTGGTTTGAGGGGGATGGCTCTTTTTCTTTTTCTGCTTGTATGTCTTTTGTTGCATTTTTATTGTTCTTGATTGTATGAGATCTTGTCCTTAGTGTTTGTTGTTGGTTTTCTATTTACTTGTTGATATTTTCGTAATAAAGTATACTTAATGCCCGTTGAAATGAAGACGGCAATCTTTGAACCAGCTTCAGACATGCAAAAACTGCCAAAGTTTAGCAGTTAACCGAATTACCCTTTGGCTTCATGCTCAGCCTTAAAGTGGTCTTAGCCACAGTGGTAGGAGTGACTGGAAGAGTGATTGTTGTACCAGAAGTTTGGATGGTATTAGTTACAGTGGATGGGTAGGAAATCAGAGCAGTGGTGGTTATTAAGGATGAGTTGGTGGTACTTGTGGCAGTGGCAACTGAAGAAGTGCATACATTCACATTGGTAGTATCAGTGTCAGTTAATGATAATGTCCTCCTAGCAGCACTACTAGTAATTTGAAGCATACTTTTTTCTCTGTTGTTAGCTGATGCCATACTGATGCTGAAGACAGCAGGCTTTGATGGGGTAAAAATTGATTTTGTATGGCAAATATGCCTCAGCATCACTGTGCAGTACACTTACCCTCACCTGCTGCTTGCTACTCTACACCTATTACAGCTTTACTGGGCAGCTGGATCAACTACATTTTCTAGTTTGTCCTCTGTCTGTCACTGTTGAATTCCTCAAAGGAAGATGTTTGGTATCAAATTTAAATTATATTGTTATGAAATATAGAAGTCACTCACTGCAGCAATGCCACTGAGCTGAAAACTTAGCCTTGGTCACTAGTCAAGCCTAACTAGTAAAGAAATTCTCAGAAGAAAAAAAAATATTTTGTAAATTTCTTCTTTGGCATGAAGGTACACACGTTAAACAATGTCATTCTTGAGTGTACACTGCACACACATAGAACCAAACAGCAGATAGCTGCCCAGAAGTGTTTGGGAGTCAGATGACTTGTCCTACACTACCAGTTAACAGTTATATATGGTGGTGCACTCGCAGTTGCACAAGTCACCGTGGAGGGACCTGAGCCCAGGTTCCTCACAGAAGATGCCTGACATTAAATTTAAATTGTATTATTATGAAATATAATCACTCACTGTGGCAATGCCAGTGAACTGACAAGTCACACTCTCACTTGACTAAAACAATTTCTTTTTTTAATTTCTGCTTTGGCGCAAAGCCACAAACTTAGCACAATGTCTCTTTTGAGTGTGTACTGTGCACACACACACACAGACCCAAACAGCAGCTAGCTGCCCAGAAGTGGTGGGAGTCAGCTGTCTAATCCCACCCTAGTCCCACCATACCAGTTAACAGCTATATATATTGGTGCACTTGCAGTTGCACAAGTGGCCATGGAAGGACCTGAACCTGAGTTCCTCACAGGAAGATGCCTGATATTAAATATAAATGATATTATTATGAAAAACAAACACTCTCTGTAACAATGCCAGTGAGTGAGATGACAAGTCTCCCTCACTAACAGTTCTTTGTTTCAGACAAGTCCAACTAATTTACAAAAAAAAAAACATTAAATTTTTCTAGTCACTAAAATAGCCACTTCAAAATCACCCTTACTCTCTTAAGCTGACAAAAACTGTTTAACACATAACAGTTTTAAATGTGGTTTTAGTACACACACAGGCTGTATGTCTCCTCACTGGGCCCAGCCTGCCTCTCTCAACAAACAGCCCTGGTTTAGTTTCACATTGTCTTCACTCTTGCAGTTTGCCTGAAAAAAGTCAAGAAAAAAGTCCTCAGCTTGGGATTTAGAAAGAGAACAAAAAACTGTCAAGATTTCTGCTTTTTGGCTAATTTATACAAGTGGATGGAAGTTCACTGCTCTTTCACAGCAGCTCAGACATCTGTCTCATGTGCCCATAGCATCTATGAGCACTGGATCACATGATTTGTCCTCAGTGAGCTTTAAAAGTGGACTCTAATGGGACTGGAAGTCTTGGGAGTCCCGCTGAATAGTAAAATGTCAAATAGCCCTGAATAGTGCTGATTGAGGGGGATGATCTCTGAGACACTCCACATTCTCGACATCATGGGTTGTATACACCTGGTAGGTTGTCTGATGCACATGTGACGTAAAAATAATCCTTCCCCTTCTGGTGGTCACTAGGCTCCTATGGTCAGTTCTAATTGTGCATCTGAATCAGGTTGTTGCATTCCTACAGAGCTCCAGTCTTCAACTACCAATGTAAGTCATCAACAAGGTAAGAAATAATATACTTATATGCCCAAAGTGTGCCACAATTATACCAAATGCATATTGCAAAATTCAGCAACTAATGCACTCAGAATGTAATATTATTCAGATTACAACTGTATGCGTCTATTGCTACGTCGGGGATTTCAGGCATAGGGCAATAGGGAAATCTATGATTTGCAATACCAGCCACATACTACCTAAAGCTGCTGCAGCAAATGAATCTAAGAAGCATGGGAATAAAAAAAGTACAACACTTTCAATGACTGGACACACTTGCAGTGCTTCTGCTACCTGCAGTTACCAGTCACACAAAAACACCCCACATTCTTATTGCACGAGGAGTCCCTGGCTAGTGGATCACAGTGCACTGAACTATGACCTTAACATCCTCTCTAGCTTAAATCTAGCAGAACTAGAGACACACCTACTGCAATCATTAGTTTTATTCATGAGTGCTATGGACACCCCTACCAGTGGTCCCAGACTCTCCAAATAACTACAATAACTTTGACTATCTGCTCCTACTTCCCGGAGTGCTCTGGACACCCCTATCAGCAGTCCCAAACTCTCTGTATCGTTATGCATACACGATTCCAGTGATTAAAAAAATAAGACATATCCCTACTTGCCAGGACAGCAGCAGCTTAAGGCAATACCTCTACAGACCCAAAATGGAGATGGCATACATGTTTATTTATGGCCCATAATTATCTCTCCTCCATGTCTCCTTCTCTTCCTGTGCCACTGTCTCACTCTCGCAGCTAGCAGTTCCAGCCCTCTGATTGGAGATTACTCTCTCGCGAGACCGCACGCACACTGCACTCACATGATGATGTCGGCTCTCAGCCTGCAGTCTCTCCTACATCACGCTGATCATTCAGGAAACAGAACGGTGATGTGCTTGCAACTGTTCAACTCACCCTCAAATTAGTATTCTCATGAACCGCACAGCGAGTTTTTTATCATACCTCACTGGATATAATTCAAATTTTGCACGCTATTAGCCTATTCATCAGCAAGCCCCCCCCCCACCTCTTAAAGACACAGGACACATCCTGGAAGACATATAGGAAATGCATTCACTTCATTTATAGGGCCACACACATACTGTAGTATCTACATTTTTCAGCACAGTAACAATACAGTAACAGACACTAATAGTGGGATACAATTTAAAATCATCTGTTAATGAACTTTACTATCAGGCAGAAAAATTCTTTCAGATTCTCATTCTGTCCTTCTCTTTACTTACCAGGTAACAATGCCCAAAACAAAGTGTTGCAGGCAGTGCAATATGTCAATTCCACCCCAACAACTAAGAAGGCTATGTACGTCCTGCGTGAAGGACTCCACCTCTCACATTGATGTTCAACAAACTGAAGATGACATTATTACCCCTACCCACTCACAAGGCAATTATCATCAGTCAGACACCACTAAAGCCTTACTTCACAGCAACCAACTCATGCAAGCACAACAAGAAGTGCTAGCAGCCATGCTTCAACAACTAACAGAATTATCAAAACAACAGGTGGTTAATCCACCTCCAGCAAAGAAAAGAATCACTTCTACTAACTATAATCCTACGAACTACTGTGCCACTGCCACCTCCTCGTTGCCTGCAGATACAGGCGATGCCTCTGAAGAGAATGAGGAGGAGACGGAGCAAGAGCCACAAACTCTCACTGCAAAGTGGTGCTTCCCAGACCAGATCCCTTCACTGGTCTATCACATTATGGATGCTGTGGGTTTTGAAACTTCAACTCCCACCCCCACATCCAAACTACTCCCTTCATCACAACCCCAGGCCAAGCACACGGATGTCTGTCCAGTCTGCGAGGCTATAGAAGAGCTCATACAGAAAGAATCATCATCTTCTGAACCAGCTAGAATCCCAGAGAGTAAATCATGGGATAAAATGTATCCACTACAAGCGGAAAAACTCGTTCCCTGGTGCACCCCTCCTTCAGTGGATCCCCAAATAGCCGCTTTAAGTAAAAAGACTGTCATACCCACTGAGTCCACTTCCGGTCTAAAGGACCCAATAGACAGAAAAATAGAGGACAATCTAAAAAAGAACTCAGAGCTGGCTGGCCTGGCCAGCAGAGCTGCTTCCACCGCCATCTACACCACTAGGGCACAGCTAACCTGGCTCCAGGAGCTTCAGAAGCTTATCTAGCCAAAATCAACCCAATCCATACTACTGGAACAGGCCATATTGTCCACCAAATATCTAGCAGACATGGCAGTAGACTCACTAAAAATGAATGCTAGATCACCAGCCATCACCAACAGAGCTTGCAGATTACTATGGCTAAAAATATGGGATGCAGACAAGGAATCAAAAGCTACCCTACGGAAACTACAGTACCATTTAAAGGAGACATGATCTTTGTGGAAGGCCTAGAAAACTACTTCAAAGGAAAGGAAGAGGGTAAAACACTAGCCAGAGACCATTTCAGATCTGCCTATTTACCGGCTCACCAAAGAAGTAGATTTCACTCCTTTTGGGACAAGAAAAGGGGGTCTTCTATCTTCAGGGGCAACTCATATAGACAGAACTATACCACTCCCTATCATTACAACAGGTACCAGGGCCGAGGGTCAACACAAAGAGGTAGAGGAAATTACACCAGCTGAAATCACGCCAGATCCTGACTATTCACACTCACTGCTAAATCCCAAGACAGCAGTGGGAGCAAGGCTCACACAATTCCTGCATCAATGGGAAACATCCACATCAGACAAGTGGGTACTGGAAATAATAAGAAAAGGTTACACAATCGAGTTCACACAAACTCCACACCAAAGCAGAATGATCCAATCTCCTGCCTCTAGACACAAAACCACAATAAGTCAGATCTTAACAACTATACAAGACCTTCGCACAAACAATGCTATAGCACCAGTGCCACGGGAAGAAGAAGGACAAGGAATATACTCCAACTTCTTCTTGGTGCCAAAAAAAGACAGGGGGCACAAGACCAGTTCTAGACCTAAAACTAGTCAACAGGTCAGTGAGATACACTCCATTCAAAGTGGAGACGATCAGATCAACACTCCAGGCAATCAGACAGGGAGACTTTTTCACCTTTATAGATCTAAAAGACGCATATCTTCATATTCCCGTGCAACCCAGCAACTCACGCTTCCTGCACTTCTGCATACTGGGACAACACTTACAATACAAAGTTCTTCCATTCGGTTTGGCCTCAGCCCCAAGAGTGTTCACAAAAGTATCGATAGTACTGGCAGCCAAGCTTCGAGAGAAAGGGGTACATGTCATACCATACTTAGACGACTGGCTCATCAGAGCACGATCACAACAGCAATCCACCAGTGAAACTCAAATATTGAAAAATTGCTTAGAACAACACAGCTGGGTAATCAATCACAAGAAAAGCCGACTAATACCCACTCACTCCATAGAACACCTAGGCACACTCATAGACATGGACAAGGGCCTAGTGTTCCCATCACATGCAAGGATTCACTCAATCGTATCAACTGTATGACGACTACAGAATTCTCACCAACCTATGCTTCTACTTATATCTCAAATGTTAGGTCTTATGTCCTCAACAATAGACACAGTCCCTTGGGCAAGATGGCATGCCAGGCCCATCATGTCACTCATCCTAAATCAGGGACCCACGCACGACTTAAATTTTCTCACAAATGGTCAATCTACCCCCACGAGTAAGATCAAGTCTCACATGGTGGACAGAAAGATGCAAACATACAAAAGGGATGCCCCTAGACATAATCCCAGAAAGCATAATAGAGACAGATGCCAGTCTAACCAGCTGGGGAGCAGTATCCGGAAAACACACCGCACAAGGGAAATGGTCATTAATAGAGGCAAAACAAACAATAAAGGTGCTAGAGATGGAGGCAGTTTTCAAAGCACTGCTACACTTCTCACACCTAATTCAACACAAACATGTACAAATAAAATCAGACAACCAAGTTACTGTAACGTACATAAACAAGCAAGGCAGCACAAAAAGCAGAGCAATGATGGCAGAAACATCAAAACTCATGGCATGGGCACAAAGACACTTACAATCAATAACAGCTATACATCTTGCTGGAAAACTGAACGTAATGGCAGACTGTCTGAGCCGCCAAACGATTCATCCTGGGGAGTGGAAACTATATGCTCAAGTGTTTTTACAACTACAGCACCGATGGGATCCAATAGAGAGAGACCTCATGGCGTCATACAAGAACCACCAATGCACAAAATATTGGTCAAGGTTCAAGGACCACAAAGCCATGGGGGTCGATGCACTGTCAGCCAAGTGGGCATTCTAAGTAGCCTACGTTCCCCCCCCCACTCATAGCACAAGTCCTCAGGAAAATATGTATCTTGAGAGCACAAGTCATCTTGGTAGCACCACGTTGGCCAAGATGATCATGGTTTGCAACAATAGTTTCAATGGCACTAGATGGCCCATAGAAACTGCCACTCAGATCGGACCTACTATCACAAGGCCCTATACTGCATCCAAACCTGCAACACCTCCAACTGGCAGCATGGCTCCTGAAAGGGAGAGACTGCTAAAAGCGGGTTACCACCCCTCAGTCATAACCACTATGGCCTTATCAGGACAACAGTCCACAATTACTACCTACCAACGCCGATGGGGCATATTCAATAAATGGTGCACTCACCACAAAATAAAGGCCAAATCATGCACCATAGTCCAGATCCTTTTGTTCCTTCAAGGACTACAACTGGGACTCTCACCGTCATCATTAAAAGTACAAGTTGCAGCTATAGGGGCAGCCAGAGGACAAATACAAGGCATTACTCCAGTGTCACACCAAGATGTAGTACAGTTCCTAAAAGCAGCCACCAACATATGTCCCCCCAAGAAACCAATATTGGCACCTTGGGACTTGACTACTATTTTAAAGACAATGACTATGCCTCCATTCGAACCTATAGACTCCATTTCCTTGAAATGGTTACAGCTCAAGGCCGTCTTCCTAACAGCTATTGCGTCAGCCAGAAGAGTAGGTGAACTACAGGCCCTATCATGTAAAGAGCTATTCCTACAGTTCTACGACGACCAAATTTCCCTGCGTCCCATAGCATCATTCAGACCAGAAATAGTCTCAAACTTTCACCTCAGTCAGACCATTGAGATACCAGCAGAACTACCTCTGGCAGACGTCCAAGCAGATCCACAACTAAAAATGCTGGGAATGAAAAGAGTTCTTACTACCTACCTCACAAGAATGAGAGACATTGGAAAAACAGACAGACTATTGGTCATTGTACAAGGATGCAGAAAATGCCTCCCAGCCTCTAAGTCTTCAATAGCAGGATACCTGAGAATAGCCATATCAGAGGCTTACAAAACAACAAACACACAGGTGCCTTTGAACTTAAAAGCACATTCCACAAGTGCAATAGCTACCTCATGGGCAGAAAGAAATATGGCCACAGCAGAGGAAATATGTGCCGCAGCCACACTGTCAACTATCCACACTTTCACAAGACACTACAGAATGGACGCGTCCCAAATCTCTAAGACAAACTTCGCCAGGGCTGCACTACTGGTGGCCTACACAGTACAAAGTTCCACTGACACGTCTAACCCACCCATAGGAACTATCACTGCTTTTTAATAACCCATGATGTCAAGAATGTGGAGTGCCTCAGAGATCATCCCCCACAATGGTAGTTTACTCACCTGGTAAAGGTGATTGCGGGGGAATGAATCTCTGAGGCACTCCTCACCACACCCTACTAGACATGAATTGACTATACACAGTGATAATAACAGCATTTACTTGCCATTTCAAAAGATTTTTACAGCCTTATGCAATACATGATAAGAGATTTGTACATATGCTTACCATTAAAAAAATGTCAATGCCAAAACATTTACACGCTACTCGCCATACTGTTACTATGGGCACAAAGGGGGGATCCTAACAGATTTCATTTCAGATGCAGCTTTGGAATACATCAAACTGACCATAGGAGCCCAGTGACCACCAGAATGGGAAGGATTATTTTTACGTCACATGTGCATCAGACAACCTATAAGGTGAATACAACCCATGATGTCAAGAATGTGGAGTGCCTCAGAGATTCATTCCCCCACAGTCACCTTTACCAGGTGAGTAAACTACCATTATTCCTTTTTCTTGCTGAGTAACAGATCGCCCATTTTTTGTTATATTCAGGAAATGCTATTCATTACTCACACACCCCTAGCACTTGAGGGTTGGGGATGGGCTCACATTACTGATTTAATATGCAGCTAGCAACTGCAGCTGTAGCAGTTTCTTTAAGTTCCAGTTTAAAAACAACCAACTCCTCCTCAATTAGCGAGAGTAAAGCAGCTGTACAGCAGCATTCTAAGTTGTTGTGCAGCAGTAATGACATCACTACAGCAGCACACCAACATGTTGATGTCCCCACTGCAGCACAACAACTTTATTCTAGACATGGATTTCCATGAAAAACAATGTTCCACCATACACTGTAACATGGTTTTTTGATAGAAGTATGCCACCAACAAAAATAAAAAACATAATTTATCAGTCAACATGATGTGGTATAAACACATCAATTTGTATTTCTTGTATAGGTAAGCAATACGTTGTGACATGATGTTGGTTGTGCTGGCACAACCACACTTTAGGGCACAGTGAGGCCTTTGAGTGTCTTACTGCTCTAATAAAATTGATCAGATTAGATAGAAAAGAAACATACTCAAATGTGTTAATGATAAAATGGAAAAAAATATTTATTTGTGGCTAATAATTACTATTGATGGAAAGTAGTCCAAACTGGGGGTGGTGGGTAGAAAGCAATTTACGTCACATGTTGCACTGAATAAGGGGTGGTAAAAATGTTATGTTATATTGGAATGATAGACTCATTCACCAAGTGTATCACATTACCAAAAATTATTTAAAGAGCAAGTGTGCAGTACAATAGTTTGTGTTTTGGGTATGAAAATGAAATGCCATGTACCTCACAAACACTGTTTAGCTGTTAAAATGATTAGTGTTTCCTTTCAGACTTTGATAAATCATGAGCCAGTGAGTCATTCACAGTAAAGCGCTGGTCAAGTCACCCGGAGAATTAGCTTCAGCTGTTTCCATGAGCCCAAACTGAATGACATCAGCAGGGTGACTCACGAGCTGAACAGAACATTTGGTCAGGTCGCTAGTGGTCACCGGTCAGCAAGGCAAGGTCATCTGTGAAAAAGGGAATTGTTATCTCTAGCAGAAAACACTTTTAAAAAAAAGAAACAGTTCCTCACCCTCCTTCCCAGCCAGAAACACTAAATCCAAGCCTCCTGGTCCCCAACCCTCTATCAGTAACCCAGTCCTACCCTCCCCCCCCAGCACCCACAATTCGACATTTTAGTTTAAAAAAGTCCCACCATGGGTGACCGGCACAACTCACCCGCCTCCACAGTTGTCAACGAATCTAAGAACTCAATTGTGCTTCAAAAAATTAATGCCCCCAACACCCACTGGTGGCAGCACCCATCAACCCTCCTTCCCCAACACCCAATTCATATATTTTGATGAATTAAGGTGACCAGCACAAACCCACCCTCCTCAATGGATGGCTTCCCGTAGAATGAAGCATTCCTGCACTTGCTTGCTCTCTGTAACTGAAATGGTCCGATCAATCGATCATTTCAGTACAGAGACTGAACAAGCGTGGGAACACTTCATTCTGCAGGTGGCCAGCCATGGAGGAGGCGGAGTATGTGTCTAATTAATTGAAATATATGAATTGGGTGCTGGAAGGAGGTTAGTGGTGTTGTCAGCGTGAGGGTGTTGGAGGACATTCATTTTGAAGCACAAACAAGCGCTAGATTGACAGCCAGTCAGTGGAGGTGGGCAGGTTGTGCCTGCCACCTAGTGGGACTATTTTAACTAAAATGACAAATTTTGGCTAATGGGGGGGGGGAGCTGAAGGGTGGGATTAGGTTACTGACAGGGGGCTTGGATTTAGTGATTTGGACTGGTGAGAAGGGTGGGGGCTTGTTAATTTTCTTTTTTTTTTATTATATCACCCTCCCCAAATACAGAATATATGGGGGCCCAAATAGAATATTTAGACCGAATGTGGAGGGATTGTGGGATAACAGATGGATCAGACACCAAAATTCAGTTTCAACAGACAATCTCTGTGTGATGTTTATTCAAAATACATGCAATAACCTTCTACAATAGCAAATTCCTTTTTTAATACATCAGTTTGCCACAACAGACTATGTCTGTCCTTCCTCAACACTCATCAACACCTACTGACTCACTAATCTACAGATCTAAATTTCTCACTGAAAACCCTTCATCCTTATGGTTGTCTTGTTTGCTTGGGTGGTAGGGGCTCAAAAAGAAAAAATCCAAAACAAACTACAGACAAAGAACCTCAGTGCAGAAGCACTGAAACAAGGGTTACCCCAAAGTGCATTGACAATAAGCCAAGTTTCAAAGAAACAAAACATCACACATACATCCATAAAGCAAAGTATCATGGGATATATGCAAATCACCATGAAATTTCAGATTGGCTCAGTTCACAGCAGGAATGCAAGGTACCAATTTACATGCATTTAACAACACAACCAACTTAATTTCTATAATTCAGTCACCTAGTACTTTTTACCTTTATCAAAAACACCTAGGCCTGGATATTCAGACTGCGCCGGACAGGGGCGCAAGCCTGGGCACAGTGCAACTAGGTTGCACCAGGGCAGGGACCAGGCTATATTCAACGGTGCTGTGCCATGGCTCAGCACCACTGAATATGGCATTGAGGGCACACACACTGCACCAGCACAAGTGGCAGAAGGGAGCAGAGGGATTCGCCAGCACAAGTGTGGTTGTGCTTGGTGCATCAACCGCAATATTCAGCACTGGGCATGCAAATGAGGCCATTATACATGCAAGACACAAATGGGGCCATTTGCATGTCATTATTGCCTCATTTGCATGCGGTGCACTGATCCCCGGCAACTTGCGCCTGGCACCCTGCCAGGCTGCAGCCATTGAGGACCGCCACCCTGCAGATACATGGCAGTCCCTGCTCCCATTCACCCGATCGTGAGCATGTGAAATGAACAGGTCCATGGTGGACCTGTGAAGTCCCTCCCCCATTGCCCGATCGTGGGTGACTGTACAATTAAAACCCTAGTGGTCCAGTGGATACCCCCCCTTTGCCCGAAAGCAGGCATACGTATTAAGAAGGTCACTGGTGGACCTGTGAATCCCCCCCTTGCCCAATTGTGGGCATATGTATTAAGAAGGTCCCTGGTGGACCTGGGAATCCCACCCCTTGCCCAATCATGGGCATAAGTATTAAGAAGGTCTCTGGTGGACCTGTGAATCCCCCCTTGCCAATTGCAGGCATATGTATTAAGAAGGTCCCTGGTGGACCTGCGAATCCCCCCCTGCCCAATTGCAGGCATATGTATTAAGAAGGTCCCTGGTGGACCTGTCAATCCCCCCCTTGCCAATTGCAGTCATATGTATTAAGAAGGTTCGCTGGTGGACCTGTGAATCCCCCCTTGCCTGATTGTGGACATAAGTGCAATATAAGTCCCTGGTGGCCTAGTGGAACCCTCAATGCCCGATCGGGGTGGCAATAGCACATGTGACCCTGGTAGTCCAGTGTGCCCCCATCGCCACCGCCCACTGAGGTCCCGCCACCCAGAACCCCCTGTCATCCCAGTGAGCAGCACCCTCCGCATGCCGCCTGGCGCCACCAACTGACAGCATACAGTACTGTCTGTATACCTATTGGTCCACTATGTGGACCAATGAGATGCAGATCATACTGTACTACACAGGCCAATATGTGAATGAACGCATTCGCCACTGTACTACCAGGCCTGATAATGGCAGATGAACCATGTTCATTCACATATCGAGCCTGTCTAACTATGTTCTACACCTATTGGTCACGCGGTGGTCAAATAGGCATACAGAACAGTACTGTGCTGTCAGTCGGCGGGCTGCTGGGCAGCATGTGGGCAGGGTGCTGCCGCCCGCCGATGACAGGGGGTGCTGGGTGGTGGGGACCTCAGTGGGTGGGTGGGGTACCAGTGGACCACCAGAGTCACATGTACTATTGCTGCCCATGATCGGGGATTGGAGGCAGTTTCCACTGGACCACCAGGGACTTACACTGCACATATGCCCATGATCGGGCAAGGGGGGGATTCACAGGTCCACCAGAGACCTTCTTAATATGTATGCCCGTGACCAGGCAAAGGGGAGGATTCACAGGTCCACCAGGGACCATCATAATACTTATTTCTGTGATTGGGGAAGGAGGGGATATCCACTGGACCACCATTGTTTTAATTGTACAGTCGTCCATAATTGGGCGATGGGGCGGGGGGCCACAACACTCCCAGGGCAGGGGGCTTGGTGTCAGTATTCTGCATGGGTGGGTGGCCACCCACGGCTGGCAGCTGCTGTACTGCACCCTGAAATATGGCGGCTCACCTGTGGGTGGCCTGAACTTGTACCTGGTTTTACCAGGCACATCTTTGTGCCCCCTAGAGTGGCATAAGGCGGGTTTGTGCCAGCATGTACGCCGCACATCCCGGGCTGAATATCGGGATGTGCTGCATATGCATGGGCTCACTCCCGCACTTGCACCGCATACATTACTGTTGCACCCTGGTGCATCAGGTGTTGTGCATCGCAACTTGCCCCTTTCAATATCACGCCGGGGCGCATCGGTGGGTTGTGCATGGTGCATCTCTGTTGCACCATGCGCAACCCTTTTGATTATCCAGTGCCTAGTGCCATGGTATTTTCAACATTTACAGGTTTCATAAACATAAGGTGTATACAGCAAGGTATTTTATGACATAGTGCTTATTACATACTAAATCCAACAACAATAAACACAGCCTGCTGTTTTACATAAGCTCGGAGCTCACCAAATTAAAGGAGACACAATACCATAGTCAAGAAAGGGAAGGGGGTGCCCATAAGTGGTCAACCTTATGGACTAGAAATTGTAAAGGATAGATTAGGCTAGGAAATAGAAGAACTATTGCAACAGATTTAAGAAAGGTCAGTCCTCAAGAGTGGCAGGAACTCCTTGTCATATATCATCTACTTTAAGAGGGAAGCAGTTATTTCAGACTGCTTACCACCTTAACATGGAAACATAGAAACATAGAATTAGACAGCAGATAAGGAGCGTTTGGCCCACCTAGTCTGCCCATTTCACTACCAGATGGATAAGCTGCAGATTCTAGTAAACCAACAGCTTACTTCCTCCTACCCCCCACTAGAATTGCTTTATGTCTGTCCCATGCATTCTTGAATTCTCCCACTGTTCTTGACTCCACAACCTCCTCAGAAAGACTCTTCCATGCATCCACAACCCTCTCCATGAAAAAATGCTTTCTAACATTACCTCTGAGCCGTACCCCCTCTATGTTCAAATTGTGCCCCCTTGTTCTTGCACATCTCTTTTTCTGAAAGATGCTACCCTCTTGGGCTTTGTTAATTCCCTTGAGGTATTTGAAAGTTTCTATCATGTCCCCCCCTCCCTCCTTTCCTCAAGGGTATACATATTAAGCTGCTTTAGTCTCTGTTCATATGTCTTCTGGTGCAGACCCTGCACCATTTTGGTTGCCTTCCTCTGAACAGCCTCCACTCTGTCTATGTCTTTGTGGAGTTGTGGTCTCCAGAACTGCACACAGTATCCCAGGTGGGGTCTCACCAACTGTCTGTACAGAGGGACAACAACTTCCTGTTTTCTATTGCTGATGCCTCTCCCTATGCATCCCAGTATCTCCCTAGCCCTCCTTACTGCCTTCTCACATTGCTTGCCCACCTTAAGGTCATCTGATATAAATACTCCCAGGTCCCTTTCGATTTTTGTTGTTGTTAGTATCTCACTCCCCCATTGTGAACTCTTTCCCTGGGTTTTTGTTTTCCAGGTGCAATACCTTGCACTTCTTTGCATTGAATCTGAGCTGCCATGCATTTGACCATTCCTCCAACCTTGCCAAGTCCCTTTTCATCCTTTCCACCCCACCTTGTGTATCAACCCTGTTGCAGATCTCTGTGTCATCTGCAAAGAGACATACTTTTTCTTCCAGGTGCTCTCCAATGTCATTTATAAAAGACATCAAAGAGGACCAGTCCCAGTTCTGAACCCTGCGGTACCCTACTAGTTACTCTCCTTTCTTCACTTCTTTACTATTACCCTTTGTGTCCTGTTGTCCAGCCAATTTTTTATCCAGGCTACCACCTTGGGACCCACTCCAAGGCTGGCTAACTTGTATATTCATTTTTGGTGTGGGACTGTGTCAAATGCCTTGCTAAAATCTAGGTAGGCCATAACCACAGCCCCTCCCTGGTCTACTACTTAGGTCACCCGGTCAAAGAAATCTATTAGATCCATCTGACATGACCTTTCCACTGTGAATCCATGCTGCCTTGGGTCCTGTGCTCCACTGGCCTCTAAGTACTCAACAATTATTTCCTTCAGAAGTGATTCCATCATTTTCCCTACCACTGAAGTCAAACTAACTGGTCTGTAGTTTCCTGCCTATGCCCTGCTCCCACTTTTGTGAAGTGGAATCACATCTGCCCTCCTCCAGTCCTCAGGTACCACCCCATCCTCCCATGATTTGTTAAAGAGAGTAGTCAGTGGTGTCACTAGCTCTACTCTTAGTTCTTTAGAATTCTGGGGTGAATCCCATCAGGCCCCATTGCTTCGTTCACCCTCAGTTTCAAGAGTTCTTTCAAACCCCTTTCTTCTGTGAATGGACTGGTATCAACCCCCCTATCCAGAGTGTTTCTCTTGTTTGGTTTAGGTACCTCCACCTCCTCTTCTGTTGTGAATACTGAGCAGAAATATTCGTTCGGTATCCCTGCTTTTTCACTATCACCCTCTGTCCACATTTCCTCCCCTTTATTAAGTCTCCATATCCCTCCCTTGGTCTTTCTTCACTCCCTAATGTACCTATAAAAGGTTTTATCCCCCTTCGTAACAGAATTGGCTATCTTTTCCTCGGTTGTGGCCTTTGCTATTCTGACTGCATTCCCTGCCTCCTTCTGCTTTAACTGATAAAGTTTTCTGTCCTGCTCCTTCTGTGTTTCCTTATAGTTCCTGAATGCTGTCCTTTTCTCCTTAACCTTCCCTGCCACCTCTTTTGAGAACCACAGTGTTTTTTTCCTTCATTTTGTTTTATTGATTTGCTTCACACAAAGGCTTGCTGCCTCTGTGATGGCTGTTTTGATTATTCCCCATTGTTCCTCCACCCCTCCTTCTTGCCCATTTGCCAGTGCTTTTCTGAGGCACTCTCTCATTTTTCCAAAGTCAGCCCTCTGAAAGTCCAATACTCTTGCTTTTGTATGGCTTGACTCTATGGCTGTGTTTATTGTGAACCACACTGTTTGGTGGTCACTTGTTCCCAGATGGCTACCCACTTCTAAATCCGAGATCCTTTCTCCATCCCATTTGACAGTACCAGGTCTAAGATTGTTCCCTCCCGAGTGTGTTCCAACACTAGCTGTCTGAGGCATGCCCCTTGTAGGGCATCAAGAATGACCCTGCTCCTGGATGTGCCTGCAGCAAAGGTGCTCCAGTTAACATCTGGTATATTCAGGTCCCCCCATTAACAATATCTCCCCTTTTTCTGCCATTTTAGGGATGCCTTGTATTATTTCATTGTCCACTCCTTCCCCTGAGATTGGGATCTGTACACAACTCCCATGCAGATTGTGGTGCCATTTCCTGTCTCCAGGGTGACCCATAGTGACTCATCTACTTCATGTTTACTCTTTAGTTCTGTTGCTTTAATCCCTTCCCTTACATAGAGAGCTCCTCCTCCTCCTCTTTTACCCTCCTTGTCCCTCCTGTAGATTGTGCATCCCAGTATGTTGACATCCAAGTCATGGTTCTCTGTATACCATGTTTCAGTGAGTGCCACAATATCCAGGCATCCCTCTTCCATCAAAGCCACTAGTTCAAGGAGCTTGTTACACAGACTATGGGCATTGGTACTCATCACCCTCCATTTTTTGATGGCCTTACCCTTTTTAGCCCCATCCCTGTCCTTACTGCCTTTGCCTTTTTTTGCATTTACCCCTGTCCTGCTCCTGAATGACTTCTCTACCTTGGTGTTTACCTTGCTAATTACTGTGTTTTGTGGGGGAAGGCTGGGATTTCCCTGCTTCTTTTCAGTGCTTCCCCCCTTGGCTAGTTTAAATGCTTGCCAATGAAGCATTTAAACCAATCACCTAGGATCCTGGTTCCCCCTGGAAAAATGCAGACCATCTCACCTGTATAGGCCTGCATCCCTCCAGGTGGCTCCCCAGTCCCCAATGAAGCCAAAACCCTGAGCTTCACACCAGTTTTTCAACCATTCATTGAATCCCATGGTGTGGAGTACCCTAGCATCATCCTTGCCATAGACAGGCAGCACCTCCAAGAAGGTTACCGTACATGCTACTTGTCTAAGACCCTTCCCCAATTCTATAAACTCCTCTTGCACTGCTCTGATCCCATTTCCAGCAAGGTCATTTGTCCCTAGGTGGACAATAACATCCAGCTCCCTCCCTCGTGCAGTTGCTCACGTGATCCTGAGGATTTGCTTCCTGTCCCTTCGAGCTGTGGTGCCAGGCAGGCACCTTACCTCCCTTTCCCCTTCCTCCTGCACTTCTACCCCCTAATGATTGAGTCCCCCACCAGGGATTGTTTCCTTCCCCTGTGGGGTCTTGTGCCACCCTCCTATGGGTCTCTTTTGTGGATGTTTCCAGCATCTTCCTTGGTCTCCACTGCAGGTGATTCCATAGAGGAACCACTCTTCATCAGAACAGCATATAAACTGTGGAGAGGTACAGCTGGAGGGATGCACCTCTGTTCCACCACCCTCTTCCTCCCTGAGCCCACCTTGGTCCAACCGCTTCTCTTTCTTGGCAGCCTCTGAGGTAGCGGTGGTGGCCCTGGTGGTCCCTAGGTGGGGGAAGAGGTTTCACGAATCCTAGCCAGGTCAGCCTGGAGATGGGCAACCTCCTCCCTCAGACCAGAGAGATGACTGCAAATAAGGCAGCATCGCAGCCTCCAGAATGTCTCCCGGGACAATGCCGCCCCACAGCCATTGTACTGCACCACTCCTATCATGACTTATTCTGTGTCCCCTCTCCTGTTGCTTTTTATGCTTACTCTCTCCTCCCTCTATGTACTTTTCCACTTACTTTCCTACTGCCTATGTACCCTTACAACTCTTGCCCTTCCTGTTCTGGGAGAGGAACTTCCTGTAGTCTTCAGTAGTCTCCTTCCTCCTTGCTTGGACTCAGACTTCCAGCAGCTGGGGGGGAGGAGAGAGAGAGAGAAAGAGTTATTTTTCTTTTCTCTTCAACGTTGCTAAAACTAATGTGTCTCAGTGATCTTTCCCTTCTTACTGCCAAACAGGAAGTTCCTGTTGTCAATCAAATCCAGTGGCTATAAAAGTAGAACTGGCTTAGGGTGGGAGGATGGAGGGGTGGGAAGGAGGGCAATTAGTAAGAAATTCTGTGGCAATTTAATCAGCTGCTTGCTCTGAAAGCAAAATTCCCTCTGCAAGAAACTAGCAGCAGGAAGTGGTAATTAGAGACAGCTGCTTTCCTACTGCTCAAGTCACACCCCCAATTAGCTTCTCTGCTCTGCTCCTGATTTAGCAAACTAAGTTGATACAGCCCACTTCCCCAAACAGAGAAACACACAGTGAATCTCTTCTTTTTTTTTACCTTAAATGAGATCCCCTGCTTCTAATAAAGTATCTGTTTGCTATATTTATTTATTTATTTATCAAGTCTAGGATTACAAATACCTTTGAGCCATGGTTCTTTTACAAAGGTTCCATGTCAGAGAAATACAAATTATGGGGAACATCAAGACAGGCATTACAACAATGTGGACATTGCAAACAGAGTACAGATTAATACAGTTCAAGACTAGCATTGTAACAAGGCAACCAGCAGCATTTGTCAGAGAAAATAGATAACAGATAAGAAGTGCCAGAGTCATAGGGAGAGGGAAGAGGGTGGGGGGGAGAAGGAATGTCGGAAGGGTGGCGAGAGGGTGAAAACTATATACCAACAGGCACTGACTCCTGTTGAGATAGAAGTGATTTATCAGTAAGAAATTCTGCAGCTTTTTTAGTCAGCTGCTTACTCTGAAAGCAAGATTCCATCTGACAGAAACTAGCAGCAGAGTTCCCTGTACGAGGATCTGAGAAGGAAAAGGAAAATTAAAGAAGACACTACAGCATAGTCAGGAAAGGGAAGGGGGGTGCCCATAGGTGGCCAACCTTATGGACTAGAAATTGTAAAGGATAGATTAGGCTAAGAAATAGAAGAACTATTGCAACAGATTTAAGAAAAGTCGGTCCTCAAGAGTGGCAGGATCTCCCTGTCATATATCATCTACCTTAAGAGGGAAGTAGTTATTTCAGACTGCTTACCACCTTCCTGTCCCAGGAAGGGATGGCACTTCCACTCATCCATCTTCAGAAGCTGTGTCTCAGGGTCCTTATTAATGACAAACATTCCATCATAAACACAGTGGATATCATCATGCTTTACCCTGAGGCATTAACACATATCTCAACCGAGACTAATGGTACAGTTTGGCAACATTAGCATTTTTAGCCTGCAGTATACCCCAGTCAATACTGTTAATAGATTTAGCTGTATCAATACAAGAAAAAGTCCCTTCAGCCTCAGAGGCTTCTTCTTGCTCGCTTGGAGTCTTTAACCCCAGCACAATATCATTAAGCACAGTCTTACCTGGGGCCTCAAATTTAAGTTCCATACTTGCATCTCTGATCTCCAACAGGTAACATTCTGGGAACACAGGCAACAAAGGAATATCCTGCTCAGTCAGGGGGTCCTCCTCCAGCTGAGCCCATGAAAAATCCTCTTCCGATTCTTTATTCAAACTCTCTGGTAGGTAGGGACCTCTTGAGCACCTGGCACCGGTGTTCCACCTCTCTGTGTAGTCAGTCTGCCTTGACCCCATGGTAGTTCCTCATCCCTTTGCATCTCTTCATCATCTTCAGGCTTGGCCTTCTTCCAGGCTCCTAGGTCCAATCCAGGCAGCAGCTTCTCTCCATCTGTCAGCCATGGTTCTGGTCAGAACTCCATGGCCTTTCTTCTCCTGGTTCTTCTCTGGCAACTCCTGGTGCATTGTTCCACCTGGGATAACTAGGCAATATCCACTGGAAAATGTTCCTCTTAAGCCAGTCCTGATGTTTCCAGCAAGTTATCGCACTTCTGACACCAAGTCTGTGGCAGGGTTGTGTGATAACAAATGGACCAGACACCAAACTTCAATTTCAACACACAATTTCTGTGTGATGTTTATTCAAAATACAGGATATAACCTTCAGCAATAGCAAATTCCTTCTTCAATACATCAGTTTACAGCAACAGATTTTATATATTTTTATATATATATATTCTTCCTCTGTACTTGTCAGCATCTACTGATCTAAACTGTTCACTGAAAACCCTTCATCCCTATGGTTGCCTTGTTTGCTTAGTTGGTGGGGGCTCAAAAGGAAAAAAACAAAACAAGCTGCAGACAAAGAACCTCAGCTCAGAAGCACTGAAACAAGGGCTACCCCAAAGGACACTGGCAATAAGCCAGGTTTCAAAGAAATATAACATCACACATGCTTCCATAATGCAAAGAATCATGGGATATATGCAAATCAAATTTATGATTGGCTCAGTTTACAGTTGAAATGCATGGTACCAATTTACATGCATTTAACAACTTTAACTTAATTTTTATAATAGTCACCTCGTACTTTTTACCTTTATCAAAAACATCTAGTGCCATGGAATTTTCAAAATTTACAGATTTCATAAACATAAGGTATATACATCAAGGTATTTTATGACGTAGTGCTATTATATACTAAATCCAACAATGATAAACACAGCCTGTTGTTTTACATAAGCTCAGAGGTCACCACAGTAACCTCCCTGTATGAGGACCTGAGAGGGAAAAGGAAAATTAAAGAGGACATTATAGCATAGTCAGGAAAGGGGAGGGAGGGTGCCCATAGGTGGCCAACCTTATGGACTAGAAATTATATAGAAATAGAAGAACTGTTGCAACAGATTTAAAAAAGGTTGGTCCTCAAGAGTGGCAGTATCTCCCTGTCACACCGCATATTTGGGATAAGATATTTTCACACCCCTAGTTATCTTGTATGACTGCCTCCATCTCCTGTAACATCTCCAACTCAGGCTGTGATAAGATCAAACTGAGGAGATAGAAATTTTTGTTGTGCAGTGGCATTTCATTCATTCATTCATTCACTCAGCAGAACATCTAAATAAAAAATCCACACAGATAACTGCCTCTACAGGGACAGTACCTGAGTAAACAGGCTTCCAAAACTTTGACAGCTCCTGGTTTCTATGGCTGCCTTTTTCAGGTACAGTCTGTATGTTCAGAGTTGCTGCACTTTATGCAAATTGCCTCCATCCACTTCACTTCCAGTTTGGTGATTGGCTCAGCATCCTGGAGCGTAGACTTTGGCTGAGCTCAATGGTTAAACAGAAAACCTAAACATGATGTTAACCACTTAATTATGATCACATTTCAAGGCACAGTTCAAAAACAAATTACATTTACTTTGCTTCTCAACCCACACAGGTCCATGATACAGATCTGCTCTTTAACAGGTGTAGTTAAAACAACAGTTGATGCTTGTGAACCCACCATGGCTTCAGGGTACCTACTGACCCCATCTTCAGGGTAGACATGCCACATTTATGACGGCTTTTCATTAGCAACATCACAATCTAAAATATGTACATATTCTATGTACATTAAATGTGTCCTGTGCTTAAAAGATCTTAGTCAGTACAAATAACCTTTCTCTTAATCATTACAATTTAACTTCAGTGCAAGTTTAATATTCAGCCTGTGTACCTGAGTTCATTATATTATTGCTTATTAGATATACTATCAGCCAGTACTACAGATGAAATCTGCCACAAATGATTGTTCACAGTTCCCATGGCACCAAACTTATCAGTGATATAGAAAATTCTTTACAAAAAACTTTGTTAATGCTCCAGTTATGGTAACCTAATACCACAAAAGTAGGGAAATGTGGCATTAGGGATTCCAGCCCTAATCCCCCACCAAGCAGCAAAAGGAACAAATGTTAGGGTTTTAAGTCTCTGGAGTCTTGACAAATCAGTGGTGGAGGTCTTCCTTGGGGTTGTCAACCATAATACTCACCCCCCCCAGCCCACAGCCACCTGTCTGAAGCACAATGTACAGCTCCAAGCCAGTGACTCATAGTATGCACTCTTCAAAGGCAATAAAGTATGTCTTGCCACACGTTACCAAAAGAATCTGTTGTAATTTTATTCATACAGGGCCTTGTATGAAAAAAAGAGAACACATCTTATCTTTTTTGCTCAGGGCATGGGAGGAATGACACCCTTTGAGGTGTCCAGATATGCCCTGATATTTGGACACGTTGGGTACATTATGAAGTACAAGGCATATGCTGAGTGCCTTCAACCACCCAAGAAGTCTGTATATAAGAGCACACATGTACACCTAAAAAGTATTATAATACATCCGAAATTGATTTGTGAAGAGTGAACAGCCGTTTACTTCAACAGTCAACTTCCCTTTATGGTTTGTTTTTTACCTTGTATATTTTCACCTTATATAACTATTCCTGCTGCACTATGGTTTACCTTTTTTCTGCTGCTTCCTACACTGGACCCCCATGAAACTGAAATGGTGCATCTCATTGGGTTATCCCAGTTGGAGTAATGTCAAATAAATACATAAATAAATAAGAAAAATGAATTTAGGTCTGAATTGCCTGGGTGTGCTTTGATAACTGGACAGTCACATGACGCTCTCAGCCAATTAGATCACTAAGATTTCATCACCTAGTTTATCTACTGAGAGTGAGAGAGAGAGAGAGAGGGAGAGAGAATAAATGATAGGTAAGTGTGTTATACAAGGAAATATACCCACCAAAGAGGCTAATCTGATAATAACACCACAAGCCCCCCAAAGGGTGAGTGACTTTATTATCTAAATAGCTCCCCAGATGGATATATGGCCTTGTAAACCATAATACCCATCATTTGTTTTATTTAATACATGGGGATGTTTTGTGTTTTTTACTATATTTGTGGGGCCAGTTTGTTTTCCTAGTGATCTGTGGTTGGGGCCATTTTTGGGTTTGCCTCTTGTGTTTTTTTCCCATGAGTTTCCCTAGTATGTTGGTGTTTTGGTATTGGGCTCTTTTTTGGCCGTTTTGTGTTCCCATAGTGTTGTGTTTCCCTATAAGAGGGGATATGTCTATGTACAGTCATCCTTAGGTCTGTTGGTGATGTCATGGATTGCAGTGGTATGCAGCAGTTTGGAGTTGCCTCGGGGGTCAGAAGTATGATTTGTGATCAGGAGCAGCATGTGGCATCATCAGGTTGGGATTCTGTGTTCAGGAGCAGTGTGTGTGTCTTTAGGGTCTGTGGAGCTGGTGACTTTGCAGCTTGGAGCAGCATATAGATGAGAGTGCCAGCATCATTTGAGAAGTAATCTGGAGCAACGAGGGACATGCCTGTTGGTGACTATAAGGGAGATTTTTTTGTGTGTGTTTCCTGCTGCAGTTTTTTTTTTATCGTCACCCTTGCACTTGCTCAAAGTGAACATGTTGTTATGATAGCATCTTCCTTGGGGTTATCAATCCTATTGCCTGCCCCATTTCATGAGCAAACAACATCACACACAATGTCCTTTCTTCATGCAGGTCCCTGTGGGTCCTGCGTGAAAGAAGCTACAACCAACTGTGTTGGCAACATGTGGTGAGAAACACCTCTTCCTTTAAAGAGCATATCAGTATGAAGCACTGGCTTGGCTGTACCTTGTGCTTCAGACAGGAGACTACAGGCTGGAGGGGTGAATTAGGGTTGACAACCCCAAAGAAGATGCCACCACTGATTTGCCAAGACTCCAGAGACCCAAAACCCTAATGTTTGCTTCTTTTGCTGCTTGGGGGGTGGGTGTGGGGAGTTAGAGCTGGAAACCCTAATGCTACATTTCCTTCCTTTTGTGGCATTAAGATACCCTAACTGGTGCATTAACAAAGTTTTTTGAAAATAATTTCCTTTCTTTTTGAGATAGTGGAATCATATCCTCATTCATGCAGGTGCCCTCGGAACCTGCGTGAATAGATGCAGATGCCCTGTGCAAGGGAAGACTCTGTCTGCCTACTGAAGTGTAGGGCCCTTGTGGGCCCTGCATGTCTGTGCAGTGATGGATGAGAAGAATTTATGGGGCTGTCTGGTGGGCTTCAGAAGTGCAGGAACATAGAAACATAGATGTTGAAGGTAGAAAAGGACCGCAAGGCCCATCCAGTCTGCTCATTTTACCAATTTGCTCCCACTTCCTCTACTAGGTCAGCGGCCTCAGCTATGTCCCCCACATATGTATGATCCCCTAGAGCCTATCCCATGTCCACGTCAGTCCCTCCACTGTACATGCTTCCACCACCTCCTGAGGCAGAGCCCTGTGGTCCTACAATTTCATACGGCTGCAGATACAGATGCACAGTGCAAAGAGTCCATCTGCCAACCAATGCACAGGGCACTCTGCCACCTACTGGTGGAGAGGTGCAGGGCACTATGTCAAGAGGAAAGTTGTCTTCACTATATCATACCCAGGCCCACGCGGAAAACCCTGCACCCTTCATTCCCTGGCAGGGGGGTGTCAAATAACAGCACCACCCATCCCCTCAACCTCACCCCATCCAGCTGTGCCACTGAGCTCACCTCCAAACTCAGCTCACTCACTGGCATGGGATCACAAAGCATGTCCGCCGGGGTCAAGACTGGAACTACACACAAAGTTTGTTAACAATTATAATTTTTTTTTTATTTTGACCTCCAATTTTCAAGATACTTGTTTTATGATTCGCCTTATAAACATGACATGTACTATTTATGGTATATTGGCTGAAATGTAATTTTGCACCAGATGTTCAAAAACACATCTCATCCATGATTTTAAAAAAATGACATGTCACGTTTATGAGGTGGTATGGAAAATGGCTGTATTAAAAGTTTGGAATCAAAATATTGACAATTAACAAAGTTAGGAGTAAATGTTGAAATACTGTAACGTTCAGTCATAACCTGAGCATTTTACCATATTTATACACCACATTTTCAGAATAGCCTTCTTATTACCCTACCTCATGAATCCGGTGAGTGAACATTTTCAAATCCCAACCAAAACATCATTCCACACCTTCAAAAAACACATTTTGTCCAGGATTTGAAAAATGTCAGCTGCCACATTCATGAGGTGGTGTGAAACAAGCATTTGTCAATGCCGAATGTTTGCTTGCTGGCTTTGGCACTGGTAGTGTAGAAGTTACAGAGCTGCATAATAGAAATGGCAGTGAAGTATTAAACTAAAGCTAACCCCACCACCACCTTGCAGAGAGTGACAGGCATTGGGGGATGCCTTTGGGTCATCAGGCATAACGGCCACACCATTTCACCACACCCTACCCTGCAGACACTGACAAGTGTCACGGTGTGCCTTGGGGTCTTTGCTCCTTATGCACACCCCATTCCATCAGGAAATATGGTGAGATGGGTGTGGTATAGGAGAATGGGGTGAACTTTGAGGCCAAAGAGTCCAAGGCATACTTCGATGCCTCTCACTGGCTGCAGGGTGTGGAGTGGTATGAGCATTACAGGCAAGAATCCCAAGTCACACCCCTGATGCCTGTTATTCTCTAAAGGGTGAGGTGTTATGGCTGGAAACCCTAACACCTCAGGCATTCGTTGGTATTTTCACTCCAAATTTTCAACATGTTTTTTTTGTGACCCCCCCCCCATGAACAGTGGCAATATCAGTTTGTTAGCTGAAAGCTGCTTATGCACAGCGACTATGGCATTTAGCACCACAGGTGCAAAAACACATTCCGAACAGGATGTGAAAAATGACAGCTGTACTGTTCATGGGGAGGTGTAAAAAATGGCAATGTTGCAAATCTGCAGCAAAAATATTTAAAAAACTGGTGAAGTCACGAGTGTGCACAGAAACTGTGCAACGCACACCCGTAATGTAATTAGTTTGAGGATTTTTTACAGCAGATTGTCAACACAGGCATTTTGGGACCTCCGATCATGAACAGTGTCACTGTGATTTTCTTTATCTGTCCCGAACAATGATTTCCCACAGCGACCATGCATCTCTGCGCTGAAAGTGTGAAAACAGATTTCGGCCATGTTGTGAAAAATGACAGCTGTACTGTTCATAAGGAAGTGTGGAAAAATGCCACTGATGAAAATCCGGACTGAAAATATTACAAAGTCATGAACTTACGAGGGTGCGTGGAAACTGCGCAATGCTCACTCATAACACAGTCATTTTATGGACTTTTGTCACCAAATTTTCAACATAGCCATTTTAAGACCTCTGCTCACTAACAGTGTAACTGTGATTTTCTTAATCTGTCCCAAACATTGCTTTCGCACACCGACTGCACCATTATGCACTACATGTGCGGAAACACATTTGGGGCGACATGTGAAAAATGGCAGCTGTACTGTTCATAAGGAAGAATAATAAAATGGTAATGTGGAAAATCTGGAGTGAAAATATAGAAAATTCGGAAACTTACGAACTTGCGTAGGAACTGCACAACGTACGCTCGTAAAACAGTCATTTTAAGGAATTTTTCCACCAGATTTTCAACATATCCATTTTAAGACCTCTGCTCATGAACAGTGTCACTGTGATTTTCTTAATGTGTCCCATACATTGATTTCGCACACCAACTGCGCCATTGTCGCTACACAAGCGGAAGCATGTTTTGGACAAGATGAAAAATGACAGCTATACTGCTCATAGGAAGTGTGATAAAATGGCAATAGTTGAAAATCTGGAAGTAATAAAAATTCACAAACTTCTGACGTGCATAGGAACTGCATAGCATGTACTAGTAAAACAATCATTTTAGGAATTTTTCACCAAATTTTCAACATAGGCTTTTGAGAGCCCACCTTATGAACAGTGGCAGTGTCATTTCATTACTCAGTCCCAAAAGGTGATTTTGTGCAGTGACTGTGAAATCACCCTTCAGGCCTGATTAATGCCATGACAGTGAGCATTCATGAAGGGTCCCAAAACCCCATGTTGAAAATTTGGTCTAAAATTCAAAAATACCTGAGATATGCAGTAAAGTTGAAAAACCCTATCTATCCCATTATACAGCTTACTGGCATTTCCTCAGTTCGCGGTCGGCTTTGAAGAGTGCAGATGTGTTCCCGTCCACGAAGATCGTCAAGCGGGTCAGGAGGTAAGTATAGGATGAGGGGGTACAGGAAATGGGGTGCACAGTGGGTGGCAGCAGGTGCAGGGGCAGAGACAGCGAGGACCATTTTTCAGTTTCAGTTTTTTTTTTTTTAAATGACAATGCGGGAAGTTTGCCATGCTGGGATGGGCTCCCAATGTGGCACAAGGATGGCTGGTGGGGGAGTGGAGATGACGGGGGGTTGGGCACCCCTGTCGGCAATAGCATCTGTTGCCATGCTGGGGTGGGCTCCCAGCATGGCACCCTGTACTCTCATGGGGGGGGAGCCAGTGGAGCTGATGGGGGATTGGGCACCCCGTTGGCTATACGATGTGTAGCCATGCTGGGGTGGGCATCCAGCATGGCATATGAAACTCAGTTTTGGGGGGGGCACAGCACAGCCGACGGGGGATTGGGCACCCCCATCAGCTACACAGTGTGTACGTGTGGTGGGGGAGCACACAGTATGCGTGCATGTGAGTGTGTCTGTAGGGGGATCGTGCATGAGCAGGTGATATTTTATCACTGCTCACTGAAGCGTAGCTCCCCCTTTCAACTGTACTCCACTGCATTTTGGACTCCTGTCATAGACAGCTCCAGCAGGCATTGGAGAACTGCGGCCGTGCCTGCAAACACACTGACTGAATTGGAAGAGGGCTGCCACACCTCGAAAACTCGGATGATGGCACTATGTTTCTTGCACATGCGTGCAAGCAAACATAAAAATGGGTATGTTAAAAATCTGGGGTCAATATACTTAAAATTGCTAAAGCTGTGAGTGAGTGTAGAAAAATGTCAACATGCACATAGTATTGCCATTTTTATATGTTTTGACCCTAAATTTTCAACATAGCCTTCTTATGGTCCCACCTCATGAACAAGGGTGGTGTAAATTTTCAAATCCTGCCCAAAAGGTGATTTTGCAACACAACTGCAAAATCTCCATTCAAGCCTGATATGCAAATTTCCACCATCATTGGTCAAGAGGTGGGGTCCCAGAGAGGCCATGTTAACAGTTGTGGGCTACAATATACAAAAATGACAGTTATGCATCATAGTTTAATCCCCAATTAAAATACATTGAATCTCACTTACCTTATTTTCTCATATTGCAGTCGATGGTTCCAGAAGCAAGACGTGTCTTCAATTGAAGAGTGAATCTTCACCCTGTAACATGTTCAGGTGAGTAAGGGTGTGTGGGAAGAGTGTAGGTGCTGTGGGTGTTCTGTGGGAGGTTGGGGTGAGGCTCAGATCGTCGAGGGACCATTTTCTTGTTTGCAGTTAAAAAAAAATTGTGGGACAGTTTTTTTTACTTTACCTGACAAGCAGCTTTGGCAAATTGGGGCAGATGACCTGGAGGGAAGGGGGTCCACAGAAGTGATACCAGGGGTGGGCACCCTAGTCTGCTTATATGTTGGAAGAATGAACATTGGAAAGGTCAGGCCACCTGGAGGGAAGGGGGGAAAAGAAGTGGTACTGGGGATGGGCACCCTGGTCTGCTTGATAGACAGACAGACAGACAGACAGAGAAAGACAGAGACAGACAAAACAGGGGAATGGCAGCTCACTGCTCTCACTGCAGCCAACAGCATGACTTCTAACTGTGGCTGCAGAACTCTAGAAAGTTCCACTGTTCTCATACAGAGAGTGCAGGTGAATGGCTCTTCTAGCTAAGCTGAGCACCCTGGATTTTGGGGTGCCCTGAAAAGGTGTTTGTGGCAACATTTGTAAAGAGCAAACAGAAAAGTGTAGCTAAGTGGGTTTTGTTTAGCTAGCTTCAGGTCTTTGTTTTTTATATATTTAGTTCTTGTTATGGGACATTGGCTGCAATGTAGCTCCTGTTTTGTTTAAAGCTATGCTGATTTTTTCTTTCAAATGTTGGTGATAACCCTCAGTGCTCTACCACTGCAACTTGAAATCACTATCCTTAGTAATGTGTCTTGTTTTACTATAATTCTATATACATGTTAAGGACTCGTGTTTTATGCTCATATAGAAAATACTTTTAAATAAATAATGCAAAACAAAGATCAGTTTTATGTATTTTTAATGTTTGTGAGCTTAAAAGGAGAATAAATGGCAGCTGTCACAATTGGTATTTGTTTCAACACGAGAGGTAATATCATGAAAATAAATACTTGAGAAAAGTGTTTTTTTTTAACTGGGCGAACTTGAACGTTAACTCAAAAATCATTATAGCTCTAAAACAGTATAATATTATTTTCACCAAACCTTTGAAAAATACACCCTTGGCACAGGCCCATTCAGGTCTGAAAATTTCAAGAACAAATTCCACACCATCTAGGCTGTAGGTGAGAGCAAAAACTACTCAGTGTTAAGCATGTTTCTTTTTTTGTTTTTTGGTGCTCCATATCTCAAAAACCATACAAGATACCATCATGAAACTTTTCAAGTCTAGAGACTCTGACAGCCGGACCATGAATTCCAAATTGTGGGCTTTTTTTATCGAATGATGCCAAAGTTATTAAGGTATAAAATTAATATGAACAGCTTACTCAACCCTGACTATAGGGGTGCTACCACACCCCTATAATAATATATCTATTCACAATGGGGCCTACGCACTAATGCATGTGAACTGCACCCATAAGCATTGTACTGGTGGCGTGTAGCTATGTGCTCCACATGCTGTTCCAACTACATGCTATGTATGAACACACATGCAAAGCAGGCTGACACATGGCCATGGCCTCTGGACATGCAAAATCAAATCAAATCAAATCAACTTTATTTTTATAGCGCCTTTCAGAGCCAAGGCGCTGTACATAAAAACATATACATAATAATAAAAATTAAAAGAACATTAAAATATATCAACCATAACTAAATAAAAGCTAAACTAAATAAATATGTCTTTAGGCCAACTTTAAAACTATCGACGGTTGGGCATTCTCTCAACCAACGAGGTAGAGAATTCCACAGGGTTGGTGCTGAGAAAGCAAAAGCACGGGATCCTGATGTTTTTAATTGAACCCTGGGAATCTCCAGCAATTCCTCATTGGCAGAATGGAGAGGTCACCCTCCCTTTCTCGGAGTGAACTCCATTTAATATCGCCCTCTATTGCCTATCCCTCAACCATTTCTTATCCAGTTTACCATCTTTGGACCAACTCCTAAGGTACCCAGCTTACTTACTAGTCTCCTATGTGGAAGGATGTTGAAAGCCTTGCTGAAATCTAGGTAGGCCACATTCACTGCTCCACCCTGATCTAATTCCTTTGTCACCTGGTTAAAGAAATCTATCAGATTTGTTTGACTTGACCTCCCCCTTGTGAACCCATGCTGGCTTGGGTCTTGCAACCCACTGAATATAAGATATTCCACAATCCTTTCCTTCAGTATTAGGTTGTGCATTGGAGAAGGAAAATTGTACTCCTGGATGGCCCAGTTTCTAGCTGCCTTAATAGCACAGCTGATAGCACAACTAGAATAGTATTCTGGGTGGCCTGGGTTCAAGTCCTAGCTGCAGCACTTCTTTCTTTCTTTCCCTCTTCTGTTTGTATGTGTTCCATAAATGTGCACATCACACTCTTGCGATTAAAAATGTAATTATCTGTGCAGCACCAGGTTGTGCACTGGAGATGGATGGCCCATCTTCTAGCTGCATTGGTAGGTCAGCTGTTAGCACAACCAGAATGGTATTCTGAGCGGGTGAGTTCAAGTCCCAGCTGAGGCACTTATTTCTTTGTCTCTTCAGTTTGTATGTGTTCCATAAATGGGCACACCACACTTTTGTGACTGAAAATGTAATTATCTGTGCAGCATCAAGCTGTGCATTGGGGAAGGTGTAAAGTGATACTGGATGATCCATTTTCTAGTTGCTCTGGTGGTACAGCTGGTATTACAACTGGAATGGTACTCCAGTTGGCCTGGGTTCAAGTCCCACCTAAGGCACTTATTTCTTTCTCGGTTCTGTTTTCTACTCCCAAAGCAGCTGACACAGGGACATGGGTTCAAATCCTGGCCACTGCACTATACCACCGCCATACTCGACTACATTCCTGGGAACCAGGAAGGGAGCAGACAAAAGCTCCACTCCCACCACCACCTGATGATACCTTGGTGTGGGGAAAACCAACAAAAGGGCAAAAAAGAGCCCTATTTATAACCTGCCCCCCAGAGTAGCGGTCTTCAACCCACAGAGACCTCATCCCAAGGCAGGGCCATAAATATTAAAATCACTACTGCCCAAAAAAGGTTGCAAGAGAAGAAAAATGGTAGACCCACCTCACAGGTGGGTTACACCTGAATGAGCTGGACACATTACAGCAGAAATGCTTTTATGATGTTTTTGTAAGAAGGCACTAAGCCTCTGGCAGTTTCACCCCCCCCATTGCATTGTCTGACCACCGTTAGGTCATCAGATATCATAACCCCAAGGTTTCTTTCCTGTTTGGTAGTCATCAATACCATGCCACCCATTTTGCGCTCTGCCTTTGGATTTCTGTTACCTAAGTGCATTCTTTTTCATTTTTTTGTATTGAAACCCAGCTGCCATACCACTGATCACTCCTCTAGTTTTCTCAGGTCTCTGCTCATCCTTTCCACCCCTCCTGGTGTGTCCACCCTATTACTGATTTTGGTGTCATCTGCAAAGAGGCAGACCTTCCCTTCCAGCTCCTCTGCAATGGGTATCTTGTGACATGCACTATTCCAAAGTGGGTGCCTACCAAAACAGCGACCCACTTTCAGCTCATATTGACAGGGTGACGGCAAATGAAAAGCGACCAGATGGGGAGTGCACGAATGGCGACAGGATGTCACTGTATGTACACACGTGTGGGGGGTGGGGAACGAGCACGCTGAGTGAGGGACTGGAGGGAGGGTTTGTCGGGGTGGTGCCACGGATAGCTGCCGAGCTGGCTCCGTGGTGTGGTGGGTGGCTGCTGGGCTGGGGTGGCTGGGATGCTGGGTTTGGGTCCGAGTGCAGGTGTGCTTTGTTGCACTTGGCCCGAGTCGTTATTTTTATTTCTTTAGAATTTGCCCCCCCCAACATGCATCCCCCTGGAGTTGAGAATCCTAAAGTAGGGGGTGTGTGGGTGGGGAGGCAAAGCCTCCAGCATGAAATAAAACTGCCATGTCCTTTGCACCGTTTTGTTTTGCGCCAAGGGTGTATATCGCCAAAATTGAATTTCAGCAATGTACACTCATCATAATGATGATCGCCTTTCGGCAATCACCCTTATGACATAGAACCTCTGCAATGTCACTTATAAAGAAGATTGATCCCAGCACTGACCCTGAGGCACACTGCTGGTCACCAGAATGGGAAGGCTACAGCATGCTGTTCAGTGGGGGAGAATAGCTCCTCCCACATTCCCTACTCAAATCCAAGCACTTCCATCACTCAGCTTTGAGCATTTTGAAATCATCTGGGACTCTGTGACTGTGTGGTTGGCGAGGATTGGCTCTTTTCTGTTGTTTTCCCTTTCCCCTTTCCCCTTCCCCATCTGTTTCATCTCTCTCTCTCTCCCTCCCTACTGCCCTCTCTCCCATGCCTCCCTTTCTTCCGCTGTGAGTCTCCTCCCCCCATATTGCTTCATTCCTGGTCTGCCCTTCCCTTGCTCCCTTCTCCTTCTGTGTTCCCCTGTACCGCCTTAATCCATTTTTTTTCTGGCTTCTTTCTGTCCTCATTCCCCTTTTGTTTCTGGGCTTCTCCTGCTTGCTAGCCACTGCTCCGTTCCTCCTCCATCCTGCCTGGCTTCCAGCTCCGTGTCTCTTCAGTGGGCCCCGGCTCTGGACATTGCTGCCCGCTCCTGTTCCTGGACTCCTTCCCTGCTCACCAGCTTGCCTTGGCTTATTCTTCAGGTGGTGTCAATTCTGTACCTGACTGCTGCTCCTGCTGCTGCATCCTCTGGGTCTGTGATCCTGCTCATTGCCCCTGTGTACTTGTGTCTCCATCCCTCATCTCTCGCCCAAATTTTCCCCTGCTCTGCGCCTGAGCCCAACTCCCTCTGCTGACTTCACACTCTGGCTTGCTTGGGGGTTGCTCTGCCAGATGCCTTCATGCTGTTTATTTCCCAGTTCATCTTTTGTCTCTTGCTGTCTTGACACTGGTCATGTAGTGCAGCATTTTGCAACTTGTTCTTGGATGACTGATTTTTAGCACTACACGAGGACTCACTGGGACCGAGTTTTACATTTTGGGACATAAGATCTATACTTAGTCCAGAAGGAATTGGCATTCTGTAGTTCCCCTGCTGTGTTCTAGTTTACAGAGTATTGCTTTAAATGCACATTACTTGAATATGCACCACAAGTGCCAACTCATTGGGTACTCAGGTACTCAAGCACCCACAAAATTGACTTCTGCACCCTCAATGTTTTGACAGTAACCTACAAAAAGAATTACTTGGAAATCTGGCCAAACTAATACTACCTACTGGACATGAACATCCAGAAAAGTTCGTCAAAGTTGGCAGTCCTGTATACACCCCCTGCCTCCCTGGACTGTCTGTCCCCTGGTCCTTTTCTGGCCATACCCAAGGTTCCTGTTCTGTTCTGCTCTGCCTGCCTTGCTTTTACTTCCCATAGCTTGCTGCCCTGCTGGCCTCATGGTATCTATTGCTGTGGATGCTACCTCCCTGTGGCATTGTTTCCCACTGTTGGACTTTTGGGCTGTCCATACTGGGCTCGACTTTTGTTTATTGGCATCCATAACTTGTGCCCTCAGGGTTCCCAGATCTACAAGGATTTCTGTATTTTGCTGGGATTTGGCACCATCTACTGGGAACTTCCTACCCAAACCTGCATGCATTTTCAGGACATCAGAGCAGCGTGAACATGTCAGATTCTCTTCTATGGCAAGCCTACGTGGAGGTCCTGCCAGTCCGGCTAGTCTGCGGGGGGGCCTAACTCGACTCATTCGATTCTACTCCTTCCTCTGGCAGATGTGCGTGGGGGGACCTGTCAGTCCAGCTAGCCTATGTGGGGCCTAGCTTTACCCAATCAATTCTATTCCTTCCTCAGATGGACTTATGTGGGGGTCCTACCAGTCCAGCTAGCCTACATGGAGGTCTAGCTTTACTCATGCACTTCTAACCCTTCCTCAGGTGGACCTACGTGGGGGTCTCACTGCTCCAGCTAGCCTCCATGGAGCCTAGCTTACTGCTTGAATATCTATATGCCTTCTCTAGTGGTCTTCCGAAGGGGTCCCACTGGTCCAACTCGACCCAAATGGGGGCCTCTTTTGATGGCAGGTTTGCTTTGGCTTCCCTATCATCCCAGTTCCAGATTCAGTTTGTTATGCAGGGCATCTTCTTGGAACAAATCTCATTTACATATCAGTCCTGGGACAACTTAGATACCTTCCTATCAAACTTAACAATTGTATCCAGCTTTTACTGAGGATTAAAATTACTGTTGGGCAGCTCACTCAAGTTGACAATATTACGAACATTTGTCTATCATAGATTGATCTGCTATCACTATGACCTCCTGATATGGAGAGAGGATCACAGATGTAGAAGTGGGTAGCCATCTGGAAACTAGCGACCATCGAACAGTATGGTTCACAATAAACACAGCAATAGTGTCAAGCTATACAAAGGCAAAAGTACTGGACTTTAGGAGGGCTGACTTTGCCATAATGGGTGAGTGCCTAAGGAATGCACTAGCAAATGGACAGGAAGGAGGGGTGTAAGAACAATGGGGAATAATAAAAACTGCCATCACAGAGGTAACAAGCCTTTGTGTGAAGCAAATAAACAAAACAAAACGATGTAAGAAACCACTATGGTTCTCAAAGGAAGTGGCAGTGAAGGTTCAAGAGAAAAAGAAAGCATTCAGGAAGTACAAGGAATCATAGAAGGAGCAGGACAGAGAATTGTATCAGTTAAAGTAAAGGGAAGCTGGGAAGGCAGTCAGAACAGCAAAGGCCCAAACCGAGGAAAAGATAGACAACTCAGTTAAGAAGGGGGATAAAACCTCTTATAGGTACATCAGGAGCGAAGGAAGACCAAGGGAGGGATAGTGAGGCTTAATAAAGGGAGGGAGGGTGGGCAGAGGGTGACTGTGAAAAGCAGAGATACTAAACAAATATTTTTGCTCAGTATTTACAAATGAAGAGGGGGAGGTACCTAAAACAAACAGTAGAAACACTGTGGATACAGAAGTTGATACCAGCCCATTTACAGAAGAAAGGGTTCTGAAAGAACTCTTAAAACTAAAGGTGGACAAAGCAATGGGGCCTGATGGGATTCATCCCAGAATTCTAAAAGAACTAAGGGTAGAACTAGTGACACCACTGACTACCCTCTTTAACAAATCATGGGAGGATAGGGTGGTACCCGAGGACTGGAGGAGGACAGATGTGATTACCCTTCACAAAAGTGGGAGCAAGGCAGAAGCAGGAAACTACAGACCTATTAGTTTAACTTCAGTGATAGGGAAAATGATGGAATCACTTCTGAAGGAAAGAATTGTTGAGTATCTAGAGGCCAGAGGGGGCACAGGACCCAAGGCAGCATGGATTCACAGCGGGAAGATCATGCCATACGAATCTGATAGATTTCTTTGACTGGGTGACCAAAGTAGTAGATCAGGGAGGGGCTGTGGACATGGCCTACCTAGACTTTAGCAAGGCATTTGACACAGTCCCACACAAAAGATTAGTATACAAGTTAGCCAGCCTTGGAGTGGGTCCCAAGATGACAGCCTGGGTAAAGAATTGGCTGGAGAATAGGACACAGAGAGTAATAGTAAATGGAGTCCACTCTGAAGAAAGGGGGGTTACTAGTGGGGGTACTGCAGGGTTCAGTATTAGGACCAGTCCTCTTCAATGTCTTTATAAGCGACATTGCAGAGGGACTAGAAGGAAAAGTATGTCTCTTTGCAGATGACACAAAGATCTGCAACAGAGTTCATGCACAAGCTGGGGTGGAAAGGATGAGAAGGGACTTGGCAAGGTTAGAGGAATGGTCAAATGTATGGCAGCTTAGATTCAATGCTAAGAAGTGCAAGGTAATGCACCTGGGAAACAAAAACCCGGGGAAAGAGTACACAATGTGGGGTGAGATACTAACAACAACAAAAATGGAAAGGGATCTGGGGGTAGTCATATCAGATCACCTAAAGGTGGGCAAGCAATGTGAGAGGGCAGCAAGGAGGGCTGGGGGGATACTGGGATGCATAGGAGAGGCATCACCAGTAGAAAACAGGAAGTTATTATCCCTCTGTACAGACAGCTGGTCAGACCCCATCTGGAGTACTGCGTGCAGTTCTGGAGACCCAATCTCCGCAAACACATAGACAGGATGGAAGCTGTCCAGGGAGGGCAACTAAAATGGTGCAGGGTCTGCACCGGAAGACATATGAAGAGAGACTTAAGGAGCTTAATATGTATAGCCTCGAGGAAAGGAGGGAGAGGGGGGACATGATAGAAACTTTCAAGTACCTCAAGGGAATGAACAAAGTCCAAGAGGGTAGCATCTTTCAAAAAAAGAGGTGTGCAAGAACAAGGGGGCACAATTTGAAGATGGGGGCAGCTCAGAGGTAATTTAAGGAAGTATTTTTTCACAGAGAGGGTTGTGGATGCATGGAACAGCCTTCCAGAGGAGGTTGTGGAGTCAAAAACAGTGGTGGAATTCAAGCATGCATGGGACAGTCATAAGGCAATTCTAGGGGTTGGGGGTAGGAAGAAGTAGGCAGCTGGTTAACTAGGATCTGCAGCTTATCCATTAGGTAGGGAAATGGGCAGACTGGGTGGGCCAAGCGGTCCTTATCTGCCATCAAATTCTATGTTTCTACGTTTCTATACACCTCTCGCTTATGAACAATGCCATACAGCTCTCTCAGCATGTCCGATTTACCCATACCTTTTGAGTGCAATCTTGGCGACATTCTACTTTCCATGCAAGCTTAGCTCAAATGCTCTGGAGCCCTAGTTTTCCTTCCTATGCAACCATCTTTTCAGGCTACTGACCTGTTCTGCTTCTTCATACTGTATTATACCTGCCACTTCAACTCCCAAGATCTCTGATGTCTGTTCTCGTTCCATTCATTCCAGAACTCACAAAACAGGACATCCCAGTTGACTGTGTTCACATTGCTTCATTATTCCCCGAAATTTGCTCTGCTTTCCCTATGCATGCCTGGCACCTAAATGTCCTTCTGTCTGCCTGTGGGTGGCTGTCCTCATCCCCATCTCCATGCCACATGTGGATCCTCAGCTTCTGGACTTGCCCTGAACCTCCATAGACACCTTGTACCTTTTCTTGGGTCATCTGGGAAGGACCTCCACTGATGCCCCATGTGAAGATCTCCTCAATTAAGCTTCCTCACTCTGCCTCCATGGGGTTTTCATTTAGCTACCTAATAGCAACAGGTCCCCAAATTTTATTGCTGCTGATTATCTCATCGGACTGCTTCAGGAAGCTCCCATTCACTCTCATTCTATCTTGCCATTGCACTTCCAACAGCACAAATAAACAAACAACAAAAAAGCACTGACGAAATACCGGTAGTCAATATGTAAGCACCTATGCAACCACCTGGACGGCATGACCGATCAGCACTGGTGTTGCCATTTTTTTTCTCCTTGGTTTCTGGTTCCTTGGCTTAAATATGCCACAGAATGCTATATGCCTATATATGCCTGAATATGAAGTTATTTCTGGAGTAAATTAGTTGCTGAACTAAGAAGATGGTAGCTGAATTTGCTCATGGGTTGTTGGTCATGTTTGCTAATGTGAATTAACTGTTTGGATACAAATTAACAAAATAAATTCTGCACTTTATTAGTACAGTTGGAGGCTGTAGTCCATTTTTTTCCTTTCAGTGGTGCAGAGCCGAAACCCACTTCCAGGAGCTATATGTTCAACTTAGGTGAATAGAAACATATGGTGACTGGTAACCAACCAAATAAAACAGCTAATTTATCTTAAGGAAGTTTACCACTATATGCCAAACACCAAAGCCTGTTCCCTTAAATGTCAATAGACGTGACTGAGAGAAAGAGGTGACAATAAAATAAATTTAAAAATGGCACCTATCACTTGAAGACACTGCAGAGTAAGAGGAACAGCTGTCAGTTTCCATCTATAAGGCAAATCCTAAAACAAGTATCTTCAAAATTTGAGGTCAGAATTGCAGAAAATAAGTTGTTTTACAAGCAGCCAATGTTCAGCATTGACAAATGCTTGTTTTTTTTTCTTTTTTATTCCTCACTATTGCCCCCCTCCCCGCTCGCTGTTGGACATGCTGCCAAACACCATACCTTGTGGCTCAGTATTTATTTGCTAAACATAGTTTAGTTCACATACCTACATACTGTACATAGCTGTTTTAATGTTATTTAATGATTGTATAAAGTTTATTTTTGTAAAGTCTTACTCTGTTGTAAAATCAAGTTGTACTTCTCCTGTCCCCTTCACCCAGACTGCATCTGGAAACGAGCTGTTTCAGCTCAGTATGCCTTTCCCAGTGAAACTTTTCAAATAAATAAATAAATGATAATGCCCGTTGAGATCCCCCCATTGCCTGGGGGGACATCCCCCTGTCTGTCCCACAGCAAGGATAACCACTGTCACACAGCCATGTTGTGGAGCATGATGCATCCTGTGAACACTCTGCATGTCCTACCAGAGGTAAACATCGCTGTGCCACTTGTCAGATCCAGGAACTTGAACCACATTTCCAGCAGCCCTATTGTCCTCACTATCATGGAACATGTCTTCCTGTGGGCCACATTGTATGCCTTTTCCTCTGTGTTGTTTCCCACTAGATTCAGTGTTATCAGGTATGGCCATAGTGGGTATCTGCTGTTACCTGTGCAGTGGGTAAACAACAGCCATTGTAATGTTCTGCAGCAGTGCATCTACCTGTGTTTTTTACCTGTGCTGCATACGTATACTCACCTATCAGCCTCCATCCCAACCCTCACCATGTAGCAAGCAGGGCACACATCCCAGACCCATCAAAGATGAAGGAGTCATGACATGACCCAGGGTACTTGGCACACACATTGGTGATGATACCAGTAGCATCACATACTATATGGCAATTAATGCTGTGATACTCCTTGCAGTTCCTGTATGCCTCCTCGTCCACCCTCAATGATAGGATTGTCACATGTGTACAGTCTACTTCCCCCAGTGCATTGGGCATGCCATGCAAGGTATGGAATGCCTTCTTTGTGTACCTTTTGTTGGCATCTGCAGTGGGGAATGTTACATGCTCATGCACATGCAGTAGCAGGGTGCCCGTGACCTGGTGCAGTGTCCTGGATACAGAGGATTGGCTGACACCCATGACATCCCCAGCAAGCTTCTGGAAGGACACTGTGGCATTGTGTGCCAGTGCATACAGCACCCTCTTCTCCAGGGACATCACCCATGACCTCTGTCTACATGGTTCCACCTGTGCATGGACCATGTCACACAGCCTTGGGATTGTGGTGTGGTCCAAGTGGAATCTTTCCAGGCACTTTCTGTCCCACAGGTGTCTGGCCTCCAGCCATGGTAGGAATACATGTGGCCAGTGGTGTGTCTCATTTCCCATTGATGCTCTGTCTCACCATCAAGTAGGATGACATTCTATAGTAGCCCTGGGCGCATCCTGTCAACCTCTTTGTGGCTGTGCCATGGTATGTAATGACTCCACCACTGTTCTGTGGGTAGAAGCCCCATCTGTTATGCAGCATGGTCTTCCATTGCTAACAGAATCCTCTTTGAATGGGTGGTTTCCCAGCACACTGGCAGGGTGACATGGCATAAACAGGCATCACAGGGTCACATTACAATGTAACCTGCCACTCTTGAGGACCAGCCTTTTCTTAAATCTGTAGCAACAGTTCTTCTATTTCTTAGCCTACTCTATCCTTTACAATTTCTAGTCCATAAGGTTGACCATGTATGGGTACCCCTCTCCCCTTTCTTGACTACTATGTTATAGTGTCCTCTTTAATTTTCTTTTTCCTTGTCAGGTCCTCATACAAGGAGGTTATTGTGGTGACTTCCAAGTGTATGTAAAACAGGTTGTGTTCATCATTGTTGGATTTAGTATGTAATAGCACTATGTCATAAAATACCTTGATGTATATACCTTATGTTTATGAAACCTGCAAATGTTGAAAATACCATGGCACTAGGTGTTTTTGATAATGGTCAAAAGAACTAAGTGACTATTATAAAAATTAAGTTAATTGTGCTATTTAAAATACATGTAAATTGCTGTAAACTGAACAAGTCTGAAATTTCATGGTTATTAGCATATATCCCATGATGCTTTGCATTATGGAAGTATGTGTGATGTTGTGTTTCTTTGAAACTTGGCTTATTGTCAATGCCCTTTGGGGTAACCCTTATTTCAGTGCTTCTGCACTGAGGTTCTTTGTCTTTAGTTTTTTTTTTTTTTTTTTTTATTTGAGCCCCCACCACCCAAGCAAACAGGGCCTACATAGGGGGAGAGGCTGAATCTCAACTGCTAAGTTAGATCAGAGATCAGTGAGTCAGTAGGGGCTAGCTAAGTGCAGAGAAAGGACATACATTGTCTGTTGCTGCAAACTGATGTACTGAACAAGAGATATGCCATTGCTTAAGGTTATCACCTGCATTTTAAATAAACATTACACAGAGATTGTGTGTTGGACTTGAAGTTCGGTGTCTGGTCCATCTGTTTTCCCATGACCCCTCCACAGACTTGATATCAGAAGTGGGATAACTTGCTGGAAGTGTTTGGACTGGCTGAAGAGGGATGTTTTCTGGTAGATATTGCCCAGATATCCCAGGTGGACCGATGCACCAGGAGTTGCCTGAGGAGAACCCGGAGAAGAAAGTCCATGAAGTTCTGCCCAGAACCATGGCTCACAGATGGAGAGAAGCTGCTGCCTGGACTGGACTTGGGAGCTCAGAGGAAGGCCAAGCCTGAAGATGATGAAGAAATGCAAGTTAAGGCAGACTGGAGGTGTGAGTGACAACACCCAGGAGGTGGAGTCCCTGATGAGGATGAGCCACTGGATGAGTGGGTAATGGCTGGAGGCAGACCGACTATGCAGAGAGGCAGAACACTGGTGCCAGATGTTTGAGATGTTCCTGCCAGAGAGTTTGGATAAAGAGTCAGAGGAGGATTTTTCAAGGGCTCTGTTTGAGGAGAACCCCTTGACTGATTAGGATATTCCTTTGTTTCCTGTGTTCCCAGGATGTTACCTGTTGGAGGGCAGAGATGCAAGTATAGAACTTGAATGTGAGACCCCAGGTAAGGCTATGCCTAGTGATATTGTGCTGAGGTTGAAGACTCCAAGCAAGCAAGAAGAAGCATATGAGGCTGAAGGGACTTTTTCTTGTATTGATGCAGCTAAACCTATTAACAGTATTGACTGGGGGTATATTGTAGGCTGAAGATGTTAATATTGCCAAAATGTTACAATATGTTGAGATCAAGGAGGTGGTACATCTGTTTTATTTTTTTGATGAAAAACCTACAAAGGAGGAGGTGGGTGGAAAATGGATTGGACCTGTGTTGGGGTAACACCAAAAGAACGTGTACCCTCAGGTGTCTGTATCAGTAACAAGTGAAATGAATGAATCAAGAGAAATAGTGGGTTTATGTAGAGGGATTGAACCTAGGACTGGGCCCCTGCTTAAAACTGACATGTCTGAAAGGGTTAGAGCATGTAATTACTCACCCCAGAGAAAGTCTTTCCATGGTACTGGACTTTACAGCCATCCAGATATTTGGTCAGTGAAATATTACGTACTTTCCCTAAATCGAGATAGTTCAGGGAAGGCACCATTAGTCTCTACTGAGAAATGTGTTAATGCCTCAGGGTAAAGAATGATGATATCCACTATGTTTATGATAGAATGTTTATCGTAATAAGGACCATGAGACGGAGCTTCTGAAGATGGATGGGTGGAAGCTCCATCCCTTCCCGGGACAGGAAGGTGGTAAGCAGTCTGCAAACACTGCTTCCCTCTTAAGGTGGGGGATATGTTCTGGTTAAATAAAGTGACAGATTGATTGATTGATATGTGACAGGGAGCTCCTGCCACTCTTGAGGACCAACCTTTTCTTAAATCTATGGCAACAGTTCTTCTATTTCTTAGCCTAATCTAACCTTTACAATTTCTAGTCCATAGGATTAGCCATGTATGGGCACGCCCCTTCCCCTTTCTTGACTATGCTATAGTGTCCTCTTTAATTTTCCTTTTCCCTCTCAGGTCCTCATACAGGGAGGTTATTGTGGTGACCACCAAACGTATGTAAAACAGGTTGTGTTTATCATTGTTGGATTTAGTATGTAATAGCACTATGTCATAAAATACCTTGATGTATATACCTTATGTTTATGAAACCTGTAAATGTTGAAAATACCATGGCACTTGGGGTTTTTGATAATGGTAAAAAGTACTAGGTGACTATTATAAAAATTAAGTTAGTTGTGCTATTTAAAATGCATGTAAATTGCTGTAAACTGAACAAGTCTGAAATGTCATGGTGATTTGCATATATCCCATGATGCTTTGCATTATGGAAGTATGTGTGATGTTGTATTTCTTTGAAACTTGGTTTATTGTTAATGCCCTTTGGGGTAACCCATATTTCAGTGCTTCTGCACTGAGGCTCTTTGTCTTTAGCTTTCTTTCTTTTTTTTTGAGCCCCCACCACCCAAGCAAACAGGGCCCACATAGGGATGGAGGCTGAATCTCAACTGCTAAGTTAAATCAGAGATCAGTGAGTCAGTAGGTGCTGGCTAAGTGCAGAGAAATGATATATATAGTCTGTTGCTGCAAACTGATGTACTGAACAAGGGATATGCCATTGCTTAAGGTTATTGCCTACATTTTAAATAAACATCACTCAGAGATTGTTTGTTGAACTTAAAGTTTGGTCTCTGGTCCATCTGTTATCCGACAACCCCTCCATATAGCCCACACTGAGTGACAGTACAGTGGTGACAGCAGGCTCGCCAAGCAGAAGCACATTAATGCCTTAAGTGGAATGCATTGGGGCATATTCCTGAAAGTTGTGGAGGGCATTCTCCATGGCTTACCAGGATGCCCTGGACTGGGGGGGGAGGTGTGTCAGGTGCCACAGCCAACAGAGGTAGGTATTCCCCTGTCATGTTTATCCTGTGCAAGCATGCCCTGTGTGTATCGTGCTGTGGCAGTAATGTTTTCTCTCTGATGTCTCCACAGGACTTCTGTTGACATCCACACAGGATTGTGATGGTTTATGTTTAGCAGCCAGATGGGGCAGTGTCAGTAGTGGTGACATGGTGGAGGATGTGGCCCATGTACCTGCTGCATAGTTTGTCTTGGAAGGTGGGGTCAGCGGATGTATATTATAAGGATGACATAGGGGAGCTCTGGGCCATAGAGGAGCCATCCAAGATATGCACCAGGTGTGCGCTGGAGGGATGTGTGTGCCAGCTGTGCACAGATGTGGCCCTGCTTGTATATTCCACTCATGGCTTTCATCTTTGTTCTTGTTTTACAAGGTATCATGGCCCTTTATGTGAGATGGTTCTAGTTCAGAGGGAGTATACTGACACCACCACAAGGGGATCCAGCGAGGACTCTCAGGATGAGGAGGATGATTAAGCACAGGGTGGAGATAGCAGCACAGGCTGGTGCAGCCTTGTTGATGGTATCCCCAAGTGGTGTGCCCTTCTGTTAATGGATCCAGGAGGGTGCATTTGGATGTGTGTGCCAGGGCTCTGTATTACAAGGGGGTGGGTCCTCTCTGGATGCTGGTTTATTAAAGTTATTTGGACATATACACCTATGTTATCATTATTCTGGATGGCAAGAAGGTGCCACCATCCGGGTCTGTGGCCATGGGGGAATGCACCTTTGTCTCTTACTGTTCACTGGATTGGCCCTTGCTGTTCACTAGTATGTTCAGGTTGTGTGATGCTAGGGTACATTACACTGTGCTACTCTGCCTGTTCCGGGCCTCTGTGGTACTGTAGACCATCATTACTGGTAATCCATCCAGTCAAGTGCTCATGAGACCATACACCACAGGTACAGTATTCTGTCCAGCCCTGTATACCTGCCCTGCATGCCTGCAGTTTGTGGCAGCCCACCACATGGCATAGTGCTATGTATGCTGCACCATGCACTGGGGCAACATACTGCACATCATGCATGTACATATGTGTGGTGCACACATGTTGTTATCTGGCCATGTCCCCACTCCTGTGCATAGTGTTGCTGCCACTTTGCTATGCAAGCATCCTGTTTGTGTGCCAGTGCACACCCTAGGTGCATGCAGCATGGCCATGGCAAGTGTGGTTTATGGATTTAAACCCTTAACGCATGTGTGTTGCACAGCACACAGCCACTGCATTTCCTTTGGGCATAGACTCCAATATATCTGTTATTATACCCTTTATATTCTTTAATTCTTGTTTATAATATTGCATTTACAGTTTTATTGATAGTTGCAGGGAGGTGGTGGGTGGAGGTGATATTTGCTCCTAGTGACAAAAACAGTAATGATGCTATATTTCTTTTTTATGGTAAGTTTTGGATAAGTTGCCATTCACAATCTTTATACTTCAAATGTGCTCCTCAGTTCTTTGTTGGAAGTTTTTTTAATGAAATTTATGTGAAATTCTGTTTTCACTTTCTTGCAAAGTAAAATGGCTAATTAGCCTTCCCCCCTCTTGTGCTAGTCATGTGGCTCTTGCACTTCTTCTCCAGCAAGAGCATTTGGCCTGCATTATCACAGCACTAAAATGTGTGTTTTTTTTCACAGCCAGCCATGGGCCTAGCATTATGAGTGTGATGCATGCCAAAATGACATTATCATGTTAGTGCATGCATGCATGCATGGAGGCACTTGCACTAAACAGTAGCATCTAGAGTCAGCCAACCGGCACAGCAGTAGTGCTACTGCTCACTATGCCGATGGCCTGGGTTTGGAAGCAAGCCCAAGGCATCAGAGAGCTGGCTGGGGAGAGGAGGATTAAGTCTCCACAGGGCTGCTCTCCTCTTCTGGGGGGGAGGGGGGCAAGAGCTCAGAGCTCTACTGACCCGCAGTGCAGGCCAGGGGAAGATGCAGCCCTAGCTATGGAGGAGGGGAGATGTGGCAGTCGTCAGCGCACATGCCTTGACATCAGCACATGTCACATCCCCAAGGAGATGAAAGCAGAAAAAACCCTGGTTGTGCACAATAACTGACCTGCACCCAATGACTCAGGTGACTCCTGAATCTGGATCCAGTCTGGTGGGTCGAGGGACTCCCCACCCCCTGCCATCAAGGACAAGCTGTGGGGGGGATCACAGGGGATGTAAGTCCTGGGAGAAGTCAGGGTGATGGGATTGGGAGGACTGGTGAGAAGGAGGGCTGGCTGGGATGGGGAGGATAAAAAAAATTGACAGCAGCACCTAATGGTGATGGGTCAGGCATGACCACCCCATGATGAGTAATGTGACTAGCATCAGTGTGTATAGAAGTTTATATATATTTTAAATCTTGATTTTGTGAAAGAAAACATATTTTTTGTTTTATCTAGTCTGTGTAGACTAGGGCTGGCAGTACAGCCTAGAGGTTAGAGGAACGAGGTGTTAACAAGCTTGATACATCCAGCAGACTAGACCTGAGTTTGATTCTCACAGCCTCCACTTGCATACTGTGTGACTCTGAGCAAGTCACTTAACTGCCCAGTGCTCCCAGATCACCCCTGAAAACAGGCACTTGTGCCTAGTGGGCCTTGCCTGGTTACCAAAGACCAAAATAAAAAATTAAATAAAATAAAAATCTTGAAGAAGGGGTCGGTAGGCACCCCAAAACATTGATGGGTTTGCAGGCACCAACTGTTGTTTCACTACACCTGTTAAATCAGTTTTGAAATTTAATACAGCTGGTGAGTAAGTCTGTTCCAGGTTAACACTGAGGTCTTACTAGCCAGAATTTGGAACACACCACTTGCTCCAAAACAGTTTTTGGTTTTGGTCCTGTACAAGCCAGAGGCTATGCCTGAACCACTAGAATCTGTAATAAATTGTAAAGATTCTTCAGGTCGGGACATGGATTTATTTTAAATAATGCATCCTGGTTGGCAGTTCTTGTTCCCCCATTGGTTGTGCTGTTCCAATGCACAGAACTTCGCCAGTCAGGACACAAGGACCTCCTTACCCATTTTATAAGAATACATATTCTCATAAATGTGTTTAATTTAAATAGTCCTTCTTTAACCTTTGTGTGATTTGTTCCTAAAATCTGTATTGTAGCTTTGTGAACCTTCTGGCCCAGTCTGTACCATAAGCAAGAACTTATTTTTAATGTTTTTACTTCTTTCCTGGTTAAAGAATTGACATTTCTTTATCTATTTATTGATTTATGTACTTGTTAACCAGGTAACTATGCTGGGCTATCACTGGCCTATCTTCAGGCAATGCCCTGACAATCCACACTGAACAGGACATTAGGACATATGAGTAGACGATCGTAAAAAATTCACATTCCATACAGATTATATAAAACAAGTACAAGCGCAAGCTTCATGTTAAAACATTTAGTGAATTCAAAACAATCTTGACTTTTTCAGGTTAGTGTTTTCTTTTTATCTTACTCAGTACTGCTCAGGAGGATTTTACCATCCCTTCATTTACAAGCTCCCATGTTGACCAACAATTATGTAATTAACATAGACTGCAAACAAACTATTGTCAGATAGTTTCAAATTATATTCAGTATGCAGATAACAGATGTGCTAATTTCTTTAAAAGAATTGCTTTAACAGTTTGCCAGTTCCTAGAATTTGGGGAACAAGCACTTATTCAAATGAAAGCAATGTAATTACAGGAATTACATTGAAGTCTTTCTTTTTTTGTTAACAAGCGTCTGTTTAATTGTCATTCAAGACATCATAAAGTCAAAGTTTCCTTCCTCTACTAGGCTCACCTTCACCAACATCCTACTGCTTACGCTATTCCCTTGACAACAGGTCACAAGGAGTTACGGTCTCCTCCAGAGAAGCTTGCTTGCTTTTATGGACCAAAATAGTAACCCTGTCGTTTGTTTGACAAACACAAAGAAAAGAAAACATCCTTATATCCTGCCTCACTGCCAGCTTTGAAAAGGTAAAGCACGTCTGTAATTAAACTTCCCTATTTCAAACAGCAGGCTTCTCCAGAATTCTTGTGATTGAAATCTGGTGCTGAAAAACAGCAGGGCAGTATAAACTTTGCTTTGTCTTCCCCAGTCTTGCAAGCATGTAATGTGAGAAGCAATGACCCAAGAGTGCCACATCATCTGTATCCTGTTGTCTTGCTTTTTTTGACCCTGGTTGCTAGAGCTCTGAAGGCTTTGGTAAAATACCTTTATAGTAGTTCAGTAATCAGCTATATGCAAATAGCATTTGCAGTTATTCCTAGTATTCTGTGAGTAAATCTGTTGGTTTTCTAATGTTATGAAGGCCTCTTTAAATGTATTCTACTAACATTCTTCGATCTGCATCCAGATCAATAGTTGAAAGATCTGTGTCCTGCATTAGTAGTATTTCTCTTAAATTGTCCTATCAGGTACTGTAGTTACAGACGTATGCTCAGTAAGAGTGGGTTTCTCTTTAAACATTTTTGCTTAGTATCACATTGCAATAAAACACGTTTTATTTTGGCACTGCAACTTGGTCTAAATTTCACCATATCCACTCTTTTCAGATTTGAGCATCTGAGCATGTAACCAATCTCTTCTGCATAACATGGACTTACAAATGGAAAGTTGGGTGTTGTGTTAGGAGTCCTCAGAGCAGGTTCAGTTCTGATGGATTGGTTTATATGCACAGATATTTGAACGGCCAGTATCTCTGATGTAAACTACTACTAACTCTTTCGACAGTAGTTACCCCTTATTCGGAAATGATTTTATAATACCAGTCAATTACAGTAAGAGAAATAAATTGAAAGAATTGTTCCAGAAAAAGGTGATGAGAAGGTCTATTTTTAAGTTTCAATGCCAAGGAACAACTGGTCAAGTAAAATAACTCCTGAAGAAGACACTGATTCTAAAATTATTGCTTATTATTTAGTAAAGTATACCTTCAATAATCTGTAGGGTTGTGCATGGTCTGAATAGTATTTATTTATTTGAAAATTGGTGACAGAGAAAGGCACACTGAGCTGAGGCTTATTTCCAGGTGTGACCCAAGGAAAGGGAATAGTGGATACAAAATACATAGCATGGACAGAGTTTGCAGTTACAATACAGAGCAATCACAGAACGCAAATGTATTACTGGAGTAAGTGCAAAATTAATAATTAAAGTAGAAGCAACAAAATAAAGCATTTCAGCCACCCCTACATCAGGGTCAGAGCCAAATACAAGGAGAACAGTCAAGTAGAGGGAAAACAGGACAGGGGCAAGGGAAGGAGTTTCAGCTAATACTTGAGGGATCCAGGGCAGGCAATGATGTGGACAGAAGAGGATAGTTGATTCCAAACTGATGGGAGATTATAGGAAAAGGCTGACTGCCCAGCAGAAGAGTGGAGATGAGGAATGGTGAAGGTGCAAGGGTCTCTAGGGTGGAGGGAGCAGGACTCGGAAGGGATGTGGTAGAGAAACATAGAAACATAGACTTTGACGGCAGATAAGGACTGCTAGGCCCATCTAGTCTGCCCATTTCCCTACCTACAGGATAGGCCGCAGATCCTATTTAACCAACAGCCTATATCTTCCTGCCCCCCACAAGAATTGCCTTATGTCTGTCCCATGCATTCTTGAATTCTCCCACAGTTTTAGACTCACATCTTCCTCAGGAAGGCTGTTCCATGCATCCACTACCCTCTGTGAAATAATACTTCTCACATTGCCCCTGAACCGCCTCCTTCTATCTTTTAAATTGTGTCCCCTTGTTCTTGCAAGTCTCTTTTCTGAAAGATGCTACCTTCTTGGACTTTGTTGATTCCTTGAGGTACTTGAAAGTTTATATCATGTCCCCCTCTCCTTCTTTCCTCAAGGGTATACATATTAAGCTCATTTAGTCTCTCCTCATACGGCTTCTCTTGCAGACCCTGCACCATTTTAGTTGCCCTCCTCTGGACTGCCTCTATCCTGTCTATGTCCTTGCAGAGATGGGGTCTCCAGAACAGGACACAGTATTCCAGATGGGGTCTCACCAACTGTCTGTACAGAGGATAACAACTTCCTGTTTTCTGTTGCTGATGCCTCTCCTATACATCCCAGTATACCCCAGCCCTCCTACTGCCTTCTCACATTGCTTGCTAACCTTAAGGTCATCTGATATGATTACCCCAGATCCCTTTCCTGTTTTGTTGTTGTTACTACCTCCCACCCATTGTGTATTCTTCCCTGGGTTCTTGTTTCCCAGGTGCATTATTTGCACTTTTTGCATTGAATCCTAGCTGCTATCGTCAGACCATTCCTCCAACCTTGCCAAGTCCTTTTCATCCTTTCCACGCCTCCTTGTATATCAACCCTGTTGCAGATCTTTGTGTCATCTGCAAAAAGGCATACTTTTCCTTCCAGTCCCTCTGCAATGCCACTGATGAAGACATTAAAAAGGACTGGACCCAAGAGAAGTGATGAGAGGTAAGAGGGAAGGGACCCAAACCAGTATGCAGATATGAATGAGGTACAGTGGCTCTAGCAACGTTAGAGAGTAGAGGGAGAACAGCTAAAGAAAACTAGAGTGAGCAATGATGAGTACAAGAGGGGGAGTTGTTAACAAAGTGGCAGGAGTTGCAGAGGGAGACCAGTTTTGCTAGCAGGTTGAGGGAGCGGTACCATAGACTATGTCTGCATAGTTAGAGACTGAGAGCACCATTTTGGTGACAAGCTCACTGCAGACCTGCACAGACAACCTTTATTGTGGTACAAGGCACCAAATTTAGGGTAGAGATTGGCATGCATGGTATCGATGTGGGCACAGAAGTCAAGTTTGTTGTCTAGCCACACACTAAGGTACTTGAAAGATTTAACCACTTCTAGAGTGGTGCCATCCAAGGTGGAGAAGACAGGCAGAGCTGGGGATCCAGTCAATTTCTAGATGGTGCCAAAGGTCATAGACACAGTTTTATTTGTGTTGACCCACAGTTGATTTGATTGGAAGCAGCGCAGGACATTGTGGAAGTCATGATGGAGCAGACCTTCTATGGCTGTGGTAGATGGACTGTAGATGTAGATAACTATGTCACTGACATGCATGTGTATAAATAAGTTAGCAGAAGCTGAAGGGAGGTCATTAAGGAAGTTGGAGAATGGGAAGGGCTCCAGGAAGGAGGCCTGCGGGACTCCCACCTGAATGGGAAGTGGAAGTGACAGGGTACTACCAACCTGAACTGACTGCAGACAGCCTGAAGGGTAAGAATGGAACCATTCAACAGCAAAACTGATAACTCAGCTGAACTCAGCTTATCCAGGCGTAGTGGGTGGGATACAGTGTCAAAGGCCTTGCCAGATTGATGAAAACGGTAACTGTGATAAGCCCTTGATCCATTCCTGAGAAGACAGAATTACATGCAAGAGGGAGGAGACAGTGGAGTGATGCTTCAGAAAGCCAGACTGGAATGGGGAGAGGAAATCAGTGGAGGATAGGAAATTAAAAAAACTGGAGAGTCTGGTGTGGACACGCTTCTCTTGCAGCTTAGCAAGGGAAGGAAGGAGGAAGATTGGCCAGAAGTTACCTGGGGAGGAAAGGTCCCCCAATTTGTGGAGTGGAAGAACTTTGGCCAACTTCCATGACTGAGGGACAGCACTGAGGGAGAAGGAGAGGTTGAGTAGGTGAATCAGAGGAGATGCTGTGGCAGGAGTGAAGATGTGAAGTATTTTAGGATCTAGCCCATGAGGTCTGGAGTTGCACAGGTTAAGGAAGTAAAGGACAGTCAGCGTTTCCTAGTTAGTAACGGGGGGAAAGAGGAAACCCTTTGAGGGGAGAGCAGAGAGAATGTGAGATAGAGTGGTGGAGCTGGAGTGTGAGTGGAAAATACAGCACAAGTGGAGAAGAAGTCATTGAAGTGAGCAGCAACAGGGGAGGGATCAGACACCGGTGAACCATTTACCAAAAGGATTTGAATGGTGGACTTGGTGGAAGGGTTAAAGATGGAGTGAATTACCTTGCATAAAGGTTGATTTGATGGTTGGCCTTGAAATATTGTGATTTCGCAGCCCGGACAGCCTTTGCACAGGAGTTCCTAATAGTCCTGTATAAGAGAAGGGCAAGAAGGGAGTGAGATAATTCGTAACATGCCAAGGCAAGATCACGGGACTTGCACTGGTCAATCAGTTCAGGTGTAATCTGGGGGGGGGGGTTTGACCCCAGATTTTTTGAGCTGGATGTGCTTGTTCCAAACTGAGGAGAATGTAGAATGAAACAGGGAGAGGGCAATGTCAGCATCAGTGACAGAGGGTATGGCTGTCCAGTAACAGCAGCAAGGTCACAAAAGAGAGCAGAGGTACTGAGTGAGTGGAAGGACCTGGTCCAGATGTACTTAGGGGGGAAGGGGGATGTCAGTTATTTCTGATGCAGAACATCATGCAGTGGTCACTGACAGTGTCTGGCAAGGTACCTGCTGCAACAATACAGTGGGAGTGGAAGGAGGCAACCCAGCCCAGTAGGGAATAGTTGTGAGCGTGTGGGTTGAATCAGGTGGGTTCAGTGATAATCTGTGTGAGATTAAGGGACTCAACCTTGTGGGTGGTCAGCCTGAAGGCTGGGGAGAACGAGCTGACATTGAAGTCTCCTAGCAGGATGAGTTCACCAGTGGAGGCATAAGAGGTGATGGTAGCGAGGGAATCAACCATGAAGGAAGAGAATATTCTTGGTGAGCAAAGAAAACCTCAATGAAGATGGGCACAGAGGAGGGGAATGATAGCCTGACAAGGATAAATTCACTGGAGGAAAACGTAACCTCTCTGAGAGCCATGGTGCAAGAGAGGCTCTGACAGGCATAGATAGCAACACCACCCCGACATTTTCTCTTGTCCTGTCTGAAATAATTATAGTCAGGAAGTGACAGGCTAGAATCTGGGATCCTGAAAGCATATCTCACAACCCACTGCCTTATAAATCGGACGTAAGGCTTAAAACAATCAGAGACAAAGGAGCAGAGACAGGGATGCATCTTAAAGGGAAAGGGAAAATTGTTTAACCAGGAAAGGCACTCCAGGCTGGAGCTTGTTTCCAGCTGTGACCTGGGAGCACAAGGAAGTTAAGTGACTTGCTCAGGATCACACAGTATACAAGTGGGGGTTGATGGGATTCAGACCCAGGTCTACAGGTTTGCAGCTCAATGCCCTTAACCACTATGCTATACTGCCTCTTTGAGTGACTGGAGGGACCTAGTCCAGATATCTGCTGCAACAATATGGTTGCAGCAGGTATTTGCTGATATCAACACAGGAAGCAGGCAGAATAAAGAGCTCAGTGTGATATACATTTTTGGAAGAAGAGCAAGTCTGTAAGTCTAATGTGTGACATTATTTTTTGCTTACCATTCCCACTGCTGTCCCTGAAATACAAATTGTAGGATGGGCAAAGGAACATTTTGAGGGAAAATCAGGGACAGTTGAGAGGTATGCCTGGAAGAGAGCTGGCTCAGAGATACAGAGGATGTCAGGGGAATTTTATGAAATCAGGATAGACATGAGGTCAAGTTTCAGAAAAAGGCTCTGAGCATTGAGGTGAAATATGCTCAAGTGTCTAGCAGTTAGGGAGGTGAAGAAGGAGGAAGGGGAGGGTCCAGGGTTGGAATCCATGTCACCAGACAGGAGAAGGAATAGAAACAGGAGCAAGAGGATGGAATGGGATGTCCACCTCTTAGAATGGGGGGAGGGCATGAGGGAGGAGGTGGGGAAAGGAGAGGAGGGCACAGTGGAGAAGCTCAAGATTAAAGAAGGAGGAAGAGAAAACCAGGGTAGATAGGAAGGAGGAAGGTAAAGGGAAGGAAAGGGGCTGGATTGGTGGTGGGGGGGAGAAGGGGAGGTAGGTGGAATGGGGAAGAGGGGAGTAGCAGGGAAGGGGAGGGGGAGGGATAACATAGAGATGGATAAGGTACAATGTGAGCAGGAGATGAGATGCAATAACCTTCAGTTGTACAACACTGTAGCTGATGGTATGAATGAACATTTGCTCAAAACACAAAATTGCAGTTAGTGGTGGCAGGCCTAGCTGTAACTAGACTTTGGAATAACAACAGGCAGGTGAGAGCTTCAACAGAGATGTACACAGTAAAGCTCTGCCTAAGCTGAACAAGTGCAAATAGCTGGGAGAAGCACTAATGGACGCACTTAGCACAGCCAACAAAACCTAGAAAGCATAAGCATTTGTCAATGTTGGATGTTTGCCATGGGGTGTGTGTGTGCGTGTGTGTCTATGTGTATGTACTAGTAGGGTGGTCCTGGCTGTCTGTTCCTATACTGTCAACCTTGCGACCACATGTGGATGTTTATGGACAGGGTCGAAACTGGCCACTAGCCAAATGCTGTTAGATTTTCTTTTGGGATATTCAAAAATCATTTTAAGTAGACAGGAGGGCTTGTACTGGAAAAGGTAATATTTCAATAAGTAGATCAGCTGGGCCAGTAGAAAAGTCTGTGGGGCTAGTGGATTTTGGAAGTTACTACCCTGCTGGCTAGTAGCTACAAAACTTAATCTGACCCCTGCACGGATCAGCCTGAGATGGGATTTTTTTAATTCTATTTATTCTCCCCAAGCCGGCTATTCATAAGGACCCAGTCTAAAAGGGGATGATTGCCAGATTTAATATTGAGCCTAATGGGTTCAGTTATTAATTGAGATTGATGGACTTCAGATACAGAGGTGTGAGCGGAACAAGCTCCTAATTCCAACCAACTGATATTGAAATCCCCCACATAACACTAAGTCAGGGGGAGGCTAAACCAAGGAGGGATATGATTGAAACCTTCTAGTACCTTAAGGGCATAAACAGGAATGGTATGGAGGGCAACTTTAACTTAAGAAAGGAGGGTACAACAAGGGGACATAACCTTAAATTGGTGTGGAGGGGTTAGATTCAAGAAGGAAATGAGGCACTTTTTAACTGAAAGGGTGGTGAAGCAGTGGAATCAGCTAGAGGAGGAGGAGGTGGTGGCAGCCAGTGGTGGGTAAGTTCCTTTTTCTATTACTTTCTATTACATTTGGAAACTTGTTCCAGGAAGCTCTATGCAGTCACTAACAAGGATGGAGAAGTACTAGAAAAAGTAATACACCTTACGGTTACAGTTACTTATTTCTTTTTACACAAAATACAAAAATAATAAATAACTATAAAAGATTACATTTTCTAAAAGTAATAGGTTAGTTACTAGCTGCTTTCAAATAAATGTAATTGGTTACAGTTATGTATTTCTTTTGTATAAAAAAACATCAGTAATTGTAACTGTAAGGTGCATTACATTTTCCAGTACTTCTCCATCCTTGCTAGTGACTGCACAGAGCTTTCTGGAACACGTTTCTAAAAGTAATAGAAAGTAATAGAAAAAGTAACTTACCCAACACTAGTGTGCAGCAAAGACGGTGGCCAGTTTCAAGAGGAGGTGGGATAGGGTGATGAAGAGGATTAGGACTGAAGGGGAGGTCTACTGAGAAGGGGTTAGGAGAGGGGAATGGGAAGGTGGAGATAACTCCGGGTGGAGTTGAGGAGGGGGGCAGCTCCAAGGAAGTAACTGAGCTGCACACTCAAGCAGACTCAATAGACCATTACAGCCTTTTTCTGCTGGCAGTTTCATATGTTCATATGAAAATTCAGCCAATATAGCATTTACCTTGCTGCAGCATAAACATTCCAGTGCTGTGTCCATGATAGCAAAATGATTGCAGGAGCCCCAAATATAAACAAAAAAGAGGTAATGGAAAAGAAGTAAATATGCTGTTAAAGTACACACAGAAGCAAAACCAACAACCACAAAGAGTATATAATGTGATGCAACAAAAGTGACGTGCATCTGTCATGTCCTTGTGAAATTGTTGTTTTTATGTTTGCTTGCACGCATGTGCAAGAAACATAGTGCCATCATCAGAGTTTCTGGAGGTGTGTCACTCCTTCTTCCAATTCCCTCTGTGTATTTGCAGGTGCGGCCACAGTTGCCCAATACATGCTGCAGCTGTCTATGACAACACTCCAGAATGCAGTGGCTTACAGTTGAAAGGGAGAGAGCTACTTCAGTGAGCACGATCAGATAAGGGAAGTGCTCACTGAAGTGCTCTCCCCCGCTCCCCCAAACAGTCTTCCAGGTGTCACGCTGGAAGCCCACCCCAGCATGGCAACAATGTGTTTGGCCGACTGGGGTGCCCAATCCCCAGTCGGCTCCATAGTCCCCCCCCCAAAAGATTACCGAGTTCCACGCTGGGAGCCCACCCCAGCGTGGCAACAGTCAGAATGGCCAATGAGGATGCCTAATCCCTGTTGGCTCCACTGCCCCCGCTGCCACACTGGGAGCCCACCCCAGCATGGCAAACATTCCTGCATCGTGTAATTGCCATGCTAGGAGCCCACCCCAGCATGGCAAGCATCCTGCGTCGTAATGAAAAAACAACAACCTGAAAACACAAAAATGGTACCTCGCAGTCTCCCTACCCCCTCCCCCACCCGCGCCCCCCCCTCTGCGTACCCTGCCTCCCCAAACCCCCACCTCACCCCACACTTACCTCCGGAGCTTGGCACGACGATCTTCGGTGGACCAGGAACACGCCTGCACTCTTCAAAGCCATCCGCGAAATGAGAAAATGCCGGTAAGCTGTATAATGTAATGAATAGGGTTTTTTCAACTTTGCTGCATATCTCAGGCATTTTTTGGAATTTTGGCACCAAATTTTCAACATGAGGTTTTTGGGACCCCTCCTCATGAATTCTGTCACTGTCATGGCGTTAATCGGGCCCAAAGGGTGATTTCACGGTCACTGCATGAAATCACCTTTCAGGACTGATTAACAAAATTACAGTGCCAGTGTTCATAAGGTGGGCTCTAAAAAAGCCTATGTTGAAAATTTGGTGAAAAAATTCCTAAAAATGACTGTTTTAGGAGCGTGGGTTGCGCTGTTCCTACACACGCTCGTAGGTTCGCAAATTTTCAATATTTTCACTCTGGATTTTCAACATTGCCATTTGGCCACACTTCCTTATGAGTAGTACAGCTGTCATTTTTCATATCTCACCCAAAATGTGTTTCCGCGCAAGTAGTGCACAGTGGCGCAGTCAGTGTGCAAAATCAATGTTCGGGACATATTAAGAAAATCACAGTGACACTGTTCATGAGCAGAGATGTTAAAATGGCTATGTTAAAAATTTGGTGAAAAAATTCCCAAAAATGACTGTTTTACGAGTGTTTGTTGCGCTTGATCCTATGCACGCCATGAGTTCGCATATTTTCAATATTTTCATTCCAGATTTTCAACATTGCTATTTTACCACACCTCCTTATGAGCAGTACAGCTGCCATTTTTCACATCTCTCCCAAAACATGTTTCCGCTCATGTAGCGCACAATGGCGAGTCGGTGTAATGAAATCAATGTATGGGACACATTAAGAAAATCACAATGACACTGTTCATGAGCAGAGATCTTAAAATGGCTATTTTGAAAATTTGGTGAAAAAATTACTAAAAATGACTGTGTTACGAGTGAGCATCGTGCAGTTTCCATGCACCTTCGTAAGTTCATGAATTTGTAATATTTTCAGTCCAGATTTTCCCCAGTGGCATTTTTCCACACTTCCTTATGAAGAGTACAGCTGCAATTTTTCACAACATGGCCAAAATGTGTTTTCACACTTTCAGCACAGAAATGCGTGGTCGCTGTGGGAAATCATTGTTCGGAACAGATAAAGAAAATCACAGTGACACTGTTCATGACCGGAGGTCCCAAAATGCCTGTGTTGACAATCTGCTGTAAACAATTCCCAAACTAATTGCATTATGGGTGCATGTTGCACAGTTTCTACACACATTCGTGACTTCACCAGTTTTTTTTAATATTTTCACTGCAGATTTTCAACATTGCCATTTTTTACACCTCCCCATGAACAGTACAGCTGTCATTTTTCACATCCTGTTCAGAATGTGTTTTTGCACCTGTGGTGACAAATGCCGTAGTCGCTGTGCAAAAGCAGCTTTCAGCTAACAAACTGATATTGCCACTGTTCATGAGGTAGGGGTAAAAAAAAACCATGTTGAAAATTTGGAGTGAAAATACCAACGAATGCCTGAGGCGTTAGGGTTTCTGACCATAACACCCCATCCTGTAGAGAATGACAGGCATCAGGGCTGTGACTTGGGATTGTCACCTGTAATGCTCATACCATTCCACCCCCACTGCAGCCACTGAGAGGCATCGAGGTGTGCCTTGGACTCTTCAGCCCCAAAGTTCACCCCATTCTCCTATACCGCACCCATCTCACAATATTTTCTGATGGAATGGGGTGCGCATAAGGGCCAAAGACCCCAAGGCACACTGTGACACTTGCCGGTGTCTGCACGGTAGGGTGTGGTGAAATGGCGTGGCCGTTATGCCTGATGACTCAAAGGCACCCCAATGTCTGTCACTATCTGCAGGGTGGTGATGGGGTTGGCTTCAGTTCAATACTTCACTGTCATTCCTATTATGCAGCTCTGTAACTTCTACACTATAAATGCCAATGCCAGCAAGCAAACATTCGGCATTGACAAATGCTTGTTTACTACAGTCTCACCCTAATTCAACAAGCTCCTCTTTAGTCATACCTGATGGGAGTTGGGGAAACATTACTGCCCCGATGGAGGTGGAAAACCTTAGGGAACACTGGCTGGCAGGTAGGTGCCATTGTATGTCAGGGAAGTCTGGTAAGGGAGAATTAAGAAAATTAATGGGAACAAAAAATACCGTAACAACCACACAACATCATTGTGCATACCTGATGCACCCTGTTGACAACAGGTAACAACAAAACATCAACTTGTCATACATAGAAACATAGAAACATATAATTTGATGGCAGATAAGGACTGCTTGGCCCACCTAGTCTGCCCATTTCACTACCTAATGGATAGACTGCAGATCCTAGTTAACCAACAGCCTACTTCCTCCTACCCACCACTAGAATTGTCTTATGTCTGTCCCATACATTCTTGAATCCCCCCACTGTTTTTGACTCCACTACCTCCTCAGGAAGGCTGTTCCATGTATCCACAACCCTGTCCGTGAAAAAATACTTCCTCACATTACCTCTGAGCAATCCCCTCCATCTTCAAATTGTACCCCCTTGTTCTTGCACATCTATCTTTCAGAAAGATGCTACCCTCTTGGACTCTGTTGATTCCCTTGATGTACTTGAAAGTTTTTATCATGTCCCCCTTCTCCCTTCTCTCCTCAAGGGTATACAAATTAAGCTCTTGTAATCTCTCTTCGTATGTCTTCTGGTGCAGACCCTGCACCATTTTAGTTGCCCTCCTCTGGACAGCCTCCATCCTGTCTACATCCTTGCGAAGATGGGGTCTCCAGAAGTGGACTCAGTACTCCAGATGGGATCCCACCATCTGTCTGTACAGAGGGATAACAACTTCTTGTTTTCTACTGGTGATGCCTCTCCCTATGCATCCCAACATCCCACCAGCCCTCCTTACTGCCTTCTCACATTGCTTGCCCACCTTAAGGTCATCTGATATGACTATCCCCAGGTCCCTTTCCATTTTTGTTGTTGTTAGTATCTCACCCCCATTATGCACTCTTCCCCTGGGTTTTTGTTTCCCAGGTGCATTACTTTGAACTTCTTTGCATTGCATCTAAGCTACCATACATTTGACAGTTCCTCCAACCTTGCCAAGTCCCTTTGCATCCTTTCCACCCCACCCTCTGTATCAACCCTGTTGCAGATCTTTGTGTCATCTGCTCCAGTCCCTCTGCAATGTCACTTATAAAGACACTGAAGAGGACTGATCCCAGTACTGAACCCTGTGGTACCCCACTAGTAACCCCCTTTCTTCAGAGTGAACTCCATTTACTATTACCCTCTGTATCCTGTTGTCCAGCCAATTTTTTACCCAGGCTACCACTTTGGTACCCACTCCATGGCTGGCTAACTTGTGTATTAATCTTTTGTGTGGGACTATGTCAAATGCCTTGCTAAAATCTAGGTAGGCCAGGTCCACAGCCCCTCTCTGGTCTACTACATTGGTCACCCAGTTAAAGAAATCTATTAGATTCATCTGACACAACCTTCCTGCTGTGAATCCATGCTGTCTTGGGTCCTGTGCCCCACTGGCCTCTAGGAACTCAACAATTCTTTCCTTTAAAAGTGATTCCATCATTTTCCCTACCACTGAGGTTAAACTAACAGGTCTGTAGTTTCCTGCCTCTGTCTTACTCCCACTTTTGTGAAGGGGAATCACGTCTGCCCTCCTCCAGTCCTCTGTTACCACACCATCCTCCCATGATTTGTTAAAAAGGGTAGTTTAATAGTGCCACTATTTCTACCCTTAGTTCTTTTAGAATTCCTGTGTGAATCCCATCAGGCCCCATTGCTTTGTCCACCTTCAGTTTTAAGAGTTCTTTCAGAACCCTTTCTTCTGTGAATGGACTGGTATTGACCTCCCTATCAAGAGTGCTTCTATTCACTGATTTAGGTACCTCCCCCTCCTCTTCTTTTGTGAATACTTAGCAGAAGTACTCATTCAGTATCCCTGTTTTTTCACTGTCACCCTCTGCCCAACATCCCTTCCCTTTATTAAGCCTCACTATTCCTCTCTTCATCTTTCTTAGCTCCCTAATGTACCTATAAAAGGTTTTATCCCCCTTCTTAACTGAGTTGGCAATCCTTTCCTCAGTTTGGGCTTTTGCTATTCTGACTACCTTCCCTACTTCTGTCTGCTTTAACTGGTACAGTTCTCTGTCCTGCTCCTTCTGTGTTTCCTTATACTTCCTGAATGCTACCTTTTTCTCCTTAACCTTCCCTGCCACCTCTTTTGATAACCGTAGTGTTTTCTGAGGCACTCTCCCATTTTCCCAAAGTCAGCCCTCCGAAAGTCCAACACTCTTGCTTTTGTATGGTTTGACTCTATGGCTGTGTTTATCGTGAACCACACTGTTTCGTGGTCGCTTGTTCCCAGATGGCTACCCAATTCTAAATCCAAGATCCTTTCTCCATCCCCATTTGACAGTACCGGGTCCAAGATTGCTCTCTTCTGAGTGGCTTCCATCACTAGCTGTCTGAGGCATGCTCCCCTGTAGGGCATTGAGAATAACCCTGCTTTTTGATATGGCTACAGCCAGGGTGCTCCAGCTAACATCTGGCATATTTGGGTCCCCCATCAACAATATCTCCCCTATTTCAGCCATTCTAAGGATACCTTCTATCATTTCCTTGTCCATTGCCTCCCCCTGAGATGGGGGTCAGTATACAACCCCTGTGCGGATTGTGGTGCCATAACCTGTCTCCAGGGTAACCCATAGTGTCTCCTCTACTCCCTGTTTATCCTTTAGTTCCTTTGCTTTGATCCCTTCCCTTCCCCTACATAGAGAGCTACTCCTCCTCCTCCTCTTTTACCCTTCCCATCCCTCCTGTAGATTGTGCACCCTGGTATGTTGACATCCCAGTCATGGTTCTCTGTGTACCATGTTTCTGTGACTGCCGCTATATCCAGGTGTCCCTCTTCCATCAAGGCCACTAGTTCAGGGAGCTTGTTACACAGACTACGGGCATTGGTACTCATTACCCTCCATTTGTTGATGGCCTTACCCCTTTTAGCCACATCCCTGTCATGGAGAATGCCCATTAATGAAGTAGGACCTTGATTCCTGCCTCACGACAAGTGGTCACCAAGATGATGGCACAGAAATGGACAGTATAACCAATATAACAGGGATTTGGAGTACACTGTTCTCTGTATACATATGTATACTCTCTTTATGACTTGTCATGATCCCCATAAGGGGGTCCACTGTACAGGTTATAGTGGTCTCCCATCAAGCGTTGTGGAGGGCTGATGTATCTACGGACCAGGTGGCAAAGAACTGCCAGCTAGGGGAGAATAAATAGAATAAAAAAAGTGAAATCCCATCTCAGGCTGATCCATGCAGGGGTTGAAATTAAATAGTTAGTGTACTGCCTAAAACTAATATTAGATTTTAAATGCAACCAGCCATTCAGTTTTATATCTGAGGTACTTTTCCTTTTCCCTTTGTTTAATTAGAAGATTGTTTATCGGATGTTAGTAGGTATGATATGTGGAACAGCTCTTAGCCTTGCAGATGACAGATCTAGCTCTACAGCCTCCTACTACATCATCAGCATTGTTACCTCAATGACTGTGACATCACTGTTGCTTAGGAACAGCCATTCAGTGACTGCCAGGTCATTCACTTGTGATGTCACTTTCAGTGAGATCACAATGCTGATGATGTAGTGGGGGGTGATGCAGATAAATCAGCTGACAGGCTAAGACTTGTTCCACACATTCAGCACAATATTATCACATAGAAGACTTTCTAATGAGCAAAAGAAAAAAGAAAAGTGCTTCAGAAATGAAAAGTTACAACTGACTACTTCTTAAAATTTATATAATTTTCCTGTCTGTCTGCTATGGCTCCACTAGCTCTTTAAACTTTACGGCCACTAGCCAGAATGGCTAGTGACTTGGAAAATCCATTAGCGCCACATATATTTCTGCTGGCCAGCTGATGTACTTACTGAAATATTACCTTTTCTGGTGCAAGTGCTCAGGGCTGCTTAAAAAGATTTTTGACTCTCCCAAAAGGAGATCTACAGTAATAGCATGATATGTTTTAAGATGAAAAAGTGCATACGAACAGTTCACTTTAAACCTCCACTGCAAAAAAATAAATAAATAAAATAACACTAACTTACTCCAGCACCAGGCAGAGCTGGGACAGAGACAAACGAGATCATTGCAAATACAAGGCTGGCTGCTTGAAACTTAAACACTCAGTTTCTGGTTCATACTGCATCAACTATAAAACAAAGAGATACTGCATGCTACTAGCTACAACGTGAAGTGCATAAATAATGTTACACATAGAAATATAGAAACATAGAAACATAGAATTTGATGGCAGATAAGGACCGCTTGGCCCACCCAGTCTGCCCATTTCCCTACCTAATGGATAAACTGCAGATCCTAGTTAACCAGCAGCCTACGTCTTCCTACCTCCACCCCCTAGAATTGCCTTATGACTGTCCCATGCATGCTTGAATTCCACCACTGTTTTTGACTCCACAACCTCCTCCGGAAGGCCTTTCCATGCATCCACGACCCTCTCTGTGAAAAAATACTTCCTTAAATTACCTCTGAGCCGCCCCTCCTCTATCTTCAAATTGTGCCCCCTTGTTCTTGCACACCTCTTTTTTTGAAAGATGCTACCCTCTTGGACTTTGTTGATTCCCTTGTGGCACTTGAAAGTTTCTAACATGTCCCCCCTCTCCCTCCTTTCCTCGAGGCTATACATATTAAGCTCCTTAAGTCTCTCTTTATATGTCTGTCTTCCAGTGCAGACCCTGCACCATTTTAGTTGCCCTCCTCTGGACAGCTTCCATCCTGTCTATGTGTTTGCGGAGATTGGGTCTCCAGAACTGCACGAAGTACTCCAGATGGGGTCTCACCAGTTGTCTGTACAGAGGGATAATAACTTCCTGTTTTCTACTGGTGATGCCTCTCCCTATGCATCCCAGTATCCCCCCAGCCCTCCTTGCTGCCCTCTCACATTGCTTGCCCACCTTTAGGTCATCTGATATGACTACCCCTAAGTCCCTTTCCATTTTTGTTGTTGTTAGTATCTCACCCCCCACTGTGTACTCTTCCCCTGGGTTTTTGTTTCCCAGGTGCATTACCTTGCACTTCTTAGCATTGAATCTAAGCTGCCATACATTTGACCATTCCTCTAACCTTGCCAAGTCCCTTCTCATCCTTTCCACCCCACCTTGTGCAACAACTCTGTTGCAGATCTTTGTGTCATCAGCAAAGTCACATACTTTTCCTTCCAGTCCCTCTGCAATGTTGCTTATAAAGACATTGAATAGGACCGGCCCTAATACTGAACCCTGCGGTACCCCACTAGTAACCTCCCTTTCTTCAGAGTCGACTCCATTTCCTTTTACTCTCTGTGTCCTGTTCTCCAGCCAATTCTTTACCCAGGCTGTCACCTTGGGACCCACTCCCAGGCTGGCTAACTTGTATATTAATCTTTTGTGTGGGACTGTGTCAAATGCCTTGCTAAAGTCTAGGTAGGCCATGTCCACAGCCCCTCCCTGATCTGCTACTTTGGTCACCCAGTCAAAGAAATCTATCAGATTTGTCTGGCATGACCTTCCCACTGTGAATCCATGCTGCCTTGGGTCCTGTGCCCCTCTGGCCTCTAGATACTCAGCAATTCTTTCCTTCAGAAGTGATTCCATCATTTTCCTACCACTGAGGTTAAACTAACAGGTCTGTAGTTTTCTGCTTCTGCCTTGCTCCCACTTTTGTGAAGGGGAATCACATCTGCCCTCCTCCAGTCCTCAGGTACCACCCATCCTCCCATGATTTGTTAAAGAGGGTAGTCAGTGGTGTCACTAGTTCTACCCTTAGTTCTTTTTGAATTCTGGGATGAATCCCATCAGGCCCCATTGCTTAGTCCACCTTCAGTTTTAAGAGTTCTTCAGAACCCTTTCTTCTATAAATGGGCTGGTATCAACTTCTGTATCCAGAGTGTTTCTACTGTTTGTTTTAGGTACCTCCCCTCTTCATTTGTAAATACTGAGCAAAATATTTGTTTAGTATCTCTGCCTTTTCACAGTCACCCTCTGCCCACCTCCCTCCCTTTATTAAGCCTCACTATCCCTCCCTTGGTCTTCCTTCGCTCCTGATGTTCCTATAAAGGTTTTATCCCCTTCTTAACTGAGTTGGCTATCTTTTCCTCAGTTTGGGCCTTTGCTGTTCTGACTGCCTTCTCAGCTTCCTTTTGCTTTAACTGATACAGTTCTCTGTCCTGCTCCTTCTGTGATTCCTTGTACTTCCTGAATGCTTTATTTTTCTCTTGAACCTTCACTGCCACTTTCTTTGAGAACCATGGTGGTTTCTTACATCATTTCATTTTGTTTATTTGCTTCACACAAAGGCTTGTTACCTCTGTGATGGCAGTTTTTATTATTCCCCATTGTTCTTCCACCCCTCCTTCCTGCCCATTTGCTAGTGCATTCCTTAGGCACTCACCCATTTTGGCAAAGTCAGCCGTCCTAAAGTCCAGTACTTTTGCCTTTGTATGGCTTGACTCTATTGCTGTGTTTATTGTGAACCATACTGCCTGATGGTCGCTAGTTCCCAGATGGCTACCCACTTCTACATCTGTGATCTTCTCTTCTCTTCATCATATATAGCACGAATGTTACTGAGGCATGTAAAAATGTAAAGGTTGTAGGGATAATCACCTTTACCAGTGAGTAAATACCATTTGCCAACAGTGAGAGAGACAGAGAGAGAGAAAGAGAAAGAAAGAAAGAAAGAAAGAAAGAAAGAAGAAAGAAAGAAAGAAAGAAAGAAAGAAAGAAAGAAAGAAAGAAAGAAAGAAAGAAAGAAAGAAAGAAAGAAAGAAAGAAAGAAAGACATATATTACTTTTAACAGCTGGTGTCTGTGGATGCTTGGAATACCTAAGCCAGTCCTATAAGGAGAGGTCAGCATGCTGAGCAGTTACATGAAAAGCTACAGCAAACCCATGATTGGGTGGTCTTTTTGTTTTGAAGTAGATGCAGTTTCCACCCACCAAACTAAAACTCTGTCATATTTAAACTGGCTGATAATTGGTCTGCTACAGACTTGCTCATTAAACACTGCTCTGCACTGGAGGGACAGTATCACGCCCCTTAAAAGCCACTATCATAGGAAGATGTTTGCTTGCTGTGCGCAAGCATGCATGGCAAACATAAAAATTGGTAAACAGACTTTTAAACTAAGCAGGCTAGACTAGGCACAAAAACAGGGCTTAAAATAACTAACTAGACAGCTAGAGTGCAACAGTAAACATTATTCAAAGAATGAGATAAAATGAATTCCAGAATGAGCATGCAGGTGAAACCAACCTGGTCAACTAGAAACATCTTACACTGGAGATAAGGAAGGGCAATGTGCAGTCTTGGTTGAAGGCTGCAATGGATAGAGAAAGAGATAGCTTTGGGTGGCGTATTTCCTGAATACCAAGAATAGTAGGCTTCCTGAATATTTGGATGTCCTTCCCGAATAATCCCCTACTCGGATGATAATCAGGAGGGTCAATTGAGATTTTCAGGTCTTACAGAGCATTTTAGGAAAATTGGAGGCCATTTCTGGAGCTCACAGACAAGCGCTTCCTGTGACCATCTAACTTTGAGTTAATAGAGAACAGGAGATAGTTACTTCTGAAAACTAACTCTTCATTACTTCTTAGACCTTAAACTTGCCACAAAAGATAACTTTTTCTACTTCTCATGCATTTTTTCTGGTTAGTATTTTTGTTTGGTCTGTGTCAGCAAAATCAGGCTTGGCTTTCTGACTGTTTTATTTTTTCTTTGTTGCTGGGCTCAGTAACAGAAACCAAGAGGGCTATCTGTTGACACTCCTCTCCTGCTGCTCTCACTGCCACCCAGCTCCAGTGTGCTTTTTGCTGAAACACATTTTTTGTGCTTTTTTGTTGTTGTTGTCATCTGGTTCTGGGATTGGTTCCCTGTATGACTTAGCAGGGTGTCGGCTGACTCCCTCCTCCGACAGCTCCCGATGCACAACTTGCCTGTGCATGTGTAATAGTTTTTACTTTTCATGAGTCTGTGCCCTATGTGTACACTGCTGAGTGCACTCATATTTTTTGTTGTTGTTTTGTATGACTGAAGAGGGTGCTGGCTGTCGTCTCCCTTACTGTACACGAGTTGCCTATGCATGCATAATATAGAGTATTATGTATGAACAATCATACACACCAAGGCTGTTTTACAATTCAAAGGTTTCTGTGGTAACAGGAGACCTCAAGAGTGCAGCTTGAAAGGTCTCTTTGCCATGGAAAACTTGAGATTTGTAAAACAGTTTTGTTGTGTATGATTGCTCATACACAGTCTTTTATAATGTATGGGCAACCATATATGCAGGACTGTGCTCTTAGGTTTGATTTTTTTTTCAGTGCCACTCTCTTCTGGGGTCAGTTCTCACTGCCACGGCCATTTCCTGATGACCAGAGGATAGTGGAATGTGCATGCACAAAGACATTCGATGTTGTTGTGCTGCAGTAGCTATGTAGCTAATGCAACACAACAGACAAAGTGATGTAGCTACTGTAGCACAACAGTGCTCTTCTAGACATGGATTTCCATGCAGAACAGCTTCTTACCATGCACTATATTTTTTTATGAAGCGGAACCCTGCATGTTCATGGCTATATTCATGTAGTTTTCCTGCAGTCTGCTGCACAGATAACACAGCAGATTATATGCAGCAGATTGCATGATGATGCAGCATGCAGCAGAACAGTGCAGTCAAGGAGGTGTCATGTTCTATCAATGCAGCACTATGTAGGTGGTGAGCTGAATCAAGGGTGCCGCAGGTAGCTTATGTTGTGTTAGGGACAGCTCCATGTCAGTTGATGAGGTGTTGTAGAGGTGCATATGGCACATTGGGTTCAGATAGGAGTTAATGGTATTAATTCATTGCTTTTTAACCTCTCCTTTAAAAGCCATCTTTCCTGGCTAAGTAACAAATACTGAATAATGAACACCTTTCCTGGCTAGATAACAAATACCGAATAATGAATACTCAAATACCTGGGCACAAATACTAAATATTTAGCCGAATATTGTGGGAAAGGTATTTGCACACCTCTAATAAATTGTCCACTGGTCAATTTCTGTATGTTCTGGAATATAAGGAAGGACTCTTGCTTTTTCCACATTAAGACCACTGAGAAGCCTGGTGAATGGAAACATTTCTTCTAATAGTACATCAAATAATGACAGAGGCTATTGCAGCTACTGTACATTTTGTTCAAGCAGTTCTGCAATCCTTGAAATATGTAGAAATTGTGAAGTTTGGCATCTGTGTGCAGGCATGTATATCTGTCACACACACGCACACTGGGTTTGTGTAACTCAGTTGATCAGTAGTTTTACTTTTCCTTGTCAGCACATTTAGCACTAACAAACAGTTTTCCTCTGCGGCGTGGGGAAGAACTCATAGAATTCTAATAGCAAACACGTCTGAGAATTAGAAGTAGCTTTTCAGTAAAATAAATCTGCTGTTTTTTTTCCTCTTTGCAATGTACCTGTAATACTTATTTAAAAAAACAGAATTCACATTGCAGATAAATTTTTGTGAGATTACAGCTGTCACAAAATGTAATAGTTCCAGCATCTGCATGAACAAGGGCATTCAAATAACTGAACATGTTATTTTATAGCTTTCTTACTGAGAGGGGAAAAAAAAAGTACGCTGTTGAATTCCACATAGTGGACTTGATCTTTTAGGACTTTGTATGATCTTCATGATCACATGCCTGTTACTTACCCTGAAGATCCATGCTAAAGTACAGCATCTCAATTTCTGTATCAGTCCTACTTTTGCCTAATTTTACAACTAGATAGACAGAAGCACAGTATGGGCAGTAAGAGTCAGTAGGACCTTATGACTGGACCACTGGCTTCAGAAGCTGGAAATCACAAAATCAAACCAGGCCAGAGCAAAATGCTCACTTCATGACCTTGGGTAAGATACTTAACCTCCCAGTGCTCCAGTCCACCTAGCTGTGGAAATGGGGTAGGAGCAGTACTCCACTTGAAATGAAATGTTGCATCTCAGCTAAGTTGTATTGGGGAAATAAAGTAAAATAAAAGTGCAGAGCAGTAAGTGACTTGATCAAGGTAATAGAGAGAATGTGAAAAACTCTTTTTGGATAGATGGTGCTCAGACCTGAGGTCTCCTTGTTTACAATTCTGTTCTCTACTCAGCGGACCACACTGCCTTGAAACCTAGCCAGTATGAGGCTGAAACTGGAAAAGGCAAATGATGACACATCACACAACAGCCATTGTGCCACAGCAGTACCCACAGTTGTTTGGTCATTATAATTTTAATACTGTTTGTACAATCTCTATTTTCAAGAGATGACAGTATAAAAGCCTTCACAAAGCAGGGTCATGCAAACAGGTCTGCTACAGCCTAGGCTGGAAGGAACAGGGGAAAGTACAGAATCAGTGAGTAAAGTAGGCAATGAGAAAAAAATGCAAGATTCTGGCTATTTTCATTGCAAGCCTTAGCTTGAAAACAAGCCCATAGTGAAGTAGTCACATAAATCCTTAGCTTCCCCCCAATGCTATCCCCGCCAGATCAACATACTGTACAAGTATACAGAGTGCGTGAGATTAGTTCATTTATTCTCTCCATGTTTATATTTTGTGTAATCTGTCAATGAAGCTCTGATTTGCGATAGTTGTTCCCTGTTGTGCTTTGCTTATAAATCTTATCTCTGATAACAGGCTGAGAGTTGGCAGGTGTGTTCAGTGTTGTTTCAGTCTCATTTAAATAGGGCTGAGTAACACACCATGTAGCTGGATCACAAACAGGAAAGGTAGCTAAGAAGCCTCTGAATGGAGCTTAGGGCAAAGTAAATCAAGATGCCACTCATCTGTAATCATACTTTAAAAAGATGCTGTTAACATCCCATATGAAGACTGTGTCCCTTTAAAATGAACATGGGGGTGAGTATTGATATAACTATAGAACACAGAATTCAAAACAGGACACTGTGCCAGGTGTATGCTGCAGTGTCATGCTGTGTTCTAACTAGTGATGGGCAAATGGGTATCCTGCCTAGTCCACCCTAAATAAATAAGTCATTTGTCCAATATCTCTGCCTCATTCATGACTTGTTTTTGAGATCCCTGGTGGGCCAGTGAACTCCAAAACACTCCAGTGTGTTTTGCCCTGGTGGTTGAGAGTTCCTCCCCTCCAACACCAGTGTCTTCTTTTAGCTGGTGATCCAGTGGTGCTCCCAAACAAGTTCTGACACCCAGGCTTCAGCACATAGTTGAAGCACTGCACCTCCTGTTACTGCCTGCTTTTTAAAATTCTGTAATATGGGAGAGGCACAAATGGCTGTGCCTGAGCTGGAGAGGGCAATCATGCATTTGTGCTTGGCACTGTGGGCCATTTTCATGGGCCCCTTCCCCTTTCCTTACAGACTGCAGTATTTTTTTCAAGTGATCAGAAAGAGAATGCAATCCTAACCGGGCACAGATTAACAATATAACTGTAACAACCCCCTCCTACCACTAGGAGGCTCCTGGCTGGTTACTAAAAATGCCAGATCCAGAGCCTACTGATTGAGTAAGACTCTGGCTTGGTGAGATCAGTGGGCAGAGCTCAGAGAGAAAGAGAAGGGTGTCTGAAGTTGCCTCAAGGTCATTCTTGCAAGTGCTCACTTGTCAGACAACCCTGAGGTGGCAAGGACCTAACACTTCACAGCTGTCGATGGTTCCATGCTTTGAGACCAATTAATCTCGACTTCCAGTCACCTGGTAGCCTCCAAGGACAGGCCCAAGACAGCAGTGGAGATCCCAGGGAAGGGACCTGGGAAAATTAAGTGTAGATCACCGTTAAATCCTGAGTGTATGGAGGTGACACAGCGGGAGGGTGTGGGAACCCTGAGGGATTCCCCTCAAGGGAAGTCAGCAACAGCCATATAGCACAGGAAGGGTCCAGTAGAAGAGGGATTGTTACTCTTTAATGGATGTCTGTGTACCTGTTCTCAAGAGATACTGCTACCTGAACTATTTATTAAATTAGACCTGGTGAGACAGGCAAGGCTACTGTTTATGGCAGGGGATCAGCCTACACTGAGTATGGGAGAGCCCAAGCTGGAATGGATACTGGAGCTGCTGCCTCTGACAGAGGATTAGGGGAAATGACAGCTGCTGCCAGCAGGCAGACTGGAGTATGTGCTGCCATGCTGTACCCAGCATACTTGATGGTGAGTAAGGAGACACTGATGTGAGGTGCACAGCAAAGGGGTGGTCTCTGAGCTTCAGTAGGGAGACTGGCCTTGTACTGCACAGCTGCTCTCAGGACCAGTGAACCCCTGGATGCCTGGCAGAACACTGAAGTACATGTGTGATGTCCCCACAGCAGTGCTATCTCTTGCATCTCTAGCTGACCAGGTGCTATGTTGCTGCAGATATGTGTAAAAGTGTAAACCCAAAGGTAATAGCATAGTGGGAGAAACTTCTAAAGTTATGCAGAGTAGAACAGGTTCTGACCTGAGATATATACTCACCACTGGTGGTAAAAACAAGAGTTGAAAGGATCATGTGACTTGAGAAAAGAGGGTAGAACCTTTTCTCAGGAACCCTAAGGACCTGACTCACATCCAGGGTCAGTATCCATCTGTCTGTACAGTGCTAACAAGGAGAGTGTTTGTGGACTGTGTTCTAATGTGTATAACTGAATATGGCAGTAAAGTGGGATACTGCTTAAACCACATTGCTGTGTGATTTTTCTTATCAGAACAAGGTCCTAGTTAAGCTCAGCCCAAGGCCAGGGAAAAGATCACCCTCTGGTGAGCAGTCCACCATTCCCCAAGACACAGCGGGGTCTCCCTGGGACATGTCTGCCCCCAATGGCACCAAGAGAAGGCTATCATATAGTTCCAGTCTCAGCTGAGAAACCCAGTACAGCACCAGCTGAAGGAACCCAATACCTAGAGACTGGGATTGCAGAAATGTGGGGGTAGCATAACAGTGACAGCTATGCTACTAAGTGGCATAAATATCCACGTAGTGTCACCACAAGTGACTGAGATAAGAGTCCAAGATATTTAGAAAAGTAGACCATGTTAAGAAGTCTCAAACAGATAATTAAATTGTGTGTTTAATACACCCTTTTAATAAGCCTGTATGATTAATTACAAAAAATTATGGCTCTTCCCCTCTCCTCAAATTTAAACACATGGGCCCAGATATTCAAAAGGGTTGCGCCATGCGCAACAGGGTTGCGCATGCACAAGTCCTACATTGCGCCATTCTGCGATATTCAGCAGGAGGCAGTTGCACCACTGAAAACAGGTTGAGCAACAGCGCAATGCAAATGAATGCATGCTCAAGAGGAGGGGGAGGATCCATGCATAAACTGCGCAACCCGATATTCAGTCGGGTTGTGCAAAGTTGTGCATGCGCAACCCCCAACCTGCGCCTGCACAACTTTGAGCCAAAAAGGATCAAGTTGAGGGCCACCCACAGGTGAGCTGCTGTATTGCAGGGCGCAACACAGCAGCTGCCACCTGTGGCTGGCCCCCAACTCAGTCCCTGTGCCCCCCCACCAGCCCGATCGCAGGCAGTATGTATCCAGACACCCCCCAAACATCTCCCAATGCCCGATCGCGGGCAGTATGTATCAAGGCACCTCCCCCAAACAGCTCACAATGTCCGATCGCGGGGCAGTATGTATGAATACACTCCCCTCACAATCTCCGATGCTCGATCATGGGCAGTATGTATGAACACACTCCCCCACAATCTCCGTGCCCGATGCGTGGGCAGTATGTATGAATACATTCCCCACAATCTCCCGATGCCGATCGCGGGCAGTATGTATGGAATACACTCCCTCCCCATAATCTCCTGGTGCTCGATCGCGGGCAGGACGTGAAACAACCCCCAGTGCCCGATCGACGGCAGAATGAAAAGCCCCCACCGAATATCTTCCTGGTGGTCCAGTGGAGTAATGCCGATCATGGGCAGAATGTCCTGTTAGCATCTCAAACATTTCCCTGGTGCAGCCCCACCACCTGCTCACCACGGCGCTTCCCTCCACCCTCGTTTCCGGCATGGCGGCAGCATCCACCGCCTGCCGCCCCCGCCGCCCGCCGACCGACTGTCCGTAGGGCCGCACGCATTGGTGCAGAGCTAGACCCAATGGGCGCAGAAGTTCATATCATACATGACAGTCCAGATTTGTGAATGATCATTCACAAATCTGACTGTCATGTACGGTATGGGCTGCATGCCCATTGGCTCTAGCTCTGCACCAATGGCATGCAGCCCCACCGACAGTCAGTCGGTGGCGGCGGGTGGCAGGCGGGTGGGATGCTGCCGCTCACCGCTGGGGGAGCAGGGTGGAGGGGCTCGGTGGCTGGGGGTGGGGACACTAGACACCAGAGAGATGTTTGGGGGTTGTAATTGACATTCTGCCCGCGATCGGGCATTACAGTCCACTGGACCACCAGGAGATATTCGGGTTGGGAGGGGGGTTTTACATTCTGCCCGCGATCGGGCACTGGGGTGGTTGTTTCATCGCTCTGCCCTCGATTGGGCATCGAGCTGTTGGGGAAGTGTATTCATACATACTGCCCGCGATTGGGCATCGGAGATTGTGGGGGAGTGTATTCATACATACCGCCCACGATCGGGCCAGGCGCGCCGGTCCTCGATGGCTGCTGCCTGGCAGGTGGCCAGGCGCAAGTCCTCGGGGATCGTGCACCTACATGCTAATGAGATGCAAATGGGGCCATAAATAGATGCAAATGGCCCCCTGTGTCTTGCATGAATTATGGCCCCATTTGCATGTCGCCTTTGAATATCGTGAAATTCCACGTGATGGCGCATGGTACTTGGCGCCACCGCAAGTTTAATGCTCAACTCGACAACTTGCGGTGGCACAAGTTCCACTGTGCCATGCACAGTGGCTGTGGTTGGGGGGTGATATTCAAAGGAGTTGCTCAATAGCGCAACTCCTTTGAATATCGCCCCGGCCACACCCCTGCGCAACTATTTTGAGCAGCGCAAGGGCTTGCGCCTCAGAATGGCGCAGTTTGAATATCCGGGCCATGGTATCCATTTCTGCATATTTATATCAGATAACTTTAGTTTTAATAGATCTTTAAAAATGATGAAAGTCAGTATGAATCTGCTAATTATAATGTGATATGTGACAGTGGTTTCCGCTGTATTTAAAGCCAAAATTCATGTTATGATGAAACCTTTATTTATTTATTTGTTTTTGTTAACCAGGTAGGCATGCTAGACAACAAGTGCATTTTTTCAGGTGCAACCCGGGAGGACTACAATACAGAAGAGAAAAAAATTTATGATACAGCAAATTACAAAACAGCAAACAAGGTATATTGTCATGGTAACATACGGGCCAATGGAACATATGGAGCCAGAGTACAACAGATACATTGTCATGGTAACACACGAGCCCATGGAATATGTGGAGCCAGAGTACAATATGGAGATGCAGTACAGAATCAGAGCTAGAAACAAGAAACAAATACAACTTGCATTAAATGGTACAGAAGACAATGTTATGCCTATATCTTTTTCTTCCAGTTTAGATTGCTCATTTTCTCCTGTCATTTTAGTTTTTTTTTGGTTTGTTTTTACAATGTATGGCTAGTTTAACTAAATTTTTGCAATTATTTAATTTAGTGCCACCCCATTTACACTCCACTCTCTGGGTTTAGGGCACAGGTGGCTAGACTCCATGCTGAGCTGACAAGAATGCAGAGAACTTTTTGCTCTACTCAGGGCCACCAAGTCTGCCACTACTCCCTCAGAGGATGCTGTAGACAGAGGCAGAGTGGTTGGACTTTGATGGGCTCTGGGAGGGGGCTGCAGGAAGGGTACACACACTTCAGCCTGTATCACTACACAGTTCCTTTGACGTACTGGCAGGATGGGGCAGTCCGAAGGAGGAACCCATAACAGTGAAAAGGAAGGATGGGAGAATACTCAGAAGGCCCCAAGGAGGAAGGAAGATGGCCCCAGCCAAAGAGGAAGCAGCTTTTGGTGGGTACTCTAATGTTAGGGGGATAGACATGGAAGCTGGAGGTGGAGGGAGAGGGAGATGAAGTACCGCCATGGTGATTTAAACTTGGAGGGACACTGAGCAGATCCAGAGGATCACTAAGACAGCAGCGGATGAGAAGGAGCTAGGTGTCATGGTCTATCTGGGGATGAATGAACTGGAAAGGGATAGGGTAGGGATAGTGCAGAATAACTTCAGGGAACTGGGGAGGGGCCTTAAGCAGGTAGCATGCATGGTGGTGTTTGCCAAGATGTTACCTGTGTATAGCTGGAGAGAGGAAAGGGCATGCCACTCTAGGGCTTTTAACAATTGGCTGAAGGCATGGTGCATGGAGGAGGGCTTTGGCTACCTTGGAGGCTGTAGCCAGCCTTGGAGGATATGGGCCACTATAAGGGATATGGCCTGCTTCCTTCCAGGAAGGGGACCACAGTCCTTAGTAGGAGGTATAATTGTTACTTGGATGAGCATTTAAACTATCAGGGGGAGGCTGTAGTACCAAGGGAGGCATACATTGTTCCCTTATGATGAAGCAACAAAGAGGAAGGGCTCAAAGGAAAGAAGCTCCCCCAGGGTAGGGGTGCAAGAAAAAGGGGATGGGGCAAGGTAAAAGACAAGGGGATATAAATCAAGAATGCAAAAAGATAGGAGTAGAAGAGACAGAAAATGGAGAGGATAAAAGGAGAAGAGATGGGTCAGGGGAGCTTCAGGGAGCAGCACAGGCAGGAAGAAGGGAGAAAGTAGGGAGACAGACAAGAAGGGAGTAAGGCATGGAAAGACATGTGCACCAATGCTAGGAGTCTGTGAAATAAAATTCCAGACTTGGAGGCTATCATGGAGGAGGCTAGCCTGGATTTGGTGGCCATAATCGATTCATGGTGTACTGTCAATCATGACTGGGGTATGGTCATACTAGACTATTATCTGTTTGGAGAGATAGGGAATGAAGGAGGAGTGAAGTGGTTATATTGTATGTGAGAGAGAAAGGCAAAGCTACAGAAATACTGGGCACCCAGAAGAAAAGGAAGGTCTGAAGATGATGTGGGTCATCCTGGAGACAGAAGATGGGTCTACTGTCCATACAGGGATTGTATACAGACCTCCAGCACAGGGAGAGGAGTTGGATAAGGCACTCTGTGTAGACATCATTGGGATAACAAATAAGGGGGAGGTGCTGCTAGCTGGGGCTTTAGTTTGCCAGATGTGGATGTGAGCCTTCCAGATGCAGCTTCAGCATAGTGCAGGGTCATTCTTGACTCCCTACAAGGGACTTTTCTCAGGACACAAGTCAATAAAATCACTAGGGGTGGGGCAGTACTGAACCTGGTGCCTATAAACAGGGACAGCATTGCAGATGCCATGGTAAGCAGTCCCCTGGGTACTAGTGATCACTATACAGCCAAGTCTAGTATTAAGGCAAGAGCAGTTGCAAACCATATGAGTACAACAGTCCTGGACTTGAGGAGGGTGGATTTTAAAGAAACAGGGAACTGTTTCAGAAATTGCCTAGTTGGGGGGGGATTGCCGAGGGGGTAAGGGAATTGTAAGGAAAAAATAAGGGAAGGCATAATTAAGGCAACCAGCCTCTGCATGAAAGAAGTGAGTAAAAGCAAAAGGAAAGAGACACTGTCATTGTATTCTAGGGAAGTGGTCATGGTGACGAAGGAAGAAAGGGTGGCATCCAGGAGTTATAAGGGTGCACAGAGTAAGGAAGACAGGGGAGGTGCACCAGGTAAAACAGAGGGAAGCAGGCAAGGCAGTGAGGAGAGCAAAGGCACAGAGAGAGGAAAGGATAGCCAAAGGGGTAACAAATGGGGATAAGACTTTCTTAACGTGCATGGTGGCCTTCACTAAGGAGCTACCCATGCAAGGTTGGAGAGAGGAGAGGGCATGCCACACCATGATCTTCAGCAGCTTGTTGAAGGCATGGTATAGGGAGGAGGAGTTTGCCTATATCAGGGACTGGGGTTTCTACTTGGAGGAAAGACCTGTACAAATGGAATGGCCTTCATCCATCTCAGAGGGAAATGGCAGTCCTGAGTAGAAGCTTTAAATGCTACTTCAGTGGGCATTTAAACTAGCCAAAGAGGGAGGGAGAAGAAACAAGGGAAGCAGTGAAAGCCTTCCCCCAGGTGATGGAGCAGCAGTGAGGAATAGCCCTGGGGAAATAAATTCCCCATGGGTAGTGTGGAGTAGGGGCAAGAGGATGAAGGGATAGGGAGGTTGAGAAGTACTTGGAAGTAGGGCAGAAGAAAATACTGGGGAGGGTGATCAGAGAGAAAAAAGGGGAAGGGCAGTACTAGTGAAAAAAGAAGAGTGAAGGATAGACTTGTGAAGGGAGGGCAAAGTAGGGACAGGGAGGGACAAAAGAAATTGAGAGCCATGTGCCTCAATGCAAGGAGCCTTGGAAACAAAATTTCTGACCTTGAGGCTACCATTGTGGAGGTGGACCTAGATCTGGCGGCCATGATAGAATCACAATGCCCTGACAACCACAGCTGGGAGATCACCATACCAGGTTACAACATATTAAGAAAGGATAAGGCAGGAAGGGAGGAATAAGCAAAGGAATATTTGGGTAATTTAAATTTGGCAGATGTGGATTGGAAGATCCAGGCAACAGGTGCAACTAGGAGCAGGGTCATCACAGACTCCCTGCAAGGGGCATTTCTCAGGCAGCTGGTTACAGATCTCACTAGAGACAGGGCTGCTAGACCTAGTACTTAAAAATAGGGAAAACATTGCAGACATCACAGTGGGTAGCCCACTGAGTACAAGCGATTATCGTACAGTATGGTTTGGCATATGGATTGGACAGGAGAAAAAAACTGCACTATAATGAGGGTTCTGGACTTTAGCAGAGCAGATTTTAGAGAAATTGGAGATTGCCTTAGGGAATGCCTTGAAGGGAAGATAGTCCGGGGGGGAATGCACAATGGAATAGAATGAAGGAGGAAATAACAAAGGTAACGGCAAGCTGAAGGTTATAAGCAAGGGTGAGAGGAGATAGAGGCCACTGTGATTCTCAAAGGAGATAGTTAAGGTGGTATGGGAGAAAAAAACTGCTTTCAGGACATACAAGGAGACCAAGAAGAGGCAGTCAGGGAGGTACAACTACAGAAACATAGGCAGGAAGGAGGGTAAGGTCAGCAAAGGCTCTGTTCTTTTTCCTTTTTTCTGTCTGTGACTCCGAGAGTGGGTATCTTCATCATCTTCTTGTAATCACTCCCAGATATACTCATCATAGCTGATGGCACCTATCTTCCGATCCTAAATCTTCTGTCCTGCACAATTTTTTGTTTTATATATTGTTTACATTAATGGAAACTACAATTGCATGCCAAATTTCATGGAAATATGTTTTCTTATTTTCCATTTGATAAAAAGCTCAATTTTCCTTAAGTTAAACATCAGGTTAAGCCACATCAGAAAATCGGGTGGATTCTCATCTTTCCATTGAAGAAGTATTGCCATTTTGGCTGCTAATAAACTTAAATTAACAAGTGTGGTCTTGGTTTCCAGTATCTCATCCTCTGTATGAAAACCAAATATAACAATTCCCAGATCAAAGGGAACATCCCATCCCACAGTTTTACCTACAATGGCAAAAATCCTTTGCCAATAATATTTAAATTTTGGACATGTGGCCAACATATACCATAGATTACCCCTATCTTTTTTGCATCTCTGACATAATTTAGATGACACAGCACCCATCTTTTTAATCACACTGGGGTCAGATATGTTTGGTGGATTACATTCACATGGATCCATTTAATCTATTATTCTTTGTCCCACATTCCTCTAAGTTTATAATGTTTTGCCATTCTGTTTCTTCAATTAATTCTGCTCTATCCTTCTCCCAATATTTTTTTTAATATATACATCTCATTGATTTTAATATTCTGAATAACATATGTGTATATAGCTGAGATTATATGATTAGTTATATTCATATTAGTCACTAAATCTTCTAATTTAGACAGGTGGAATTAATAAAGAATTTTTTTTATAACAAAAAACTTTTAACCTGCAGACATGGATATCTTGCTCTATTGGAAAGAAAATATTTTTGCTGCAATACTTCAAAGGGAATAAATGTATTTGCCTCAAAGTTATTTATCATATATATCGCATTTTCATAAAGTTCAGTCTTTAGCAAGCCATTTCCCATGGATGGAAGAAAATGTACTGTATATTATTAAAAAATTGGAGAGTATCTAGAAAAAGGTTTTTTATAACCCAATAACTTTTGTGTTTTATTCCAACTGTAATTGTTTAACTTAGTAGTAAATAATAACTGTCTATAATTCTCTGGTTTATTTAAATTAACCATTAATGCTTGTAATAAACTGGTAAAAGGGATTTTGGACAATTCCATATTAAAGCATGAGATTTCTTTCTCTGCATCATTATCCCAATAAAATATACATTCCAGATGAGCCATGATGTAGTAATACCAAAAATGCGGCATCACCAATCCCCCTTTTTCTTTAGGTAGTTGTAATTTAGACAGAGCAATCCTAGGAAGCTTCTGATTTCAAAAATTTATTTTTATTTATTTCATTTTTGTTGACCGGGTAGGTGCACTAGACAAATTCTGCCTATTTTCAGGCAGGACCCGGGGAAGGGGATACAGATGAATGCAAACTGACATAGAACCAGATTAGGCTGTTGGTGGTATTTTTAGTGAATGGGGGGAAATTTTGGCCAGGGTACCGGGGAAATTCCCCTACTGCTCAGTAGGGGGAGATTCTGTCCCTGAGGCTGACTTCCAAGATGGCCACTTGGCAGGCCACAGGGGAGGAGGTGGAGGAAATGGAGTTGGAGACGGATACTACAGAGTTGGGTAATTTACTGCCTAAAGCTGTACTGCAAAATGCGATTGAAACTACAGATGTTGTTACAGATACTGCTTCTGAGAAACTGGGGTCTGATACTCATAGTCCTTAAAGACAACCCACCTACCAGAACTACTTGATGCTAGCTTTTTGTGCCTCAGTGATGCAAGTGAAACCCTAGTGAAACTCCGGGTGAGTCTGGAGACAAAAACCCTGAAGCAGTGGCAGTATTGCAGCAACTTGATGCTGAGGAAAAAGGTTTTTTGTTAAAAAAATGCAGTTCTGAAAAAAACTGAGAGAGCTACAGGCTGACAGGGGAAAAGAATCTGTCAAGCCTGTTCAGTTGAGCTACGATGATGTAGCTTCATCAAAGGACCCACCAGGAAACTGGGCGGCAGCCGAAGAACAAGTGAAATGCCTGGAAACTCAGCAAAGTACATCTGCAGCTATCACATTGGGAAAGGCAATTACGGGTGACACAGAGCCTGGCCTAAGATGCGCTGAAGACGTGATCTATACTCCGGAGCACACTGTATCAGTTGACAAAGCCCTGCAAGGAGCAGGGTGGCAAATAGATGCACAATCAGGTCAGCGGGTTTCAGGAAACTGTCCTATAAAATGGCAGAAATAAATAAACAACCTGCTAAACAAATTGTCAGTGCAAACACAGATCAGGACTTGGAGGTACTTCCAGAGCTAGCGCTCACTCAGATTCCAATTTTAAAAATTCCTCAACAGAATTCAGCTATTTCAACTGTAGTACAAGAAAATCAACCTTGGGATGCCCCAATGTATCTGACGTACCACCACACAGACTTCTGACTAGTGCTCGCAAGAATGCTCCTTGTGATTTTTCTTCCCTGTTTAAACTGCCTATTTTTCCTGCAAAGAGGCATAATGCGGTCAGATTGTCTTATACAGGAGGTATGCCTGAACCTCCAGATAGACTATTTGTGGCTAAAACCCTTCTGAAAGACTCAATGAAGTTCGTTTCGAATGAAATCTACATACTTATTCATTTATCTGGTGAAACAATGTTTGATGTCAGCTTTAAATCACTTAATGGATTAGAGAGATTCTGGATAAAATATAATGCCTTGAAGAAAACTGCTTTATGGGTGCCTTTTGTTGCCATGCCATTAACAAAGCCTGCACAAAAAACTATTTCAGTATTATTCCTTAATGAGGGGGTTAGTGTGAAGGACCTGACTTACTGGTTATAACAGAGATGTCCCATAATTGAAGAACCGGGCACTATTCTGGACTCTGAAAATATATGGACTGGGGGGGTGGAAGGTTAAGGTTGTGTTGGAAACAACTGAAACTGGTATTATTCATCTGCCAAACTCTTTTTTTTTTAGGAAGGGACAGGGGCATACTGTTTTATGCTGGTCAGCTGAAAATGTGTTACAAATGCGGCTCAGTGGCTAACCTTAGTAGTATATGTGATCAAACAAGATGTAACATACAGTATGTGAGGAGTTAGGACACATAGGATCTCAATGGACTAACAAATGCAAATGTATTCTCTGTGAGGAGATGGGACATACATTCCAAAATTGCAAATGGGCAGCACACAATATACCTGATCAAGCAGATGGAGAGTAGCAATGCTTATTAATTACCTTAATGCAGTAAAATAGATTGGGTATACATAAACACCAAGGGCAAACTGGGGGTGTTAATGCAGAAAGTAATCCCCCCCGGCCCCACACTGCTCCAAATCAGGATGGGTTGCAGGGAGGTGACACCTTAGAGCAAGGGCATCATTATTAATTTGAAACTGGTGCCAGATAATTGTACGATGCTAAACTCTTCTGTAAAATGCCCCTCCAAAGCAATATTGTGATTCCAACCTTCTGTCTCAGATAATACTAAAAGCAAAGTTGAGAGATTCCTATCACTTCCACACAAGGTTAGTTACTCCTACTTTTCAGAAGGGACCTTTAACTTCATGGATTGATTACATTTTTACATCCAGACAAGTACATATACTCTCAGCAATCACACATCCAGTAGAATTTTCAGACGACAAGGTAGTGGGAATTAAAATAGGAGTTCAATTAGGAATAAAAAGAGGATTGGGGTTCTGGAAAATGAATGTTTCTCTATTATCCTATGTTTATATCTTGCAAACACTTCATCACTTTCTAGTGGCATGGAAATCTGTTGTTTTTTTGTATTGACGACCCCAGCCAATGGTGGAAAGACACAAAGCAAAACGTACAAAAACTTTGTAAACATATTAGTAAAGGTAAAAAATAAAAGGTAATATCTTAGTTATTTACAGAATAGGAAGCTCCTACAACAGCTGTTGTCTATATCAAACGACACAGGACAGAATCTCAATATACAAATCAATTCAGTAAAACAGCAGATGATGGATTTTCATGCCCAAAAAGCTCAAAATCTACATAACCAGAAACAGTTTGGTGTTAAAGAGAAAATAGATTAAATATGCCCCTTTGACAGCTATAATGCAAAAATTCAAGCAAAAGAGATGACCTCTTTAAAAGGGACTGATGGTAAAGAATATATGAATCAGAAACAAATCTTAGATATTGTGAGTAGGTATACATCTCAGATGTATGGCCCCTTAGATATTGGGGGGGGGGGCACTCACAAATTACCTAGCACACTTGGCCATTCCTGCACTAGACTCAGAACTTCTAGCACAGATATCTCAGCCCATAAACATAACGGAAGTACAAGAGGCACTTTCTTCTCTGGTAGGAAGAAAGGCTCCAGGACCTGATGGTGTGCCTAATGAGCTTCTCAAATTAATTGGCAGGGAGCTCTTGCCTGAACTAACACAGGTCTTTAATTATATTTTAACTAAAAAAGAGGTCCCTTTACAAATGAACATGGGTATCCTAACTTACATATATAAGAAAGGGGATAAAACACTGTTAGAAAATTGGAGACCGATTAGTTTACTAAATTCAGACTTCAAACTGTTGACTAAAATTTTGGCAAAAAGATTGGCCTCAGTAGCATGTAGTGTTATCCTTCAGCCCAAACATATCTATTCCAGGTAGAAAGATCCAAGATCACTTTTTATTAATTAGAGAAATTGTAGAGTTAGGAAAGATTGGCCGCACAGATGGATACCTGGTCTCTCTAGACCAGGAGAAAGCATTTGACAGGGTGAGTCATAACTTTTTATGGTAAGTTTTTAAAGCTTATCAGATACCTGAATTAGTGATAGAATGGATTAAAAGTATTTACAAAACAGCTACAGTAGTGCCGTTGGTGCAGGGATGGAAAGGCCCTGTGATACATCTGCAAAGGGGGGTGAGACAGGGCTGCCCCGTTAGTCCTATCTTATATGTTTTTTATAGACCCACTCTTGAGGAAGATAAATAATAATAAATTAGTGCTATCAGTACAAACTGAGAGTGAGGATTTTCCATTTAAAATCATGGCTTATGCTGATGATATGACTCTCATGGTCAGAAATCCACCGTTTCTCACTGCAGTAATAGACTAACGTACTTCTTTTGGGAAAATGTCAGGAGAATCATTAAACATAACTAAATGTGTTGGGCAAAGGTTAAACTATGCTATAGAGAATAGAGGTAGTATTGCAGAGATTTGATACAACCAGAACATCTTAATATATTAGGGATCTGGTTTGGGCCTGGGGAGCTTGATGACCTAAACTGGAGCAAAAAGTTAGAGATAGGAAAGCAAAAACTGGGGCATTGGAACAGAGGGAAACTAAGTAAGAAAAAGAGAATCAATCTTATCAAAACTCTCTTAAGTCCTGTTTTCTTACATGTGAGTTACATATTTCCACCCCCAAAACAGAGAAAAACAGAATTGCTTAGTATTTTTTTTTCAAGCAAGCTGGGGTAGTCGACTAAACCCAATAAAAATAAATATTTTATATTTATCACTAAAACAAGGGGGCTTAAATATGACAAACCCAATCCTATTTTTTAATAGTTTCTTTCTGTTCACAAATATAAAACCTCTGCTGGAATATCAGAATACAGGTTGGGAGAATTTAGTTAAAAAGAAATGTTCTCATTGGCTCTGCTCTTGGGACTTGCAGACTTTGAAAGTACTCAAAAGATCTATAGAAGTCCCAGAATATCTTAGATATACTTTTCTGAGATTAAAACAGGGGCGGATTATGGTACATGGAGTAAGGACGTTATCTAGGAAATGATTCTATTTCTTATTGTTATCTATTACATGTCGGGGGAGGTAATATTTGGAAAACATCCTGAGGGTCATACAGAATCATTGAAACATCTACTTAATAATAAGTGAGTGCCTGAACACATGTGGGACTTCCATTGGCTAGCATGCCATGAAAAAATAAACATTAGAGCAAATCAAAAGCATAAGAAAATAGAAGAGAAGCTCTGTAGTAGACATTTATGCATACAGAATGAAGAAACAATACATCATTTACTGTTTTCATGTTCTTTTATTTTAGGATTTTGGGACTTCTTAGCACAAGAGTGGGGAGAACCTATTTTTAGAACTATAACATATGAGAGTCTGATGTATGGAGCAGCCTCTATAGGCTGGGAAAAATGGCATAAGAGTACACTGCAAATAATAATGGTAGTCTTAAAATGGAACATTTGGACTACAAGATGTGGTTTTACTCTACAACAAAAAGAAAGTAGTCATACTGAATTTTATAACAAAGTAATGTCAGATCTCATAAAAATTATGAAATAGAATAAGAAAAATACTCAAGGGCCACACTTGTGGAATTATAGAAAGCTCTACCATGGGTAACAAATAATGACACAACTGTAACCTGAAAGGTCATAGCTAACATGTTCAGTCTAGCCTCTTTTTATGAGAATGAAAGTATTTTTCTTTCTTTTTGATTTCTCTTTATTTATCCCCCCCCCTTTTAAGAAAAAAACAAAAACAAAGTAAATTTCTTAAATGGCACCCTATGAATTGTAAATACACAGATTTGTTTTTTTTTTTAGAGTTTGAGTTTCTATATTATTTGAAATGGGGTTTGTTGATATATTCTTTTGTATATATTATGCTATGTTGTGATGTGAACTTTATGCTTGTTGCAATAAAAAATTCCCCTACTCTGTTGGCTAAGGCCCTCAAGAAGGCACATAGCTGAGGCACTAGGGGCTTGAACACAGTGGTGTGTTTAATAAACAACTATTGAGTTGTAGAAATTTCGAATACGCTTGTCATTTGTGCACTGCTTCATATTTGTATATTTTTTGTCTGTTGGTAGGGGGCACTGCCTGTCCAAGATGGCGGATGAGAGTGTGGAGAAGTTGGATGTTGGTATACCTGCAGGGCTGCTGATCTCTCACCCTGCAGGGTCAGTGGAGGAGATCACTGTTCTACATGAGCAAATGGTATCAACTCGGTCTGTCCCTACAATAGTAGAAGAAACGTCAACAGTACCTGAACAAGTTTTGTGTGGTAAAACAGAGGAAGAATGGATTAAAACTCTTTTACAGCATAGAAGAGAAATGGTCATGGCTGCGATATCTTCTACAAGTGCTGAATTTCCTGTCGCACCTTCTCTGCTGTCTACTGCTATTGCAGAGGAGCACAACCCAGAGCCGAGACTGGATCAGAGGACTAACAGCCAACAGCCTGCTTCCCAACATGATGTAGCATCATCAAATGAGCCACTGCCCAGCTGTCAGATGCACAATCAGCTGGCGTCTGATGCAGCTCCGGAATCTCGACTGGACTGTTTGCCAGAACACAGCCCTAGTAATGACAGTCCTGCAGGCATGCTGCCTCTGACTGCTTCCCACACAGAACCTGTAAGTCCTGTTACTTTTTCTGTTGTGCAAACTCCTACTGCTAGATCTTTTTTATGTAAAGGGTGTTCAGGCCCGACTCCTAATCCGGCTACTACTGGGGAAAGAACGAAACTTGCCTGGTCCCTGGAACATTTATTGAAAAGTGCTGGGTGGAAACAAACTGATAAGGGACAATGGCTACTGGACCCGCTGTCTTGCTGATTCTGGGGACCTCTTCCCAGGGAATGGATCATGATGCTATGTTACTTGGGGACCCCTCCTTCCTCTGCACTTCACTCCACTAATACTTCAACTTTTGCTAATGACTTTGATCTGTCTCTGCACTCAGAAGATGTGCTAGTTGCCCCCCACCCCTGAGTGCCTAACATGCCTTCTACCTCTATTCTGGGGATGGGTGAGAGGGAAGCCTCTGCTCAGACTGGTACAGAGAAGACCTGGGAAAAGCAAATTGACACTGAAAGACCTTTGTCAGAGCTCCTACCATCTGTAGCAGATAAAGCTAGCACTGTATGGACTAATTTTAGACAGAGGGACCATTTTCAGACAAACCCCTTGCCGGCCCAATGGAGAAATGCCATATGCCTGTAATATACTGGGGGATTGGATTCTCTGCCTGATAGAGTATATGTGGACAGATCTTTATTAAAGAACTCAATGGGTTTCTTTTCGAATGAAATTTACTCTTTAATCCATATTTCTGGGGATACTATTTTCGATGTGAGCCTTAAAACTCCACAAGGGTTGGACAGATTTGGGGTAAAATATGATAAACTCAGATATTCAGAGCTCTGGCTGCCTTTTTGTGCCATTACACTTACAAAACCAGTGTTTAAAACCATTACCATCTTATTTCACAATGAAGGAATTTCAGTGCATGATATTACCCACTGGCTTTCACAAAGGTGTGACATAATGGGCCCCCTTCAGCCCCTTTTTGATACTGAACATATCTGGACAGGAGGCTTGACTTATAAAGTAAAACTAAAAATGGCTAGTGCAGGCCCTCAACACCTTCTCAGTAGTCTGTTTCTGGGCCAAGACAGAGGACACTGTTTCTACCCAGGCCAGCCAAAAACTTGTTTTAAATGTGGGTCTTTCCAACATCTAAGTTCGTCTTGCAACAGACTAAAATGCAATTTATGTCTCAGCTTTGGACATCTTGACCCAGATTGCACTGGAGAAATGAAATGTAACTTGTGTGAGGAAAATGGCCACACTTATAGATCTTGTCCCTGGGCAACTCATAGTAGGACTGATAGGACTCACCAGGATGATATTATATCAGCTGTCCAAAGAACTGATATATACTAGTCCAGGCGCACACATGCTGATTCACAGCCTCCTGAAGAGAGTGCCTCTGGCCCATGAGAGGGAGTGGGCACTGCTACTGCTCCAGAGGACACAAGTGCACCTACTGTTATTTCTAAGACAACCCCCCAGACTACAGCACAGGCTCCTCCTCAGGTCATTCACACTATGGTGGATATCCACTGCCCCCCAGACCCTCTTGTACAAATCTGGACTTCTATTTCTGAGACCCCCCCAGCTGATGCTGGGCCAGTATCCCAGCAGCCTGAAGCTATTGTTATGCCTCCTCCAGAAAAACTCACTATTACAAAGAAATGCCCATTGATACTACCTGACACTACAACCAAGCTTCGAAGAAATCATCTCCCCTTCAAGTCTCTAATAGGTTTGCAATCTTTCAGGATGAGTCCCTGGGATGAGATGCAGACAAGAATTCTGAATCTTCCTCCACCTTTTCCTCCAAGCAAATGTTTACCTCAGATTTGGGGGAAGATCATGCGGAGAAGAAGGTCCCCTCATTTTTTTCTTTTGGTCAGGACACCTGTGATGCAGTTGGGGTTCTTTTTAGAGGATCTGAGTTTACCATCACTAGGATACTAGATATAAGTCTGCGTAGAGCTTTACTGTTCGATTTTACCTATGACAACTCTTTTTGGAGAGTAATAAATGTATATGCACCTCAGAAAAAGAAAGATAGGGTGGATCTTTTTCTGTCTATCAAATCACACCAATCCATGCCCAAACATATTTTATGGGGTGGGGACTTTATTTGCCTACTTACAAGGGATGATAGAAGCCAAAATACAGTAAAGGATTACTGTGTTACTAATAGTCTAAAACAAATATTGCTGACAGCTAGTCTGGTAGATTCTTATAAAGCTGGGGAGGACTGATGTTTTGAAAGGGCTAGTTGTCCACACATATAGACTATATTTTTACATCAGAATTTATTTTTGTACACACAGCTAAAATCTTCCCAATCAAAACCTCTGACCATGCTGTATTGATGGTTGTGGTAGGGTTATCTGAAAAACAACCAAATGGTAAAGGATACTGGAAGCTTAATAATACCTAATGGATAATCCAGTAATACGAGAAGCAGTGTTAGAAACTTTGCAAGCTAGGAAAACATTGGCATGCCTAGAGGATGATATTCATTTATGTTGGGCTGCTACTAAACTAGAACTCAAATGCGTCTTCCAGCAACATGCAACTTTGTCACATACTGCTCAATATAAAAGGTATTTGCCTCTTAAATCCCAATTGTCTCTACTGTAATGTCATTAAGTAATGAGGGTAAGGGTAATTATTCAGTCATGATACATAATTTAAAAAAGGAAATGGAAGGCTACAATATTCTAGGGCCACATCTCTATTGCAAGAATGTAGGGTCTGTACAACAGGCAAAGGCAAACAAGGGGACATTTTTGAAAGCTGTAAAGAACATATAAAATCCAGAGTGGTGGATTCTTTGTACAGTGACAAAGGGAGGGAGGTTACTTTGACTAAACACATGCTGGCGATTGTTGACATGTACCTCCAATCTTTATATGCAGATATTTCCCCATGCCCTGTACAACTTCAGGATTATTTCAAATCCATAACAATACCACCTATGACCTCTTATCTTACTGATCCCTTACTGACACCCATCCAGAAATCAGAAATAGTGCAGGCTATTCAACCTTTAAAAAATGATACTGCCCCTGGCCTGGATGGCCTGACTACAGAATTTTATAAACAATATGTTACTGAACTGACAGATATACCAGAAGTGGTTTTTAATTGGATTTTGTTGCATCAAAAGATAGATACATGTCTTAGTACGGCTATCCAGATATTTATTTTTAAGAAAGGAGACAGGAGGGATATTAATAATTGGAGGCCTCTTAGCCTGCTTAATATAGACCTGAAGATACTGATGAAAATATTGACTGCATGCTTGGTTACCATGGTTCTTATTTTAATTCTGCCATCTCAAACCTGTTCTGTCCAGAATATATTAATATCAGATAATTTACTGTTATTAAGAGAAATGGTGGAATTAGGCAATCAAAATATATTGCACAGCTATGTGCTGACTGTACAGTACAGTAGATCAAGAAAAAGCGTTCAACAAACTTTCTCATTCATTTCTGTCCCACACTTTACAATCTTATGGAATTCACAACAATCTGTGAACTGGATTATGTCCCTCTATGCAGTAACCAATACAGTTTCCTTAGTTAATGGGTGTTTTGGTCACACATAGAGGTTTGCAGAGGGGTCAGTCAAGACTGCCCGATGAGTCCCTTATTATATGTTTTTTGTTTAGACCCTCTCTTAAGAATGGTGGAAAGGGATGACTCTATTATAGGTCTGCACCCTCCGAATCAAGCCTTGGAAATAAAGACATCAGCTTATGCAGATGATATCTGTTTGTTGGTGGCAGGCATTGATTCAGGCACAAATGCCCTCACTGGGATGGAGCAATAGTTTAGACTCTCAGGGGAAGGAGTGAATAAGACTAAAAGTCGGGGGTATATACTGAGTGCTTTCACACCGGCAGTCCAGGAAATGTAAGGCATACTGGTAACAGACAAGCCTATTACACTATTGGGAGTAATCTTTGTCAGGGAAGATATGAGCCTCAGGAATTGAGAACTTAAATTAGAGATAAGAAAAAGGTGGCACCATGGAAATCCTGGCAACAGACAAATAAAAAGAAGGTTATTCTGATAAAAACCCTTTTATTACCCATTTTTATGCATTTAAGTGTGGTTTACCCGGTACCACCACAGCTGGAATCTACTTTATTGAGTTTGTTTTTTCAGGTTATTTGGGGTAGTAGATTGAACCCTATTAAAAGAGATATTTTATACTTACCACTTAAGGAAGGAGGTTTAAATTTAATAAATCCTATTTCTTACCATTACAGTATGTTTTTGAATTATAATGTCTCATGAATTAGAACACTTTCTGTAGCTGCTTGGAGGGTTTTTGCTGTTTATTGGATTCAGCCATTACTGGATGGCTGGAATGCTTCTAGTCCTCTCCCTAACACTTACAGAAATGCTCCACAGTTTCTTAAATCAGCCCTGACAAAATTGGAAAAGTGGAAATTAACTTCGGGACAAGTTTTGTTGCAGAAAAGAAAGCAGATCTATTCCAGTATTCAGCAGCAGGCTTTTTCTATTATTCCTGTCTTCAAGTGCATACCTATACCCAATGTCCCAAAAGCTAAGTCCTTATTGATAGATGCTCATACCCCCCTTCCCTGAGAATGTAGGATGTCCAATGGCTCTGTTGGCTGGGGGTGAAGTCAAATGCAAAACACTAAAGTCAAGGGGCATGGTTCTGCCCTAGACCTACCTGTGCAATGCAGTAAGAAACAAAGGAGCATTTTTTGCTTACATGTTCCTATGTACAAGCTTTTTGGACTCTACTGGCTGTTAAATGGAAGAACCGACTTTGGAAATCACCAAGCTATGAGGAAGTTATAGGGGGGGCTTTTTGACATCCTTGCAGACAATTCCTGAAGGCACACTCAGATTAATATTAACCTGCATCAAATTTCTGTTGTGGCAAAATAGGTGTACATATGTACTGAGACAGATAGATTCTACTCCACTTAGTTATACTGACTGTTGTGTATGAATTGGCAAAGTTACATGACTATGATAAAGTTCACCTTTCTGTGCATATTTGGAAATCTAGGTGGAAAACTGTATTAGGTTTATGGTAACCATGGGTCTTCTGGACTCATAAGATTGGAATTCTGTTCCATACTGCTTGGAAGCACTAATTTGTTATGTTTTCATGTGTTGTTTCTTGTGAGTTTTTTTATTGCATTTGAACTACCAGTTGTATGCTGTACTATGCTGTTTCTATTTTTCACAATAAAAATTCCCCTACTCTTTTCATGAAGTGCCATGAGATCTTTAAAATCCACCTGAAATACCACCAGAATAGCAGCTGGGATCTTGGTTTAATGTCTCATCTGAAAGATGGCACCTCAGGAGTGCAGCACCCCCCTCATGCTGCACAACAGTATCAGTATAGGGATTTAACCCAAGTGCCTGGTGTGGGGAAAGAACCCAGAGCCTTCCGATCTCCTGGCCTCAGAGGTGAGTGTGCTACCTGTTGAGCCACTGAAACTGCAAAAGAAATCTCTGTGCTGCTTTATCAAGTGCATCAAAAAATAATTTTGGTACTGCCACTGCAACAGCTTGAAACAAGAATGGTATTCTTGGCAGAATATTCATTTTAAAGATATTTACTCTCCCTATCAAAACCAATGGGAGGGATCTTTCTAGGTCCTGTTTAAGTTTATACAGAACTTCAAAGTAACTTAAACTATAAAGATTTGTTTTATCTATTCATACTTGAATTCCCAAGCACTTCAAAGATGTTTTCTTCAGTTTTAACAAAAAGTGATTGTCCATTAACTTTATGCTTTCTGATAAAAAGAATGCTTCTTTTTTGCCCCAGTTGATTTTATAGCCCGATATACTACCAAAATCAATAAATGCATTAAATAACAATGGGCAGACCATTTTGTCTTGGTTTGGGATAAACAATAAAATATTGTCAGCATATAATGATAATTCATATGTTTGATTGCCTATTTGTATTCCCTGCATCTCTTGATCAGCTCTGATTTTTACTGTCAGTGGCTCGATAAATAATGAAAATAACAGGGGGGAGAGGGGGCAACCCTGTCTGGTTCCCCCTGTAAGGTCAAAATATGCTGAAAAATGTTGATTAGATTTAACTCTGGCTCTGGGTCCTGGTAGATAATTTTTATCCAATCCAAAAATCTTCCTTCAAGGCTGAAAAACCTCAAAAGCTCTAATAAAAATTCACAATGGGCCCTATCAAAGGCCTTTTCAGCATCAAGGGATAAGATGACTGTATCAGAACCCTGGGTGACTTCCATTAAATTAAGTACTTTTCAGATATTGTGTTGCAACCTTCTCTCTACCACAAAACCTGTTTGGTCTAGATGCAGTAATTTAAGAGCTATCGTGGCCTGTCTATTAGCTACCGTTTTTGTGAAAGTTTTATAATCATTGTTTAGTGGTGCTATAGATCTAAAGGATGAGCATTAGCCTCATTGAAAGTAGGAGGGAGCACACCCTTTCTCCAGATTGCTTGGAAAAGTTGTATTAGAATTGGATCCAGAAGGTCTTTTAAAATGTTTATCAAATTCTGTGGAAAAAAACATCTGTACTAGGTGATTTTCCATTAGGTAGGTATTTAATAACTTCATGAATCTCAATCGCTGTGATTTCTTTACTCAGAAACTCTTTATCTTACCCTGAAAGTTGAGGTAATGTAATTTTTCACAGGTATGACTTTATATTTTGTATTGAAATAGAATTATCTGATCGATATAAATCAACGTAGAAATGTTTAAATTCTTCACTAATATCCTCTGGATTCATGATCCTTCTATTATCCTCTGACATGAGAAGATCTGTTCTGTTTTGATTCTTTTCCATTCTTAATTGATATGCTAATAATCTACTTGGGGTGTCACCGAAAAAGTAGTATTTTGCCCTTGCCCTATACAGTACATTTGCCCCACTGCGTGATTATTTAAGAGAGACTCAACTCATTCCTTTAAATGAAGAACTCTTATCTTGTTTTCTTCAGAATTTATATGGGCATGTAGTGCCTCTGCTGACAACAGTTCTGCTTCTAATCTATTCAAAAGATCTCTATATTTTTCCTTCAATTATTCTCAAAGGCAATAACACACCCTCTTAGAAAAATGCTCACTGTGTTACATGTTGAGAACCATGAAAATTCCTCTTGGGTATTTCTGAGAAGAAAAAATGATACCTTCCTTCAGAGCATTGGGACAAATTGTTTATTCTGCCAAAAAAAAATAAAGTATTATCGAGATGCCATTCATTTGATTGAAGGATATTATGGATGAGTTGGATTTCCATATCTTACAGGCATATGACATAATGTCTCCTGTACAGCATGGATTCAGGAAGGGGCATGGTACCTCCTCAGCCCTAGTTACTGTTTCATCATGGATTAGGGAGGCCATGGACCAAGGCAAACTCTCGGGGGCTATCTTTATAGACCTCTTGAAGGCGTTTGACCTGGTCGACCATGCCATGCTATCAACACAGCTTAGATCAGTTGGACTATCCACTGCCGCTCTCAGTTGGTTCTCCAACTACCTACATGGTAGAACACAGCAGGTTAAATATGGCAAAGAGCTCTCGGGTCCCATCCCAGTAACAATGGGGGTCCCCCAAGGCTCCGTCCTTGGACCAATGCTCTTCTCCATTTTCATTAATAATCTCCTCGCAACCGCTGCTCACTGTAAACCAATTCTCTATGCAGATGATCTGGTCATCCTGTCTCACTCCCCAGAGGTGGGGGTCATTAACAACCACCTGAGTGATGACCTAAGAAACATTCAGACATGGATCCTGAACCATAAGCTAGACCTTAATCTAAAAAAAACCCAGGCCATGCTCTTTGGGTCCCGGGCTAAGGTTAAGGCCTCCCCTGTGCCGTTCTGTGTCTCCTGTAAGGGAGACGTCCCAATCCCAATCACGGACAATTTCAAATACCTTGGTGTAACACTGGACCCACAGCTTGACCTTGGCCACCATATCCAGAAGACATGCAAAACTCTCAACTGTAAACTGGGTCTGGCTTACAGAACAAAAAATAACCTCATGCCAGCTGCGCGTATTGCTCTTGCTAGAGGTATGCTTCTCCGCTCACTATGTTATGGGCTCCTGTTGTTTTCCAGCACCACTAAGGCCCATCTCTCTAGGTGGTCGACGGCCTACAACAATGTCTGCCGCTTTGCCCTAGCGGTCCCCCAGTTCGCTCACCACTGTGATCTCTATAATAAGTTGAACTGGCTCTTGCCCTCAAAGCACATTGACTTTGTCCTTGGTTGCTTCACAGGAAAGGTCCTCAACACAGGCACCCCTCCGGGGTGGCAAGTTTGATGGCCCAAACTGTTCCCTCATCCTATCACCTTAGATCTCAGGGATCTGCCACACTCAAGGTACCTGTGACTCAGACTCAAATGGGTGAAAGGGATTTTGCAGCATGTGCCCCCAAACTTGGGAACACCTTCCCAGTCCAGGTCCGTGTTGCCCCCTCACAAGGCAGCCTGCATTCCTCCCTATGGAACCATCTCAAACTTGGATCAGCCTGCAGGTGCAAAAACCCCGTGACATATGTTAGCACTTAGCACTCATGCATAACAGCTGGCCCCTAAGATGATAGTTTTGTACTTGCTGCTACCAATCCTTACCTTGTACTGCTCCAAAACTGGCACACGCCGCTTACTCTGCTGTACCAGTTCTAACTAAATGTGCCTCATGTGCCTTGTACTTTGTTTATTCTACATTATGATGTTCGCATGTGACATGTGAGTTTGTTTTTTTCTAACTTGTACCTTGTTGTCTCATGACGTGTAATCTTTTCCTAATTATGTACCATGTTGTCCCAAGTGTGTAAGTATGTAATTTCCTGTACACTCCCGGGTCATACCTGAAAATAGGCAAATTGTCTTGTCTAGTGTACTTACCTGGTTAACAAAAGCTAAATAAATAAATAAATAAATATAGCAGGAGGCATGGTTAGATATAATAATTGAGCTGTACCTAAAAATGCAGTTTTATGTAGTAAATTATTAGATGCCCAAAAAAATCTATTCTAAATAGGGTATTATACACTGGCAAGAAACAATCCTGTGCTCCAATTGGTCAGGCTGGCACTGGACCTGTGATGTTATCATGGTATAACATCATGTGTTTAGTCCCAGCACACATATGACCACATTCAATGCTAAAAAAACATTGCTCCGCTGCCTACGAGTAGCTTCAGTAGTCCCCAGTCTGCCGCTCTGCTCAGAATTCCCACTTCCCACCCCCCGCTCAGAATCGGCACTCACACACACACACACACACACACACACACACAACAATCCACCCATTGTTTCCTACTTTAGTTTTCTCAATGAAAAAGAGCACACAAGTGAATTGAAAACACTGCCTTCTGCTATAAAGATACTCCCCGCTCTTAAACGTAAAGCTGTTACACACTCGCACAGTAATGGAGTGTCTGAGCTGAGTGCATGTGAAAACCGCGCTTCAGTTCCTTACCCGTTTGCCATTTTCATCATTCTATCCTTTCTCCTGGTAATGATACAAGCTCTACTGGGAGAATACAGCTGCAACAGTGAGTCGTGAGGTGAAGCTGTTTATCCAAGTTCCCCATTACGCACTACAAACAGCAGGGCCGGGGGAACATGATGGCTCTCTTCCACATACGGCAATAGAAACAGCAAAGTACAGAAGACAGAAGTAAACATAAGCTGCACATTTTAACTAGGGAAAATACCGAAAGCAAAAACAAAGACAAATGTTAGTGAGGGGGAGTGAAGAACCACAGAAACAGCAGCTCCAACACATACTAACAGCAGCTCCACCTGCTACTCAGAACAGTAAATCAACACTATTTTTTTAAATAAACCTACACCATTAAATAAACAATAAAAAATCTACTTTAAATGTACTTTTTTTATCTTTTCATTTTTTTATACTCAGGAGCCATTATCTGCCGTCATATTCTATGTTTCTAGGTGAGGAACCAAAGTATCAGACTATATCCTCCATAAGACATCATTACAATGCCAGTACTTCATAAGGTTACCTCAGGTGGCATTTAGCATGTATCATAGCCAAGGTACATTGGTTATGGCCTTTTTTGTAAGCAGTCCAGTCATCAAATTATTGGATTTCTTAGTCTGTGTATGCAGTTTGTCTCTGTACCTCATCCTTTATGGTGGGGGCTGACCCAGGGTGCATGACACAAATGGACCCTTTTTGAAACAAAGGAAGCATGAGAATGGCAAATATTCCAAAATTCATGCACAAACAAGTTCAAACCCAGGTTGTGCTGGTTCACATTACAAAGGTCATAGAGAAAATGGTTCCCATGAAAATGGTAGACACTACAAGATGCATACATTTGAGGTTCTCTTTAGGTAGGCTACAGTCAAATCTGTGAAAGACAAACTTGTAGTCACACAAAGAATTATAGTAACAACCTGTGGATGCAAATTCTACATTTGGAGAAACAAAAATAAGATCTAAAATAGATACTATCTTGTGAGTATCACCCCACCTAGTACCGTCTGTAATCAAGTGAGATAAGCTGAGGTAGGCCAGTGCAGTTAAGCATGAGACACGTGACTGACCCCAAGGGGCACTAAAGTCACCAACAAGCATTAACTGTACTAGGCTATCACAGGTCTTAATAAAATTTTAATTAATAATAATATTTAGGCTAGGAGGGCAATAAAAAACAGCCCAGTGACAAATTCAAATTTACATGAGGTAGTTTTACGGCTAAAACAATAATGTTAATTAACTCAACAATAACATCAGATATACTGTAATGCATGAGATCTTTAATTTTAAATGGGCAGAAGGGAACCAGAGCACCACACCCACACACACACACACACACACACACACACACACACACACATACCATCACAGGAGACCATTCAAAAAACTATTTCATTTATTTGTTTTGTTTCTGTTGACTGGGAAAGGAGGAATAGGCAGTTCTACCTATTTTCAGCCTTGTCTTGAGTGAGGTGAGAGATACAGCTGTAAAGTGACACGCTGAATCAGGTTAAGCTGTTGGTGGCATTTTTAGTGAATGTAGGAAATTTGACAAGGACAACAGACAATTTTAATACTCATTTTGATAAGTGCCATTAGATCTTTAATGTCCATCTGAACAACTACCAGAGTAGGCAAATGGACCTTGGTTTAACGTCTCATCCATAAGACAGCGCCTCAGCAGTGCAGCACCCCCTCATGCTACACTACAGTGTCAGTACTGGGATTTTTTACTTGTTGTAGGACCAGAACCCATAACCTTCTGATCTTTCATCCTCAGAAGTAGGAGTGCACTTCTGTTGTCCATACACAGGAGCTTGGATCAATTAGGTTGTGTTTAGGCTGTCTCTGGTGGTCCACAGCTCAAAAGGGCATCACTCTCATCTATCACTTTACATTCACACATGACTTCATCATCACTACTGGCATTACTGTTGCCACTTTGGTTGATTGGAATCTGCTGCACAGGTAATTGCACTTTATGAAAACTGTATTTTCCTTTTTGGGGTCATACAGGCACAGTTACCCAATTCCCACAAGACCAGATGTGTACTAGCACCCTCCCTAGGCAGGGTGATATACTATACTGAGGCCAGTTATGCCCACATGTGGGTCTGTGCCAGCTAGTGGCAACCTGATGAATTAACAACTAGACTATGGTTTACTCATAACTTTTCAGATAGTCCAGCTGCATGTGTCTCCCTTCCAACAGCACACTGATGGTCCTACACTCCAATGGACTTGATCCTGACTTTTGCCAGGCCCCTTATCCTGATGAAACAATATCAATTACATTCCAGTACATTTATCTTGGGGTTACACATTACTCTTTAAGGTACTTTTTCTCCAGTGGAATGCCCCCTGAAGGTTAACTTGCACAGTGCTAACTCCCTTGCATACTGCTGAGAGGGAGTGGACCCACAAGAATCCTGATGACCTCCGTTGGGAGGAGGCCCATCACTACCTCCAGTACCAGTTAGATTGGGTGGTCATCTTGCTTGTGGGGCAGGACTACTCAGGTCTCCTTCCCCTGCTGGACTGTGGACAGCCTCTCCCCACCCCAGGAGGGGAAGAGAGAAGAAATAGAGCTCCTTTCTTTAAGCTCTTTTTGTTTTCAAACTCTGATTCCCCGGTGTCCCAGGCCGATCTGGATCTGAATTTCTGCAAAACCCTGAGCTCTCAGCTAGCATCTCCTCTTTATAGAAAAAAGAGGGAGGGCAGTGTCATGAATATTCTTGCCCAGGCGCCTGGAGGGCTAAACCAGGAAGCACAGCACGTCAACTCCAGCCACCCTGTTTACTAGCTGAGGCCCACTAAAGAACAATTCTCAGGGTCTGGCTTAACCCTTCAAAAGCTCCCTAAGAACCTGTCTTGAGCTTGGGAGAAGAGAAAGGCAGGTTACCTTATTCACTTTATTTCTTCATTCCATTGTTTTAAGAAGAGGTCTTAGTTTCATAAATCAGCTGAGCTGTGATTAAGCCTGGCCACCAATGACAAGTAGATCCCCTAACAGTTCCGGTGCCTACTTTTTTAATTTTAACATAGAAATATGAGCTGCACTCTCACTGATTTCCCTATCCATCTTTTGTGAAGACCACTCTCTGACTTCCTTTTTTAAACAAAATGCTCGCTCATAACGGGCTCACCAGTGGCCAGTGGGGAGCATGCTAAATAGAAAATGACCACACAGAAGACTGTTTCCTACACTGAGTTTTCATCATTTTTCTTACACATTTGTTTTTACTTTTGTAGCAGTGATACTGATGTTTGGCCAGTTTTAAAAATATGCGATTAAAGTGGATGTGCCTGGAATGAGTTTGGTGTGTTCTCAATTGCCAAATGATCAGGAGAGGTGTGGCCTTCTCCTATTTTGCTTGTTCTGCACCAGCGAACTGTGAGCCCCTTATGGGCTGGCACTCTGTTTAAAAAAATTCAACCATAGTGTGGCCTTCACATACCGTAAGAGATATAGAAAGCAATGGTATCACAGCTCATATTGGCATGTTAAAATTAAAAGAGTATTTTTTAATTTTTTTATTTTAATATTTTGGTAACTGGGTAAGGCTCATATGCAGGGGTGACCCAGGAGCACAGGGAGGTTAAGTGACTAGATCAGGGCTACACAGTAGGCAAGTAGAGGTTGTGAGAATCAAACCATGTCATTGGTAGTCAGACTTAATCAAAACTCAGTTGATTTATGAAACCAAGAACCCCTTTTAATATCATGGAATGAAAAAAGTGAGTATGAAAATAAAGAAAACATTTAAAATGATTTGCAGGCTCTATTGAGCTGCAGCATGGGGGAGGGAGCACTGGATCCTGTTTGTGTCTGATATTGGCCACACACCAGTAGCACCCTTCCAAAATTAAAACAAATTGCAGAAGAAATGTGATTAAAGCTTGGTGCAGGAGTCAGATTTCAGTTTGCTATATGTCTTCAATTTGCAGTACAACCTGGCAAGTTGTTTTCTCATTACATACCATGGCATCAAGTCACCTTTCTGTAATAGCCAGGACTGAGAGATTATGTAGGATTGTTCAAACAAGAGGTGATTTTTTTATGAAGCAAGTTCCTAATGGTAACATGAAAAAGATTAAAATCATAACATAGAAACATAGAGTTTGACGGCAGATAAGGACCACTTGGACCACCCAGTCTGCCCATTTCCCTACCTATTGGATAAGCTGCAGATTCTAGTTAACCAGCAGCCTACTTCCTGCAACCCCCACTATAATTGCCTTATGTCTGTCCCAAGCATGTTTGAATTCCCCCACTGTTTTAGACCCCACAACCTCTCCAGGAAGGTGGTTCCATGCGTCCACCACTCTCCGTGAAAAGAATTTCCTCACATTACCCCTGAGCCATCCCACTCTAAATTTAAATTGTGTCCCTTGTTCTTACATTCTCTTTTCTGAAAGATGCTACCCTCCTGGACTTTGTTGATTCCCTTGAGGTACTTAAAAGTTTCTATCATGTCCCCCCGTCCCCTCTTTCATCAAGGGTATACATATTAAGCTCTCTCAGTCTCTTTTCATGTGGTTTCTGATGTAGACCCTGCACCATTTTAGTTGCCCTCCTCTGGACTGCTTCCATCCTGTCTATGTCCTTGTGTAGATGAGGTCTCCAAAACTGCACACAGTACTCCAGATGGGGTCTCACCAAACTGTCTGTACAGAGGGATAACCACTTCTCTTTTTCTACTTGTGATGCCCCTCCCTATGCATCCCAGTATTCCCCCTGGCTCTCCTTACTGACTTCTCACATTGCTTACCCACCTTTAGGTCATCTGATATGACTACACCCAGATCCCTTTCCATTATTATTGTTGTTAGTACCTCCTCTGCTATTGTGTACTCTTCTCCTGGATTTTTACTGTATTTCCCAGGTGCATTACTTTGCACTTCTTTGCATTGAATCTAAGTTGCCATACGTCTGACCATTCTTCCAAACTTGCCAAGTCCCTTCTCATCCTTTCTACCCCCCCTTGTGTATCAACTCTGTTACAGATCTTTGTGTCATCGGCAAAGAGGCATACCTTTCCTTCCAGACCCTCTGCAATGTGTCCTATAAAGACATTAAAGAGGACTGGACCCAGTACTGAGCTCTGAGGTACTCCACTAGTAACCCCCCTTTCTTCAGAATGTGTTCCATTCACTATTACCTTCTGTGTCCTGTTGTGCAGCCAGTTTGCTGCCCAGGCTGAGGAAAGTCATTTATCTGTGTAGCCCAGGGTTGATTTCCATGTCCCCTTATGATACTAAAAAACAAACAAGTAAGCTAAAAAAATAATTAGAGCACTCCTTAAATGAAACAGCAAAACAGGCATGTCTTCATAGAAAAACATTTAAAAGCAACACATTGAATACCTTGGTGCACGTTATATGTAATATTTCCTGCTGCCCTTCTGTAAATATTGTGCAACTTAATCAAATTATAATTCAATGGCCTACTGCTCCTTGGTGCACCATATTTGTATCATTACTTGCAGTAAATATTGTGTAACTTAATCACCTAATGTATGTAACTAATACTTCTGTACCTGTATGTATATTATTTGATATGTTTCTGTAAATATTGTATATCCTCAACTATTGCTTGTAACTAATTCTGGGTCACACCTGAAAAAGGTACTGTCTTGTTTCAATGGGTCTACCCAGTCATCAAAATTCAAAGAAATAAAATAAATAAAAAGGGGAACCTTTATAAGCAGTGGTCATCATAGTTTAAAAGCCCACAAAATGCTCTTTCAAGTGAAGTATTGGAGGTACAGTACCTGTAGCTGGCAGCAGTCCAAAGATACTGATGAATAAGTCTGCCTCATATTGATACCACATTGCCCCTATAGTTAGAGCATTGTGATGTCACTTAACTACAATGTGGTTATGTACAGCTTCACCTTCAGTGGGTGACATCACAAGGTAATCCCAATACCATATTTTTATTTTACGTGTTTTCAAACTATAATGGCAACTGTTTAATAAAGGTTCCCCATTGAATATGGCTGCTTCAAATTTCCATCAGTATTCTCAGCAATTTGGAAACAGTTGCAAGGCTATAGCCTGAGGTTTAGTGGGGCAGTGAGAGTGCCTCCCCTTCCCCCCCAGGGCTATTTAAAGGAGTAAGCGTAAGCTTCTGCTGGAAGCTCATTACTTTCCACAGATCAGCTCATTGCAAGGCATGCTAACATCCTTGTCTGTTTTGTACAGGTCCAGAGAAATAAGGCATGCCTGTCTGTTTGCATTCAGCATTCCTAATTACTTCCAGTGTCAGTGTCACTGTCCCTTTCTTTTAGTCGGCTTCAGATGCACTACATTCTTTTTGTTATTCCCAGACCAAACTACTAGGACCCAGGGATCATACTTGAGAAACTAAACTCTAGAGAAAACCTGAATGGATTCCTTACCTCAACAACCTAGGCTGTTCACTCCCCTTAGTACATATAATCTACTTACATTCTCCATCCTTTTCAAACTCATCCTACCTATGCTTGACTCAGTTGCACCAGTCTGTGTACAACCCAGATCTTCTCACTTGAGAACTCCATGATTTGATGGGTTCTCAAGGAGATAAAAACCAGGGGTTGGAGGCTGGAGTACTGTTGGCGGAGGTCTCGGTCTGAGGAGGATAAACTGGCTTTGAGAATTCACTACGGTGAATAACAAAGGGCTATCAACCATAAGAATGCAGTGTTCCTGTCTGGGGAGATTGCTGCAGTGAGGAACATACTACCTCTGATTTTTTTGACTGTAGACAGGCTTCTCCATCCTGCCTGTTTGTAGTAGAAAAGAGCATCTTCAGTCACTCAATGTGAGAAGTTTGCTCTGTTCTTGTCTGACAGGAGGCAATATAACACAGTGGGTTAAGGCTCTGAGCTGCAGATCTGGAGACCTGGGTTTTAATCCCACAGCCACCTAGGTGCATACTGTGTGATCCTGAGCAAGTCACTTAACTTCCTTGTGCTCTCAGGTCGCATCTGGAAACAAGCTTCGGCTTAGTGTGCTACTCCTAGTTAAACAATGTTTCCTTTCCCTTCCCCTTTCCTTCCCTGACAGGGTGTCCTCCTTAGGCTGAGATCTCTTCATTGGGGCAGTTGCAGCTCTGCAGTGGTGAGTCCTGTGTGTCCAGAAGCTGTCCTATTGTCTGGAATGAGTTTCGTTTGGTTGTGGTGGCAGTGATTTGTAAGGTGATTTTGAAGCTGCAGGCCACATACTGTGAACTAGACCCTGGCCCAGCACATCTCTTAATCGGTTGTGTTGAGTCTGTTGGTCCAGTGTTTGCTTAGAATTGTCCGGTGTTCACTTTTGAAGGGATATTTCCTTAGGAAAATTCCTTAGAATGGTTAACTTGGCATACAATATGCCTGACAGGAAACTCTGCTCTTCCACAAAAATTGCATTAACATACAGTGTAAGCGAGTGAGCCAAGTTTTGGAGAGAAAAGGCCCAATCATACTCAGTGGGTACATTATGTGTGGGAGAATATTAATTTTAATGACGCCCACCCTCCGCCAAAGGGAGAAAGGGAGTGCCATCCAATGCTGGCGATCCAACTTGATCATCTGCAATAAAGGAGTCAGATTGGAATTAAGTAGCTCTGACAATGAGCAGGTCACCCTAATACCCAGGTAAGTGAGCTTCTTCGATTCCCAAGTAAGCACTAAATCAACAATCCATTGTTTAAGAGCCAGGGGGTTCAGGGGCAAAACCTTAGAATTGTCCATGTTCAGTTTATAACCAGACACTCAAGAGAAGCTTTGAATCTCGCCCAGAGCAGCTGGGATGGAAGATTGTGGGTTCTCAATGTGTAGCAGTAGGTCATCCACATAAGTGGAGACTGCATAGTCAGAACTTCCCTCCCATATCCCCTGAATACTAGAATTAGACTTGATACATTGGATAAGGGGCTCCAGATAGAAATAAAATAAAAATAGGGAGAGAGGGCACCCCTCCATCATGCCTCTGAGAAGAGAGATGGGGCAGACAGATCTCCATTACATTTGATCCTGGCAGAGGGATGACTATATAAAACTTTCAGCTAATCACAAAAGGGCGGGGGAAATGTAAACCATCGAAGAGTGGCAAAAAGAAAGGGCCAAGATACCCTATTGAATGCTTTTTCTGCATCAAGACAGACCAAGGCTGCAGGGGTCTTGTGCCCCCCCGACATGGAAATCAGATGCAAGACCTTGCAGATATGGTCACTGGACAGGCGACCCGCAATGAAGCCAACCTGAGTAGGGCTAATAAGACCATGCCGCACTTGTAAAAGACGATTTGCCAATACTTTGGCCAAGATTTTGAGATCCACTCTGTATTTTTAAAAACATATGTCTTTGGGAGAAGCCACAGCTACATTGCCCTTATTTTGTGATGGACTGAGCGATTTTTTTCCCAGAGCATTTTTTTTGCACCTGGAGTGTGCGATAACTATGTCGAAGTCGGTATGCCATTCCAAGGATTTTGCAGAGCAGTTTTTAAAAGTAAAGAAAAGCAGAAAACATACCTCTAAATCAAAACTGCTGCAGACTCATCTACATTGTTTGCTGAGAAGTTTACAGAATAAACACACCTCCAACAATAGGAGCTCCTTTTTCTCTCCACTTCTTATTTGTCGTTTACGAGCCCCATACTTTCTCTAATCCTGGACACTCCAGAGGTGAACAAAGCTCTCTTACCAGAATCAGTGGTCTCTATTATTCAAATACCTGACACTGAAACAGAGTGGCAGCTGTATGTAACTGCTGCAGAAGAAATTGATCAATCTTCAGTGGAAACTCTGGATCCAGAAACTGTCAGGGCAAATCCCAGTAACTACAAAGCCCAGTGGAGCAATTAAAGGGATTCAGGTCAGTTCTTTCCTCACTAGTGTTTCCCACTCTGTCTCAAGTTGCACTATTCTGTCATTTCTCTCTCAGCCCTCTAAATCGAGCAGATGCCAATTACTGTACCTGTCGAGACTGTTGACTTTGAACTGGATTCAGTGACTAATACTATTGACTCTGCACAGACAAACAGCATTCACTCTGTTTCACCCACACTAACAGAAACTGCCATTGTTCAGAATACCCCTGATATAAACCCCATGTCACAAAAGATCCCTGTGATTATGGCAGATAGTAATGTTGAGCTACTGACTTAATTTAACAATGATCTAAAAGCCGACATTAAGAAATCTGAATCATTAAATGTTGCTTTAGCAAACCTAACTAAAACAGTCTCGGATTTAGGAGATAACATGGAAGCACTTAGCCTATGTACAGGCAAAATTGAGGAAAGTGTCAGTGACTTGAAGGATAGGTTTCACTCTCTTAAAGCAACAGTTGCTAGTCACACTGCTCAGCTCCAACAACTGCAGCAAAAAATCATTAATCAAGAAGACAGGTCAAGGTGAAACAACATAAAACTGATTAAAGTTCCAGAAGGCGTGGAGAGGAACAGAGGCCCTGTCCCTTACTTTGAAAAGCTGCCAACATTATCCCTGGGCCTAAAATCTCCAGAAGAAAAAATTCTAATAGATAGAGCTCACTGTGGGGGAGGTCCAAGGGAACCTAGCAGAAAAACAAGACTTTCAAACCTTCCACGCCCTGTCTTCATTAAACCACTGTTTTATGGACTGGGAACATATATTGCGAATGGCTCGCATTGATAGAGGTCTTTACGCAGATGGGTTTAAATTCTTGGCATACCCTGATTTTAGTGTGGAGGCCATTCAGTCTAGAAAAGCTTTCGATAAGGTCAAAGGCATTTTGAGGGGGAAGGCATTAAATTTGCTTTGCTACCACCAGCAAAGATTCATTTTTTCTACCATGATAAAATGCAGTATTTCACTGACCCTAAAAAAACTGTATCCTTTTTGATGTCGCACTGACAGTGCGGTCCAATAAAACTTCAGACTCATCTAAGATTCTTAGCATAACTGATTCACAGAATCCTGCAGAATCTCATTCACTGGGGTACTGACCCATTATACTGGACAGATGGATCAAGACTGCTTGATTCCTGGTTTGTCAGTCACTATGGAGCCCAGCTCAACCAGTCTGAGTACATCAGCGGACTGTACAGAGAACAACTCTATTGTTATTGCTATGGAGACTAACTGTTCACCACAGCCAACTTCCTCCTTCACTTTGGATAAGCAGTTGAACTCTCAGAAGCAGCCTCCTTCAGGCCCCAACTGGGACACTTGTTCAGAATCTCACTCTGATGGGGAGGGCTCTGAGAGAAATCATCTTACCCCATAATATACTGTAGGATACAGTTTAGAAGCTAGTATAACATTGTTAAATGCTTTGCAAATAATTATCTTTTCTTTTTCAGGCTGGGACATGTCACTGATAGTATAAAGCATTTCATGTATGGTATAGCCTCACAGCAAAAATAATGGCACCTACAGTTTGTATGTCAGTTGAATGCACTGTACAGTAAGATTATAAATTCATGTTCTTTTACTCATATCATATCTGAACCGTTTAGCCTCATTTTTAGAGTGAAAGCATTACTGCAGCTTCACAGGGTATATAATGCGGGTCTGGTGGTGTGCACTCTGAGCAGCAGTACGTCCTGCTGTCTTTTCAATGGTCATTTTGGTTGATGGATGGGGTCTTTGGGTGGGCCACTTCCAAGGGAAGGTTTACACAATGATCCAAAAGGTGGTTAAATTATTTCTATTTTTGTTTATTCCAATGGAATTTTGTTATAGAAACTTTTTCATCTGGGCACAGTTTGATCATTGCTAGAATAGATGCACTGATTGAAGCTAAAAACTATCTTTCAAAGGAGAAGGTGAAAAGAAAGAGGATAAATGGCTTCAAAGGGGTCATTGACTACTTCAACAACCTACTTCACAGCTCTGAAGTTATAATAGTTGGAGACTTTAATGTAAACTGGCTGTCCCCTGATGTGGCCCCTTATAAAGACGCTATCTCATCTATTAATGTCATGCAGTTGGTTGACTCTCCCACTAGAATAAACTATCGCACTGGGTCAAGTACTCTATTGGACTGGCTGCTTACCAACCATCCAGAGAGAATCTCTAATACCACCGTTCTTCCTGACTCAATTAGTGACCACGCTCCTATCCTATGTAACTGGTCTATTAAGGCCATTAAACCCCCTGCAAAAACCATTACCAGCCAGGTGCTAACAAAAGAGCTGCTTGAACCTTTAAAATTCCACCTCAGATAACAGACCTGGTCCCCTACTGATGCCACTGAAGTTGTCAATCACGCACTTGACTACTTCATTTCTGTGTTTAATGCAGCCTCTGATCTCTATGCCCCATGTAAGATCAAGGGAGCTAGCAAATCATAGATCACATCACCCCTTCTTGAACTCATGACCAACAGAGACAAGCTGTGGCATTGGTCTTGTGCCTGTGGCAAACAATTTGACTTACAGCAACAGCAATCAGCATAGTCAAAAGCCACCACTATAAAGACAAACTTACCAATTCCTGGGGAGATGGTAGAAAGTTTTGGGGCAATATAAAGGATTTGACAGGGAAAACTAACAAAACTACACCGTTCATGTTGGACATTAATGGTGTTATCACCCAAGACCCAAAAATCATAGCTGACACATTCAACACTGCATTTACAGATCTTAGCAGTGTATTCCGCCCGGACTGCTTTGAGGCAGCAGTCAATAAAAACACTGATGGGGAAGTAAGCCATCCACAGGCCCCGCTTCTACTTCAAAATCATTACCAGAAAGGATGCCAAAAAATACATTCAATGTGTCCTAGGTAAATCTAGGTTTAGTGGAGACTCACTAGATCTTAAACTTATCGCTCTCACCCTTGATAAAATACTTACCCCGCTGACAAAAATCCTGAACCTGTCACTAAGATTTGCTAGATTCCCACAGAGATGAAAGCCACCATTGTAACACCTGTTCACTAAAGCGGAGACAGGGGCACTCACACTAAGTATCACCCCATATCTATTCCCCTCAAAGTGTTGGAGTGCATCATGTCTGATCAGCTTGTCAAATACCTTGATAAGCACCAGATCCAATGCCCCCAACAACACAGGTTCTGAAAATCACACAGAACCACCACTGCTTTATTAGATTTCACTGGGTACATTCATAATGTAATAGACTGTGGCCACTTGGTGGGGGCTGCTTTCACTGACCTTACCAAGGCCTTTGATACAGTCAACTATGCCTTATTGCTTATGCAACTATCCTACACTGGGCTCTCTAATAACACCGTGCATTGGTTCAGTAGCTACCTTGCAATCAGAACCCAGCAGATAAAGATCAATGGAGTCCTTTTGGAAAGCCAGGCAGTACACACTGGGGTTCCCCAAGGATCCATCTTAGGGCCCTTACTTTTAAGTGTATTCCTTAACTGCCTACCCCTTTTCTGCCTTGACAAAATTCTTCTATACGCAGATGATGCTGTGATCTTTACCAGGAACCCAGAATCACTACTTCTGGAGAGACAGCTGCAACTGAAATTTGCCAGTGTCAAGAATTGGTTCCTGAATCAAAAGTTACTCATGAGTTACAAAAAGAACTAAAATAATGGTATTCACAAACCTCTCCAATAGGCACAGGTCACATCAGCTTACAATATTGAATAGTCTAAACACCCCCCTTGACCTGGGCCAATCATTCAAATACATAGGGGTTACCCTAGACAGCATACTGTCTTACACAAGTCACATTTAACCAATGAGGAATTTAACTTCTTAAACAAAAAAGGAGACCGGGGATAAATGCCCTACACAAGACTAATTTCAGAGGGGTGTCATTGTTTTTCAAGAAGAACTCTGGCATCACAGTTATTCATTCTGTTATAGATGTAAATGGTCATTTTATAATATGTGAAATCTAATTTCAAGGGCAACTATTCACTTTGGCTAATATTTATGATCCCAATGAACATTCACCATCCTTCTTCAATTATTTTTTTTCCTTAACTTACCAACCTGTAGATCCTCCAGGATTTTAGGGGGTGATTTTAATCTCACATTAAATAATAGTCTGGCTAAATCTAAAATATATACAGACAAGATTATGTCTGCGATCATTAAACTACAGGAATTCATGATAGTTTATAAAAGAGTGGATCCTTGGTGACTTTCACACCCCTCAGATATGCAGTTTTCATGCTTTTCCCCAGTTCACCATAATTACTCAATAATTAATTTTTTTCTAGTTTCTGATTCTGTGGTACACCTAATAAAAGAAGTTGCATAAAAAAGGGATTTTAATCTCTGATCACTCTCCAGTCATTCTGTATTTGGAAGTTACTCAGGTACACAAATCTTTTACATTTAGATTAGATCCTCTATTATTAAAATATGTAAATTACCAAAATAAAATTGACAGAAATTCTCACATTTTTCCAAGATAATCATAATAATGACACAATTTTAACAATCATATGGGACACTTTTAAAGCATACATTTGGGGGTGCACAATAGCATATAATACAAAACATTAAAAAACTTAGGCAATGAAAGATGGAAGAAATAAAAAAAATTAATAAGCCAAAAAGAAATTGTTCATTACAACTCTCAAGATCTGACTGAATTACAGGAACTCCTGGATTAAAGAAATACATACAGTGATTTGGCAACAAAAAAAGCTGAAAGGCAAATGCTGCTGATACGTAGTAAATACTTTGCGGTAGGTGACACACCAGTTAAGATTCTTGCCTGGTAGCTTTAAAAAGAACAGGAGGGGAATAATTTTTCTAATATTCAAAAAACATCCAGGTCTATTACTAACTCTCCTCAGGAAATAAATAAGGTATTTTTTTACTATTATAAGACATTATATACATCAGTGTGCAGCAAAGATAAGTCAGACGTCGATATTTTTCTGTTAAGAATAGCAATTCCATCTTTGGATCAGAACCAAGTGACATAGCTGGAGGCAGAGATTACATTAGAGGAGATTGAACTGGCAATGAAATCACTAATATCAGGCAAAGTCCCAGGCCTGAATGGTCTTCTAACTGATTTTTATAAATCCTTCTCTAATTTAATTTCCCCACATCTCAAAACACTCTTCAAGTACATATTGCTTCAACATACACTCTCTCCCTCATTTTGTCAGGCCACTCTCTTATTGTTTAAGAAGAAAGATAAAGATCCACTAAATCCAGGTTCTTACTGCCCTATATCGCTGATTAATTCTGAAGCTAAAATATTGGCTAAAATTCTCACCACTAGACTGGATAAATTACTCCCTAAACTAATACATCTTTATCAAAATGGTATTTATTAAGGGGCATCAGCTCAGTTCTAACATCAGACAAACCTTAAATCTGGCTGATAAGCTTAAAAACTCAAATTTCACTCCATTTTCTCTCAATGCAGAGAAAACGTTTAGCAGACTAGAATGGGACTCCATAACAGCAGTCCTAAAAAGAATTGGCTTCAGTGTTAATTTCAGAACCTGGATAGATATATTTCAACCTCTCTGCCAGAGTTAAGACCAATAAAAATCTATCTGATTCCATTCAGCTCCAAAAAGGCACTTGTCAGGGTTGCCCACTTTCCCCTCTTATATTTGCACAAGGTATTGAACCCTTGGTGGTAGCACCCAAATGAGCACATATTACTGAGCGCATCAATTTGAGCTACTCAATAATACCGCTCACACTGAGAACAAGTGGTAAAAAACATCGCTATATCCTGTAAAGCGAGTATAGCAGGGAGCTACACTCGCTACTACAGGATATGGGATGTTGTGTGGCCGACTCCTACCGAGCTGGCCATTTAGTGTAGTGGAGTAAGCTACTGCTTGCAATGTCAGCAGATCCGGGTTCAGGTCTGGTTTCTGAGGATAGAATTTTGAGGGGGGAAAGAATAAATTTCACCTGGGTCCACACCCCCCATGGAGTTGATTATTTGAGTTTGGGGTGCAGGGGACTTGCCCCCTGCAAAGGGGAGCACGGGGGGTGTAGACCCCCACATAAAAATACTTATTCCATTTTTTGTGAAGCGTTAATGTAGCGTCTGATGCTATTTGCTACAGTCGTTACAATTTCAGTCACCCTTTTGACAATGGGCTGTTTTTTACTCATTTTATGTGATCGGTGGTCTTTTAGACTCACCCTCATCACATAAAACCACCTTTGGCTATAGCCATTTGAGAAAATAAAGATATTAAAGGAATTTTATACAAGGGTGTGAAGCATAAGACTAGCCTGTATGCAGATGATGCCTTAATACACAGACTCTACCCATTCCTATCAAGGACAGATTTTTTCCTGATATTGAAAATCTGATAAAAAATTTCTATGGACAGGTAAAAAACCAAGGCTGAAAATAGAAAAGATGTACATCCCCACACAACTAGGGGGGTTATCCCTACTTAACTTTCATCTGTATTATTTCACCTCTCATTTGGCAAAATTACAAACATGGTTTCATCAAGACAGCAAACTGATTCCTTGCCAAATTGAAATACCCTTGTATCCATATAGTAATGTTAAACACGTACTCTATGTTGGACCATATAGGCAGAATATAAAAGATTTATGTATAAGTACTATAACGACATGTGAAGTGTGGGATAAGGTAAAAGCACTAACTAATTTGTTACAAAACATTCTTTTCACCCTCCATTTATCTTAATTGTCATTTCAGACCACTGTTGACAGATCCCATCTTTAAAACTGGACACCATAAGGGCCTGGTTGAATTGGGGGATCTATTTAATGATATTGGCCGTATAGACTTTAGATACATAGATACATAGACAGTGTCAGCAGATAAGGGCCTATGGACCACCCAGTCTGCCCATTTGAGCTTGTAAGTTCAGTTTATGTTTTCCTAGAAGTCTGTTGCCCCTTACCCCTGACCTCCAGAATTCCTTTATGTCTATCCCATGCATTCTTAAATCCTGTGATTGTTTCAGCCCCACCACTTCCTCTGGCAGGGTGTTCCACTTGTCCACCACCTGTTCTGTGAAGAAATTCTTCCTCATGTTTCCTCTGAATCGTCCTCCCTCCAACTTCATCCCATGCGCTCTAGTCCTGGAACATCTTTTTCACTTAAAAAATAGTGTATTCCTGCACCCTGTTTCTCCCTGTAAGATACTTGTATGTCTCTATAATATCCCCTCTCTCCCTCCTCTCCTCCAGGGAGTACATGTTCAGTTCCTTCAACCTGTCCTCATGCGACTTGTGATGCAATCCATGTACCATCTTTGTTGCCCTCCTCTTAACCTTCTCTACCCTGTCTATGACCTTACGTAGTTAAGATCTCCAGAACTGTACACTGTACTCCAGGTGGGGCCTCATTAGTGTCTTGTATAGTGGAATTATGACCTCCCTTTTCCTGCTGGTGATGCCCCTGCCCTATGCATCCCAGCATCCTATCTGCTTTACCTGCTGCCTTGTCACACTGTTTCCCTACCTTGAGGTCATCAGAGATGATAACCCCAAGATCCTCTCCTGCTTGGTGCATGCTATATCCTCACCCCCAACTGATATATTGTGCCAGGGTTTTGTGCCCCATATGCATTATCTTGCCCTTCTTTGCATTGAATTTCAACTGCCAAATCCCTGACCATTCTTCAAGTTTCTGCAGGTCCCTTCTCATTCTGTCTACACTCTCTGGTGTGTCTACTCTGTTACAGTGCTTTGTGTCATCAGCGAACTGTGAAATTCTGCCTTCTAGATCCTGCGCAATGTCACTGATGAAGATGTTGAATAGGACCAGTCCCAGCACTGATCCCTGTGGTACCCCACTGGCCACTCTTCCTCTGTGGAGTGACAGCCATTTACCACCACCCTCTGTGTCCTGCCGCCCAGCCAGTTACCAACCCTCTACACTGCTGTCCTGCCCACACCCATATTCCCCAGTTTGTGTAATAGTCTTCTATGTGGCACAGTGACAAAGGCCTTGCTGAAGTCCAGATAGGCCATGTCCACTGCCCTCCCCTGATCCAACTCCCTAGTCACACAGTCAAAAAATTCAACCAGGTTGGTCTGACATGATCTTTAATACTCTAAAAAACTCCTTTGCATTATCTAATTAAAAATTTTTTTCAGATATTTACAAATAAAAGACTACATTTCAGAATATTTGGATATTTCATCAGATTCTAAGCATGATGCATTAGAGAGTATATTTATGAGTTCCAACAACATTAGACTTATATCAAAAATATATGCCTACTTGGTATTGAATTTAGGTGGTAACCTATCCAACCTTAAAACTAAATGGGAAGAAAGACTACATGTTAAAATTTCCTTGCAAGACTGGCAATACATAACCATTCTAAGCAAGGCATCTTATCTGCTAAACTACAGCAAATGAATGTTAACATTGTACACAGACTTCATTGCACACCCTTTAGAGCGAATTTAATGAATCAACATTTATCAAATCTTTGTCCCAGGTGCATTAAGTATGTTGGAACTTTAGAACATATGATCATGACATATCCAGCACTGGACATTTTTTGGCATAAAGTGTTAGAAACATTGTCACTAGCTTCGGGTGTGAGTCAAGAAAAGAGGATGAATGGATCATCCTGTGCTATGGCAGATCATACACTGCTTCTTCCTGATGTCAACATAGGTTAATTTGACTGGATCTGATTACAGCATTTAAATGCATTCTTCTGAAATGGAAGGATGTTACTCCTCCTGATTTTCTTTCATGGCAGAACTTTTTAAGAACATAAGAATTTGCCGGCAGAAGAAGACCACATGGTCCATCTAGTCTGCCCAAGATGTCTACCCCCCCATCTACTACTCTTGTTTAGGTGACTACATTGACTGTCCCATGACTGTTTGAATTCTCTGACACTCTTAGCCGCCACCACCTCAGGCGGCAGGCTGTTCCAACAGTCCATGACCTCCTTTGTGAAAAAGTACTTCCTAACATTGGATCTGAATTTACCACCAACCAGGCATAAGTTATGTCCTCTTGTACGAGCAGTCCTATTTTCCTGAAAGAGGTTACTAGTATGTATTGCATTTATCCCTTAAACAAATTTAAATGTTTCTGTCATGTCTCCTCTGTTCCTTCTCTGCTCTAGGGAGAATAGATTTAACTGACTGAGACTATTTTTGTAAGGTTCATGGTGTAGTCCCTGCACCATCTTGATGGCTCTCCTCTGCATGGATTCCAGATGGTCTATGTCCATTTTTGGGTGTGGCCTCCAAAACTGCACACAGTATTCCAAGTGAGGCCTCACCAAGGACCTATAGAGGGGGATAATTACCTCATGCTTTCTGCTAGTGTAACCCCTAGGTGGTGCTATTCCAAGGGCTACTACCCTGCCTGCCTTCCTAACAACAGGTTGAGGGGTCTGGGTTCAAAACTGTCAAGTACTGGGGTGTCCCTACCCTTGGTAAACACACTAGTTTGGTGCCTCTACCCAGAGTATAGTTTATGTGGGTATCTATTTATACTGGTGCAGCCCTCTGGGAAGCTATCACCACCCACAACCCCACCTAGTGACCAATTACCTAGCTGTTGACAATGACCATTAACAGTATTCACTAGACAGTTTGCAATAGGCATTGACAGTATGCTCCCAGTTGTCCCACTTACCAGCAGGGTCTCTGGTCCTGGTATATGCCCTGCACACCTCCCTGTAAAGACAGTTTTGAAATACAGCATGCACTTTCAAAACATTCAGCGAAAAGCTTATCACTTTAAATCAGGTAATACTATGCTAACATAGTTGGGTTCAAAGTAACACAGAAAATCAGGTTTATTAAAGGGTTGTGAACAAGGAGGGGAGCAAGTCTGGGCAAATGATTACTGTTCTGGAAAACCAGGTTATGAAACACAGTTAATTTAGTCCCTTTGCTACTGGGTACCCAGGATCTATGATGGCTAGCCAGAATCAGTGCCCAGGGTTGCAGCTGTTGTTGGGGACTTTGAAGGAAAAAAGTAATCATATTAACTGTACAAAGCAAATTAAATTGGTTGTATCCATGGCCGGTTGGCCTAGTCTATTGGAAACCCTTGAAATTAAGCAGAGAACAATGAAATGATACCATAAGAAAATCAAGATGACTGTTGCAGGGAGCTACCCTAAATTTACTCACTGTACCAGTCGATTTAGGATGGCCTGATGAAATGAAGACCCGATGCTGGAAGCTGCTGCACATGGGAAAACGGGGCTGGCATGACTCACCTCCACTGCACAGCCTTTCCCTGTAGGTGGCCGCAACCTGCAATGACTCATTGCACAGGGGCTAGATTCTCAAAGCTGGTCTCTCACTGGTAAAACTGTAGCTGGCACGAAAACAGATGGCATGGGCCGGGATGGACATGGGTCCAAGTTCTACAGAGTGCCTCTGGCAAAGTTCAGTTTATCTGCTGGTGACCCCTCCAGCTGGTAAACAGTTCAGTCACTAGTAAAGGTGGGCTCCTCTATGGCAGTCAGAAGTCTCTGGATGGTAGGTCTTGACCCACGATAAGCATTCAGCACATTTATTTTTAGAAACATCAAACTCTCCAATTCCTGACCGGTTCACAATGTCAGCTGCTTTGCTGAGTAAACCACTCAATCTGCAGTAAGGCTGTTCCTGGTGACTGATCCCCTTTTGGGACTGTCTGATGCACACCAGAGAAAACTAGGCCTGTCCTAGGCTGGATCCTAGCAAAGCATACATGCTCTTTTTTCCCCACAGCGTCTCGGGATGAACTGCCACACAAAAGCTCCTCTCACTTCAGAAGCTCAAGCTGCACTTTTCACTGTTTTAAAATATTCCTCAGACTTGTCTGTCTTTCCTGCTATTAGGCAGTCTGATGCTGAAAATAGTAACAGGGAGGCAAGTCAGGCCTTTCCCCTGCCAGTTCTCTTCAGCTCTTTTACCAGAGCTGCTTTTCAATGACTCGAGCTGCTGTCTCTCTCCACTCTACTAGTATCTGAACTCTTTTTTCTATCAGTTCTTGGACTAGTCCTGTTTCTCTGGATTCTGGTTGGCTAGGGGAGCTGTCAATCACAGTTCTGGTGCTCCCATTTGTCAGTTTAGGCACCGACCTAAAAATCTACAAAGGCTACAGCTTTTTCCCACTAGCACCTGAGCTAAGGACCCCTCGAGGTCCCCTGTGTCCTAATTGGTCCAAACGGGAAGTCCCAGTCCAAAACATGGTGGCTTCCTTTGGAAAATGCATGCTGCAACAAAGGCAGGTTAAACAACAATCTATATCTTAAAGACCAACTAGGAATTAGACATAAATAACAGCAGTACTATGCAGTACTATGTAGAGCTCCCTTTGCTCTATTAGTGACAGCAGAGTGGGGCAAACTGGTATGATGCCTCACTGGTCATGAGCTTTAAAACGCTTGGACCCAGCCCAGACCATTTGTGGTATATATACTGGTTGTGCCACTTAAAGGGATAGGTGCTGAGACACATCATGGCACTCTCACACAGATCAATAAGAGGACACCGACCATTGTGGATTTACCATCTCTGCAGGACATCTGCCTGTCAGTGGGCATTACTGAATCCCAGGGAGTTACTTAAGGTAAGCCCCTGATTTGGGGAGGTACACTAGTAATACCCCTACCTATGCATCCAGGGATGCTGCTTGCCCTTAGTGCTGCTTTTTTGCATTGCTTTCCTATCTTTTAATCAGCCATTATCATAACTCCTGGATCCCGTTCCATCTTTCTCTTTTCCAATTGCTGCCCTTTCAGGACATAGTTATTTCCTGGGTTCCTCTTACCCAAGTACATTACCATACACTTTTTAGCGTTGAATCTCAACTGCCAGTTCTTGGACCATTCCTCCAGCTTTCTTAGATCAGCCTCCATTCCTTGGACCCCTTTCTGTGTTTCTACCCTGTTGCAGAGCTTTGTATTATCTGCGAACAGGCAGACTTTCCCTTTCAGTCCCTCAGCGATGTCGCTGATGGATATGTTGAAAAGGATTGGCCCAACTCAACAGCAGTTAAATAATTTCCTAAAAGTGGAGGCATCCAAAGATATTACTCAACCTTTGTTTTCTAACCTCAATTTTCTTATTTCAGGTAAGAATATTAAGTGTCACCAATTTTGGCCACAAATGGAAGTGAATTATGTGGCTCAACTAGTGAAAAATCAAAAACTGCTCCCCTTCAGAGAGGCTCAATCCATTTTTAAATGGCTGGATAACCTTGTGTTTAAATATTTTCAAATAACTCATTTACTGGTTAAACACTTTGGAGTGGATAAATGGTCTAGCCCCCTCATGTCAGTGGTTCTCCCATATGTGGAATCCATTCCTACATCGCATATTATATCCTACTCATATAAATTTCTATTAAATGAAATGGCCAATACAGAAGGTCAAAGAATTTATTGGTGGGATAATATTTTACCACTGCACTCCCCCTCTAGGAATTGGTCCAAGATTTGGAAACATCTATATAAGTATATTAAATGGGATAGGTACCGATTAATGCAATATTATATCAATCATAATTTATATTATACACCAGTTCAGTTGCACCGAATGGGTGCTTCATCCTTCAGTAGATGTCCTAAATGCCAACATGAGCCAGCGGATTTACTTCATATACTTTGGGACTGTGTTTCTATTAATTCCTTTTGGAGGGAAATTCAAAACCGTCTCAACCCCATGCTTATGATCATTGATAAATTTACTCCAGAAATTTGTATTCTGGGTGACTTTACACAGATTCAAGGGGCACAGCAGAAAGCTCATATGGCCTTGATCACTGCTTGTACCAAGAAAATAATATTAAGACACTTGATTGATTCATCTACTCCCCTCTATTTGGAGTGGTTTAAAGAAATCATGTTTGCCTTACAGGCAGAACTTATACTGGCTGGAATTAAGAATAGATCAAGTGCATATAAGCGAAGGTGGGAGATACTTCAGACCCTTATTTCGGTACAGTAGCTTTAATCTGATATAATTTTTTATTCAACGGTCCAACAGAGGGTCATATCTGTTGGGTGTATTCAAATAGCCAGTATCTAATCCTTTTTTCTCGTTTTTTCTTTTTTTCCTTTTTCATTCCGTGTCTTGTAATTTCAACTCTCTTTTCCCTAATTGTATTAAATATAGAATCTTGTGGCAGACTGGGATGGGGGGAGGAGGGTTATGGGGTGGTGGGGATACAGACAACTTAAAAGTATTACAATATGGAACTGTTATGCTGTTATGTTCTTGTTTGGTTATTGTCTTCTCTTTCTTTTTATTTACGAATACAATTGTAATGTAAATGTTTTTTATCCTGGAAGGTTCCTTGTATTGCACTATCATGTTGCCTGTACTTGGATGTTGTTAAGAAAATTTAAAATGAATAAAGCTTATTAATTAAAAAAAAAAAGAAAAGGATTGGCCCAAGCATTGATCCCTGTGGAAGCCCACTAGTTACTCTCCCCTCCGGTGACAAGGTGCCATTTATCATAACTCTCTGAGTCCTGTCCTGTAGTCAGCTTTTCATTCAGTTGACCACTTTCTGACCTACTCCTGTTTGCTCCAATTTATTTGCTAGCCTTCTGTGTGGAACCATAGCAAAGGCTTTGCGAAAATCCAGATATACTATGTCCACAGCCGCAGCTTGGTTCACTGCTCTTGTGAGCCAGTCAAAGAATTCTATCATATTTGTTTGGCATGAGCATTCTGCTGTGAAGCCATGCTGTTTTGGGTCAAATTTCTCACTTTCTTTCAGGTACTCCACTACCCTTTCTTTAAGCAATGTCTCCATTACTTTACCCACCACTGAGGTCAGGCTGACTGAATGGTAATTTCTTGCTACCTCCCTACTACCACTCTTGTGCAGTGGCGCCACTGTGGCCCTTCTCCAGTCCTGTGGCACTATGCCATCTTCCAGTGACTTGTTAAATAGTTTGGCTAGTGGGGCTGCAAGTTCCTCACACAGTTCCTTCAGAACTCTTGGGTGTATTCCATCCAGCCCCATTGCCTTGTCCACCTTTAATTTAGACAGCTCCTCAAAGACACTTTCTTTTGTAAAGGGGCTGATGTCTACTCCCCTGTTGTAGAGATGTGCCTTGGCTAGTGCTGGATCATTACCTTTGTCTTCATTGGTGAAGACTAAGCAGAAGAATTCATTGAGTATTTCCACCTTGTCTTTGTCATTCTCCACCAGTTGTCCCTTTTTAGTTGCTATCCTGGTAATTCTTCCCTTACTCTTTGTTCCCGTATATAAAGAAACAATGCTTTGACCCCCCCGCTTCACTCCCTGTGCTATTCTTTCCTCCCTCTGGGCCCTGGCTACCCTAATTGAGTAGCTTGTGATGACGGCAACCGTGATTGAGTGCTTTCAGAAAGGGCAACTCAATCAGTCCCCACAGTAGACTTTTCCAAAAAAAAAGTCGGTCTATTTTAACAAAGCGATAATAAGAATTACACTTTCTTTTCTCTGCAGTACCATGAGCGAGTGCTGGCAATTATGTTAAATAAAGTGCTGACTGCCAGTTAAACTACAGTATTCTGTGTTAAAAAATGTGCAAAGCTGAGTATTTTATAAAAAGATTTCTTACTAGCCATGTGAAAAAAAGCTGCTGAGTGTACAAAGTCGACAGCGAGCAAGTAGCCGTAGGCCCAAGCAATCATTGCTATGGTAACACATGCTCATGTTTGCCTCTATTATCCAAGCTCTCTCTCTTCTCTGTACAGTCTGCAGCATCTTTTTAGGATAGTTAAGGATCTTTATCACAAAATGCTCAGTTTTGCAACATTTTCAAGACATGATACCTTATTTTAAATATCTGCCAGCAGTTTATTTAGCATTATTAATATCGCTTGGTCATGCTACTGAGAAGCCAACAAAGAAAAGCTCTATTTTTGGACTGCAATCTGCTACATTGGGGGGTCTGTGAGGGAGACCAGAGCCGTGGGTCCCCTCCCCCTGCATCGGGCACAACTGAAGGGATTCTCCTCGGGGTAGAGGCACTGGTAACTGGCCAGGCAGACCTCCCCCGATGCAGAAAGGAACTGTGAAATTTTGGGCTTTGATTTAAAAAAATATGGGGGATCTCCAACTACAGTGGGGGCCTTTGTTGATCTCACTGAGAGCACCAAATTCAAAAAGGCTCTTGGTGGCCATTGGTGCTTATACCAGTGATGCTCCAGCAGCTTGGACAAAAAAGATGCTCTGAGCCACACCAAGATCAGCTCTATTTTTAGACTGCTACCTGCTACATCGGGGGTCTGTGAGGGAGACCAGAGTAGTGGGTCCCCTTCCCCTGCATTGGGCACAACTGAAGGGATTCTCCTTGGGGTAGAGGCACTGGTAACTGGCCAGGCAGACCTCCCCCACGCTGAAAGGAACTGCAAAACTTCCCACCCACCACCCCATTCCCTCTTCCCTTAAATATGCTAAATCCTCCAACAAATCCTTAAGGACCGATCCTAGAATCTGAAACTTTTGACCTTGGGTCTGCTGCTCTGAATTGATTCTCACCGTGATAACTTTGACTAGGAACATTGTAATGAAATCTGGCTGAGCTGTTAGCTATAGCAACATTAGCATTGTTTAGTTTGTATCTTCAGTTAGTGATTAAGTGTCTCTTTTAATAGCTTGTTTATCCTGTATCATCAGACAGAGTTTAAGTGACAAGCTTGAGCTGAGCTGTATGTTGAAATGAATAATGCTGACATAGGATACCCCAGTATGGCCACTTGGAGGGGAAAGAGGGGTAGTAGTCCAGGGGGAAGGAAATGGGAAAAGGAGGAAGTGCCTATAAGGAATAGAGAAGGACAATTGGGGTGGCCACTTTCCACCATGGCAGGCATCTTCGGAAGGGTTATAGGATGCACAAGCTGTGGGGTGGCAATAATTCTAAAGTGGGCCTGGAGAGAGGGTGGCTACCCACTCTGTAGACAGCTATCCTGGATTAGGAATGAAGTTTGTTGGTTAAGGAGTAAGCTGGGAGACTTGGGGGGGGAGCGACCAGAGATAAGGGGGGGGGTATGGGCAGCAGAGGGGTGGAGAGGAGGGGAGGTGGGGCAATGCCCAGAATCTAGAGGAGGTCACAGTATAGCAAGTAAGGGGGTGATATTAGGGATAAAGGACCCCTGGATAGGGTTGTTGATGCGAAGGGGAAAACTTATGGGGTGAACACTCTGAAAATAAAAAGAGTGGTGGGGGAAGAGTCAGGAGAGACTGTTGGGGGGAAGACTAGAAGAACAGACAGTGGGAAGGGAGCTGCAAAGGTGGATAGGGCAAGAGGGGAGAAACAAGGGTGACTTAGGGGGCCAGTCGGGGGAAACTCAGGTCATGTAATGGAGGCTGGCATAGAGTGTCATAATAAATTTGAGCAGCTTAGTAACCTAGTGGGGGAGGATGGGGTTAATGGAAATGAGGAAACTGGGACAGAGGCCATGGGGAGGGAGTCGAAGTCCCATAGGGCATCACAGGTAGGAAAAGGAAAGGATAGAAATATTCACGGGGAGAAGGGGAAACTTACTAACATACTAAAATGCAAGCAGAATAGGCCTAACGCTCTTTCGTGTCTGCTCGTTTGGTCAGCCCCCACCCTGGGAGCTGACCTTGCTGCCCCCCTCGTCCTCAATGTCAAATGTCCTCAAACTTCAATGTGAAGCAGAGAGGGGAGATGCAATATATAGCAGAAATGAGGGAGAAAAGCATGACTGGAGAGAGAATCTAGAAGACAAGGAGGTGAGGGAGGGACCCCCCTCAGGAGGGGGGGTCCATCCCAAGGATGGGGACCTAGGTGAATGGGTCCTGAAGGGGGCCTCTGGAGGTAGGGGTACCATTATAAGGGGTGAAGACGATGGTGTGGGGGAAGGGGATATGAACAGGGCCAGGACAAAAGGCCTGGGAATGAGTGGGATTAAGGGGACACCTATACTGGGGGGGTCTGAGCTAAGTGGGCAAAATGTTAAGAGAGACAAAAAGGGGAGGGTGGCAAGGGGGTCTCTCATAATAAGGCAGAAAGACTTCCACAATATTAGGATCATGGATAAAAGGGGGGGTTGAGAGCGCAGAGAGGTAGTGGAAGTAACCATAGGATGATGGAGGTGTTAAGGTTCTGTTACTGGGTGACTCAATGATAAGGGTATCCAGTGTGAGGGACAGGGGGTGGAATGCCACAACCAGGTGAAGGTAGTGAGTATCTCTAGGCTGATGGTGCACACAGCTAATTTCATGGTGTACGAGCTGGTAAGGGATTGTGGAGGAAAACCAAATTTCCTGGTGCACTTGGGGACTAATGATATAGAGGGGCACAGTGTCTTGGAAATCCAAGCAAAGTTCCGAGAACTTGCTAGAGTCTGTCAGGATAATGGATGCAACATTTCCTCTTTGGAAATTTTGCCAGTATCTAAGGCCTCAATGGGTACATAACCTACAGGAGAGACAGGCAGGGGGGAAGAGGGGGAGGAGTAGCTCTCTATGTAAAGGAAGGGATAAAAGCAACTGAACAAAAGAGTAAACAGGGAGGAGAGGAGGCACTGTGGGTCACCTTGGAGACTGGAAAGGGCACCACAATCCGCACAGGGGTTGTGTACAGACCCCCATGTCAGGGGGAGGGAATGGACAAGGATATGATAGAAGGCATTCTTAGAATGGCAGAGAAAGGGGAGATACTGTTGATGGGAGACCTGAATATACCAGATGTTAACTGGAGCACATTTGCTGCAGCCACATCCAAGATCAGGGCCATTCTTGATGCCCTACAGGTGGCAGGCCTTAGACAGCTAGTTTCGGATCCCACTTGTGAGGGAGCAATCTTAGACCTTGTACTCTCAAACGGGGGCAGTGAGAGGATCTCAGATCTAGAAGTGGGTTGCCATCTGGGGACAAGTGACCATCAAACAGTGTGGTTCATGTTAAACTCAGCTACAGAGTCAAGCCATAAAAAAGTGAGGGTACTGGACTTTAGGAGGGCTGACTTTGGCAAGATGGGAGAGTGCCTCAGAAAAGCACTAGCAAACAGGCTAGAAGGAGGTGTGGAGCAACAATGGAGAATCATCAAAACTGCCATCACAGAGGTAACAAGCATTTGTGTGAAGCAAATAAACAAATCAAAATGAAAGAAAAAGCCACTATGGTTCTCAAAAGAGGTGGCTGTGAAAGTCAGGAAGAAAAAGATAGCATTCTGGAAGTATAAGGAAACACAGAAGGAGCAGGACAGAGATCTGTACCAGTTAAGGCAGAAGGAAGCAGGGAGGAAGTCAGAATAGCAAAGGCCCAAACTGAGGAAAGATAGCCAACTCAGTTAAGAAGGGGATAAAACCTTTATAGGTACATCAGCGATAGAAAGACAAAGGAGGATAGTGAGGCTGAATAGAATGAACAGTGGATGGGCAGAGGGGACAGTGAAAAGAAGGGATACTGAATGAGTATTTCTGCTCAGTATTCACAAAAGAGGAGGGGGAAGTGCCTATTCCAATTAACAGAAGCACTCTTGATAGGGGGGTCGATCCCAGTCCTTTCACAGAATAAAGGGTTCTGCAAGAACTCCTAAAACTGAAGGTGGACAAAGTAATGGGTCCTGATAGAATTCACCCCAGAATTCTAAAAGAATTAAGGGAGGAACTAGTGAAACCACTGGCTACTCTTTTTAATAAATCATGGGAGGATGGTGTGGTACCCGAGGACTGGAGGAAGGTAGATGTGATTCCCTTCACAAAAGTGGGACCAAGACAGAGGCAGGAAACTACAGACCTGTCAGTCTGACCTCTGTGGTAGGGAAAGTGATGGAGTCACTTCTGAAGGAAAGAATAGTTGAGTACCTAGAGGCCAGCGGAGCACAGGACCCAAGGCAGCATGGGTTCACCGGGAAGGTCATGTCAGATGAATCTAATAGATTTATTTGACTGGGTGACCAAAGTAGTAGACTAGGGAGGGCTGTGGACATGGCCTACCTAGACTTTAGCAAGGCATTTGACACAGTCCCACACAAAAGATTAATAGTCAAATTAACCAGCCTGGGAGTGGGTCCCAGGTTGGTAGCCTGGTAAACATTGGCTGCACAACAGGACACAGAAGGTAATTGTAAATGGAGTCCACTCTGAAGAAAGAGGGGTTACTAGTGGGTACCGCAGGGTTCAGTATGGGTCCAGTCCTTTTAATGTCTTCATCAGTGACATTGCAGAGGACTGGAAGGAAAAGCATGCCTTTGCAGATGACACAAAGATATGCAACAGGGTTGATACACATGGAGGCATGGAAAGGATGAAAAGGACTTGGCAAGGTTGGAGGAATGGTCAGAAGTATGGCAGCTAGGATTCAATGCAAAGAAGTGCAAAATAATGCACCTGGAAACAAGAACTCAGGGAAGAATACACAATGGGTGGGGAGGTAGTAACAACAACAAAAAGGAAAGGACCTGGGGTAATCATATCAGATGACCTTAAGGTTAGCAAGCAATGTGAGAAAGGCAGTAGGGAGGGCTGGGGTATACTGGGATGTATAGGAGGAGGCATCAGCAGCAGCAGAAAACAGGAAGTTGTTATTCCTCTGTACAGACAGTTGGTGAGACCCCATCTAGAGTACTGTGTCCAGTTCTGGAGACCCCATCTCATAAGGACATAGACAGGATAGAGGTAGTCCAGAGGAGGGCAACTAAAATGGTGCAGGGTCTGAGAGAAGCCGATGAGGAGAGACTAAAGGAGCTTAATATGTATACCCTAGAGGAAAGAAGGGAGAGGGGGACATGATAGAAACCTTTAAGTACCTCAGTGGAATCAACAAAGTCCAAGAGGTAGCATCTTTCAGAAAAGAGACTTGCAAGAACAAGGGACACAATTTAAAGATAGAAGGAGGCGGTTCAGGGGCAATGTGAGGATATTATTTCACAGAGAGGTTAGTGGATGCATGGAACAGCCTTCCTGAGGAGGTTGTGGGGTCTAAAACTGTGGGAGAATTCAAGAATGCATGGGACAGACATAAGGCAATTCTTGTCGGGGGTAGGAAGAAATAGGCTGTTGGTTAACTAGGATCTGCAGCTTATCCTGTAGGTAGGGAAATGGGCAGACTAGATGGGCCAAGTGGTCCTTATCTGCTGTCAAAGTCTATGTTTCTATGTTTCTATGTAATGGAGAACAAAAGGAAGATCACAGAGGTAAATGACTGGCTCAGGAAGTGGGGGGGAAGAAAGGGGGTCGGGTGTTAGGTAACTGGGAGTGGGTTTGGGAGGATAAGGGACTGCATGCCAAGGACAGGCTTCACCTTACCCCGTTAGGGAAGGACATTCTTAAATGGGGTGGTGGACTGCATTCAAGAAAGGTGGGGTTTAAACTTGTGGGGGGGGGAATATGGGAGGAGCTGGCCTGAAGCCCCCCTCCTCCAGATAAGAGGAGTAGCTGTCAAACCCAATGGGAAGAGGGGGAAAATAGTCAGGGAGAGGAGGTTCTAGGAGGAGAAGATGGTGACTGGAGGCACACAGAAACTGGGTGTGGTTCGACAAAGGGGATCAGGGATAAGGGATGGGGGGTGGTGTTAGTAAATGCCAGGAGCTTGGGTAACAAGTTACCAGAGTTCAAACAACATGAAGTCTTGCTGTATTCTGACAATTGCAGTTAGCCCCAGCACTTGAACTGCCCCGGAGATGAAAGAGTTAACTCTATGCTGAGAGCATAGAACGTTGGGCTTGAGCTTGGTTCAAACCACTGTCTGCTGCACTTGAAGTGTAACCATCAGATTCTTTACTCTGCCCAACTGAACAGTCGCTCCGGAGTTTGCTCCTCCCTTTCGGTTCAGTAAAGTTTTCATTGGTGTAATCCGCAGAATTTCTTCATTTTCTCTCGGTTCAGATCCCTGTCTGTGGTACAGTAAGTGGTATTAGGTAGTGGACTTAGAGTTAAATTGTGAGGAAATTGTAAATTGCGGTCGGTTCAGCTGAACCGATCGGTTATTGTTTAAAAACTTCTTGTGGTGATTCCGGTGCCTATCGGTTCTAAAAAAAATCGCATTTCGTTTTTTTTCCAGCACCTGTGACACGGTGAGGAACCGATTGGTTTTGTCTTACCTGGCCTGAAGCCGTGTAAAGGGTAAGTTAATTTTGTGGTTTGGGCAGGCTTGGGGATAAGGAGGCCAAGAAGTCCGCTGACCTGGATGGCCAGCCCATTTCAGTTCTGACCGAACCTGAGGGAGTGCCCTCTGACCAGGGCCAGACTTCCTCGGGCAAAAGGAAAGCCGACTCTGAAGGGTCGGTTTCTTCAAAAAGGAAAAGAAAAGACAAACCGACCAGTTCAGATCCCGAATCTCTCCATCCGACGGCTGATGAAATTGCCCGGGCAATTAGCATTGTTGAATCGCTCCATCTGGTTCTGACCGAACTGGCCTCTGCTGGTCGGCGCTCGGTTCGGCCGGCTCCTCCGGTTGCAGATTACTCTTTGGAGGAATATTATGATCCGGAATGGGAGGGGGAAGGTGAAGAGGATGAAGAAGACGACTATGATGGTGGAGAGGGTCTGGATGAGCCTATTGAACTGGACATCTCCCCAGACAGACCTTCTGGAGTTTCCCCTCCTAGGCTTTCTGAGTCCCCTTCCCACTTTATGTTCTACAAGAAAGTGGCTGAAACCCTCCAGCTCCCTGTGGGTGAAGCTGTTGAGGAGGAAGAAGAGCCTGATTTTGTTGAGATGATGGACAAGAGGCTGTCTATTCCCTTGCATAAATCTTTTGGGAAACAGACAAATAAACTTTTAAAAGCACCAAATTCTCTGCCTCCAGTGGACAAGCGTATGGACAGGAGGTATATGCTGTCAGGCTCAAGTTCGGAGTTCCTATACCAGCATTGCAGCCATGTTGGGGTAGTACAGGCTGCAGCCTGTGATAAGGCTGGCATTCCCTTGGCTTCACACCCCCCCGAATAAGGACTCCAGGAAGATAGATGTCATGGCCAAGAAGCAGTATTTGGCATCTTCCTTGGGACTCAGACAGGCTAATTACGTGGCCTATGCTGCCAGGTTCCAAAAGTCCAGGTGGGAGTCTGTCTTGGAACTGGCTAAGCAGGCCTTCCCCCAGCTGGCCAAGGAGCTGGAGGAGGTGGCTGCTGATGGGATTGAGGCATCAAAAATCCAATTTCATGCTGCTGTCGACTCCAATGTTGTGTCATCTAGAGTCATGGCTACTTCTGTGGCTCTGTGGAGAATGGCTTGGCTCAGATGTACTAGCCTATCACAGGATACCCAGGCTAAGACCATGGATTTCCCTGTTGTGGGTAATTCTCTGTTTGGGGAGCAGACAGAGAATTACAGGAAAAAGATGGACGAATTCAGGACCACCTATAGGAGTGCTCAAGCCAAAGAAAGACAAACCATTCCTCAAAGGCAGCAATCTAGGGGCGGGCCTTTTCAAAGACCTTTCTTCTAGGCTCAGGCCTCCTCTCCTTTTTCCCAGAGGGGGTTCTTTAGAGGGAGAGGTAGAAGGGGGATGAGCAGAGCTGCATCCTCCTCCTCTCAGCCCAGGGCCCCTGCCAAGCAGACACCCTGATGTGTCAGCCCAGGTTGACTCCCCCATCCCTGTAGGAGGCAAGCTGGCTTACTACTCCCAGAACTGGCAGTCTGTAACCTCATACAAGTGGGTCCTGGAGGTAGTAAGCCAGGGACTGGCTCTCAGCTTCAAAAAGTTTCCGAAACTAAGAGCCAGATCTTTTCCACCTGCAAGCATCTCTGAAACCCTTGCCCTAGAGGCAAATGTTTCATCTCTCCTGGCCTTAAGAGCCATAGAGAGAGTTCCTACAGCCCACAGGGGCAAAGGTCTGTACTCCAGGTACTTCCTTACCCCCAAAAAATTAGGGGAGTGGCAGCCCATCCTAGACTTAAGATACCTGAGCAAACATCTTTTGAAACCAAAGTTCAAGATGGTGACTCTGGGAATAATTCTTCCCTCTCTAAGGCCAGGGGACTGGCTAGCCTCCCTGGACCTAAAGGATGTCTACTTTCACATTCCCATCAGGTGCTCCCACAGAATGTACCTCAGGTTCGAACTGCCTTCAGGCCATTACCAAGTCAGAGCAATGCCTTTCGGCCTGTCATCAGCTCCAAGGGTGTTCAACAAGTGCCTGGCAGTAGTGGTGGCTTTTCTAAGGAGGAAAAATATCTCCATATTCCCTTACCTGGATGACTGACTCATAGTGGGCCAATCTCCAGACCAAGTCAAGTCAGATCTAAAAGTGACCCAGGAGGTGCTCACTTCTCTAGGTTTCCTTCTCAATCTTCCCAAGCCAGTTCTTGAGCCATTTCAAATCTTGACTTTCATAGGGGAGGAATTGGTTACTGTCAAAGCAAGAGCATTTCTCACCTTGGCAAGGACAAGGGCCATTATAGAGCTGGCTTCCTCTTTTCATCTTCTGGTGTCTCAACCAGCAAGACATTTCCTTCAGCTTCTGGGCCACATGGCAGCTTCCACCACAGTGGTCCAATGGGCCAGATTTCAGATGAGAGACATTCAGTTTCATCTGAGGGCTTTCTGGTCTCAGAAAAAAGATCCTCTGACCAAGCTGATTCCAGTGACTTGGACTCTGATCCAGGCCCTTCAATGGTGGCAGGATCAGGACAATGTCAGCCAAGGGGTCCCATTCATTTCACAGTCCCATTCTGTGGTCCTAACCATAGACGTTTCTCTCATGGGTTGGGGGGCCCATTTAGAGGCTCTCACAGCTCAGGGAGTGTGGTCCCCTCAAGAGTCTCTTCTCCACATTAGTCTTCTGGAGCTCAGGGCAGAGTACCTGGCTCTGCAGGCTTTCTCACAATCAGTAAGGAACAAGGTGGTTCAGGTCAGGACAGACAACACCACCATCATGTGGTACACCAACAAGCAGGGAGGCACTCGGTCCATGGCCTTGTGCACAGATGCAATGAAAATATGGATACTGGCTTACTCCCTTCAGGCTTCTCTGGTAGCAGTTCATCTCCCAGGCAAGGACAATGTGCTAGCAGATGCATTGAGAAGGATTACCCAGGGCCATCACAAATGGTCCCTGGATCTCCTAGTGTTGAAAGTGATCTTTTCAAGATGGGGCACCCCAGAGATAGACCTCTTTGCAGCCCCAGATGATCACCAACTCCCTTTATTTTGTTGCAGACCCCCAGTCTTGGACTCAGTCCCTCTGGATGCTCTGCTACTGAACTGGAAAGGGAAATTTTTGTATGCCTTCTCTCCCTTTCCTCTGATTTTCAAGGTCCTGGTGAAGATAAGGTCACAATCTTGCAAAGTGATCCTGATTGCTCCAGACTGGGCCAGGCAGTCTTGGTACCCTCTCCTTTTGTCCTTAGCAGTGCATCTTCCCCTGTCTCTTCCCAGGAATCATGATCTGTTAACCTCCTCTCAGATGAGGATTTGGTATCCCAACCTTCGGTCTCTCAACCTCAAGGCATGGCTCTTGAAGAGTTAGAGTATGCAGGGTTGCACCTGTCTCAGGGGGTTCTGGACATTCTCAAAGCCTCTTGAAAACCTGCCACCAGAAAGACTTACAATTCTAAGTGGAAGAGATTTAATATTTGGTGTACCAAGAAGCATATACTCCCAGATACTGCTGAATTGTTTACAGTTCTGGACTATATGGTTCATCTCAATGGCCTAGGCCTCAGACCAGCTACCCTCAAGGTACATTTGTCAGCTGTTTCTGCTTTCTTGACAATAGATAAACCCTCTTCACTGGCATCTCATCCTGTTTTCTGTAAATTTTTCAAGGGATTGCTTCATACCTATCCCCCCTTTAGGGACCCTCCCCCTGCTTGGGATCTTAGTGTTTGCATTGCCCAGCTTATGCAACCTCCTTTTGAGCCTTTGTCTTCAGCAGATCTCAAGTACTTGACTTGGAAGACTGTGTTTCTGGTGGCTATTACCTCTGCCAGACGTATCGGTGACTTGCAAGCTCTGTCAGTGGAGCCTGATTTTATCTCTTTCCATAGAGATAAGGTGGTCCTGAGAACCAATAGGAAGTTCTTACCTAAAGTGGTTTCAGATTTTCATTTGAACCAGTCTATGTCTCTCCCTGTATTCTTCACTGATCACTCTTCTTCTGCAGAAAGAAGATTACACAGTTTGGATGTTAAGAGGGCACTTAGCTACTACATACAGTAGATCGTACTAAGGCCCACAGGTTTGATTCCCTTCAGTTGTTCCTCACTTATGGAGAAGTGGGGAAGGGCAAACCTGCCACTAAGAGAACTATTGCCAGATGGATTCTCTCTTGTATACAGTTCTGCTTTGAAAAGCTAGGCAAGATTCCACCTTCAGGCCTGAGGGCTCATTCAACTAGAGGTACAGCTGCTTCCCTGGCTGCTGCCAGGGATATTCCTTTGTTAGAGATATGCAAAGCAGCCACCTGGAAAACTGTTCATACATTCACCAAGCATTATTCCCTGGATATCCAGGCTAGGAGTGATGTTAGGTTTGGTACAGCAGTGCTGCAGAACCTATTCCCAAAATAGGTTTGATTCCCTCCTCCATGGAGATACTGCTTGGTAGTCTGCAAATATCAAAATACAGCAAGACTTCATGTTGTTTGAAGAAAAAATTACTCACCTTAGTAACTGTGTTTCTTCTAATGGAGTCTTGCTGTATTCTGACCTCCTTCCCTGCCTCCCCTCTCAGAACCTGGCTTTTGGGAAGTGGGTTGGCAGGTACAGTGCTGCACCCCAGGGGTGCATTGCTTCTGCCTCTTGGTTTAACTTTTGTTTAGTCTATTTAGTTCACTACCTGGTTTTTGTTTTTGGGTTTCTCGACTTGAGTCTTATGGGATCCAAAAAATGTGGTTGCCTTTTGGCTATGAGTTTTTACAATTTCCTCTTTAGAGTGTAACTAGTTAGTAGTGCTCGTAAGAATCTGACGGTTACACTACAAGTGCAGCAGACAGTGGTTTGAACCGAGCTCGAGCCCAACATTCTATGCTCTCAGCATAGAGTTAACTCTTATCTCTGGGGCAGTTCAAGTGCTGGGGCTAACTGCAATTGTTGGAATACAGCAAGACTCAATTAGAAGAAACACAATTACTAAGGTGAGTAATTTTTTCTTCCAGGCCATGCTGTTCGGGGTGCATGTGGCAGTGGTGACTGAAACGTGGGTTAACAACAACCATGACTGGGATCTAAACGTGAAGGGATACTTCTCGCTTAGGAAGGATAGAAAGGAGGGCAGAGGGGGAGGAGTGGCTATGTACATTACAGAAGGCATAGAAATTGCTAGGGTAGAAGAGGCAGAGGGAAATGTGGAGGCCTTATGGGTCACCTTATGAACCCCGACAGGTGGTAAGGTCAAGCTGGGTGTAGTATATAGACCCTCAGGGATGATTGATGTTCTGGAGGATGGTTTGCTGGAGAACATTATTGCCCAGTGCGGACCAAAAGGGGAGAGAGTGGTTTTGATGAGGGATCTTAATATGCCAGGGACAAACTGAGGAACCATGTCCTCTAAGGTGGCCAAGGAGTAGAGGCTGCTAGACGGTTTCCAGGATGTGTTCTTAACACAGCATGTGAGGGAGCCCCCGAGGGAGGGTCATGTTCTGGACGTGGTTTTGTGGATGGGGCTCTGGTAAGGGACCTGGTTGTAGAGGATCCCCTGACTGGGAGTGACCACGACACTGTCTGGTTTCAAATTAACATGGGGAGGTGGGGAGAAATCTAGGACACTGGCAGTGGATTTCAGGGGAGTAGACTTTATGGGTGTGGGAAATATTCTCAAGGATCACATGAAAGTGATTACAATGACGGACGTGGAAAAGAGATGGGAGGTCATAAAACGGAGACTTCATGAGGCAGTCAGGACCTGTGCTAAGGTGAACCGCAAGGGAGCAAGGTCACATAAACCATGGTGGTGGACCAGTAAAGTTCAGGGAGCAGTCAGGGAGAAGAAGGCTGCCTACAAAAAATACAAAACATCGAGAGGGGAAAGGGAAAAGGAAAAGTACCTTCTTGCATCTAGAAAAGTCACCCAGATGATGCGGGGGGCAAAGTCCAGTAAAGAGCAATGGCTGGCACAGGGGATTCAGGGAGGAGAAAAAAATTTGTTCTGGTACATCTGGGAGCAGAGAAAAGCTAAGGGCAAGCTTGGCAGACTGAGAGCAGATGGTGGGTGGGTGGAAGAGGTGAGGGAGCAGGCAGAGGTATTAAACGAGTACTTTGCCTCGGTGTTCACTAAGGAGGGGGATGGGATATTTGCTAAGCAAGGCACGAAGGGGATAGAAGCAAAATTGAGTGGGATCGGGGGAGTAACAGAAAGGGAGCATAATGGAGGGAGAGGCACCCCCCTGGGGTTCCACATCAGGACAAGGATAGAAAGGCCTGCAAGGTGGGGGGATGGATGTACAGTAGCTATCTCCACCAAATGGGTGTGACAAGCCCTGAGGGCCCTGAAGAAAGATAAATCTCCTGGGCCTGATGGCATTCATCCAAGGGTACTATGGGAGTTGATGGACATGCTGACAGCACCCCTGGTGCAGCTCTTCAACAGGTTGCTTGAGACAGGGAAGGTACCGAGGGATTGGCGTGAGGCACATGTGGTGCCAATCCATAAAGGGGGGGTCGAGGAAAGTATCAGATAACTATAGACCCATCAGTTTGACCTCAGTAGTGAGAAACGTAATGGAGAGTATACTGAAGGAACGATCAGGGGTGTTCCTGAGGAGGAGGGAGGGCTGGATAGTAGACAACATGGGTTTGTGCTAGGTAGATCGTGTCAAACCAGCCTTGTGGAGTTCTACGAATAGGTAACATCAGAACTGGACAGGGGAAGCCTGTGGATCTAATATTCTTGGATTTCAGCAAGGCATTTGACTCAGTTCCTCACAATGGGCTGGTGGTGAAACTGACGGGGTGGGGAGTGAGCCCTTTGATGGTCAGATGGATAGGAAACTGGTAGCTGGATGCACACAGAGAATGGTGATCAGCAGGGCGCTCTCGAACCCTAGAGAGGTCGGTAGTGGGGTTCCGCAGGGCTCGGTCCTGGGGCCAATCCTGTTTAATGCATACATATCTGACATCAGGGTGGGTATAGGGTGTGCGATGAGTCTCTTCATTGATGATTCCAAAGAGGGAGCAGTAGTTGAGGGGGAAGAGGGGAGGTTGGCCCTGCAAGGGGACCTGGACACTCTGGAAAGTTGGGCTCTCACATGGAAGTTAAACTTCAATACAACCAAGTGCAAGGTGTTATATCTTGGGTGGGGAAACCCCAAACACAGGTACACCCTGGGAGGGGTGGTGCTGGAGGTCTTGTCTGGGGAAAAAGACCTAGGGGTCATGGTGGATGCATGTATGAATAACTCTGAGCAGTGCAGGAGAGTGGCTAGCAAAGCAAACAGGATGTTGGGATGCATTGTAAGGGGGATCACCTCCAGGAGCAGGGAAGTGATTCTGCCACTGTACAATGGTCTGGTGAGGCCACACCTTGAGTACTGTGTACAGTACTGGAGACCACACTTGAAGAGGGATATACAGCTCCTGGAGAGGGTACAGAGGAGGGCTACCAGGATGATCCAAGGACTGGGGGAGTTGATGTACGAGGACAGACTTGAGGAGCTCGGCCTGTATACATTGGAGGAGAGGAGAGGAGAGACAGGGGGGACATGGTCGAGGTCTTCAAGTATCTCAAAGGAATAAATAGGGTTAACACGGAGGGGATCTTTAGACTAAAGGAGGGAGGTCTCACCAGAGGGCATGGTTTGAAGTTGGAAGGAGGAAGGATGAGAGGAGAGAAGAGGAGGAGATTTTTCACGGAGAGGGTGGTGGATCCTTGGAACGTGCTGCCTGGTGAGCTGGTCCAGATTGCCACTGTGGAGGGCTTCAAGAGAGGGTGGGACAGATACAGAAAGGGGTATCAGTACACAAGGGAGGGAGGGCCTCGGTTCACGGGGATCTGAGGTTCGAGCAGACTCGATAGACCATAAGGCCTAATCTGCTGGCAATTAGTATGTTAGTATGTACTTATTAACATAATGTAGAAGTAGCACAAATCGATTAATTTTCTCAATAAGTCTACTGTGGTAAGTTGTAATTACTACCGAAGCAACACATCTCAAGACAGCAGTCCCATTTTGTGGGATCCAGACAAGCTGTTAACAGTTGCCAGCACACTATACTGCAACCTGTCTCTACTCATGTTCCTCCCTTACTCCCGACCCCGTGACAACCGATGCAGATCCACTCAACAGACTGTTATTACTCTAACTCCCTGATAGTCAATAATCTGCACCAAAATGCCACTCCTTCAGCAAATTAACACACAACATCTCAGTGGCTTCAGAGGTATGGGTGGGGTAGAGAAAAGGGGGTTGTGTATAGTGGAGGGGTGCTCTATGATATGGGCTAGTTGGACGAGAAATAGGAAGATGATTTAAAAAAAAACAAAAAAACAATTGAGAGCCCTAATAAATGTGTGTTGTTTCAGGTGACTCTTGGAGGTGACTCTTGAGATTGTACGGGAAGGTGCATAAAAGTGTATGAAAAGGGAAGGGGGCAGACGGTGATACAAAAAAACTTGATATCCCAAAACATAAACACAGAAACATAGAACTTGATGGCAGAAAAGGACCGCCTGGCCCACCTTGTCTGCCCATTTCCCTACCTACTTTATAAGCTCCAGATCCTATTTGATCTGCAGCCTACCTCTTCCTTCCTACCACTAGTTTTGCCTTCTGCCTGTCCCATGCATTCTTGAATTCGACAATTGTTTTTGCCCCTACAATCTCCTCCGGGAGGCTGTTCCATGCATCCACCACCCTTTCTGTGAAAAAATACTTCCTCACGTTTCTCCTGAGTCTTCCCTCCTCCAGCCTCATATTGTGACCCCTTGTTCTTGCACATCTCCTTTTCTGAAAGATACTGCCTTCTTGAACTCTGCTGATCCCCCTGAGGTATTTGAATATTTTTATCATATCCCCCCTCTCCCTCCTGTCCTCCAGAGTATACATATTGAGTTATTTCAATCTCTCCTCGTATGGTTTCCGGTGTAGCCCCTGCACCATTTTCATTGCTCTTCTCTGGACTGCCTTCACCCTCGATGTCCTTTAGGAGATGAGGCTCCAGAACAGCACACAGTACTCTAGATGAGGCCTCACCAACTGCCTTCACAGTGGCATCACCACCTCCTGTTTTCCACTGGTGATACCTCTCCCTATGCACCCCAGCATTCCATTGGCTTTCCTCACTGTCTTCTCTCATTGTTTGGCTACTTTTAGATCATCTGTTATTACTACCTTCAGGTCCTTTTCCATTTTGTTTGTTATTAGCACCCCCATTTGTGTATTCCTCACCTGGATTTTTGTTCCCCAAGTGCATGATTTTGCACTTCTTGGCACTGAATCAGAGCTGCCACACTCTTGACCACTCCTCCAACTTGCCTAAGTCTGTCCTCATTTGTTCCACCTCCCCCCCAGAGTGTCAACCCTATTGCAGATCTTGGTACCATCTGCAAAGAGGCATACTTTTCCTTCGAATCCATCTTCAATGTCACCAATAAAGACATTTAAGAGGACCAGCCCCATCACTGAACCCTGTGGCACCCCGCTGGTTACCCCCTTTCTTCAGATTGAACTCCATTTATCACCACTATCTGAGTTCTGTTGCTAAGCCAATTTCTGACCCAGTTTACCACCTTGGGACCTACTCTTAGAATGCCCATCTTGTCTACTAACCTCTTGTGTGGGTTTGTGTCAAATACCTTTCTAAAATCTACATAGGCCATGTCCACCATCCCTCTCTGATCTGCTACCCTTGTCAGCCATCAAAGAAATCTATCAGATTCATTTGACATGACGTTCCTGTTGTGAATCCATGTTGCCTTGGGTCCTGTATCTCACTGGCTTCTAGATATTCTACAATCCTTTCCTCAGTGATTCCATCATCTTTCCCACAACTGAGGTTAAACTGACCAGACTATAGTTACCAGCTTCTACCTTACTCCCACTCTTGTGAAGGAGTATCACATTCACCCTCCTCCAGTCCTCCGGTACTACTCCCTCCTCCAATGATTTGTTGAATAGGACGGTCAGTGGTGACAGTATCACCTCTCTGAGCTCTTTTAGTATTCTGGGATGTATCCTGTCTGGACCCCTTGCCTTATCCACCTTCAGTTTCAAGAGTTCCTTTAGGACTCTGTCCTCTGTGAATGGACTGGTGTCCACCTCTCTTTCATGTGTGTGTGTCTACTTGCTAATACTGGTCCAACCCCCTCCCCTTCTTTTGTGAATACTGAACAAAAGTATTCATTCAGTATGTCCTTAGACAGAGCAATACAAGGGTGTGGGATGCTCTGTGACAAAACTAAATACTGTCCAAGGAAAGTCACGGCACTCACCATGCACTCCAATAAAAGACTTGAGTCGTAGAACTGTGTATAAACTTGTGGTCTTTACTCAAACAGTAGCAGAGTGCAGGAACAATGGGACACAGCCCAAAACTTCGTTCAGTATCTCAGTCTTTTCCATGTCCCTTTGCTCACTCCCCCCTCCTTTACTAAGCCTCACTATTCCTCCCTTGGCCTTTCTTCTTTCCCTTGTGTACCTGAAGAAGGTTTTGTCCCCCTTCTTCACTGTCTGGGCTATCCTTTCCTCTGTTTTTGCCTTTGTACTTCTGACTGCTTTACCTGCCTCCCTCTGCTTTGCCTGATACAGTTCCTTGTGTTCCTCCCTTTCTGTTTCCTTGTATTTCCTGAATGCCAGTTTTTTTCCTCGCTAACCTTCCCTGCCACTTCTTTTGAAAACCATAATGGTTTCCTTTTTCTTCTGGCTTTGTTCATTAGCTTCATACAAAGGCTTGTTGCCTCTGTTATGACTCTCTTGAGGTTCTCCCACTGTACCTGTACTCCCCCTTCCTCACCCTGAGCCAATGTTTTCTTGAAGAATTCACTCATTTTAGTAAAGTTGGCCCTCTTGAAATCAAGGACTCTGGCTTTAGTGTGGCTTGATTCTTCTACTGTCTTTACTCTGAACCATACTGTATGGTGGTAGCTGGACCCCAGGTGGCTGCTCACCGATACATCCATTATTCTGTCTCCATTTGTGAGCACCCGGTCCAATATCACCCCCTCACGAGTGGGTTTCCCCACATGTTGCATGAGGCATGCCCCTTGTAGGGTATCCAGAATAACCTTGCTCCTGGATGTGGCTGCAGCATAGGTGCTCCAGTTAACATCAGGCATATTTAGGTCCCCTACCAACAACACGTATCCTTTCTCTGCCATTTTAAGGATGTTATCTAGCATTACACTATCTGTTTCCTCCCCTTGCGTGGGGAGTCTGTAGATAACCCATGTGCAGATAGTGGTGCCATTTCCTGACTCCAGTGTGACCCACAGTGCCTCCTCTCCTCCATGCTTTCCCTTTATCTCAGTCACCTTGATCCCTTCCTTGATGTAGATAGCTACCCCTTCTCCCTTTTTGCCCTCCTTGTCTTTCCTGTAGACTGTGTACCCTGGTATATTAACATCCCAATAATGGCTTTCTGTATACCATGTTTCAGTGACTACCATAATAGCTATGTCTCCTTCTGCCATCAATGTCAATAGGTCAGGGATCTTGTTACCCAGGCTGTGGGCATTTGTATACATCACCCTCCATGTTTTGATGGTTTTGCCCCTATTTGTTCTGATCCCATCCCTTCCCTTGTGTCCCCTAACATTACCCCCTGTTTCAATCCTTTGTGTTTCCTCATCCTTAGTATCCTCTTGTCTGTCTACCTTGACCTGTTGGGGGGGCAGTTGAGTTTTTTTCTGCATAATTCCACCTCCCCCCTTGGCTAGTTTAAATGTCTGCCAATGAAACATTCAAACCTTTCACTCAGGATCCTGGTCCCCCCCTTGGATAGATGCAAACCATTCCTAGCATACAAGCCCACATCTCTCTAGGTGGGCTCCTAGTCCCTAATGAAGCCAAACCCCTCAACTCTGCACCAGTTCTTCAGCCATTTATTGAATCCTCTGGTATGGAGCTGTGGTAGGGCGCAGGTATATGTGGACAGTCAAAAGACAAAATGTCTCACCACTCCTTTCAATTTTCTCCAATTTTAATTAGTTCCTCTTTTCTGACACCAATCACAGCATGATAATACCAGCATGGCACAGTACTTTTCTCATCTTACACTTCCATTTGGACAGCAGACATTAAAGCAGATGGCATCATCTCAAATTTGTAAATCTTCTAGGTGAGGCAGTAAACAGAAGTAAACAGCAAACAGAACATTCTAGCAGTTCTAAATCTTCAAATTCGAAGCACGAAGTAACACAGTTCATTATAGAACTCCATAGAGCACTTTTCAGCAGCATCTAGAGCACACCTCCAGGCACAGCAAAACAGGATCTGGATCTCCATCTAGATCTTGATCTAACTAACTGAATCAAATGTTCACCCTTTATACCCTAAAAGGGTCAGGTGACCTTAAAACTCCACCCCTACTTACAATTATTAACTATATTGTTTTATACTCCAATTATTTATTTTATTTAAAGACATTATATCTTTTTAAATTCATATAACAACATATTCCCTCACTCAGTGATTTATATTCTTTGAAAACATTTTTAATTTCATTTTTAGAAACAGGAAAGCACCACCCCTTCTTAACAATACTTAAGAAAGGAGAGAATGGCCGGCCAGCTCCTAGAAAAACAAAGACGCCGTCAGGAAGCGAACTCGGGACCTCACAAACGCCGCAAACACCCTCGTCCGCAGACCAACACCAAATCAACTCCACACCACAGAATTCACCTACGGAGGGTAAGAAATACAATCCTATCCATTTAGACACACAAAGGATTTTGATTTTCTAATCAGCAGACTGTTAAATACCCCAGCGACTATGCGCCGCTAGAAAATAACAGCTCATACATTCACACTGACACACTCAAGCGGCAGCTTGCAAAACCAGGCTCTTATCAGCCACACAGCCCCAAACAAAATATCCTCAGCAATCCTCCCTAATAACCCGAGGATACTAAATATATGCATTTTACCTGAGGCTCTACCAACTCCAAACTCTGCAATAAATTATAAAAGATGAAAAGTGACACTACTCATTAAAGAAAAGGGGGTACTCTTTCGGCAACCAAGAACCACAAAGCCAAAATAGAAATACCCTGTTAAGGTGAAAACACCAATACAACAATTTCGCCAGCTATCCATGTTGCCGTCCAAAACCCCAGCTTCTCCCAGACTCCCATATACAGAAATTGCAAGGCTACTTACGCACATTCAGGGGGTCCAAAACGATGCTTTCTTCTACGTTTAGAATACTATATTACCTGGTTCCTGCTCACAGCACCCCGCCAAGAACAATGTCCAGAGTTTCCATCACACAGTATCCCTACGGAGCACAATTCCAAGGACCCAAGCACACCACCCTCAAACACATACCAACTCCTCTCAAGAAATGCAACAATAAAATTGCACAGAACAAGAGAGCCCATTTCCCGACGGCTAAACATTCCCCATACCAAAACACATACACTAGCTGCACAAAGGTGAATACTATCACCCATTCATGCCGTTTAGCCGATCTTTAAGAAACAACAGCACCCATAGAAAAGCTACTATTCCTGAACCTAAAAACCGGAATGTCATTTTAAACTGCACGAACGTGCGCACAATCGCACGGACGTGCCATTTTACCGATCTTTTAAATCGCAAAACCAAACATCCACTGGCAGGATCCAAACAACAAAGTCCTTCACCAACACTCACCCCAAGGTCCATGCTAAGGGAGTAATCTCCTGAAAATCTCAGAAAACCCTATTACCAGCTCAAAATTTAGTTACCTTTCTCTCTTAAAGGGATAGCTTCCAAATATACCAGAAAAAGAAAATAAACATCTAGTCTCATACATTATTATCTTGTTATATTTTAAATCTCACAGAGCCACTCTGTGACATTTCTCCCCACCCAAGAAGGCAACCATAACCTTGGTTGTCCACTTCCTTAAACTCTTTGGCTTAAAAAAAATGAGAAGGGGGGGGTTAACCTACCAAAGCCCTGGTCCTCCCTCACCTTAGAGCTCTAACCCAAGAGTCCCTTAGCATATCGATCATACCACCTCAATAAATACTAAAAACTGTTTTATACTGCATCTTGTATTAAATATTTCTATATCTATATTTCACATCCCAAACCATGACGCCATCAAATCTCCAAATATTGACCAACCTGGCCAGCGCCTGGACAATCTGCAACACCACAGGACACCATGTCCAAATTATTACACATAAATTTGATTTTCCTTCCCTTCTCTTTCTCTACCCACATGGCCATATCCATTAAACTCTATGTACCATGCATAAATAAAATATTAAGATTTTGTTTGAGAAATATGATTTTCACACATATGAAAAGTATTTTCCAAACCAACAGTTTCATTTTTGGAACTGTTATAGCCTATATCTCCTTCATATTCTGGAACACATAATTTATCCTGTCTCACATCATTAATTTCAATTTCACTACCGACAAGAATAATATAGTAGTTCAAATAACATTCATTGAATAACATCTCCTAAGCAAACAGGCTATTACTTTAGCTATATTTTGTTTTGAAATAAACAAACAAAAATAATCCCATCACTCACTACATACCCTGTCTAGTACTATAAACATCTACCATCTACTACTCATATCCCTGTGAATCACCCTCCCCTTTTTCCAAGGGAGCCAATTACTACATTCTTTTCCCTTCCCTTGAGTGGCTACCAACCTCCTTAAATATAGAGCCACTTGACTGTACATCCCAGGCCAATGAAAAGAAGGAATGAGACGCCTCAACATTTCCTCTTGATTCATGTGTTTAGTGTTGATACATAAGGCATCTAAAACATCCTTTCTATATCTACGAGGTACCACCACCCTAGAATCTATCTGCTTTGTACGGGGGTTTGGTCTCATGTGATATAATACCTCATCTCTCATTTCGTACCACCATAACTGCCCCTTGCACTCATCCATACCTGTTCTATCTTTATTCAGAGTAACTTGGCTACTTATCTGCTGAATTTCTGGATCCTTTGCCTGCACAATTTTCCAGCTCACAGCAGAAAAATTAATAACATTTTTGTTATCAACATTATTACAAGTCAATGAACAAGTCCATTCGGCACCTACTGCCTCTTCTGTCTTGCTTGCATCCTTCACCCCAGATACCAAAACAGTCTCACCTGGGGACTTGTCTGACGTCGTTCTTCCATCATCTTCATCATCTCCAACCCAATACATTCCCTGAAACATGGGTAGAACAGGAAGCTGGTCCTCAACACAGTCCACACAATCCACACAGGACATCTTTTCAGCCCTCTTCATAGGCCTTTGAAAAACCATATTGTCCTTCATTACCATCAATTGGCTTAGCACCTCCTGGTACCTTTGTTCTGCTTCTTTACACCGACTCTCCGCCTCCATCCAGCGATTAATTAACCATTGTATCACCTCCATCCGATCACTCTGGTCACTCTTCTGGTCACACAAAATTTCACAGTGGCTCCTCATCTTCATATAGCTTGTTCAGACAAGGCTTTGCCACCATCCCAGAATCATCACTCAGCTGGTTTTATCCACGGGAAAAAGTTCTCTCACCAATAACCAGTAGAAAGGAGCTAGTTCAAAGTACCATCTTGCCAGGCTCACTGCCCACCAGACCTTATGCAGATCACGAACATCCCACTTCTGACACCAGTGTGGTAGGGCGCAGGTATATGTGGACAGTCAAAAGACAAAATGTCTCACCACTCCTTGCAATTTTCTCCAATTTTAATTAGTTCCTCTTTTATGACACCAATCACAACAGGATAATACCAGCATGGCACAGTACTTTTCTCATCTTACACTTCCATTTGGACAGCAGACATTAAAGCAGATGGCATCATCTCAAATTTGTAAATCTTCTAGGTGAGGCAGTAAACAGAAGTAAACAGCAAACAGAACATTCTAGCAGTTCTAAATCTTCAAATTGAAGCATGAAGTAACACAGTTTATTATAGAACTCCATAGAGCACTTTTGAGCATCTAGAGCACACCTCCAGGCACACAGCAAAACAGGATCTGGATCTCCATCTAGATCTTGATCTAACTAACTGAATCAAATGTTCACCCTTTATATCCTAAAAGGGTCAGGTGACCTTAAAACTCCACCCCTACTTACAATTATTAACTATATTGTTTTATACTCCAATTATTTATTTTATTTAAAGACATTATATCTTTTTAAATTCATATAACAACATATTCCCTCACTCAGAAGTGATTTATATTCTTTGAAAACATTTTTAATTTCATTTCTAGAAACAGGAAAGCACCACCCCTTCCTAACAATACTTAAGAAAGGAGAGAATGGCCGCCCGGCTCCTAGAAAAACAAAGACGCCGGCAGGAAGCGAACTCGGGACCTCACAAACACCACAAACACCCTCGTCCACAGACCAACACCAAATCAACTCCACAACACAGAATTCACCTACAGAGGGTATGAAATACAATCCTATCCATTTAGACACACAAAGGATTTTGATTTTCTAATCAGCAGACTGTTAAATACCCCAGCGACTATGCGCACCAACGAGAAAATAGCCGCTCATACATTCACACTGACACACTCAAGCGGCAGCTTGCAAAACCGGCTCTTACAGCCGCACAGCCCCAAACAAAATATCCTCAGCAAACCTCCTCTAATAACCCGAGGATACTAAATATATATGCATTTTACCTGAGGCTCTACTGCAACTCCAAACTCTGCAATAAATTATAAAAGATGAAAAGCCGTACACTACTCATTAAGGAAAGAGGGGGGGGTACCTTTTTCGGCAACCAAGAACCACAAAGCCAAAATAGAAATACCCTATTAAGGTGAACACACCAATACAACAATTTTGCCAGCTATCCATGTTGCCGTCCAAAACCCCAGCTTCTCCCAGACTCCCATATACAGAAATTGCAAGGCTACTTACGCACATTCAGGGGGTCCAAAACTATGCTCATTCTATGTTTAGAATACTATATTACCTGGTTCCTGCTCACAACACCCCGCCAAGAACAATGTCCAGAGTTTCCATCACACAGTATCCCTACGGAGCACAATTCCAAGGACCCAAGCATACCACCCTCAAACACATACCAACTTCTCTCAAGAAATGCAACAATAAAACTGCACAGAACAAGAGAGCCCATTTCCCGATGACTAAACATTCCCCATACCAAAACACATACACTAGCTGCACAAAGGTGAATACTATCACCCAGTCATGCCATTTAGCCGATCTTTAAGAAACAACAGCACCCATAGAAAAGCTACTATTCCTGAACCTAAAAACCGGAATGTCATTTTAAACTGCACGAACGTGTGCACAATCACATGGACGTGCCGTTTTACCGATCTTTGAAATAGCAAAACCAAACATCCACTGGCAGGATCCAAACAACAAAGTCCTTCACCAACACTCACCCCGAGGTCCACGCTAAGGGAGTAATCTCCTGAAAATCTCAGAAAACCCTATTACCAGCTCAAAATTTAGCTACCTTTCTCTCTTAAAGGGATAGCTTCCAAATATACCAGAAAAAGAAAATAAACATCTAGTCTCATACATTATTATCTTGTTATATTTTAAATCTCACAGAGCCACTCTGTGACAGGAGCATCCTGGCATCTCCCATGCCATAGACAGGTAGCACTTCTGAGAAGGTTACCGTGCATGCCATCTTTCTAAGACCCCTCCACAACTCCGTGAACTCCCTCTGCACTGCCCCAACCTCACTATCAGCTAGGTCATTTGTCACCAGATGGACAATGACATCTAGCTCCCCTCCTGTGCTGTTGCCCCCGTGATCCTCAGATATGTTGTATAAACAGAACATGACATGGCCTGACTGAGGATATATTTATCTTCACTTGTGGCAAATGATATCACGATATCTCACTCGTGGCTTCGCCACTTTTGAGATATCATGATATCATTGGCCACTCGTGAAGATAAATGTGATATCTTCAGTCAGGCCATGTCAAATCCCCCATATATAAAGTTCTGTAATAAGGAAAACTTGATTTCCTTTACTCCCCTCACTTCTGACCCATAGCTCCCACTTATTATCAAATCAAATCAAATCACTTTTATTTATAAAAAAAGCGCAATTGTTTGTGATCTTTGCACTTGTACATTATAAAAACCATCAAAACAATAATAAATACTCATTATTATTGAAACCTTTAATAATTTTAGGTTTTTCTCAAAGGCATATCTGGATGGTATATATACAGTATATAAGAAAATTTCACACTGAGTGTATACTAGAAAGAATTTACTGTTTTTTGGTTTTTTGGTTAGCTGGTCTGTTCAATTACAGTATTTCATTTCTTGCTTTGTTTAGCTATGTGTTTTTCTTTCTGTTTTGTAATTGCATTGTACCTTGCTATATGATTTCAATAAATAAAAAAAAAAACAAAACACTTAAGTAAATCCTCAGGAATCATAGTGGTAAAAAAAAGAAAGGAATGTCACTGGGGACCCCTTTAACCATGCAGATCAACTCGGTGGCATCTTAAGGCACCATTCTCCCAGTGTTTGCTTATTGCTCACCAGGTCCCATTCTCTATTCCACTTCCTTTTAGCTTCCCCTATCATCATCATCATTCATGTGTTAGGCTTCCTCATGGACCTGAGTACAGGCAAAAGTCATCTAGTAGATGCTACTCACCTCAAACCTGTGCCTTGAGGGTGGAAACCCTTTGTGGGTGGAGGAGGCCCTCTGGCCATGCACATCAGCTCAACAGCACCTCACAGCATTATCCCGTTAGAGGGATAGAGCAAGAGCCTTTCCCAGTCACACTCCTCCCCTGAATTGGATTCTAAAATTCAGCCATTATCAGAGACATTACTAATCTAGCCCAAGCCAAGCGGGCAGGCAATCTAAGCCTTGTTGCCTCAGAAGTTTCCTCCAAAAGGTTTTTTTTCCTCCAGTTTATGCTGAAGGGTATAACATATTGTAATTTAACTAATTAATTCCGTCAAGAATTGGAGCAGGATCAACTTCCAGTTCCACTTTGGAGCAGCATGGCAGGCTAACGGAGCAGCTCCATCCTGAGCCATGGTAAAAGCCTCATCAGTTTTTAGTCTACTTTTATTTCACCATCTTTTGATCATTATTACTTCTTTTCTCTGCATGGGCAAGGTTAAGAAATCCAAAAATCTTACCCCGGTCTGCAACCTCCCTGCAAACTCTCTGTCTGTGTCACATTCAGGACCTCAGCCAGGATCTATGGCAGATGTTGGAACGGCACTCCTTGCCTGATCCTACCATTGCAGCAGTTTTACAATAACTCATGGAGTTTAGCCTGGAGACATGCATTGTATATTCAGAATTAAAAACTTTCTATTCATTCTTTGGAAACAAAAGTGGGCGAGCTGACAAAAGAAGCCTCAGTCATCAACCCTTGTATGGACAGAATGGAGCGGGTCCTTATTAAAGTGCTCCAGGACTGCTCGCCTATTGGAGTGCTGCGAGGCTTTAGAAGATAGATCTAGATGCAATAATTTGCACATTTATGGCATATCTGAGGGTGATGAATTTTCCAGAGACATGGTAACCTACTTGCAATTGTTCTTGCTATCTATTCTAGATATAACAGATCTTCCCTTGTCAATCTTCACCATTCATTACTGTTGGGTGTTAGCCAGAAGTGCGCACCCACTACGAGAGTTTTTTTTTTTGTTTTGTTTGGAGGGAGGAGTCGGCGCCACCCATGAGCGCAATGCACTGCGTGGTGCATGAGGGGCAGCCGTCAGACACCGCAGACTCCTCCTCCATCCCAGTTCTGTTTCTCCCACCATCGAGGCTGCACCTGCTATGCGCAAGTGAAATGCATTGCTGCACCATTAGGCCTTGTTGTCATTTTCCGATGTCTACTTCGATCTCCTTCATCCCGATTTGATTTCCTGATGCTGTTGAAGCTGGTAAGACCATTTTATTTTATACATCGATGGCGCCGGGATCTTTTCTATTTATAAAAATTGTTTTCACATCATGTCCGGTTCAGGAGCCAAATGAAAGTCGAAAGCGGGCCATGTCCCCATGCGTCGGTGCTCCCGTGGCCGGCAGTTTTCCATGATGGACCGGCATGATGTCTGCCTTCGATGCCTGGGACCTAACCATGATATGGATAGATGCAACACCTGTTTTTCCATGGATTGCCATGTTCTGGAAATCCGAGCATTCAAAGTCAGCAGGGCCCAGCTGACTTTCGGAGGATGGCGTTGCTCTCAGGGTTCCCAGGTAAGATCTTTAGACCCTTCCTCTGTGTCCCCTCCCAGGTGTATATGGTCTGGGGAGGAGGGGGGGCCTCCTCATCTTCATGCCTTGCTGAGGAGGAGGCCTCTTTTGCGGCATCGGACGAGTGACGTGGTCCCTCCCAAGGTAGCGTCAGCGCCGCCGCCTCAGCAGCCACCTCACCTGAGGTGCAGACTCCCCCAGTGTCGCGGTCCAGAGTTGCTGGGTCTGGCACTGGAGGACCCTTAATGCCTCCTTGTGGTGTCACTTTGGATCCTGGTGTTGTTCACGGTGCCGGTGATTGGAGCAACGCCGCCTGTGGTGTTGGTTTGTTTCTCTGCGCTACTTGCGGTGCCAGTGGTCCACGCGGCTCTATCAATGGCACTGCCTTGGTCCTGCACCCGCTGGGGCTGTCACGGGTCAGCTGGGCTCCGGTACTGCAGCTGGTGTGGTGGAGACATCTGGAGCTGCGGGAGATGCCAGTGCCATTTGCAGCACCATCCCTCAGGGTGGTCTCGGGGTAGACAGTGTTGAGGTTCTGCTGGTCTACTCCTCTTCGGAGGGTGTCAACTCAGATGTGGACCTGGATTGGTTACCTGATTCTTCTGAATCAGAGGCCTCTGTGGGACACGGTGTCAGATGGCCCAGTGCCCCCATCCATGAGTCTCCACAGCAGTCTGCCTCTGAGGATTCCCGGGCCAGGGTGGTCTGGAGTCTTTTGGGGAGTACAGCTTGGTTCTTGGGAAGGGGATGGTCCCTTCTGGGGGGGCTGTGGCAGCTTCTGGTCCGGGTGCTGCTGTGCCCTCTCAGGGAGGATTGGAAGCCTGGGCTTTGGAGACCCCCTTAGGGGGACCGCTAGACCACAGGACTTCTTTGCTGAGGTCAAGAAGGAGAGCTTCCTTGGAGTCTGACGGGTTGGGGCAGGGGTGAGGGGCAGCGGCGATCCTCTGCCACCCCATGGGGTGCAGGGAGGAGCCATAGCACTGAGCTCTGTCTCACCTTCTCAGGCCCCGGGGTCCTCTCCAGTTTTGCCACCAAGGGTTGCCCTTCTGGACTCGTGCAACCCCAGATGCGCCACAGGGGAGAGTCCCCTTCTGGGCTCTTCTGGAGTTCACATTCCCACAATTCTGCCATGCATCCCGATTTGATTTCAGGGGTCCCTCCAGCTAGAACTTCATTCCCTGGATTCAAGAGCCCTGGCAGAGGACAGTTACCTCCTTGTAGGTGTCCTCCCATTCCTCTGCAGTCACCCCCCCTTCTCCCGAGCCACGGAGGCCCTATGGGACCTTTATCTTGGGAGACTTTCAGAGGTTCTGCAGAACCCTTCCCGTTCTATGTTAGGTACATGCATGAATGGGTCTTTTGCATGTCCCCTCTGCCACAAGAGTCTTCTGGACATTTGAGTTCCTCATCCTTCTCGACGCCCTCCCCAGAGGGAGAGGGAGAGGAACCTTCTGTTTTCCTCTCTTCCGACGCTGATATAATGGGATATCAGTGCTTCCTATCGAGGATGGTTTGGGATCTCCATATTTCCTTCCTTAGATGGGACAATACTGAGCGGGAGAAGTGCACATTCCTCAGTGAATTCAGTGCTTAGCAGCTGGTGGTGCCATCCTGGCCTATTCCCTTCAAGGAAGCAACTATCCGCACCTGGCAGTCTCCAGCTGCCCCTTCCCCAGCCCCAGTAGACTGCAGGAGGATGTATTGTTCTCCTTTGGAGTCTCTAGGTACTCTCCCTAATCCCCCCAGGCTTGGTATACTTAGAGACCCCTTCCGGGCGCTGGCGCCTGTCACACAACCGATCACCAAGCTTAGATTCCCTACAATTCAACCAGTGGGGGTGAAGAGTGTTCTCTTTTTCTCATGCATTATTGTGTATTGCATTACATCAGGCACATCATGCTGTCTATAGTAGGCACTTGTGGTCGATGCTACCTCAGGTGCTAGCATCAATGCCTGATTTGGAGCAATCTTGACAGACCATTGCCCTTTCCTCCATAGGCCTGAAACTGGCAAGGCACCAAGCAAGAGCATCTTATGATGCTAATGAAGTGTCTTCCAGGCTTGTGGGGACAGCGATCTGCATCAGACGGATGGCATGGCTTCATCTATCAAGGTTGTCACCCCTGGCCCAGCGTAGGGTGATTCACTCCACTTTCCAAGGGACCCGCCTCTTTTCCACCAGGGCTAGGAGGCTTCTACAGGGGCTTTCTCCATCTCCTCATCTTCAGGGAACACCTCCTAGCTCTCCTCGGCCTTAGACACCAGTCTAGAATTGCCAGGGTCTCTTCTTCCTGTTTCTGACCAACAGGAAACTGGGGGTATTGTTCCCTCAGGGTTATGTAAAACCCCCTTCGGGGGAGCTTGGTACTCACCCAACAGTAATGAATAGTGAAGATTGACAAGGGAAGATATGGAAATTACGTACCTACTGTAATTCTTGATCTTCTCTTATATCTTCACCATTCATTACTGAATCCTGCCCACCTTCCCCTCATGAGCCTCACTTCTTGGGCTTTTCCCCCACCCCGCTCATCCTCCTTTTTCCCCTTCTCTCGAGCCCTCTCAGGCGCTAAATCCCCTGGTTGCTAGAGACCTTCTGTTCTTCTCTAAAGAACAGTAAGGGATTTTAAGAAGGAGGCGAGTGAGCGGAACTTCATTCTGTCTGTCTGAGGGAACTCTTTCTGATTCCAGGACAGGGCTCCCTTCTGGGATGTTTTCTTCAGGCCAGGTTAGGTCACTCTACAGCCTTCAGGTTCAGTCGATGAATCAGTCCTCTAGCCCTTGATCTCTGGACTTACCTAGTGTCCTAATCTTCCTTGTGAAAATCAGACTGGGACTAGTCAACGTATGTTCTAGGCCGAACCCAAATCACCATCTTGTTCTGGTATTCTGGTTGCTTGATCCTTGCTTTCTCTGGGGGTCAAAAGGAGTTCCTTCTCTATCACTGTCCATTTTTCTAAAGGGTTGCCCTCTCCTAGGGCTTTCTCACCCCCTCATCATAGCACATGGCTGTGTGCTGGTGGGACTCTTTCCCTAGACCTAGTTGGGGGCTCTTCCTCTCCAGAACAGATGGATTTGCCTTGTCAATCTGTGAGCTCTCAGCTCGAGTAATGAGTGATAGGATAGCAGGATGTGAAGGGAAATCTGCCTCTCTCGTTCAATTTCTGCAGAAGATTCAGTTGAACCATCTAAGCCAGTTTTTGCCTGCAGGGATCCTTACTCCCGGGCAGTTTTTCCCTCCTCCCAATATCCCCTTTCTCTTCTTCTTCTCTTTCTTCTTCCTGTCCCTTATCTGTTCCTCCCTCAGAGCTGCCTTAGGAGTGAGGTCCTGCGGTCCCTTAGGGTGGGGTTCTCTTCTTTCCTGTCATCTTTCGGCTTTCCTTTTTCAGTTTGTTTCCTTTCCTTTATCTATCCCTCGGCTCTCTTGCCTCGCTCTTATTCTTCTAACTCTTTTATTTTGCCTCTCTGGCTTACAAAACTGGGATGGAGGAGAAGTCTGTGGCGTCTAATGGCCGCTCCTCATGCACCATGCAGTGCATTGCACTCGTGGGCAGCACCATTGTCGCCGACTCCTCCTTCCCCAAAAAATAAATAATTAAATAAATCCCTTAGCGGGTTCGCGCTTCCGGCTAACACCCAACAGTAATGAATGGTGAAGATATAAGAGAAGATCAAGAATTATGATAGGGACATAATTTCCATATCTTTGCCCTTTGCCTACTGAAAGAGCCCATAGAGTACTGGGTCAGAAACTGGCCTCATCTACACAGCGCCCTTGCTCCATCATTGTATGATTTTATCATTTTGCTATAAAGATGGAGTTGCTCCACAGAGCATGGCACAAAGGTCCCATACTTTATAAGACACCCTGAATCTTCTTTGATAATGATTGTTTGCCAACCCTCCAGGCAAAGAGGTGAGCTTAAGTCCCTGTACTCTGGATTTTGCTTGCTTACAAGATTAAATTCTCTACACCTTTCCTAGCCTGGATCTGAGTCCATTTCCCCAATGGCACCAAAGGTTTGAGGAGGTCAATGCAGTGCTTCAGGGACTTTGCATCCCTAATTTATTGGTTCCAGATGAGCCCATGGACTCTGCTGATGCCAGAAACAAGCAAGCACTCCAAAAGGACTCTTTGACCTGAGTCTCTCTCAGTGGTAAGAAGCACCAAACTGTAGTAGTAATAATAATAATAATAATAATAATGATAATGTTTATTTATAGAGTGCAATTCATAAATATCAGCTTTAAAAATAATTCAACATATAAAAAATATTAAAAACCATAAATAATTTAAATTCAGTAACACACAGACAGAATCGAATCAAAATCAACTAATGGAGAATGCAAGATTAAATAAGAAAGTCTTCAGTGCCGATTTTAAGCTCTCCACAGTTAGGCACTCATGAACCCGATGAGGTAGAGAATTCCACAGAGTGGGGGCTGCAAAAACAAATGCTTGTGCCCCAGATGTCTGCAACTGAACCCTGGGAATCTCTAGCAATCTCTCATCGGCAGAGCAGAGCGGATGCAGCGCTACAAGAAATTAAGGATAAGCTTCAAGCATTTCACCATGAGGATTCTTCACGAAAGAACTTCTTGCCTCGACATTGTTTTACTTTAAGATGCTGCACAGGATCAATTGGTCTATAGCTGGCTCTTAGTAATATCATAATGTGCCAGGTTTTTGCCTTTGCTCTTTATTTAGATGCCTTTTGTGGGGTCTGCAAGGGGGAGCAGATTATAGCACTTAGTTTTTTTTTTTTTGCCCTGTACTAAAATGTAGAACTTTATTTTTTTGTTGTGGTTGTTTTTGGTTTTTTGTTGTTAAGTAATTTTTTGTTTTGTTTTTTCTTCTTCTTTGGCTCCTTTGGATGTTCTTCTTTTTCTGTGGTCTTTTAGTTGTATGCTTAATTAATATTGTTATTTTAGGAGTTATATTTTTTATTTCTCCTTATGGATGCTGTAGTAGTTTTCTGGTGTTTGCCTTTTGTTTTGTTTCATTTTGATTTGGTTCTTGTTTAGTTTGGGATTTTTTTTTTGTTTTGTTTTATTTTATAGCTGTCCTTTTACTTTTTATTTTATAACCAATCCTTGTTTTTTTTTTCAGATGAAAGCTTATATGTGTGCAAGAAGCAGTTTCTTCTCCTCCGAACATAAGAAATCGTATCAATGTTGCTACTGAAACTGGGCAAAGATTTTTGTTCTTGCTTATGTGGGTTAGTCAGCCTAAAAATTTTATAGGTAACTTACAAAGCCAGTTTAAGTAGGGCCTGTGTAATGTTATCTATATAGGCTTCTGGTTTAATTTTTCTTGTTAATCATTTTCCTTATAATTTCATTTCTGATTCATAACTTTGTATATCAGGTTTTAATGTTACTGCAAATGGTCTACTAGTTGAATGCTGGGTGCCTCTACTGGCATATATACCTTGGTGTCTCATTTGGCTGTTTTAAGGTATTAGCCTATTCTAAGGAGGAATCTGATTTACTATTCCAATGTGAGTAGAGCAATGTTTTATTTTGGGGGGGCTTTAATATGTAAGCAATAAGGCATGATGGGGTGTGTGTGAAACACATTTTACCACATGGCCAGGGGCATAATAAGGCATGAGGCCAAAGGCTGAGTGACTTTAGCCACTGGCCATGTGGTAAAATGTGTTCCATGCACATCCCAGCGTGCCTTATTGTGCTTATAAAATGGGCTCCCTTTTTTAAAACTTTTTACAGTTGGGAAAAGCATATTTTTATGTAGAAACAATAGATTCACTTGTGTACATTTATGATAAAATAGTTCTTCCACCCACTACAAATGATGTTATTTATGATGATGTCATTGTATTATTGCCTACTTTCTTCTTCCTGTTTTTTTTTTCCCACATTCAAGATATGGAATGTTTATCATAGAATGTTTGCCATGGAATACATGGATTCAAAATTCTGCTCAGTTCCATTGGCAGAATGTTTATCTCCTAACACTTTGTACACCCAGACAACAAAGGCCTTTGTTACAGCCAGAGACTCAATTATCTCACTGTCAGGGCAAGAAGAAAATAGTTCCCTGATGAGCAGGTAAAGATAGAAAGGGGATTTTTCACTGTCAGCAAAGAAACAGTTGTAGTGAAAACTATAAACAATACTTATTGTTTCTAATTTGTTTATGTACATAAGGAGAGTGTGACAATCAAGGAAACTACAGTTAATTAATTTGTTTTATTTTTTATTTAAGGTAGTTTTATTTTTAGGGCCTAGATGAAGTTTTTTTTTTACAGTGTAAGGGTAGCAGCCATGTTTGTGGTGGAAAATCAGTTCAGGCTGTAAGGGGCTAACTGAAATGCCTATGTTCCAAATGCCCATTGATCCGGGTTCTAGACTCTTCACAGTACTTTTTTTAAGCCATGTGTAAACCATATTTTATACATAAATAACAGCCACTCAGATTCCATGATTTTACCCTGCCATTTCATAAGTTATTTTATGGTATTTGCATGGATTGCGTGACCTTTCATAATTGCCTAAACATATACTACATTTGCACTAGTGGCTCCTTCAGAGAATTTCTTCAGCTTTGAGTTGTTAGTTAACCTGAAGTATATACATCCAGGTTATATTATTATTTTATCAGGGCCCTGGTCCTGTTTTTAGATACAGGAGTCTAGTTTTCACTCGTTTTCTTTTAATGCAGTTTCTCTACTTCCCTTAATTACCTTTTCATATCTAAATATATTCTGTCCCTTCCCTTCTGAAGGGCCTACTAGTGCATTTAGTGGGGTTGTCTCCAATTTTTAAACCCCAGCATTCTTAGAAACCAGTCTCTAAGTTTTTGATATTTTTATAGCTCAGTTTGTTCTTCACTTATTGCACATGAAGGACATTAGACATTTTTTCATACATACATATATAAATACACATATAGTTTCCCAGGTTCTAGAAGTTATGCCTTCATTTTATTATTGGAGTTTTTTAACTTTTCCCTCTCTCTTTTTTATTTCTAGTTTCGATTTGTAGCAAATAGCAGAGCCTGTAAGGTGCTTATGACTAGCATTACCTACCCTGCCCTGCTGAATTGGCTCCCTTGGAACTTGGAGATGGGTTTTTCCATCGATTGCCCCTGTAGCGCTTCTTTATTTTCAAACGCTGCTTAGGAGTGTGGAGAGGCTTCTGGATGTGGTGTGGCTTCTGACACCAAATAACGCCAAATGTAACTAATCAGATACCTCTGACACTAACTGTAATGAAGGCCTAGGTCAGGAAACATAAGCAGTCCGGGAGAAATTGTAAAAATCCACAAGTGGTGATTTATTATTCTCAATCACAAGAAAATAATAAAAACAAAACAAAATGCATAGACTGGTTTTCAGTATAGTCAGTCCAAAGACAAAGTCCAAGTTTAGGGTTCAGAGCTGAAATCTACAGATCATCAGCTCTCTGTAACATCTGGTCAGACAAGAACTCTGAAGACACTTGCTGTCTCAGAAAGACAGGCTCTCTCTTTAATCCATCTTCTGAGAAAAACTAGCTCTGTCTCTCTCATGCATCCTCTTAGAAAGACTCTCTCTCTCTCTCTCTCTATGTATCTCTCCAACATCCTCTCAGAAAGACAATCTTTGTACTTGTTGGTTGCTAGGTGTAATATTGTGACACAGCTAGTAGCTGGCCAGAGCACTGTGATAGATTCCACCAGTCTGAGGTCACACTGTGCCACAGCTGCCTCTGCAATAATTTTAACAATAATGAACTATATCTAGTTTAAAAATCAGGGAACCCAGTTTCATACATATGCCTTACAAACATACATAAGCAAGGTAGAGACAGTGAAAAATAAAGTACTGCAGGTAAAGGCAAGATTTGACTGCACAGTCCAATAGAAAGTCAGAAAAGATAGAGATAGTATTCAGAATCCTTGCTTCAGACTCCCTCCTACACAACACAAATGGGATAGGGCCTAACCAACCCTGTTAAAAGGAGCCCTAGAATTTATTTGACTCCCTACCTTGGAAGCCACTTTGGGTATTTTATGTGGTTGTTGTTCTTTCAGAGGTATTACTTTTTATATTTCTGCCGGTTGGTAGTTATTTTTATTCACTTCCTCTTGAACGACTGTGTTTTGCTAGATTCTCTAATTGGGGTTTCTTGATTACCCAAAAACAATTGAAGTATGTTTTACTTTCTTCTGTACGCAATATAGCCCCACCTAGCTAACCCCCCTTTAGTCTGACCCTTACCTCCCAGTGCGCCGGTCACTCCCCCCTCTGCCATTAATCTCCTACTCCTCCACTCCAACTATATCAACCCTACATTCCACGCTGCTAATGACATTGCAATGCAATAGCTACCTTCCTTCCCTCAGCGCCCACCCTCCCTACTTTCGCCCCTCTTTTGTCCTTGTAGCCACTGGTTGGATCCCCACTCCAGTCCCCCCCCCACTGGTCCTTCTACTTTCTACTGTGCTAAAAAGCCAACTGGTTGACTGCACTAATGTTGCTACAATACACATTTGTTGCACCTACCTGTAACCCTATATTTCTTTTTTATAATGTTAACATCTTTTGTTGTTATGAATTTATCAATTTGTATCATTACCTACTACTCTGTTACAGACAAAGTAATCTTACTGACTGCACTAATGTTGATACAATATACATTGGTTGAACCTACTCAAACTATATTTTATATTGTTAACTCTTACTGTTTATAATGTTATTCATCAGGTTGTCACTATGTTTATCATCTGTCCTTTTGTTGTCAACTTCTTGTTCCACTTGACATAGAACCTTTGTAAAAGAGTGTCTGGCTCAAAGGTACTTGTAATCTGAGAAATAAATAAATAAATTAATATAAGCTTTTTCATCCAGCTCTTTTACAGCAGTTTTTTATGTATTTGTTTTTTTCGAAACCAATTCTTTCTTATAATCAAATGTTTTTGAATAAGGGCAAGGCACTTCCTTCTGAAACATTTTTCACTTTTGCAGTTTGGGGTATTTTTTCTCCTTAAGGTTGTAAAGATTTTGTCCCCCTTTTTTCCTTTTTTATGTAGGCCGGTTTATTTGAATAAAATATATTTCTATGTTTGTTTTTTTTTGCTATCTACTTATGACTAAAGGGTATGTGCAGTTTGCTGTTTAGTTTGTTCTTTCTCCCAAATTATCTAGGTGTCACCTAATGTCTTCTGTTTCTAAACTTATTTCGTATAATGTTAATGGAATATATAGCCGAGTGAAACATTATCGCCTCCTTCAATATTTTCACCAGCAGCAGCCCAACTTAATTTTATCACAAGAAACACATTTTCCCCCAGATGAGCATATGAAATTCTTAAAGTCTGGTTATGATAAGGTTTTTTTTTTGCTTCACATTCTTCTCATCGCCATCAAGGGGTTTTGACCTTATGCTGCTGTGGGCTTCCACTTGAAGTCCAATCAAGTATAGTGACAATGCAGATCATTATGTAATTGTGACTGGTGCATTATGTGGACAGGAGATAACTATAGTTACCACGTATTTTCCCCCGGGAATGGAGAAGCGTGTTTTTTTCAGTTTTTTTCTCTACCTTATTGACCTCTTTAAAGGAGTAGCTGATATGGGGCACTTAAATTTGACTCTAAATCCAGATATTGACACTTCCCACCAAAAAGTACATAATTTTTCATCAAATTACAAATATGTCTATCATACTCTTAAGCATCTGGGAATTGTTGATACTTGGCATTTTTTCATTCTACACTGTATGACTGTACACATTATTCTGCATGGCATGGGAATTTTGCCTGCTTTAATTATTTTTTTACTACCAAGGAACATCTCAGTCATGTTCATTCAGTTGAGCATGGTGCTCTTCACTTGTCAGACCATGCCCCACTCCATGTGTCACTCCAGCTAAATAAGCCCCCTAACAGCTCTTTTTGGTGACTTCACTTGGGCTGTTTGAGAGACCAGGCACTAGCTGATGAGCTTGTTGCTAAAGTAGCACAATTTCTAGGTGATAATGATGACAGTTCTGTATCCCCCAGTATACTTTGGGACACATTAAAATCCATGCTGCATGGCAAGCTTATTTCTTATGCTATGGCTAAATGGAAAGAGATGGATAAAAAGATGACTGAGTTATACAACTCACTACAAACTCTACAAGTAGCTTGGATGAAAGGGGGAAAATGGGTCCATCCAAAACTATTAGAGGCACATGCTGCTCTCCAATGCCTTCTAGATTTAAAGACTGAGCACGGTCTTTTTTATTTACAGCAGAAATTCCACATTGGTGGCCCTAAAGGTGCTAGATACTTGGCTTGACAGCTTCATTCATTCCAGGCAGCTGCTATGGTAGTTAAGATGTGACAACCCGATACAGGCACCATCAGCTATCACAGTGCTGAAATTCTTTCCATCTTTTGATCATATTACTCTTCCCTTTATTCTTCTGACACTTCTTCTCAGCCAAATGATCAGTTATTTTCTTTATTGGCTCAAGCTGGGCTTCCTAAACTTACTCAAGCACAGGTACACCAGTTAACTACCCCAATCTCTCTTACTGAATTGCAGGAAGCTATTCAAGGGGTGAAATCAGGTAAGTGCCCTGGAATTGACAGATTTCCATCAGATTTTTACAAGAATGCTGCCCTTTGGGAGTCACTCTATCTGCTTATGCTTAGGGCTTTTTTCACACTATACAAAATGGTAAAGACCCCCCATCTTGGAACTATGCTGTAATTACAACTCTTCTCAAATCAGATAAAGACCCTGCTAAATTAGTTTCTTACCATCCCATTTCTATTTTTAATTCAGATTACAAATTCTTTATGTCTATTTTAGCTTCCTTGTTGGAAGGCCTTCTCCCTGTCTTGCTGGACCAGGACCAGGTGGGTTTTGTCCATAAGAGACAGGCACATGATAATGTGCAGTGTACATTTTTGTTATTAGATTACACTCATCAATGGTCTGTCCCACTGGTCCTGGCTAGCCTGGATGCAGAGAAAGCCTTCAATTGTGTTCTTGTCCTTTCTTTGGTCTGCCTTACATGCCTATGGCTTTCCATTATCATTTATCACTATGTTGCAGTCTTTATGTAAAGCTCCTGTTGCTTATGTAAGGGTCAATGGCCTATTATCATTTGTGTTTTCATTAGAAGGGCACTCATCTAGATTATCCCTTTCACCTTTGTTATTCATACTGTGTGTGTGGAGCTGTTGGCCTCCATATCACATAATCTCTAAAATTATGGGTTTCGAGGAAAGTACTGTGGACACACCTTCTGATGAGGTGTGTTTAGATAGAGCTCTAAACCAACCAAAGAAAAAGTGGACAAAATACCGATTTTAAGGAGGTTAGTAATAAGTCCAGTGATCAAACAGTGTTCCTGAGATCAAGCTGAACAGTCCAATATAAAATTTGACCATGGGGCAGACAAACAAAGCTCAGGCAAGCAGCTTAAAAATTCAACCACAAGAGACTCCACCATTGACAGCTGTGCCAGAACTCTCCAATGCAGAGTCCGAACTGCGGTGGAAGACCTTACAGTTATCCATGAAGGCCATAGACGTGAAGGTGGAATCCATTCTGTCCAGATTTGCAGAGCAGGATGTAAAAATTGAGGTGGCGGTTAAAACAGCCATGACGGCAGAATCTGCTGCAATTAAAGCGCTCTCTGGCTCAACAAAAGTGCTTCAAGAAAATAGCCAAATACAGTATCATTTGGAGGCATTGTAGAATGCACAGAGAGCCACAAATGTGCATGTGGTGGGCCTGCCAGAACATTGTGAAGGGGAGAATCTCTTAGACTTTTTTCGAGGATGGCTACCAGAAGCTCTATATCTTGACATACCCAACATAGCTGATTGTGTCTTGAAGGCCTATTGCATTTCACCCCATTCTGCAACAAATACCACTAATTTACCCAGGACTGCACTGTTGGTTATTACCAGTCTAACTATAATGGACATTATTCTACAAGCTGCAAGGGAGGCGGATTCTTTGAACTACCAAGGCAGCACAGTACACTTATTTCCTGATTTATCATTTGCTACCAGGTCCAGGAGAAAGAAATTTGATGGTGTATAAGCTAAATTGAGAAGTCTAGGGGTTGCACATTCATTACGTATGCCGGTCAACTAAGAATTCAACATGGAGGTAAAACAATTCAATATACAGAGCCTGAAGAAGACAGGAGGAAGGCAGCAACCATTTTCAAAGAGTTTGGGTGCTTGAGAGTCCATGAGTCATCAGAGTCAGATGAAGCCACCTGAACTTTAAATATTTTGGTTTTCAATTCTCAGTTATTGCTATCTAACTAAGTAGATAATCACTTATTTGTTATACTGCATTACAATGTTTGGGAATGTACTAGATATATGTAGCTACTATTTGTAGGTACTAAAAGACCAAATCTATGTTGGAATAGCATGGTTAGCTACTGTTAGAAGGGAGTGGGAACTAATGTAGTTTCTACAAAGCTTGAGATTTAATATTGTTAGCTTGATTTAATAATGTTAACTTGATGATATAGTTAGCACTGATAAATGAAGATTAATCAGAAGGTATACTGTTTATTGCAATATATATATAGATATATATTGTTTTGCCCTTTCTCTGGGAAGGGGAGAGTTTTTTCTGAACACTAGCAACATGCTGGAATACCTTGTTATGTGGGGGGGGTCATATCAACACTGGTTTGTTGGGCATCATTATAGCAAGAACTTTTGCTTGAGGGTTCGTCCACCCATAGTCATGAAGGGTGCAGCATTTTGTTGGACATTATTTTGGACACTGTATGTTGGGACACTCCCGAGTCCGCAAATAAGGTTGTCTAGATTGTATTACACTGTAACATTGAATGTACTGTTTGGATTATACATGTGATGTCTGGCATGAGTAAATTGTGTGAAGTTGTTTTTTTTTTACTTTAAAAACAATCAAATATAATTTCCCCCCCAAAAAATTATGGATTTCCCACTAGCCAGTCAGGATTATTGCATTGTTTTATTTGCCAATGATATCCTTCTAACGTTAACAAACCCCACTTCTTTGCTCTTTGAAGTTTTCTGTATACTTACTATATTTGAGCAACTATCGGGATTTCACTTAAATAAAGCTAAAACTGACCTATTGGCCTTCAATCATTGTCCCCCTTTAGAAATCCAGAATTTATTACTAGTCCGCTGGAACATAAATTTTTCTGAAGTATTTGGGGCTCTCAATTACTAAATCTTTGGATCAATTAGATGTTCTGAATTATGAATCTCTAACACAAGCAATAATATCAGATCTCACGCAGTGGTCCACTTTGCCTTTTCCCTTTTTTTGTCACCTCGAGACTATACATCTTAATATTTTACCTAGAATTTTATTTTTTCTCCAGACCCTACATCTTTTGCCTCCCACATTCTATATTCATGAATGGCTTTGTCTGCAGGAGCTGAGAGATAGAACAGCTACCAGCTACCTTAAAGCAAGAAGGTGATTTAACTGAGTACATTAAATTCAGTTCATAATTCAGGGGCCTGTGGAAGTAAGTAGAAGTAAGTGTTTTGGTTCACTGTTTTTGAGGTTGTTCTTTACTTAGTGAAACTTTATTTGCCAGGGAGGTAATCTAACTGGGAGAATATCTGCAGTCATTTGTGATTAGAGCTGTTACTTAAACTTTGTGAAACAGGTGTCTGATAAGGGGAGGAGCTGAAGGAGGCTTGAGGGGACTGGGGATTAAAAACAGGAGTTGACTGTGGGCTGCATCTGCAGGAGCCGAGAGGGAGAACAGCTACCAGCTACCTTAAAGCAAGGAGATGATTTAATTGAGTACATTAAATTCAGTTCATAATTCAGAGGCCTGTGGAAGTGGGTAGAAGTAAGTGTTTTGGTTCACTGTTTTTGAGGTTGTCCTTTGCTTAGTGAAACTTTGTCAGGGAGATAATCTAACTGGGAAAATATATGTGGTCATTTGTGACTAGAGCTGTTACTTAAACTTTGTGAAATAAGTGTCTGATAAGGGGAGGAGCTGAAGGAGGCTTGAGGGGACTGAGGATTAAAAACAGGAGTTGACTGTGGGCTTTGTCTGCAAGAGCTGAGAGGGAGAACAGCAACCATTGCAGTTCTCTCTCTGATATGGGTGCATTATAGACCAATTGGTCGAGAGAAGCTGCAAGACCTCAGCATTTAAATCCACAGCCAGATGGGTTTAAAACTGTTCACAGAGGGGTAGAGGACCAGATGCCAATGGAGTGGAAAGCAGGCAGATGAGAGGTGGAGAGCCTTCACCACATCTAGGGGTCAAATGGAGTGAGGCACCAAAGAAGAGTGAGGGATCCTTAGCTAATTGTTTCTCTCAGTGCAGGGGTAATCCCACCCACACACCCCTCAACCCACCCACCCCAGGGCTCATTATCCTTATATAGGGTGTGGGTCTGATATATAGTACATCTTCCTGCCTCCTACCAGGAAGTTCTAGTCCAAAGTAGTGGAGGAGGAGGAGGAGGGGAAGAGAAAGCAAAAGAGGAAGAGAAAAGACAAAACAACAAAAACTTAGGTGAATCAAACTGAGAGGCTAACAACAGCAGCAAGAGAGTTTAGATAGTATTAAAGGAGGGAATACAGACAGATAAAAGGGAATGATGCAAGAAGTGGTGCAGTGCACTGGCTACAGAGCAGCAGTCTTCAGGAGGATGCTCTGGGTACTGCGGTGCTGTCCCATATGCAGACACCTCTATGGGCTGAGGGCAGAGGTGGCCAGTCTCTGGGCTGAGCTGGCAGGAGGATTTCAAAGAGTTGGGAGGGCAGCTGGGAAAGGTAGCAAGCTCCATAACATTTTCAGAGGTGCTGCCAGTCCACAGCAGGGGGGAGGATGGGAATCTCCATATCAGAAGCTTCAACACATGGTTGAAGGGCTGGTGCAGTGAGAAAGGGTATGGCTTCATTGGGGACTGGGGACCCACCTGGAAAGATGTGGACCTGTATTTGAGTGACAGGCAGCATCTGTCCAGGAAGGGGAAAGCAGTCCTAAATGAATGGTTTAACTGCTTCCTTAATGAGTGTTTAAACTAGCTGGGGGGGAGGCAATGGGAATGGGAGACTCTAGCAGCCCACCCACACAAGAAAGAGAAGCCAGAAATGAGGAGCAGGGAGACAAAATGCAGACAGTATCACCTAAATCAGATAAAGAGGGAAAGGCAGAGGTAGGAAGGCAGCACAAAAAGGTAAAATGAGTGGAGGGAAGAAAGCAGTACAGTAAAAACATGAGTAAAGAGCAGATAGGCAGCAAAACATAGAAGGCCATGGTTACAAATGCTCACAGCCTGGGAAATAAAATGCCAGACCTGGAAGCATTGTTAGTAGAGGCAGACCTGGACAGAGCAGCAATGACAGAGACCTGGTACACCAGAAATCATGACTGGCATGTTAATGAACCTGGGTATGCTCTGTTCAAGAGGGGCGGGGTCGAAAAGGGAGTGGGCATGTACATTAGGGAGGGTACAAAGGCAACGGACCTAGTGGGTAGACAGGGGGAGGTCTAGGCACTATGGTTCACCCTTGAGCCAGGAAATGGCACAGCAATCTGAGCAGGAGTGATCTACAGGCTTCCAGCACAAGAGGAGGATTTGGATAGGAATCTAGGGGATCAAATTCATGTGGTGGCAGCAAAAAGGTGAGGTATTACTGCTGGGTGATTTCCATATCCAAGATGTGGACTGGGCCATCCAAGCAGCTGCTTCAACCAGGAACAGAGACATCCTGGATTCCCTACAGGGGCAGGCCTAAGACAGCTAGTGATTGGTTCCACCAGAGAAGGGGTGATTCTGGACCTGGTACTGACCAATGGGGGCAGAATCGCAGATGTCCAGGTGGAAGGTCAACTGGGGTCCAGCAACCATCACATAGTGTGGTTTAGCATAGGGATCGAGACAAAGTCTAGTCACGCAAAGGCAAAGGTCTTAGATTTTAGGAGGGTGGATTTTGTTAAAATGGGGAGTTGTATCAAAGAGGAATTGGTGAGAAGGGAGACTGGAGATGGAGTTGAGGAGCAGTGGGAACAACTAACGGGAGCCATAGAGGAAGTGACGAGCCAATGCATCAGGTTAGTAAATAAGGGCAAGAGAAGAAGGAAACCACTGTGGTTCTCAAGAGAGGTGGCAGACAAGTTAGGGCCAAAAGGGCAAGTATCAGGAAATATAAGGAGAATCAAAGGGAGGAGGACAGGGAGGTGTACCTAAGGAATTTAAGAGAAGCAGGGAAGGCTATTAGGAGAGCAAAGGCATAGACTGAAGAAAGAATAGAGCAGACAGTGAAGAAAGTGTTTTTGAGGCTGCAGCTACAGACCTGGACGACCTCACTGACACTGTGACATCGTACGTCAGTTTTTGTGAGGACATGTGTGTGCCAACTAAAACTTTTCGTATGTACAGTAATAATAAACCCTGGTTTACAGCAAAACTCAGGCAGCTTCGTCGGGCCAAGGAGGAGGCTTATAGAAGTGGGGACCAAATCCTGTATAACCAGGCCAGGAACACACTGACAAAGGAAATCAGAGTAGCAGAGTTGCTACACTGAAAAGCTGAAAAATAGGTTTTCAGCCAATGACCCTGCGTCGGTGTGGAGAGGCCTGCAGGATATTACCAACTACAGAAGACCATCTCCCCACACTGCAGAGAAACATCAACTGGCCGATGACCTGAATGTGTTTTACTGTAGGTTTGACAAGTCAATTTCACATCTCTTACCCTTTCCGACCACATTACACAACAAATTACATCCCCTGCCACTCCCCTACCTCTCCCCATTGCTACTCCACCTGCATTTAGGGTCTGTGAAGAAGAGGTGATTCAGCTCTTCAGGAGACAGAAGATCAGGAAGGCACCAGGTCCAGATGGTGTGTCACCTTCCTGTTTGAAGGTCTGTGCTGACCAGCTGGCCCCTGTTTTCACACAGATCTTCAACAGATCTCTGGAGCTGTGTGAAGTTCCCTCCTGTTTCAAGCGCTTCTACAATCATCCCGGTGCCTAAGAAATCCTCTATCACAGGATTAAATGACTACAGGCCGGTCGCCTTGATGTCTGTGGTCATGAAATCCTTTGAGCGACTGGTGCTGACCCATCTGAAAGACATTACAGGCCCCTTGCTAGATCCCCTGCAGTTTGCTTACCGGGCAAACAGGTCAGCGGATGATGTAGTCAATATGGGACTGCATTACATCCTGAAACATCTTGACTCCCCAGGGACATATGCTAGGGTCCTGTTTGTGGACTTCAGCTCAGCGTTCAACACCATTGTCCCAGAAGTTCTTCACTCTAAACTCACTCAGCTCACTGTACCAGCCTCCACCTGTCATTGGATTACAAACTTTCTGATGGATAGGAGGCAGCAGGTGAGGCTGGGGATGATTACATCCAGCACCCGGACAATTAGCACTGGTACTCCTCAGGGATGTGTTCTCTCCCCTCTGCTTTTTTCTTCTCTCTACACAAATGACTGCACCTCAGGAGACCTGTCTGTTAAACTCCTGAAGTTTGCAGATGATACAACGGTCATCGGCCTTATTAGGGACGGTGATGAGTCTGCATACAGACGGGAGGTTGAACGGTTGATCCTCTGGTGCAGTCAGAACAATCTGGAGCTGAATACTCTCAAAACTGTGGAGATAGTGGATTTCAGGAGGAGTTCTCCAGTATTGCCCCCTCTTACTATACTTAACAGCACTGAGTCTGCTGTGGAAACCTTTAGGTTTCTGGGATCTACAATTTCCCAGGACCTGAAATGGGCGTCCAACATAGGCACAATTGTCAAAAAGGCTCAGCAGAGGATGTACTTCTGCCAGCTCAGGAAGTTCAACCTGCCTCAGGAGCTGCTGATCCAGTTCTATTCTGCAATAATTCAGTCTGTTCTGTGTACATCTATCACTGTCTGGTTTGGATCGGCCACCAAACAGGGCAGAAACAGACTACAACGGACAGTTAGGACTGCAGAAAAAATCATTGGTGCTGACCTGCCCTCCATTCAGGATTTATATACGTCCAGAGTTAGGAAATGGGCAGGCAACATCACTGCAGATTTATCACACCCTGGACACAATTTGTTTCAACTCCTCCCTTCTGGCAGGCGTTACAGAGCTCTGTACGCCAAAACAACTAGATATATGAATAGTTTTTTTCCACAGGCTATCACTTTGATGAATACTTGAGCCAGTCACACAGCTGAACAATCTTCGTGAAATAATCTGTAACATTAAATGTTTACTGTAATTATAAAATGAAATTTTAGGATGCTATATATATACATATGTACTGTATATATTCTGTTGTACATATGTATATACTGTTAAATTCACTTACCACATGTATATAAAGTATCAGCTAATTTATTGCATATTTATTTTAGCATTTTGCACTTTGCATTATTGCATTATTGTTTTTTATTGTTTTGTTGTTTTTTGGTTTTATTGTATGTCTGTTAAGTATATTGAGAGCAACGGAAAAAAAATGGAGTTAAATTCCTTGTATGTGTATACATACTTGGCCAATAAAGTTGATTCTGAAAGGGGACAAGGCATTCTATAGGTAGATTAGTGGAAGAAGGAAGACGGGGGGATTGTAATGCTCAAAGGAGATACAGGGGAGTGTAAAGAGGGAGACATGGAAAAGGCAGAAATACTGAACAAATACTTCTGTTCAGTATTCACTTAAGGGGGGAAGGTCAGGGACCACATCTGGGTAACAGATATGAAGGGGGGGAGGTAAACACTAGTTCATTCACAGTGGAGAGAGTCCTGGAGGAGCTCACAAAACTGAAGGTGGACAAAATAAAGGGGCCAAATGGCATACACCTGAGGATATTAAGAGAGCTGCGAAGAGAGCTAGCGGGCGCCCCTGGCAGCACTGTTCATGGAGTCACTCAATACAGGAGTGATACCAGAGGACTGGAAGAAGGCACATGTAGTACCTGTACACAAAAGTGGTAGTAGGGAGGAGACAGGGAACTATAGGCTGGTCAGCCTCACCTGAGTAGTGGGTAAGATCATGGAGGCACTGATTAAAGAAAGAATAGTGGCAAATTTGGAACCCAGCAGTGCCCAGGATCTGAGGCAACATGGATTCACAGCAGGAAGGTCATGTCAGATGAATCTGATAGATATTTTTAACTGGATGACAAGGGAAGTAAATCGGAAGGGGGTGGTAGACACCATCTAACTCGATTTCAGCAAAACCTGCAACACCGTCCCACATAAAAGGCTGGTCAACAAAATGAGTAGTCTGGGTATGGGGCACAAGGTGCTAAACTGGGTTAAGAACTGGCTAATGGACAGGAAGCAAAGGGTGGTGGTAAATGGGATCCAATCAGGGGACAGGGGGTGACCAGCAGAGTGCCTCAGGGATCAGTCCTTGGGCCAGTCCTGTTCAATGTCTTCATTAGGGACATAGCGGTAGGACTGGAGGGAAAGGTCTGTCTTTTTGCAGATGACACCAAGATCTGCAACAGAGTGGATACTCCGGATGGGGTGGAGAGAATGAGGAGGGACCTGGAGAAGCTTGAAAAATAGTCTGAAGTGTGGCAACTAAGGATCAATTCCAAGAAGTGCAAAATAATTAACCTGGGAAGAGGGAACCCTGGAGAGAACTACAGGATGGAGAGGGGGAGTTGCTGACTATCATCAAGGAATCAAGTGACCTGGGGTTTCTTTTCTGATGGCTTAAAGATGTCTAAGCAGAGTACAAAGGCTGCAGGGAGGGCCAGTGGCATGCTGGGGTGCATAAGCCAAGGTTTTACTAGTAGAAGTCGGGAGGTGGTGATGCCATTGTACAAAATTCTAGTGAGGCCTCACCTGGAATACTGTGTGCAATTTTGGAGGCTGCACCTTTGTAAGAACATTGATAGGGTGGAAGCAGTCCAGAAGAGAGTGACTACGATGGTACAGGGATTGCAACAGAAAACATATGAGGAGGGATTAAATTACCTTAGTATGTACTTGCTGGAGGAGAGGAGGGATCAGGGGGACATGATAGACACATTCAAGTACCTTAAGGGCTTTAACAAGGTGCAGGGTGGAGACGACTTCCAATATAAGAAATGTACAAGAACGAGGGGGCATGATATGAAATAAGAAGGTGGCTGGCTGAGGGGAAATGTGAGGACATTTTTCTTCACAGAGGGGGGGGTGGTGGACACATGGAATAGACTGCCACAGGAGGTGGTGGGGGCGAGTACAGTGGAGGGTTTTAAACATGCATGGGACAGGCATAAGGGTACCTTAGAGGTGGGAAAGAGGGGTGAAATGCCATTGACCAAGTAGGATCAGAGGCCACAAACCAGTGTACAGCTTTTGGGCAGACTGGATGTTCCTGTCGTTCCTTATTGGCCGACAGTTTCTATGTTTCTATATAACAACTATCTCTCCATTTTCTTTGGAGGGGTATTAAACCGAGAGTCTGTGCTGCTGTTCTGTATTTACCTCGGTATTGATTTTCCTCATTATAAATGAATGCCGAGGCTGCCATTTTCGTATTTTCTGTCTCTGACCTAATCCATCTTACTGTTCTCATTGGAAGAACATTGAATTCACCTTTTTATTTAATTAAATATACTTTATTAAGGTTTTATAACAATGGCTACAGGCATCCAACATGTTTCTTAATCATATTTAGCTAATAACACACATACAAAAGAAGATCTTGCATCTATCAAAGAACAGTGAGTTACATAAAAACAACAGAGTAAACAGATGCCTTACCACCCCATCCCGTCCCACCCGACTGCCACTAGGTAGTAGTGCTAATTATGTATCAGGCATTACACCTCTGAGTCTTATCTAACCAAACAGGTTACAAAGGTGGACTAGTGATGGAACTGACCTGATCAGGTTGGATCAGTAACAGGCTGAAGTGGGGGTCCCAGACTTGTTTAAACTTTTCCAGGTTATTGGTCCTCCCAGCTATAACTCGCTCTGCCCGTATAGCAACCATTATTTCTCAGTACCATTCAGTATAGGAAGGGATAATTGCATCCACCCAATGTCTAAGTAATACCTTGTTAGCACATGCTGAGATTAACGCGATGTGGGCTCACTGGAATCGACCCTGAAGAGCAGCATAGTCTCCTAATATGCAAATCTCAGGAGTAAACTTATCTGACAGAGATAATAATGGGTCCAGACGGGACTTGATACTATTCTAGAATGGAGAAACTCTTTCACATGACCACAACATGTACAGCAAGTCTCCCAGAAGCTTTAAACAGTTGGTACAAAGATTGGATGTCAGGGAGCCTACCCGGTAAGGTTTGACCGGGATATAGAATAAATTATGGTTGATTTGAAACTGCATAAACCTATACCTATCCCATTTAATATATCTATATAGGTGTTTCCAGATTCTCAGCCAACATCTGGGAGGGGTAGATATTGGTAATAACTGTTCCCACCAATAACATCTATGCTTTTCTAGCCAAGACATTGTGGTCTGCAAAAATGTATACGTATGTGCTATTAAATGGGAGGTTGGGAGGAAGTTAACATATGGAGCGAGTATAGATGACAAAGTGTTAGTCCACTGCTCAGTACCAAAGTGTTTCATTAGCATGTTGGAAATCTGCAAATATTTAAATGCGTATATCGAGGGCCATTTATAAAAAGTGGAGGCTTCCTGGAATAGCATCAGATTGTGATTGATAACCAAGTCATCTATCTTCTCAATTCCCATGTTAGGCCAGAATGAGGTAGCCTTGAAGAGTTTACCTGAGATTAAAAAGTTAGGGTTGTTGAAAAGAGGTTGTGTTAAATCCCTATGGGCAGCAGTCTTAAGGAGGGTATTAAGTTGCCGTTGTATCTCGAGCATAGAACCCAGCGGGGAGTCTTTTAGTTTATTGGAAAAATTCTTTTTGATTACAAAAGGGAAGGCCCTGGGATTTACCTCTTGTGCTAGGCATAGGAAGAGCTCTATTTCCAACCAGAAGGGGAGGTAGTGAGAGTCACAGGAGAGATTTGGGGGGGTAACCAATACCTTATCCTTGTTAGGTGTATCGCTATATAGTATAAATAAAAGTTTGGAGCTTGTAAGCCGCCATCTATCTTTTGACAAGTAAGCTTGGTATAACTACATCTGGATTTCTTACCAGCCCATAAAAAGGAGTTTACTATTTTCTGAAGTTGGGAGAACTAGGACCTCGGCAAGGCCCAATTGTAAAATTGCATATGGGGTAAAACGTTCATTTTTATTATACTCAATCGACCCCACAGGGAAAGGAGTAGTTGAGACCAACGTTAGGTATCCTCTTTCAGAGTATTAATGATGGTATTGAGGTTACTTTTTTTCACTATTTTGGGGGAAGAATGAAGGTTTATACCCAAGTATTTAAATTTATCCGACCGCCATTGTAGTCCCAGGTTTTCGATTTCTAACCTATGGGAATATTTATTATGGGGAAAGACTTCCATTTTATCAAGGTTCAATTTATAATTGGAGAAAACGCCAAACTGAGAAATTATTGTAAATACAGCCAGAAGGGATTGGGAAGGAGATGATATGTGTAATAAAATATCATCTGCATATGTGGAACAATTATATTCTGTGTTACCTATCTTGATATCAGAGATTGTGGGGGAGGACTTCAGTTTTCTTATGAGAGGTTCTAAAAAAAGATTAAATAAATAAGGTGAAAGGGGGCAGCCTTGGCGTGTCCCTTATTTTAAAAAGAAGGGAATAGAGAGCACTCCTTTACACTGAACATGTGCTGAAGGAGAGGAGTAAAGTATTTTAACCCAATTTACAAATTCTTGAGGAATACAATATTTAGAAAGTAATGAAAAAAGATAATCCCATGATACTCTGTTGAAAGCTTTTTCTGTGTCCAAGGACACCAAAACAGCAGATGTAAGGGAATCCTTGGACACAGAAAAAAGATAGGCCACCTTCCTAAGATGGTCAGAGGAAAGGTGACCCTTAACAAAACCTACTTGTTCTGGACTGATCAATGAGTCCCAGACCCAGCTTAATCTTGATGCCATGATCTTGGTGAGGATTTTTAAGTCTATATTAATAAGAGAGATGGGTCTGTAATTAAGGATGAACAGAGGGGCTTTACCAGGTTTGGGAAAGACTACTAAGGTGGCCTGAGTGAGGGAGAGATCGGATATGCCGTATTCATAAAGATATTGAAAGGTGCTCAGAAGAATAGGTGCTATTGTAAGCTTGAGGGTTTTATAGAAATTGGAGGAGATGCTATCTGGGCCAGGCGCTTTATCCAGAGGAAGTGAATCAATGGCATCAAGTACTTCCTTGATTGCAATATGAGCCTTTAGAGTGAGGATTTGGGGTTCAGAAAGTGTCGGGAGATTAATATCACTCATAAAGGAGTCCAGCATATGCTGGGGGAAAGAGGAGGTAGGCGGTGTATATAAGCAACTATTGTAATCTTGAAAAGCTTCACTAATGTCCCTGGGGGAGGTGAGAATGTTACCTGATGATGAGTGAATGGAGGTGACAATCCTATCAGAGATTTGGGACCGAAGTCGGAGAGCCAGGAGCTTCCCAGCTCATTCTCCCTGATCGAAATAAGATATTTTAGATCTAAGCATAAGAAATTTGGCCTTTTCAGTCAGTAATAGATTATATTGTGCCCATAGAGACTCAGCTTTTTCCCAGTCCTCCACAGGAGATAATGCCAATAAATTGGCTTCAGCTTTTGTGATCTGATCAAATAACGAGGAAAGGGTTTGATTTTTTAATTTTTTACATTTCAATGCTACACGTATCAATTCCCCCCTTAAAGCACATTTTAAGGTACACCATAAAATATCTGCCTTATGCGTAGATGGGGAATTATATTTCATGAAATTTGAAATAAAGGATTGTAAGTGTTGTATAGTATCATCAGATTTTAGAAATTGATTATTAATTTTCCTTATTTTATGTTTATGGACGTTGAGTGTAATATTTAGTAATAGCTGGGCCACGTGATGGTCAGAAAAAAACTTTAGAAGAGTAATAAACTGATATAACCCCATGGAGATAATCTGCACTCATCAAGAAGTAGTCAAGACTTGAAAATGTATGATGTGGGAGGTACTGGAATGAAAACTCCTTCCTGTCTGGGTAGGCTATTCTCCAGGGATCTGTAAGACCTAGTGTGTGCATTAGCTCATGTAGAGCTTTTTGCCCTAGTGACAGGGAAAGTCTAGGCTGGCCTGACCTGTCTAGATTATTTGATAATACTTGATTCCAGTCTTCCCAGAGAATAATTGGTATCATGGACCATGTAGCTAGTATAGTCATTAGGTTCACAAAAAAATCAGGATCATCTGAGTTGGGACCATATATGGAACCTAGTACCGTCTCCAATTGTCCTAGAACAGCCCTTATAATGATATAATGACCCTCAGGATCAGATATTTCTTGTAATAAGTGGAATGGTATCCTACTTGCTGTAAGAATGGCAGTCCACCTCTTTTGGGAATTAAGTCCCAAACCAAAAACTTGTCCTACCCAAGTCCTACGAAGAAACTGTATTTGAGTGGGCAGGAGATGCGTCTCCTGTAGGAAGACTATGTCTGCTTGAATACTACGGAGATGCAGTAATACTTTTGTTCTCTTAGCTAGTGGTTGTGCCTCTTTGATGTTCCATGAACAAAAATTGTAACCAGTCATTTTAGTTGAATAACAGGAAAAGTTACATCTTTGTACAAAAGAATATTAGGAGTTGAAAAGAAAGTGAACAAGATGACCCATTTACCTGTGGCAGTCCCCCGCCAAGCCTTCTAGAACCCCTTCCCCTCCTCCCGAAATCTCATCTCCCCTTGAAAAAAAAAATAACAATCCCCTGAGCCTCACATAACCAGTTTAAAAAACTAGGTAACTTTGGACTCGTGCTGGAGAGTCAATAGTGGAAGTTCTTCCCCTAAATATAAAGACATGACTGCTTCTTCCTTGGCAACGCAGCACAACTCTACCCTCTCCCACCCTCCCCAAAAGCCCAGAACATCAACCATCTTAAAACCAGTTTGAACTCAGGAGTAATATGAATAAAAGAACCCCTTCATACATTCTATCCTATATTAACTTGAGGTACATGATAACAATCAATGCCACCAGATGAACAACCAGTAATTTCTGCACTGAGATTAACAAACTGAAACATATTATATATATCTATCAATTGCATGGCATTTAATTTTCACGAGCAGATATTTATATTAAAAAAAAAGATATTCAGGTGGGGAAGGACAAGAATAAGGGGGGTGAAGTACCTTGCAGCCTCCTGTTTCAGTAATAACAAACAAACAGAAAAAAAACAACTGAATAATGAGATATGTGTCAGGAACTAGCATGCCCGATTTACATGGATGCATATGAACAGAGAAGAGAAAACAAAAAAAAATAAAAAAACTTGAGGAAGGGAAGGGTTGATAATTTGCAGATCCATAAGTCAGGACTAAGACTGTATTTTTGAAGCTAATATGTGAAAACTAGGCGGTCGATGTGCTTCAGATAAGTTTGTTCATTTGCGGTGCACTTGCCGTGGTAATCACATAATTGAGAAGTGGACTGCATGCACCTGCACATGATTGAGCAGCCGGATAGATCGCATTGTCAAGAGAGGGTGCTTTTGAATTTTGTTCCATAGTTCACGATTTTGGAAGCAGACCATCAATGCTGGGTATCAATCAAGATGGTAGGGATGGAGAACTATGCGAAGTGATCAGGCTTGTGAGGATGTTAACCGAGAGGCAGAAGTTAGACAGTTTTCATTTATTGAGATGATTCTTTGCTAGGAGGATCAGAATTACTCGGTGCCATGCCGACATACAACTTCAGTGAATTTAAAGTATTAGCGGCTCAAAACAGTTTGCCAACAGGTTTCTGATGATACTGTAAATAGCCCCACCGGCCTCTCACCGGGGGGGCAGATTGCCGACGGCCCCCAAGAGGGTGGGCCAAGGAGGGCCGCCCACCAACAAGGAAGGAGGCGTCCCGAGCAAAGACCCCAATCCGAGGATATCCTCGGAGAGGGCTGGACCAGACCCTCCCTACAGGGAGGGGCACAGCAGGTACTCTTAAGGAGCTGTGCCAGGGGATCTCGCCCTCCTGGAACAGCTCCTCAGCAAGAAATTTTTCTTTTGTCTCCGTGTCGGCTTTTTGGCATTTTGTTTGCTTGCTTTGTTGCCGCCGGCCCTTTTTTCATTTTATTTCTCGCTTTCAAGTCGCACCTTCTCGGATCTGGAGGTAAGTGTTTTAGATATGGGTTTTTTTTCATTTGCAGCTTGTTTAGGTTTCTCCAGGGTACCGGAAGGGGTTTTTGGTTAATTTTATTACTGTGCATCTAGTGTTCCTTTGCTCTGCATCCAGGACTGATCTTTGTTCGCTTTTCTTGTGGCGCCCCTCCCCAAAATCCTCTGTTATCTTTGGGCACAAGTGTCTATTTTCTGGGACGCTGGTCCCTTTAAGTTTCCTCCTGGAGTTTTTCTCAAGTCTTGGCTCCTGGTTTTCAGGCTGGCGGCTTGCTGTGGTTCAGTGGCCTCTGTTTCCCGTGGCATCTGCTCTCCTCGTGACCCCTCCCTTGTCCCAGGCGTTTAAAAAAATAAACCTTCTTGGTTTTCCACCCTGCAGCCTGCCCCTTGTTTCGGAGAGTTTTGGGTTTTATTTATAAAAAAAAAAAAAAAGCTAATTCCTTCCTTTCTCGGGCTGCTCTCATGTTGGTTCTTCCTACAGTGGCAAGTTGGAATTTTAGACCAGGTCTCCCCCCTCCAATTTTTTTTTTTCAGCAGAATCGGTTTCTGCCTTTCTTCCTGTTCGCTTTGCTAGTGCAAGCCAGGTGTATTACCCAGCCAGTAATTTCAAAACTAGCAACTAAGCCCCTTTTGAAACTCAAAAAAAGTTGAACCTATTGAGACCAGAACTGCCTGTTGCTTAAATCCCTTAGGAATTTTAATTTCCATCATATACTGACTCTTAAAAGGGTGCCTTATTGAGCCTTTTACAGTGTTTTTCTCCCACCCCTTTGCCCTAAGTTAGCTCTCCTCCCCTGCCAGACTCATTTATTTTCAACGCATCTGTGCTAGTTTAAGGGAAAGCCCCCTCCCTTACTGCCGGTGGAGTCTGGCCCACTTCCTCCCCCAATCCCCGTGGGGGAGGGCCAGCCTTTGCTTTAGCTAGCTCACCTCATCTGCCAGTCTTATTTTCAAGGCAATTTTATGAGTTCCACCGGTGGAGTCTGGCCCACTCTGATTCCCCAATATCCGAGGGGTGAGTAAACAATGAATTGTGTGTTTTTTTTTTTTTTTTATAGCAGGCTGGTTTGTCTCCCATCTGTCTCTCCTCAGAAAGGGATCCATGTTTCTATACCAGTCCAGTTTTTGTGCTCTTCAGGATTATAAGGCAGTTGTGTTTTGTGTGTGTATATATTTAGATATAGATATGTAAAAAAAAAAAAGTGTTTGTTTATGGATCTATTCCTAATTCCATTGGCAGCATACAAGATGACAATTTTATTCTGTTTTCCACAAAGTAGTTTGTTTCATATTGCATTACTGTACTCGAAGTGTGTTTTTTTTCTCTCTCTCTCTCTCTCTCTTTCTCCTCCCCTCTGGTAAAACTAAAATACCATCTTGTAATGTTAGAAATGACACACTAGAACGCCAAAAACATCTCATGGTCGGAGTAAATTATGTTCAGAAAAGGTTACTGTTTTTAAAACTTAAGAATTCTTGGTCGTTTAGACTGTTTTTCTACACAATTGCGGAATTTATCCCCAGCCCCTTTTAACATGGTGGGGTCAAAAGGGGAGAGGTTAACTGCTAATAGGCTGGGATACAGCAAAAAGAGAGGTCTAGTGGAAACACAGACTGGCTAGGATAGGGCACTCGGTAAGAGGATATAGGGTTAGACTGTTAACGTATAAAGGGCAAGATAAAGGTATATTAATAAATAATGTTTTGTCTCATAGGTATAGCATTGCTGAACATTGCTTTGCCCCTTAATACCAATAGCTAAAATGTCCGAAACACAGAATAACAAGTTTCTGGACAACCAGGCCCCCCAAATCTCCATGCAGGCGCAGGGCACCGGTCAAGACCTTATGGTGCCTGGAAGCCAGACACAAACTGTAGTACAGGCTATCCCAGTGCAAGGGCAAGACCAAGCTTTCTTCGAGGCCCTGCAACGCCTTAAGGACATTGGGGGATCTGATTGGCTGTCAACCATGTCCAGGTTGGAACCAGAAATACAGTTGCCCGTCAAGGCGGGCAACAGAAATCGGTGGCAGACCCTCCCACCATGCCAGAACACAGGCCACAAGAACCAGCCGAAGAAGAGGGTCGGCAGCCTAGGCGTAGCCAGCCATCAGCCCGATGGTTGGAATCCATGGCTCAAGAAAAATCTGTTGCTAAAAAAGGGCAGGGCAGGCAAAGTAAGCGTAAGTTTTCACCAGTGACAGAGGCCAGAAAAAAAGTGGACAGAGAAAAAATGGAACAGAGCGGAGGGGAATGCATCTGGGGCCCAACCAAGAGAGAATGAAGAGGTGGAAACAGTATCGGTGGCCCAGCCACAGAGGGGTGAGTATGAGGGAGATCAGCCCAGTGATGTATCAATAGATTTAGTGGTCTGAATCTGATAGTGAGGAAGAACAATACAGTGATAGCACTAAAAGGCTGCCATTGGAATCGGCAACAGAGGAAGCAAGACATAAAAAAGGGATAAAGAACCTTGAAGACATGGTCAAGGCCAAAAGGATAAGAGAACGTAAATGGAAGAGGGCAGGGTGCAGGGGGGACAGGATTGGAGGACGTGGCCAAAAAACAGTCGGCAAGGAATAGCAACGAAGCCAAAGGGGTCAAAAGGTAAGCAACCAGTCAGGACACCAAGGGGCTCCAGGGTTCAATCCCGGACCGGTGATACCAGGGCATCAAACATGGCAACATAACCCCTTCATGTGGCCATTTATGTATGCGGCATCAGGCAACATGCCCATCACTTGGCCAGCAGTGACTCCTTGGGGCCCCTTACCTCCTGGTTTCCCAACAACCCTGCAGGGTGGAATGCCCCCCACCATTGTGGGGTCTCGGGCATTTCCAACTAGCGAACCTGGTGAGGGTACCTCCTTGGGCACAGCCAGGGCTGCTGGGTCAATAGAGGACTATGGCTTAGGGGCACACCACTGGACCAAATCTGCAATGACAGGAACTGATACAGCTCAGGTAAGTCACATGGGAAGCATACGGCAGAACACCATGGTGTTTGAGCCTTGTTTGAGCCAGCCTCACTCCAATTTCCCCCAAGGGGATAAGGGGGAAGGGGGCAATGCAAAAAGGGCAGCGGTTCAGGTATGGACAGGGGCAGGGCCCCCCACATTACAACCCCTCCCAAATAACAATGAAAACAGGACACCAAGCTCACAAGAGCAAGAGACTGTAGTTTCTAGAATGGATAACACTCCAAATACTGCACTGGGGGACAAGTCAACCAGCGCAGTATCGGGATCCCCAGAGCGTTGGGCATATGCTGGGGTGGAAGACCCATTGGGGGATCACTTATCCGATACTGTCCGAGAGAAAATCTGGAAAGGGGAATTCATAGACATGTTCTCATTATTGCATAGGGAGATCCCGGAAGTGAGCGACGAGAAAAGGTATAAACAAGTGAGGCCGCGGCAACCAAAGGTACCTTTCACATTTGAGAATTGGGCAGCCACCTTTGACATATTTATGTCAGTTTATGGGATGAAGCACCCTGATAAACTAATTGCTCTGCTAAAATACAGGGATACCATAAAATTTGCACATCTCTCATTTGATGGTTATGCATGGTTAAAATACGACGAGCAGTTTCGTCTAAAACTATCTAGGCAACCCAATCTCAAATGGGAAAACACACACATAGACCTGTGGGTTAGCTATATGGCAGCATGGCTGGCTAATGTTGTGACATATCACGGATAGTGGTCATGTTATTACAAGGCAAATGGTGGAGAACACAGGAAAGAGCAAGAGAAAGGGGCAGGGAGGAAGGCCTGTTACGACTACAATAAAGGAAAATGTTTCGTTCCTTTTTGTGAAGTACGGCATATCTGCAAGTCATGCAGAGGAGAGCACAGGTTCTCTGAATGTACCGACAACCCTCAAGACATCAAACATCGAGGAGCAAGCAGCAAAAAGGAAAGGGTCTGGGAAATTTGGCTAACTCACTGGTACGTTTAGACCGGATGGCCCCCTGGCTCGACTGCTACCCACATAAATCAGCAGCAAAATATATACATGACGGTTTCAAGTATGGTTTTAGGATACCATACAAGGGGCCAAGGGTAGAAACCACAGCACGCAATCTCAAGTCTGCAATTTTGCTTCCCAACATCCTGGAGAGGAAAATTGCCAAGGAATTGGAGGCAGGCAGGGTGGCGGGACCATTTGATTACCCCCCAGTGCACAACCTCAGAGTATCCCCATTGGGGCTGGTTTTCAAGAAAGAAGCAGGGGAATACAGGCTCATTCATCACCTGTCCTACCCAAAAGGCAATTCAGTAAATGACTTCATCAACCCGGAGGATTGCACAGTGCAATATACAACGTTTGATGTGGCTCTGAGCCACATACAACAGCTAGGCTGAGGGGCAATGATGGCAAAGAGCGACATCAAATCCGCTTTCCGTCTGCTTCCAGTACATCCAAGTGACCATGATTTACTGGGTTTCAAAGTGGGAGGTCGATGATATATGGACAAAGCTATGCCTATGGGATGCTCCGTCAGCTGCTCAGCCTTCGAAGTATTCTCAACCTTTTTGGAGTGGGCCACCAGAGAACACACAAAAAACATACATGTAGTCCATTATCTCGATGATTTCCTATTTATGGGTCCCAAGTGGGGGACCACATGTGGGGAGACGTTGCAAGGCTTCACCTCACTGATGGGGTATTATGTCCCTCGCCCGGGGAAAAACTGAGGGCCCGGCTACCTGTCTCTCATACCTGGGCATAGAAATAGACTCCGAGGCTATGGTTTCCCGGCTACCGCAAGACAAGGTAGCACTTTTGAGCAAAATGTTGGGTGAGATGGGAAAAGCAAAGAAGGTGACCCTACAACAGCTACAATCTGTTATAGGCCACTTGAATTTTGCATGCCGTGCAATTCGCCCAGGCAGGCCATTCCTTAGGCGGATGGCGTCAGCCACAGGGGGGGCTCTAAAACCATATCATCACATCAGACTGACGCAGGGTATAAAAGCAGACCTACAGGTTTGGGAACTCTTCTTAAAAGATTTCAATGGTATCACCATCTGGCAGACACCAGCAGACCAATTTTTGGACCTGCACATGGTGACTGATGCTTCAGGGGGCATTGGTTTTGGGGCATTCTGGCAGGGGGCATGGTTTGCGGGACACTGGCCACAGGAGTGGGTGTTGAAGGGACTCACAAAGAATATCACCCTTTTGGAACTGTTCCCTATCATGGTAGCCGTAAGGGTGTGGGGACACAAACTTGAATAAGAAAGTGCTGTTCCACACAGACAACAGGGCAGTAGTGGACATATTGAACTCGCAGACATCTCGTTCGGAAGAGGTAATGAAGGTCTTGCGGGTCTTTGTGTTATGCTGCTTACGGTACAACATCTCTTTTAAGGCACGTCATTTGCCAGGAAAAGAAAATGTTATAGCTGATGCCCTGTCTCGATTTCAGCTCGAGCACTTCAGGCAGTTAGCCCGTGGGCGGACCAGTTCCCACAAAAATACGGAAGCAGTCTGGAGACTTGGGAACCAAGATTGCAGCAACTGGTACAGCTAGCTGTGGCCCCCCGACATGGAGGAAGTAGGTAGCTATAGAATCTTTCCAGCAATTTTGTGGTCACGAGGTAAGCGTGGAACTACACAATACCCAGAGACAAGTTCAAAGCTACATCCTACACTTAGAAAGCCAGGGAAAATCCCCAGCAGCTATACGCCTCTAACTAGCAGGCATTGCCTTTCTTTGGAAATATGAAGGTTTCCCCGACCCAACCAACAATTTCATTACAAAGAAAATGGTGCAGGGCATGTCTAGACTCGCAGGGAAAAAGGTGGACACAAGGAAGCCCATAGGATTACCTGAATTGTCCAACCTCCTGAAAGCACTGGCGGTCACTTGCAGCTCTGGCTATGAAACCAAGCTTTTCAGGGCCCTATACATTGCATTTTTGGGGCCTTCCGGTGTCTGAGTTGGTACCACAGTCAAACTCACCCAGTCAGAACACCAATCTTCAGTTGAGTGATTTCGTCATCTGGCAAGATAGACTGTGTCTTCAACTGCGAAAATCAAAAACAAACCAGTGCGGCCCCCCTGCTATGATTACTATGTTTAAGGCCCCACCAGGGAATATTTGCCCATGGCTGGCAATGAAGGAGTATGTGGCGGGTCGTTCAACAGGAACAGGGCATTTGTTTGTGCATGGGGACAGAAAAGCTGTTACAAGGCGACAGTTCACGGCTGTCTTAAGAAAAGGTTTATGGATGGCGGGAAAAAACCCAACCTCATACAACACCCATTCATTCAGAATTGGAGCAGCCACTGAGCCAGCCAGGTGTGGGTTAAAAGAGGAGCAGATAAAAGGGGTCAGCAGGTGGGCTTCAAAAGCATACATGGGGTACATTAGGCCTCAGCAGAACCCAACAGGAAGTGACATTGCAGAACCCAGCACAAGTGGCAATTGAAGTACAGATTGGGGATTACTCACATGTTTCTATCTTTGTATTGCAGGCACATCTACAGCAACCCCTCAGATATGGATTGTGGGTCATTCGCACGTAAGGGAGGCATACACGAGGGCGAAAAAACGGCCTTACACCAGACAGCTGGGCATCCCAAGGAGTCAAGCTGTGATAAAATGGGCAGGAAAAGGTGGGATGAAGTGGGGGGCATTATGCAGAACTATTGTTACATTGGGTCTACATAGGCAACCACCGGTAGCACTGGTTATCCACCTGGGAGGGAACGACTTGGTCACCCTAGGGGCACCGAGATTAATTGGGGATATTAAGAGGGGTTTGTCCCACTTAAAACAGATGTTGCCTGACACCATTCTAGCATGGACTAGAATGATACCACACCAGCTGTGGCGTGGGGAGCAAAAGGCAGGGGCCATAGACAAGGCACGGAGGTCTGTGAATAGGGAGGTGTCCCATTTTGCGGCTTCAATGGGAGTGGAGGTAATCAGGCATTTCCTGATCACAAAATCTGATAAGGGCCTATATAGCCGGGATGGGGTTCATTTATCTGATATTGGGAATGACATTTTCAACAATACGCTCAACGATTTCTGGACACAAGGAAGCCCATAGGATTACCTGAATTGTCCAACCTCCTGAAAGCACTGGCGGTCACTTGCAGCTCTGGCTATGCTTACGGTACAACATCTCTTTTAAGAAACAGTACTGTTTGGAAAGAGTAAGATCCCTTGGGCATTAGTGTGAGATACGTGTTGGCACCATATGTAGTGGCGGTAATTCATGGCTGACCCTGTGTAAGATGGACATAAGAGCTGCGATTGGGTGTCAAGGGGTACAGGCATGACCCTGGGATGGGTATGCCCTGGAAGATTGGGAGATGAAGGCACCCATGCTGGGGCATGCACTGAAACGCTGGGATCCAAGATTCAGAGATGGGGGGTGTGGCCCTGATGGGCATGCTCCTCGTCAAGGGTCTAGGAACCCCTTAATTCGGGTAAGGGGGGGAAATGTCTTGCGGAAAGGCACGGCCCTCAACGGGTCTGTTGGACTAAAGGGCCAGAGTTCCTCAAACAAGCAGATGAAGGAGCCGGGTTTCAGCAATACATGAATTAGGCTGCCAAGGGTCTTATGGGATGGATATGTAATGTACATATGTTAAAATGTATATATATGATATTTTGTAAGTGCATACATATGTAAATTTGTAATGTACATATTAGGTTTATAAATGTTATGTCCCATGTAATGTATACAACTTTTGATCAAGTAAAAAGAGCTGCGGCCTTTTTTATACCAAAACAGTGTGGTGTGTTTTTTGGTTGAATTGGGGGTCCGCTTTCGGCAATACTATTGCTGAGCATTACCGAGATAATACCCTTGAGATTGTGGGCTCAACGATGAGTAAACAAATCTGGGAACATGATGGCTAGATTGTTGGCAGCTTGTTCTGCATTTTCAAATGATCTCCAGCTACCCTGATATTGAACCAATAGTTTGACGGGGTATGTCATTCTGAATTTAATTCCGGCGGCAATTAATTTTGTTACTGAGGGGTGATACTCGGCCGTTTCTGCCCGGTGGCCACCGGTAGGTCTTGTGAGATTCTCAATTGAGCATTCTCCCATTTTGTTTCCTGCAGCTCCTTAATCTTAGCCAGGATATGTTGCCGATCTATAAAACTCAAGAGACATATAATAAATGGTCTAGGTTTAGCCCCAGGAGGGGGGTCTGGGCTTTAGTGATCTGTGAGCCCGTTCCACATGATAGGTGGTAGAATGCGGTGGTGGGCCTGCAATTTTCATCAAAAGCTTCTGAGTAAATAAAACAGTGGAGGATCCTTCGGCTTCTTCAGGCAAGTCAAAAATAACAAGATTGTTTCTCCTGTTCTGACCCTCGAGGTCTTCCAATTTTGTTTCCACTCTGTTCAACTTTTGTCTGCGCACCACAACTTCCGGATTTAACCGAGTCTGCCAGACTTCTAATGAAGTCGTACATGCCGAGACATCAGAAATCTTCTTATCAGTTTCCTTTAGGTCGGCCTGCATATTTTTAAGGTCTGAAGCAAACTCTAGAAGGGCTTGTTTAATCGGCACCATTTCAGCAAGAAATCTATCTTCTGATAAAGGAATAGAATTGGTGGTTGGTATTAGATCTTTGGCACTTGCTGCGACCTGGGTTTTTGATCATTTGGCAACTTTGTCCGGCATTTGAGGAGGCATGCGAGCTGGGAGGGTCTGGTGCATTTTGGATTCCTTTGCAAAACTTTGAAGGTCATAAGAGATTTTCCCCATTTAGATGGCAATCGCTAGGTCCTCCGAGCTGTAAGATGTTGCAATATTCATTTGACAGAGAGTTCTGTTTTCAGAAAAATGTTAAATTAAAGGCTCTTAGGATGGTTGGAGCTAGAGCAAAGCAGCCCTGCGTCTTCTCAGGGAGACTGCATCATGTGATCACATTGAATTCGCCTTGAATAACTTACATGATGTTGGGCGGGTATTATTTGCCTCCACCTCTAATTGTTTTCCATTATCTCACTTCTCTTGTTTCACTAGTCAGGTAATACCAGTCTGACATTATCTCCTTTGGTGTCACCTTAAACAGGAATGATGCCACTTAACTGCCCTGGCCTGGGATCAGCAGAATCCTCTTAATAAAATGGACAATGTTTTAAGTTGCTGGGCATGGCTTATATAGTAACATCAGTTTTTAGACCACAGTGGTCTTCGCACATTTGCTGATCTTCAAGCAAACTATAATTTACCGCCTTCTGATCATTACAGATACCTGCAGCTTCATGCCTATGTAAGAACCTTGGCACCCCAAACCCAGATGTTCTTATCCACTGTCTCTCCCCAGGTTACTTTAATAATTTCTACTGAGAAGGGAGCTGACTCAGATCACTTGATAGGTACATTTTACTAAATTTTTCATTCCCTGGCAGCGGTATCAACTGTCTTTATTCTAGCTAAATGGATTAAGGACTTAAACATACAATGTAATTGTGAGGACTGGGAGAAATATGCTTTGGCCACATATGCCTTATCCACTATTCATTATGTACAGGAATTTGCTTGGAAGTCATGCTTTTTCTTTACTCCAGCTCATCTGGCAGGTTTTAAGGGCCCCCTAACGGGGAGATGCTGGAGGCTTTGTGGAGAGAGTATGGCAGATCATGTACATATCTTCTGGGCTTATCCTCACATACAGCAATATTGGTCTTCCGTTTCCCCAAGTCATTGCCCAATTTTTTGACCCCATTTTCTCTCTTACATCCCTAATGATTTTATTGCATATTCCCCTGGCAGCTCTACACCTTCAACCATGTCAGATGAAGTTGTTATTGACTTTAGTGGCCTGCTCTAAGAAGGCCATTACTAAATTTTGACTAAAGACTCAGCCCCCTACATTACAACACTGGATAGAAATTATTGATTTTATTTATGGTCTTGAAAAAGTCACGTATAAGCAATTAAACCACTTTCCTATTTTCAAGAAAACTTAGGCTTGTGCTCATTATAAACTTCAAACGGACCCTAGTTTTGTACCTTAGCAGCTTTCCAAGTCTGGGTATCACTATTGCTTTCTCTAACCTCATTGGGGTTTTTACTGTTACTTTTTCTGGTTGAATTAGTGAGGTATTATCTTGCACTTTTGGTTCAAATTGCTGGGTGTTTTCCTCTGATTTAACTGTATATGTTTTGTTCCACGTGACTTATTAGTCTAAAGTTCTAGAGGATATGTTAATTTCTACATTATTGTATTTATCTTTCTAGATGTTTTTGTCTTCCATTGTTTATTAATCATTGTTATAAAATGGGCACAACATTTCTGAAAATCTCATTGGCTAAGAGATTATTTCAGCCATGTCCTTATCATGCCATAACTTCCCAACCGGCACTAGTTATGACAGGCAATACCCCATCATCACAAGTATCAATGTACCATCCTGTGGCAGACAGCAATTTAACAGTACAAACAACCGCAATCTCTCACTGCAGCTCCTTAGCTAGCATGCCACAGAACCACAACAGCTGCAGTGAGAGTCTGGTGTCACCATCACAGAAACCGAAAAAAAAAATACCACTAAATGAAATGTCTCCGAGGTCCCCCTTCCTGCACAAACCGTAAACTTGTAATGTTTTTGAATATTTTATTTTGTGGCACTTACTGGCCGTTTACAGGTCCAGCTCTCACCCCTGCTGCTCAACACTCTGCCCAGTACATTCTTGCTGTTTCTACATCTACAGATTCCACTACCCACCCCATGCCCCTTCATCCTCTCTGTAAACACGAGCCACAAGAAAGCCAAAACATTGTAGTTTGATTTTTGTCCCTCTGTGATAGTGGTAGTTTCAGAACAGTGAAGCGGTAATCCAGTGTCAACAGCAGTCACTGAGGGACATGCTAGCTCCTACTCAAGACAGCCGTTGAATGAAAATAAAACTGAATGAGTAAACAAACGAGATAAAGGTTGACCAGAAATCATAGGGAAATGAAAAAGACACACAACAAAATGTTTTGAGTATATTGGGGGGGGGGGCAAGAAACTACTGACTATTAAATATGACAGCCAATATGGGAGACGTCTGTTCCCACTCCCTGTAAGTGAAACTCGAACAATCTAACAAATATTAAACAAAAAACAAACAAACCATGGTTTTGTGTGTGTGGGGTGGGGGAGACACAGACAGACACCAATGCCCTCTACTGACAGAGCTCCATTCCAAGACAACATCAAGGACTATTTTTAGTTTTTTCTACTGATATGATCATATTTTTTTACTCTGTATGTACACTTTTCATATGCATTTTTAAAATTAACTTCTTTACTGGGGGGGGGGCTTATTTTATAAGCCCAATAAGACACTCCAAGGTGTGGGTTATGACCTGATAAGAGCACTTCCCAGGTGCTAAAGACACTCGGTGCAAGCGCCTCATGCCTCATAACACACCTGGGGCATGCTCTTATCAGGCCATAACCCACACCTTATCATGTCTTATTGCTGACTTAATTTTTACACGTGATTGTTTCTGTAATCTGTTTATTGATTATGATGGTAGTATACTAATAAATTTAATTATAAAAAAAAGAGTTGGAGCAGGATGGCGGTCCTGTATTTTGACTCTGGGGTTAGGCAGTGGCTCCTTTATGCTTGTTCAGTCATCACCTTTATTCTTCATCATCTGCTGCTTCCTCTTTACATTACTTATGTAAGTCATTTCTCAAAGTCATGGGATATTTCAATTTCACCTTCAGCTCTGCTAGTTTGACACTCGTTCCCTAGGTACCTTTAGCCTAAACATACCTTAGAGAAGAAGTCCGAAAATAGCAGAGCTGAAGGTGAAATTGAAATTTAAAGAATTTAGTTCCTGCAGTGTCTCTATGGGTACAACTCTCCTCAAGAGGGTCCCTGTGCCATTGGGCAGACTGGATGGATCACTGGCCTTTTTCTGCCATCATCATCATTGTCTATTGTGGTACCCCAAAATGGTGGTAGTCCATGAAAGGGACAGAGAGTGAGAATGACCACAAATAAGTTGTGTAAGCATTCAAACTACTCGTTGTCAAACAAACGAGCTACAGTTACAAGTATCCTAACAGAGTAACATGCTAAGTTGCAAAAGCACCATTCTGTCTCTCTATACTTAATCACTCACTGACCTAGTGAACCACTGTTTAACATCATTCTTTTTGTGACTAAGATGATGTAGAATACAGTGGGCATTTCTCCCTGATCTTCTAAGGCAGTTTGGCCTAGTGGTTAGGGCACTGCCTGGTGAACCTAGTGACCCAGCATTAATCCACAACTGCCACTTACTGCTTGACAATGCATAAGCCACTTAAACTCCCCTTGATTAACTTCTGTCTGCTTCCTAATTTTATCTGCCTCTGTGTTGGTTGAATTTCTACATGGGCTGAACCCTTTCTGTCTTCCCTTTCTAGGATTGTAAAGTGCTTTTTGGGATACAGTTGGTAAAAAAGGGGCTAATATAAATTCCCTTCCCTTCCCTATAAATGGATTTAGAAACAGAAATAAGTAGCAAGGGTTAACACGGGTTAAAAAAGAATGCATAACAAAATAGTTCAACTTGTTTGCTAACATAACCTGCTGCTTTAAAGATGGTCTGATTCTGTTACACTGTTCTCCATGATTGGGTAAGAGGATTGTAAAGCAGTCCATCATTTGGAGGTTTGCACAGTCCCATTACCTGAAGAGATATGCAGAAGGTGTGGCACTGTTGAAAGGGCTGAAAAATTACTGGAAATCCCATTTATGTACAGAAAAGTGAAGGCAGCCCAGGAAGACATATTACAGAACAGCCCATAGAAAGTGTATAAACCAGGCAGGTCCCAAGAACAGCTGGTTCTATCTGTTCAGGGCTCATAAGGCACTATGCAAGCAATGCAAAACACAGAGCTGTAAACTGTGCTCTGCGTACTCTGTCCCACAGACAGGGAAACAGTTCTGACAGGTAATTGCACCCCCTGTTTGGTACACGGCAGCAGGCCTATGGCTGTCTGCAAACTATTTATAGTAGCTTTGCTCAGGGTTCCAAATTGGAGACATGCTGCTAAACCATTTAACCTTTTTGACCCCTTGACATGCTGTCTTACTTCACGAGTGGTCTGTTTATGTAAGGAGGCATTTGCAGTTCTGTCAGTAAGACACATACAGTATGCATCTTAATTTGATACCTAACTAGGAAATGCTGGCACTGAGGGGCAGTGTAGTTATTTTGGAAAGGTTGCACTGACTCTAAATCCATCTCAAAAGAATACGCTTTTAACAAAACTGCCCCCTTTCTAAAAAGATTCTATTTGTGAAACATTTTGTACACTTAAGATCATAAGTTTGCAGTTTGTAGAAGGCACTGAAACAGAAAGCATGTGTTACCTGATTAATGAGTTTGTACTTCCTTAGAAATTAGCAAAGAAAACTAAATACCCATGCTTCTAGTCACTGGACAATGTTGATTGTTCCTGAAATGTATGACAGACAGAGGGGTATTTTGCCTTTAAAGGGAAATCTGACTCTCTATTCTTTATCTGGGGTGCCAAAGGGCATGTTACAGAGTGACAAGTGATTGCGGGTGCACAGAGATGTGCCTTAAAATGACAAATGCCTTTTATTTTCAGGAGAGAGTTAATATTATAAACAAGTTTAATAGTGAAATTGTTATGTTTAATAAGTGACAGAAGTGAAGTTAGTTAAAACAAGTTTTAATAGTGAAATTGTTATGCTTAGTGGTGGAGGGGAAATCAGTTACAATAAGGAGTCACATGCTGAGGGCATGGGAATCCATTAAAGTCTTGCAAAGCAATATAATTTATTTATTTATTTATTAAATTTTGATGACCGGGTAGGCCCACTGAGCCCCGGAAGTCCCTTTTTCAGGGGCGACCCGGGATTACATTACAAGGTAAAATACAGAGAAGAGGCAGTTGATTAAAAGTTACAGACAGTGATTTTTCATAAGATGATGTTCAGGAGACACAAAGTGTCAGAGATTCTAGAGGAGGGATCTAAAGAGTTAGAAATACATAACAAGAATGCTTATCTGATAGGAAGACAGCTGACATCTGGCAAGACCGGGAGAAATAACAGAAAAATAGGTTTTGATAATCTATATATGGGGTTCTGAGGAGGCCCAAAACTGACACAATCAGCTTCCTCTCCCCCACTGATCATCTCCCTGGCTAGCTCTTCTTCTGATGGGAGCCCTGCCTGATGCCTCTCCCCCTCCAGCAACAAGTTGCCAGTTCCTGAGTGTCTTTTCTGAATCCGTGCCTTTCTAGCCACACAGGAACCAGTCAAACAGCTGTCCTTCGATTCCTGCCAATAAGCAGGTATAGGAGAAAGACCCACTGCTTACTGCCTGCTGCACCAGAAACCCTCCACTGTGGGATGCCTAAGGGATCATGAGAAAGCCCAGAATGAACTCAATCAACTTCACTCTCCCCACTGATTGCCTCATTAGCCAGCCCTTTTTCTGATAGGAGCCCTGGATGATGCCACTTCCCCTCTAGCAAACAGCGGCAAATCCCTGAGCACCTTAACTCTACATCTACCTCCTGGTACCTAGCAGTTCTCCATGCTATGGTCCACAGCGTGAAAGGCTGCAGTGCAAAGAGCATTTAGGATGTCTGGCTGGTAGGCTGTTGGTGGCCAATTTGTTGCCCTGTTAGTGTGGTATTCTAAGCATATTGCTTGCAGTATTCTGGCTAACTGCTCCCTACTAAGTTCTTTGGACTTGAGCCTACACTGACAGGTACTTATGTGTTCTTTTTGACTGCATACTGCATCTTGCTACTGCATCTGTTATTATTGTTGCAGTTCCTGACAGATCACACGTTTTCAATACCACTGTGTTATCAGATGTTATTGATCTACTCTCAGGCAGAGTGTATGTGATGTAGGCAGCTATATTCATTATGGCAGATCACAAGTCTTCAATACTGCTGTTATCAGATCTTATTATTCTACTTGCAGGCAGAGTGTAGGTAGCTATATTCTGCATACCGTAGCTAGGCAGGTGAAAGTAGTATGTTAGCCATAATTTCACTTTGATTGATGCCTTTATCTATATATACACTGTGCACTAAAGTACTTAGGGTTATGACTGGAGCAGAGTTTTTTGTTGAGGCCTCAGTTAAGTGCTTACTGTAGGTACTCCCTTTTATTTATTTATTTATTAGCTTTTGGGAACCGGGTAAGTGCGCTAGGCAACAGATCTGCCTATTTTCAGGCACGACCCGGGAGAGCACAGGTCATTGGTTACAATATGCAGAAATGCACAGACATAATATAGGTGTACAGGAGCAAAACAAGATATACATTGGGTAGCACAGTAATAGTTACATAAGGGTACATTTTAGGCATAGATCATAATAAGGATGTAAAATAAAGCAATTAGGGTAAGCATAAGACAGCTGAGGACAGTAAAGATATCAAGGTTCATAGCCACCTAGACAAGCATATCGCATGGGAGAACATTAGTGTAGTACTCAGGGTCAGATCCGACAGCCTGCAGTGGGACAAAGCAAATTAAGAGCATTTGCATTGGCCAGAGGCTAGAAGGTGGGTGAACAGCGAGTTTTTGAATTCTCGATGGGAGGCTGAAGTTTTCACCATAAGGGGGAGTGAGTTCCAGAATTTGGGAGCAAAATGGGCAAATGCCTGTTCACCCATTTTTGTCATGCAAGGTCTAGTGGAGAGCATGGGGACAGAGGAAGACCTGAGGGTATGGGTGTATGAGACAGGAGTCAGGAGGCTGGCAAGATAGACAGGGCAGGGAGGTCTAGACAGGGAGTTGATAGAGCAGCCCAGGGAGTAGGCTCGAATATCCTTAGGTGACAGCCAATTTAAGCCAGCGTAAAGGAGACAATGATGGGTAAGACGTGGGGCAGTTAAGGCGAATCTACAGATGTTATTGTAGACAGTGTCCCTTTTGTGGAGTGTAGCAGAGTTTGCAGCAAAGAGGAGGGGCAGAGCATATTGGAGCTGGGGTAAGAGAATACCTCTCGCAACAGAAAGTCTAGCGGAAGGAGGGTGATCACGTGATGTTGCTGAGAGATCAGCAGCTCTAGAGACCGGCTCCCACTTCGATCCTTCAACTAGTCATAAAACGACGGGATTATCAGCGTTTGGGCTCTTATTCAAAAGCGGGTTCTACCGCTAACAGAAGCGCATAGCGTACCGGCTATTTCTGGGGCCTCTTTCTTTCGCCTGCAGCAAGTGCCGAGTCACAAAATTTCGGGGCCTAGCAGAGGCATGGAAGCCAAAATGCGCCAGGCGCCTCCATGGCATACGCCCCCACAGACCCCTGAGAAAGGGTCGAAAAGGTCTAAAGGCCAGACCGGCGGCTTGAGGAATTCCTCGAGGAATTACAGCCTTTTAAGTCTGCTCTACAGGATATCACCAGGGAAATCAAGTCACTCAGAGAAGAATTAGCTGATACAAACCGAGCTATTTCGGATGTCCCGGCCCGTACAGCTTCATTGGAAAATTGGAAAAATAAGATGGATCCTGAGGTGGTATCATTAAGGCAAAGGCTGCACAAAGCTGAATCTAAATTAGAGGACTTGGAGGGCCGTAGTAGGAGGAACAATATTGTCATTTTTGGCCTCGCTGAGGAAGCAGAAGGAACAGCTCCTATTTTATTCTGTCAGAAGCTATTAGCCAAAATAGCTGGCCCCTCCGAATAACCCCTCATACATAATAGAGAGGGCCCATCAGTCATTGCGACCTAAACCTACCAAGGGAAAACCTCCGAGACCACTTATTATCAAGCTACTAAATTATCTGGACAAATCTCATATTCTGGATCAAGCTAGAAAGTTGCAGCAGATCACCTGGGAAGATCAGCAGCTCCGTCTGGCACAAGATCTCCCTGCCACAGTGAGACAACGCCGAGCAGAATACCATCCTATAGTGTCAAAATTGATTGCTGCAAGTATCAAGTATAAAGTCCAATATCCCTCCAGATTGATGGTCATGCACGCAGAATCTTGGCACTCCTTTGATAATGCACAGCTTGCAACCACCGCACTGCATAAGATGTATCCTGATCTGTTCCCTACACGCTGAAGTGCTGTATTGTCCTTCATCAGTACAAGCTCCCTCATGTAGTGGAGTGCCTTAAGCAAGGCGGAATAATGTAAGGTCCTGAAGGATAATGTGGACTATCTGTTGAACTACTACTCAGCATATTACTATATTCATCAGAAATAGCTTGAAGCGAGACCCCCGACCTCCTGACAATATTTCAAAGCACCACATGAGGTCAGCAGAACCCTATGTTAGAAACCGAGGGCACCTGTGTTTATTCCAGTTGGTTCTAATTTTATTTCTGCCCTGCTGAAATCTGAAGCCTATTCTATGCTGCTGTCCTGAAAGCACCTGTTAAACTGACTTGATGTCATTTTATACATGGGAAGTGCTGAATACCCGTAATTACTGTGGTGCTGAAGGGCGTATACTTTTCTACCCCCTTTTTTTTTTCCTAGTTTAGCTCTCTATGGAGAGCATTTATCAGACGGAAGTAAATAATACTATATTCATGTTACTGGTTGGAGGACTGGGGCGGGAAGTGGGAAGCTCTGGTTAGTCTAGCAGTCTACTCAGTGCATCATGTTCCGGCACAGGGTGGGACGTATACCCACTGGGTCATTGAGAATTAGTGTTTGGAGTTTGGAGTTTATTCTTAGCAATATCTTCCATTTGTGAAGGGCGTAGTACACTGACCCTTAACTCTGTTTCTTGTACTTGGAATAAATCTTACCCCGAAGTGGGTAGAGGGATTAAATGGGGGGAGGGACAATATAGGGTAAAAGGAGGCATTAGTTTATTAATAGTGTGTACGGGGAAGTGTAGTAATTCTATACTCCAACCTTCTACATTTATTGACTCTTATGGGATAGATTACTGGTTTAAGGGGGGAGGGATGAGCATGAATATTTGGGGTGCTGTGGTAGGAAGGGGAGGAATTGTTTGGGATTCGCCACTAAGTAAATATGGAATGGTACACCAGATAAGACTTCTTCCTGAGGAAGAGCTAAAGGATACCGTGCCTTTACTGGCTACTGTTGGGGCATGACAGGTGCGCTAAAGTTTTGTTCCTGGAATGTTAAAGGTGCTCAATCCCCCACCAAAAGGGCCAAGATACTGTTGCATCTTCGCAAACTTAATACGGATGTAGCCTTTATCCAGGAGACGCATTTAACCGGTTCACAAACCAATAGTTTAAGGAGAATGTGGGTGGGGCATGTACTTGGTACTGGGTTAGACTCTCGTAGAAATGGTGTCGCAGTACTAATTGCACGACGTGTACCTTTTCGACTGTTTCAGTCGATAAGTGACTCACAAGGTAGATATATACTTTTGAGAGTGATATTAGGCCATACAGAAATGGTACTGGGATCTGTTTATGGTCCAGTCGGAGATGGTCCCCAATTTTTTACAAGTCTTACGTATAATTTGGCGTCATGGTCCAGCCTCCCCATCTTACTTGGCGGAGATTGGAACATGGTTCTCAGTAACATCCTGGATAGGTCAAAAACAAGGTATGCCCCATACACTCCAGCTCAATTGGCCCTTAAAGATTTTATGAAAACTCTGGGTCTTGTGGATCCATGGAGGGCCCTTTTTCCCTCTACCCGAGACTATTCATTTTACTCCTTTCCTCATAACACATTTTCAAGAATTGACTTCTTTTTGTTGGGGATTGAGCACCTTGCTAGGGTTCAGAGCTGCGTTTATCTTTCCAAAGTGATTTCTGACCACCATCCAACCATTTTGCAATGGTCCACACCCTCTTCTACTAATCAGATTAAGGTCTGGAGATTTAATCCCCAGCTGCTTAGGTCCCAGAGTATAGTCAAACTTTTACAAAGGTATATAATAAACTTTCAGGACACGAATGCCAGGTCCATGCTGAAATTAGATGTGCTCTTGGGGGGGCGTTGAAATGTTCGCTAAGAGGCGAGATTATCCGGTTGGCCTCTAGTAGGAAAAAGAAAATTTTACTAGAATCTTCCCTACTTTTACAGCAAATCAGAGTTTTGGAACAGTCCCTATCCTCCCAATCATGCCCCACAGAATTCGAAAAATTAGAAAGTCTTCGATTCCAATATAATACTCTTCTTGGTGACAAGGTGGAATACCTCCACTTTAAAACAAAGGCTGCTTGCTTCGATCAGGGGGATAAGGCAGGGAAACTATTGGCCCTAAGGCTTAGAGCACAGGTGATGGACAGGATAGTAGCCACTATTCAGGACCCAATGGGCAAATACCTCACTACATCTGAGGAGATAGCCTCTTGCTTTAAAGCATACTATCAGTCTCTATATTCCTGCCCTTCTCAATCTCCTAAGAATATCACACTAGATCTTTTTCTACAGGATATAGAACTTCCAAAGTTATCTCAGCACCAAATAGCCCTTTGCAAGCTCCCTAAATATAAACGAATACATGAGGCAATTGAAGCCTCCCTGTTGATAAAGCCCCGGCCCGGATGAGTTACACAGCTAATTTTATAAGGCATTCAAATCTCAATTGGGCACAATTTTGCTCGACAATACAACTATATTTACAGCCATGGCCTCTCAGACTGTAGCCTCACTGAGGCTACTATCGTGGTGTTGCCTAAGCCAGACAGAGATCCCACCTTAGCATCGAGTTATCGCCCAATTTCACTAATAAATGTGGATATGAAGATCCTTGCTAAAATCTTGGCCAATAGGCTGGCTAAGGTTTGGCTTACATTATTAAGCCCTGAACAAGTTGGTTTTGTGGCCGGGCGTTTATCATCGGATCATCTGCGGAAAATCTCTCATCTTATTTCCGCAGCAAAGGACTCCCAGACTCCAGCTGCTTTAGTTTCCCTTGACGCGGAAAAAGCCTTTGACCGGGTCTCATGGGATTATCTGTTTGAATTATTACCTAGATATAGAATTCCCTTGCAGTTTATAAAATGGATCAAAATCCTTTACTCCCACCCTTCTGCTAGGGTATTATGCAATGGGGTCATGTCATCATCCTTCCCTCTTCAGCAGGAAACGAGGCAAGGTTGCCCCCTGTTCCCTTATTTGTTTAATTTATTTCTGTAACCCCTCATTAGGAGGATTAACCAATCCACATTAATATCCGGTATTCCGATTCAACGATTCCAATATAAATTGTCGGTGTATGCTGATGACATTATGTTTCATATCACAAATCCACCCACGTCTATAATAGCCACCCTCAATATTATCCAAGAATTCGGTGAACTCTCCAACTATAAATTAAATGTAGCCAAATCAGAGGTAATGCCTCTGAATAGCTACACTCTAAAAGCAGATACGGAACATTTTGGGCTTACTTGGGTAAAAGATAAAATAAAATATCTGGGCATATTCCTGTCGCAATCTGTAAACAAGATGCAACAATACAACTTGGACCCATTACTCACGCATATCAAGATGGACCTTAATCGTTGGGTATTGCTTCCTATTTCTCTCTGGGGCCGCATCAATATTATAAAAATGAACGTCTTGCCCCGTTTGTTGTATCCCCTTCAAATGCTAAACTTATTTCTTCCTCACTCATGGTTTCACCAAGTGCACAGCATTATTTCTAAATTTATTTGGAAAAATAAATCACCTCGAAGAGCAATTTCTAAACTGCAGAGGGCCAAAGAACATGGTGGACTCCGAGTTCCCAATATCTACCACTACTACTTGGCCATTAATTGTGCCATAGTTTCTCGATGGCTAAAACCCACAGAAGATCCCCACTATGGTCACAAATAGAACAGTCAATATGCAGCTGCTGGAATTGATATCAAGAGCCTTCCTTATCTTATGGCTAATAAAGTGCCTAAATCGTAAAATCCATGCCAATTATGGTTTATACGGATACATACCCAGATGAATAAAACATTGGGGCTCATTGACTAAGGATGTGTCCCAACCTCTCTCTCAAAATCCCAATTTCAAAATAGGGGTAAGGGTATTACCACTGCCTTCTGGCCGTTGGACGGTGAAATCACAGTGGCAGACCTAATCGAAAATGGTAAATTATTTGCCTTCTCAACTTTTAGTACAAAATATAAAGTACCTGCTTCCTTTTGTTTTAAATACCTTCAAATTTCCCATGTTCTAACACAGTATTTTGGTAGCGGCCTTTGGGACCAGTTTATGGTTGGTCCTATACTCAGTTCACTTTCCGGGACCCCGTCCCATTATGTCACCTTCTACTATAAGGCACTTCAAGCATGTTGTCATGAACAAGATGTTGCACAACATTACACGGGATTGGTCCCTCCTTCCACCTCTCAAACACCCCGGCAATGGCAACGATCTGGAAAAGACTATATAAGGATATCTCGTGGATCGATATAGGTTACTTCAATTTTATGTGCTGCATGATCTATATTACACGCCGTAAAACTCAATAAGATGGGGCACCATACATCGAATTGTGCTCCAGATGTGGGTCTCACAGAGGGGTACACTTTTCATATTCTCTGGAATGTGACAAGGTTACCCCATTTTGGGCTGTCATCAGATCTAAATTGGACCCATATTGGGCCCAGAATGTTCTTTCAGACCATAAATCTGCATACTGGGTGATTCAGATGAAACTCTTGTAGGCATTCAAAGGCAACATATGACACTGATATCTCTCTGCTCAAGAAAATCATACTGCGCCATTGGTTAGATCAGCAAATCCCCTCATATGCAGAATGGCATAAGGAGATATTATTTGCTTTGCAAGCAGAATATTTTATAGCTAATATGTCCAAAAATAGTAAAAAATACCTGAGAATATGGGCACCTTTATACACCCTACTATCTGCCTAGGGGAGCCCTGATCCGGACCCGATCTTGTGGCAGTCCGGGATGCTTAATGGTTTAGTCTTTTTTTTCCTCTTTACCTGACGGTGTGGCTATTCCTTTTATTGCTTTGAAGGAAACTTGTCCTCTATACATTATAGTGCGAAATGGGTGGTTGTAAGGTATTTAGTTTTTGTTTGTTGGGGTTATATGGTACTTTGTTATGAGAGTCAGATACTCTTGTTAGATAAAGCTAATCCTATCGGAATTTTTTAGTCTTGGTTATAAATGTCGGTAAACATTGTAATTCACAGTTGGTGTACAAACTAAGATATACAATGCTTAGATATATACTACTTGTTGTCTGTATAATAGTTTGCACAGGAGATCTGCATATTGTATGACAAATATATATTGTATCTTATATACTACAATAAAGCATATTCAATTAAAAAAAAGAAAGTCTAGCGGAAGGAGTGAGGGAGTGGCGCATGCTATAAGCTCTGCCAATTTTAGCATTGATGGCACGTCACACCATATTGACATGTTGAGACAGGTCAAGTGTGGGATCCAAAGTGACCCCAAGGTACTTGAAGGACTCAGTGTTTAAGATGAGGTTTCATCAAGGCATTGAACCCGAGCCTGTCTGCAGGGACAGACAGTTTCTTAGAGGATCCAAATAGCATAGCACAGGTTTTTTCTAGGTCAGGACTTGGTGGTTTCTAGAGAGCCAGGTCTGCAGGAACAAGTCATTAGTGAGAGGAGTTGATGGCAGCAACTGATTTTGACCCAGAGTAGAGAACAAGGTCATCTGCGTATATAAGAGTGCAGTTGAGCCGGGACATGGTGGAATATCATTTAGGAAGAGGGAGAAGAGTAGAGGTCCAAGAGTGGATCCCTGGGGAACTCCACGGGAGATGTTTAGGGGAGGAAAGGGCCTGTGAAATGCACTGCCTGAGTCCGATTGTCAAGATAGCTATGGAACCAGGAGAGGGTTTATTCAGATGCTCCAATGGATTGGAGCTTTAGCATGAGAGGATGGTGTACCATGTTGAAGGCTTTAGATAGGTCGATAAAGATGGCCCCAGTGAGTAGGCTATGGTCCATATTATTTCTGATGTCATTTGTAAGTTGTGTAAGTGCAGAGGTGGTACTGTGACCGGGCCGGAAACCATGTTGGCACGGGGTTTGAAGATTAAACATGTTAAGGTGAGCAGCAAGCTGGTGGTGGACTATTTTTTCAAACAGCTTACTGAGAGTGGGCAGAAGAGAGATAGGGCGGTAGTTGGACATGAGTTTGACATCGCCCTTTTTGTGTATAGGGATGGTTCTGGCAGTTTTCCAGGTGGATGGGACAGTAGATGTACGAATCAAGAGGTTAAAAAGCCAGGTGATAGGTCTGGTCAGCCAAGGTGCATACTGCTTAAGTATGCAAGGATGGATGCCTCAGGCCCTTGACCCCACGTGCCGGAAGGGAGTTAAGTAGTCATAACTTCAAGGTATGTGGTTGGAGCCAGAATGAAAGGGAGGGGTGGAGGGGCGAGGGAGGAGAAGAGGGACAGACAGGTTGTGGGCTAGTTAGAGAAGGACTGGTGGAGAAGAAAAAGGGCATTGAAGGCGCTTGGCAATGGTGTCATGGTTGGTGCAGTGAACACCTTGAATGTTCATGTCAGGTGGATTCTGTTGCTTGTAGTTTGAGAATGTCCTTAATTTTGGACCAGTACCCGCGTGGATTTGTAGAGGATGTTATTAGTAGGTTCCTATAGTAGGTGCTTTGGCATTACGAATTTGTCTTTGCAGTTGTTACGTAATGCACGATAGTCTTCAAAGTCTGCACGGAGGTGGGAGATCTTCCACCTGGACCAAAGTTTGTCCCTAGATTTGAGAAGTTGAAGCAGGGGCGTGATAATACTTGGTTACTTTCTGCCATCCCACGTGTGGTGACCGATGTGAAGGTTTTGAAGAGAGGAGGACGGAGTTGAAATATTCTGTGGCTATGTTAATGTCCTCTGTTTGGTAGAGAGGGACCAGTCAACCTGGTTAAGGTCAGTTAAGAAGTCCTCATGACTTAGGCGGAGAGATTAGGAAAGGTTACAGTTTTAGCAGGGGAGGGAGGGAATGACAGTGTTCCAGACACAGTAGATGGGATAGTGGTCACTAATTGTGTCAGGTAGCACACCGGCTGAGGCAACATATTCCGTCCTGTTAGTAAGTATCCAGTCAAGGAGGGTGGCACAGTTGCCCCACGTGAGACCCTTGTGGGTTCATGTATGAGCTGGATAGATTTGCCTTAAGGGCTAAGGAGGATAGGTTAGCTGAGTTTTTCTCGACCAGTCAAGGTTAAAATCACCAAGGCAGATAATGTCATTCTTGCCTGTAACTGTAGGCAGAAACCCCAGCAGTTCAAGTGATGCCTTGTGTAGCATTTTTGGGGATAAAGGCACAAAATATGGAGTTTCTTTACACCCCCAAGAAGCAGTAGGGAGTGCAGGATTTCACAGTTTGGTAGGAGGGGTCCGCAGAAGGGTAATGTTTAGGTGAGTTTTGGAGCAGAGGGCAAGGCCACCTCCCCTTTAGTGCCAGGATGGTCGATACGAAGCATGCTGTATCCAGGAAAGTGTCACTGAGAGTCAGGCACTGTGGGCTTGCCAGGTTTCTGTGATGGCGAGGACGTCCGGATGTTAGTATAGCTCCAAGCCTGGAGGTCAGGAGGTTGGCCATAAGGATCCTAGCATCTCTAGGTGGGCTATAGTTAGTCCATCGGTTTTAGGGAGAGTGGTGGCTTGGGGCAAGGTTATGACAGGATGCAGAGATGGACTAGGTTGATCTCAATGTCGCGATAGTATAAGAGATAGGGTTAGTAATCATAGCGTGGGTGATGAGGTACGCCCTGATAGACATGCAGGGTGGCAGCTTCAGATGAAGGTGAAGGTATCTGACTATTGGGCTAATATGCTTGCTGATGAGAGCAGAGGGGTAGAGGTGAGTGGAGTAGACAATGTTGGAGTAGTAGAAGTCAAACTGAGTATAAGTATTGGCAGAAGCTGTTGATGTGTTCAAAGTAAAGCTCTCAAAGAGGATAGGAAGGCAAAGTATTCCCATGAGGAGCGCTAGGAGGAGGGAGGGGACATTTTTGACTAGAGAAAGGAGTGAGGTAGAGAGGAAAGAGACAGCAGAGGGCTCCTTTAATATAAATCACCAAGTGAAAACAGCTACTAGAGAGCAGCAAAATGTGACAAGTGAGGTATTGGGAGCAAATTGCTCAAACTTAATCAGGCTCCCTCTAGTGGCAAAACAATATAAGGAGCTAATGGAGAAGTCCCGACAGCAGCAAAATATCGCGAGGGCAGAGGCTATTTACGTAATACCAGCGAAGGGTGGGGGGGATTTCAGATAGAACACAGATCCTGGGCTTGCAGTGACTCTAAGCTTTTAAATACAGTTACAGGCAAATACAAGTAGTTTTAGCTGGTTTGTTTTAAACTTTAAAATCAGGCAAAAAGTAGCAGTTCTGTCTGCTTGAGCTCTGATAGCAACTCAGGTGCTACTCTGGCCAGGATTCATGCACTGAGCAGGGGAGCTTGTGGCTGTTTCAGAAAAGGCGCCAGATGGCCATCGGCAGGCAGCAGCCTGGATCAAGGTAGAAATTACCTGGTGTGTCTCGTCTGGGGCTCTGTGGGCAGGAGGCTTCAGGCAGGCCCTCGTGACCTCCGGTCTCCTCGGGGAGGGGGTGGTCTCATGGAGAATGAGAGAGAGGGGGGATTAAATATGCAGTACAGGCAAAAATGACTAACTTGCTGGGGGCGGGCTGGTAGTGGGTGTGGGGAGAAGAGCAAATGGGCTGTGGGCTATCAGGTTACTATTGTGATTCAAAAAAGAAAGGCTTATGGTGGTTACTAGCAGGGCAAACTGAAATTCTGCACGCTGGAAATGCACTTTAGAAGTTAACAAACAGTCCCCAAATGAGTTTTTCACAGGGGGGTATTTCAGTTACAAGTGGAAAAATGCACTTTACAAATTAACAAACAGTCCCCAGTGAGATTTGCACAGGGGATTTCAGATAGAACACAGGTCCTGGGCTTGCAGTGACTCTAAGCTTTTAAATACAGTTACAGCAAATACAAATAGTTTTAGCTGGTTTATTTAAACTTTCAAAATCGGGCACAAAAGTAACAGTTCTGCTCCGTTTGAGCCTGGGCAGCAACTCGAGGTGCTACTGTGGCCGGGATTCATGCGCTGAGCAGGGGAGCTTGTGGCCGTTTCAGAAAAGGCGCCAGATGGTCAACGGTGGTGGCAGCAGCCTGGATCAAGGTAGAAATTACCTGGTGTGTCTCGGGTTTGGGGCTTCTGTGGGCAGGGAGGGCTTCAGGGCAGGCCCTCGCGACCTAGGGTCTACTCGGGGGAGGAGGGTGGTCTCTGCAGGAGAATGGAGCATAACATGCTAATATAACCATGATTCAAAGGCCTCTGTTTTTGTAAATAGTTGGTAACATACACCACTTACCTGTGTACTCCCTATCTATGTGAGCTAAATGAATTATTTGGCAATGTAATTGAAACTATGTCCTAGTTACTACCTATGTACTATAGTTAACATGCATCTGCTGAATTTTGTATAATACATATCTCTGATTCCTAGCTATTCCCTATCTGGGTGACCTTGTTTTTCTGATTTTGGTAACATATTTCTTTTCTGGCTCTCAGTTGTTCCTTATTTGGTTGATTGACATTTTAATGACTTTCCAACACAAGATTTGTACTGGTCTTAGTTACTTCCTCTAAGTGCAGCTACATCTTTACCAACACTCAGCCATATGGTATACTTGTTATTCAGCAAGTCCATTAATAAAGGAATAATGCATGACAGGGTGTGTGTTATGCTGGGATAATGCCATGCCTGGGGGGGTTGGGCATGAGGCTGCAGGCCGAGTGCGTCCAATGCCCCAGGTGTGGCGTTATCCCAAATGACACACACCCTGGAATGCATTATTCCTATTTTACAATGACTCGTTGTTATATATAAAATAAAAAAATAATTTGAAAGAATGTTTTTATTAGTGTGGAAAAATACTTTTGTTTCTTAAGAGGAGATGTAAAAAAAGAGAGTGTGCTGGAGGTCCATGAGATCAGTTACATTGGTTCACAGTGCTGAGACTAGACCTGTGGCGTTGTGCTGGGATAACGCCATGGGTCCAGCCCCAAACTGACCAATCACATTCCAAGATTCTTTCTTGCCATTGTATAATATTTTATTAAAATGTGGACACTGGTACTTCTGACCCTTCTATGTTGTGTTGCACACAGCCTCACAGCAACACATACTCCCCCTTCCCCGTAGCCATTTACCAGACTTCCACAAGGGGGCTCACCAAGGTGTGGGACTCTAATATTACTGAGCTCTCTTTGCATTTAAGCTCTGCCAAGCCCCTTCTCCTTAGTACCCTTTCAGTAGTATGTGCTCTATGCCTAAGAAGCGTATGTTATAATACCATGATGAGCACCTTCATCTACCCTACGTACAAAATGAAGCATTCCAAACAAAAACTATGTGGCAACCTTTATACTGTATATGTGAACAAGTGATTGTAATACTATTATTCTTCTGTGGCAATGTGGAGGTCAACCCCAGCCCAAACTCACGTGAGCTTACCCCAGAGAATTTTCCACATTAAGAGGCTTAAAATGCATGACCATGTATGTCAGTAGCTTGATAAATATCTAGATGATGTAAATGCATGGGTAGCACACAACCCTAATATTCTACTTCCCACTGAGACATAGCTCAATGGCTCAGGATCCAGCCAGGAGATGGCATTACCTGCTTTTATGCTACTTAGATTGGACAGACCCACTGGGGAGGAGGCTTATCTCTTTATATTAATGATAGACTCTCTTCTGCCACTCTCTGCTCCCTCTCCATTCCAAATGAATCTGAGTGTGCAGCATCAAAAGTCACCCTGTCACGAAATGAAGCCATTAATGGGATCTGATGCTACAGACTGCCCAAAGGAGGTGTGGAGCTCTTGTGGCACTTCTCAGATGCTGTAAGTTCCCATTCAAATGAAACTTTCATATTTGGTGATCTAAAAATGGATTGACTATCTCATAAATCTAACAAATTAAAAAGAATATGTGATGAACTTGGCCTTGCTCAACTTATAGCAGAACCTAAGAGGCCAAATCCAAACAAATCCTGCAAATTCAACCATTCTCGTCCTTACTGTGATGAACAGACCACATAAATTGACTCACTTAGCTGTCTTCCATAATGATATCAGTGACCACAATATGTGTGCCTGTATTAAGAGAATAAAAAAGTTGGGCTTCTACCTAGATTTGTATTTAAAAGATACTTCACCACTTTTAGCAATTTGGATTACTTAAATGACCTGGCAGCTGTTAATGGACAAAAATTCTACCTTGCCACTACAATACACAAAGCAGCAGAGATTTTTAATAATTTACTATTAGGAATGTTTAATAAACATGCCCCACTAGTCAAACACAGGGTAAAAAAATAACCTGTCCTTGGCTAAATAGGGAATTCAAAGAGGATTTAAGGGAGAGGGATTCTCCCTGGGCAGAAAGCCAGGTGCACTAAGTCAACTGCAGACTGGGCCAGCTTCAGGCAAAAAACAAACTCCTGCATTGAGCTAATTAGAAATACCAAAGCCGATTATTACCTAATCCTATTGGAGGATAGCAAATCTGATGCAGCCACATTTTGGGAAACAGTTAAATCCCTAGCGGGAGTCTCAACTGCTTCCTCCCTGCCCAAATAGTTATCAGCTGGTGACAAAATGATCACTGAGAAACTATACTGGAGGAAATAAATGCTCATTTTGCCTCAGCTGGATAGGTTCTGATAAGTGACCAGCAGCAGCCTATCCCTTCACTAAAATGGCTACCAGGAAAAACCACAGCAGCACAGCTAATTCATTTATCATCCAATAAGTAGAGGGATGGGACCTGGGAGATGTCATTAGTGACTGCCTCAGTCAAGCCAATGTAACAAGGCCTAAGGCAAATAGGATGCTGGGGTTTATTGGAAGGGGTGCTGACAGCAGGAAAATGAGGTAGTACTACCTCTCTACAGGCCACTGGTGAGACCACACCTGGATTGTTTGAAGGAGTGACTAATAACAACTCCCATGTTCCTTTCCCCTGCTGTAGTGCTCAGTTTAACCCTTCCCATCCAGTACTTTGTGCTGTTTTTGTTTTGTTTTGTTTTTCTCCTAGGTGCATACTCCTTGTATTTTCTGGCATTGAATGTCAACTCTCTCAAAAAGTGGGATGAGTGTCGAAGGTGAGCAACCCTTTTAGTTAGAAGTCCACCAAGATGTGTATGATGGACATTGTATGCATTCCAAACAGTCTGTTGTGCAGACAGTAGGTCCTTGTAAGCTGGCATGCAAGGCACTGGAGAATTCCCTGAACAAATAGTATATGTTCTCATAATTTGAACAATACAGCTAATTCAAAAATAAAAACAGTATCATTTAACAGAAAATATTATACCAGGGACCACATCTCTTTGTTTACCATCTGTAGGAGACAGTTGTTGACAAGAAAAGAGGACATGAGAATTGCCAACAAGGCAGAAAGCCTAACCTGTTCTGTACAGACAAAAGCATGAATTAGGATTTACACTTACTGGCTACACTATAGTATGTCTGAACACAGGACTACTTTCCCCTGAAAAAGCCTAGGGGCACAGGTGAAAACATTTGGGATGTTTTACAAGTGGCCAAAGCAAGTTGTTGATATTGAATAAAAGCCTGCATTTTTTTATGGAAATTCTGTCTGCTGGTTTGATGGTGCATAACAGACTTTTTGGGTTGAATTTCAGTTGCCAAACCTTAGACCACTTCTGTAGCTTTTGTAGATCCCTCTTCATCTCCCTGATCGATTCATCGCTATCTACCCTACCACAGAGCTTTGTGTCAGGGTTGATACACAAGGGGAGGGGGAGGATGAGAAGGGACTTGGCAAGGTTGGAAGAATGATCAAAAGTATGGCAACTTAGATTCAATGCAAAGAAGTGCAAAGTAATGCACCTGGGAAACAAAAACCCAGGGAAAAGTACACAATGGGGGGGTACTAACAACAACAAAAATGGAAAGGGACCCGGGGGTAGTCATATCAGAAGACCCAAAGGTAGGCAAGAAATGTAAGAAGGCAGTAAGGATGGGTGGGGGAACACTGGAATGCACAGAGAAAGGCATCACCAGTAGAAAACAGGAAGTTGTTATCCCTCTGACCAGACAGTTGGTGAGACCCCATCTGAAGTACTACATGCAGTTCTGAAGACCCCATCTCTGCAAGGACATAGACAGGATGGAGGCAGTCCAGAGGAGGGCAACTAAAATGGTGCATGGTTTGCACCAGAAGCCATACGAAGAGAGAGACTAAAGGAGCTTAATATGTATACTGTCGAGGAAAGGAGGGAGAGGGAGAGGGAGAGGGGGGGCCATGATAGAAACTTTCAAGTACCTGAAGGGAATCAACAAATTTCCAGAGGGTAGCATCTTTCAGAAAATGAGATGTGCAAGAACAAGGGGCACAATTTGAAGATAGAGGGAGATTGCTCAGGGGCAACTTGGAGAAGTATTTTTTCATGGAGAGGATGGTAGAAGCATGGAACGGCCTTCCTGAGGAGATCATGGGGACAAAAACAGTGGGGGAATTCAATAGAAAGGTCATTTTGGTGGGGTGGGGTAGGAAGAAGTAGGCTGTTGGTTAACTAGGATCTGCAGCTTATCAAATAGGTAGGGAAATGGGCAGACTAGGTGGGCCAAGCGGTCCTTATCTGTCATCAAAGTCTATGTTTCTATGTTTCTGTTGCCCTGGATGCTCTCGCCAATGTCACTGATGAACATGTTAAAAAAGACAGGACCCAGGATAGATCCCTCTGGTGCCCCACTCGTGACCTCCTCTCTTCTGATTTTACCCTGTTTACCACCACCCTCTGCTGTCTCTCCTTCAGCTAGGTTCTTATCCATCTAACTATGTCCTTAGCCACACCCATGTCCTCCAGCTTCTTCAGCAGTCTTCTATGTGACATCGAGTGGAAGACCTTGCTGAAATCAAAGTAGAGTAAATCTACAGTGTGGCCCTTATCTACCACCTTTGTTACCCAGTCACAGAAAACACTATCAGGTTTGTTCAACAGGACCTCCCTACCACAAACCCATGCTGTTTACTATGTTGTAGACCATTGCTCTTTAGGTAGTTCACAAGGTCCTCTTTGATCAGTGACTCCATCAGTTTACCCACTACAGAGGTAAGGCTGACAGGTCTGTAATTCCTCGATTGCTTCTTGTCCCCCCCCCCTTGTGTAGAGGGACTACATCCACTACCCTTCAGTCTTTTGGACCTATCCCTGACTGAATTGAGTTATTAAATAGCCCTAGTAAGGGCTAACCGACTCCAGAGCCACTTTCTTGAGTACCCTTGGGTGCATCCCATCCAGCCCTAGGGCTTTATCTACCTTTAGGGCTTCAAGCCTCTTTTGTACCCTTTCTCTGGTGAAAACTGGATACTTCATTCAGAAATACTCCTGGCAGCTGTCTTGATACCACTTTAAGGCAGGGGCTCACTGTTTTCCCTTATGAAGCCAGAGCAGAAGTAACCAGTAAGTACTGCTGCTTTTTGTTCCTCTTCCTCTAGTACCTTCCCCTTTGTAGCCTACCCATACCCCCTCCCTGCTTGCTTTTTTCCTTAATGTATCTGAAGAATTGTTTTTCCCTACCCTTGAACCCCTCTGTAATATGAAGCATGTGTCTGCCTTTGCCTCCCTAACTATCCTCTTTGCTTCCCTAGTTCTCATCTGGTACTCTCCCTATTCCTCCTCCCCTGCTTTTCCTTGTACCTGGTGAAAGCCTTTTTCTTGGCCCTCACAGCTTCTCTGACCATTTTGGAGAACCATATTAGTTTCTTGTACTTATTTTGTTTTGTAACAATTCTCATGCATGATTGTGTTGCCTCAAGAATAGTTCACTTAATTGTCGCCCATCTTTCCTGTACGCCTCTGATGCTCTTCACCCTGGTCAGTTTGTCTTGGACCAATTCCCTCATCTGGTTAAACTCAGCTCTTCTGAAATCTATTACTTCAGTTTTTGATAAGTGCATTCTGGTCCCAAGTGCCAGCCTGAACCAAATGGAGTTGTGGTTGCTGGACACCAGTGGCTCCCCTACCCTCACTCCACTTACCATCTGTGAGTTGGTGAGTGCCAACTCGAGAATGGCCTTCTATCTAGTGGATTCCTTAACCAGCTGCACCAGCAGGTGTCCTGAAAAATATCCAGCACAGCCTGACTTCTGGTGTACCTGGCTGCTGGAATGTCTCAGTTGATATCTCACATGTTCAGATCACCCACCACCACCACTTCCCTCTTCTTCACTCCCCTTGCCAGCTCTCCCCCAAGCTCTGTGTTCCTCTTTTCCTGGTGGTCTGTAGATTGCCCCACTCATATTTTCTTGCCTGAGGGCACCATGGGGTGAATTCACAATGACTCTGTTTCCCCTTTGCTTTCCCTGATGTGTCCTCCTCAGCCTCTGTTCTCTCCCTGACATATATGGCTATGCCCCTCCCCCTTTGCCTTTCCATCTATCCTGTCTAAACATTGTGTAACCTGGGACTGATAAGTCCCAGTCTTTATTTTCTGTGATCCAAGTTTCTGTAACAGCTATGAGGTCTGCCTCAGTGTCTGTCACCAATGCCTGGAGCTCACTGATTTTATTACCCAGACTCCTGGCATTAAGGCAGACCTCCTTCCAACTAGTTCCAGATCCTCTTTGTGATCCTACAAGTCCATTCCTTCCCATTCTCCTTACTGTCTTAGTTTCCCTATCGCTTGCAGATCCTGGCAGCCTTCCCCCTTTGCCTCTTCTACTACTCTACACTGCACTACTTGATGGATTCAAGGCAGTGTTAGGTGGTTGAGGGAAACTGGGTCCAGGGTAGCTGGATGGTATTTCTTGGTCAATAGGCAGGGTCTGGACAGACTGCTTGGGTCTTTTTCTGTCATTATATTTTCAATTGTGGTTTGTACTGAAAAATGTAACATTTCACAAGTTATACCAATTGTGGAATGCCTATAAGTTCAGTCAGTAGACTTGATCAGCCAGTAGCCCTCCTGGTCAGCGAGAACCAAACTTAATTCACAACACTGCTGCTCCAATGTTGCCTAGTTCTAATAATACCAAGATAAGTATTGCCGCTCACCATTGGAGGTAATGTAACCATTTTATTTTGTTCAAATGTTTGGCCCCTGTGTTGCTGCCTACTCCCTTTTAAGGCCTGGAGCTGGTGACCATGCAATATTCTCCACCCCTCTCCCCATCATCAGATCCGGTGGAGTATCTATATGGGGTAGAGGCTGAGTTTGCCAGCTGCCATTATTCAGATGACTGGGTCACATAGGTTTCCCCTTTTCACCCCCCCCACCACCCCATATGGCATGGGCAAAGTGCCACAGGTAGCTGTGCAGGTACACAGCATCTCTCTGTGAGGAAGTTAGGCCAGTAAAATTATACCCTGCTGGCTTGAATTATTGAAACTAACATTTCAATAAGAACACCAGTTGGATCAATTAAAAAGTCTTTGGACCAGTGGATTTTCTGAGTCACTAGCCATGCAAACTTTAATTTCAGCCCAGCAAGAACAGCAAAAGAAAGGCAGAGCTATTGGAATGGCCCAACAATACAGCCAGGTTTTCCAGCTTACCTTATTTATAATGTTTATTCCTGTTTCTAGACTTACTCCTCCTCAGTTTGTTGGATTGGGAGTGCAGCAGGTTCCATCTACAAGTAACTGGGTGATCAGAGTTGGGTTTGGGTGTGCAGCAGCATCAGGCATAAAGGGCAGTACAGCCTGAGCCCCTTTCAGAGAGTTGGGTCTGGGTGTGCAGCAGCAGCAGCAGCAGGCATAAAGGGCAGTACAGCCTGAGTCCCTTCTGGTACTGAGTTTTTGTTATCTGGTCTGATCCCTTCAGTATAGCCCCAGACTCTGCTGGCATTGGGCTGGGGTATACTGCAACAACAGTAGCCAGTGGAGTGGGTTTGGTCACAGGTCTCCAAGGTAAAACCTAAGTTTCTCACTGAATTAAAGGCTCAGTCTCTGACATACAGGACTAGCTCTTTCTCACTTCTGTTACTAGGGAGCTTAGTTTCAGTGGTGCCGGTAACTGCCTTCCTTTCTCTGGGCATGGTTGATATTACTTTCCTCCCGAGGTCCAATTTCAGCTGTGCAGCCTCATAGTGCACATGAGAATTCCATGCTCATATTCCTCCTATCCTGCAGACGTGCTGAACCTCACAGGCAATGAGCCGAAGGAGGTGTACAGTGAGACTCACATTTACAGCTTTCCCTATGAAATACAAGAACTCTACTGAATGAGCTAAAGGAGCAACTCTGTCAGAACTTCCAGTAGTAGAACCTATTAACTTGAACAGGCAGGAACCATCACAGCACAGTTATGGTTTCCTCCAGATACCAGTGAAAGAGTCTGATCACTGCAGTCTTCCTACCTTACCATGAATAAACAATTTTTTAAATGTCACAGACTTGCCATCACAGCAGAAATTCAAACTATGCTGATGTCAATCTGGCATGCTTATTTTTTTCCAGTGTTATTAAAAACAAAAATGAGACACAGCATGTGTCAGTTCTATAGAAGTATGCCTTGTGTGTTACAACAGGAAGTAGACTGAATAGCGCAGTAAATGGACACTTAATATTTTCAACTCAATGGTAAAAGCTGTGTCTCTGCAGGAGAGCAGTGGGTTGGTCTGCGGTGTTGTAGACTCACCATGCTGGGTTGGAAAATCCCTTCAGGGTTGTAGACATAAAAAACATAGAATGATGGAAAAGTGATGGACAGAAAAAGACCTGAACAGTCTTTCCAGTCAGTCCCAAGATTCCCTTCTTACTCTCTCTAGTCTCCGTACTCCTTCCCATTTATGCCTTTATCAGCCTCCACTTCCTGTCTCAAAACTCCTTTATATGTGTCCCACTTCCTCTTGAATCCTGCGACTGTCAGGCACCACAATCTTGTCAGGAAGTTGGTTTCACCCACCCACCACCCATTCTGTGAAGTAATATTCCGTAGTAAATATAAACAGCAGTTTCTGTAAAATAGTCCTTGAACTGGTCGAGTTGCCTGTACAGGGTGCTGCTGCTTATGACAGCATTTTTTTTACATTGCGGAATCACAGTGTTAGTCTTAGTTTGCTACTCATTAGTTTTCTCTCATCCCCTCAACATGAGAGATCAAGAGTGATGAAATTGTGTCAGTGGCACTAGCTCAAGAGACTTTTTTTTAATATAAAATGGTTTGTGGTTGTAACAGTATGAGTGGGGAGCGAGTGAGTCAGCACCGTAACAAGATAGGTGCGGCATCCGTTTTGAGCATGATCGGATAGCAACATCTAGTTGGCTCAGGAACTCACCAGAAAAAAAAAGAAGTGCATTTCATGTTTAAGGAACAGAACGACACTGGAGTTGTGAGGAGGGGCATCCGTGTGTGTGTGTGCGCGTGCGTGTGTGTGTGTGTGTGTGTGTGGTGACTCACTCATTTCTTTCACTTTAGGATCTATTCATGAATGGGTTTGAATGCCTGTGCGCTGCATATCTAAGGCATTCAGGCATTCCTATACCTGAATGCCATGCAGCGGTGATCTGCGCACCCCCAGCAGCATTCATCATGGGCATGCTAGCACCCTGGGTGCTGGATCCCCAGGCTACCCTAGCAGCTATGAGCCAGGGGTGGGCTAGGGCATGTCAGGGGCAGGCCCCACACTGCACCCATGCTCAATGGCACTGTGTGCCATTCAAGATCTTCAAAATGTATGCAAGAGGGACCCTGTCATAACTTATTATGTGCCCCCCTACAAGTCAATGGTGGGATGCAGTGGCCATGGGATCCCCCCTGCACACAGCTGCCACAGCTCACTGGGTCATCTGGGAGGTCCAGGAGTGGCATTTGGGGCAAACACCCATTGTTCATTCACTGGATGGTGCACGCCATCCCAGGACCTCCTGCCCATGCATGGATGGGGACCAACTATGGGACCTGGGCTGGGCATCCTACTGGATGCCCACTGGCATCCCACACTCTGCCCCTGCACTGCCACAATCCTCCACATTGTGGCTGCACACTGAGGGGATGGGGGCATGGACAAGCACTGGCAGTCATGAATGCCAGCTGAAGCATGCCTGTGAGGGGGTGCAGAACAGTGTGAGCGGGTTACGTGTGTTTTGCACATAATTCCTGCCCATTATTGAATAGACCCCTTAGTTAGTATGAATAAATGGCAGCATGAAGGTTTCAAAATGCAAACTGGCAGTGTTCTGACACTTGCTATTTGTGGGGCATTATTGGTACTTAATGTACCAGCTTGGCATGGCCCTCAGCCAGTGAGAGAGCAGGAAATCTTCGACCCATTTTCTAATAAAAAGACATAGACCTAATTGTGTTACTCTTTGGTATAGTCAGCTCAATAGAGGTAGCATTTCACAAGGAAGATTTTAGCAGGAATGCTGGAAGGTGACTCTTCAAATATTTATTGATCTATTCAGTTTTTGTTGACCGGTGTAAGAGGTCTAAACCTCACTTTCAGGTTCTTGGCAATATTGGAGATGCAAATAATCACAAACAAGTTGCATTCAAGCAATAAACAAGTTTATTACTACAAACAGGGATGAATCACAGTTACCCTAAGCAGTTCATACCACTACGAACCGGGAGCCAGTGCTAAGTGTTCCCTACACCTCGAGGTTTTTTTTGTAGTCTCTTGGGATCTCTCGGTCTCCGAGGTGTAAAACCTGTGCATAACATTATATACCTATGATAATTACTATGGTTACTGAAAGATAGAAACATTTATAGTTACAGAGATGAGCCCTATTGGCTAAATTAGAGGTGGCTCCACGGTCCAAGATAACATTATATAATTTTGTAAAGTCATCAGTTTTAGAACAAAGACGTTCTTATACAAGGTCTTACATAACAAAGTGAAGTGGTGTCCATCACCGAAAGATGGCAATGTTGCCTTACACATTATAATTACTTCAAGGGCAGGTGTCTTGGCATCTGACAAGCAAGAAATAAGACAGAAAATACATGGTATAATGTGTGTGCATTAGCAAGCAAAGTGAGTTACAATAATATGTATTCATATCCTGACATCTACTCTTATACGGTATATGCCCTTAGCCCTATATGTTAGTATAGCCTATGCCTAAACATTAGCTGTCTACGGTGTACCCCTGAGGGTATCAATTAGGGTGCAGGGACCTCGTGTAACAATTCCCCCCCTTGTTGCCTAAAAAGGGCAACACAGGTGATTATAAGGAGTGGGTAGGAGCAGTGGTTCTTTACAATCCGGAGGCACGAGCCTTGTAAAGAAACTCAAGCTGCTCACGGTGTTGGCGAAGAGTACATCGTAGGCAGCAAAGCATAATAATCAAAGTAAATATCAAAAATGCTTGTATTATAACAAAACCTTTAAAAGTAATCTCTAACCAAGTGTTAGTCAAAGCGTTATTCATGTCTCCATCATTCTTCAGGTCAAGAATGGCTTCATTGGCTTTGGTTATATTATTGCTGATGTGGATGAGGTGTGTGTCCTTTCTATCTAAAAGTGATTTCAGTGTAAGTGTCAGTGGATCTATGTGTACATTAAAGTAGGGTAGGTATTCTTCAAGTGTAAGTAAATAATCTGGATTACCATCAATAATATCTGCTTCCATAAGGGGAATGGGGGTTATGACAGTGTGTCCAATAACAGTTTTCTGATGGGGAACAAAACAGAAGTTGGGGTAATCAATTGTACAAGTGACAGAACCATAAGAATAAGTTTTCACATTAGTAACTATGCAGTATTCACCGTCAGAGTTGTACTGTGATCGTACAGTAGGCAGTCTCAATTTTTTGCAACTGGACAGGGCATGTGTAGGTCATCTTGGAGATCCATGTTGACAGGCGATGAGCTTCCTCACGATAGGACTGGTAGAGCTGATCCGGTGACTGCGTTGATTCAAAAGCGTTGGTGCCATTCTCAGTGATGTCAGCATCCATAGTGAAAGTCCAGTCAATGCTGTCTGGTGAGTAGCCACAAACAGGGCGTATAACATCAAACACATCACATCGGCACAGGTAGATGTATTGCTTTTTCGCACAACAGTCTGTGTGCAGTGCCACCCAGGCATCCAGGAAGGAATGGTAGACCAGTAGAGGAGATAGATCCAGGCGCTCTCGGTAGATGTCTTCGTCCAAATGCCCAATTGAATGCGCCAGTGCCAGCTTGTTGAACAAAGCTGTAGTGGGATCAAAGCATGGTAAGGAGACAGTAAAAAAGACAAACATGGTATCTGTTATAGAACATTTCTTGGCAGAAAAACAAGGACCAGTGTTTGGATGTCTGGTCACAAACCCCAAATTTCGAGCTGTGGAGAGAGGAATGGACAGAGTCTGTTGCATACATAGGGAAACACAAGATGGAGATTTATATTTAGGACAATACCACTTAGATAGACGTCTGTCATGTATAATATCAGGAATCCTACCAGTTTCTAGGTCTCTGAAAAGGTTGTTAATGGTAGTGAGTATGTATGAACCATATGCAGAACAAAGTATTTCCCTACCAATGTATTGTCTATCAGCTTCTTTATTGTTCTGTTGTATGAGTGTGTTAATCTTGTCTTTGGAATCAGTGAAGGCTTTTGCAATGTCGTGCATGTTGTATACAGTGTATCTTTCTTCCTGACTAAGACCATCCACACCATGCAATAAAGGTGGTAAAACATCATTAACCAAACCAGTGGAGAACTTTGCAGAATGACTTTTGATAGCAGCAATGTCTGCTTTGTTCCAAATGGACATAGCAGTACCAAAAGACCCATGACAGTTCCGTAGCACCGTGACATCAGAACTGTCAACTTCACGTTTAGATACGTTTATGGTAAGAGTACTAGGAGGTTTCTCCTAAAATTACCTCTGTGTTCAGTAGAATAAACCCCAGTAAAGGGATCTCTGGTACGTATTTGAAATGCAGCTAAACTGTCAAGCAATAAAGTACTATAAAATGCAGATGTATTGGTATTGTGACACATACCAAATTCTTTCATATTCCAATAAGTAAGGTTAAATAAAATAGGTACATGCATAAACTGTAAATTGTTAATCAAAGAACCTGGGAGGGCAGTGGCTGTGAGACCACTACGGGGACATGGGGTATGTTTTGGACATTCCAAAAGCTGTTTCTCAGTAGGAGGTAGCACAGATAGATACATGGCAGCAGAGGCCATGTGGTGTACAGCACAAAATCTGCGGGCAGCATCCTGAGAAAGGGAGTTACAATAGGATGGCTCAATTAAGGCAGTAATGTTATACAAACCAGAGTGTCTTAATGCAGTTTATAACAAGGACAGTGTACCATTCGAGGACAATTTAGCATTGGGCCAACCTTGGAAAGTTCCCTTAGAAAGTTTGGCCACAGAGAGAACTTGTCCCTGTGATGTGGTTTGCCACTCAATCTGAAGGGTAGATTTATCAGGAGCAACGACCGAGGCAGTGGGGTATGCATCGGAACCTTCCTGGACAGTAATCATAGTGTCTGGAATTTTGATGGAAACTCCCTTTGTAGGAGGTGCTGGAGGATCAAGGTGGCAAAGGAGGTCTGGTACCGTGCCTTGGGAGAAAGGGAGTACTCCTGCAAGGAGTAGAGATAGGAACAAGATAGCCATCTTGTCAATGTATCTGAAAAGGAAGATGAAAGATTAGTATATTAGTACAGTTCCGCCCAATGGGGTTAGGAAGATTAAGTTTTAAGCTCCTTTGTACAGTTTCAATTGGTTTGCATGTAACCATTTGTCAGTCAGTTTATTATTGTGGAGGAGTCTAACTTGATACACTGCTGGACTGAGCTTGTTGACAATGGGGTAAGGGCCTTCCCACTTGTTGGAGAAGGAGTGGGTGGGATGTGCAAATCAGAGTACCATGACCTGATCTCCAACTTGCCAATCAACTTCTTGTGCATGTTTATCAAATTGTATTTTGGACTGTTGCTGGGCCTTGCCCATGCAATTTGCAGTATACAAGTGTGTGTGTATGAGGTCTTTTCTAAGTTTTTCCACATACTGATCTACAGACACGCGGTCCGCAGTGGGGGTGTGTAGGTCAAAGAGCAAGTGTTCAGGTAATCTCATTTGTCTGCCAGTCATTACCTCAAAGGGTGTAAGCTGGGTAGTGGCTGAGGTCGTACCCCTAATTACCATAAGGAGTAAAGGCAGTAGGGAATCCCAGGTCTTGGGATTGTCCTCAATGAATCTGGAAAGCATTTGCTTAATTTGTCTGTTAGCTCTCTTTACTTGACCTGAGGATTGAGGATGATAAGGTATGTGGAACTTTTGCTGAACCCCTAAGAGTTCAAGGGACTTTTTCATCAACTCACCTGTAAAACTGGTTCCTTTATCGGAGTCTACCTTGAGAGGCAGGCCCCACCTGGAGAAAATCTGTTCTACCAGGATTTTGGCAGTTGTCTTTGCAGTGCAAGTCTTGGTGGGAAAAGCTTCTACCCACTTAGAGAATAGGTTGGTCACTACAAGGGCATACTTGTTGTTTCTGCTGGTATTTGTCAAAGAACCAATAAAATCAATTTGGATGGCATGCCAAGGGCCAGTATGTCTCTGTGGTAAAAGTTTGGCATTCCGTTTTGTAGGTATTGGATTGTTTTGTGCACAAACAAGGTAATTATCAATGTACTGTTTAACATCTTTGGTAATCCCAGGCCACCAAGTGGTGGTTTTGAGGCGTTGAAGGGTATTTTCAGCCCCCTGGTGCCCACCAGTGGGGGTGTCATGTACCTGGTGCAAAAAGTCAGATCTCAAATGTCTGGGGACCACCCACAATTTGGTGGTAGTATCCTCTGGCTGGAACCAAATGAGTTTATCATCAGGGGATAAGTGTAATTTACTTTCATGCCTACGGTAAGGGTTATGTGTGGGAAGTCTTTCTTCGGTACCCTTGTCCAAGAATCTGAACACTTCTTTGAGTTCAGTGTCCAAGTGCTGGGCTGCTGAGAGGTCCAAGGGAGAAAAAGATTCAGATTTCTTTTTAAGAGCTGCAACCTGTACAGTCGCATTGGCCTCTGGATGTTCCATCACCCAGGCATCCCCCCCTCGGGCCCCTTCCTTGGCAAGGGTGTCTGCTGTGTCATTGAATGCATGATAGGGATCATGTAAGGAGTGAGCTTTAACCTTGTGTACATAGAGTTTGTGTGGGTATTTCTGACCTAATGCGTGTATGTAAATCACCAATTCTTTGTATTTCACTGAGCTGCCATCAGAAGAGAGGAAAGAGTTCTTCCACCAGAAAGGGAGAAATTCTGTAAGGGAACAACGAACCCAATTAGAGTCAGTAAAAATGATAGTGTCTTGAGCTCCATGTTGGATAAACTCTAATGCACAGGCCACTGCTGCCAGCTCTGCATACTGTGATGAAGCTACAGTACAGCGTTTAGATATCCTGACAGTGTTCCCATAAGGATACACCACCATGATACCCATCCCTGCAAGTTGTTCACCTTGATAATATGATGCTGATCCGTCAGTGAAAACGCGGCACAAGGAGGTGTTTTCTAATACCTCAGGGGTGGCAGGGAAGAATGGACCTGGATCTGGAAGATCAGGAGACTGCAAAGCGCAGTCTTGGGGCTCCCCCTGAAAGAGTAGGCCATGTGCTAGTAGAGATGGAACTTTGGTTTGGTGGACCTGAATATCCCTATCCTGGAGGAGGAGTGACCAATGTGTCAGCCTGGTGTTAGAGACTGACCCATCTTTCACTCTGTCTGAGAGCAAAAAGGTAGTAGGAGTATGATTGGTGTTAAGAATCAGTGGAGAGTACCCAATGATATACAGGAAGTGCTGACCACCCAATAGGTGGCCAGAAGATTCCTTTCACAAAGGCCGTACTTCTGTTCTACTGGGGTCAAGAGCTGCAATGCATATGCAATAGGTCTCAAGAGCCATGTACCTTTGGGCCAATACTGCTGACATAGCAATGTCAGAGGTGCTACACTCTAGGTGGAATGGTAATGTTGGATTGGGGTTTACCAGTGCTGGGGGCGGAGGCCAAGGCCTGCTTCAGTGACGCCACAGCCTGGGTATGGACAGGGCCCCAATTAATGGAACGCCTTTTGAGTAAATCAGACAGTGGAGTGGCTTTGTGCAAAATGACAAATGAAGTCTCTGGAGTAGTTTACCATACCTAGAAACCTCCTAAGAGTTGCCACACTGGTAGGTAATGGCAAGTCTTGCAACCCTTGAATCTTCTTCCAAGTGACTCGACCTTGATCTGTTATCTTCAAACCCAGAAAGAGCACTTCTTTCTGACATAGTTGTGCTTTTGCAGGATTACACTTCAAGCCTGCTCTTTGAATAAGAGTCAATAGTTCATCCAAGAGATCCAGATGTTGTTCCTGTGTGGAAGTGACCAACAACAGGTCATCTACATACTGTAAGAGACATTGGGGGGTTGAGAAACCTTGTAGGGCATCCATCATATGGAGATGGAAGAGGGATGGGCTGTTATGGAACTCCTGTGGCAAGCAAGTCCATGTATATTGTCGCCTTTCAAAAGTGAAGGCAAACTTGTATTGACTCTTGAGGGCCAATGATAATGACCAGAAACCATTTGAGATATCCAGAGCACTGAACCATTTCTGATCTGGTGTTAAAAGTCGAAGCACATCCGGCGCAGACGCCACAGTTGGAGAACAACTGGGAGTGACCTGATTCAGTTTTCTGTAGTCAATAGTAAGTCTCCAGGCCCCTGTGGGTTTCTTCACAGGCCAAACAGGAGAGTTGGCAGTGGAGACAAGGTTCTGATTACTCCTTGTTTAAGGAGTGACTTGATTGTTTCTCGAAGAGAGGGTAAGGCTTCAGAGGGAAATGGATATTGCCTTTGTCTCTCGTGTGCCGGGCCTGGCACCTCAATAACGGTATGCATTCTGCCACAATCATGTTTGTTAACTGCAAACGCTTCCAAATGTCATTGCAGAATGGGTGGAAGTTTTGGGAAAAGTTCATGATTCTTGAACAAATCTATGACGTCATACTCTTTGTTGTTAATGGATATTGTTGCCACAGCATGTGAGTCAGGAATCAAGACAGTATGGTATTGACCCTGTATCTGTATCAACAGCATGTTTAGTAGATCCACCACACAGCCGTGTGGTAGAAAGTCAATCCAATGATGCTAGGGTGATCGTGCAACACCATCAGTTGGAAAGCATGTGAGGCCTTCAAATGGCCTAGTTCTACCGGTAAAGGCAGAGAGTGGTATGCAGGTAACCTAGCACCATCAACTCCTGACATATTGGTCTTCCATCCGGTAGACCATGGAGACATTTCAGGGTGGTTGTCGTGTAACACAGATACAGCTGCACCTGTATCTAACAAGACAATTAGTTGGCGGCCCCCGACCTCGGCCTCGGTGCAGGGCCTTCCATTTGTATCCAAGACCAGCTTGTTTACAATGCAGACTGGGGCCTGTAATTGTCAATCCGTATTGCTGGAGGCATGCAGAGGTTGGGCTTGGCTTGCATGGATGACTTCACGGTGTTGCACTGATGCAATGTAAGGCGGGGCTTCCGGGTTCAGGCTGGTATGGGTCTGCGCACCCATAACTCCGGTGTCTCCATGGCCAGTAATGTCATGGGTCGCCAGTTGTACTGCTGCAAGTGTTTGTGCGGGAATGGCATTTGCTACAGAATGCACTTGCCCCAGGAGCTCCCGAAATTTTCGGTTTTCTTCAGCTATCTCTTTATATGAGGGACCCGATCTTTGTAATGGCTTCCCTTTGCCTTTGTACTTTTTGTTCTTATGCCAGTTCCGTTCCCACCCACTGCTGTTGTTGTTGTTGGGGTTTTGTTGAGTGCTAGCTGGAGGGGCCGATGGAGGTTTGGGCTGTTGTTGCTGAGCCTGTCCTTCCACCGTTAGTGTGTTGTGGTCCCGGAAGCGGTTCCACAGCGGCAACTTTTTGAACCAAAACCCAAATCACGGATGTACAACTGGTACACTCTTCTCGGTTTCCTCAAGGATATCGCAAACCTATCCGTATTCGGGTATGGTTGGCTCTACTTTCTCTCTCACGGTTGGGATCATGTTTCTATGAACAGGGTCTTATATTCAATAAGATCTACATCCGCTTCTTGTGCCAGATGTTTCCCTGCTCGATAGGCCATCCAGAGTCTCTGGTGGTAAGTCACTGGGCTTTCTTTAGCATTTTGCTTCACGGGTATGCTAGCATTACTCCAACCACACCAGGGCTGGGAGCGAAATGAGCTCAGCTGCGACTTCACAAAGGTAGCTGCCCCATCTTGGTGAACTACCTTGGGGAGTTTTGCCCATAAACCAGGATCGATGGTCTGGCGTAGTATTTGGACCTGGTATTCTGCGGCGAGACTAAGCATCTCGCACTTGGAGTGCACCTTTTCCAAATGGCAGCTGAGATTGACGGACGGGTTCATCCGACCGATGCTGTCAGCAATTTGCTGGACAGAGTAGGCCATTTGCTGGGGATTAGTTGGTGGTCGATCAGGGAAGGGCAGTGCATCTCGCACACCATCCAATGCTGCGCAGGCTGCAGCTTCAGCCGCCGTCCGAACAACACCTTCCTGAGTGCCAGCTTCTTGAAAAATTTGTCGAATCTGACTTTTAATGGCTTTCATACTTCTTTCAGGAAGAGGAACACATTCTAGTACCCTATCAATCATGATTTCAATCTCTTGCCTGTCTTCCACACTAATAATGGCTACCGGAAGTGCCGTCGGGACCAGGCTTGGGCCTGCTCCCCCCCATCATGGGCACCGCCATGATGGCGTTTCCCAGGATGAGTGTCACAACGTCATCTACGTGTGACCTGGGGAGTAGTGGGTGGGGACCCGCCATGCTGTGGATGGCTGGGTGGGGAATCTGGGCCATAGTAGGGGCGTGATTGGACATTGTACTGCGAAATATCATTGTCGGATGGCTCCTCCTCTGACGACGAATGAAAGGCAGGGGCTACGCCACCCATTGCCTTAACATGGCCAGTCAAAACCTCTCGCTGATGGCGCAGTTTATCCATCTTAGCTCTACATTCATCATGACTCACACTTGCAACATCCATATCAACCTGATCCTGTTTCTGTTTCTGCAAAACACGGTACGCGGCGCTCAATTCGCGATTGTCCCTATAAGCTATTTCTAAATCATTATGTACCTGGTTGATCTTGTCCTGCAGCTCACCCATCTCATCACTCAATTGTGCATTTGCGGCACTCAACAAATCATTCATTTGTACCACCTGACTCTTATCCTGTCTTAAACTTTCACACTCAGTCTTCAGAGTACACATTTCTTGTTCACCAGCCTGTGCAGAATGATGCAATAGTGAATCCTTTTCATTACGCAGAGATTGGAGTTCTGACTCCAAGTTCTGCTGTATCCGGACACATTCTGTTTCCTGCAGACCCATCTCCTGCTTAAGAGATGCGATCTGCAGATCAAGGGTTCAAACCTCGCTTGAGGCTTCCAAGGCAGTGATAGAGAGCAGCAACCATCAACCCTTTAGCACAACGATATTGGTTGACTGTCGACTTCTGTGTACTGGGTTGAAATCCCCAGAACAGGGTTTTCGGATTGACTTGCGTCCCACGCGAAGTCAGCCCATCCTCCATGGGAGGTAAGAAAGTTTGAGACATCGAGTCTCAGTTCTGCGCAGATATCTGATACAGTGGCCATTTATGTGGGAGGGAACGAAAAATTGAAACTGTGAAAAAGACCATGCATTGCGTATCGATCCACAACACAGGTACTTTAAACACAGCCGGGCTACTGTATGAGTCGTAGGCTTGCAATTCAAAGCTGCTATGGAGTGGGTCGAGACGGCATCGACCGCACCCGAAAAGTCAGCCAGACCTTGCAAGTATCCACAAACTGGTAAGAAAGACGGGAGAGGTGATACGGAAATGTACACCTGCAGTCCCCGTGGAAAAAGGGAAATTTATAGCAACAAGTGAAAATTTCCAACACCCAATATCACCTGCACGCGGTCGCCAATTGTAAGAGGTCTAAACCTCACTTTCAGGTTCTTGGCAATATTGGAGATGCAAATAATCACAAACAAGTTGCATTCAAGTAATAAACAAGTTTATTACTACAAACAGGGATGAATCACAGTTGCCCTAAGCAGTTCTTACCAATATCGAACCGGGAGCTAGTGCTAAGCGCCCCTACACCCCGAGGTTTCTTTGTAGTCTCTGGGATCTCTCGGGTCTCCGAGGTGTAAAACTCAGTACAACATTATATACCTATGATAATTACTATGGTTACTGAAAGATAGAAACATTTATAGTTACAGAGATGAGCCCTATGGCTAAATTAGAGGTGGCTCCACGGTCCAAGATAACATTATATAATTTTGTAAAGTCATCAGTTTTAGAACAAAGACGTTCTTATACAAGGTCTTACATAACAAAGTGAAGTGGTGTCCATCACTGAAAGATGGCAATGTTGCCTTACACATTATAATTACTTCAAGGACAGGTGTCTTGGCATCTGACAAGTAAGAAATAAGACAGAAAATACATGGTATAATGTGTGTGCATTAGCAAGCAAAGTGAGTTACAATCATATGTATTCATATCCTGACATCTACTCTTATACGGTATATGCCCTTAGCCCTATATGTTAGTATAGCCTATGCCAAAACATTAGCTGTCTACGGTGTACTCCTGAGGGTATCAGTTAGGGTGCAGGGACCTCGTGTAACACCGGGAAAGGAGGACTAGGCAGTTCTGCCTATTTTCAGCCTTGTCCCAGGGGAGGGAGGATACAGGTGGAAACCAGCTGACATTGAATCAAGATTAAGTTACTGGTGGCATTTTTAGTGAATGGGGAAATATGACCAGGACATGAGGAAAATTCCTTTGTTTTATTTGAGAATTGCCATGGGACCTTTAATGTCTACCCGAGCAACAACCACAACAGGTAGACAGGATCTCAGTTTAACACTGCATCCAAAAAATGGCACCTCAGGAGTGCAGCACCCCCTCATGCTGCACACCAGTATCAGTATTAGACAAGCACCTGACCGTACACCATTTTACTGACTAAATTGTTTTATGTCATTTCCTTTGAACAGAAAGAGAAATCCAGCCCAGCCTTTCATATAATACACAATGGTGTATGTTTTTTGGACACTCTAGCACTAACCATGTTAACTAATTATATAATATGTCCAAACTGTGTAGCCCATCTTTTGAAGACTGGTCATACAGCATGTCTGTGTAAAAAAAAAAGTGGGAAGATTTGGGCCATTGTTATCTTCAGTCAAACTTTTGTGTCAAAACAGTCTCTATGTTTGTAAAGTACTGCCTGACCATCTGAGCTACTAGTTTTCACTAACTCATCTACATGACAATTTCCACTACCACCTGACTCAAGCCAAAAACCAAGATATTTATATGAATTAACCTGCTCCATGGAAAAGCCACCAGCCAAAGTCATACTTAATGCTTGAGGGGGAATATGTTTCAGTTTTGAGGGGGACCAAAAATCATTAACTTCATTTGTCCCTCATTTAATTTCAGTTTTGCATAAGCAAGAGTCCTGGAACCTGCTAAAGTCATTCTGTAGTCTGTCCTGGACCACCAAGTGGGAGGTGTCAGAGGCATAGATGACAATTTCATCAGCACAGAGGTGGCAATCTATACTCTGAGGCTCTTCCCACAGGCCCCATAAATAAACAATAAACAGTAATGGCCCAAAGAATGATCCCTGTGCTACTCCGCTTGCAATAATGAATTAATTAGATGTCCTTCCATTGATAAAAGTACATTGTTTACAGTTTTCATAGTAAGATGCAACCCGGTCCAGAGCACCTTCACCCATGCCCATTCCCCTAAGCTTATTCAGCAAAATCATATGATCCATTTGGTGGCTTTAGAAACTGACCATGCAGCTTTGCTGGACCAGGGAGGGTTCCCTGTGTGTAGGGTTGCATAAACTATTACTGGGGTCACAATGTAAGTATTCTACTAGCAAACTGCTACCCTCTTCTCTGGGGTAGTGCTTCATATAATATTATTTGGGATATGATGTAAGTAATGTAATTGAAAATGGTATGCCATTGCTACAGTGTTGCTGTAATGACACAGTTACAGAGACCGAAGTTCTGCGACTGCACTGCCAGCGAGCTGTTTGTGCTGGGAATAGGTGTTTTACTTCAGTGAGTCAGATGTGTCTCTGTGTTCACTGGTGGGGGGGGCGACTAGTGCGGGAACTGCTGTGTGAATTTTTCTCCATGGCATGTGTGGCATGTTATATTAATTTGGGGTTGGGGGCGGGGCAGACCCCCCGCATGTATAGTTCAAGTGTGGTGTTTGTTTTGTCACTGTTATATTTGCTGTGTTTGTTGCTGTACTGGTGCTTTGGTTTGGTTGTCTGACTGTGTAGGGGCTATTGCGGTGATGTTGTCGATGTAGAGTCTGTTGGTATTTTATCTGTCGAACCAGCTTGGTGGAACTTTTGAAAACATCTACCTCCCTATCTGGAGCAGGGCTGCAATTACTACCACTGGAGCCATGGTGTAAGTAAGGTGCTTGCAAATAGTTAGCTGCTTATCTAGGGTACTGCTGCATATACTATTATTGGGGCCATAGTGCAAGTATGGAACTAGTGAGCAGCTTCCTCCATATCTGGGGTAGTGCTGCACATACAGTACTGTTATCGAGGCCATGGTATAAGTAAGGTACCAGTTAATAGCTGCCTCCTTATCTGGGGTACTACTGCAAATACTGTTATTGGGGCCATGGTGTAAGTACAGAACAAGTCAGCAGCTACCTCCCTATCTGGGGTAGTGCTGCATATACAGTACTAGTACTGGGCCATGGTATATGTAAGGTACCAGTGAACTGCTACCTCCTTATCTGGGGTAGTGCTGCACATGCAGTACTAGTACTGGGCCATTGTATATGTAAGGGTACCAACGAACAGCTGCCTTTTTATCTTGGGAAGTACTGCATATACAGTACTAGTATTGGACCGTGGTATAAGTAAGGTACCAGTGAATGGCTACCTTGGGATAGTGCTGCATATATGGTACTAGTATCGGGGACATGGTATAAGTAACATACCAGTGAACAGCTACCTTGGTATAGTGCTGCATATACAGCACTAGTATTGGGGCATTGGCATAAGTAAAGTACCAGTGAAAGGCTACCTCCTTATCTGGGTTATTGCTGCATATACAGTACCAGTATCGGGGCCATGGTATAAGTAAGGTACCAATGAACAGCTACCTCCTTATCTAGAGTAGTGCTACATATACAATACTAGTCTTGGGGCCATGATATCCATAATGTACCAGTGAGCAGCTACCTCCCTATCTGGGGTATTGCTGCATATACAGTACTAGTATCGTGGCCATGGTATAAGTAAGTACCAGTGAATGGCTACCTCCTCATCTGGGGTTTTGCTACATATACAGTACTAGTATCAGGGCCATGGTATAAGTAAGGTACCAGTGAACAGCTACCTCCTCATCTGGGGTATTGCTGTATATACAGTACTAGTATTACGGCCATGGTATAAGTAAGTACCAGTGAACAGCTACTTCCTTACCTGGGGTAGTGCTATATATATCGTACAGTACTAGTATTGGGGCCATGGTATAAGTAACATACCAGTGAACAGCTACCTTGGGATAGTGCTGCATATACAGTACTAGTATCTGGGCATTGGTATAAGTAAAGTACCAGTGAAAGGCTACCTCCTTACCTGGGGTAGTGTTACATGTACACTACTAGTATTGGGGGCATGGTATAAGTAAGGTACAGTGAACGGCAACCTCTTTACCTGGGGGGGTAGTGCTGCATATACAGTACTAGCATCAGGACCATGGTACAAGTAAGGTACCGGTGAATGGCTACCTCCTTATCTGGGGTATTGCTGCATATACAGTACCAATACTGGGGACATGTTATGAGCAACATACCAGTGAATGGCTACTTCCTTTTCTGGGTAGTGCTTCATATACAGGACTAGTATTGGGGCCATGGTATTAGCAAAGTACCAGTGAACTGCTACCTCTGTATGTGGGGTAGTTTTGCATATACAGTACTAGCATCAGGGCATGGTATAAGAAAGGTACCAGTGAACGACTACCTCCTTTTCTTATATGCTGCACTTCCCCAGATAAGGAGGCAGCTGTTTACTGGTACCTTACTTATGCCATGGCCCCAGTACTAGTACTTTATATGCAGCACTACCTCAGATAGGAAGGCAGCTGCTCACCTGTTCTGTACTTACACCATGGTTCAAGAGGGAAGCATTTTTTCAAAGAAAATGATGTAAAAGAATAAGGGGTCATGTGATGAAGCTGGAGGGGAGCAGAAAGAGGGGAAATGTAAGGAAACACTTCCTTACAGAAAAGGTGGTGGATGCTTGGAACAGCCTCCCTGAGGAGGTGGTTGGAGCAAAAGCTGTAATGGGATTTAAGAAGGCATAGGATAGGTACAGGAGAACCTTAGAAGCAAGGGGGCGGGGGTAAAGCTGGAGATCGAGTCTATGGTGTGACAGTAGGTAGGGCACATGGGCAGACTAGGTGGGTAAAGTGGTCCTGATCTGCCATCAAATTCTATGTTTTTATGTTTCTATATATAGTACTAATATTGAGTGCATGGTATAAGTAAGGTACCAATGAACAGCTACCTTACTATTGGGGTAGTGCTGCATATACAGTGCTCGTGTCAGGGCCATGGTATATGTAAGGTAACGGAACAGCTACCTCTTTATATGGGGTAGTGCTACATATAGAGTACTATTATTGGGGCCATGATATAAGTAAGATACCAGTGAACAGCACCTGTTTATCTGGGGTAGTGTTACATACAGTATACAGTGCTAGTATAGGGGCCATGATATAAGTAAGGTACCATGAACATGTACCTGCTTATCTGGGGTAGTGCTACATATATGATACTAGTACTGGGGGTATGGTATTCATGAGGTGCCAGTGAAATGCTACCTCCTTATCTGGGTTATTGCTGCATATACAGTACCAGTATCGGGGCCATGGTTAAGTAAAAGTACCAGTGAACAGCTGCCTTCTTACCAGTGAACAGCTGCCTTCTTATCTGGGGTAGTGCTGTGTATACAGTACCAGTAACAGAACCATGGTATCCGTAAGGTACCAGTGAATGACAACCTTCTCATCTGGGGTATTGCTGTATATACAGTACTAGCATCATGGCCATGGTATAAGTAAGTACCAGTGAATGGCTACCTCCTTATCTGGGATATTGCTGCATATGCAGTATTAGTATTGGGCCATGGTATAAGTAAGGTACCAGTGAACAGCTACTTCCTTACCTGGGGTAGTGCTACATATACAGTACAGTACTAGTGTTTGGGCCATGGTATAAGTAAAGCACAGTGAACGGCAACCTCCTTATCTAGGGTAGTGCTGCATATACAATACTTGTATCAGGGCATGGTATAAGAAAGGTACCAGTGAATGACTACCTCCTTTTCTTATATGCAGCACTTCCCCAGATAAGGAGGCAGCTGTTCACTGGTACCTTACTTATGCCATGGCCCCAGTACTAGTACTTTATATGCAGCACTACCTCAGATAGGGAGGCAGCTGCTCACCTGTTCTGTACCTACACCATGGTTCAAGAGGGAAGCACTTTTCAGAGAAAATGATGAACATCAATAAGGGGTCATGCGATGAAGCTGGAGGGGAGTAGAATAAGGGGAAATGTAAGGAAACAGTTCTTTACACAAAAAGTGGTTGATGCTTGGAACAGCCCCCCTGAGGAAGTGCTTGGAGCAAAAACTGTAATGGGAGTTAAGAAGGCATGGGATAGGTACAGGAGAACAATAGAAGCAAGGAAGGGGGGGTTAAAGCTGGAGATCTAGTTTGGTGTGATAGTAGGTAGGGCACATGGGCAGACTAGGTTGGCCAAGCGGTCCTGATCTGCCATCAAATTCTATGTTTCTATATATAGTACTAGTGTTGAGTCCATGGTATAAGTAAGGTACCAATGAACAGCTACCTCACTATCTGGGGTAGTGCTGCATATACAGTACTAGTGTCAGGGCCATGTTATAAGTAAGGTAATGGAACAGCTACCTCTTTATCTGGGGTAGTGTTATATATAGAGTACTATTATTGGAGCCATGGTATATGTAAGATATCAGTGAACAGCCACCTGTTTATCTGGGGTAGTGTTACATACTGTATACAGTATTAGTATAGGAGCCATGGTATAAGTAAGGTGCCAGTGAGCATGTACCTGCTTATCTGGGGTAGTGCTACATGTATGATACTAGTATTGGGGCTATGGTATTCATGAGGTACCAGTGAAATGCTACCTAGCTATCTGGGCTAATACTGCATATACAGTACTAGTACTGGAGCCATAGTGTAAGTGAGGTACCAGAGAACAGCTATCTGCTTATCTTGGGTAGTGCTACATATATGGTATTAGTATTGAGGCCATGGTTTGATGAACCCATGCATGAGGGTCAGATCACTAAACTCATGGTGCCCACCCCTAAATGCAATCCATGACAGGGAGGGGGAAGACAGGGATACCCTCCTCGTGTCCACCCAGAGTGTTCGCTGGCTTCACAACAGAACATTTACCATGAGATCCCAGAGTATCCCTCTATACTTTGGATCAGAGCACAATGCCAGTCTTGAGTTCTGTGTCCAAATATGAACCCTTTTCCTGACAATTACACGAAGGATGAAGACCCAGGTAAGTATGCTCTCTTCGGGGTAGCAGCGCACTAACCTGATTTGGCCTTCACCCTACAGGACATGCAATAGCCCAGTTCACAATCTGCAGACTGGTATGAGACTCTAGTACTCTCTCTAATCCTGATGGATCCCCTACTGACCCTTTTCAATTTGGTTGCTATTTGATGACCCTTCTAAGCATGAATAGTTTTCACAGATGTGTAATAAAACTTCTACAGTTGCACATGCAATATAAGCAATCTCATGCAGGCAGAATTCTTTAGAAAAACAAAAGTCTTTACTAAAATAATTAAATAAATGTAGTAAAAGACAACATATACAAACTTAGGTTACAGTATTAGAAACAAATGGGAAAATATACAGTATAAGTTTCTTAAAACTGTTTAATTACATCTGTACCTGTTATGAAGACTTTCAAAAGTTCAGAAGAAAAATCACTGATTTGTAAATGTTGCAGTCTCATACTGGTAGCTGCAGTCTGGTAGTCAAGAGAGAGTCCCAAACAGAATGGCCCTGAGTGACAGTGCTGAGGGTTTAACTACAGTATCTTTTCTGGACTGCAGTGCCATCAATATACCAGTCATAAGGAAACCAGTTTATTGTCCCACCAGTGACCCACAGTTTCCTGGCCACCTGATGATGTCAGCCAGCTTCAACATAAATCTGCCTTCATAATTAATTAGTAAGAGGACAGTCACTGTTCAAACTTTGCTGTATCAATATAGCATCCTGTAAGCTAATTCACCGTGTCATGTTAGAATTTCACACAGTACTGCTAGAATGGTCTTTCCTGATGAATATATCCTGTTCCCTTATAAAATGTGATATACTTATAATAGTTCCTGAGATCACAAGCAATCTGCTTCTGCAGTGCATGTGTATGGCAGGTAAATGGCTTTTGGTACATCTCTGTCAAAAGAACCTGTGAATGAAAATCTCCCTTCCTGGTAAGCAAGTGACCTTAGAGTCAAATGGTCACCCCTTTAAAAAAAAATAGGCTTTCTCTATGCCTTGAATTAACACTGGCATGGCATGGCATGGGCATACACAGAAATCCCATAAAACAATATATAACAGAAATACTGTATATATTGCAAATAATGATTGGCAGTTGGCTAGCTCATGACATAAGTAAGGTACCAGTGAACAGCTACTTCCCTATCTGGGGTAGTGCTGCATATACAGTACTAGTATTGGAGCCATAGTATATGTAAGGTACAAGTGAACAGCTACCTCCTTATCTGTGGTAGTGCTGCATATACAGTACTAGTATTGGAGCCATAGTATATGTAAGGTACAAGTGAACAGCTACCTCCTTATCTGTGGTAGTGCTGCATATACAGTACTAGTATTGGAGCCATAGTATATGTAAGGTACCAGTGAGCAGCTACCCCCCTATCTGTGGTAGTGCTGCATATACAGTACTAGTATTGGAGCCATAGTATATGTAAGGTACCAGTGATCAGCTTCCTCCCTATCTGTGGTAGTGCTGCATATACAGTACTAGTATTGGAGCCATAGTATATGTAAGGTACCAGTGAGCAGCTACCTCCCTATCTGGGGTAATGCTGCATATTCAGTATTAGTATTGGGGCCATGGTATATGTAAGCTACAAGTGAACAGCTACCTCCTTATCTGGGGTAATACTACATATACAGTAATAGTACTGGGGCCATGGTATACGTAAGGTACCAGTGAACAGCTACCTAGCTATGTGGGGTAGTGCTGCATATAGAATACTAGTATTGAGGCCATGGTACAAGTAAGGTACTAGTGAACAGCTACCTCTCTGTCTGGATTAGTGTTGCATATACTGTTATTGTGGTGTGGTGACAGACTGAGTAAATAAGGTACTAGTGAGCAGACCTTCTTATTTGGGGTAATGCCACATATACTATTATTGGGGCCATGGAGTCAGTAATTGGGTGCTATTAAGCAGCTACCCCCTATCTGGATTAGTGCTGCATATGCTATTATTGGGGCCCCAGAATGAGTAAGTAAAGTGCCAGTAAGCAGCTACCTCCCTATTTTTAGTAGTGCTCCATATACTATTACTGGGGCTATGGAGTAAGTATGGTGACAGTGAGAAGCTACCACCCAATCTTGGGTATGGCTATGTGTTCTATTGTTGGTGACACTGTGCAGCAGACTTACAGAACAGGAAACTGGATCCCTAGCTTTGGTAGAGCTTGTATAATGGATACAAAGGGTTAGCAATACCTTTGCATACTATATTGCACGCATTACATACAAACAGGCAGGTGTAATGCCACTGGTGGGATGGTAGATTGCAGGAACTGTGTGGCAGTAGTGAGCTGGAGTGTGCTCTGGAACTATGGTTGGTGCCTCTTTTGTTGGAGGGTACAGGTGTTGGGAGCTGAACTCAAGGCTACTAGGGAGGAGTCTTCTGCCTGAGAGAAAGAATCAATGAAGAACAAGTACTGCAGGCTCCATTGCCACAAATGGCCCAAAGGCTGATGCAGGGCAAATGGACAGGGCATCATTTAGTGGTAGCCGGGGGTTGTGGATGAGACCCCTATGATTTCTTTGCAACCCCTGGAATCCCCTAAAAATGGTTTCCCTAGCATTTATTTACATACATTATGGTGGGTAGAGGAGCTTTGCAGCGGCTATGAGTCTGGTGAAATGACACTACTGCAAATGGACCATAGTCAGGAGGAAGGGAAGGATGAGGTGGTTGGTGTACTGACAGTGCTGGATGTACCCACTTTTAGCAGGTTTCAGTCACTGCTGGAGAGGGGCCCTAGAGTGGATTCCCACCAGGAAGGGACAGGGAGTAACACTCCTGAAAAGGTGTTTCTGGAAACTATGAACAACCAAGGGATGAGTGGGAACCCTAGAGAGGAAAGGAAAGGAAAAGGACCATGGTAATAGGGAACTTGCTAATGGGACAGGCAGAATGGTGTTTTCCATACCACAGTTTGAGAGAAGGCCCACTGTTTCCCAGGGGCAATGATGGAGCCCTCCAAAGGAAGGTCACATGTGGGGAGGCTAGATATGATAGTGCATGTGGGCACAAATGACCTAGCCAGGAGAGGTGTACAGGAGGCGATGGAGTATTTCTGCACCTAAGGCAGGACTATCAGGGATAGGTGTGTTGTCCTTCTCTAAGGTCCTACTGCATCTACAGATGAGTCATGAGGAACGGCTTAAAACAAAGCAGTGTAATGTGTGGCTGAAGGACTGGTGTGAGAATGGAGAGTTTTCAGTTTCTAGGAGATTGGGGTAAAACCTGGTGGGGATGGAAACTGTTAAAAAGGAATAGCCTTCATCCTAATGGGGGGGGGTACCAGTTTGCTTGGGAGTGAGCTCGCACAACAGCTAGAAAGGACATTAAACTGAGCAGCACCAACCACTTCTGGTACTTGACTAGCCTACTGAGGAAGAGCAGCACGGTGCCATCACTGTCAAGTAGCACACAGATAGATGGCAGCTCCAAGCCCACAGGATAGCCATTCTTGGTAAGCTGCTGCTCTCTGGGCTCAATATCTGCTGCCACACCACTTTGTTGTCAGGGGCTGCTGCTAGTTTGACTTTCATTTGCTTTACATTGTTTAGACTTACAGAGACAAAAAATTGGTGTACCCACCTCCCCAAGCAATCAATGTGTGCTATGTGCAATAAAAAGGCTGACTTACTCATTCTGATGATATTTTTATCCCTTTTACTTCATTCTCAATGGTACAAATAATAGCAACCAGCAAAAAAGTTACAAAGACTTATTTTGAAGAAGCTCCACCCAGATGAAGTGAAACATCAGTTTCTGTCCACCTCTTAAGTGGTGGTTACACTTTATCTGTGCTAGTCGTGGTCCACACTGCTTACATACCTGCCTGTGCATGTTTTTGCTGGTTGCTATTTTTGCACTTTTGAATGTTGAGAATGAAACAAAATGGATGAAGAATTCATAAAAATGAGTAAGCCAGTTTTTATATAATGTAAACAGTAGACAGTGGTCTCTCAGGTCGGTGGATGCACCAACGTTTTTCTTTGTGTGTTTGACCTTTTTCTATTGGTAGCACCAACATCACTCTAGTGGTATGGCTATACTCTGTTTTCTCATTTTATTACTGAAGATTATGTTGTAATGGTAGTTTATAAAATGTCAGATAGTACTGGTATGGCACCAACATGTCTGTTTCTTCTGTCATTGCACAGACTCAAAAAAACAGCTGCAAGTTACAGCAAGACCCCGGACTAACAGAAAAAAAAACAGCACTGATGCTTTACATCCTGCAGATTCACTGTTTCCCTTATCCATTCCAAAAATGCAGGCAACTCCTAATGAGAGGCCAGTTTTGCATCATGGTATCCAATAAGTGAAGTCAGAACCAGTGGCAGTTTGGATTCAGCCCATCCCTATGTCACATGAAAATCTTGAACATCATTTTTTAATTTATTTGTTTCTGTTTAACCAGCAAAGAGGACTAGATAAAATAACCTAGTTTCAGCCATGCTTGAGGGGTATGGGTACAACAATAGGAAGACAATAAAGTGTGCAGTACGTTATATAATACATCACATAAAAGTTGTACAGGTTAGACTTGGTGGAAACATACACTTTTACAACAAGCATCATACTTACACAGCATTACAACTACAAGAAAGGTTAGACCGCAGACTCTCGCCCAATTTCATATTGAAAACAGAGCATCTTGCACGTGGATCCAAGCCCTGTTGAATAAACAGAGAATAATGCATCGGAGACTATGTGTTATGAAGCTTTTCTTACACACCAGAGGTGTGTGATGACCCATAAACCTCAAGACTGAAGCTCAAGAGGTTTTTGTAGCCATCACACACAAAGGGTGTATAAAAAAAACTTTATAAGTGTAATAACTGAGCAGCTTAGACACATGGGACTTGGACATATGGCATTTAGCCAGTGGCCATCTTATTTAGACTGGATACACAGGTCATACACCACTCGACATAGACAAAGGAATGCCCACTGGGCATGACAAGAACTTAAGAGCTACAAATATCTATATTAGGTACTACAGCACTAATGGTGTTCCCTGCATTTCCAACTATATAAATATATGTATACCTATATGTATATACTACAATAAGCACTCAGCCGCTTATGTTTTATTTTATATAATAACTGGCGCAGGGACATGAGCACAAAAAAACAAATTTTCCAAGAGGGAAATTGAAGCACAAGCATTTCAAACTCTGTAATAACTGGGTATGACCTCATACCCAGTCATTAAAGTGTTTGTGATAATCAGTGTGATAAAGGGGGTCTCCAGTTATTGTCGCGATTTAATTACCTTGATCTCTTAAAGGAAAGAATCATTGAGCAATTTTTGTTTTTGAGAACTTTTCAACATACTGCTCTTTATAGAAGAATTACTTAAAGGTTTAGTTTTAAGAAACAAACCTCTTTTTAGTCAGTGCATAAGGTGTATTTGATGAGAACACCTTCTACACAAAGTGCAATGTCTTATGATAGATCCTCTGTGAAACGAGACAGGACATTTGCTTGATGAAGCAACTCACAGTGATACATTTGTTTTGGCAATCTGGTGACAAATCGACATACGGTATGGTATTGTATGTACCTTGGTATTGGATCAAAACACTACCAGGAATATTGCATAGTAAAATTGAATTATATTCTAATGTAGGGAATAAAACCTGTTTGACAGTTACCTTCCTAACTTTGAAGTTAGATTTGATTGATTTCTATAAAGAAAACTGAGTTTCCCATTATGGCAGCTGGGAACGGTTCCTCTGTCGGGCGCCAGTCTGATGGAGATAATTTCTATTCCAATCTTTAACCATGGATGTCCCTTGTCATTCACTGGCATTTTTAACTGGCAATGTCCATGTGTGACTGAATCATGCCCCTTGACTTGTTTTGGGTTTTAATTTAGGCTTTTTGGTCCACTTTGACCGTCCTCCTCTTTGTTTTGTTTCCATTACTTTGGAAAGTTAACTCAGATGACAACATGTATGACTGTATAAAATTGCCTTTTCCTTTTTTTCTTCTATATTAATGTACTTTTTTCTTGTAGTACAGGTATTTGTTTACGTTTCTTAAACTCTTACACTATCTTAATGCTGTAAAGCTACATTTTGCAGCACCAGGGGACTTCATCTTCTGCCAGCTGCGATGTACTAGCCAGCCTACCCTCTGGGGTACCCCTTCTTTGACTTCCCCACCCTCTTCCACCTCCTCCTCCTCTTCTTCCTCTAGGAACAGCAGAAGCTTCCAGATTTCTCCTTGCAGTGTCTGGAAAAATGCAACAGAATGTATTTAAGTACTAATTATACAATGGCAAGGATTTCCTGGGCTGTGATTGGTCAGTGTGTGTCTGAGACAGTGATGTTATCTGAGCATAACATCACTGTATCAAGTGCAGTCACACACATGACTTGTTTACATGTTCATCTGAAGTATTCATATCCTTATACATGACACAAAAAAAACCTGTACTGTCTCATATATAACCTGCAAGGCTGCCAGACTTCCCCAGTATTCTGTCCAACAAATCAACTCCCACTCCACATGAACCTAAAGTTTCCTTTCCTCATATCTTTATTTGGCCCAAGAACAAAACTCAAGCTGTCAGTTCCAGCGGTTCACTGGCAGCATGGAAAACAGCACATGCTTTTTTCCCCCAGACAGCATGCTGTCCCACTACTGATGAAAGCCAGCTTCACTTTTCATCTGGGCATTTGGCTGTTTCTGACAGAACCAATGTACCTCACAATGTGTAGACTGTTAAAACATTACGTGGTATTAACTACCATACATTATACCTTCCCCCACAAGAACTGGACAGCTTACAGATGACGAGTCCAGGACTACAACACTTAAAGTGTCCACTTCATCAGATCATGACTTCAGGGGGAAAAAAGGCAGAAACACTGTCACCTGGTCCCAGGGCAGGCAGTGGGATCTGGCAGATCAAATTGGTGGGGAGGGGATGTTACCAGGCACAACAGAAACTCAACAGTAGTGTGTGTGTGTGTGTGTGTGTGTGTGTGTGTGTGTGTGAGGGTGGGGGCCAGAAATCTATACCAGCAGGTACAGGCACAATATAACAGCACCACCTAAGTGGACAAATCACATACTGTAGACTCTTTTTTAATAGGTATACATGCACATATGACATTTAAATAAAAAAAACTTTTAAACATTTTTTGTGTCTTTTTTTTTTTTTTTTACATAAAGAAGCCATTGTATTATAGCAATAATGCACTCCAGGATGTGTGTCATGCTTGGATAATATCACTTATTGGGCATTGAAAGCACTTGGGATTTGGCCTCGTGCCCAACCTCCCAAGGCATGACGTTATCCAAGTATAAAACACACCCTGTTGTGCATTATTGCTTAAATGACCTAGACACTTATATTCAGTGCAGGTACAGTATTCTCTACTGTACTGTTGAATAAAGAGACTCACAAAGCATTTAAATACAGTATGACCATGAAATGAAAATTCAGTACAGGTACAGGTACAGGAACAGCACAGTACTCTACTGTGCTATTTATTGTTGAATGCACATTTGGACACCAGAGGTTTTCAGAATAATTATTGTTATAACTTGATGCTCTGTGTTTCTTAACTGAAATAAAGAGCACTACAACTGCTGACTACCAGAACCTACATATTTCAATGTAATGCAAGGTGCTCGGGTGGAAGTCCAAACCTTGCATTACTGCACTTGCTTGCTGCTCCTGTGATCTTCTGCTGGGGGAAGAGGAACGAGTTGTGTTCCATGCAGATGGTGCCTGAAACATATAAGAAGGAAAACATATTGCAGTCCCTGTGTGTTTGTTCTGTACAGTATAGTGCCTTGCTTCTACCTATCAACATGAGGGTGCTCACTTGGGATGGGGTGATTATGCACCATCAGCTCCACTAGCTGTCCCTGTACCATTGATCTTCCCAGGTTAGGTAGCAGCATCCCAGTTGACTTGTGATGTCCATGTGGGAATATTTCTGCCCCTACTGTCAAAAAAGCATGTTTTCTATAGGCCCCTCATAGCACTGAACTGATACAAAAATATGAGAGTTGTCACATTTATATCTCTGCAGACATCTTCGTTGTACTATGTACAGTTTGATACTTCATATTTTAAACCTGCCGTTTATTAAGATTGTTGTTTGTTTTATCTGTGATTACTTATGTACAGCACCTTGATTTTGAAAGGCGCTTTATAAATAAAGTTATTATTATTATTACATGCTTTGTAGTATTATCTGTAAGATCTCCCTATTCACCTTTGGTGGATAATAATGTTCCAAATCTTTTCCTCTAGGGACAAAAAGTCCCCTTCCACATCCTATCAGAAGGCAGATGGCAGGGCACCCATTGGAAAAGGCCCAGAAGCACGTGTAGTTAGCAATACTTTTCGGAGTGACCCATTCTGAATTTGCAAGTGCAGTGTACAGAGTGTGCCTCCCACCTCACAGTCCTCTGCTACAGTACTAAGACTGTCATTATATTTTTTATATCCATTTGTATGAATATCTGTACATTGTATATGCACATTGTACACTCATAGTCGTGTAATATGTTAAAGCATAGCAAATTATTTATTGGTATTGGTTTGTACAGTAAGCGGTTAGGACTTTTTTATTTTGATAGTGACCTCTGGCCTCTTACACCAAGTTACCCAGCTGTGGCCTATGCATGTGTCCTGGTTTTCCAAGTACAGTCGTTTCCATGTGCAGCACATTATTGTTGTTGCCGGTGAGCTATCAGGTTTTCACTGTCATCACCAGTAGTGCAGGTGCTCAACAAAGATGCTTTCCTTGTTCCGTCCTGCTGCCCCATACAACAACTGTTGAGTGAAGGAATTGTATTTTTCCTGTACATGTATTAAAATAATCACACACAACTGATAAAAATATAAATAGATTACATTTATTAATGTCACACCCCAGAAGCCCAAATTCCAACCCGAAACAGTCTCTGTTATTCAGCCTGCTCAAATCCCAGACACCCACAGCCACCCTGAATGACATCCCTGTCCCACCCACCACAGTCATTTCCTGTGTGTGGGACCAGGTCTTCTTGCCTTGCCATGCTCAGCCATGCTGCCCCCTCCTGCCAGCACCTCCTCTCAGCACTGATTGTCCTGACTGACCCCCACGACTGTTCTCCTAAGTGTGGTACCAGGTCTCCTTGCCTTGCTCAGCCACACTGCTACCTCAGACAGTATTTCTCTGACCCTGATTGATCCCTCTGCAGTCATTCTCCTAAGTACAGGTCCAGGTCTCTTTGTGTAGGCATGCTGCCACTCAGACAGCAACTCCCCACCCCCATAATTGATCCCCCCTAGTCTTTTTCCTGTGTGTGGGACTAGGTCTCCTCCCCCTCCATGTATTACAAGAACACAGAAGTTTAAATAAATATTTAATAAATGTCACCTCAATTTTCTGTAAGTAGGTGCAGTATACACTATCATGCTATTGTATTATTTACAGTCACATAAAATAATTTCCTTTATGAATTTGGCATGTTGATTCTTTTTGGGGAGTTCTAAATTATTCATTAATTCAGTCCCTGATCAGTCTTATTTGGTGGTGTCCCAATTTAGAATGTCACCTCATCGTGTACATTATTTCTAATGTAAATGTTCCACACAGTTTTGACCTTCCGTCGATGACATCCCAGTTCACCTGCATTCCCCATGCCAGATATTGCTGCAAACTACTGTAGGCACTTACTGGCAGAACATAAGTGCAGCCAGATGGTCTGACCACCCAGCTGCCATTGTAACCAGATCACGTTCCCTTTGCTCGCTGAGTTGTACAAAGTCAGAGTCAGGCAATGTTTGCTAATCGCCTACTGATTCATTTGTGAGAGTTGTGGTTAGCACATTTACTGTTCTACAATGGAATCAGGGTACACTAACAGCCACTATTGGGACATGGCCACACCGGACTACTATCTGTTCAGAAGAGACAGGAAAGGGAGGAAGGAAGGGAGGAGGGGCTCTACTATATGTGAGGGAGGGAACCAAGGCCATGGAAGTAGAGGGAACCCAGAGTGAAAAGAAGGGTGGGAGGTCTGTAGGCCATCCTGGAGACAGGTATTTGGGATGCTAGCCATACTGGGGTGGTATACGGACCTCCATCACAAGGAGAGGAGTTGGATAATCACTTGGGGAAGCCATCATCAGGATGGCAAGTAAGGGGGAGGTTCTGCTAGTTGGGGACTTCAATCTGCCAGATGTGGATTGGAGTCCTTTAACTGCATCTTTGGCAAGGAGCAGGGTCATCCTTGACTCCCTACAAGGGGCTTTTCTCAGGCAGCTAGTCAAGGAGCCCACTAGGGATCGGCTAGTGCTGAACCTGGTGCTTACAAAGAGGGATGGCATTGCAGACATCATAGTGGGCAGTCCTCTAAGGACCAGTGATTACTGTACAGTGTGGGTTAACATTAAGATGGGAACAGAGGCAAATCACACAAGGATGAGGGTCCTGGACTTTAGAAGAGCAGATTTTAAGAAAATGGAAGACTGCCTCAGAAACTGTCTAGTTTGGGGGATTGCCAGGGAGTGGTAGAGGCACAGTGTGGAAAATTAATGGAAGACATAATTAAGGCAGCCAACCTCTGTGTGAAGGAAAAGAGTAAAATTAGAAGGAAAAAAAAAGTTACTGTTCTATAGGGAAGTGGCCAAGGTGGTGAGGGGGGAAAAGGGTGGCATTCAGGAGGTATAAGGAAATGCAGAGGGAGGAAGAGAGGGAGGTATACCAAGTAAAACAGAGGAAAGCAGGAAAAGCAGTGAGGGGAGTAAAGGCACAGACAGAGGAAAGGATAGCCAAAGGGGGAAGCTTAAGGGGGATACAACTTTCTTCATGTACAGAAGAGAGAAAAGGGAAAGCAAGGGAATGGGATAGTAAGGATAAGGAGTGCAGTGCGGGAGACAGTGCAGAAGAGGATTTAAAAAAGCAGGCATCCTGAAGAGGTAATTTTGCTCATTCTTCAGTGTGAAGGAGGGGGCGGACCACTAGGGAGCCGCAGGAACAAGAAGGGGGTGGACACAAGTCCATTTTCAGAGGAAAGAGTCCTGAAGGGACTTGCAGCTCTGAAAGTAGACAAGGCTATGGGACCAGATGGGATACACCCAAGGGTACTAAAGGAACTTGGGGAATTGCTAGCTGCCCCACTGATGGCCTTAATTCAACACCTTACTGGAAATACACATGGTTCTGGAGGACTGGAAGAGAACAGACATGGTCCCTCTCCATAAGACCAGCAGCAGGGATGAAGCTAGCAACTCTACTGAATGGCTTGAAGCCAGTGGATCACAAAGACCAAAGGCAGCATAGATTCATGGGGGGGGTGGGGTCATGCCAGATGAATCTGATTGATTTCTTCAACTGGGTGACCAGGGAAAGATCAGGTGAGGGCAATGGATGTGGCCTATCTGGACTTTAGCAAGGTCTTCAATACTGTGCTGCACTGGAGACTGATAAAGAAATTGAGCAGCCTAGAGGTGGGATCCAAAGTGGTGAATTGAGTAAGGAATGAGTTAATGGATAGAAAACAGAGGGGGGTGGTTAACGGTATTCAACCTGAGAAGCAATTGTGGCTCCACTTAAAAAACTCATTCTTAGGTCAAATAAATTCAGTTGCAAACATGAAAACTGTCTCTGAGTGACAGGTAAAAACTTAGCTTTACTTTATTTGAAAAATACAAAATCACTTCCATATGCTACAGTGTGAAGCAAAAGCACAGAGAGTACAATCAGAGCTCCCAGTGACCTGACCAGTTTCGCTTGACGTTTTATCAAGAGTCCCTGCTGTAGCATATGCAAGTGATTTTGTTGTATTTTTCAAATAAAGCAAAGCTAAGTTTTTACCTGTCACTCAGTGCCAGTTTTCATGTTTGCAGTTAACGGCACTCACTCTAATGAAGGGAGAGTAATCAGCAGGGTGCCGCAGGGCTCAGTACTGGGACCAGTCAATGTCTTCATAAGTGATATTACTTCAGAACTGGAAGGGAAGGTATGCCTGCTTGCACATCACACCAAAATGTGTAATAGCATGGAAACTCAGGAGAGGGTGAAGGGAATACATAGGGACCTGGGGAAACTTGAGGAGTAGTCAAGAACATGGCAGTTGGGGTTCAATGTCAAAAAGTGCAAAATTATGCACCTAGACAGGTACTGACAGTCACTAAGTAGTAAAAGAACTTTGGCGTTATCATATCTGATTACCTCAAAGTGGTCGAGCAGTGTGACAAAGCAGTTGTAGGGCCAGTGGGATGCTGGGATGCCAAGGGAGGGGTATTTCCAGCAGGAAGAGGGAGGGAGGTGGTGTTGCTACTGTATTGCTTGCTGGTGAGATTCCACCTGGAGTATTGTTTCCAGTTCTGGAGATCACACCTCAGAAAGGACATAGACAGTGTGTAGGAAGTCCAGAACAGGCCAGCTAACATGGTGCAGGAGTTGCATCAAAAGCTGTGCAAGCAGAGACTTAGAGGTCTCAGAATGTACACCCTGGAAGAGAGGAGGGGACGTGATACAGACCTACAAGTACATCATGGAGGTGAATAGGGTGCAGGAGGGGAGTCTCTTTTAACTGAGAAAGAGCACCAGGACCAGAGGACATTCCATGAAGCTGGGGGGGCAGTTAAAAGAAGTACTACTTCACTGAAAGAGTGGTGAACACCTGGAACAGCCTAACAGCAGAAGTGGTGGAGGTGAAAATAGTAGGGGGCTTCAAGCATGCATGGGATAGGCATAGGTGAATAGTAGTAAATAGGCAGAGAGGAGGGAGGGTCACTGGAGACTAGTTAGGGTCTGTGGGGACAGACTAGGAAGGGACCATCTGGGCAGACTGGGTGGGCCAAGTGGTCCATTTCTGCCAACAAATTCTTTGTTTTTACTGTATCTTGTGTATTTTCACTCTGCTTATAAAAAAAATAGCATGTGAAAAAGTGGACCAATTGGGTTCTATTGGCATAGTATTGGGGGTGAGTGAGGCTCTTTCCACTGTGCTCTGGCTACTGAGGGCCAGCTCACATAATTTCCAACAGTACAGGTAGAATCATGTGTTCAGGGATTTCACTTCAATTGGTGGCAGGAACAGAGGTCAGTTCCTCTGTGATATCACCAGACTATCCCCCTCCACCACCTGGGGTGGCCATCTTGGTTGACAGCCAAAACAGACAGCAACTCCCCCTACCAAAGAGCAGGGGAATTTTTATTGAGGGCATAATTTCTCATACAGAAAACATAAAAGGTACAAATCAGAGATACAAACAAAACTGTACATATGATTTACAGGGAGTTATACAAAAAGAAAATAACAAAAACAAAGAAGACAGTCATGGTGGGTCAAATACTCATCTCTCACAGCGCTTCCAGTGAGAGAAAAATTGTAATTGAGACAATTTGTGCTTTTCTTTATCATATAAACCTAAAACTCACCACCTAATACACTGAAATAATTCATTCTGAGACCAGAACTGTTGCTATAGCACCATCTACATTGTGCTTGCCAGAGATAATATTTTATAAAAAAACAAATAACTGAAGTGCTGGGGTGATAGTTTAGCCAAATCCCTCTATAAACTCCTAGTACCAAAGTCTCATACCGTATGTAATCTGTTTAAATTCTGGGGATTTTAATGCTCAAGCTGTCTGGTCCCAAAAATGTTGTGTATAAGTACAGTCCAGATCTAGATGTGACTGAGTTTCTAGTAGACCATTGCAAGTGTTTCTAGGACAGTACCGTTTTGATAATTGCTTGTTTATGTTTATCTCTTACCCCTACCCAGCCATGACAAATGAGACATAGTGTTTCCTAGAGATGCTTCGGGAGCCATGGTACTGTGAGTTGTTTTAAAGTGAGTTCAGTGGTCTGCTGGGTGCCCTGAGGAACAATTAGGGGTTCTAAAAAACAGGTATCCATTATATGTCAGTACAGCGTTTTCCTGGACAGTGTTTTGAAAAGATCTGGGTGTAACTTCCTTTATAATTTATTTCAAAGCTAGTGTCAGGTACTGAGGGCTTTGGTCTAATTTCCAGACTGAATGGAAATTCCATTTCCCTTGTTCCCATAAGGGCAAGATGGGTCGTAACCATACTCGCATCCATAAAGTCCAGTCGGTTACTTTATCCAAGAAACAATTTGTGAAGGTGACCGAAAATAAGTAGTATAAAAGAAAACCACAGGATTTAACATGCTTAGTCCACCTTTTTTGATACGAACATATGGACATATGAAGAAGTCAGCACTGCAGAAGAAGACCATTCAGTCTACCTAGTCTGCTCATATTGCAGGTTCCACAGCTTATGCTATTGACTCTGCCCCCTCTCCCCACTTTGACTGGTAAGTATGTGACATTTCTCCTAATCAGATTTAGTCTACTGCCCCAAAGGGCTTGGAAAAATAAATTATAAATACGGGTTTCCAACTCCTGTGGAGGGGGGGAAAGCAGTGCTTAGATAAAGAAAGTTGGCAACAGCAAAGTTGTAATGAGGTAGACTCATTTCTTTTTGCTATTTGCATATTCTTCCTCCTGGTGACTAACTTTTCCGTGGCTTGTAACTTGTCCTCCCAGTTTAGTTTTTCAATCTCTGGAACTCCAAAATTAATATCTAGGATATTTTAGGTGAGACTGACTGCCTTGAGTATTACCAAGATGTGTAAGGCCCATTTCAGACAGTTGATCTAGTTACTTTTGTGGGCGTTAACCTCAGCCCCTGAGAGTAAGGATGAGTGGTCTATAAGTTGCCATGCTTTCTGGCATGAATTTTTATCAATAAGAAATAGGCAAATGTTGTCCACATACATGGTAACTTTTAATGCTACTGAAGAGTCATTAACTGCAATCCCCTGAATCTCAAAGTCCATACTAATCTGATGTATTAAAATATCAATGCAAAAGACATATAAAAGGGGACTTAATGGACACCCTTGCCATAGTCCTTTAGCAGTCTTAATGTGCCTCCCAAGAACACCATCAACCAATGGTGTTAGATGTGTGTGACGATTTAAGAGCCCAATCCAAAGTATAAACTGACGTGGAATGCCATGAAAAGCCAATGACTGAAAAATAAATTTATGTGAGATTTGCTCAAAGGATTTCTCCTGGTCCAAAAAAATAAGAAAACCATGCATTTTAATCATTTGACCTTTAGTGACAACCTCCCTAAGTCAAATAACATTTTCACTAATAGATCTGCCAGGAATGGAGCAAGTTTGGTAAGGACATATAACCTTATCTGCAATAAAACTCAACCTTTGACCCCAGATTTTCCCCCCAATTTTTAAATCAGTCTCCAATTTCCCAAATCTGCCTGGTCCCCCTTTTATACAAGAAAATCAGAAGAGCCTGAAACAGCTCACTAAGAGTTTGTAAGGTGTCCAGCATTTTATTTAAAACTTCCTTGAGCATTACTCTTAATATAGTCAAGAACTGTTTATAAAATTCTGGACTAAGCCCATCAGGATCTGGAATTGTATTACATCTTAAAGATTTGATTGCTATATCTAGCTCATCTAAACTGATGGGTTTGACAAGGGCCTTACGCTCATCTGCTGTCAAAAGGCGAGTCATAAAAAATCACCTAAGCTGCTTGTAATCTGTGCTTGAGTACCAAAGAAAGATTGCAAACTAGATTCTATGGTTGACAGAATGTGGCTAGTATCAGAATGTAACTTTCCTGAAATGTCCCTGAGGGAAGAAATACAGTAACTTTAGATTTGATTTTCTCTTGGCTATTTTTAAAAATATCCAAGGTAGATACAGAAGTCTGAATCCCAAATTGTTGTTCTATCTGAAGTGATTTTGCTCGTCATATAAATAGAGTCTCATTTCAGCCCTTAGATTGTCTATCTGGTTCTTATAAGATTTATTTCTCAACTGATTGGAGAGTAAGACTCCTAAATAACAGCACCTGCAATTGTAAGTATTTAAAATGGGCAGATTTGCCTTTTTGTCTCCCTAAAGTCTGAAAAAAATGTTTTAATTCAGATTTTGTATCTGTCCACCAATCGGCTATAGAATCAAAACAACATGCCATTGTTCCATTCACTTTAAGAAGTTCTTCACAATGTCTTAATTTTAGGGTCTTCCAGAAATGAAATGTTCAACTTCCAATAACCTCTCCCAGTTGATGGAAGGCCAATACCTAATTTCAGATGTACTAGATGATCCGAAAGGGCTGAAGCAACAGTAGTGGCCTTCAGCACATTGCCACTATATGAAACAAAAATGTAGTCAATACAGGATAACAATGTGCCCCTAAAATAAGTATGACCCACTTGAGTTTTCAGTTGCCTATAGGCATCCTTGAGGTTTGTCGTGGAGATCATGGCTTGAAATAATTGGTGTCAGTGTATAATTTAGCAGTTTTCCCAGTTTTGTCGCCACCATCCCAAGGGCAGTTAAAGTCACCCCCTAAAGCTATAAACTTAGCTATGTATAAATAAGGCTGTAGTAATCAAAATAGCTCCACACATGCAGCTTTTGTTTGAAGCACGTATATACAGTGATATAGTGATGCACTATATACATGGGCATGTCATGGATGATTACATCCATTAACAATAACCTCCCTGGTCAACATCCATAAGTTTTAAAATTTGGACATTGACAGAGTGAAACAGAACACCCACTCCTGAACAAGGGTCCTCCCCAATGGACCACACCGATCATCTCCTGAGCCAGGCCTTCAGGGCATTATAGATCTCTTTATATAAGTGTTTTGTCTAGTGTCCTGCAAAAAATAATATGAGCTTCTAAAGAGTGAAAAGAAGAAGAAAAGACAATGAGCCTCCTTTGATAGTTCTTAATGCTATTAACATTCAATGTGCTAATTTTTAAAGGAGGAAGAGCCTCTTGAGCCATTTAAAGTAAGGGAAAGAAGCAAACATGTATTCCAAAAAGACTGTTACCATCAAGTCTGTTTTTTTCTAGTCCTTTTAAGGGCTGTCTTCATTACTGCGGTATTCCCATCAGTGGTCAGACAGGTCTTTTTTGTGATGAGAGGCTAGAGGAGGCCTCAGAGTCACCCTCTTCCTCCTTAGTATCCCCTTGCAGAACAGAGTAGCTGTTGTGGGTCACCATATTGTCTTTTCTCAAAGTCTTAGGTTTCAGTTGCAATCTCTTGTTCCGTTGTTTCCTTCCAACCACTTTCAAATCTTCTTGAGGGAGTACAGGAGGGGGCATTGCAGTTTGAAGCTGAGTATCTGAACTTTCAAGCTTGTCCTGGAGCAGAGGACCTTGTACAGCAGAGGACAGAGTTTCTGTTTGAGGAGTTGCAGTGTCCAAGTGGGGAACCACACTTGAAGGTACCCCAGCATCTGATCCTTCAGCAGGGTCAGCAGGGACGGGTTCAGCTGGTAAGTCAGTGTCCACTGAATCGGTCTCAGGCGTATGTAAGTGCTCCCTTTCATTTGTCTGGGCTTTCTCCTCTTGAGTTCTCTGTCACTGTGCCTCTTGTACCATGTCATCCTGATCATAATGATCATAATGAAAAGCCAGTCCTCTCAGGTGTCCCCCAAGGGTCAATATTAGGACCACTACTCTTTTCTCTCTTTCTTAATGGTCTCCCTAGCATCTACCAACAGAGCATATTACTTTATGCGGATGACGCAGTAATATTTTCAAGAAACTGTGATACTAGCCTGCTAGAGTCATCTTCAAAGTGACTTCAGGTGCATCGAAGATTGGTTCTGCTCACATAAATTGGTTCTGAACTTTAGCAAAACTAAGACTACGACATTCTACAACCTATGGAGCACGTACAAAACTCAGGTCCTCAACATCAAGAACCATGCAGGGTTTCACTTGAGCATGTTCCTGAGTTCAAATACCTTGGCATCACCCTGGACTGCTCACTTTCATACTCACATCATATAGATAATGTAGCAAGAGCTGCCAATATACGGATTGGCCTGCTCCACAAGCACAAGCATTGCCTGACCCTTGAAGCCCTTAGGCTGGCTATCTATAGCTCTGTCACCTCCATCATTGACTATGGTCTTGCCATCTATGGCTCTGCCTCCCCTACAGCTCTCCAGAGGATATCTGTGACTCTCAACAAAGCCTGTAGGCTCCTTACAGGTGCCCACTGCCTAACTCACACCTGTGACCTATATGCCCAGGCTGGATGGCTATCTCTCCAAAGCCGAATACAGTACCAGACCTGTCTACTAACAAAAAAAATTCTCCTTGGGCACATGCCGCCCGGAGTTGCAAAACTCCTCACTGCCCACAGCAGCACCCAATCTACAAGAAGAGCTCTACAATGGACGTT